>CM062809.1:761695339-763036257 GCA_031772625.1 Pinus tabuliformis
GATAGCTCCAACCTCCTTTCCTCTGGCTCAATTGTCTTTATTTATAGTGCTGTTATAGAGGTTATTCAGGTCCACTGTCAATGGGATCATCCCCCTCTTTGGGTGGGATAGCTCCCTTATTGATGGGATAAGTTCCCCTTAATAGAGATACATGAACAACTGGAGGCGCATCCATTTCAATCAAACCGACCTCTAGAATGTTCTAGAAGTAACCACAAGTAACTTTTTCAAGATAAAACTCGCGCATTTTGCCTTTTACAGAGGGACGCACCTGTCCTTAAACATACAGAGCGTCATGGACGCAGATTTTGTGAACATGGTCAGCGTCCCCGAGGTAAGGCTAGAGAGAACCTGCGACCCAGAGATAAACATAGTTTTTTACAAGACTTTCTCTCTTCTTTGAGTTTGAGATGGATAACAGAGGCATGAGACTTGCCTAAGAGGGTAGCATGACTGTTGATTTGAGCCATACTAACTGTAAGTAGTCAAGGGACATTTTTTAGTGTAACAGATTGCCCCCTAAAGTGCGAAGCCTGGAATAGAGTAGGGTTTTGTAATTCTAGGAAGGGTGAAGTGCTTTATCATTTCAAGGATTGTCTTGTGGATGGCCTGGTTGGAACCTGCAATTTTCAACACAAAATACATGGATAAGATTATATCATCACTGAGGTAGGCATTCCCATACTCAGATTCAAAACTTTAACTAATGGACTAAACTATTCTGTTACAGGAATGATCTTGCAGTACATCATTTTTATAGACTTTTGTAGACACAGTTATGGACGCAGCCATCTGTTTATGATTAGTCTACATAGATAATGAATACAAAACTCCTCGCAGCCTGGATGGTAGAAACTAGATCCAGGGTCTTCACTTCTACTTCCCGAATTGGTACGATTCTAGCCATGTGAGTAAATGATTCGATGTCGAACATGTTAGAAACCACTTGATTACCAGTCGATGATGTAAACTGTTAACAAGCGTGAGAGAAACACAGTAATGTCAATGGTTCTCAAAGTACCAAGCACAACCGTGAAATGTGAATAGATGTTTTGATGTCGAACACTTCACGGAATCCTTTGATCGAAAGTCAATGATGTAAACTGACGTCAAAGGCGAGAAAACCTGCCATTGATGCATGCAGACTTCAAGGTACTGTCGATTCCTAAGTCATCTTTCTAGATAATGTGTCGATGTCGATAGAAAGCGACCCGTTGCAGGCAAGCCCACAACACGAAATCATTGTTCAAGTTGAAGAAATGTTGCTGTAAGGACTGACTCAGGGATGGTCAAATGGATGACAAGTATTTTGCAGATGAAAGTTTTTGCTTGCAGACCTCTTGAACATAACGACACGACAGATGGCTTGGTGACGAATAACTCAAAGTTAATCCCCGAAACCCGGTTAAAGACTTTCAAAGTGGTTTGGTCAACTGTGAGGTAAAAGATTTCCCAACCCAGGTGAATGAAAAGTGTCGTGTTCAAGAGCGGTAATAAAGTTTCTTCTGAGACAAAAGGTGACAAATAGGTTCATTCTTCTCTTTTTTCCCCCACCATTTCTGGCAAGTACCTCTTTATTTTTAACAAGCTTGAGGAGGATAACATATGCTTGATTATAAGCTCATCCTTCGGACGAGTCCAACCTAGTTTAAATTCGAACCCTAGGAAGGAGTGGTTCGTTCCTGTTTGTAATTGAACAGGTCCTCTACTGTAAAAGTTTAACGAGCCCAGTATAGGAGAAACTCGGCGTTTTTCAATTTTAGAGAGTCTGAAAAAACTAAAGGAGACTCCACGTTGAACTTTTTCGTATATTTGTGTCCCTCAAGCCCGAAAAAGTATAAAATAATACCTGGGGGAACCGCTTGATCTTGCGACCAAGGAGTACTTTCATAATAGTGTCGTTGACCTGAAAAGTAAAAAGCGATCAAGGACACGTCGTTTTATTTCCTTATCGAGTTCGAAACGACAAAACCCGGCAATCTTTTCCTGATTTTGCGGTCAGAAAAGAGCTAAAAGGGGACCGTCTTTTAATTCCGTTTTAACGAGTGAAAAAGAAACACTCGGCGATCTTTTCATGTTTTAGGAGTCAGAAAAGGGCTTAAAAGATGACTCTGATATTTTTGTTTGTGAAAATGACAATTTCCTCGAAATCCCTTTGTCCTGCACAAAAGCGACACATTACTCATACCTGTTTAAAATAGGCAAAATACATTCAAAAACATCTTTTCATGGTAAAAATGAACTAATTCATCCAAAAAACCTATAAAAAGACTTTTTACATGTCATTTTTACCGTTTTCACTTTGAGGTTGAAAAAGGAGCTTTGACAAGAAACTTCCCGTGGTTGTTGGGAAAATCTGACCGTTGGAATCGAACGCCGTCTCATCCAGGTATTTTACACATCCTACTCTGCATTTCTATCCGTTTAGAATCAATTTTTAGGTCTTAGTTTTATTTTTTGGGGGGGTTTTGGTTTTGGAATGCGCCTCTCGGCGGACGCAGGTGCCCTTCGGGTGACCTGCGTCCCCCGACTTTTTCTCATACGGGAAAACGGTCGGAAGACGCAGCCCGCCTTCAGGCCAGCTGCGTCGGGCGCCCTGTGCTACAAAGCCGGGGTGCGTCCTCGAGAAATGCGCATTTCAAAACCCCAACTCTCTCAAAAAAACACCAAAATTCCCAATTCAATTTCTAATTGCTATTTTTGATATGCAGGGCATTAATCATGTTAGACTGGAGAGAAAGAGAGCATGTAGAGGAAGATGAAGCTGCAATAAATCATCAACCTTCCCTGGATGCCCTAAGAGCATGCGGATTATACAAATATTGGACCATTACGGGCATGAGGGGCCAGGTAAGATTCTTGGAATGGCTGGTTGAGCGATGGAACGTTCAAGAACAATGCTTTTACATAGGAGGGCACCAGCTCGAGATAGAGCCCTCGGATGTATACTTTTCACTGGCTTGCCAAACAGAGGTGAGCAACTCAGTCTTGCGGGACTAGGCCGGGTGGCCAATCCCTTGATAGTCTCCGCGAGGATTGGTGCACACGTGGGGCTCACCATTCAAAAGGCATAGAGATAAAACACATCACTCTACCGGAACTCAAAGTCATAGCGTTCACGGTTACCAGAATTTGCGGCGCGGCGCTTTACACATTGCTTCGGATCCCAAATGCGGATGGCAATTGACTGTTACCAAGGCACCATTTTCAACTGGTGTGAAGCTGTGTCGGCTCATATGAAGAGCCAACTGACCAAGGCAAAGAACGGACGACTAAAGACTTTTGGATATGGGCCTATAGTCGTGAGCTTTGCCTTGGAGAGAATTCCAATGTTGATCCCTCAGCAACTCACTGTTGATATCTTGGGTCCTCAGCAGCCAAAGCTGATACGATGGGTTGCGGTGATGGCCCGGCATCCTGACGAGGGCGCGACAGTAGTTCGATTCTCAGATAGTTATTTTGACTGGTTAGAGGGCCAGCTTTTTGTGATACAGGACTTTCCGTATGCCGGAATGGATTTCAGAGGTGATCCGGACATGGTTCTTCAACAGGGAGAACAATGGGACGACAGAGGTACTTTTATTTTCACAAGTTTCCTAATTATGTATTTTTTGTATTTTTTATATATATCGTCTCAAAACTAATAGTAAAATTTTTCAAAATGCAGATGTTGGTCCACAGCGTCCAGCCAACCTCCGGCCTTATGATAGACTACATCCAGCTGCACCCGGTACCGGCCCCACAGGACGCGGCAGCGGAAGTACTAGCTGAGTTGGAGCATGATCTAGAGCGTCTCACGGCAGATATACCTGAGACTACTATGGACGAAATTCCTATCAGGCTTCAGCGCTTCGTAGTCGCGGTCCCTGGACCGTTTAGGAGATTTTTGCGTAAGGTAGCAGCGCGGCAGTGTGTGTCGTACAGAGAGCACCACCAGTGATTGACTAGTCACTTTTGTAGTCAATGTGACATTTTGACTTTTTGTACTATCATTTTGCCGATCATAAGGTGTTTTTCAAACCTATGATCGAAGACGATGTATATATTTTTGACATACTTCTACCTATATATATCACTATTACCGGCTTATCTTGTTTAACATGTATGATGAAATGTTTTTAAATTTACTTGCATGATTATTATAAATGTCTGTCCAACACTCGAGAAGCAATTGCATCTGCTAATGTATTCAGGGACCTTGGAATATGTTGATATTCAATGTAATCAAATTCACGTTCCAAGAGACGCACTCTCAAAAACAACCTTAATAACACAGGATTTCTAATGGCATAAACTCTATTAAGCTGTAATACAACAAGTTCAGAATCTAACCTCACTATCAAACGTCGAATTCCAAATGAAATAGATTCGGATAATAATTCAACCACTGCACTGTATTCTGCAATGTTATTCGTTGTTTGACCGAGGCTTACCCATGCATAGAAACTAACTCGTCAGAGGGCGAATAGATAACCCAAGCTGCGGAAGAGATATTCCGTGTATTACGACAAGCACCATCAGCAAATCCAATGTATGTTTGGAGAGGCGTCGACATCTACAATATCAAGAGTAAAACCAAGATAAGCCAGAATAATGACGAAAAACCACACTCGCTAAGCTAAGCACACTGACTAAACTAACACACTTGCTAGCTAGAAAGGAAATCTAACCTATCTAAAAAATTTCTCCATACCCATCATTTTAAGCATAATACCTCTTTAGGTAAAGTCCATTTCTGGGTTTACCCAAAGAGTCCCCATCAAAATCAACTAACTCATAAGCCCCTTTTGCTAGCTTTCGCTTTACAATGTAGGGCCCATGCCACATGGGAACGAATTTTCCGGCACCTAGCTTATCGTTAGCTTGATCATATAATAGTACTAGGTCTCCTTCCGAAAAACTTCGAGGGGTTACATTTTTATCGTACTGAGCTTTCATTCGTTTCGCGTGAGTCTCGATAGCTAAAGTAGCGTCACGTCGAGTCTCATCTAATTTAGCCAAGTATAATAACCGTTTCTCCTCTTCGGAAGTAGCTGGAAGTAATTCGACAGCCATTTGAAGTGATGGGATTTCGCATTCAATAGGTAACACAGCTTCTAAGCCATAAACTAGCTGGAAAGGGGTGAAACCTGTTGAATTTTTCACTGAAGTTCGATATGCCCATAGCGCCGAAAATAACATGTTATGCCAATTCGTTCGATGGATACCAATGATCCGTCGAATCATGATGACTAGAACTTTGTTGATTGACTCAACCAAACCGTTGGCTTGCGGATAATAAGGAGTAGAGCTATCGTGGCGCAAACCAAGCTGGCTTGTAAGCTCAGTCATCATGACATTTCGAAAATGGCTCCCATGGTCAGTAATGATTGCTTGTGGGACACCAAACCTAGTTATGATATGATTGAATACGAAAACTGCAGCTGTTTTGCCGCTTGCGTCGAATGTAGGCATCGCCTCGGCCCATTTTGTAAAATAATCAACCGCGAGGATGATATACGCATGCCCCCCCAGCCGAGTGAGGGTTACAAGTAATAAAGTCAATGCCCCATTTGGCGAATGGACCAGCGGCAATTATAGGGTGGAGAGGAGCAGGTGGAGCGCGCATCTTTCGATCAACACTTGACAGTTGTGGCATGTTCTGACGGCAAGGATACAATCTTTAAACATAGACGGCCAGAAATAGCCAGCGCGCAACACCTTCTGAGCTGTGGCATACCCAGACATATGACCGCCACATGCTCCAGAGTGACAATCATTCAAAACTCTCTCAGCCTCTTCGTGAGTTAAACAACGTCGAAAAACTAAGTCTGCCCCCCGGCGATAAAGTGTATCTCCAATAATTCTGTGTATTGCTGGGATCGAAACCGAATTTTTCGACGGTCTTCCTTGGAAGCTTCAGGCCGAAAGGTTTGGGTTTGGAGATAGATGATTATATCCCCATACCACGGATCTAAAGTGCTAATAAGAAACAAAGATTCGTCCGCAATGGACTCCTCTGCCACAGTCTCTGTGTCAGCACTCGGGAAATCACACATCAATTCCGCAAAAACTAAAGATTTCTTAGACTTGGACTTTTCGAACTCCAAGTCGAACTCTTGCAGGATAACAATCCATTTAGAGTACTTGCCCCTAGCAGTTGTTTTGTCAAAATATAAATCATAGGGTTGCAATCCGAAATAACCGTAGTTTTGCGAAGAAGAATGTAGTGACGAAAACGCTGGACAGCTTGAACGGCTGCCAGGGCCAATTTCTCCACATGCGAATATTTTAACTCAGTGGATTTAAGGTTCTACTAAGATAATATATCACATGCTCTGCTTTGAATTCATCTTCTTGAACTAACACCATTCCAATGGTGGAATGCGAAGCTGCGAGGTATAAGAAGTAGTCCTGGTTGTAGTTGGGAGGATGCAATAACGGTGCATGGGTCAACGCGTGTTTCAGTGCATCAAAAGATTGTTGGGCAATCTCGTCCCAAAAGAATTGTGCGTTCTGTTTCAACAACCGTGAAAAACCTTTAGTGACCTCGGCGTAGTTTGGGATGAATCGGCGTAAAAAGTTCGCTTTCCCTTGCAAACTTTGGAGTTGGCGCAAACTCGAAGGAGGAGGCAATTTGATGATAGCCTCGACTTTCGAGGGATCGACGCGAATGCCGGCTTTTGAAACAACAAATCCCAGCAATCGACCTGTTTCTATACAGAAAACACACTTGTGGGGATTCAACCGAATTCGATAATGCCTACACCTCATAAAGATTGCTCGTAGGTGGACAAGGTGATCAGCTCGATGTAAAGAATGAGCAGGCAAATCATCGAGATAGGGTTGCACAATGTGCTTGATGTCATGAAATGCATAAGACATCGCCCGTTGAAAAGTGGCGTCGGCATTCTTAAGCCAAAAGGTAATTTGCAATAAGCAAATGTCCCCCATGGACAAATGAATGCCGTTTTTGGTTGATCGGCAGGTAGAATATTGATTTGATTATAGCCTGAGAAACCATCCATGAAGGAAAACATCTCACTTCCGGCACAATCATCAATAATTTGATCGATATAAGGTGTAGGATAGTTGTCTTTTGGACAAGCTCGATTGATATCCCTATAGTCGATACAGATTTTTATTGTTCCTTGTTTTTTATTGACGGGAACAATATTCGATACCCAATCCGTTAACGGGATCGGATAAATGAAACCTGCTTTCAACAGCTTTTCGACTTCTGCTTTAATCGCAGCCGCTTTTCGAGGGTGAATCTGACGCAACCGTTGCCGAATGGGTTTAGCATCCGGGTAGGTTTTGATTTCATGAACAACAATGGCAGGATCAATTCCCGGCATTTCCTCGTAAGACCAGGCAAACACGTCGCGGAATTCTTGGAATAGGGCCTTGTAAGTTTGGATTTCTTCTTCAGTACATGCGGCACCTATATGAATGTTCTCCTCGATTCCGGGCTTCACTGAAATATCAATGGGAATAGTACGAGAAATATTCCTAAATTCAGCTCTGAATCAGAATGTTTCGTTGGATCCTGAGCGTCTTTGACATATTCAGCGGTAAAGATAGATGAAAAATCATTTTCAAATGCATCATCCTTAGGTAAAAACGAAGATCTGTGATGGAGATCTTCCCATGGTAGATCATCTACACTTAGGATTTCGCGAAGTTGTTCGTCAGATGACACTTCTTCGGGAAACGTTATCCGTTCTAAGGGTGAGGTGAAAAGTGACTCTTCACTGACCACATTCATTTGGTCGGTTTCGGTTGAATGAAAATCGGTAAAAGACATAAGAGCTTCATAAGCAATCTCATACGGACTCAACGGCATAACATCACCGAGTGAGTCTAGCTCAGAGTCAGATGGAACATACCAAGGATCTTCATAAATAATGTTTTCTGACGTGATCATATGAATCGTTGCAAACGAAGGGTCTACGTTGAGTGGAGGGAGAGGAAAAGTTCCCAGTAAACCGGAATCCTTAACTAAACCTACACCAATGTCCCTATAAGGGATTGTCGTTTTACCAACATGTTGAATACTCTCTGAAGAGGCTGGATCGGATAAAAAGTATGTCAGCTGATCAATAGTCACGATCTTACCATTATGTGGAAACTTAATTATTCTGAAGACCGATGAAACGACCGCTGTCATAGCATATGACCAACTTCGACCCAAAAGAAGGTTGTAGTCTAGAGGGGCATCAACCACTTCCACATCCAGACTAACGGTTTTACCTTCGACCCCTATAGGCAATTCTTGTAGAATACCAAACGGACGGAACCCACGGCCATCAAAGGCCTTAAGGATGGTGGGGGATTGGTTCAACGAAGGAGAACCAAGCGATCTCCAACATTGAATCGACATAATACACGTAGAAGCTCCCTCATCAATCACAGTCCGATGAATAGGCCTGTTTTTGACTATCACTGGGATTTGGAAAGCCATTTGATGGGGGAGACGCGGTGTACTATTTTCTAGATCAAAGATCATTAGGTTCGGGTCCTGAACATCGACAGCTCCGATAGCCGACAAAAGCAATTTTCGTTGCGCTGGACATGATTGCAGCACTTCGAGTGCCGACATTGCTGAAGGTGAAACAGCTAAGTCTTCAACAATGTTGTAATTCTGGGCTGCTCTCGCATGTGGATTGAAAGCAGACCTTCGAAGTACACCCTTGGCGGGCGGCTTAATCACTAAGTCTGGGTTAGGTTTTTCGATCTGTAGTGGATCGGAACCAGGAGCTGAGGTTGATGGGTTAGAGTGAGAAGATTCTGCTTCCTTACCATCAACAGGAGCCTTACTACCATAATCTTGCGATCGAGTCGCAATCCTGACATGAGACATCATCAAAATGGGTTCTTCACTGGCATTCGAAGAAGAACCTATCATCTTATTCTCCTGCTCTAGAAATGGATTTTTTAACACAGCAGGAGTGGGAGAACCTTTGACTATTTTCACTACCTCGGCCCGATGAGGGCAGTCTCTCGTAAAATGATCTTCTTCACAAATGAGACAAGGATATCGAGGTTTGCGTTTTTCGTCATTGGTTTCCGACTTTTCCGTTTTCTCCTTTGGAGCCTTGTCTGCTTTAGCCTTCTTCTTTCCTTTCTTCTTTCCACCGTTTTTTGATTTGGCCGTAGATGACTCTACAGCGTGAATGTCGGCGGTAAGTTCAGGAGGAGAAGACTCTCCTGTCGGAGAATCAGGCAAAGTGATAATTGGAGTATTGGAGGCCTTGGAAGACTTCTTCTTACTCTTCGTAGTCACGATACCAATCATACCATCAGCGGCATGAGATCCCGAAGGAGCAGCAGCGATTTGGTTTGACTTTGGAAGATCCGGAATTTTCTCATGTAACGTACCCGACTGAGTGTAAACTAAGTCAAGGTATTGTGCCTGAGCAATGACTTGCTCCTCAGTAACTACTCCGGCCTTAGCTACATCTTCAGTAATTCTTGGTAATAATGATTTGACAAACCATTCAGCTAAGATTTGGTCCGGGATAAAAACTTTCACTAATCTTCTTCGACGTCTCCACTCATGAATGTGATCAGAAATGTACGTGGATGTCGATTGTTTTAGCGAAGTTAATAATTCTGTACCATTATCGTATCTGACTGGTAACTGAAAATGAGTTAAGAACGAGGTAGCTAACTGGCTAAAGTTGTAAAAAGAGGCCCGTGGTAACTCAATGTACCACTTGGCTGCGAGACCAATGAGTGTACGCTGGAAAAGACGTAAGCGGATGGAATCATCTGAGATGGAATTTGATGCACACCAGAGGTGGTAAGTCATCACGTGATTAGACGGATCCTCTCCAGACTTACCTTCGAACTTGGGTATATCGCTGGGCAACTTATTTGGCATTGGCGGCCAGAACTGAAGATATTGAATTGGATCGTTCGTTAGGCGCGTCAAGTCGGGTAAATCTAAAGTCGCAATAAACGGTAACTGCCGGTTAGGATCTCTAAAACTCTGAGTCACAATACCAGCCCCAGGAGGAGGATATCCAGGATAACTAGGAACAGGAGTCGCATTTGGGATATTATATCCTCCTGGAAAACCAGGATTAACCGGACCGTACTGGGGTTGCTGAGGTTGTTGATAAGTGTACCCAGGATACGGTTGATACTGGTAAACCGGTTGTTGGGCAGCTTGCCCAGGTTGATACTGTCCCTGGTACGGAGGTTGAACAAATTGAGGTTGAGTAGTAACAACCGTACTTGTACCAGGTTGGCCTGCAGGCATCTGGACTGTGGTTTGAACCGTAGGTCCAGACAACGGTACAGATGTCTGAGGAGTGGTTACAGGGACAGTAGAAACCGGAGCTGCCGATACTCCAGAAGTAAGCATGGTAGATGAAGCGGTAGTTGCTGCAGCCGTGTGAGGTGGAGTACCAGGTGCAATTGGCGGCTGAGTAACTACGGAAGTTACAGGGGTCTGAACACTTGACTGGACAGGTTGCGGTTGCTGGGGTGGACCAGGAACTGCAGGTTGTCCTGCTTGAGGTACCGACTGTATACTTGGTTGCGACATCTGTTGACCCTGTGACGGATCCCATGTTAACATTCCAGGGTATTGACTCGTAACAGGTTGAGGATACTGAGATCCATAGCCGTATTGAGGATAGGGTTGATAACTGTAAGGTGCAGTCCCATATGATTGCCCTTGAGGTGGTTGATAACCTTGACCAGGGTATTGACCCGTAGGTTGATAACCTTGAGGTAAATACGAGTACTGGGGTTGACCTTGACCTTGGGGTTGGTATCCTTGAGGTTGATACCCTTGGGGTTGATACCCTTGGGGTTGCCATCCTTGAGGTTGCCATCCTTGAGGTTGATATTGATACTGAGGTTGACTTTGGGGTACATATTGAGGCTGGGGTTGATACCCTTGGGGTTGATACCCTTGAGGTTCCCCCCAGTCACGAATGAAGTACCTTGAGGTTGCCCCCCAGGCATTAACGAAGGTTGCCCCCCAGGCGGTAATTGGCCACCTTGAGGTTGGTTAATGGGAGTTGAACCTGACATCATATAAACGTCACCTATACTCAATGGTACATTACCACTGTTTCCAACTAATAACCCATGATCAATGGGTTGAGGAGATGCTCCCGCAAAGGTACCAGAAAGTGATTGATACCCAGTAGGAACAGAAGGACCGCCATGTAAAAATGATTCAGGACTTTGCGAAAACACAGATGACTGACCAGACATATTTACAGGAGAATAAATTCCTCTAGGTGGAATAGGAGTACGAGGTGTAGAAAAACCTACTGAGTTGTCTAAAAAATTGGTTAATGCAAGGTACCAAGATTCACTTCTAGGAGGACTGTAAAAGATGGATTCACGCTCCCTTAGATCAAGGGTAATTAGATCTTCAGAATCAGAAACGCCTGTTTCTTCCTCTGGAACAAGTTCTTCTATAGGAATTAATCCAACAGGAAGATTTTCGGTGATAATTCTTTCTATTCTTGGTGAATCAGGAACACTAGGAGTTGGAGTAATAGGTTCGGAAATTTCAGGTTCTTCGCCTGTTTCACTGGCAGATGAAAAACTACCAGCAAGCTCAGAAACTGTAACAGCTTCGGGATTGTAACCTGTTTCTAAACTTTGGTAATCTGGATGGACTACCAAGGAAAATTCTCCTTCTTCAGGTGATCCTACTCTACTGCCACTAGGAGGAGTTACAAGGACCTTTAACCCTTCTAAATTACCTGGGTCGTCTCGAGGAGGGGATCCCCTAAGTCTACGGGATCTTCTCAACAATTCGGCCACAGAAACAACTTCAGGAGACTGGTCCGCAATTCGACGGGACCTTCTCGGTAATTCCGCCACAATTAAAGATTTTTAACTACAACACACGAAAACAAAGTAAAAATTTCAAATCAAACCACCTAAAGTCTTCTAAAGAACCAAACAAATTTGAAGCACACGCCTAAATAATCTAGAGCGTCAAACCACACACAAACAGTAGTCTTCTGGACCAAAAGCGCTAGTTGGTGATTAGGCCCAACCTCGCAGGATTCAGTACAGAAATGGCGGGTGGAACAGTTACCCCGGCAACCTGCTTAATGAATAGACCGGCACAAGTTCCTCCACTTTAACCGTCTCGAAGTGAAGCGAACCCCCCGGAAAATCCAAGTGAGTATAACCGACGTCTGCTCCAGGTACAGTGGGACCTTCCCTCCACCGTCACCTTGGGTAGAATCCTAGATATTATGGCCACTAAGGTTACCAATCACAACAATTACACCTGGGGGAACAGTCTAAACTCCGACAGCACGCAAGGGCAGAGTAGCAAGCTCCAATCCCCTTACCGGCTCCTTGATAACAATCCAAGGTTTACCGATAAGTGACCCCTGGCTCCTCGACAATGGTTAATCCGAGGTTTACCGTTTGTAATACGTACTGCCTGGCGTCGTTCCCAACGAGGGAGGAATGATCCCCTCACTGGTTCGGACACGAGCTCGTGCTTCTCCTTTAAGAGGAGCTTTCCCAGAATGTAACTGAAACAATTGGATTTGTTCTACTCAAGATAGACTATCTGTTTGGTTTTGTAGTCTTGGAGAGTTAAGTACTCACCTACTCCAAGACCCTAGCCTAAGCTATGTTGGTGTTTCAGAGCCCTAGAAAAATAAAGATTACTAGATTGATTTTAATTTAAGCGTTACTTTTAAGGTTGTTTCTTAAGTCAAAGGTGATGGAAGTGAAACCAGTGGTGTGTTGACTCGACTCGAAACCACTACAAAATGCACCTAGAATGATTTATCCACTACTTTACTTTTTCGATGAATTGCTTAACTAAAAAGTTGAGAGAATGCAATCTTTATAAAAGCAACTTCTTAATTGAAGACAATCAAAGAAACAATTCGTTTTTCTTTTCCAAGCATAAAAACATAACCTCTCTTTACATGCACGAAAAAACTCTTTTCTTCTTTCAAAAAACAAAAAGCTACTTGAAACAAGACTTTTTAAAGAAGATGTTTTTGTATTTTTCTTTTAATAAAGCAAATAAATCTAATATAACCAAAAATCAATCTTAACAACTATTAAAATCTATGAAAATTCACTCATAAGCAAACTAAAAGCAAATTTATTCTAAGCAAGTTTAACGAGGCCAAAACTAACAATGATTATTTCTAAGGTGTTTTACTTGATCACAATCAAATCAAGGACTAGCTTATTGCAGAACCAAAAACTAGCCAAAACAAAACTCTAATCTTTTTGTTCTTTTTGTAAAATGGAAATCAATACTTTATAAACAAGCAATTCGAAATTTGACCCAAAACAACTTAAATGGCAAGCTGCTCATACAAGGAGACTTTATGACAGGCCCGACTTCTAAGAAGGTTGACTAACCAGAGAGATCTAAGGTTGGACAACTTTCTACTATCAAAGTCACTACAAAACCTATCCAAAAATCAAACCCTAGGTCTAAACTTCGTTGAAAACCACTAAAACACTCAAAGCTCACAAAACAAGTTCAGGTGAAAATTCTTGACAGGGTACTAAAGGATCTGGGCAGAAAACACTAAGGAAAAACAAAATCTAAAAGCAATTTAAAGAAAAAATGGAATTTTCTTAAGTTTTACAGGAAGACGCAGGCAACCCGTTGTCACAGGTGCGGCCCCGCTCTGTGCAAACGGAAACAGCGCGTCCAAAGACGCACTGTGAAGTACTCAGAGAGTGCGTCCTTCTGGAAAAATGAAGAAAAACCAAATCTAACTAAATCTAAAGCTAAGCCACCCAAATACTAATTCTCACAGTCAAAAACCAGAAAATAAAAATGATTTTCTCAAAGCAAAGTTCATATAAAGGAAAAGACTCTCTCATTAATGGATTCCCCAGCGGAGTCGCCAATTTGTCACACGGAATTTGTCAAGGGTGCGGACACGACTGACCTTCCTAGAAGTCTAAGACATTCTAATGACAAACAAGACAAAATGGAGTGATCTTTCTCTAAATACACCTTTTACAACATGAAAACTACAAGTGTTTAGGCTTACCTTATTCCAAAACGCTGTTGTTGAAGTCCGTTCTTGACGATCCGGATGAGCTCCTCCTTCAAGTCAATTCCTGCAACCACAAACAATCAAACAATTACCAAGCACTTGCATTTCATATAATAAAACATATATTCAACATGCAGACCAAGGAACACATGAAATAACTCATTAACACAAGCTATTGAGAAAAATAAACCAGTTTGTATTAATAACGAAACAAAGAAACTCTTACAACCTGGCCTTGGTGTTGTGCAAGTTCCTCCCAGGGTCCATCAAGGGTTTTCCTCTACTTTGACAAAGCTCACCCTCTTCCAAGTAGAATCAAGTGAAGACAATCTCTCCTCACAAAGGCTCTAATGGAAGACCTAAATCCTGCAGCATTTACCCAAAGAAAATGTATAGCTCCAACCTCCTCTCCTTCTGGCTCAATGTCTTTATTTATAGTGCTGTAAAGAGGTTATTCAGGTCCACTATCAATGGGATCATCCCCCTCTTTGGGTGGGATAGCTCCCTTATTGATGGGATAAGTTCCCCCTTAATAGAGATACATGAACCAACTGGAGGCGCATCCATTTCATCAAACCGACCTCTAGAATGTTCTAGAAGTAACCACAAGTAACTTTTTCAAGATAAAACTCGCGCATTTTGCCTTTTACAGAGGGACGCACCTGTCCCTTAACATACAGAGCGTCCATGGACGCAGATTTTGTGAACATGGTCAGCGTCCCCGCAGGTAAGGCTAGAGAGAACCTGCGACCCCAGAGATAAACATAGTTTTTACAAGACTTTCTCTCTTCTTTGAGTTTGAGATGGATAACAGAGGCATGAGACTTGCCTAAGAGGGTAGCATGACTGTTGATTTGAGCCATACTAACTGTAAGTAGTCAAGGTGACATTTTTTAGTGTAACAGATTGCCCCCTAAAGTGCGAAGCCTGGAATAGAATAGGGTTTTGTAATTCTAGGAAGGGTGAAGCGCTTTATCATTTCAAGGATTGTCTTGTGGATGGCCTGGTTGGAACCTGCAATTTTCAACACAAAATACATGGATAAGATTATATCATCACTGAGGTAGGCATTCCCATACTCAGATTCAAAACTTTAACTAATGGACTAACTATTCTGATACAGGAATGATCTTGCAGTACATCATTTTTATAGACTTTTGTAGACACAGTATGGACGCAGCCATCTGTTTATGATTAGTCTACATAGATAATGAATACAAAACTCCTCGCAGCCTGGATGGTAGAAACTAGATCCAGGGTCTTCACTTCTACTTCCCGAATTGGTACGATTCTAGCCATGTGATTAAATGATTCGATGTCGAACATGTTAGAAACCACTTGATTACCAGTCGATGATGTAAACTGTTAACAAGCGTGAGAGAAACCACCAGTAATGTCAATGGTTCTCAAAGTACCAAGCACAACCCGTGAAATGTGAATAGATGTTTTGATGTCGAACACTTCACGGAATCCTTCGATCGAAAGTCAATGATGTAAACTGACGTCAAAGGCGAGAAACCTGCCATTGATGCATGCAGACTTCAAGGTACTGTCGATTCCTAAGTCATCTTTCTAGATAATGTGTCGATGTCGATAGAAAGCGACCCGTTGCAGGCAAGCCCGCAACACGAAATCATTGTTCAAGTTGAAGAAATGTTGCTGTAAGGACTGACTCAGGGATGGTCAAATGGATGACAAGTATTTTGCAGATGAAAGTTTTTGCTTGCAGACCTCTTGAACACATAACGACACAACAGATGGCTTGGTGACGAATAACTCAAAGTTAATCCCCGGAACCCGGTTAAAGACTTTCAAAGTGATTTGGTCAACTGTGAGGTAAAAGATTTCCCAACCCAGGTGAATGAAAAGTGTCGTGTTCAAGAGCGGTAATAAAGTTTCTTCTGAGACAAAAGGTGACAAATAGGTTCATTCTTCTCTTTTTTCCCCCACCATTTCTGGCAAGTACCTCTTTATTTTTAACAAGCTTGAGGAGGATAACATATGCTTGATTATAAGCTCATCCTTCGGACGAGTCCAACCTAGTTTAAATTCGAACCCTAGGAAGGAGTGGTTCGTTCCTGTTTGTAATTGAACAGGTCCTCTACTGTAAAAGTTTAACGAGCCCAGTATAGGAGAAACTCGGCGTTTTTCAATTTTAGAGAGTCTGAAAAAACTAAAGGAGACTCCACGTTGAACTTTTTCGTATATTTGTGTCCCTCAAGCCCGAAAAAGTATAAAATAATACCTGGGGGAACCGCTTGATCTTGCGACCAAGGAGTACTTTCATAATAGTGTCGTTGACCTGAAAAGTAAAAAGCGATCAAGGACACGTCGTTTTATTTCCTTATCGAGTTCGAAACGACAAAAACCCGGCAATCTTTTCCTGATTTTGCGGTCAGAAAAGAGCTAAAAGGGGACCGTCTTTTAATTCCGTTTTAACGAGTGAAAAAGAAACACTCGGCGATCTTTTCATGTTTTAGGAGTCAGAAAAGGGCTTAAAAGATGACTCTGATATTTTTGTTTGTGAAAAATGACAATTTCCCTCGAAATCCCTTTGTCCTGCACAAAAGCGACACATTACTCATACCTGTTTAAAATAGGCAAAAATACATTCAAAAACATCTTTTCATGGTAAAAAATGAACTAATTCATCCAAAAAACCTATAAAAAGACCTTTTACCATGTCATTTTTACCGTTTGACTTTGGAGGTTGAAAAAGGAGCTTTCGACAAGAAACTTCCCGTGGTTGTTGCGGAAAATCTGACCGTTGGAATCGAACGCCGTCTCATCCAGGTATTTTACACATCCTACTCTGCATTTCTATCCGTTTAGAATCAATTTTTAGGTCTTAGTTTTATTTTTTGGGGGGTTTTGGTTTTGGAATGCGCCTCTCGGCGGACGCAGGTGCCCTTCGGGTGACCTGCGTCCCCCGACTTTTTCTCATACGGGAAAACGGTCGGAAGACGCAGCCCGCCTTCAGGCCAGCTGCGTCCGGGCGCCCTGTGCTACAAAGCCGGGGTGCGTCCTCCGAGAAACGCGCATTTCAAAACCCCAACTCTCTCAAAAAACCACCAAAAATTTCCCAAATCAATTTCTAATTGCTATTTTTGATATGCAGGGCATTAATCATGTTAGACTGGAGAGAAAGAGAGCATGTAGAGGAAGATGAAGCTGCAATAAATCATCAACCTTCCCTGGATGCCCTAAGAGCATGCGGATTATACAAATATTGGACCATACCGGGCATGAGGGGCCAGGTAAGATTCTTGGAATGGCTGGTTGAGCGATGGAACGTTCAAGAACAATGCTTTTACATAGGAGGGCACCAGCTCGAGATAGAGCCCTCGGATGTATACTTTCTCACTGGCTTGCCAAACAGAGGTGAGCAACTCAGTCTTGCGGGGACTAGGCCGGGTGGCCAATCCCTTGATAGTCTCCGCGAGGATTGGTGCACACGTGGGGCTCACCATTCAAAAGGCATAGAGATAAAACACATCACTCTACCGGAACTCAAAGTCATAGCGTTCACGGTTACCAGAATTTGCGGCGCGGCCGCTTTACACATTGCTTCCGGATCCCAAATGCGGATGGCAATTGACTGTTACCAAGGCACCATTTTCAACTGGTGTGAAGCTGTGTCGGCTCATATGAAGAGCCAACTGACCAAGGCAAAGAACGGACGACTAAAGACTTTTGGATATGGGCCTATAGTCGTGAGCTTTGCCTTGGAGAGAATTCCAATGCTGATCCCTCAGCAACTCACTGTTGATATCTTGGGTCCTCAGCAGCCAAAGCTGATACGATGGGTTGCGGTGATGGCCCGGCATCCTGACGAGGGCGCGACAGTAGTTCGATTCTCAGATAGTTATTTTGACTGGTTAGAGGGCCAGCTTTTTGTGATACAGGACTTTCCGTATGCCGGAATGGATTTCAGAGGTGATCCGGACATGGTTCTTCCACAGGGAGAACAATGGGACGACAGAGGTACTTTTATTTTCACAAGTTTTCTAATTATGTATTTTTTGTATTTTTTATATATATCGTCTCAAAACTAATAGTAAAATTTTTCAAAATGCAGATGTTGGTCCACAGCGTCCAGCCAACCTCCGGCCTTATGATAGACTACATCCAGCTGCACCGGTACCGGCCCCACAGGACGCGGCACAGAAGTACTAGCTGAGTTGGAGCATGATCTAGAGCGTCTCACGGCAGATATACCTGAGACTACTATGGACGACATTCCTATCAGGCTTCAGCGCTTCGTAGTCGCGGTCCCTGGACCGTTTAGGAGATTTTTGCGTAAGGTAGCCCGCGCAGTGGTGTCGTACAGAGAGCACCACCAGTGATTGACTAGTCACTTTTGTAGTCACATGTGACATTTTTGACTTTTTGTACTATCATTTTGCCGATCATAAGGTGTTTTCAACCTATGATCGAAGACGATGTATATATTTTTGACACACTTCTATCTATATATATCACTATTACCGGCTTATCTTGTTTAACATGTATGATGAAATGTTTTTAAATTTACTTGCATGATTATTATAAATGTCTGTCCAACACTCGAGAAGCAATTGCATCTGCTAATGTATTCAAAGACCTTGGAATATGTTGATATTCAATGTAATCAAATTCACGTTCCAAGAGACGCACTCTCAAAAACAACCTTAATAACACAGGATTTCTAATGGCATAAACTCTATTAAGCTGTAATACAACAAGTTCAGAATCTAACCTCACTATCAAACGTCGAATTCCAAATGAAATAGATTCGGATAATAATTCAACCACTGCACTGTATTCTGCAATGTTATTCGTTGTTTGACCGAGGCTTACCCCATGCATAGAAACTAACTCGTCAGAGGGCGAATAGATAACCCAAGCTGCGGAAGAGATATTCCGTGTATTACGACAAGCACCATCAGCAAATCCAATGTATGTTTGGAGAGGCGTCGACATCTACAATATCAAGAGTAAAACCAAGATAAGCCAAAATAATGACGAAAAACCACACTCGCTAAGCTAAGCACACTGACTAAACTAACACACTTGCTAGCTAGAAAGGAAATCTAACCTATCTAAAAATTTCTCCATACCCATCATTTTAAGCATAATACCTCTTTAGGTAAAGTCCATTTCTGGGTTTACCCAAAGAGTCCCCATCAAAATCAACTAACTCATAAGCCCCTTTTGCTAGCTTTCGCTTTACAATGTAGGGCCCATGCCACATGGGAACGAATTTTCCGGCACCTAGCTTATCGTTAGCTTGATCATATAATAGTACTAGGTCTCCTTCCGAAAAACTTCGAGGGGTTACATTTTTATCGTACTGAGCTTTCATTCGTTTCGCGTGAGTCTCGATAGCTAAAGTAGCGTCACGTCGAGTCTCATCTAATTTAGCCAAGTATAATAACCGTTTCTCCTCTTCGGAAGTAGCTGGAAGTAATTCGACAGCCATTTGAAGTGATGGGATTTCGCATTCAATAGGTAACACAGCTTCTAAGCCATAAACTAGCTGGAAAGGGGTGAAACCTGTTGAATTTTTCACTGAAGTTCGATATGCCCATAGCGCCGAAAATAACATGTTATGCCAATTCGTTCGATGGATACCAATGATCCGTCGAATCATGATGACTAGAACTTTGTTGATTGACTCAACCAAACCGTTGGCTTGCGGATAATAAGGAGTAGAGCTATCGTGGCGCAAACCAAGCTGGCTTGTAAGCTCAGTCATCATGACGTTTCGAAAATGGCTCCCATGGTCAGTAATGATTGCTTGTGGGACACCAAACCTAGTTATGATATGATTGAATACGAAAACTGCAGCTGTCTTGCCGCTTGCGTCGAATGTAGGCATCGCCTCGGCCCATTTTGTAAAATAATCAACCGCGAGGATGATATACGCATGCCCCCCGGCCGAGTGAGGGTTACAAGTAATAAAGTCAATGCCCCATTTGGCGAATGGACCAGCGGCAATTATAGGGTGGAGAGGAGCAGGTGGAGCGCGCATCTTTCGATCAAACACTTGACAGTTGTGGCATGTTCTGACGGCAAGGATACAATCTTTAAACATAGACGGCCAGAAATAGCCAGCGCGCAACACCTTCTGAGCTGTGGCATACCCAGACATATGACCGCCACATGCTCCAGAGTGACAATCATTCAAAACTCTCTCAGCCTCTTCGTGAGTTAAACAACGTCGAAAAACTAAGTCTGCCCCCCGGCGATAAAGTGTATCTCCAATAATTCTGTATTGCTGGGATCGAAACCGAATTTTTCGACGGTCTTCCTTGGAAGCTTCAGGCCGAAAGGTTTGGGTTTGGAGATAGATGATTATATCCCCATACCACGGATCTAAAGTGCTAATAAGAAACAAAGATTCGTCCGCAATGGACTCCTCTGCCACAGTCTCTGTGTCAGCACTCGGGAAATCACACATCAATTCCGCAAAAACTAAAGATTTCTTAGACTTGGACTTCTCGAACTCCAAGTCGAACTCTTGCAGGATAACAATCCATTTAGAGTACTTGCCCCCTAGCAGTTGTTTTGTCAAAATATAAATCATAGGGTTGCAATCCGAAATAACTGTAGTTTTGCGGAGAAGAATGTAGTGACGAAAACGCTGGACAGCTTGAACGGCTGCCAGGGCCAATTTCTCCACATGCGAATATTTTAACTCAGTGGGATTTAAGGTTCTACTAAGATAATATATCACATGCTCTGCTTTGAATTCATCTTCTTGAACTAACACCATTCCAATGGTGGAATGCGAAGCTGCGAGGTATAAGAAGTAGTCCTGGTTGTAGTTGGGAGGATGCAATAACGGTGCATGGGTCAACGCGTGTTTCAGTGCATCAAAAGATTGTTGGGCAATCTCGTCCCAAAAGAATTGTGCGTTCTGTTTCAACAACCGTGTAAAACCTTTAGTGACCTCGGCGTAGTTTGGGATGAATCGGCGTAAAAAGTTCGCTTTCCCTTGCAAACTTTGGAGTTGGCGCAAACTCGAAGGAGGAGGCAATTTGATGATAGCCTCGACTTTCGAGGGATCGACGCGAATGCCGGCTTTTGAAACAACAAATCCCAGCAATCGACCTGTTTCTATACAGAAAACACACTTGTGGGGATTCAACCGAATTCGATAATGCCTACACCTCATAAAGATTGCTCGTAGGTGGACAAGGTGATCAGCTCGATGTAAAGAATGAGCAGGCAAATCATCGAGATAGGGTTGCACAATGTGCTTGATGTCATGAAATGCATAAGACATCGCCCGTTGAAAAGTAGCGCCGGCATTCTTAAGCCCAAAAGGTAATTTGCAATAAGCAAATGTCCCCCATGGACAAATGAATGCCGTTTTTGGTTGATCGGCAGGTAGAATATTGATTTGATTATAGCCTGAGAAACCATCCATGAAGGAAAACATCTCACTTCCGGCACAATCATCAATAATTTGATCGATATAAGGCGTAGGATAGTTGTCTTTTGGACAAGCTCGATTGATATCCCTATAGTCGATACAGATTCTTATTGTTCCTTGTTTTTTATTGACGGGAACAATATTCGATACCCAATCCGTTAACGGGATCGGATAAATGAAACCTGCTTTCAACAGCTTTTCGACTTCTGCTTTAATCGCAGCCGCTTTTCGAGGGTGAATCTGACGCAACCGTTGCCGAATGGGTTTAGCATCCGGGTAGGTTTTGATTTCATGAACAACAATGGCAGGATCAATTCCCGGCATTTCCTCGTAAGACCAGGCAAACACGTCGCGGAATTCTTGGAATAGGGCCTTGTAAGTTTGGATTTCTTCTTCAGTACATGCGGCACCTATATGAATGTTCTCCTCGATTCCGGGCTTCACTGAAATATCAATGGGAATAGTACGAGAAATATTCCCTAAATTCAGCTCTGAATCAGAATGTTTCGTTGGATCCTGAGCGTCTTTGACATATTCAGCGGTAAAGATAGATGAAAAATCATTTTCAAATGCATCATCCTTAGGTAAAAACGAAGATCTGTGATGGAGATCTTCCCATGGTAGATCATCTACACTTAGGATTTCGCGAAGTTGTTCGTCAGATGACACTTCTTCGGGAAACGTTATCCGTTCTAAGGGTGAGGTGAAAAGTGACTCTTCACTGACCACATTCATTTGGTCGGTTTCGGTTGAATGAAAGTCGGTAAAAGACATAAGAGCTTCATAAGCAATCTCATACGGACTCAACGGCATAACATCACCGAGTGAGTCTAGCTCAGAGTCAGATGGAACATACCAAGGATCATCATAAATAATGTTTTCTGACGTGATCATATGAATTGTTGCAAACGAAGGGTCTGCATTGAGTGGAGGGAGAGGAAAAGTTCCCAGTAAACCGGAATCCTTAACTAAACCTACACCAATGTCCCTATAAGGGATTGTCGTTTTACCAACATGTTGGATAGTTTCTGAAGAGGTTGGGTCGGATGAAAAGTATGTCAGCTGATCAATAGTCACGATCTTACCGTTATGTGGAAACTTAATGACTCTGAAGACCGATGAAACGACCGCTGTCATAGCATATGACCAACTTCGACCCAAAAGAAGGTTGTAGTCTAGAGGGGCATCAACCACTTCCACATCCAGACTAACGGTTTTACCTTCGACCCCTATAGGCAATTCTTGTAGAATACCAAACGGACGGAACCCACGGCCATCAAAGGCCTTAAGGATGGTGGGGGATTGGTTCAACGAAGGAGAACCAAGCGATCTCCAACATTGAATCGACATAATACACGTAGAAGCTCCCTCATCAATCACAGTCCGATGAATAGGCCTGTTTTTGACTATCACTGGAATTTGGAAAGCCATTTGATGGGGGAGACGCGGTGTACTATTTTCTAGATCAAAGATCATTAGGTTCGGGTCCTGAACATCGACAGCTCCGATAGCCGACAAAAGCAATTTTCGTTGCGCTGGACATGATTGCAGCACTTCGAGTGCCGACATTGCTGAAGGTGAAACAGCTAAGTCTTCAACAATGTTGTAATTCTGGGCTGCTCTCGCATGTGGATTGAAAGCAGACCTTCGAAGTACACCCTTGGCGGGCGGCTTAATCACTAAGTCTGGGTTAGGTTTTTCGATCTGTAGTGGATCGGAACCAGGAGCTGAGGTTGATGGGTTAGAGTGAGAAGATTCTGCTTCCTTACCATCAACAGGAGCCTTACTACCATAATCTTGCGATCGAGTCGCAATCCTGACATGAGACATCATCAAAATGGGTTCTTCACTGGCATTCGAAGAAGAACCTATCATCTTATTCTCCTGCTCTGGAAATGGATTTTTTAACACAGCAGGAGTGGGAGAACCTTTGACTATTTTCACTACCTCGGCCCGATGAGGGCAGTCTCTCGTAAAATGATCTTCTTCACAAATGAGACAAGGATATCGAGGTTTGCGTTTTTCGTCATTGGTTTCCGACTTTTCCGTTTTCTCCTTTGGAGCCTTGTCTGCTTTAGCCTTCTTCTTTCCTTTCTTCTTTCCACCGTTTTTTGATTTGGCCGTAGATGACTCTACAGCGTGAATGTCGGCGGTAAGTTCAGGAGGAGAAGACTCTCCTGTCGGAGAATCAGGCAAAGTGATAATTGGAGTATTGGAGGCCTTGGAAGACTTCTTCTTACTCTTCGTAGTCACGATACCAATCATACCATCAGCGGCATGAGATCCCGAAGGAGCAGCAGCGATTTGGTTTGACTTTGGAAGATCCGGAATTTTCTCGTGTAACGTACCCGACTGAGTGTAAACTAAGTCAAGGTATTGTGCCTGAGCAATGACTTGCTCCTCAGTAACTACTCCGGCCTTAGCTACATCTTCAGTAATTCTTGGTAATAATGATTTGACAAACCATTCAGCTAAGATTTGGTCCGGGATAAAAACTTTCACTAATCTTCTTCGACGTCTCCACTCATGAATGTGATCAGAAATGTACGTGGATGTCGATTGTTTTAGCGAAGTTAATAATTCTGTACCATTATCGTATCTGACTGGTAACTGAAAATGAGTTAAGAACGAGGTAGCTAACTGGCTAAAGTTGTAAAAAGAGGCCCGTGGTAACTCAATGTACCACTTGGCTGCGAGACCAATGAGTGTACGCTGGAAAAGACGTAAGCGGATGGAATCATCTGAGATGGAATTTGATGCACACCAGAGGTGGTAAGTCATCACGTGATTAGACGGATCCTCTCCAGACTTACCTTCGAACTTGGGTATATCGCTGGGCAACTTATTTGGCATTGGCGGCCAGAACTGAAGATATTGAATTGGATCGTTCGTTAGGCGCGTCAAGTCGGGTAAATCTAAAGTCGCAATAAACGGTAACTGCCGGTTAGGATCTCTAAAACTCTGAGTCACAATACCAGCCCCAGGAGGAGGATATCCAGGATAACTAGGAACAGGAGTCGCATTTGGGATATTATATCCTCCTGGAAAACCAGGATTAACCGGACCGTACTGGGGTTGCTGAGGTTGTTGATAAGTGTACCCAGGATACGGTTGATACTGGTAAACCGGTTGTTGGGCAGCTTGCCCAGGTTGATACTGTCCCTGGTACGGAGGTTGAACAAATTGAGGTTGAGTAGTAACAACCGTACTTGTACCAGGTTGGCCTGCAGGCATCTGGACTGTGGTTTGAACCGTGGGTCCAGACAACGGTACAGATGTCTGAGGAGTGGTTACAGGGACAGTAGAAACCGGAGCTGCCGATACTCCAGAAGTAAGCATGGTAGATGAAGCGGTAGTTGCTGCAGCCGTGTGAGGTGGAGTACCAGGTGCAATTGGCGGCTGAGTAACTACGGAAGTTACAGGGGTCTGAACACTTGACTGGACAGGTTGCGGTTGCTGGGGTGGACCAGGAACTGCAGGTTGTCCTGCTTGAGGTACCGACTGTATACTTGGTTGCGACATCTGTTGACCCTGTGACGGATCCCATGTTAACATTCCAGGGTATTGACTCGTAACAGGTTGAGGATACTGAGATCCATAGCCGTATTGAGGATAGGGTTGATAACTGTAAGGTGCAGTCCCATATGATTGCCCTTGAGGTGGTTGATAACCTTGACCAGGGTATTGACCCGTAGGTTGATAACCTTGAGGTAAATACGAATACTGGGGTTGACCTTGACCTTGAGGTTGGTATCCTTGAGGTTGATACCCTTGGGGTTGATACCCTTGGGGTTGCCATCCTTGAGGTTGCCATCCTTGAGGTTGATATTGATACTGAGGTTGACTTTGGGGTACATATTGAGGCTGGGGTTGATACCCTTGGGGTTGATACCCTTGAGGTTGCCCCCCAGTCACGAATGAAGTACCTTGAGGTTGCCCCCCAGGCATTAACGAAGGTTGCCCCCCAGGCGGTAATTGGCCACCTTGAGGTTGGTTAATGGGAGTTGAACCTGACATCATATAAACTTCACCTATACTCAATGGTACATTACCACTGTTTCCAACTAATAACCCATGATCAATGGGTTGAGGAGATGCTCCCGCAAAGGTACCAGAAAGTGATTGATACCCAGTAGGAACAGAAGGACCGCCATGTAAAAATGATTCAGGACTTTGCGAAAACACAGATGACTGACCAGACATATTTACAGGAGAATGAATTCCTCTAGGTGGAATAGGAGTACGAGGTGTAGAAAAACCTACTGAGTTGTCTAAAAAATTGGTTAATGCAAGGTACCAAGATTCACTTCTAGGAGGACTGTAAAAGATGGATTCACGCTCCCTTAGATCAAGGGTAATTAGATCTTCAGAATCAGAAACGCCTATTTCTTCCTCTGGAACAAGTTCTTCTATAGCAATTAATCCAACAGGAAGATTTTCGGTGATAATTCTTTCTATTCTTGGTGAATCAGGAACACTAGGAGTTGGAGTAACAGGTTCAGAAATTTCAGGTTCTTCGCCTGTTTCACTGGCAGATGAAAAACTACCAGCAAGCTCGGAAACTGTAACAGCTTCGGGATTGTAACCTGTTTCTAAACTTTGGTAATCTGGATGGACTACCAAGGAAAATTCTCCTTCTTCAGGTGATCCTACTCTACTGCCACTAGGAGGAGTTACAAGGACCTTTAACCCTTCTAAATTACCTGGGTCGTCTCAAGGAGGGGATCCCCTAAGTCTACGGGATCTTCTCAACAATTCGGCCACAGAAACAACTTCAGGAGACTGGCCCGCAATTCGACGGGACCTTCTCGGTAATTCCGCCACAATTAAAGATTTTTAACTACAACACACGAAAACAAAGTAAAAATTTCAAATCAAACCACCTAAAGTCTTCTAAAGAACCAAACAAATTTGAAGCACACGCCTAAATAATCTAGAGCGTCAAACCACACACAAACAGTAGTCTTCCGGACCAAAAGCGCTAGTTGGTGATTAGGCCCAACCTCGCAGGATTCAGTACAGAAATGGCGGGTGGAACAGTTACCCCGGCAACCTGCTTAATGAATAGACTGCACAAGTTCCTCCACTTTAACCGTCTCGAAGTGAAGTGAACCCCCCGGAAAATCCAAGTGAGTATAACCGACGTCTGCTCCAGGTACAGTGGGACCTTCCCTCCACCGTCACCTTGGGTAGAATCCTAGATATTATGGCCACTAAGGTTACCAATCACAACAATTACACCTGGGGGAACAGTCTAAACTCCGACAGCACGCAAGGGCAGAGTAGCAAGCTCCAATCCCCTTACCGGCTCCTTGACAACAATCCAAGGTTTACCGATAAGTGACCCCTGGCTCCTCGACAATGGTTAATCCGAGGTTTACCGTTTGTAATACGTACTGCCTGGCCTCGTTCCCAACGAGGGAGGAATGATCCCCTCACTGGTTCGGACACGAGCTCGTGCTTCTCCTTTAAGAGATGCTTTCCCAGAATGTAACTGAAACAATTGGATTTGTTCTACTGAAGATAGACTATCTGTTTGGTTTTGTAGTCTTGGAGAGTTAAGTACTCACCTACTCCAAGACCCTAGCCTAAGCTATGTTGGTGTTTCAGAGCCCTAGAAAAATAAAGATTACTAGATTGATTTTAATTTAAGCGTTACTTTTAAGGTTGTTTCTTAAGTCCAAAGGTGATGGAAGTGAAACCAGTGGTGTGTTGACTCGACTCGAAACCACTACAAAATGCACCTAGAATGATTTATCCACTACTTTACTTTTTCGATGAATTGCTTAACTAAAAAGTTGAGAGAATGCAATCTTTATAAAAGCAACTTCTTAATTGAAGACAATCAAAGAAACAATTCGTTTTTCTTTTCCAAGCATAAAAACATAACCTCTCTTTACATGCACGAAAAAACTCTTTTCTTCTTTCAAAAAACAAAAAGCTACTTGAAACAAGACTTTTTAAAGAAGATGTTTTTGTATTTTTCTTTTAATAAAGCAAATAAATCTAATATAACCAAAAATCGATCTTAACAACTATTAAAATCTATGAAATTCTACTCATAAGCAAACTAAAAGCAAATTTATTCTAAGCAAGTTTAACGAGGCCAAAACTAACAATGATTATTTCTAAGGTGTTTTACTTGATCACAATCAAATCAAGGACTAGCTTATTGCAGAACCAAAAACTAGCCAAAACAAAACTCTAATCTTTTTGTTCTTTTTGTAAAATGGAAATCAATACTTTATAAACAAGCAATTCGAAATTTGACCCAAAACAACTTAAATGGCAAGCTGCTCATACAAGGAGACTTTATGACAGGCCCGACTTCTAAGAAGGTTGACTAACCAGAGAGATCTAAGGTTGGACAACTTTCTACTATCAAAGTCACTACAAAACCTATCCAAAAATCAAACCCTAGGTCTAAACTTCGTTGAAAACCACTAAAACACTCAAAGCTCACAAAACAAGTTCAGGTGAAAATTCTTGACAGGGTACTAAAGGATCTGGGCAGAAAACACTAAGGAAAAACAAAATCTAAAAGCAATTTAAAGCAAAAATGGAATTTTCTTAAGTTTTACAGGAAGACGCAGGCAACCCGTTGTCACAGGTGCGGCCCCGCTCTGTGCAAACGGAAACAGCGCGTCCAAAGACGCACTGTGCAGTACTCAGAGAGTGCGTCCTTCTGGAAAAATGAAGAAAAACCAAATCTAACTAAATCTAAAGCTAAGCCACCCAAATACTAATTCTCACAGTCAAAAACCAGAAAATAAAAATGATTTTCTGAAAGCAAAGTTCATATAAAGGAAAAGACTCTCTCATTAATGGATTCCCCAGCGGAGTCGCCAATTTGTCACACGGAATTTGTCAAGGGTGCGGACACGACTGACCTTCCTAGAAGTCTAAGACGTTCTAATGACAAACAAGACAAAATGGAGTGATCTTTCTCTAAATACACCTTTTACAACATGAAAACTACAAGTGTTTAGGCTTACCTTATTCCAAAACGCTGTTGTTGAAGTCCGTTCTTGACAATCCGGATGAGCTCCTCCTTCAAGTCAATTCCTGCAACCACAAACAATCAAACAATTACCAAGCACTTGCATTTCATATAATAAAATATATATTCAACATGCAGACCAAGGAACACATGAAATAACTCATTAACACAAGCTATTGAGAAAAATAAACCAGTTTGTATTAATAACAAAACAAAGAAACTCTTACAACCTGGCCTTGGTGTTGTGCAAGTTCCTCCCAGGGTCCATCAAGGGTTTTCCTCTACTTTGACAAAGCTCACCCTCTTCCAAGTAGAATCAAGTAAAGACAATCTCTCCTTACAAAGGCTCTAATGGAAGACCTAAATCCTGCAGCATTTACCCAAAGAAAATGTATAGCTCCAACCTACTTTCCCTCTGGCTCAATGTCTTTATTTATAGTGCTGTAAAGAGGTTATTCAGGTCCACTATCAATGGGATCATCCCCCTCTTTGGGTGGGATAGCTCCCTTATTGATGGGATAAGTTCCCCCTTAATAGAGATACATGAACCAACTGGAGGCGCATCCATTTCATCAAACCGACCTCTAGAATGTTCTAGAAGTAACCACAAGTAACTTTTTCAAGATAAAACTCGCGCATTTTGCCTTTTACAGAGGGACGCACCTGTCCCTTAACATACAGAGCGTCCATGGACGCAGATTTTGTGAACATGGTCAGCGTCCCCACAGGTAAGGCTAGAGAGAACCTGCGACCCCAGAGATAAACATAGTTTTTACAAGACTTTCTCTCTTCTTTGAGTTTGAGATGGATAACAGAGGCATGAGACTTGCCTAAGAGGGTAGCATGACTGTTGATTTGAGCCATACTAACTGTAAGTAGTCAAGGTGACATTTTTTAGTGTAACACCTTGCTCGAATCTAAAATATACGATAGGGAAACCATCATGCCAAAAATTCCATGCATACAAACCATGTGAAAAACCATGAGTAGCTCCACCCACCATCCTTGGGTGCACATAAAATAAAAAATCTCAGGGCACTACCTCAGACCCATCATAACAATGTGTGGGACTAATCATGGAATGAATATAACACATACCCAACATTTAGAAGCTCAAGAGAGAAACAACCATTATTTCTCATTAGGGAACTTATCCATATAAGGTGTTTTCCTTTCAACTATGTAATACACCTCACACATCTAAAAGGAATGTGCCATCTATATTTTTATTATCTATTACATGGTTATGTAGAGGTGTACAAGAATTACTTTATAGTAAGTAGATTTAAAAAAAATTCCATATATAACTTGCAAAATATCCTAATAATATTCCAATAAACAAATATTGTATCAATTAATGAAATACCTTTTATGGCGATAACTGAGGAATTTATCTTGTCCACCATCTCTCTCTGGAAGGAATCAAAGTCGAGCTAAACAAAATTGAAGTTATTTTCAAACTACCAATATCAACTATTGAAAAGGATGTAAGAATTTTTTGGGATATGCAGGATCCTATTGATGCTTCAGAGAATTTTTTAGTAAACCCTTCTCATTATTTAAATTTCTTACATAAGATGTTTATTTTTTGTTTGTAAATAAATAATTTTTATCATCAAAAAATAAAAATTACATTTTTGTAGCAGCTAGACATCAGTGGAATTTTTTTTTTGTCATATGAAATCCCATGGATTCCAAATACCAACACCTTTCTATAGACTCCATGGCCCCAAAAATCAATATTAAAACAAAATATGGTTAACAATCGAGAATATTAAAGCCCATATTATTGGGCTGTCCAAAAATGAATGGCACATACATAACAAAAAATCTAAAAGAGATGACAGAGAGAATAAGTCATTCACACTCAAAAGATAAGATAATAACTAAGGTTGTGAACTCAGTTGCAGAGGTTTACCATTATTAGATTCAAAACACAAGTGTTCCTCCACATGGGAAAGCCTTGTATCTAGTTTAATGAAGGTGAACCATTACTTCCTCGTCATCCTCTTAATGTGTACCAAGGCGGTAAATAGATTTTACCTCTCAACCTCCTTGTGCTTCAGAATCAACCTGAATAGATTTTCCATCTTCCAAAGTAATGTGACTCACTCCAAATTTTACTTCTTCCTCCCCATGGTGTGTTATGTTTCATAATATATAGCTAGACAAATCTTCCATAATTTTAGAATAACACTAGGATTTAATCTCCCTGTAGCTTGAGTTTATAACTCGCTAATTTCTCTTATTGTCTCTACCAACACTACATTAAAATATGTGGCAACAAAATCTTCAGCAAAGATTCTCATCCATAATTGTCCCTACAGACATTTACCTCCCACCACTCTTCGGAAAGCATATGATGCATGGGCAACATTGAAGTAGTAGAGGGGGTTCACCTATGGGAATTGTTGAATCTTCTTATACATACAAATAAACATGAAAGAACACCAAACACAATCTCCCATGGACTTAAATGAAATCGTACCAAATCATCACCAACACTCATAATGCATACCACAGAGTAAGAGGGATTATTTGATAATTTTCCCCGGTTCTAGAAACACCAGCCACATAAACACCATGAGCCACCACAATTAACCATAAACAAAACCATTGGGATCCCAACGACCATAGCATATAGAGAACCATTGGGAGTAGAAGAAAAGAAGAGTAGGAATACACATCACGCTCCATGTTTTTGATACAAGAGCACTATATATTCAAATAATACATCATACATGCCAACTCCTAAGGAGTTAAAACTATATATTAACTGAATTCCTTCAAGCCCACTCTACACTAGACTGTCGAACTACTCACAGACTCGACACCTCACAGACAAATCAATAATCATTAACTACAGCTCAAAGAAAAAGTATAAGAATAGAGAAAGTAAAGCACAAAGACGACCTAGAAAAATTCACTAAGGATCAAACATGGGGTTCTCCATAGGCCATCGAATTCCATGAGAATATTCCACAATATTACCTTTGCAAAACAAAATTTACCATTGTCCCACCTCTTCAAGTATAGGAAATTGGCAAACTATATCCTCTCTATCACACTATCCCTATCGAACCTAAGTGCATTGAAACATCCCTTGGAAAATAGGTTAACCACAAGTAACACGGTGCTCAAGCTCCTACCCTAACCCCTTACCTTCCCCTTAACACCTAATTCAGAAGGCTCCATTGCAATGACACATTTAAATCTAACATAATGCATATGGTGGATTTCATGTTGGGGGATGGATGTCCCCCTCAACATAAATGACCATCACATATGCGGGTGGCATGCTCAACCCCTAAGGCGTCCTCATTAAGACTATTAACACCCCCATCAGAGAAGTCCTTATCACCATATAGAATAGATTAGAGTTATTTTTCCTATATTTCCTTAATCACAATGGGTCAAATAATATCTAAATATTAATATTTAAGTATCTCCTTTGCATCACAAGTTATCCATAAAATTCATCACCTTATTCCCCATTCTTATGGAATTATGAACTATAACATAATTCAGCCATAATATCAATTCATTTATACTCTCAATTAGACTTCCCAACCTCCACATTTTTCCCAAATTGTAGAGGATACTCATATATTAGTTCTTAAACTTTTTTTCACTAACCTAGAGTCTCCATCAATTTGAATTTTTTGAAATCATTCCAAGAGAGAAATATGCACACCTCTTTCCAAGGCCTATAAATTTTCCACATTGTTACTTGTAGTTTTGCAAGTTTGTGAGAATATCCTTAGGGTACGTGAGTTCCATTTTCTAGAAACACCTCCAAGCCTCGATACTCTCACATTTCCATTTGATTCCTTATTAAAAAATAATTTAGTAACCCTTTCGTAGGGGTAAAATGGTTAGTGGCATGGATACCAAAATCTAGTGATCTTACTTTCCTTCAGGGGAGAATTTACTTGGCTAGGTATAGCTTCCACATTATCTCCTTATCTTTGCTTTCATTTTTCCAATCCTCCATAGGCTAATCTCCAATTAATATAGTTTCCTTAAATTTTCCTTGATCAACTCCCATAGCTCTTCTAATTTCCACTTTCTTTTTGTTGAATATCCTCACGTTTCTTTCTTTCCAAGTTGATCATAGAGCAAATCCCGTAACTAGATCCCATGATTTTTTGATTATGGGATTTAAGAACATATTTTGATTCAATTTTCGAAGTTTTGTTCCCACATCCTCCAGGTTATGATTACTCTACCCAAAGACCAAATTAGTGTAAGATAAAATTTATTTGGAAAATAAACATGAGTTTAAGAGATGCTCCATGGTATCCTCCTACATGCCACATATAAAATAATAGGACAAGGCTTGGCAGCCTTTATTTCTAATATGATCCCATATTAATAGTTTTTTCCTTCCCACTAGACATAGGAATGCACCACTTTGGTCCATAAATTGTAGCTCCAAATATTTTTCCAAATTGAGTCTCTTCCCAAATTTGTATGGCCCATACGAAGTGAGAATGCCTCCTATAGTGAGAACATACGTTTATCCTATAGGCTTGATCATATTTTTTCCGAGCCTTAGGATATCTAATATTCCTATCTTGTAGGTCCTCCTACAAGCTATCCCAACAGATATCCTATTGGGCCCTCCATCAATCTTCTCTAGACATTTAAAGCCTCAAATGATGATTGATCAAGTCTAAAATCCACCAACTTGCAATTCCCATATGAGGTGGTGTAATTTTTTAAAACCCCATACTCATATTTTTCCTTTAGTCTAGGGAGATGTTACTGGAAGGCCTCCCATAATAGAGTTGTGTCACCTTTCCTTACCTCCTAAAAAGTGTAATATTTCACTAAACTGCATTTTTCCTATTCCCAATTCGTTATGGATGATCCTTAGATGAATGAGTTCTCTTTTAATCTGTCGGCTTGCATAGTGGTAGTTTTATGTTTCCTACATCGAATTTGTTTACATAATTCCTCTCCTTCCTAGAACCATCTCCACTGTATATTTTACCCCAATGCTTTGCTAACTACCTCTGGATACATCAAACCCAAGCCCCCTACAAATTTAGGCATACATAATTTATCCCATGCCACCAAAATCCAATTTTTACCATGCTTCTCCTCACTCCATAAGAAGTATCTCCACCTTGAAATTAAATCTTTCCATATTTATTTAAGGGTTAGTAATACCGCCATCTCATATATTTCCATTACTTGGATTACCACTTTGGTTAGAGTTACTCTACTAGCCAAATTCAAAGCCCTAAAGTCCCATTTTCTTAACCTCTTAGATATTTTCTACAACACCTCTTTGCAACATGATACTATCTTCATGTTAAAAATCAAAGAGAATCCAAGGTATTGTTATGAAACCAGCTGAAGAAAAGATAGAAAAGATAGATCAACGCCTTAGAATTCAGCCTCTTCAAGGGGGAAACCTCCTTTACATTACATAAATGAACAATTCTTGGATGATACAAATGAAAAGACCTCCTTTCTATATATAGGAGTCTAAGGGGTCATAACATAATCAGAGCCGACATAACAATAATAATGTAAGGGCATAGTAATAACAATAGTGGGCTTCTATGTGGCACAATAGTAACAATATGGGCACTACATGGGTACATCAATATAATAAGTGGGTTGTACTAGTAACAATAAGGGGTTACACTAGTAGTATAGGGGCCTAACATGACCCTTTCCTTCAACAAGTGTTGTCCTCAACGCTTGAGTAGTTCTTGATGCTTATGTATAAAATTCTTGTCCTCCCCTATGGAATCTTCAGCGGGCAAGTTCTTCCACTTGATGAGATACTCTGAAATTGATCGATTTCATAGTTGTTGTGTTCTTGTTTCTGTGACTGCTCCAGGTTCCAATATGATTTTTCCTTCCTCTTCAATTTCTGGAAATATTGTTTGAATTGGGATCTTTTGCAACTTTTGAATAAGTGGCCATACTTCTTCGTCCTTCTTCCATTCATCCCTTGCTTCGTTTATCTAATCTGGTTGGATAATAGAAATAACACAAAACAATGCTTCCACATCCTCATCCTTGAAGAGTCTTCCCATTTGGTAAGGTTGCCATTTTTTGAGTGCATCTAGTATTGCTAACATTTCCTTCTCATAAATAGCTTGCTTGAGATGTAGCAGTAAAAATACCCAATTACCTACATCAAAACATTTTTCACTACGATGTTGATCTACCTGTTGTTTCGTTTGATTTTGCACTGAAGTGGCGTTATCCTTTTAAAGTTGGAGAACTTGTTGTCGGTGCTCGATGTGATCTTTCTCTGCTTGAACCTGTTTCTTCTTGATATGTCCTTCTATCTCTAGAGTTTGAGGAGTGGTAATTTCTTCCAATCCTTTACAAGATATGGTTGGATTCATTTCTTGATGCTCGATGTGATCTTTCACTTCTTGAACATTTTTCTTCTTGATATGTCCTTCTATCTTGATAGTTTGAGGAGTGGTAATTTCGACCAATGAATTACAAGATATGTTTGGATTCATTTCTTCTTTCTCGATGTGATCTTTCACTTCTTGCACCTTTTTTTTCTTGATATGTCCTTCTATCTTGAGAGTTTGAGGAGTGGTAATTCTTGCCAATGCTTTACAAGATATGATCTGATTCATTTCTTCTTTCTCTGGGGTGGGGTCCTGGCATATATCCTCTTCTTTTGATGTTTCTTGATCCTTTTCTTCCTCCTCTTCATATTCTATGTAAAATATTTTCTTCTCAGCACACATATGACCTTTAGTGCATTTGCTATCACAATTTTAGCAAAGCCATTTTTCTCATTTTTCATCCAATTGTTTTCGTGTAACCCTTGTAGGTTGTGGAAGGCTGGGAGAAACAACACTTCCATCTTTATAGTTGTGAGGGGTATGCTTCCTAGTTTCCATAATTTTGCTTTCCACTATGTCACAAAGACCTTTTACTCTTTCCAATTGTTGTGGTGTTGCTCTAAAGAAGGTGTTGCTCTTTGTATCATCATAATGTGCTATCATTTCCTCCGTGAAAATTGACCACGTAACAAGTTGTTTACGAGAACAAATCCCTTCATACCATAAAAATTGATCCGGTTATAAATATGAAGATGCAATACATACCTTTTGTAACAGTGGTACACCATGTAGATCAAAATATTGCTCCATCTGAAGTATCCAATTTACCGGATCCTTGCCATCAAACTTCCTCATCTTGTTTTTTCTTGATTTTAGGAGCTCGATCTGAAATGACTGTAACATTGTACTTTTGGATCTTTAAGTTCTGAAATTGTGATTTGTAGTAGCCCTCTATGTCCTCTTTCCAATTCCACCAATCTGATCCAAATTGGATTCTCCAAGGACGAGTTATGCCAAATCTCTCACAGTGACCTGATTATAGACTAGTTCAGTAGATCAAACTTGTATGACATGCCATGTGTCCCTGTTTCAACCTTTCGCTCTGAAAAATATACACAAGAAACTACAGTCCATCCTTTTTTTGTACCTTCTTACGAAATTTCAATCTGATGCTCAGAGAGAAAGTTATGACGATTTTCCCCAAGTCACCTGTTTGGAATGTAATTCAGGAGTCTGCAAGAATACCAACTTCCTCAGATCATATCTCCACAAATATAGCACGAACAGCTCTGAAATTCGGACCCGAGATTCAGCACAATTTCTTCTCAAATGGGTTTTTTTTTTAGCTTCTGAAACGTCACAGAAAAAAAAGTTATAGCGAAAATTCCACGATGACCTGTTTGGAGTAGCGAAACCCTAGAATCCAAAGCTCTGATCCCAAATGTTATGAAACCAGCTCAAGAAAAGATAGAAAAGATAGATCAACGCCTTAGAATTCAGCCTCTTCGAGGGGGCAATCTCCTTTACATTACATAAATGAACAATTATTGGATGATACAAATGAAAATACCTCCTTTCTATATATAGGAGTCTAAGGGGTCATAACATAATCAGAGCTAACATAACAATAATAATGTAAGGGCACATTAATAACAATAGTGGGCTTCTATGTGGCACAATAGTAACAATATGGGCACTACATGGGTACACCAATATAATAAGTGGGTTGTACTAACAACAATAAGGGGTTACACTAGTAATATAGGGGCCTAACAGGTATTTTGTAGGAAGAATCATAATCTGAAACTCCAACACTATATCAAGGTCAAACTGAATTTATGCATTACAATTGAAGAAGAAAATATTTGGTTTATCCTTATTTATCACTGTCCTCGATGTTTCCATAAATATTGAGAGCGATGAATAGATAGTTTGGATTCCTTGAGAGAAGGTAGACCACATCATCATCCACATCATCCAGAAACAGAAACACATCATCTAGAAACTATTGGTGGGCCACAGGAAGGCCATTACCAAAGATGTTCAGACCTTTAATTTCACCTCTTGAACAAGAATATTTTAAGAGCCTTCTAAGGCCATCAACAACCCTTAAGAAAGGAAAAGGATATGGGGGATCTACTTTACACATACCTCTTGAATGGTTGAAGGTTCTACTTGGGGAAATGTTGACAAAAATAGAATATAAAGGTGTCGAGTTAAGAGATATAATCCATGAAATCTATTTCCATGAAAACCAAAAACATTAAGAACATGAGCTATATAATCATAGCTCAGCCTATCATATGCCATGGGTATCTCAAGTTTTACTAGCATATCTAACCTCCTTAAGTGTTTCAACAAGTGAATTATGTCATGGGTTGTTATTATTCCATCTATGATGTGGTGGCCCTGCATGAAGCTAGTTTGTTATGGAGCTATCAAACCCTCAAGAAATTTCTTTAATCTATTGAATAAAACAAGAGAAATTATTTTATATATGGTGTTGCATAATGTGATGTGCCTAAGCAAACTAGGTACTTTGTAATTCCTTGTTTATGAATTAATTTTAGGAGTGTCACAATAAATCTTTTCCATACCTTCTAGATGTGTCTTGATTCTTCTACTACAACATGCACTTCTTCGCTAATGACACTCCTTCTACTACAACATGCACTTCTTCGCTAATGACACTCCAACATGCTTTGAATAAGTGTGTGGTATAACCATTTGAGCCTGTGTCCTTGTTCCTTGGAATATTTGACACCACCTCCTCTACTTACCTAGATGAAATCTCTCTCATAAAGGCTTTATTTTATTCCTTCTTAACTATCACAGGAAAGTGTGCGATAACTATATTAATGACTTGTTGTCTATTTTGGATCATCTGAGAAAGAATATATTGATGGTATTAAACAAGCTCATGTTATATCTCATCATGTTAAGGCTTTTCTTTTCCATCCCTTCAAATAAGGGAGAAAATCCCATTATGTTGTCTGTATTTAATCATTAATTTCCAGAAGAATTTATTATTTTTCTCCCCCTCTCAGATCCACTAAACTCTTAATTTTCATTTCCACAAAATATCTTCTTTTTATCTCCTTTCTTCCACCCTACTAAGAAATTCTCCTTCCTCCACCAATAGGTCATCTGTCCTTACTTCAAATATCATCTTCTATTGTATGTCCTACCACCTCCCTTCTTGTATCTATTTTTCTTCTATGGTATGCCCAAACTCCTTCTTATTCCATACTCTAATTTGGTTTTGAGTTCCTTTAACTTAAAATAGAATGTATGAATTTTTGTTTTCCCTTCACCTTAATTTCCTCCCACCATACCTTTGCATTCTCCAAAAAATCCGGGTCTTGTAACAAAAATAATTCAAACCTAAAAGGCATGCTTTTGCATGAGGGATTTACTGAATGAACCTATGACATAGCATGTGCGTTCATGGCATACTAAAAAATATCCTTAATTTGGCTACATATTTGAAAATACCTTTAAAAAAAGCTTTATTTAACCCCCTAACAATATGAACCCAATACACATTCCTAATTTAAAAAACACCCAATTTCACTAGATATTGTAGGTATCCATTTTTTCATTAACATTATATATACTCCTTTATATCATTTGATTAACTTTTAGCTCCATATTTTATACACAACATATAAAAAAGCTTTACCCCCTATTATATGGTCAATATATTAGGTCAGTTTTTCCTCAAAATATATCCTCCAATATGAATGCACGTGGCATGGTATTTCTCACCGATTAAAGCCCACATGTGTTTTTTTGAGTTTCCTTCAAATCAATCTCTAAACAAAAAAGCTAATGGTTTGAGTCCAGATATTGAAGAATAATTGTTTCCACAAAAATATCCATACCCATTACTTCTAGTAATACTAAGAATATTTCTACTCTAATAGTTACTTGGTTCTTACCGCCACTATGGTTATTCTAGGTGAATATATCGTATTGAGTTCCAATATCCACTAGCCCCAAATACTGGAACATTAGCTCAAGGGAATATGATTCAATTTATAACATGTTGACTTTTTTTTTCTCATCTAGAGACCATAACATATTAAAGTTGCCACATATTATCGATAGATCATCCAGAAGATACCTTTTAATATCCCACAACCTATCTAGGAAAGCCTCCTTTGACCTTGGAATATAAGGGTTGTAGATTGTTGTCAGACTAACCTTTTCTTTGGGTTCAATATACCTAAAGTTACCTAAAACATTTAAGGGACACACTAGCCAATATTGAAACATTACCCTAATGAGTTCTAAAGAACCGCCATTACTATTGCGCTTCCTCTGGCATCCAAGGGCATTACCTTGCCCCCTTTCCATCATCTTTATCCTATATCATGAGAGTTTTCCATTGAGAACTTGGTTTCCTTTAAAATTACCAAGGATGGTTTCTCCTTGCTAATTCTTTCTCTCCAATATATCTTCTTTCCCTTTCTATTAATCCCTCCTATATTCCAGGTAATTAACCTCATTGCATAGGTTGTTGGGAGGTGGAGTAGATCACTGATATTTCAATAACTTTCCTCTACTTAATCAAGTATTCTCCCATATTTTGAATTACTTCTCTAGTTCTCTTCCTCCCTTTTAGTATTTCTTCCTTCAGTTTTTCATATTTCCCTTTATCCCATGTCACTTGCAAGTCCGCAATGCCATTTCTCCCTCCTTCACACTAACCTCCTTGACATTTATACTAGGTGTAAGATTGAATATAGATTTCCCTCTATTCTTCGAGTAGCACTAGAAGGTCCCTCTGTGCCCAATATTGTATTAGGCTTACCATGATTTTTTCTTCACTTGTTACCATTTCCACATTTTCTTCCAACAATGAAAAAACCTCCACAATCCCAAGCAACCCTAATGCTCTGTCTTCCTTAGGCATGTCATGAGGTGTATTCCTCTTTAGGGTGTATTTCTTTAGAGGTTGTTTATTTACTATATCCATCATGATGATATCCTTTGGTAGCCATATCTCCTCATATAAGTTCTCTAATGCCTTGAAGGAATTTACTTATGGAGTCTTATTATGTCCTTTAGGATATGGCTATGCATTATGGTTTCGCCTTTTGTTCACCACTCTAGTAATGCCATCCACCGAGCCCCATATCCACTCCTCTTGCTATTATTTCTCCTCAGTGTGAAGTCCCTAAGTAGATTCCCATGTTCATGAAATATTCTATATCTAAAAGGTACATGTTCATGATCTAATGATTGCATCCAAATCTCATTATGGTACATCAAGCCTATTAACTCTACAAGGTTTTCTAAGATGTTCGTGTATACAAAAATCCTCACATAAGACATATTTCACCCTATCTTTGTTACCTCTAATAGTTTTACAAATTTACCTATATAATTTCCCACGCCCCCCATAATTTCAAGAATCCAAAAGTCTCTATGGAGAGAGTATAACCTCACCAAAACTGGGGCTGCTAAACATTCTTTGTCCAAAGTAAAAATTCCTTCCAGTGTCTCATATACAGTTCTACATTCTTAAGAAAATACGCACCACCCTCAACTACCTATTGTTATCTTCCAAATTGGAGAAAATTACCATAAAATAACCCTTTCAAACACAACTGTAGGTCAACCGCCCCTTTTAGTTCCCGCTTTTGTTGTATCCACTTCTCGATTTCCCTTTCAATTGACTATCCTCTTATAAATTTTCATATAAATGCATGGTTCTTCATGTGTTGGCGATGTCCATCAAAATTATTTGGGGAAATTACAAATTTTAGATTGACAACTTCCTAGGGAATACAAGTCCCTCTTAATGTCGTTTTCCATTACGCTGCTAGAATTAGGATATCTCTCTTAGTCCCATTTTCCCCCAAATTTCCAAAGCCCCTAAAATTATTTTGATGGTTTGCAATTACCACATTTTCGTAGGAGGGGATTTAACCCCCCCGGGTCGCTCATTTCTTTTTCTCGGTCCCAAAATTTGGAATTCTAGTCCCAAAAAGATAATGGGAGTAGATTCTTTGCGACAGTAATCAACGTGTAAGTTGAGAAAGTTTTAAACCCTAGGATGTAGCAAATCTAGCTCTCATTCATCCCAGGATCTTGATTTTCACTATGATACTAACTTCAAAATTTCTTTTGATGAACTCAAGGGAAAACCTTCTACATCATTGGTATTAAGGGTAATGACTAGATGCAACCCTTCCATATATTCGCTAATGCATCCAATCTATGTAGAATTAGTTTTAAGACAAAAGTAAAATTTTCAAACCTATGAAATTTATTTATTATTAAATGTTTGACTATTCGTGACCTTACTTATATCATCAATAAAAAATACTTTATTGTAGCTATTCATGAAGTTAATAAATTTAAACACTATATTGTTGGCTATGATGTCCTTTTCCATACTAAATAATCTATTATCATGCACTCAATGCAGAAACCTATAAAAAATGAAAGAATAAAAACATGGTAGTGGTATTTACTGTTACATGAATTCAATATTATCATTCTAGATAGTCATGGAAGAGTATATTTGATTTCATATTTTGTTTCCCATATCAATAATGTTATTAATAATGTTATTAAAATCATTTCCCTAATAAAAAAATATTTTTGATATCTATTAAATATCCATGGTTATTTTATATAGATAATTATTTGTCTATAGGAAAACTACCGTCTTTTTATTTAGCCAGAGAGAAGAAAAGAATTATTATACAAAATCCCAAATTCTCATTCATTTGAGGGGATCGTTTCTACACAAGACCATATTTAATTGTTCATAAATTTGTCATAGAAGAAGAAATGTTTTACCTCTTCAATGCGTGCCTTTAGGGAACATGTGGTGGTAGTTTTGTAGATAACAATACTATTTGTGAAATACTTTACTTGGGGATACTATTGGAAAATATGTTTTAGAGATTCCAAAATATATGTTAAGAGTTATGATAGTTATTAGAGAATTGGTCATCTAGTAGTAGCAAATAGAATTTTCCTTTAGCAGCATGTTGTTAATCCCTTTGAAAAATTGGTTCTACTCTTCATAGGGCCTATTCATCTTTTCTTAAAGAAAAATATGTATTTATTAGTGTACACTAATTATGTTACCAAATAGGTGGAGACAAACACTTTCGCAGAAGAAAGTGAATATTAATGACTATATTTCTTCTTTGAAGACAAATTTTGTTTTATTTAGGGTTTTAAGAGAAATTGTTACTAATCAGGGAAAAAAATTTACATCCATTTTCATAAAGTTAATTACCCAATAATATAAAATCAATAATCAAAAGTATTCTCCATATCATCCACAATCCAATAGTCGAGTGAAGTCTACAAATAAGGTTTTAGAAACCATTTTAAACCAATTAACTCAACTCCATTGAAGGATTAAGACGAAAGACATCCAAAAGCATTGTGAGGTTATAGAACAAAATGGAGAAACACTATTTGTTTTATCTAATATAAGTTGGTATATGGTAATAAAGTTCTTCTTCCTATTGAGTTTGAAATCAATACTATTGTAATTTTAGCAAAACATGAAATTAAATTTTTGAAACACAAAAATAAAGAATTGCAAAACCCAATGAGCTCGACAAAACACACCAAGATTCCCTCTGAAAGATCACTCTTGTGAAGTAATGGAGGTAAAGGTGGTATAAAATATCTATCAATAATAAAGATAAGTAACAAAGCTAAAGGTGGTATGAAATATCTATCAATAATAAAAAAAATAAGTTCAGTGTTAGAGAGACTCTTCGTTTCAAAATTCAATCATTTTAAGCCCAAGTTTACTATTCATTTTCTCGGTTCCTCTAAACTTGAAGATTTCTTTTATAATGGTTCTATGAGTATGAATACAATTATTGATGAATGATTTCATTTGTGCGCAATGGCCATAGAATGAAACTTTAGAACAAGAAAATATCTGAGCATGAGTTCATTTCTACTTTGCTTTAACAAGTGAAGATGAAAATTGTGAATGTGAGATGTAATTCACCAGGTCCCATTTTGTATGGTTATGGCACAAATAAACATGCATTTTACTTGAAAACTATGAAAGATGAAAATTGTGAATGTGAGATGTAATTCACCAGGTCCCATTTTGTATGGTTATGGCACAAATAAGCATGCACTTTACATGAAAACTAGGAAACTATATGGTAAAGTTCAGAATAAAATAATTTGTGAGGTGAGAGTGAGTAGTTAAAACATAAAGTTATAAAATTGAGATATGAATACATAGTAATTGTTTGAGAACAAAGAAAATCCATATGTCGTCTAAGAAAAATAACCAAATGAAGCTTTAGAATCACAAACTAAAGGTTTATGTTTTAACGCATATACAAATAAGACAAATGGGCACGTTCCACTTATGATTTGGAAAATTTGATTAGATCGATGGAACATACTTTGGTAGTAGAAGAAGTGATTTACAATATTTTCTTCATTTGGCTTGTATTTGTAGTATGATCTAATCCAATATCAATCTTTTTTCCCTCGTTCTTGACCTTGAGCATATTTATTTTTGATAAATACTTTATATTTTTAAGGATTAAATCGTAAAAGTTATTAATTTTTTTAATGGGTGAAATAGTTATTATCTTTTCTATCTAGGTTTAAGTTTTATAAGTTGACATGCTTACGCTTTTGGAGAGAAATAATGTTGTTCTTTTTAGTGAGTATATTGTGCATTTGTGTGATACCAACAACCTCGCATGCCATTGACAACTTTTTTCTTGCCTTCGGGCTAAGAGGGAGGAAACAATTATTCTATGGGTGGTGCACAAGGTCTAGTTAATATCTTCCATACATAGGTCCAAGTCTTATAAGTTGACATGTTTATGTTTCTAGAAGGCAATAATGTTGTGCTTTTTAGTAAGTCTATATTGTATGTTGGTGTGGTACCAACAACCTCTCATGCCACTAACAACCTCTCTCTTTCCTCTGGGCTCAAAGGGAGGAAAACATTATTCCTTGGGTGGTCCACAAGGTCCAAAAATTTTGTCACTTCGGGTTATTTGAGGTGGTTGGGTAGAATGACTATTATCTTCACCAACCAGGTTCAAATCCCATTATTGACATGATGAGTTATAATGCCTCAATATATATTGTTATAATTGTGATCTTATATATATGTATATATACTATCTTCTCCACCTAAGTTCAACTATCATAAATTAACATGTTCCCATTAGTGACATGATGAGTTATAATGAGTTATGATGAGTTATGATGAGTTATAATTGTGATCTTATATATATGTATATATATTATCTTCTCCACCTAAGTTCAAATCTTATAAATTAACATGATTTTGGTGATCGTATATATATGTATATATATTATCTTCTCCACCTAAGTTCAACTCTCATAAATTAACATGTTTTTGCACTAGATAGCAACTATGTTGTGCTTTTTAGTGAGTCTATATTGTGGGTTTGTTTATTCCTTAGGTGGTCCCCAAGGCCCAAAAATATTGTCTATTGCTATTGTCTTGGGTGGTTGGATAAAATATTATTGTAATTGTGAGTTGACCTCAAAGAGAAAGATTGATTTCTTTACTCTCCTAATACCACCATCATCATCACTCTAACTCTCAAACAAACAAATTTATATGGTTAATCATCATTCTCATTTTCACTCTCAATCAATATATATATATATATATATATATATATATATATATATATATATATATATATATATATATATTTCTATTTCTATTTCTATTAAAAATAATTTATTTTAAGTATAATCTAATTTACATATTATAAAATCTTTATAAAAACAAAAATAAATAAATAAATCGTAGATATTAACTATTTTCAAGACCTATCCTATCAACACATTATTGGGAATCACATATTTTTTCCACTGGAGATGTCTTTAGATAACTGCAAGCTAAAACTATAGGAATGATTACCAATAAAGCTCCATTTCAATAAACATTTCAACTCTGTCAGATCTCTCTCGTTAATAGTTTCATATTTTAAAATAAATAAGCTTTAAAAAAAGATGAGGTGACTTGAAAATAGTAGTCTTTTTAAATGGAAAATAAAGTTAAAATTACTCAGTTGCACAAAATCTTGCTATAACTGGCCACTGCTGAGCCCTCAATCAACGTACTACTGCAAAGGAATCTTTTGTCTCACAACATTATTCTTCCAAGAGAATGGATGGTGGAATCATGGAATGATGGAATGCCTCTTATCTTCCTTACCATCTATTAAATAGAGCAAACATTGGAAGGGGAACCACATGCACACACTCCATGTGCCTACATGCAACTTTATTGCTTTCTTGTTTTAGTTCTTTTTTTTTTACTTTTTGATAGCTTTACTGTTTTCTTGTCTTATTTCTTTTTATATTTATTTAGAGCTTTAGTATTGTTATTTATTATTTATTTACTATTATTATTTTTATTTATTTATTGTTTATTATTTATTTTCTGGTATTTTAATATTACATTATATTATTTATTATTTTTATTATTATTTATTATTTATTATTTATTATTAAGGGACATTACATGAGCTATATATTGAAACTATAAATTCAAAATATAGTGTTGAGAAAATGATAAATGGAGGGTGTAAAGTTTATTATGGACTTGAAAGTAAGTGTAAATTAATGGGACTCCAGCTATGTAATAAGGGATACACCTATTTAATACTATATTCACTCTTGTTATGTTGTTGGATGTGAAGTTTTGCGATGTAGTATATCTGGAGAACCTTGGAGAAAGATAAAGAAAATTCAATTAAAATTTATAACTTATCTTAACATTAAAGTAAATACAATCTATGTTATCCTTGTCCTAAATTTAGGCCTAGTACCAATTAAGTGTATGGCCATGATGATGTACTTATTGTAGAAGAAAAATATAAATAGCATGGATTATAATAAGCTAATAAAAATTGCTTCAAACTATATCCAAGAACACATAAAGGCTCAAGGAATGATTGCATCAAGATTCAAAGTCTTAACTAAAACATTAGCACATATAAGAAGCTGTAGTTTTACGAAAATACGAAAAACATTAAAAATATTATTACTAATAAATTTAGAGAATCTGTGGTGCCATGAAGAGTTAAAAGGTAAAACGAGACTTCAATACTACAAGGTAGTAGTCAACTCTAATTTAGAAAATTGAAAGTATTTCTCTTTACATAAAAAAGAAAATCAACATTCCTAAGATTTGAACCATCACAAGCTCCATAACAAATTTAAGCATTGGTCAATTACCAAAACCTTGTAGGATGCAAGAGTGTGTCATATTTTTTATGCTAAGAGAATTGAAGATGAAAAACTCTTTATCTTTAAATTTCTGCAAATACTCAAATTAGATCAAAATTTCAATATGTCTCTCGCACTACCAATATTTCTAACCTTATAAATCATCAAAACTATAGAACAATTAAACACTTCTCCTAATGTTTTTTAAACATAAAAATCAAGTTTCAAAAACATCTAATTAATAATTTAGATTTTTTAAAATTTGATCAACTAATTTATATTTTAATAAATGTTTATCATCATCACCATATATATTACAAAGAATTTTATAATTTTTAAAATAAAATAATAAATAATTATTAAATAACAATATCTAATTACATATAGTCTAAAAATATACATATTATAAAAATGTTATATATATATATATATATATATATATATATATATATATATAACATTTATTATTATTAAAAATATATATATAATTGTAATGTTTTATATTTTATCAAAATATTTACTATTTTGTTGTAATCAGTTCATATTAATATTTAGGCCGATAGGCCTTCCTTTGAAAGGGACCTTTCGTCGTCCTTCTCCTTCTGACGCTGACACCTGGCGATCGCCATTTGCATTCAATCCATCGTTAATTTGCGAATAGGGTTTCCTCTCCCTCCGCTTCTGCCTCCGTCTCCACCACTGCATATTCCCACAGCATCGTGAATTTGCGATTGGGGTTTCCTCCGCCTCCAACTCCATAACTGCATATTCCCACAGCAGGAAAAGGGAAAACCCCTGCCTCCACCTCCACTGCGTATCCCCACAGCAGCAAGAAGGAAAAACCCCCCTCCACCTCCATCACTGCATATTCCCGCAGCAGCAAGAAGGACACGGCCGTCTTATTTCTCCTGGATTGCGAATCTTTATGGACTATCAAGAATATAGCGGGAGGGAAAGAACATAACTTCTCTGCAAAATGTGTATTTAGCACTTCCTCCGTTAATATCGCCATTTTCGCTTCATGATAAGAGGAATCAGTGGGCTACCTTCATCTCGGTCTTCGAGCTCAAGGCGTGCAATAGGGTAAACCTGTACTTCTTCATGAATTACTTGTAGGTTCTATTTACACTTATTAGTATAGATCCCTCTCAAACCCTGATGTATTGAGCTTTGAAATCCCGATTTATTGTGCTCTTTAAACTTCTGGATGTCCAAAGGTTTAATGATTAAGACGGATATGTGTAGATTTTATTGATGAGCAATCCTATAGGTACTTGTTAAACCTGTTTAACCCTCGAAATAAATCGGCATAAAAGATAAAATAATCTTTTGGGGCTTAAAATGGATGTAGGTTAGTTCTTTTTATTTCTTTAAATTCCTTTAGGTTATGTTTTCTGGCGGAAAGCCTTGCTTTTCTAGGCATAACAACTCTATATAATGTTTCTTTGGTTCACTGCAACCAGTTAACAGGGTAAGGCTTATGGATGTGATTGTTCGGTACCTCCTGAAAAGTGAAGTGGTGGAAGAAGACCTTTCAATATGGTCAAATATTGAACTGGTTTGGATGGAAAGTCAAATGAACTTTTCAGCTCTGTTATTGCGGCGGCAAAGCTCAGTGTCTCCTATTGGCCCCATTGCGGCTGGTCAGCTGCTCCTCCAAATTGTAGATGTATTGGCCTTATAATCATAAATGGTCTTAGATTTTCATAATGCTCATTCTTCTTGTTTTGGGGATTTCTCGGCTGGTATTAGCAGGATTCATGTTCAAGAATACCTAGGAAACATTTTAGCAGGATTCATGTTCAAGAATACCTAGGAAACATTTTTTTGAAGCAATTTCATTTGTGTTCATTGCGCATCACTTTTCTTTCATGTTGATGATCACTGTGTTTCAATGTTCAGTGAAGGAAAAATTGCAAAGTGATATTTTTTATTTTGTTTGTTGCTCGAGGCACTGGAGCGATCTTATTTGCCACAATCATTTCTTTTCGTTGAGCATGCCGCAGAATATTCATGGACCAATGCCAGCGCATTACAATTATATGAAAACTCATCTTGCCCAGTATGGCTGTTACTTCATATTTTGTTAGAGATGGTTGTTGAAAAAATGACTACTCTGACACTGGTTTTCCTGTTGTATGACAATGAGGAAATCTACTATCCAAACCCACAATTAGCCACAAATCCCATTAGCATTTTATATTGCAGTCCAAATATGAATGATGCTGTGGAGTTGATAGTGAATGTTTTCACCCAAATTGGAAATATTAGTGCACTGAGGAGAGGATATCAAATTGACTAATTTAATCATTTATTTGTTTGGCATGTGAATTATTGCTATTTTAGTTCCACACGCCCTATTGTTTCAGGATAAATAGATGCAGTTCATTTTTTAGGATTCACTACTATTTCACCCTCCTAAAAGGCACATGGCATTTTTATATAAAATCGTTTTGAGCGAGTCTTCCTTTGCAGTATTTGGGAAGCAAGCCACACCACATTTTGTGAAAAACTAGAAGACACAAATAAGGTGAAAATGGTCTTGTATATGCAAAACACAATAAACATCAGAGCATGGTTGAGAAATTGAATTTAGAATTTGAACTTGTGTTGGAGATGAAAATTTGTGTGCAGCTGGAAACTAAATACCAGTTGTTGCCTGAAGAAGTGTATATCAAGTTTGTTGTTTCTGTAACAAATCACATTCCATTGCCATCCTGACATGTAAAGTTTTGAGGAGCTAATATTCCGCTTGTCTTGCGATTCTATTCTGTGTCATTCATATTATCCATCAGATAATGGCAGTTCCTAACATGATCCGATTATATATATGTGTATATGTGAGCATTACCGAAGCCTTTTGGCAGAGAAGATAGAATCACAGACACCTGGATCTGATTTGATCAGAAATGCCTCCAGAATTTGAAAATATAACCAAGATCCCTCTGGGAAATGTTCCTGCGGCCTTGAAGTGCCCAGCACATGCAGATCCCATTATTTTTGGTTTTTGTAATAAACAGTTCAATGCTCGCTTGTTGAAACCCTAAAAAAGTTAATACCCATATCCAATGAGGGTAGGTATGTTGTTGTTCTGTGCATAAATGGACTAAATCTCATTCTCCCCTCAACTATTTAAGTAATCTGGTAATTGTTGTGTGCGTATATGTTGCTGTTGCTGTTATTAATCTCATTATTACTCAACGAGTTTCTGAATCTCAGCTAACCGCATATTGTGACCCAAAACTGAGAATATACATACAAATTGTTGTTCCGTGCATACAAATTTATCGCTGTTCTCATCTGTGACCCTAAACTGAGAATATCAATACAATTTTGTGTTGTTCAGTGCACACTGCATACAAGTTGCTATTCTATTTTATGCATTCAATTTATTTCTGATTCAGATGAAGTAACGCGAAATAATAAAATTTCCAGATGTGATTTAGACATTCAGTTGATATACATATGACTATTTGTCATGTGATTTCAAACTCTTATTACTTTTGGCAGTAAGCACAAACAAGCCCAAACCTGCTCATATATAAAAAACCATAATTGGCTATAGTTCTCTCATCGATAAAATTTCGAGTAAATTGAGATAAATACATTGGGATTTGTAATATAAGGAATCGTAGTGCCTGATTATAAAAAATTCTAATTTAATAGTTTTCAATGTTTATTTTATGTATCATAAATATATTTTATAATTGAAGTTTCGCTGCTTTCTCTAAATCCTGTTCGGGAGAGAGTACCCATTATCAATCTGAAACAGGGAGCTCTGTAATAGCTAAATAAGATAATGTATTTGGCAGTGGAGTTTTCATTTGGACGACAAGAGCTCGTTACAGACCAATTTGAATGTATGTTTGAATAATTTCATGATATTTGTTTGAATAATTTCATGATATTTGTTTGAATTTTATATTTAAATAGTTTCTTAATAACAGTTTGAATGTGAAAATCCATTTGGACGACGAGTGCTTGTTACAGCCCAATTTGAATATATGTTCCGAATAATTTCATGAGATTTGTTTGAATTTTTTATTTAAATAGAACTGTTCTCTGTTGTATGAACAAAAAGTATTCAATTACGTGGTCCACTGCTCTTTGTTTTGGGTTTTATGAATCAACCAACAACATTTTTTATAAAGAAAAACGTTTCTCACTTTAGATAGGTCGATGTTTACAACAACCTATTGAAAAAGTAATAAAGGCATTTATCCAAATGCAGTAAGAATGAATGGAATATAAAATCATTCATTACAGCCACCATAATAAAGAAATAATCTAAACCTTGGTGTCCAAAATCACAATCCTAAAATAATCTGATAGCCAGCACAGCCATACTTCATAAGATAGTATGGCCAAGGTCTACTAAATTTAAGGCATCCACAACACGGTGCATTTTCTGTTCTCTGAATGGTTAACCAGGTAGTTGAGATAAGTTGTTTTCCAATTGAAAGCAGTATACCCCACAACAGGGGTTCACGTACTTGATAGAACAGTTCACTGTGGTATGAACAAAGAATAATCGAGTACATGGTCCACTGCTTTGTGCTTTTTCGTTGGTTAAATGCTCTGTGTTTTGCAATAAGAGAGAGCAGGTTGGGCTCTAGAGCCCAAATGGCAAGATTCCTTCTACATTAAACAACAAAAACATGTCAGCATTTTAGCCTTTCATCACATTCACATACTTGACTTTTATATCATTTGGATGTTCAGCTTTAGAAGATGCTCCAGACACTCACAATGGGTTGCACACTGCTATTAATCTGTATTCTTAAACTCTCAATTGCTTAGAAATTTGCAGATATGGACAAAAATCCAATTCCAATATCAATTTGCCATGTCCAATAATGTCAAGATTACAAATGATAAGAAGCCATATTTTGGTTTTTTTATCGAATTTGAAAGATATTGTATGAAATCATGACACACATGGTTCTTTTTCTCTTCGGCTCGTCCACATAGTTAACCAGGTATCCCAATGAGTTGCAAATTTGTATTTTCCAGATTCATTTGTCCTTTGCAAATTTCTCTTATCCATCGCTATTTACAATTTTCTAAAAGAACCTCTTGGGAGTTCAAAGTAAGGGCTTCTGTATTTCCAAATATTGATGTTTTCAATTTCAAAATGGTTGGCGATATCGGTGAGGGTATGTTTTCACTTGTGCAATAAGTAATGTGTGGAGCTGATTAGGCACAGATATGTTCTCACCATGGCTTGGGAGGTCTGTACTAGCTGCTTAAATTTTTTTGAAATTTGTTCAGAGGCATATTTTGCTGTTTTTCCAGGACACAATTGGGACAAACTTAATACTCACTTAATTACTTGTGCATTCTTTTCTTATATCAGCCTGTAAATTATGTTTGGTGCATATGGGCAAAATATTCATAATTCAATGGCCCTGCCACTATCTGGCATCTAATGAAAGCAGATCAAACAACTCGACTCGAAATTTGTTACAGGTCATGTTTGATGATTGGCTATTCCAAGACATCAAAGCGAAATGTTGGCCTTCTTATGATGTTGACATCATCAAAGCCTTTGCTAAGTCACCTTCCTTTTACAATTTTCCAACCTTACTGTAACGAACTGTAGAAGAATATGGTACTGCATGGCAATCCAATCTGTATCAAAATTGACAATTTTTGCTGTCAACTGCCCCTCTTGCAGTGAGAAAATTTATTCTGACAACAAACAAGTACTTACATTTAAATTTAGCATACTTTTGCTCGATCCTGTGAATTCATTGCAGACTCTGGATCTCTCAAACATGTGGTTGCCTCCAACTTGATGAAGTGCTTAGATTTCCATCTCTTATGACTCGGGCCTTAATTGTAAGCCTCCTGTGAGTTGTATAGCCTGAAAATGTCCTAAGCACCTGTTCCTTTAGTTCAAAATGAGATGACATAGCAAGAAAAACAAACATTGCAACAGATATAAATAAAATTATAACAGATATAAATAAAATTATAGCAGGCTGCAAGATTAGCAGCTATATTTAGCAGCTCTTTCTCTGGTACCATTGAACGATGATTCTGAACAGGGATGTAAGGGATGGATACATCTTTTGGAACAATCTTGTAGCAATAGCAGCTTTTTAGCCCATTCTGGCCAGATGACAGAAAATTTACCAACAGTGGCAACTACATGGCGCTCCTGCCTTCCACTCTCAGTAACCTGCAGTGATGAAGAGAAATAGATGTCAGAAATTAGTACACTTGAAGAGCTAATAAAGGTTATATTGCAGGCCAACGGTCCTATAAGTTCAATTGCTACATGTTATGAAGTTGAAGTCATTTTTTGTGTACCTTATCCCTTCATAGACAATTGCTAACTTTTAATACATTATTATTTGTTTATAGTGGTGATATTGAAAAAGCATATGGCCAAATTTTTGTGTATCTGTAAGGCCATGTTTGAAATTTGTGTTTGGGAGAATCAAGACCTATTAAAAATTAATGGAACAGTTCGGGGAATTCATTTTTCTTGAAAGAAAGGTGATGAGCCATGTAGCAACAAGCTGAGAAGGTTTGCCAAGTAAAATAGGATGTTTGGTCTGAAAAATAAAGATGCTATTTTAAAGGCCCCACAAATTACTGGATATTCAACCACATAATTCGACCAAGCAACAAAACGCTGAAATTCACAATCTTGTGCCCGTTGAAGATCTCAAACTTTGGTTCCAGGTGCAGAGACTAATTTTTTTTAGAAAAGGCTAATTGCATGTTGGTCGCATTTCCATACCATTTCTGTACCAGAAATATTACTGTCCAGAAACGACACCAAATTTGGATAGTGCAGTTCATTAAGAGAAACGGATTTGTTGTACATAAAAAAGTCTTAAAACTTTGAAAGAAGTCCCCAAAAGTATTAATGAAGTTCTGAGCAACTTTACTCTGTTTTTCATTTTTTCATACAATATCACTGCTTTTCAAAACATCATAGTCTAATTCTTCTATGTTTGGTTCTTTCTCAAGCAAGCGTATATACATAGAAATTATGCACATTACATAATGTACTTTTTCTTCTCCTTCTGAGGGATTTTTGTCTTACTACTTTTTGGTTCATCTATAGACAAGGCGACAAGGCTACTTTTTTGTGTCAACCAGTCACAAATTTCTCCACTTTTCATTTACCATGTACAACGTTGTAATTTACTTTTTATTTAAAAAGAAAACCGTCTTGCCAATAATCTATTGAATCTATTGAGCTTTAAGTATGAACGCGTTCTACACTTACTATATTGATATGAATGGTTTGGTTTTGGTTTTGTTCTTTTAATATCAAATGCACTGGTACAGGATGGTCAACGTGGTTATTGCCTTCGTCACTACTGAACTTCATATATGCTTGACTATCTATAGAACTTTCTTCCTTTTACTAATCCTATCGGCCTCTCTTTGTACCTTTTGGGACAATTGCTAGTTGTAGAGCTATAATATTTAGAATCTTGGTTTTTTCCCACGATCAAAGAAAATTATATAATTTTTTGTTTTTTATCGACGTATTGGTTACCAAAATTGAATTTGATATCGAGCCTATGAGGTTTCCAACATGCCGATGCCATGGCCTCAGCCAGTTCCCCGCCCCTCAGCACCATAACTGTTGGGTATTCTGAAAATTCTAGATATAACCACAGCTTCTAGCATCTCTTACGGTTTAATAGTCGATCTGCTTACTTGTGGGATCTCTCTGTGGTTTACTCAGTTATTCTAAAAATTCTAGATATAACCACAGCTTCTAGCATCTCTTACGGTTTAATAGTCGATCTGCTTACTTGTGGGATCTCTCTGTGGTTTACTCAGTTATTCTAAAAATTCTAGATATAACCACAGCTTCTAGCATCTCTTACGGTTTAATAGTCGATCTGCTTACTTGTGGGATCTCTCTGTGGTTTACTTTCTTTAAATAATAGGAAGTTCTAACCATCGCTAATTAAAAAACTAAACCAAATAGCTGTCCATATCTATCTTGAATTTTCTCATCAAAATTATAATATATAATATTTTATTATTTCTTTTTGATAATTTATATTTTTGAATTTTATTAATTATAATATATAATAATTTTTTTCGATAATTTTTAATTTTTAATTTTTAAATTTTATTTATAACCGATATGTCTAATTTATGATTTGAGTAACTGTGATATATATTTAAGCTTTCAAAATTGGTTTGGAAACTTAACCACTATTTAAATTTTATGATTTTTAAAAAGTATTGAATACATTTTTAGTAATTTTAATAACTAAAAAGGAGAGGGATCATGATCGGATTACATATAATTGGTTTAGGAGCTTAACAGCTATTGAATTATGAATATAAATATTACGTCACTCAGCATTTGGTTTATATTTTGTTTAAAGAATTTAGAGAATTATTTATTGATAAATTAGTAAATAAATATATTGTGACTTTAGAAATGGATTGGCTAAATTTTGTTGCAAATATAAGATAGTGTTATTTGAGAGAATCTCAAGTTTAAGAAAAATTGGGTAGAAAGCTTTAGGTGTAAGATAAATGTTACTAAAATAATGCTTAAATGTGAAATTGAAGAATAATCTCTTTTTATTAATAGGAACATTTCTATTATAGTGATGAATTTATATTGATTATTACATTAATCAATATAAAAATGTAAAAGAGTTACATAATCCATTTAATTGAGAGAATATCTGAACCATATACTAATATAATAATTTTATTTCAACATGATGTATATCATACAATAATCACAAGACAAGTGAAAAGCTATTAATAAAATATTTCTTAAATATTCCATTAATGTTAAATTTCTGTCATGCACCTATTAGTTATTCATAGTTAATTTAGGATTCTAGTGTTCTAAATTAAACACACCTAATTATATAATAAATTAAATTTTATTACTAAATATAATAATCAAATTTTAAATAATAATTGATTATTTACTAATTATAGAATTTTTAATTTTTAAATTTCAATTTCTTATTAAATACCAAAATATAAATATAAATATCAATTAACATTTCATTAATCACAACATTTATATTACCCGGATGCGGGTGCCACACCGCATATGAATGACCCGCTAGATGTTCAACATGGGCGGTCTTAGGTACAGAAGAGGCCTTAAATGCTCCACGCCGCCCTGGATGGCAAGCGTGAGAGCTGAAGGGAAAGGGGACGGCAATTCATTGTCGATACTGCGCGACTTAAACGGTTTCAGATGGAAGTTAAGGCACTCCAACCCCGAGGCAATCCAGAGCAGATTAAGTATGGATGGAGAAGGGAATGTTTTGCAATGTTTCAGGATCGATTTGGGGATTCAGGCCTCAGTTTGTCAGGCATTCAAGCGCTGGTTCACGAGCTCTCCGGGGCAATTGCAGGTAGATACAGGGCTGCAAGGGAGGATAAGAGCGGATTCACATCCCTCATATCCCTCTCCACAGCACTGTCACGTTCATTGGTCTTCAAGAAGGGAATGGCGCCAAGACAGAGGCTCATTAGCCGTCGAGGCACTGGAAGGGAAGGCACTTCTCATCCCCTGGATGCTAATCCGCCTCTATGTTGCTGTCGTTGTTCATGCCACCAGTCGGCAGGTGCACACCCCATTCGACCGTCCCAATTCATGGATAAAAGATCACCGGACTCAAGCTCTGCTCCGCTACCTGCGTTCGGAACGACGGTCTTCACTGTCAGATGTGCGCAATGTCATTCCAACATCAATGCTCATGTTTTGGTCCTCTTCATGGAGGAACCGAAAGAGGAGGTGGGAGGATTACCCAACGCCCAAATTCATCATGCTGAATGTTCCAGAGTTGCTGAGGAAAGAGCAGAGACACCACCTGGAACGAATGTTGTGCAACCTTCGTCTCAGCCAGCGCCAGCTTCAGGCAAAGCCAAAGTCGATTGGGGACCTCCACCGGAAGGCGAGTACTGGATTTATGAAGAGGACCCGGAGGACGAGGATTCGGTTGAATAGGCGCCGGCTCCACCATGCTTCGGCCCTCCGACAACTCTCAGGTTCTTTTTGTGAACTGCTACTCTTGTTACCTGTGCTTAATTACGCTGTAAATGTCATGGTTTGGCCACCCAATTTTGTTACTCTATGTTCGAATGTGCCCGCGCGAAGAATACTGCTGAAGTACTCCTCTCTCTCTCCTTGGCCCCTGCGCAGTATTTATAATTTTGTTTTTTCTGTGATGCAAAAGCTTACAGCCCCTGCGTGGGTTGCTAGTTTCAGTCATGGCGCCCTTGCATGGGTTAGTGGTCAAAAGGGTGTTGCCCCTGCGTGGGCGTTTAGTAGTTTTTGGAAGATCCCTGAAAGTGAAGTTTTCTGTAAGCACTATCAAACCAGAGGACCAGCCCTCGCCCCTGGGGACATGTAATCCTGGATGTAACTGTTTCCGCTTGTAAATAATAGAAGTAGCATAGTTTTAACGATAAAAAAAAAATCACAACATTTATATTAAATATCTTCCATTCATCAAAAGCAAAAGTAAAAAATAAATATTTCAAATATCTTTAAAAAAAAGTGTAATCAAATTTACTTCTTGACTGGATTTTATTATACAATATTAAGTGAGATTATGATTTTTTGTTGTTTAAAATACATTTTTGGATGTTATGTATGAAATAATCTTTTTCACTGGATTACACCATACAATATTAAGTAAGATTATGATTTTTTGTTGTTCAAAACATATTTTTAGATGTAATGAATTCAATAACCTAAAAAGCAAAAATTCTATAATGTAAACTAGAACTCAATTTTTTGAAAAATAAATATAAGATTAAAAAAAGCTGAAAAAAAACATTGAGAAAGATTGTTTAATCTGAAAATTATACTACGCCTAAAAAATAATAGAAGAACATTTTTAATCTTAAAGATGGAACCCAACCTGTCATTCAAAAACCTACCTCTGGCACTCTATCCTGAAAAGCATATTAACACGGTCATTTTTATGTATTCTGTGCATTTGCAACTGTATGTTTTGTGTCCAACAATCTTGTAGAAGATTTATATGGAAACTACAGAAAGAAATGGCGGGATATTCCACCCCCCAAATAAATAAATAAAAAACACAATTTTTTTTATCAGGGGAATGTTTTCATATATCTCCCACAGCAATCCACCCCATAACATAGTTTTTCACAAGAGAATGCAATACTAACTGCAACAATAAGAAGACAAAAGAATGCAATACTAACTGCAACAATAAGAATATAAAGCAGAACTATAGACGATAGTGGAAAGAATTGGCGTCGGGAAAGTAGGCTGGATGGTCTTTCTTTATAGACTGTTTCCCCAGGCATGGTACAGCTCTGCTGGAGAATCTAAAACATGAGATTGCCCGCCGATGCAATACAGATTTGCTCAAACGATAACGGTGTCTTGGTTTTAGCTGAATGTTTTGAGGCGCAAGGTTATCAAAACTGCCCGAGATGTAACACAATTCTTCTCTATCGTGATGCCTGATATGATCCCTCCCGAATGATCTTCCGCTACTCGAAGATTCGACTGATGATAATAGTAGATGCCTCCTGCTGCTGCTATGCCGTATTTGTCGTTTCCTGTATCGAACAATAGCTCTGTAAACGTATGGTATCAGTCCTTCCATTGTTATTCGATGGGTGGATCTCTCTCACTGATGGCCGATGCAAACAGTCTGCGGTACAAACGGAACGATAATGTTTTGAAAAATTGATTACAATGTGGATTAATCAAATAATGTTATATATAAACAGTGTTCTTTAGGTAGATTATTTTGGATACAATTATTTAGTTGAGATATTCTAAAATTTTACTACATCTAAACAACTTCTAAATAATAAAAACAAACTCTTTTATCTAGAAAAATCACAATCCAAAACAAACTTTTTTATCTAGAAAAATCACAATCCAAACGAGCAAAAATTATATTTCCAAATTAATTTGAATTTCTGACTGAGAAAAATTGACATCAATATGAGAATATGAGATGAGGAACGGTATGGTATACCAGAAGTGCTGAAAGATAAAGCGGTAAGTCAGTAATTCTGCGGCTGCGAGTGCGGGTGTGCCGCAGTCTGTTTTAACCGTGATGAGTCAAGCTTATTATCCAGGCCACCGCTTGTTTTAATGGTGCGGAGTCAGGCTTATTATCCACCCCACCGCTGTTTTAATGGTGCTGAGTCAGGCTTATTATCCACGCCACCGCTTGGTCAAAATACAACAATCTCGACATCTTACAGTCCATAAATAAAACTCGACACTTCATTTTTGGGTATGGCCAAAATATGGAACCTTGACATATCAGATAAATTCGAACGTGTGAAATTTTAGTTGTTGTTCGTGTTAGAACCATGCCATGGCACACTTATTTGAGAATCAAAACTAAAAATAATAAAAAACCAAAACTATTTGAATGAAAGACCAAACGAAACATATCTTCCTGATACATAACTATTTTCGCGTTCAAGATGAAATAGGATGGGGTACTAAATTAATATAATACAGATAATCTTAAGACTTAATTTATTCATTTTTAATAATATTATTTATAATTATATAAATTTTATTTTTTTATTTATAAGAGTTTTTTAATTTTTAATTTATTAATTTTTTATAACATATAGTTATATATTTTTATAAAAAAAAAAATTGTAAATTGATGTTGGAGATTTCTATTAAAGTAAAATATTTTATATTGATATCTAGTTGATTGGCTTTCCGAAAGGTATTACCATCAAAGCCATAGGGCCATAAAAATCATCCTCAAGCTACAACTTAGGGACTAGAACATAACTAACATAGCATAGATATCACAATCAAGCCACAAAAATCATCCTCAAGCTATAACCAAGGGACTAGAACATAACCAACATGCCACATACATGTAAAGAAGAACAACAAAAACCAACATATATGAGAACCAACATAACCAATATCGCATGTACTTGGTTTCAAAAATCAAACAACAGCTGTGTCGGCTAGCGCCCCCTTGATCATTTTGATGGCACATGGAAAAATGGTGGCGAGTCATCCAAAACATTATTCTTAACCATTAAGTGCCTCATCAAAATCACAAGAACAACTTGAACTAGTCCTTATAGTGAAAGGACTATATGCATGGCAATACTTTTATATATAAAGAGAAAGAGTACACTTACATTAAAAAAATTATTGCAAGTAGTAAGTTTTTATATGCTTACTAGTTAAATTTAAATATGAAATTCTAAAATATAATCTTGTTAATATGAATCATAATTTAAACTATTTTTTATATTTTACATATATTTTACATCATTATGTATAGAATCTTCTTGTATTTAATTATTGTCTATTAATAAAATTTATTTAGTTTTCATATTTATATTAATTATATGTTTGGAAATAAAGGACCCCACCATCATGCTTGTTTGCAAAGCTAAAAGGAGGTGCCCAGAGTGGTGTGGCATCCTCTCCTCTAAAATCTGTTTCTTTTAAAGAAACATTAAAGTTGGATATCAATCCTATGTCACACAAGTAACCCTCACGCCTCGCCTTTGTGGCAGATCACTCTTCAAACACTCTTGTATTAGATGTGAACGAGATTGTCAATGGGAAAAGGATGGGAGATTTTAAAATCCAAGTGATTATTTGTTGCTTCAACAATATTTGTCCCTCGCCATTTGTGATGTATGTGGGATTGCGTTCATTATAGATGGTCCCAAAATATAGATTTATTGTTCGATCGAAATGTGTTTTTGTAGTTTTTGTTTATGTTGTTGAAGACTGAAAGAGGGTTTTAGACCAAGGTCCCTAGTTTTGGGGTTGAGTGTGCCTTTCGATCAATAATGGTTTCGATCTTACGATGAAGTCCTTTCCTATATCGGTTTGCGTAGGGCTCCCAAAGATACCCCTTTAGTGGATTTTGCTAGAGGTCTTAGAGGACACTAGAGACTCCATAGATAACCATATCAAGGTAGATAGTGAAAAATTGTCAAAGGCCTTCATGAATTATGTTTGCATATGTGGGGAGGTGGATCACAGAGAAGGACTACTAGACAAAATTGTCCTCAAGTGGGGTGATAAGGAGTATTCCCAACCTTTGGACTATGAAAACATTGCATTTAGGCGTAGAACTTGCTAATAGCCTAGGCACATTCAAAAAGCATGTCCCTTTCCTAAAGGGACTACTGGATCTCTGAATGTGAAGAGAAATGAACATGGCTGGTGTGACACAAAACCAAGAGCAGGTGCAGAAATTGGCAGATGAAAAGAAGAATACCTTGTGACAGTAGAAAACATCAAGTCAAAACTTAGCATCTCAAGATATAGGTTTGACGGCAATAGTTCCAACACAACCTTTGGTGGAGGAAATTTATTCGCCAAAGGAAAAGGAGAGATATTCAACGTCAACATTGCCTACAATTTGTGGGAAAATTATAATCATGACTCAGACTAGTCTAATGGAAAAGAAGACATGTTAAATTAGGCTAGAATGGAGGCCATGGAAATATCTCAAGAAAATGAGAAAGTGGATTCAGTCTTAACTATGTCAAATAGTTTTGTAGGATGGACTGTTGTCCATAGGAGAAAGCGAAAAAAGTAAAAGCTCGTTATTCTCCCCCATCTTTGAATTCATGGAGGTAGTAGATGATGTATGATGTAATTTGACAATCTGATGTAGTTTGGTTTGCTGGTAGTAATATATTTAAATTTACAATATATATGTGAGTGTGTTTGGAAAAAATATGTTGGTACTATTTATGGTGCTTGAAACCTGTCAACGCTAAGGAATCTCCCCAATACAAAGTCCCATTTAGAATCTATATCTTTTGGAGTAGGAGTCCCATCCAAAAGAATGACATCGCTACCATATCTTCAATAATTTCTTTGGGTACAATAAACAACTTAAGTGAGAATACATGCACTTTCGAGATAAGAATTTTAGTTGGCCCTATGATAGATACAAATGTAATGTGTTTCGGATTCCTTCACAAAGGGAGTGAAAGAGTGAGATTCTAAGAGAAAAGTAATAGTACAATTATAATAGAAACACACATGCATGTACAAAACTAATCGTTAATCAATCTAAAAATAGTTTCAAAGTAATAGCGATCGTGAAAGAATGTAAAACACACAATTCAAAAAGGTGTGTATTAAAGATAACAAATTAGTTCATTACTCTAATACATATGAAAGAAAACATATAACGTAAAAAAATAAATAATAATATTACAATAGCCATGAAACATGCGTGAAAAGTGTGTTGGCTCTAAGACCTTCAAATTAATAAGTGAAAGTCTTGAGATAGATAGTTACAAAGATGCATTACTAGTTCCAATAGAGATGTCATCACTTGGCTGGAGTAGGTTGGGTTGTATCAAACTTCAACGAAATGTAACTATTTCAAACCAACCTTAGACTAGAAGTTAGTCCTTCCAATTTGAGAGGGCTCTCTCAAATATCTATAAAATGACTTGTGATAAACTCAAAATTCAGATGGCTAAGTCTAATCTCCTTTTGTGATTTTGTAGGTTAAGGGAAATGTGATGACTGCCACCATTGGGCATGGATTCAAATTAAAATAGATTATGGTCAACAACACTGTTTAATGGAAGATGAGGCATATATGGCTATAAAACTAATACAAATGAACACCCATAATGATACATAATAAATGACAGAAATTGAAGTTGTATGACAAATTTCCAAGTAATACTATATAAAACTAATAACAACATAATAAAAAATCATAAACGCCATAATAATAATCCCAGATACAAAACAGAGTGCTACAAATTTTCTATTACAAGACAAAATATTATAGAAGGCCAATTTCTCACATTCCAAAATAAACCCTTCATAGATTCGGAAATCTACTTATTTATAGAGAAAGATCTCTTTACATATCTTGCCACCTAGGCCTGATTCAATCCATTTTTCTAGAGACATGTTCCTATCTGATTAATAAAAATTTAAGAGTTCATCGGGATTTATGTTACAAAATAATTCAAATACAAATGGAAGTCGTATGAACAAAGCCTATCTAACAGTTACAATTTTTCAGGAAAATGAAATTGTTCTAGTGTTGGTGTTATATTTGTGGAAATTCAGTGCATCTAGCCTTTCAAATTGTGTTATTGTTTATCTTGCTAATAGGCGTGCTGTTTTCTATTTCAAGCATGTTTGAAAGTGCCATGATTGTTCCACTATTTCTCTGCCCTATTTTCTTGTTCTTTCTTTAATGACCATGCCACTAGATATTTGTTGAAAAACACCTTCAATGTCCTCCTTTTTCATTGTCCCCTTTGATGACCATGATGCTGAATAAATTCCTAAAAGCACTCTTGCTATCTAATGGAGCAGAATCATTCGTTGATTTGGCCCATTGATCAATCTTGAAATCCCATTATGATTTCTGTTTACAAAAGAAAGTAAGAGGGCAAATTCTCTCAGAACCGTTCATGCATGATGGGCCACATAGTAGCTAGGGATTGTAGGCAATGAAAAGACTATGAGGAAGGGAGTGGACATCCATGGCTGGGTTGGCTCTTTGTCGATGGAGGCCTGGTGATGGAAGAAAATCAGGAGCAAGATCAAGTGGGAGGAGATACGTGGCATTAGGGAATTGAAGGTGGAGCGGAAGTGAGGGTGACGTAATCGAGAGCATGTGTTATGGCAGGAGTAGTGTAAGGGGTGAGAGGTTTTTAGAGTGGGGTGTGATACATATCTATTTGGGTACATCACTCGCATCATTCATATCAGTACCATTAGGGCTCATCAAACACTAATTCAGTTGCTACATGCCCTATACAAGTCATCACTTGGAATGCCTCCTTCCCTGAGAGTTTCTTGGCCTGAAGCCCTCCAGAAATGCCTCCTTGAGGGACCAGCACAGACTTGGTCACGGGTAAGTGCACTTCAATGTAGGTAGGCCCATGTTAGGGTTCTTTCCAGAGATCTTAGGCCCAATTTGACCTACGCTGGGCGAGATTGAGTGAAATCATCATAGGGTTCTAGGAATATTCTTATCTTCTGGAGCCATCTAGAAGATTCCCACACTTATCATCTCCTATGGGCTCGAAATTGGATAGGGAATGAGTTAAGTAACCTCCTATCCTCTCATCCCTTCCTCCATGGAATCTAACTCTAAGCTTGGAAGACCATTCAATACCCTCATTTATAACCAAACCTCCTTCATTTTCCTATAAATTGAGCACTCATCTAAGTGATCAGGGGCTGGACTTTGAGAATTTATAAGGAGATATTGTTGGTGTGAGGATTGAGATTGTAAGAAAGTATTGTTATGCTACCAGAGTGTTGTGCTTTTGATGTGACATTGGTTGGAACCCAAGCTGGAAGAGTGACAATGGATCAGACTTCATGGTTGTAATTCCTCCTTCTACTTAATAAAGTTGTTTACATATTTTCCCATATTCTTGTCTTTATGTATGATGATTATATGTGTAAATATTTTGATTCCATTTTCTTATAGTATATAGATCTCTTGATTTGATTGGTTTTTGTCCTCTGTTTATGATTGTAGGTACTTCTCGAGTGGATTAAGTTCGAGAAGGAGAGACAAGAACCATACAAAGGAGACAAAGGGAAAGAAAAAGATAACAAGTAGGTCCCTTGTCTTATTTATCTTCTATAGAAAAAGGTTAAGTGCTTTAAATCTGTTATTCTAGGTGTAGCTACCCACTTAGGGAAATTTCCGTAGATGTGTTCTTTGTTCTTTCATTAAAAGAATTTGATTTCTCTATCCCTACTAGCTAATTTTTTCATTGTTAAAATTAAGTGAAAAGAATGATTATCATATTAGTTGCATTCTAGGAATTTAAAATACATCACATGGTGAACCTTGAAAGGCAAATTCTTAATCAAGATCAACTTAAAATTAACATCAATTAACCTAATGGAGAATTGTCACATAACGCAAAACATTTAGAGGTTCTAGGTGAGAGACATGTTCCGGCGTCCTAAAACATAGTAACTATCACTAACTTGTCTACGATACATTCCGAGTGTGATACCTTATTCCACGTATGTGAGTATATCGTAGCTCAGCCACATACCTTCAGGTATATAGGGCAGTGTTAGAGCATGTAAAGTATAAAGGAATGCTCTCACTGTGTGGTTTTGACATTAGACAATGCTAATACAGATGGGGCCTCATCGTACTTTCGGGTATATATGGGAGGAAAACACTAGGGTGCTATCCATCCTTAGGTAACTGATTTGGCCACCTTGAACACTGTGATACACCGAATATAGCATTCGGGGAGATTGTCTGCCTGTACTTTTCAGTTCGCTGGGAGGTATTATATAGTTCATTAATACTTTGTAAACCTTTTCCCTAGTTTACCCCTTTTTGTTTATTTCTTTTTTTGTAATAAAATCAATTAGCAATCATGGAGGAAAATCAACCCTTACACCTTTGTTCGCAGAGAGCAGTGAGTAAATCACCTTTATCGCCCGAAGCTATACCTATCGTGTCGAAGTGGTCTCATTTGACTGGATCCAGTACTTCACAAACTTCTCGTTCTTCATCTTAATTACCAGAAACACCTATAGTGGTAAGTACTGGAGTTAATCCTACTGTTACTGGTACATCTGTTACTAAAGTGTAATCTAGACAATTACCTGAGGAAACTAGAACTGAATCTAGTGAAACAGTAACCCAAGTTGTTCAAAAATAAGTTGATTCTCAATCCGAAGTTGTTCAACAAGAAATTATTTATGAATCTAAATTTGTTCAACCAGAAGTTGATCTTGAACCTATCATTGTTCAATCAAAAATTACTTCTGAACGAAACTTTGTTCATGAAGCCCAACCTGAACCTGTTCTTTTAACAGAACATTTGGATCTTGAGGTTGAACAATCAGAAGTTGTTACCTTACCAAAGAAGATCAACCGTTACATCCTTAGACATTCGTAGCTGTCGAGAATTCCTCTTTACCTCAGGAACAAATATTGGAAATCTATTATGGACCTGATGGTGAAATCCTACCACCTTGTTTGATTTCGATAGAAGAGGAACCTGAGGTATAATCACCCAGAACTCCATTCCATTTTGGAATTGGACTTTATACGTATCCTCATACTCCTCATTTTACTGCTCCTTTTGATATTCATTAATTTTAGACACCCATTTATTCATTAGGAAATTTATTTGCACATTTGACTATGGCAGAGTCGACATCCTAGACTGTACCATCTGTTACAACTATGGCAGAATATTCTGTCGCAACCTCTTCGATGTTTACTACAACACCTGAGCCACACTTGTATGGTGTTCCATCCATCCCATCAGGTTACCAATCTTTATTTGGAACCCACTCAGGTGTTTCTTCTAGCCCTTGGTCTTCACCAATGTCCTCTATAGGAATTTTATCTGGTTCCTCATTAATGGATACCAAACAACTAGACCCATCAAGTCAATATCAAGTTGGTTCATCTGGTTACCATCCTACGTATCCGCTTTACACTAGACTACCCCCATACAGAGAACAATATGCACATTCTCCTTATCCTCCACTTTCGAGGGGGCAACCATATGTTAGTATGTCGTCATCTTTAGTTCAGCTTGGAATGAATGTCTATCAATGGCAACTAACTATGCCCGTTTAACCTATGCTTGTGTATCCATCACAACCTATGCAATCTATCTCATCCATAGCTAGAATGCGTACTGTTATAGATTTACTGTAGTCACAAGGTCATATTGTTGTATCTCAACCTGTGCAAGCTAGTCCTTCAACCTCAGACCCCTAAGTTTCAGGTGTACAGATTCAGCCTTCTCAGGCAGTTTTACAACAACCACTTATGCGTGGAGTCCAACAATGTAAGGCTAGTTTACCTTTTACTGGAATGACTCAAACTTACACTGGTTTAGTGTATTCACAACCTACTCAAGCCTACATTGGTGGGAAACAACCATTGTATCAACAACTACAACAGTTACTTCAACAACCTTAGTAGCCCCAATATCAAGAACAATAAGTCTAGCAATACCGACCTCAACCTGGACTTGGACAATAAGCCTATGCTGGGTTTGGTCAATAACAAGTGTACCTAGGCCTTGGTCAACAAGCCTATGCTTGGTTTGGACAACAAAAAATGTATCCTGGTGCTCAACAACAACCTTACACTGGATTTTCTCAACAAACTTACCTATATTTACCAGCAGCAAAAGCCTTATGCTGGTATGCAAAGGCCTATTTCCCAGGCAATCCCATCTTACCTTGGATATGCTCAACCTGACCTCAATAGACAGTTCCCTTTTGTTGTGACACTTGAGTTACCAAATTTAAATCGGCTCACCAATGACCCAATTCTTTATGCACCTTGGTGGCCGGTGATTCCTCATAATTTACCTTCCAATATTCTGAAATTCAATGGAAACCCTGGAGAAGACCCATCCAACCATGTTATGACTTTTCATTTATGGTGTTCATCAAACTCCTTGAATGATGATTCTGTTAGACTATGTATTTTCCAAGGAACACTTATTGATTTGCCTACAAAGTGGTACATTGAATTACCATGAGCTTCTTTTGATAACTTTACAACCTTGCTTGCCACATTTTTAACCCACTTCTAGTTACCCATATGATATGAATCTGGAATGAAACTATTAACCAACTTTAAACAGACTACTCCTACTCATATCTTTGACCATATTCATGAGTGGTGTCCTCGTTGTTGAATGGTTAAAAATTATGTTCCTGATCAGGTCCTAACTGAGTGGTTTATAAAATCCTTGTTGCCTACTATCACGAAGTATGTGGAAAATGGTGGAGTTGTCACTGAACTGTAAGTGATTTCTTGTGCCCGATATTTGGACTTGATTTATACATAGTCTGGCATGCTTTACGACAAGATCCTCAATGCACCCCGACCAACTTTCACTATTCCTCTGCCACCATCGAGTAAGGACTCTCATTCCAGTGACTGTGTGATTGGTTCTTCAAGCACACAAATGGCAGGTAGACCATCTAGTCAAACACTTGTCATTTTGAATCAAACTTCCAATGCATCTTATAACACTCTTGCATCTGAAATCAATGCCGTGTCATCTGACAAAGGCAAGAATGAGAAGAAACCAGGAAGCAAGAAGAAGGGGAAAAACAAGAGGAAACAAAATAACTCCCCTCAAGAGAAATCGTCTCATTCTTGTCCTTCAGCTAGGAAACCTCATTAACCATGTTTAATATGTAACGATGAGCATTTTACATGATGTTTCTCTCACCGCTCTGAAGTCTCGAAGCTTCTAAAGACTTCTAATACATAGGTAGTTTTGACTGAACCTTTTCCCAACCCAGAGACACATATGGTTGCTACAGACCATGCTTCCACTTCCCAAGTGCTTATGCTATCCGCCTCTAAGCTAAAAAATGATATTTTTGTGTCAACACAAAGTAAATATTATGGAAATCAACTATTGTCGTAGAATAACTAGGCTGATCAACCTAATCCTTCAACCTCGACTTCGTCTGATCCCATTACACCACCTATTGCACCAGAGTTAACAATAAAACCACCAAAGGGAGTTGTACATAAATCAACATTTAACCCTCGAGCTCGAGCTGCACAGAACTATAATATAGTAGAAGATTTGGCTCAGTCACCATCTTCTATGTCAACACTTGAGGTGATTCAGAATTGTCCCTCCCAAAGGCAGGCTTTGTTGTCAGCAATTGGTGGAATCAATCCAACTGATTCCAATCTTGTGGTTTTCAACCATGTGGGTTATACGCCATAGTTACTAGCATAATTAGCATTCCTGATTCAAGTAAATTCCTTGAATAAACTTATTCACCGAACCATTATTGACGAGCGGGCATTTACATGCATTATGTCTATGAATTGCTGGAAAGCACTTGGCTCACCGCCTTTGTCACGTTCACCAACAATGTTAAAAGCTTTTGACGGTCCACATATACACCTTGTGGAATATTGAGTAATCTCGAAATCGAACTAGGAGGAAAAACAATAACTATTGAAGTTGAGGTTGTTGATGGACCCCTTGACTACAACATTTTTCTAGGAAGACCATGGGTTTATGCTATGGCTTCTATGGTTTCAACATACTTTCGTATGATTGCATTCCCTCATAAGGGTGGAATCATAGTTATCGACCAACTCACCTTCTTCGCCTCTAGTTCATAGGCTGCTGGAAGCATTTCGTTAGTTAATGTACCCGTGCTATCTCTTCAAAGAATTGGTGTAGGTCTATTCAAGGATTCTTCCCTATTGGGTACCTTTTCACTACCACCACTATCAAACTTGGCGGAAGTGGTAAAAGTTGAGACTTGCAACATGATATCTTCCACTTCATTTGACTTAAGGAAGATTACCAATAGTTTTGAAGTTGATAGTAGTAATGAAGTCATGCTGTTAAGCCCTATTGAGCATGCATAGCAATCACTATTTTTGGCTTGCGCGGCAAACCCAAATTCATCTACGTCAATTGTATGGGTAGATTATTCATTAGAATATGGTACTTCCTATGATCCTTTTTCACGTATATTTTCTACTGATGAAGGAATCATCCAATAAATGATGACAGAAGGAGAACCATGGGAAGATTATCATCATCATTCTCATGTTCGAGATGACATAGAAGATTATTCAAATGAACTTAATTTCCCTTCAGTTGTTGATTTCCTTTCGAATTCTGATTTCATAGGTACAATATATTCCAAGTGAAACTTGTCAAATATTGAAGAAACTATTTATATCAATATTTCGACCAAAACTAACATTGTAGAAAACATTCATGTTGGCAAATCTTGTTCTCCATCATAACTTGATATTTACCATGCTCTCTTTCATGTATTTCAAGATATATTTTTATGGTCATATGAGGATATGCCAGGTATTAACTCTAGTATAGTTGAACATGAAATCAAAATGTATCTTGATGTCAAACTAGTATGACAACACCTACATCCTGTTCATCCAAAGAAGGCTAGTGCTATTAAAATAGAAGTTGAAAAACTTTTGTGTGATGGTTTCATTTATGATATTCCTCTTACTCATTGGGTTTCCAATATTGTTCCTCTCATGAAGAAAAAAAGGGACAATACGAGTGTGCGTCAATTATAGTGATGTTAATTAGGCTTGTCCAAAATACAATTATTCCACTCCCTTTATCGACCAGATTATTGATGAATGTGCCAGATGTGAAGTATTCTCATTTATGGATGGATTTTCCACCTATAATAAGATCAATATCTGCCCAGAGGACCAATCTAAAATTGCTTTTATTTGTCCATGGGGCACATTCTATAGGAAACTCCCTTTTGGTTTGAAAAACACAGGGGAAAATTTTCAAAGGGTAATGAACTATGCCTTCCATGACATCAAACATAGTGTTCCACCATACCTTGATGATTTACCTACTCATTCACAAGAGTGGACTAATCACCCGCAACATTTGAGAGCTATAATTTTATGGTGCCGACACTACAAAATATGACTCAATCCACACAAATGTGTGTTTTGTGTTGGTTCTGGTCATTTTCTTGGATTCGTACTGTCTAAGGAAGGAATTCGACTCGATCCACTTAAGTTTCATGAAATTCTTGACTTGCCTCCAGCTTCCAATCTACTACAGTTACAGAGACTCTGAGGGAAGGCTAACTTTCTGAAGAGGTTCATTCCCAATTATGATGAAATGGTTAAAGGATTTACTTGTCTTTTGAAAGAGGGGATACCTTTCCATTGGGATCAGGTTGTGAAAGATTCCTTTGATGCTCTTAAATATACCTTGATTAGAGCTTCATTAATGTATTCCCCGAATTATCAAAACGACTACTTGATGTATCTCACCGCTATAGATACAACCATTGGAATGGTTTTAGTCCAAGAAGAAGATGGGATTGAACATCCAATATATTTTTGAGCTGCAATCTCAATGATATAGAAGTTAAGTACTCTTATGTCGAAAAGTGAGCTCTAGCTGCTATTCAAGATGTACAGAGATTTCACCACTATATCATGCTCCAAAAGACCACTATTATTTCAGATTACAACCCTATGACATATATTTTGTCACGTCAATTGCTGGGGGGAAATACTCAAAATGGATCATCATTTTGTAGGAGTTTGATTTAGAATTCATCAAATCCAAATCAAAGAAATATCTAGTCCTCGTCGAGCTTCTTTGTGACCTTCCCTTGAATACAATTGATTCAACATCATAGCCATCAATTCTGGCTGAGTCTCTATTCCTGATTTCATCATCTGACCTATCATATGAAGATATACTGATTTATCTCCAGACCCAAACTTTCTGGCCTGATACTTCTCACTCACAACAATGATGTATTCGATACCAAGCTAAATATCTGATCATTGGTGACACTCTTTATCGTCATGGTATCGATACAATTTTATGAATGTGCCTCACTCATGAGGAAGACGAGAAAGTTTTGAATGATTTCCATTCAGGTGCTTATGGTGGACACTTATATGGTTATGCTACCGCGTAGAGAATTCTCTGTGATGGTTACTTCTAGCCTACCATATTCAAAGATTGTACTATTGCAATCAGAAGTTGTCATGCATGCCACATTTATGACTGTAAAGCTAGATTACCACCTGCATCATTGCATCTTGTCGTCGTTGTTGGACCATTCACCAAATGGGGCATTGACTTCATGACATGTAACCCCACCTTGGCTGGGGGGAATGAGTATATTATAGTTGCCATTGACTATTTTACAAAATGGGTCGAGGCGATGCTGACATTAAACAACAACGGCGAAACGACTTCACTTTTCTTTTTCAACCACGTGGTTGCCTTGTTTGGTGTAACACAGGCTATAGTTACAGATCATGGGTCACATTTTTGCAATCACATGATGATTGAGTTAACTACTAAGTTAGTACATTCACATGATAGTTCTACTCCTTATTATCCACAAGCTAATGGACAAGTTGAGGCCATCAACAAAGTTTTAAAGCGAATGCTTCAAAGAATGATAGAGGTTCATAAACGAAACTGGCATTTAATCATGTAATTTTCTTTGTGGGCATATTGAACCTCGGTTAGGAATGCAACTAGATTCAAACCCTTTCAATTGGTGTATGGTTTGGAGGAAATATTTCCAATACAATGTGAAATTTCATCTCTTAAGCTCGCGATTGACCTATCACCTGACACTTCTGAAGAAGAAGCAAATTTATTTGAACTTATCCATATGGATGAAACCCATCATGAAGAGGCATTGGCTAATGAAGCACATAAGAAATGAATCCAGGCACAATACGACAGAAATGTAAAGCCTTGAATTTTCTCAGAAGGATACTTGGTATTGCTTTACAATCAGGAAGCTGATAAACTAGGAGTAGGAAAAATTGAACCACTATGGATGGGTCCTTATATTGTCAAGCATGTTTTGGCAAAAGGAGCCTATGTTTTGCTGGATTATGATGGAATTCCATTGTCGCAGCCCTGAAATGGGTTGTATCTCAAATGTTAGTATGCTTAATTGGGTGTAGTAAAAATCATTGTATATACGCTTTAATTGCATGTGTGTGTGTGTCAGTGTGTCCTTTAGAGTTTTTATTGTGGTTAGGTAATCCACTTTGCATTTGTTGCAGATATCAGAATCTTTGAAACCATTTTTTGGTTACACCGATGATGCTAGTCATAGTACACATAACCTATATTCTACAACATGGGCCATTTTCGCTCCAAGTGGCGAGTTAGTGAGTTTTCTAGGGATTTGTATCGGTCATTCAATGAACAATATCACTGAGTATAGTGCATGGATCAAACTTCTCTCTGAAGCCATTGCACTTTGCATTCGCTGAATCATCATTAGGCTGGACTCACAACTCATTGTACTGCACCTAACAAACATTTATACCATCTGAAACCCAATGATTCTTTGTATTTTCCTTAGAGTTAGTCTTTTGCAAAGACATTTTCAGTACATTCAATATCAACATATTTCCAGAAACTTTAACACTTTAACCGATTCATTAGCGAACTATGTGTTAAACAGACATTTGTGACACATGTAAAAGTAAATTTTCAATTCACATCATTATTTGAATAAGATTTCACATAACCATATATATAAAAAATCTGAATGTAAGAATAGATAGATGTTTTAAAGTTTTTACAAAATTTGTGTCCAAGACATGTTTGGTCATTTGACCTAAAAACTCAAAATGCATGCAAAAGTCATCATAAGTAGACCTACTAATACTCATGATAATAGGTCACAGCCTGAGCTATCATGCATAAGAGACACATCCAACGACCTAGAATGCCAATAGTATGGCTTTGCAGCCTCATAGGTAACTCCTCGATCTGGACATCTGGAATACCAAGGGTTAAGACCTCTACATGATCCTACAATTATGCCAATGTATGGCCAAATCCAAATCCTGGAGAATTGCTCTCCCAACATTTCTCCGCGCTGGTCCACCCGCCTCCTGTTGGTGTCTTATAGGTCGAACAGTACCAACATCTGTATGTATGATAATGATTTTAGTTTAGCATTGGAAACATAAAAACACAAAAACATGTAATAACTTAAAAATGAAAGAACATTTGGTCAAAAACAATCTACCTATAGCACCCCATTGAGCACCCACTGGTAAACTCAAATCTGGATCTCCACGAAAGTACGTCCCTATGTATTGATGCTCCTCAATGACAATGTGTTGTCGATCAAGACAACTGAAGAATGCAGTGGAAAATGTAATCGATGACTCACCAGCATGTCTAGCCATCAATTCGACCCACCTCTGCATCTTTGGATCTCTAGAACCAGCTACACCCAGTGTTACATGTTGAGGATGGATTAATGGAATTCTCTCTAAGGTAAGAAAAATTAAGAGTGATCCATGGCTAAATTTCTTTGTCTTATCGCTCTTTAAATTTGTGAGTTGCTCTTTCAGTGAAGAAAGCACTGACTCACAGTAGTTGAATAAAGTTGGCTCAAGAAACTCAAGGGAATACTGCATGTATGATTTGTTCGCCAAATGAAGTGTCACACTACCTGCCAACTTCACGATGGTGGAAAGGATTGTTCTCAAGGGAAAATCATGAATATATTTGATGATTATCTTTCTGTCCTTGCTAGGCTATGTACCTCGCTGATAAAATTGTCGAACATAGTCCCTCACTGATTCCCCTCCACGGGAAAAACCTAAAAGGGATATGGGGGCACCACATTTCAACAACCCTGTAAGAAAGTAAACATCATCAATCAAAATAGGGACCACTTTTTCCTTATGTGAAAAGCCTGATCCGTTGGATCCCATGTATGAACAAGGAACTGCAAAAGTTCTGATTGTTTCCTTATTCCGATCAACCTGAAGTTTTTGAGCAACCCATAGTTTTTGAGTGCCTCAACTGTACCTGGATCATTTAGGGCAACCATGTCTTATTCTTCATGCTCTCTTTCTCACCAAGTAATAGACATTCAGATCCGATGAAAGACTGAAATCAAACCATAATCTCAGTTAGTATCCCTTTCATGCAAAATACTGGAGAAATTTTCGGCCAAATAGGTGAAACAAGTTTGTGAAACTCGCCCAACGTATCCCAGGCAAGGAGACAGTGTGTTGTAGTGTAGTTAGTGTTCTATCTAGGTGCTCCCCAACATATTTTTTGACATGGAAGCCCGCGCTGATCCCAGGGAAAAATATTCTAACCCCAAGGGCCGTTAAAACATTAAAAATTGCATGAAACTGTAAAAGAATGACATGAAAAGAAAGAGGATGGCTAGATCTCCTACCTAGTATGGACGGCATGGGAAATGATCCACATAATCTCTTGCAATAAGTTTGTTGAAGATCAAAGTAAAAATAGGGTGAGAGCACAAACTGAATGGTAAATATCAAATGGTGAAAATAACATGGTAAATTCTTGTTTTTATGTTTATTTCATGATCATTAAATGAGTAAACTTTAGTATTTACCTATTTTTACCAATGAAACAAGTATGTTTAATCCATTTGGTGTTTCTTTGAAAAGATTTATAGCTGACTCATAGAATTTGATGTGAATGATCATGAATTGTGCTTTGACCACAAAGCATACTTTTATCTCTTTTTCGAGCTCTACTAAACATCGAAAAAGGAACCCCCTCGGAGTCCTCTTTAAGCTCTTTTCGGACTAACAAAATATGAAAGGATTGCCGAGTGCTTGTCCTTTTCAGCTCGTTAACAGATTGGAAAAAACATCTACTCAGTATAAGTTTAACCCTTTTCTGGACTGAGGTACATTATTTACGAAAAAGGAATATGTTGACCGAACATGGTCAGTAAGTTCTCTCTTGTATTGTTTTATGCTTTTTCGGCCTTGAGAGACAAATTTATGAAAAAAACTTGTGGATTTTTCCTTTTGTCCCTTTTGAAACTCTCTAAACATGAAAAGGATCGAGTTATCATTGTCGTTAAACTCGTTAAAATATAAAATACCGACAAACTTGTCCATCATGACAAGACCAAGTTTCACCTTCGCTAGACTCATTAAAACATCACATAGCGATGGATTCACCTGAAGGGTGGAATTATACAACAAGAATATTTTCTCCTCCTCAGGATTGATAAGAAATAAAGAGGTACTGGTCAACAATGACTTGGGAAAATGGGAAAAGGGGTAAACCATTTTATGGCAGCAAATCGCTCTTGAACATGACACTTTCACTTCATCATTGTGACTATATGTGTTGGGTTATCTTCTTGACGGTCATCATACCTTGGTCTATCATACCATCCATTACTTTGGTTTTTGGGTCAATGTTTCCAATCCATTCAATGTCACTGACATGTTCAAGAGAAGTCACTCTGTTAAAATTCATCCTTTCCAATACTCATAAACCTTCATTTTCATGATTGTTATTCCTGAACCTTGTGTCATTAGTCAAATTCCATCTCCAAAATCATTTCACTCATTTCATGTTGTTGATGTGGGATACATCAAGGCTCTCATGTGAGGGGTCACTTCTTGTCGACATCAGTGCATTATCCAAGAAGCTAACTTAGAAACACCCTTCTAGTATCTTGAGGCTTGCATACATCAATGGAAGGTTTCTCGATTCTAGAGATAGTTTGACATCACTGGCCTTCGACCAAAAGACTTTGCATGGTGTTCAACATCAAAACATCCATTCAAATCATGCAAAATGTACTGCAATACCTTGAAGATCATTATCATTATAGGTGATTTCTCTCCCATCTGTTAACATCTTACATCATTGGTTGTTAATCACACAGTGTCTTCCCATGTTTGACTTCAGATCATATATTCGCATGGTTAGACTCATACTTGAGTGAACGATTGAACGAGATAGAAGACCCTGGATCTAGTTTCATCCACCTGGGTTGCAATTTCAGGAAAGTACCAAATCATCCATAAAATGGCTTTGCATTGATGGTCATCCCATCATGGGTCTATATCTGTAGACGACTATCTATGTACTTCTAATGAAACTTTATATGCTGAGCATGGGTATGCCTTCCCTCAATGATTCATGAGAAAAAATCAAAATATCATGATAATGTGTATTGTAATCGATGCAGGTCACCATCCACTTCGGAACCTCCTCACCACATCGTAAAGCATATCAATCGACATTATTATTTTTGACTTCATGCTTTAGGGGGAAGCTGTTACATATCTATTTGGGCACATCACTCCCATCATTAAGACTAATACAATTAGGGCTCATCAAACCCTAATTTAGTTGCTACATGCCTTAGACCAGCCATCACTTTGAATGCCCCCTTTAGTGAGAGTTTCTTGGCTTGAAGCCCTCCAGAAATGCCTCCTTGATGGACCAACACAGCCTTGGTCAGTGGTAAGTGCACTTCAGCATAGGTAGGCCCATGTCAGGGTGCTTTCTAGAGCACTTAGGCCCACTTTGACCTGCACTAGGCGAGATTGAACAAAATCATCATAGGGTTCTCGAAATATTCTTATCTTCTCGATCGATGTAGAAGATTCCCACACTTATCATCTCCTACGAGCTCGAAATTGGATAGGGAATAAGTTAAGTAACCTCCTATCCTCTCATCCCTTCCTCCATGGAAACTAACTCTAAGTTTGGAAGGCCATTAATTACCCTCATTTATGACCAAACCTCCTCCATTTTCCTATAAGTTGAGCACTCATCTAAGTGACCATGGGATAGAAGTTGAGAATTTGTAAGGAGATACAGTTGGTGTGAGGATTGAGATTATAAGAAAGTATTGTTATGCTGCCAAAGTATTGTGCTTTTGATGTGATTTTGGTTGGAACCCAAGTTGGAAGAGTGACAATGGATCGGAGTTCATGGTTGTAATTCCTCCTTCTACTTAATAAAGTTGTTTACACATTTTCCCATATTCTTCTCTTTATGTATGATTATTATATGTGTAAATGCTTTCGATTCCACTTTTTTATAGTAGATAGATCTCTTGCTTTGATTGGTTTTTGTCCTCTGTTTATGATTATAGGTACATGTCGAGTGGATTAAGTTCAAGAAGGAGCGATGAGAACCATACAAAGGAGACAAAGGGAAAGCGAAAGATAACAAGTAGGTCCCCTGTCTTATTTATCTTCTATAGAAAAGGTTAAGCGTTTTAAATCTATTGTTCTAGGTGTAGCTACCCACCTGGGGAAATTGTGTTTATCTGTAGATGCAAAATTCCACATAAGAAGGTGTGAGCGGTAAGAGGCATTGGGGGGGCGGGGGGGGGGGGTTTGCGAAATCATGTAGTAGGGACACGTAGTAGTGGGCCTTGATGGGAAAAACCACTTTTCGGACCCCCATCCTCTGCCGATAATGGTAGGATGGTAAGGGGGGCCGAAAATGATTATTGGTCATTGATCTAGTGGAGTGATAATCTGGGCCATTAAAAGTTGAAGGGTCTTTATCGCAATTAGAGAGCAGAGTGGCGGGAATAAAAATTGGTGGAAAAGTGTGATATATGATATCGGCGGAAGTCTTGTGATATCAAAATCGATGGGGCAAGGGTGATGCGATATCTCAATCGGTGAGGAGAAAGTGTGATATTGGAGGTGGAAGAAAGGCTTCAGGATTTGCGATATCATAATCGCAAGTGGATGAGGGGTGCGACGGATATGATTTTAAATAAGAAGAAAAAAGAGTAATTGCAATATAAATTGCGGGTCCGAGCCTTTCAAAAGGGTTACAACATGTTTTATTAAGGTTTTAAATAAGTTTCAAAGGGGAATGGGGGAACATGGCTAGAGTTGGAAAAATAGAGTGTTTACAGCTAGAGTTAAAAAATGGATCACTACAGCTAGAGTTTTCAGAAAGAAAAGAGAAGAAAGGGGTTATCATAGATAGGAATGGCTCGAATGGGGATGATAGGCCCTTGTGGTGTAGCAAAGAACTAGTAGACCAGTTTCCTTATTGAAAATTGAAATGACGACATAATCTCCAAGTTCTTATGGTCTTCACTTCACGCTCAAACTTGTCAAATAATCATCCACACCAACAAATGAGAAAAAAAATAACTTGGAATATATACAATGGTATTTCTTTCAACTGGATCAAGAGATATAATGTTTGAGGAATCTACAATTAACAGGTCCTCTTGCATATAGTTGGCCATCCATCTCTTGTAATATAAATGTATTATTCCCATGGTAGGCTGAAATTTTATACTGCCCCTTCCAGAGATTCTCGAACTTGTCGTGATTTCCTTTATATTCAATCTTAGCTTCCCACTTCAAAACTACAACTTGAGGACTAAAATTTTCTTCTTTGGTCTTTTTGTCTAAAGTTTTTTTAATTTTGTTATGAGATTGTTGATTATTGATGTAGAATTCTTCTTTTTTTCCTACAAAGAAATTAGTTGGTTGATAGCCCTTTAAATAGAATTTGGTTCTTCTTCTAGTCCCTACAACAGTTTCATGACTGGAAATCCAAGAGAACTAGGAAAAAAAACTTTAGTTCCATAAACTAACTCATAAGGACAAACTCCTATAGATCTTTTAGTACAAATTCTATCAGCCCATAGAGAAAATTTGAGCTTTAAATGCCATGAGCTTTTATTTTCCTGCAAAATCTTCTTAATGATTCTTACTAGAATTTTGTTTGATGATTTAGCTAAGCCATTACCTTGGGGGTAATAAGCTGTAGAATGTCCAAGAGTCATGACATATTGGTTACAAAATCTTACAAAAATCTTTGATTTGAAAGCTTGGGCATTACCAGTGATGATATTCATTGGGCAGGAAAATATCGACATGATTTTATTTTCCATAAATTTAGTAATGTTTGCATCTATAGCTTTCCTTGTTGGAATAGCTTCAATCCACTTTGTGAAGTAATCAGTGATTATTAGGATCCACTGATGTTGGCCTAAAGATGTAGGTTGTATTTCACCAATAAAATCTATCCCCCGCTATTGGAAAGCGACTTCCAAAAAAATGGGCTTCAAAGGCCATAAGAGTAACTTCCTTTTTCCTTCAAATATTTAACATTCATGACAAGGAACAATCTTTTTGTATACGTCTTTTAATATTGAAGGCTAATAAAATCATGCTCTGAGTATCTTATTCATTGTTGCTCTCTAGTAATGATGTCCTCCACAATCACCTTTATGAAACTCTTCGATCACCTTTTCAAATTCATCTTCCAACAGACAATTAAGAGGTATTCCACTTGAATCTTTCCAATACAAACATTTATTCAAAATACAATATCTCACTGATTTCAAGTTGAAAAATCTGGATTTTGACTTTGTTATTTTAGGAGTAGATCTATGATTTTGTAGTAGAAATATAACATCTTTATACCAATATGACATTGTAAACTTTTCTACAATAGGGATCAAATATTCATCTTCAATTATATCTGAATTTCCTCCTGCAAAATTAATATCTAGACAGTCAAAATTTGATTGAGTCATTAACATTGCCAACCCTTTCCCTTTTACCAATTTTGTATGCCTGGTTTCCAAATCATACTAAAACATAGTAGCTATCCATTTACTCCTTTTACCATCTGGATCATCTTGAGTTAATATGTCCTTTTATTACAACGTTAGGTACATACACAATAATGTGTGAATGAATGACATACACTCTGAAATCTTTAAGAGCCTTCACTAAAGCATAAGATTGGTTCTACATGATGTTATATTTCAATTCAAAATTTCCAAGTCTTCTAATAAAAAATGAAATAAGTTGTTCAAAACCTTTTTGTCCTTTCTACAACAATACTCTAGTAATTGTGTGTTCTGAAGCAAAATTAAAAACCAAAAATTGCTTTGAAAAATCAGGATTTATAATCATTTGAGCCTGAGTAAGAGCCTTTTTTATTTCTTAAAATGAATGTTTAGCCTCTTTTGTTCATTTAATATCACAATCTTTCCTAAGCATCTTTGTGATGTGTTTCACAATTTTTGCAAAATTGGGAACAAATCTTCTCAGAAAATTCACTTTGCCTAAAAAAGATTGAATTTCTTTTCTATTTCTGGGCAGACCAATTTTCTCGATAGAAGAAGCCCTAATTAGAACAATATTAATTCCTTCCTTTGATATAATGTGACCCAACAACTTTCCCTTTGTCAAATAAAAAATAATCTTAGTAGGATTTAGAGAAATACCGATTTTTCTGCATTTTTGAAAGACTCTCTCCAAGTGTTTGAGATGATCTTCTTCTTTATTAGAAAACACAGTAATATCATCCAAGTATACTACTACAGACCTATTTATCTCATTTGAAGATGCAATATCCATACCTCTATGAAAAGTTCCTACACTCATAAATCCAAAAGGCATCTTTGCATACATAAATGTTCCCCAAGGTGTGGTAAAATTTGTCTTTTCTTTATCATCATGATGTACAAATATCTTATTATAGCTTGAGAAACCATCTAGCATCAACATCCTTTCTGATCCTACAATGCTTTGCAAAATATGATTCATTTTGGGAAGTGGATAATTATCTTTCAAAGAATCTTTATTTAAGTTCCTGAAATCAATGGATATCCTAATTTTCCCATTATTCTTTCTCACGGGCAATAGGTTAGTCAACCACTTGGAAAACCTCAATGGTACTATGATATTTTCTTCAAACATTTTTTTTATCTCCTTTTCAATTAATGGAAAAAGCAATGGATTTATCCTTTTTAGTTTTTGCTTGAAAGGTTTTTCATTTTCTTTTATTGGTATGGTATGTTGAATAACACTTGGATCAAATATTTTCAAATAAAAATATCTATGCATTTCTTCACCAAAACTAGATATTTTTATTTTTCCTCAAGAGAAAGAAATTTGGACAACTTGATGTTCTTTGGATTTTTTGCAGTACCAAGATTAAAAGTCTCAACCTCGTGATCATCATATTTCATCTTCGGATTTTGGGTGACATCATTCTGGTCAAATAAATTCTCAAGAGGAATCACACCCTTTGGAATACATTTTTTTTGAGTTGAACAACTTCAGTATTGGCTTTTGTTTTAGCATAGATGTTTTGTTGGTCAACTTAAATATATTCAAATTCTTCTTTCAATTACAAGAAATTTCTAACATTCTGATCATTATCTAAAACTTTCCAGTTTATTATGTTATCAGGTATAGTAGGTTATTGTTGGAATGAAAAGGAATTGTGAATAAACTTGCTGAAATACCCAAAGAGTTTGCAATGCTATTTTGTTCTCTAGGTTTGATGATGAAATTATATTCTTCAAAAATTTCCAATAATTCAAGAATCAGATTTTTGTATGCTCTCATTCTAACATCCTTGGTTTGATATGTGTTGTTAACCAGTTTGATGATCAATTCAGAATACCAAAAACAAGGATTTTATTAGCACCTAAATTCTTCAGGCTTCTAAACCCAAAACCAATGATTCATGCTCTTCCATATTATTTGTGCAATCGAAATTAAGTTTATAAGAGAAAAAAATACTTTCATCTCCCGAGATAATTATCCATATCCCTATACCATCTCCATATCTTCATCAAGCACCATCAAAGCTCATGTGCCACCACCCTTTCATATCAATTTCTTCAACTTGTTGCTCCTTTTCTGCATGCTGGTTTTTTGTGTTGTTGGTGATTTCATTAAAGAGTAAAGATGAGCCCAATTTAGTCTCCATTGCATATATTGGAAAGTTTTGAGGTTTTTCTTCGTTGATAACCATAAATGCTATCCTAGACTCTCTGTATAATCTCCTTTGTTCACCAAAAACCATGATAGTAGCATCGGACATATCCATCTGAATAGTTCCTTTAACTTTGGTAGCCCATGATATTGATAGTAACATGCCAAAATTTGGTCGAATATCAGCCACAATAATATCCATCAATATAGTCTTAGAAGGAATTTGACTTAAAGAAACAACCACATCTTTGATTAGACCTATAGATTTCACCCTCTTTGAATCAAATGAAAACAGGTATTTGTATGGCCTTGTTATGTCTAAACCCAATCTTTCCATCATGACCTTAGGCATTAAATTGTATGATGAACCTGAATCTAACGTAGCATTATGCACTGTCATGTCATGGATGTTTAAACTCACATAGAAAGGTGGCACCACTTCATTAAGCTCATCTTCTACTCTAGGCCCCAGGAACACAGTAAGATGCCCTTCATGCAAATTTAAAATATCAGATGATCCAGCTTCAACATTAAGCACTCTAACAATTTTCTTTTTTTATTTTGTAACTGTTATTATTTCTCCAAAGGAGATAAAAATCTTTATTTTTGAGATTTCATTCTCCAAGTTGAAAATTGGTTGTGTCTTCTCAACTTCCTTTCCAGGGGTTTCTTTCTTTTGTTTTGTACCCTTTGGAGCATCTTTGTTAGGCTAATTTTTATTTGCAACTACATGAACATTTATGTTTCTCAAATTATACTAATTTTTCATCCCTAGAATAACATGATGATAGCCTTCTAATTATTTTGATTGTGGCTCAGTTTCATCACTATGGAAGTCATTATACGACTCATCATGTTCTTCCTTTGTTAAAAACATTCCTTTCTCATCTTCATCTAGACAAACAATGGTATATTCTCGTACTTTTGGTGACATTTCCTCATCATCTACTTGGTTTAAATGGAAAGGAGGCCTAACTTTTTAGTCAGGCTGATTTATCTGTTCCCTTTTCCTGTGTTGAATTTGAACCCTTTTGAAGTTTGGATTTCTAACTTGTGTCTTAGGTTGTCTAGTAGGAGGATAGTTCCTAAGGGCTAATCTATCCATGAGTCTTTCCATTGTTCTCATCATGGTATCAAATTTAACATTAGAAGAGGAGGAAGGTTGTTCTTTCTCCTTTAGTTTTCCTTTTGCCACTTTAGAACTTTTTGCTACAGCCATATTAACTTCTACCATCACAACATTATTCTACATGTCAGCTAAGGTAACATATTCTCTCCCTCTTAGTAGGATGGGAAGATCATAATCAAAGGCTTCAACATAGTGTAGCTAAGAAACTCCTGGGGGAGGCTTTATTTGAGCACAAATGGAATTGTAAACTTTATTGAATCATTTTGAAAACTATTGCACTGATTCATGGCTGGCTCTCTTCAGATTATTACATCTAGTAAAGGTTTGTACAAGATTAACTTTACTTTACCATTTCCTTAATAAGTATTCTTATAATTCATTCCAATCATGTAAAGTCCAAGGGCTTAAAGGTTTGAACCATTTTTTAACCTCACCAGTGAAACTCTATACAAACAATCTCATTTTAACATCTTTATAATCTACCTCTTCCAGGTCTATAAAGTCATTGAACTGGTCAACATGTTGTTCTGCAGTTATCCCCACCTCACTTCTAAATTTTTTTTATTCTAGTGGAGTACCCTTGAGGTAAACCATGAAATACGACTGGTAAAACAAGAGGAACATATCTAGCAGGGACTGTCACAGTAGAAGTACTAGAAAAAATTCCAACAGGAGGGGTAAAAATGAAACTAGTAGGGGTAGTGATGAAAGAAGATGTAGTCGAAGGGGCTTTACTGACAGAGAATTTTGTACTTCTTTCAGATAAAGGGAAACTAATTTATTTTCTTGACAAAAGTTCAAAAGGATCAAATTCTTTTTGTTTTTCCAAAGACTCTTGTTCAAGTGACAATTTTGATGTAGAAATTTCCCAAAACCTATTTTTAACTTCTTTAGGAGTCTCAAAAGTATAATCTAGCTCTAGTTTGGGTAAATCATTCTCTAATTTAGATCTGAGTAATATAGGCTTATACTCTTCATCAAATATAATACCTTCAATATCTTGAATATCTATAGAGGGTAGTGAGGTAGATCTTAAGAGAAATGAAGCACCTGATTTTTATGAGATACCATATTTTCTGAAATTTTTTTCTCTATCATCAACTATTTCTGGTGGATTAGGGTTTCAATTTCTCCTCGTATGAATCTTCTTGGAATCCACCTTTAAGTTGAGAGTAGCAGTGGAGTATCCAAGGTATAAATGCAACCTCGAACAATATGATTTCCTGCTACCTTCAAGGGTTCATATTTTGAAATGAAACATCGAGGATGATATAAATTTTAGACTCCCGGTAGACACACCAAAATGTTATCAGTAGGCTGGAGCAAGCTGGGCTGTATCACCTTCAACCAAATGGAACTATTTCAAACGAATTTTGTACTAGAAGTTAGTCCTTCCAATCTGAGAGTGCTCCCTCAAAATATTTATAAAATGACTTGTGATAAAATAAAAATTCAGATGACTAACTATCATCTATTTTTGTGATTTTATAGGTGAAGAAAAATGTGATGACTTCCACCACTGGGTATGCAGTCAAATTAAAATAGATTATGATCAACAACAATGTTTAATGGAAGTTGAGGCATATATGGCTTTAAAATTGATACAAATAAACACCCACGGTGATACATAGTAAATGAAGGAAGTTGGAGATGTAATAAAAATTTCCATGTAATCAAGATATTATGTAAAACTAACAACAATAGAATAAAAACTCATAAAAGTAATAATAAGAACCTTAGGTACAAAAATATAGTGTTGTAGAGTTTCTATTAAAAGAATAAAATTTTACAGAAGGCCAGTTTCTCACATTCCAAATCAACCTTTCTCAGAGTCGGAAATCTACTTATTCATAGAGAAAGATCTCTTTACATATCTTGCTACCTAGGCTTGATTCAATCCGTTGTTCTAGATACATGTTCCTATATGATTAATAAGACTTTGAGACTGCATCGGGATTTCTACTACAACAGAATTAGAATACAAATGGAAGTCGTATGAACAGAGCCTATCTAATAGTTACAATTTTTCATGGAAATAAAACTGTCGTAGAGGTGGCACTGTATTTGTGGAAATTTAGAGCATCTAGCCTTTTGAATTATGTTGCAGAATTTATGGGCTTTTAAATGAGGAATATTATTTTTCCTACTGATAGGTGTGTATTTTTATGTTTAAAATATGTTGAAAGTGCCATTATTGTTCCATCGTGTCTCTATTGTATTTTCTTATTGTTTCTCTAATGACCATGCCACTGGATATTTACCGCAAAACACCTTCATTGTCCTCTATTTTTGTTGTCCTATTTTGTGACCATGGTATGGAAGAAATACTGAAAAACACTCTTGTTGTCTCATGGAGCAGAAGAATTTGTTTATCTAGGCCATTGATGAATATGTAAATCCCATTGTGGTTTGTGTTTATGAAGGAAAGCAGGAGGGCCACTTCTCTTAGAACTATTGATGTAGGATGTGCCACATGATAGTTGGTGTTTAGAGGGAATGAGAGGTGGATCAAAAGTGAGGGTGACATAATCGAGAGAATGTGTTATGGGGGGAGTGGGCATAAGGGCCAAGAGGTTTTCGGAGGGGGGTGCAAAATCATGTAAGAGGGACACATAATAGCAGGCGCCAGTGGGAAAATCCACTTTTCATACCCCCCTTCAATAAAGGTAGGATGGAAAGGGGGGACTGAAAATAATTATCAGTCATTGATTTGGCGGAGTGATAATTTGGGCCATTAAAATATGAAGGGTCTTTATCGCAATCAGAGAGCACAGTGGTAACATGAATAACAATTGGTGGAGAATTGCGATATGCGATATTGGCGGAAGTCTTGTGATATCACAATTAGTGGGGGGAGGGTCATGCAACATCACAATCGATGAGGAGAACATGCAATATCAGAGGTGGAAGAAAGACTTTACGATTTGCGATATCGCAATCGCAAGTGAATGAGGGGCACAACGGATATGATTTTGCATAAGGGAGAAAAAGGTTGATTGCGATAAAAACTATGGGTCCCAACATTTTAAAATGATTACAACATGTTTTATTAAGATTTTAAAGAAAATTCAAATGGGAATGGGGGAAACGTGGCTAGAGATGGAAAAACAAAGGGTTTGTGGCTAGAGTTAAAAAATGGATCACTAAGGCTAGAGTTTTCAAAAAACAAAGGGAAAAACAGGGTTATCATAGATGACAAGAGGAATATGAAGCCAACCCTTGCTTCCCAAAAGTTAGATCTGACTCTCTGATGCTATAGCTCTAGAAGGCAAGGCTAAAAGTCCTTTTATTGAGTTATGAGGGTTCTCTTATAACAAAAGGAATGATCTTTAATCTCCCATATAATTCTTGATATCCCTCATGATTCTTGAGATCCCTAGTGACCTTTGAGCTTCTACATGACTCTTGGACTTCCTAGTGACACTTCATGTCCACATGTGATTTTTGGACTTCCACATATTCAACATTTTACATCATTTTTTAAATTACAAAAGTATATTACACAAAAAAGTGGTGAAAATACATAAGAAAAGATGAGACATTTTCATTTCCATTGCAGGACATTGAAATTTGGTGACATGTAACATGAAGTTCCAATGTAACGTGTCGACACTACTACTATATATTCAATTCTTTGAAATAGCTCTACAATGTAGTTCATCTGTACCCTCCACTAGTGTCTAAATATAACATTAGAGAATTCTAGGCCATATTGGATCACCATTCATTTGTCGTAATCCAAAATTCCTTTAACTGTTGCCTAATAGTGCCTTTTTGACTCATCTTGAGAAATGGCTTCCTAAAGCTTATTATTAATGAATCTCCTTGCACATCATTTTCCACGTTGAATGATATCACCTACCAATGAAACTCACTCATGGCAAGATGATATCAATGCAAAAATATCTTACTTTACCTTGTTTTCCTATGGAGGATTTCTTTTGTATAATGACAATGTTCAAGGATTGAGAGGGAGGTCTTATTGGGTGCAAAGTGCTTGTTCATGAACCAAGTAGTGGAGGCTTCAACATTGGGAATGTGCACTCGACAATGGTAAAACAAAGAGGGACAAGTTGTGTGCAAAACGTAGGTCCTAGAGGTAGTGGCTAGATTATTGACATCTGGAATTGTTTAGTGCGGGATGATGGAGAGGTCCTGCTTAGATGAGAAAAGGGAACAGTTGCAAGCGTTAAGGGTCACTCAATTTTTCACTGGGAATATTCTATCTACAGGACAAGGAAGATCTATCAAGGCTTGGCATAGGGAACATTTGCAAGAGGTAAGTCGTCAGGGTCTGTCTAGCAGTGCTACAAATGCACTTGAGAGGAAGGCTTCCTTCAGGATGGAATAGCTCAAAGTCTTGGTAGGGAAGAGGTTCACCTCTAAGACTTATAAGTGTGAAATTTTCTCTTCATTTGGGATGAGGTGAGGGCAAGGAAAACCCATAAATTGACTAAGTGTAAAACCTGTGAAACATGGAAGAAAACAAGAGAAAACATAATGCGCTTCGAACATGATCACACTTTAAACAACGAAAATGATTATACAAACATGAATAGGACCCAAAACCAATTAGCATATACCTACATGAAAGTTCAATAAAAATATCCAAGTGTTATAGATAAAACTTAGGCCTTTGCAACACAAGTTTTGTTTTTGCAACTAGAAAGTGCACCTGCGAAAGAAAGCACATTATAGTTTCTCTTAATGATTAAACGAAATTTTAGAAAGAATTTGGACACTCAGGGAACTTGGAAAAATATACAACGACACTTGATGACTTGAAATGACACTTCACATGATCAAGGGGAGGCTCCAAAATTTGAATATAGTAAAAATTTGGGAGGGTGTTGTAGCAACTGTAATAGGTACAAATATAAGTCATTATTGTTTTAATTTTCTTTTTACTTTTAAGGCTAGGAATTTTATATTAATTTCCTAAATAAAGAAATATATGAATATTTTTCACATGCTACAGGTCAAACACTAGAGAAATTATACTAGTGGAAGAGGTTTAAAATGTTTACATTATTCATTGCAAGAGAAACCAATCTTTCACTTAAATTGAAAACATAAATAGTAGAAATACATTGCCAGAGATGAGAAACCAAAACCAAAATCGTGCCACTATAGAAAAGCTTGGCTACAAGAGTAGCTCATTTGACCATGTCATGCTATGGAGGAGTCCACTTCTATTGCCCAGGGAGAGCCACTTTCGGGGAAAATTTTAAGGGTGGAAAATTATCTTGAAGCTTAAAAACATTGGAGAATCTCACTAGTCCCTAGTATGCAAACTATCAAAATGTATATTGATCTATTTGTAAAATTATTCAAATTTATAATGATCTTATATGTACTCTCTATGTAATGGTGGCAATTTTTAAGGTAAAATACTTTTATATTGTAAAATTTGGACCAATAATTTTTATAAGAAAATGGAAATTAGAATTTTTCTTTTTTGGAAAAATCATAGAAAATTAGCCCGCCTGTGAATATTAGCCCCTAAAATTTTCCATTGTCACTTTCATCTTTGGAGGGGGTAACATTAAAGCTTACCTTCTTCTTGTCTAGGAGAGAGACTTTTTTTGTATAGTTTCTCTATTTTCTCCTTTATTTCTACAATGTATACCCTACTAAGTGTCTAAGTGGTCAATAAGAACTCTTCCTATAAGATTTTTGATGTGGTAGTACAAGTTAACTGCTTACATATAAAAGCTTTGAAAAGACTAAGTTGAAGTACTGATTTTTGTGATCTGTTGCCTTGTTTTCATTTGTACATGATGGTCAATAATGAACCTACCATCCTAAATAAGTTCCTTTTCAACCTATGCAATATTTTATTGAACCACTTTTGGAATTACTTATGCATAATGAGCCATGGCTCCTCTGGCTACATCTTGAGCATTAGGTTGCAAGGAATATGGAGGATGGGAATCTAGCCACATAGAGGGAGAAACTATGCCCCTTATTCCATTTTCCTTTCCAATAGATATTCTACATGTAGTCGTAGAGGGAGGGGAGAGAATAGAACTAGAGAGCACAATTTCAACACCTATGAATGATAAAGGAGCTAAGCATCTAAAAAGAGGAAAATGCACCTACTTGAATGAGTAGAGCTTAAATTTGAGGATGGGTTTAGATTGTATTTCCCAACGTCAAAGTGCTTATACTATTCCAAGATTAGGAATCCCTATAGATCTAGGGGTATTAAAAAAGTTCAGAAGGGAGGAGGGAATAGGAAAAAGACAAGATCATAAAAAAAGACTAAAAAGGAACCAAGAATTTGGAAAGAGAGTTAGAAAACTATAAAAAGATCTGTAAACATGGCATCGATATTGAAACGTTTGATGCAAAACCAATAAAGACTAGAATTACCTTGAAACTAGAGTGTTGTATCTCCCAATGTCCAAGCTTAGTATCAACAGAATTTAATCCATAGATCTCCATTATTAGCTCACACACATGAATTATACTCTAGAGTAGAGACATTCCCCATTGGGTAGACCCTTTGAGCTAGGCAACAAAATCATGGTGACCACCCAGCCCATTAAATCTAGAGGTTCCAAATATAACACTAGAAAAAATAGCAAGAGAAATATTAGAGCATGCCACATAAGTCTAAGTTACTTACACACAACACTTCATGCCACAAATTCCACTAGATGATAAACCAATTTAAGTTATCCTTCCACATCCTCTCCTTCATCCACAATTTTATGTCATAATTCCCTTGTTTTCCCATGCTGTCCAAATTAATTACAAGGAGAAAGAATGAATGTCATCTATTGGGTAAATTAGTTATCTTAATAAAACAAATCAATTTCCCACACATAAATTATCAACTAGGCCAATTATCTTTATTTCCTTGTTATCACAGACTATATATGTAGGGAACAACTTGAGAAATAACATTAACTAATCCTTAATTATCGCCTAACTTTATTTTACAAGAAATTATCACTAAATCCAACCAAAACTTGTTCACTCTTCACACTTGCAAGAATGAAAATAAATTCAACAAAATTCTCACTATTAAGCCCTCACTTCCATAAAAATAACACTCTCCATAGAATGTTAGAAAGGAAATCACATTTGAAAAATAGAGTAGCACCCATCCACTCTAAAATCACTCTTCAGGGGAAAAGAAATGGTATTTCTTAAAAGTAATTCCTCTCTTGCACACAAGCATTCAACCGCAACCACATGCAAGCTTCAATTTAATTATAATCAATACAGGAAGTAACTTCATAACACACCATATTATATGTAGCAATAACTAATTGATATTTGGTATTATTAAGTGGGTGTAGCTCAGGTGGTAGAGAGGATCTGCTCCTATCCTTCCCACCGAAGTTCTAGTCCCACCAAGATTGACATGCTCACTCCTTTGGAGTAATTTATACATGAAATATAGATATATCACTTACACACGAGTACGTTTGTCATGGAAGTAGCTAATATTGATGTTTAGTATAGTGAACCACACTGAAAAAAATAAAACTAACATTTTGTATCAACAACAAAGTATAAATCTATAGCAGAACATGATTAGCAAGTATCAATCTAGGAATAACTATGTTAATAGACAAATAATCTATATTGAATATTCTACAAGTCCACTTAACCAACAATAATGACCATATAACAATAAAAAATTGTAATAGAGATGAATTGAAACTATAACCAAAGTTAAGATATCATAGCCTACAAGTGAATTAAAATAAAACAAGTACACTTCCTCTAGAACACAGTGATCCCTACTAAAGAGGAGGTCCCTTCCTCAGTAAGGAGACAATAAGTCACAACTAACATGTTATTAAAACAAATCATAAATAAGCCATGGACTCATAAAATATTGAATTATCTCTATAAATGAAAATACAAGATGCATAGTCTGATAAATGATGGTGTCGCCCCACATATGAGGCAAAGGATTTCTATCATACAATTTTTTCTCCTATCTAGTCTTGGTAGAAAAATTATCCATGAGAATCTTTCAATTCTCATGTTGTTCAAACAGATATTATTTTCTTAAAAAATTAAAACACATTATTGTAAATAAAAGTAATGGCATAATGGTTCCTCATTCCAGCGTGTCGCTAAAATGGAGAATCATAATTGTTACAACTAAGTTGGTTGTTTTTTTAAGAGAGGTCAAATCCTTGCTAACAAAATGATATTGGTTTACCTAGATGAGTGGAAGCATGCATATAAGCTCCTAGAAAACTTCATAGATAAAATAGAGTGTACATTAGCACGAAATGAAGTAGAAACACAAAAGTAATAGCATATTTTGACCTACTGTTACACCATTGAATAATATTGGATAAGAAACATAACATCATCTGGGACAAAAGGAGTAGTAGCATCCTGATAACAAAATTCATCATGTAAGCATCCTTCTTGTAATTATTTATATAAAATAAACCGAAAAACAACCATCCTCTCATAAAATGCAAGGAAAATTGCACAAGTTAGGGTGACGTTGAAGAATGTGATAGTTTGGTTAAAAATATAGTTAATGGAATAAAATGATGTAGTTGTAAACATGAAAGTACTCAAGAGGATTAAAAAATAACTACATTTTGAATATAGGTCCAAACATTTTCTATGAATGTTGCAAATTTTAGCCATTCTATCTGGAGAATAAAGAAAGTCAACGTAGGTCCTAACCACTGCTACAATAGGACCATGCTCCTGTCCGATCTACAACACTCTATTCTCCTAGTTCCCTAGTACAACTTCATGGGATAGTTTCCAACTTATCTGATTTTGCAGAAATGTGGAAAATGTAATTATCTGTATATCCCACACATAAGGTGAGAGATTGAAGCTCTTTGCTCCATAAAATACAAATTCTAATAGATATAATTTACATAGGAAATGTTATTCTGCAAAGTTACTTTGCTTGAATACCTCTAGAAAAGACATAATTTTGGTTATCTTATATCTTTCTTGATAGCTGTTAATAGAAATAAAAAAAATCTTCAAATAAAATAAAGGGTTCAAAGGAGAGGGATTTCTACAGATCAATATTTCATGTATAATATTGTACGATTTCACTTTTTCCTCTTGTAGTTGTTGAGCATTTTCTTGAAGTTCCAACAATTGTTTTCTTTCTTTCTTCCTTCCCTCCTTCGCCTTTTACCACTTAATTCACTAGATAATTAACTCTTCTTCACATGCCTTCTTAAGATTATGATGATTCTCCTATGTTCACTCAATGGGAATTCCCATTTTTGTAATGATAAAATGAATTACCTCCATTTACTTGATTCTGAAATAAAAATACTATGTCTAAGTGGTCTTCATTCCCAATTTAGGTCATATTGTCTCAATTGATTTTGTAGTAGTGTCTTCAAAAAAAATCATGAATTGTCCTAGGCTTTTATCTTCTTCTCATCATATGACTATACTATGACAATTACTACTTCTTTTGTGCCAACAACATCTTTGGAAATTTCTTGTGTACCAAAAATTTGATTCTCCATATGAGATTTTTCCTCAGTTGTCAGTTCTTGTGTGATAGTAGCATCATTGGCTTGTTCTTATGTACTACCCTATTAGTTCTCCACATTTTTCTCCTACTCATTTGTTTGTACGTGTGTGATAGTAGCATCTTTGATAGGTTCTTGTGTACCAACCTATTAGTTTTACACAGGTTGCTCTACTTCAACTTTTGGTTTTGGTGTGATAGTAGCATCTTCAACAAGTTCTTGTGTACCATCCCGTAATTCCATATTTTCCTTCTCGTACATAATTTAAATCCCACTAAGACATACTATGGCCTCTATATCTCATCAAATGAATACCCAACCTCATTAGGAATCTCCCCTCAAACTTTACACATCAATTTTTTAGCGTTTTTAGTTTAATATGGGAAGGAAGATGCATTCGTCATATATATAACATGATCTAAGGTTTCTAAAATTGGGGGTTTCTTGGTGCCCATGGGGCTTTGGGTTGACGGTGAATGGGTGTACTGTTAAGGCACTCCTTGTGATAGGTCACTGGTTCAAATCCCCCATGGGTGCTTAGGTAGTGTTATATAGAAAAAAAAAATTGGGGGTTTCTTATTCTGATTTTCTCTCTTAACATTGCAAGTTAATTTCTCAATTAATAATTTCCTTTCTTTATGTTATCAAACTTGCTGACAGAGGGAGTCAAATTCAAACCTAGTAGAGGGAGAAATTTCATCCTTGTTCTTATTAAATTCCTCCTCTCCCTCGTTATTGGGATGTTCCTTTAGATCATCTGTATCAGTTGGTATTTTAGATGACTGAGTAGGCAATGTTGTTATAGAAATCCAAATCCTTATTTTTGGAAACCTACCACCTACAAGACTTTTCATTGACCTCTTCTTTCTTCTTGTCCATAGGGGTTTCTCTTGTACAATTGGGAAGGATCTAAACTTGAATCACTCTGAATCTCCACTTGTTATGTTGATTACTGTGTTAGGATGAAGAACTTTATCAGCATGAGGGTCTCTAGAAAATATATCACTAGGGTGACCTTCCCTGGGGGTGTTAGCACATGACTCCTTGACATGTGTGTTAGCAAGAGAATTTTTAGTGTCACTGCTTATTCTTGGTCCCACATCTCCATAACGACATATTCACTCTATTCTTCATATTGATTTCCTAATTATTCTCGATCTAGGCCCCTAGCATAGAAAAACAATATTTTCCAAGTTCTTTGTTGTGGTTCTAATGTATAAAAAATAATGAGCTTAATTAGCCCAATATTTCATTACAAAATTATGTGGGTGCTTCACCCTTTGAATATAATGAACTATATGCTTGAACGATTGTAAGAGAAAATATGAAATATTAATCAATTTCCCATGATAGAGATGGGACAATAGCCAAAAATGATAATTCAAGACCACTCCGAGTTGGCCTTAACAAGCGATATACTTCTAGATGAATTATAATACATCCTCCCATGTGTATGGAAGTAAAGTTTGATGTATGCTTCTTCCTTTGTTCCTAATATGTTCTCGTTATTCCAAAAAACTATCTTTCGTTCTTGGATCCAGGGTATTCTTGCTAAACTAGTGCATTCCTTTTCGAGGCAAGGCTAGTACTCTAGAAATGAACTCCTCTATAATTGTGATTTAAAATCCTCTCACAGTTGTTCTCTCTCTATCATATGTTGTGTAAATTCAAGGGAAATATCTACATTAAATCCCCTCATCTTGTCAATGTACAATAACGATCCTACATTTTAAAAAATCTGATATAATCTTGAATAATCATTCAATGAATCTATTGAATCTTTATCATGTTGCACAAAAGCTCCTCCCATGAATTCCATTGTTGATACATGCATTATTACATGTATTATTACATTGCTAAAAATTGTGGCATGTATTCACTTGTTCATAAATCAGTGTCAATTTTTTATAATTTAGCAAGGCTTTTTGTAGTGTGGTGTTTGATTGGTATGTAGGGTGACCTAATTATGAAGTGAGGTGGGATATACAGATGGATCTAGAAAGATAAAATCTGAGTAATGATGGAAGAAAGGTGGTAAATGATGGTGTTTTGAGTTGTGATACGCATGCCAAGATTGATTGTTCATCATGCCAAGTTAAATTGTTGAAGATGTGACATATGGTGTATTGTACGATGTTAGGATGTAAAATCACCTCAAACTAAAATGGAGGTTGTCCTCAGCCATCATGGCAAGGGAGTCATGACACAAAAAATCCAATGATTCAAGCAAGTGAGAGAGATATACTTGTCATGTACATACTAAATGTGGTGACACGGTAGCTTGGAATCAGTGTTTACTGTTAAAAAGAACCTACAGGAATTAGTCTCTTCTACAATCGCCATATTTAGGATCAGTGAGAGGTGGTTAGTGCATGTTGTGAAAAAAATGGTAAGTGATAAACCTAATTTATAACAATATCCCCCTTTGTGTCAGTCGAGTGAGTTTTGAACTTGAGACCTGTCACTCTGATACCACTTGTTGGCATCATGATTATCATTAGGCCAAAACCCACAAGAATTAGTGTCTTCTACAATCACCAAAGTTAGGATCCATGATAGGCGATTAGTCCATATCACAAAACACATAGGGGGCACAAAACCAATGTCCAATAGTAGCTAGTTCAGGATGATGCTGACTCGAGAGGAAATACATGTTGATAGAGTTCATTGAAAACAACTTCAGTGGGTCACCTTGGAAATGTTTAACTATGTCATTAGAAATAACATCAATACTTATTTAATATCAACAATAGTATTACCTAGACTTAAGTATCAGTATAAAAAGAATGTATAAGAAGTAAATGTAACAACACTTTGAAATGAAAAGCTATTATTATTAAAGTATAATGTAGGAAAAAATATGTGATGTATCATCCGCCATCCGGCTTCTAATACAGACTCCCATACACTTGGGTATTTCACAGACTGTGAAAGGTATTACATAAAAATCAACCTGATCCCTAATGTCTATTATCAATATGGGGTTACAAAAATCCTCTTTTTCCAAGATCATCAAAACTCAAATTAAATTATACCATCGTGTTTAGGTCATCGAAATATTTCTGACAATATGATTTTTATCTCAACCTAATTTTTGGAATGGAAGTTATGTTGATTTAAATATTTTCTCAATAAGCCTTGCTAGATCAACAAGCATGGCTAAGTGGAAATGTAGAGTGGAATTCATGGCTCTACCGTGTATCTAAAAATTCATTGTGGCTCCCACCATGTCATATTTCCATAACAATATTGTTCCATTTCTTCGGAGAATTCCCTGCTCAACTTCCATGGAATGAAAGTAAATTTTACGTAAGCTGTTGGAGGGTTTCCCATCTAGCTCTCATCATCAAGTGCTAGACAAAATGTACCAATAGGAACCTTCCCATATCCTAACATCATTCTCAGACACTATGCCTTCTCTCACCTCCAATGTGGCGTGACCCATGGGGCCACTTAGAAACCATGTCATCAAATATACATGGTAGTCATTCACATTCAAATATACATATGACATGGCACTTATATGAATGGACAGAGATGTCTGGAAATTGAAGGTGGGATATCATCTCTCTAGCTAGCCATAGGTCAGTTGAATTACCATCTCTCTTATATATTTCCATCCCTGAGCTAGATCCACATTCCAAGGGATTTCTTTCTCATGGATTTGGACCATGACTAGTTGTATTAATGCTCATAAGCAAAAGTATCAGTTTAATTTATAGGTGGTTTATTACCTATATCTTAAAGGCAAGAAGACACTTAGCAGAAATTAAACCACCACCACAATGGATTGCTACCACTTAGTGGATGGTGGCAATCCACTTAGTCATTTGTCAACTATTTTCAGTAACAACCACAATCGATTGCTACCATGCCTAGTGGTTTATCGACCTTCTTTCCAATAGCTTAGTTATTTATTATTCTTCCTTGTAATAATTGAGTAGTTTATTATCCTTCTTGGAAAGAAATGAGTGGTTTATTAGCAATATCAACAAGCACTTTGTGTTTTATGACCGTTATTTGCAAGCACATAGTGGTTTATTAGCCTTCCCAGCAAGCACTAAGGCATTTGTCCACATTCTTGGTAAGCACTCATCACAAAAAAATTTCCTCTGAGACTCCGACTAACCTTTCATGCTCGAAAACCATATTCTCGAAATGTCCATGCATTGAAACTTGGAGTCACATCCCATGAGTGCGAGTAGAATTTATCAGGCACGGATATCCTTTCTCCTATGTTCAACCTTGTCTTTTCTTGAAATATTTCACTCTTTATATCTTTCCTTTTGTTGTTCGAGTCCTCTATTTTGCTTATCGTTATTTATTTTTCCTCTAGAATCTTCATGGTTCTGCCAAGGTACTATTCACTTCCTCTCCACTTCATGTCATGGAAGAATTGAAGAGCTTGGGAATCTCCTCTACTCCATCATCTCTTTTCCAATTGTTCAATAGGAGGCGTTTCGCTACACTAGATGACACCACTCACAACTCTCCCTTATATTATGTATCCTTCCATCCCACTCATTAGGCCAGCCAAATATAAAATTATTTGTAATCACACTCATCATTTTCCATTACAAAATCAAGGTCTAGTTCAAGGGGTGTTGCAAATTCCAACCCCTTAAAGGAACACCATCCTTAGTGTTCTATGTTACTAGAAATAAAAGGAAAATAAATGATATTTATATAACAACTCTTACATATCCATATTCATCGAAAAAAATGGGTATAACAACCTCATTTGTTTTTCCATCTCCTAGGTGGCTTCATCAAGCCTAAAATGCTTCCATTACAACTTGACCTGATCTATTACTTGATTCCATAGCATGGCCTGCATCCGGTCCATGATGCATGTTCATTTTGGTTGGAACCCTCCATCAAGTTCCACCTGTATCATAGACCAATCAAGAATATGATTTTCATGATTCATGTACATACTTCTTAAGTAATGAAATGTGAAAAAATTATGTGCATTAACACGTAGTGGAAAGACCAATCTATAGGCCATTGGCCCCACTCTTTCCAAGATCTCAAAAGGTCCAAAAATGTGGGTTCCATCTTGGAAAAATAACTCACTTTAGGTGAGCTCTTTCTTAGCCTGATTTGGAGATACACATGCTCTCCAAGTTGGAATTCCTTATGCCTCCTCTGCTGTTTTGCATAAATATTTTGTCTATCTCGAGTTTCATTTAGTTTCTATTTTAGCTTAACCATTTCCTGATCCATTTACTTCAACATATAAATTTCGATGACCATTCATTTTACTAGGTCATTCCACCTTATAGAAGTGCTACATTTTCAGCCATAGAATGCCTCAAAAGGAATCATCCCTAGTGATTCCTGATATCCGTTTTTTAATGCAAAATCCATCAATAGTTGGAAATATTCACACTTCTTTGGCTGATACATGATATACATTGTCAACATGTCTTCCAAAAATTTTCTCACTCTTTCTATAAGGCTATCTATTTGAGGATGGCAAGTAGTACTAAAATATAGTTGCTTTCCAAAACCAAAAAAAACACCTTACAAAAATTGGAAGTGAACTTAGCATCTTGATTTTGGATACTATAATTAGGCACACCATTAACTTGAATATTTTCTTGATGAATATATGGTCTATATAAATAACTTTGTGAGTGGAATTGATAGCTATGGAGTTGTAGTACTTAGCTTTTCTACCACTGCCATACTGAAATCACGTCATTCAACATTTTTTGGTAATCACTTAATCAAGTCCAAGAATATAGCTTTCCACTTGCACTCGGGGATGTTATTTGTTGCAAAAATATTGTTATATGCCTATATTCTACCTTTAATTGATGGCATTGCAAACACTTGGAAATATATTAAATAACTTCCTTCTTCCATCCTAGAAAATAATACATTTTACGTATGGCTATTATCATATTTTGATAGCTAGGATGAACGTTTAAAGTATTTTATGAAAAAAATCCATGATGAGCCTCCTCATATAATCTACATTAGGCACATATTTTCTATTTTTTAATAGCAACATACCATAATTGGTGAGCTAGTATCTCTTGCTCATAGATCCTATTGGTTCCTTCTGCCAACATTTCTTTACATTTTGTTAGTGTTCATCATGAGAGAATGGCTCTTTGATAATTATTCTTACGTCAACTATGAAATTACTAAAGGCTATGAAATGGGCCTATTATATACTATTACTGAGGGCATCTACAACCATATTTTCTTTTCCCTTTATGTGATTTATCTCAAAATCAAATTTACTAATGAAAGGCACCCACTTAGCTTGTCTAGCATTAAACATATGTTGGTCAACTGAATTATCCTAACAAACATGGTTGGAATACTTGAGAGATGATCTGACTGACTTATGATATATCTTTAGTGCGTCGATTCATCGACTAACCCCTCCAACACTTACACTTCATTTAAAGAATAATTTAGAAATATTGGTCACATCACTATTTTTTCTATAACTTATGAAATGTGCCATGTTTTAAAACAATTCCACAACAAGAAAAAATTGAATCATCAGCCCTTCTAATTTGAGGAAACCCCAACATAAAATAAATACTTATAGAGTCCTATTGTTTTCTTGGTATTGGCATTAGCTTACATAAACCTACATTTTGACTCCTTCCTTTAGCATGTTGACATACACTAGATTCTTCAACAAACTTTTCTCACACCAACTTGCACACCTAGCAAAAAGTAGAAAGCATTTAAATATCAAAACTTGTTATCCTATTGAAAATATCATGATAATCCTCTACTATTATTTTCCTTTATTATAATCCTCTACTATTATTTTCCTTTATTATGTCATTGAATTTATCATTATGTAGAGTTTACTATCCTTGAAAAATAGTCCATCATTTATCATATAGTTCAAAGCTTGAGTCATATTTATGAAAGCTTGACTTTCACAAGTTGTGTATGTGTCTTTAAAATTTATGTAATATTTATACATGTCCTTCATCTCATCAAGTCCAAAAATATAACTTTGAATTTCTGTAAAATTTAATTAACTCTACTCAATGCATAATCTACCACGTTTTATGTATTGCTAATATGTTTAATACAAATTTTGAAATTTTGAAAAAACTAGACCCATTTAGCATGTCTTTGGTTCAGCTTGGGTTGACAACAGATAAACTACCAAGAATGATTTTAAATATACATAATAAATTCCTCTGGAATGAGATAATGTATCCATATTTCTAATGCTTGAACAATGGCATAAAACTCTTTAGAATAAGACAAATGTTTTTTTTTCTTCATAAATTTGTTCACTAAGATAGGTGGTCGGTCTTCCTTCATCACTTAAGACAACTCCAATTGAAATTCCACCTATATTTGTATCTACTTGGTAAAATTTATTAAATTCTAGTAAGGCTAAAATAGGATGTTCAATAATATTCTACTTCATTGATTTGAAATTTCAAATAGTTGCTACTATCCAATTAAATGGTTATTTACTTTCATTAATGATCTCTATAATAAGAGCTCAAATGATACTGAAGTTTTGAATAATTATTCTTATTACACGTCATTTTGTTGTATTAGGAAAATTACCATCAGTTTGGATCTCTTTTTATCCACAAATGTGTCTTGGAGCATTCCCTTGCAAAGCTTGAATTAGGCGATGGGCGAAAATGCTAGTGTTGAACTAGCTAAGGCAAGAGGTTATAAGTTGAAATGCTAGGGTTGAACTAGAAAATAAAAGATGCAACAAGTGACAACACTACATCTGAACTAGTGAAGGCGAGAGGGGACATGCAACAATGCTAGGTTCCAATTAACAAAGGAAAGTGGTGAGGGGAAGGATACATTGGAAGAATCATCCCAAAGAATGTCGAATTATGAGATCCCATGGTACAAATTGACTTTGGCTACCTGCACAGTTCCCTAGTTGATTTATCCGAATACATAGAGAATACCTTTAATAGTTGTGCATAAGTATGCATTGTCTTACACTGTTTCCTGCTAACATGACTTAAGGTATGTCGGGGAAAGAGTAAAGTATAGAGGCCTTCTTGGTAGCATCTATCTAAACCAACAATCTTTGAATGGGTGCCTATTCAATACTGATCCCTCCCATCATGGAATAACTACTCTTCCTTTGTGGAACATCTATCCCATTAATAGTGGATACGACCCCTTGTAGAATGGATCCAAAACTTCCCATTCTTGGCCTATAAAGTTACTACAGGTCTAATTATTGGGGGGGGACTATTGGAAGTAGGTTTATGTTGTGGAGATTAGGTTGGAAGGCTCTTCTTGCAATGGAGAGGGTTGGAGATTGTAGAAGGGACTTGAAACATCAGGGCTTTATGGTTGTAAGTATTTTCTCTAGTTTTATGAATATAAAAGAAATTGTTCATTCTCAATTACATCTTCATTGATTTAATTTGTAGGATTCCTTGATCACCTACATGTGTTTTGATTGCATATTGATCAGTTTATGATATATAATTCATTAATTAGTCCAATTATCTGTTTGGTTATATGTTGTATACTTTGATCTCTTGTTTGTCTCTATCTTTTGAGATCTCTTTCAGCATAATATGGAGAAGATGTCAGGAGCGACAAGAGGACATCTAGAGAATCGAGGAGTGAATGGTCAAAATATTTGAGGGACTTCATCAATGATTTTGTTAAATCGGTAACATGCCTCTATCATTATATATTATTTCATTCAATCAGAGACTAGAGAAATGTAGCAGTTCTTATTTTTTTGTTACTAGGGTTCTTTGAAGTCTAGGGAGATCACTCTTATCTGGAAAGTTGATAAACCCATATAACAAATTGGAAACTCCACTAAAGAATCATTTCAATAGCCATTTGACCTTTTCAACATGCTACATAATCATTCTTTGAGTGTCTAGAAATTTTAGAAATTTGGATTTTGGGTTGGATTTGATTTTTATTTTTTTATTTTTTTCTGAATGTCCCCATTTTGTGCACTTTTTCTTTAGGAACAATGCACACCTCTACGGATTTTCCTTTTAGAAACATAGTGTATTCACACTGTTTTACTACAGATCCTATCCACATGTGTGGATATTTTGGAAAACTCAATTGTATCCTCTTTAAATCCAAACTTTTGGTTTTTCCTAATTTTTTACACTTTTTACAACCTCTTGTGAGTGATTGTCAGTCTAGTTGAGTGTTATGAAGAGTTTTGTTTGTGATTATCTTCTTTTTGGAAATCAGGGTAAGGTATTATCCGCTGAAAGGTTGATTTATCAAAAGAGAGGTCTATTAGCCTTGTCTTCTTGACTGTATATATTTCTTTTGTTGATCATATCATGTTTTGAGTCTATTTTTCTCTTTTGTGAAAGTTTGATTTGTGTGTCAAAATCAATGATTTGCAAGATTAGGTATTGTTTGTGAAAATACTTCTTGTACTAGTTTCAAAATGGAAAATCATTTTTCTTTCTGCTGGTAAAGTGTTCATGAACTGTACTTTTGTTGTAAGTGAATTCATAACGTTATATTAAATAAAAGGATCTTTTAGTTATTATTGGTTTCTTGTTGCATTTTTCAAATTTCTCAGTGATTGTATAGAAAGAGAGATTTCTTGTTTTCTTCTGTTATTAGGGAAAGTGAGAATTTCAAATTGTTTTCAATATTTGGGTGATTTGAAATTGGATAATTTCATTTCAGGAAAAGGGTTATAGTGGAGTTTAGATTTTTTGTTTACATTTCAATTGAAAAGTGAAAGAAACTTTCCTTACTTTAGATATATTTTCATCGAAACAAAAGATCATATCATCATTTTCGATTGCATTAGGATTTCGTCAAGTCATAATTTCATCAAGTTTCACATCCATTACCTTTGCCTAAATAGAAACTATTAAAATATATGCTAATTAAAATCAATCTAGAAAGTTTTTATTCTTAGGTCTCTTTTCCATCTACAATATATTAGGTTGTAGGGCTTTGGAATAGGGAAGTGAGTAAACTTTCCAAAGCTGCAGAAAAACACTAGAATCTTGTGATAGGGAGATAAATCGAGTTATTTCAATTTTTCTTTGGTAATCTCCCCTTATAAAGAAGCCAAGCACGATATCATATCATCCCTGGAGAAGTGATCATACCCACTTTATTGGCTATGGTACAATTATTTACACGTATTACAATGATGTCGAATAGTAATTGGGATCCCTTGAAAGTAAACCTCCAATTAACCATGTTGAGGAGCTTTCAAGGGGATTGAGATTTTTTATTGTTCCTTTGTGTGTATGTCTGACCTACGAATTTCCCCTAGGTAGAATTGTTATAGTTGGTAACATTAGTGACCATAATCCTAGGGCTATTACCCAAGGTGATAGCAGAGGGAAGGTCATGTTGTATCTAGAACAAACATTGACTAGACTCACTTCAAATTTTTGGAGGGTAATGTTCACTTGAGACGGCATAAGTGAATTTACCTGCACCAGATGTTTTAATTAAGAAGGTTGTCAGTGTAACTAGTTCCACTCACTCTATCTACAATCACTTTTCACTTTGATTTCTGTGACATTAGATTTCATTACCAATTAGTGATTTCGTTGTGAAAAACTTGTTTGCATGGTTTGAATCCTTAGACTTTTTATCATGTGTTAATGGTTTTTTTACTTTTTAGAGACCTTAGGATTGGATTGTGAATATTGTTTAATTTTGTGATAAATTTTTCATTCTCATTGAAGCACCAAGGCAGTCACTTAGAATGCAAGGTAAACCTCTTGAATACAGACCTAGTCAATTGGAAAAAAAATAAAACTGAAAGGCCAAAGTCAATAGGATCACCTAAAAAGAACCTAAAGCATCAATAATTTTACAATGTGAGATAGTAGAAACTAAAGTGAATCAAACATAATAATTAGAATCAATCTAAGTTTACTTTGGTCTAGATATTACCGAAGTATTTCACATTGAATCTGATAGTGGTGAAGTTTTAGATAATGAACTAACCTAACCAGACGTAGAACATCTTGAGTATAAAATTTCTCAACTTGAATCAGCTTTGGTTGTTTTAGCTCCAACTTTTGAGCCACCTTCACCTACAAGGAAGCTAATAGCTACAAGTGAATTACCTCCTTGATTAATTAGCATTGGAGATATTACCAAAGAGATAGAAACACCTCATTCTCCATTTATTGGTAGTGAAAATTTTGACCCAAGATTTCCTTTCTCTCCTTTTCGACCAGACCCTTGGTATTCTACTACATTGAGATTTTTAGGTCTGAGTTTCTCACCGCCACTCATTCCTTTTTACTCACTAGAATGAACTATGTCAGAAATTCATATTGGAAGCCAACCCATTGATTAATCTATGTTTACCAACTCCCTAAAATCACTATGGTATAGTGGTCCATCAGTTCCTCTTGGGTAGTAGTCAATTTCTAGGACCTTTTCAAGAGTTGATTCTTCTCCCCAACCTTCTACTTAGTCATCTAATTTATCTACATCTATTGTTGAAAGCATGAATTGCATGCCTGAAGCGTTTATGACATCAGACCAACAAATTCACATGGTTTCTGGTAATTCAAGTAACCTTCAAGTAACATCGATCGGTGTTTATTACCAACCGAGGGGGAAACCACCTGAAGGACAACCTATTATTTGGGTTCAACCTTTTACCAAAACTTATGGTTAGATACCTCAACCCAGACTAGGTCAACCTGCTATAAATCAATCTTTACTTGGTACTCGTTATCCTGGGGCGAACACTATTTGGAATCCTTCCTCTACTCAATAGTGTGGTCCAGTTTCTCCACAAGTGCTACTTTATCAGAATGTTCAGCCTATTGGACAAACTATTCCTCAAATACTTGTTCAGGGGATTCCTCAAATAATCATCCAACAACATGTCCAAGGAATTCCTCAAATGCCTATTCAAAAACTGATTCAATAACCTATTCAAATTTCACCACAGGCCCCTATTCCAAGTTCTCCTCAGACACCTATTATAGGAGTATCACAAATTACCATTCCAGTAACCCCTCAAACATCTATTCCTCATACTACTCAAGAAATCTCATAGGGTTCTTCTTATCAAAGTGTTCCTACGGTCAAGTCTCTACCACAAATTCCTATCGGTCAACTGATTATAGGAACAATGTAAACATCTTTTCAAGGTAAAGCTTTCCAAAGCCCTCCCTTTCAATGTCAAGCTTACTAGGTTTCACCTTTTCAAGGACAATTTTTCAAAGTCAACCTTTCCAAGGTCAAACTTTACAAAATCCACCTTCTCAAGGTCAATTTATTCGAAGTCAACTTGTTCAAAGTCAATTTGTTCAAGGTCAAATTTTGCAAGTTCAACCTGTACAGGGGAAATATTACTTAGGTCAAATGGGTCAAGCTCCACATTCTTAGAGCTAAGCATACCCCAGTCATCCTTATCAAGTCCCTGTTCAATCGGAACCTAGAATGGTTCACTCTGGTTACCCTAGTGGAACTCCAATTTCAATTACATAGGCTATTCCAGGATATTGTGGGTATTCGCCTTAAGGGGTTGGTTTTAACCCATAAGGTTATCAAACTTTACCACAAGACCCTAACCAGAAGTTAACCTTTATTGCAACCCTAGATTTACCATATTTATTCCAGTTAACCAATGATCCTATTCAATATTATCCTTTCCTACCAACTGACCAAGTGACATGCCCAAATTTGAAGGAAAATTGGCAGAAGACATCCAATTATTTGATGACATATCATCTTTGGTGTGCATCGAATTATGTAATTGATGATTTCATCCATCTTCACCTTTTCCAATGAAATTTAACTGATTTAATAGCCAGATGCTACACTTAGCTACCTCACGCTTCTTTCCATAACTTTAATTCCTTGGAAACACCTCAATTCACACAATTTCAGTTCTCAATCTGTTATGATATTGGTACTGAACTATTGACTTCTTTAAAGCAATAAAAATCGACTCACATTTCCGATCATATCTATGAATGGAGACATGGACATTGCTTAGTCAAAGTTTTTATTCTAGATTAGATTTTAACTGAGCATTTTACGAAGTGACTTCTTCCCGTTATTACGGAGGATGTTGCTAATGGAGGTATCATCATGGAAGAGCAGCTAATTGCTTGTGCCCAATACGTAGACTTAGTCTACACTCAATCTGGCACTTTGCATGAGAAAACCGTAAATTTATCATGCATTATGGGTTAAGAAATCATTATGTCTCCTATAGGAGCCATTTCTACTCATGGTATTATAGGTTTTATTACCTAACAGTCTAAGGGGAAAACATTTTTTTTTTAAAGTACCCAGACTTTGTCCATACAAGATACACCATCTGAAAGTCTTTCTTGAGAAACTATCTTTAAGATTAATGTCGAAGAATCATTTACTGGAAAGACAAAATCAACCAGAGGTAAAAATAAAGGGAAATGTGAATAGGAACAAAATTCTTCTTTGAAAGAGAAACCTGCTAAAACGTAGCCTACTAATGAAAAATGAAAACCTCACTATCCTTGCCTTATTTGCAATTAGGATCACTATACCAAGCAATGCCCACATCGGGTAGAGGTTTCCAAATTCATTAAAGGTTCTCCAACTCTCGCTCTTTTGAAGGACCCATTTCCTTCTCAAGATAGAGAAATGGTTTCTCATAACACATATTCCTCTTCCAAATCAAAAGATATCATGATGATGTCTTCGCAAGAAGTTATGGTTGCTATGAGATCTAAAGTTTACATTTCTAAGAGTCATGTTGACAATGAAAATGAGGCTAGTTCATCTTGTCAACCTTCCAATTCAATTCCTCCTCCTCCCTATGGACCATTACAGATCGATAAACTGAATCCTGACATGATTATCCAACCAACTCCCAAAGGTGTGCTTCATAAATCAAGTTTCAACCTGCATGGTAGAGCTGCAAAGAATTACAACATTGTGTTGATGGTGCTGGACCCACCAACATTCAGGGGATCACCTCAGTATGAAGTCCCAACTAGGCCTCACACCGTTTAGTGTGGGAGTTCCATCCTGTAAGATGGACCGATTGCCATTGTCTTAAGAATTTGCATCAACTCTTGCTTATCAGCACATGAGAGTGGTTCGATTTGTCTTTGAGTAGTGTGGTTCGCATGCCTGGTGAGTGTAAGTGTATTTGTGTTAATGGTTCTTTCACTGTGAGGGGAAGAAGGTGAAGGTGAGTTCCAGGTTGAAAGGGATCAATCCCAACTTGGCTAGGACCACATAACAGAAAAGGATATACACAACTTCCGGTGGAGTATCCCACTCAGATGCAGTAGTCACAACGTAGAACGTAAGATAACATGTACGACACTCATGGAACAGTCTGAACGAGTGCAACAGTTATTACAGCAGGGTTCATGTGAAAGGTCTATCCATATCCAGTAGAGCAGTTGACACAGGCGGGACAACATTAACACCATGTACAACACATTTCCATTAATAGATTATGCATTACAACAAATGAATCAGTTCAAACGTAGAGCATAGTTTAATGCAACATGAATTACAAGTGTTAAAGATCAATCTTACAAAAAATACAATACAGGTGTGAAAATGTGTCAGCCTGTTAATAGGCTTATGACTTAAGTGAAAGTTCCAAGACACATCATTACACCATACATCACTAAAACAGTCAGCGGGGCATTGGAGCCACTACTTACTCCTCAAAGAAAATACTAGAAAATGTCTTGGCTATGTGGGAGGAGCTAAGGTGAAATGTCATTTCTTGTACAAATGAGGGGTTGTTTATAGCGAAGGGTGGAACTGGCCCTTGTGGCTATTCGAATACCCTCATGACTATTCGACTTCCATGAATTTTTGACTTACATGACTCTATATTCAACCAGTGGTTCTCTTGGACTTCCACGTTACATCACATTGATTGAAAACAAGCCCATGGTGGAGATGTGGGTGACATGACTCATGACTTGACTTGAAATGACTTGACATGACAATGTTGGTACACTCATGCTACTGCTGGAGTGCATGTCAAGCTACAGTTTTGTTGAGTGATGGATGTCTTCATGGTGTATCATAGCTTCACCTACACATGGTGAAGTGCAAAGAGTCTTCGATGGTAGTTGGTTCACTTGATGAAGCTTTAGCATGCTGTTCCTTGCATGCATGTTGGAATGCTTGACAGGCTCATATGTTCATGAAGGTGCATGTTTGTCACATTCATCACATTCGTCTGTTGGTGAACTTGTCCTTCTACATGTGCCCCCTTCATTCATCCCGTTCGTCATCTTGCCATGTTAGTTGTGTACTTGTACCTGAAGTCACTCATGACAAGACATCATCAAATCCAAAACCTCTTAGTCTACCATGACACATCATCATTATGATGCAGGTGACGAGGAGAGGTAGTAGGGCTATGATGCGCGATGATGGCTTTGGGTGGCTATAGATAAAAACTATCCAAGAGTCACTGAGAGATGGAGACAGGTGATCTGAGTTGATGGTGACTGTCTACAAGGTCTGCCTTAGCTAGGAGGAAAAATTGCACAAATTTTGGGAGGAATAGTCTGGGCTACTGAAAGGCAAGGCGGGTATGCTCCACGCATTTTTCAAAATGAACAAGCAGTGAGGCTTGACAACCAAATTTGCGCAATTTTCTAGAGGAACGGGTCGGGCTGCATGAAGGTTCAACAGGCAAGGATTGCATAGTTTCTCTAGGGAATTGCTAAGGTCATTGGCAGCTAGAACTACGAAATTCTGAGAGGGAATTGGCAGTTGGTTTCTAGGGTCACTGGAAGCCATAACTGTGCAATTCCCATAGGGAAATACCAGTTGGTTGCTCAGGAGACTGGCAGCAAAAACTACATGATTTCCAGAGGGAACTGGCAATCTACTCCTGGGAGATGCTTAGAAGGGAAACAATCCTCAAGCCAAGAGGTTGGTGTGTTGATCATATTTGCACAATTTATGAGCTGAGCTAACTAATGGGCAATGGAAGGCCTACTCATGAACACTGCACAATTTATGATATGAACAGTTAGTAAACTATTGGGATGAATGACTGGGAAAACTGCGCAAGTTTCTGAGGGAGACAAGGATGGGCACTTTGTGTCTGTCCGGCCTATCTGCATAATGTCCTTTGTTAGTTGAGTGAGTGAAGTCAGTGGCCTCTATGCAATTTTTTAAGGGAGTCAGTCTCGGGTTGACTATCGGGTCCTACTATCAAGGTGACTAGCACAAGAGTTGATAGAATTGCTTGCAGGCAACGCAACTTGGAAAGACTAACTTGGTGCTTCTGTGTTGCTCTCGTTAATAGTCAATTGAATAAAAAACATGGTGGTGGTCTAGCTGTTAGAGGGGAGTCTGGTCATTAGAACCTTCAACAAAAATGGCTGTGTGTGAACAATTGAAAGATGCATAGGTGATCATACGACACACACTCGCATGACTTGATGATGAAACAAAAAAACCATACAGACACATATGTTCAACAAGAATGACCAACGGTGTAAGCAATAAGTGCGGCACTTAGGATTACACTTTCATTGATCGAGATGATGCTTGCGCAATAGTGAATTTGACTCCATGTGTGAGTGCGACAGATGCTTTCATAGAAAAACAACAAGCACATATGAAACAAAGACTTTAAGCATAACTAGAACATGGTTGTAAGCATGACTTAGACATCAACATGGAGAGAATTGAATGCAATAAAAAATCAAGGCGGATATAAGGACTCACGCAAGCTCACGAACTAAAAATGAGTGTGTGTAGTCATCAAGTGAAATCTTCAAGGGAGGCTCCAAAATTGGTGCAGGCCAAAATTTTGGATGGTGGTTGTAGTCGCTACAACACTTGGCGACACACTAGTAGAACTCCAACTTCTCTTTTTTGATTCATTGCTGGTACAGGGCCTTGGTCTTTTAGGAAGTATTGAATCATTGTGTGGGTTACCTTAGTTTCCTCAGTTACCCCATGGACATACATGGTTCACCCTTTTCCAACTCAGTTAAACATAATCAAAGGTTCATCTTAGCTCTTAGTGTTTCAAATTCACGAAGGGTAGTTTAGTTCATGAGTTAAAGATTTTCAGAGTATAAGTTTTCATCTCTGGTGTTGCTCCGCTGCCAACAGGGCTCGATAGTACCCCAGCAGAGTGATGCATGAACACACACAGTGCTCCAATTCCAGCGAGCCTAGTTAGTACCCCAGTGGAGTTGCATTCTTCAACTCTCTACCCAAGAAGCCTTTCTCTTCCACCTTTGTATTTTTCAAGAGGAATGTCCATAGGCACTCATTTATTTTTGGGGTGGAAGAGGGATCCTGACTTATTGAGAGCAAAAGAGGTTGTTCCTTCAGAGAAGCATGTAAGACCTCTGACATAGGTATGCTCATTTATATTTTCCCCATCTCTATTTCTACTAGTTGTATGAGCTTGAACACACAAATAAGAAGGATGAGTATAGGCATGGGGCTTCCCAATGTGGACATAGGTTCAAGGTTGGACCAAACCTTCCCCTGTAGGTGGTTCATATTTTCCATCAAAAAGTCATCGGCCAAAGCTACAACCAAGCATAGAAAAGGCGGACACAAGATTGGCCAAGTGTTGGAGTGTGAGAAGTGTCCTCAAATTTTAGCCACATACACTGTTCAAAAGCTAGGACATAGTAGTTGGCAGCACTTATTTCTAGAAACAAAAATAGTAATATATCAAACAGGAAAAGTAAATGTGAACAAAAATGGTAAGAAGATTCAAACCAAGTGAAAGCAAAGATAATAAGCAAAATAAACCAAATGAAACAACAAGTAGTAAGCAAACTATGTACATGGCACGGGCGCGGCCCAACACTTTGAAGCTAATGTTCGAGGACTTGGTCTTTGACAAGAAGATTATCAAGCCGCTCATCAAGTGATTGGAAATGATATGTCTGTGAGCCATGTTTCTCGTGGACTAGTTTCGGGTCACCGGGCTCCACTACCGGAACCTGGTGGCATTCCAAAAGACCTTCAAGTGAAGACAACACCACCGTTTCAAGTGATTTGTGCAACGTGGGCTCAGATGATGGTACGGGGTAGTTGTTTTTATTCTGAGAAGGTTTCAAGTTTCTGAAGCCAATGCGTAAGCAGATCTTTTAATATTTCTTACATGCAAGACTTAAATTAGAAAACCAAATATGATGATGAAATTTGCAAGTAAACCAAACACTTAAAATGTTAGTCAATATTTTCGGTGAAAGGAGTACAAGAAACATGTATGTGCTACCTGTTATTTTCTACAAAGGCTTGTCTCCTCCTTTACCTGGAATCTCATGTTGGATAGCTAGCATGCAGTAGGTACTTAGTTCATCATCTACTCATGCAGACCCATCAAGATATTGTTCGATCAAGCGGTTAATGATTGGTCATTGTTGCAGTGTGTAACTTGTACTGAGGTTGGCCATCTTCAGATCATGGTGGATTATGAGGTTGCTTTGCTCATTCATATTGTTCATCCTTTATGTGTTCAACATGAGTGCTTCAACATCAATGTTTGTGACTTAGAACTTTAGAAAGCTCAAAATAATGCATTGTCCATTGTTTTGGATGACTAAGATACACTCAGTCTTTGGGCCATCATGTGTTTCCAACTTGTCAAGACTTATAGCCCACAATTTGTCTATACATGGACCATTTGACGTGATGGTACGCTGCTACTATGTTGTCACTAATACTGCTACTATCGAAAAAACAAACTGTACAAGCTTCAATATCATTAGTTGGGTGAGGATGGAGTCCTAACTGCTTGTCTGATGAGGTTGGAGCTGGCCATGCAAGATAACACTCCAGTGCCTTTTCGAGGAGGAATTTGTGAAACATATGTTCTGCGAAGGCCAATGGTTGGTTCTCATCGTTAAGGGTAGTGACATTATGTTTCATATACCTCTCAGATAACACTCGAATTTTGTTGCATCTGCCCTTGTATGGAAGCCACATGTGTGACTAGCTTGTTGGACCAGTCTCTGCTGAGTAGCAAGCCATATGCTTCCGGTATGTCCACAAACACTATGTTGAAGCATTGATGAACTTGAGTGTTGTGATATAATCGGAAAATCACACCTCGAAGTTCACCAATGGTTGGTATTGATGTTCTCTCAAGTTGGATGATTCTCGCAGATGCTTAGCTCCATCGTGCATGGATCTTCTTAGCAATGGAGAGCGGCATGACATTGTCTCTCATGCCAGAGTCAACCAATCAGTTGTGAACATTATAGTTGAAAAATTCAAATGAAAGTAGGAATGGGGGGCAACTTGAGTTTTCTTCTTCCATCCAGAGTGTATTGAGCATAGTAGATAGTGATATCGGAGGTGAGCTTTCTCCCTTGCTGGTGGAGGTCACGTTGCCTGTTGCTGTTTGTCCCAATGCATGCAGCATGATGTCTCACTGACTCTAAACTTTGGATAAATCGAACAAACTGATGTTCACTCGGGTTTTGTTCATGTCATCGACTATTTTGTAATCCAGAGGTGGTAGACTCACTGAGGTGTCCAGGGTGGAACGAATGTCCGTGGTGTCCGATGGAGTGTTCTGCGACTTGCTGCTCATGGATGTATTCTTATCCACTATTGTCTTCTTGGAATTAATTTATATTTGTTGCTTGGAGGTAGACGATGGATAAACAGTCTTTATCAGTGACCTCACTTTCTCTTACATTTCCCCAAGTGTAGGGGGAGCCCCTTTACTTCTAAGATTGTAACGATCATTTTTTTTTTGGGGCTGAATTCCAGTGTTTGTCTTCAAGATTACTTACGAGCACTAATGTGCATTCGCCACATGCCCAGAACTTGTTGCTTCATCAGGTTCAACCTCTTCATTATCATTTATGTCTTCCGGTTGCTCCTGTATGTCGCTATCTGCATCGAGCATATAACTGCAGCCAGAGGTAACAAATCACTTCCAATCTGAACAAAGGTTATTGAGATCGACCTCTTTGTGGAAGGAACAAAAATTAGGATTAGCATATTGATCGAGTTGGAACATAGGCTTGTGCGCAAATTTGTAACTGAACTGGTTGTAGCTTGATGAGCTAGTTGATGAGTTGCTTGCCTGTCTCTGTCTGGATAGATGAATACTCGTGAATGCGTTCGTCTTTCATTGCTTTAGTTCAGACATTTCAATGGTCAAGTTCTTGACAAGGCAAGTGAGGTTCTCAATATCACTTGCTTCCTTGTCTCTACCCTTGCTTGTCTTTGCTTGGAGATTTTTTCTTGCATCCTTGGATTATTTTGTTGATTTGTCATCCTTGATGACTCCAAAGGCTCACAAGTCCTTTTCAATAGCAATAGCCTCTTCGTAGCTTTCTAAAAGTGTTGCCTTGGTAGCTTGCTTGATGAACTGTGGAATGGTGGTTGGCAGTGCAGACGTGTAATAATCGACAGTGATGGAGTCATGAGGTTTGGTGTCTGCTCCAAACTTGTTCAAAATATGCATAAACCTCTGATTGAAGTCTTTCACTTTCTCTTTTCCCTCCATCTTGAGGCTTCCCAATTCTTTCAGTAGCATGGTTGGGGTCTCATCATCAGTAAACCTTTCAAGGAACATACGTTCGAAAGAACCCCAATTCTGCATGGATTTGGGTGGAAGGCTATGATACCAAGCACCTATGTGGCCATCCAAGGTACATGGAAGAAATATACATGTTGTGTTGTCATAGCATACCTCAAGTGTCTACAGCTGTAGGTAGAAGTTGTCTAAGTGGTCTTCTGCCTTCACGACACTCTCTAGATTAAACTTGATGTTCATTCTCTCTTATTTCTTTAGCATCTTGTGCAAAAAAATCGAGAGAGCCAATGGTCCCTGAGTCATCCATTCAATATTTATGTTAGCCATCTCTTCATCTTCTTCCTCTCCTTTGGAATCTAATGGTTCCGGATCTAAGTCTATTCGTTCGTCTTTGCCCCCACCTCCTTCATTTCCTTCCCCTCCGTCTACTATACTAGAGTTTGATCTTAATACTACAAGAGTGCCCTGTCCATCTTCAAAGGAGATTGGCTGTTCCTCTTAGTCTTTAATAGCTTCTTCCAAACCTTCAAGAGTAGTGAGGGTTGCTTCTTCCATAGACGATACAACAACTTCTGTGGGAGTTTCTTTTGGCTTCTTAGATGTATGTGGAAGATGTTGTATGCCTGGGTTCACTCCAACTACTTTCGCAAACTGGCGAGTGCTACGACGGACGGAGTGAAGGTGTTGATATGAAATCACACGTCCAATTTTGGGAGGTGAGGAGTAACCAGCTTCAGATTCATGAGAGAGGGGTTGCGAGTTATTTCCTTGACCAGATGGTTGATGAGTGAGTGTGAGGGAAATTTCAGCCATGTACAACTGGTTGCCCTCCTTCTAGTTCCAGAAATGTTGACAATGTTGGACCCACCAACATTCAGGGGATCACCCCGATATGAAGTCCCGACTAGACCTCAGACCATTTGGTGTGGGAGTCCCATCTAGTATGCTTGCCCCATTGCCACTGTCTTAAGGATTTGCCTCAACTCTTGCTTGTCAGCATAAGAGAGTGGTTCGCTTTGTCTTTGAGAAGTGAGGTTCACATGCCTGGTGAGTGTAAGTGTACTTGTGTCAATGATTCTTTCATTGTGAGGGGAAGAAGGTGAAGGTGAGTTCCAGGCTGAAAGGGGTTAGTCGCGACTCGGCTAGGAACTGACAACACAAAAGGACATTAATAGCTCCTGGTGGAGTAGTCCACTCGGATGCGGCAGTCACAACGTATAAGGTAAGCTAACACATCCAACACTCACAGAACAGTCTGAACGAGTGCAACAGTGGTTACAGCAAGGTTCATGTGAAATGTAGGTTTGATATCCGGCAGAGTAGTTGACAAGGATGGGACAACATTAACAACATGTACAACACATTTCCATTAATAGAGTATTCCTTACAACAAATGAATCAGTTCGAATGTAGAAAACAGTAAAAGCAACATGCATTACAAGTGTTAAAGATCAATGTTACAACAAATACAATAAATGTGTGAAAACATGTTGGCATGTTAACAAAATTCAGCGAAAGTTCCAAGAGACATAGTTACACCATACATCAATAACCCTATTAGTGGGGCGTTTGAGCCACTACTTACTCCTCAAAGAAAATATTACAATCTCTCTTGGCTATGTGGGAGGAGCTGAGGCGAAAAGTACTTTCATGTACAAATGAAGGGGTATTTATAGCCAAGGGTGAAACTGACCCTTGTGGCTATTCAAATACCCTCATGACTGTTCGACTTCCATGACTTTTCGACTTACACTACTCTATGTTCAACAAGTGGGTCTCTTAGACTTCCACATTACATCACATTGATTGACAACAAGCCCATGGTGGAGATGTGGGCGTCATGACTCATGACTTGACTCGACATGACTTGACATGACAATGCTAGTACACTCGTGCAGCTACTAGAGTGCATGTCGAGCTACAAAGTTGTTGAGTGATGGATGTCTTCATGGTGTACCATAGCTTCATATTCGCAAGGCAAAGTGTGTGGAGTCTTTGATGGTACTCTGTTCACTTGATGAAGCTTTAGCATGTTTTTCCTTGCTTGCATGCTCGAAGGCTTGACAAGTTCATTTGTTTGTGAAGGTGCATGTTTTTCACGTTTGTCCATTGGTGAACTTGTCCTTCTGCATGTGGTCCCTTCATTCATCCTGTTCATCGTCTTGCCATGTTGGTTGGTGTACCTATACCTGTAGTCACTCATGAGGAGACCACATCAAATCCAAGACCTCCTAGTCTACCATGACAAATGATCATTTAGATGTAGGTGACCGGGAGAGGAAGCAGGGACATGATGCAAGATGATGGCTTTGGGTGAGTGCTGATGGAAATTGTGCAAGAGTCACTAAGAGATGGAGACAGGCAATCTGAGTTGACAGTGATTGTCCGCAGCGTGTGGCTCAGTTGGAATGCAAAATTACACAAATTTTGGGAGGAACGCTCCAGGCTGCTGAAAGGCAAGGCAGGCATGCTTTGTGCATTTTTTAGAATGAATGGGGAGTGGGGCTCAACAACCAGATTTGTGCAATTTTCTAGAGGAACATGTTGGGTTGCATGGAGCGTCAAGAGGAAGGGATTGTGCGGCTTCTTTGGGAATTTCCCAGCTCACTGGCAGCTAGAACTGCAAAATTCCTAGAGGGAATTGCTAGTTCGATGTTGAGGTCACTTGTAGCCAGAACTAGGCAATTCCCAGAGGGAAATTCAAGTTGGCTACTTGGGAGACTAGCAGTAGAAACTGCACAATTCCTAGAGAGAACTGGCAGTCTGCTACTCGGGGCTCCTAGGAAGGAAAACTGCACTAAGGCAGGAAGGTCGGCCTGCTAATCATCTCTGTGAAATTTATGAGTTGAGCTGACTGATGGGTAGCACAAGGCCTACTCGTGAACACTGCGTAAGTTTTGAGATTAACAGTTGGTCGACTGTCATGATGACTGACTGGGAAAACTGCATAATTTTTTGAGGGAGATAGGTACAGGAACTTAGTGCTTATCCAACCTGTTTGTGCAATTTCCTCAGTCAGTTGAGTGGATGAGCTCAGTGGCCTCTGTTAAATTTTTGAGGGGAGTTATTCCCGGGGTGACTATTAGTCCCAAATGTCTAGGTGACTAGCATGAGAGTTGATAGGACTGTTTGCAGGCAACGTAGCTTGAAAACACTAGCTTTGTGCTTCTACATTGTTCTAGTTGATAGTCGATCAAGTCGATGACCATGTGATGGTCCAACTATCAGAGGGGAGTTAGGTCATTAGAACCTTCAGCAAAAATGTCTAAGTGTGTTAATCAAAAGATTCATAGGTGATCATACGACACAAAATCACATGACTTGACGACAAAATGACCAAACCATCTAGACACATATGTTCAACAAGGCTGACCTACGGTTTAAGCAACAAGCGTGACACTAATGATTGCTCATTCATTGATCGAGATGATTCTTACACAACAATGAATGTGACTCTGTGTATGACTGTGACATATGCTTTCATAGAAAATACAAAAATCACATATGAAGCGAAGAATTTAAGCATAACCAGAACATGGTCACAAGCATGACTTAGACATCAACATGCAAAAACTTGAATGCAATGAACAAGCAAGGCGGATGTAAGGACTCATGTGAGCTCATGGAGTGAACCCGTGTGTGTGCAGGTCATCAAGTGGACTCTTTAAGGGAGGCTTCAAAATTGGTCCAGGCCAAAATTTTGATGGGTGATTGTAGCCGTTACAACACATTTTTGAAGACTTGGCTATGTCTCCTTCTGCACTGTCAACTTTAGAGGTGCTACAAACATGGCCGGCACAATGAAATATTTTATTATCAGCCATTGGAGCTATTGATCAACAAGATTATAACCTAATTACCTTTGATCTTTAGAGTCATATCCCAAGACTTCATCATCAATTGGCTTTCGAAATTCCAATATTTGTTAAAACTAGACGAGTATTTCACACAATTGTTGATGAAGGATCTTCTACGTGCATTATGTTGATTTATTGTTAGAAAGATTTAGGTTATCCAACCATTAATCAATCACCTACCACTTTAAAATCCTTTGATGGAAGAGGTTTTCATCCTTATGGGATCCTGAACAATTTTTCCATGAAGCTAGAGGAAAAAACAGTCGTGATTGAAGTTGAAATTGTTGATGCTCAACTCACTTAAAACCTTTTTCTTCGTCAAAGTTGGACCTACACTATGTTAGCAGTGGTATCATCATTGTTTCAAATGATATAATTTCCTCATAAATGGAAAACTATCAAAGTAGACCGGTTGTCTTACTACACTTTATACCCTAACTCTACGGGTAGCATATCTTTTGTCAGAAAAATGAATACTCTTATGAGGATATTTTTGTTGGTTTACTCAAAGAATCATCAATAATGAGAACCTTTGTGATGCATCCACCTAATCTCATCGAGGTTAACATGATTACATCAAGCACTAGGGAATCTTATGATCCGTGGTTAGTGCCTTGAGAGTCTCAATTATCCAACTATGGCGATGAGATTCCTTTCAGCCCTTTCGAATTTACGTATCAGTTAGTAGAACCATTTTCCGACCCTTCATATTTTGATATTGATTGAGTGGATATGATCAATGGTGATTATTCTCATTTACCTTGGTTAGAACTGGTTTCACTTTCCGATCCTTTCAATTATACATTTTGAACTAACGAAAATATCATGGAGGTCATGAATTCAGATGAAATTCCTTGGAATGATTACCATAATCATTCATCTTTTCTACCTGAACCTGATAAAATAGAGAGTGATTTTCAACTATGTTTTCACCTAAGATAGTTGATAGTCCAGAATCACTCAATCCAGTTTCTCAAACTAAGTCCAAAAGGAATTTGCGGAATATATCTACAACGATTATAATTGAAATATCAGTTAAAACAAGGATTATTAAAATTATTCACATAGGTGCCTCATACTCAACCGAAGAAATTTAAAAATATAAGGCGCTATTTCAAGAATTTTGTGACATTTTTCCCTAGTCCTATAAGGAAATTCCAGGAATTCACCCAAGCACTATAGTACAGGAGATTAAGACTTACCCTGATGCTAAACATATCAAATAACAATTATGTCTTGTGCATCCATGAAAATCTGTTACGATTAAAGATGAGGTCGAGAAACTACTCAAACCAGGTTTCATCTACTTAGTTCCCTTAACTGATTGGGAGTCCAATATTGTACCCATTAACAAGAGATAGGGAACCATTAGAGTATGCATCAATTACATGGATACCAATCTTGTCCAAAAGACAATTATCCTACTCCCTATATCGATAAAATCATTGGAAAATATGCTAGAAATGAATTTTTTTCATTTATGGATGGATTTTATGGCTACAATCAAATCAACCTACTCCTAGCTGATCAACATAAAACTGCATTCATCTGCCCATGGGGGAATTTTTCCTATTGAAAAATACCATTCAGTTTGAAGAATTCTGGTGAAACGTTTCAACACACAATGTCTTATGCATTTCATGATATCAAGCATATTGTGCAACCTTATTTTGTTGACTTTCTAGCTCACTCACTAAGACAGGAAGACCATCGAATGCATTGGAGAGAAATCTTTATTAGATGTTGACATTACAATATTCACTTGAATCCACAAAGTGTGTTTTATGTGTGAAATTTGGTTGATTGCTAGGGTTTGCTGTGTCAAAAGAACGCATTCGTGTAAATTCATTGAAGTTTGACACTATTGTGAATTTTCCTCATCCTTCCAATCTTCACCAACTCCAAAGTTTGCAAAGGAAAGGAAAAAATTCTACGTTGATTTATCCAGAACTACGCCAAGTTGACTAAAGGTTTTACTCGAATTTTGAAAAAGGGAATCTCATTTATCTAGGATGATGTGGCTCAAAAGGATGTTAATGCACTTAAATATGCATTGACCCATACATCGCTATTGCATCCCCCCGATTATCACCACAACTAATTTTTATACTTAGCTGCATTTGTTGCCAACATTGTCATGGTTCTAGTTCAGGAAGTCGAATCAAATGAAGAGCATGTGATATATTACTTGAGTCGTAATCTAATGAAAAATTGAAGCAAAATATCCACATGTGGAGAAATTATGAAAAAACTACTATGACTTCCCATTGCAACCCTTTGGTTTACATTCTTACCATAATATTGTTGGGGAGAAAGTATTCCAAATGGATATTCATCCTACAGGAATTCAATTTGGAATTCATTAAATCCAAATATAAGAAATCATTAATATTTCCTGAACTATTGTGTGACTTTCCCCGTACTGAAACCGAAAATGAGGAAAAAGATTATCTCCGAGACGAATCTCTCTTTCTAATCAGTACTTTAGATCCCTCATATGTAGATATCATCATTATTGTTGAGACCCAAACATTTCTTCCACAACTGAGTGAAACTAATCATCGTCATATCTAGTATCAATCCTAGTAATACAATATTGTTAGCGATACACTTTATCGTCATGTTTCTATATTTTCTGACGATGTTTAACTCACGATGAAGTTGAAAAGGAATTAAATGACTACCATTATAGAGCTTGTGGTAATCATATGTGAGGTTTTTCGACTACCTAAAAGATCCTACGCGTAGGGTATTTCTTACATTCTATGTTCAAAGACTATATAATTTCAGTTCAGAAGTGCCATAATTATTGAATCTATGATCGCAAAACGCATGCACATCCAGCTTCTCTTCACCCAATCATTGTTGTCAGTCCTTTTTATAAATGGGTCATTGAATTTCCTACATGTAACCCTCACTAAGCGGGGGGCACGGCTACATTATCCTTGCAGTGGATTATTTTACAAAATGGACCGAGGCGATGCCTACATATAAGGGTGAAGGCGAAACAACATCCTTTCTCATGTTAAATTATGTAATTCCTCGGTTTCAAGTTCCACAAGCCATCATCACAGATCATGGTAGCTATTTTCAAAACTATATGATGATAGATCTTACCATGAAGTTAGGCCTACGTTATGACACTTCTACTCCATATTACCAATCGTAACATGCATTTTTGTTGCTTGTAGTATTCATTTTTCATTGAAGAGCTTGAAAATGTTTTAAAAAATAGATAAAAGCAAGAGGAAGAAGTGATAATGGTATATCAGAAATCGCTAAAGGAACAAGTAAGAATAAAAGAATCGGTCCCAATATATCCAAGGATCAAACCAAATCATAATATATATATATATATATATATATATATATATATATATATATATATATATATATATATATATATATATATATCTGTGTGTGTTAGGGATGCAATTAAATTGAAATCACAAATCACAGTGGGAAATTATAACATAGCACCTCAGCTTTGGCTGATTGCAATTCGGGATAGTTGGACCCAAAACACATATATATTATGTTTTAAAACCCCGAAACCACAAAATACTGAAGGAATGGCACAAAGTGAAAGTGAGTGGATAGATGAAGAATGAATGCACAGGAAACTTTGGACCTTGGAGATCAATGGATGAGGTCGAAGGAAATGAATGATCAAGATTAAATGATGTAGATTGGAATCAAGGAATGAACGGTGGAGATTAACCAGAAGCACTGGTGGAGGAGAAATCTAAAGGTGCATCGCTGCTGTCAATGGTTAAAGATCTACGGTCGTTGGGCGTGAACAAGTACGAGCGTTAACCAAGACGAATAGCAGATTTAAAGTTATAAGTGGGATTTCGGGCAGATGCATAGTGGTAAATGGTATTTAGAGGAAAGCGCCCAATTCCTTTCTATGGTTGACACATAGCACTAGAGGAGAGAGAGAAACTACTCATTTTAGGCAGGTAACTCTCGTACAAGTAGCCCACCCTAAATTGATATCAGCCATCAGATCCCGGGGTTGAAATCTACGTGGAGAATGGCCGAACTCGAAAATATATGCATTGTGTTTTAAATTCTCGGCACGTCTGTTATATCGCATATCGTTAAGTTTTGTATTTATATAACATTTGAAAGGGCCGATTGCGATTTTTGATGCAAAGTCAATGGAGCGTTGAACAGGCGGATCTGACGGATTTATGAAGCAAGATTAATTATTTTTGAGTTCTGTATTAATCAAAGGTTCGCGTTGATTTCGCTGTGTAAAGAGGAGAATTAGTACTAGAGGCTAATCTGAAGAGGAAGGCAATTAGGTATGTTTTCTTTGAATTTTGGCCAATCAAAATGCTCGATACATATGTAAGCCCAGGTTTACACAGGTCAAACACATTTCATTACAGCTAAAATGAATTAAACATCATTAAGGCATATACAGAGGAACTCTGTAGCGGATTAACAAAGCAAGCCAACAATTATCGTCCTCTTCTAAATTCAGTTATTTTCATGTTATTTCATGTTCTTTGAGGTGTCTTTTACCCTCTGTAAAATTCTGTGATAGTTTTTAATTTAGAGAGTTAGTGAAACAGTTTAGTAGTTTCATAGTTTCAGAGATCAACAACTATTTCATAAATGTATAAAAGGAGGAATATTTATAGAGAATGGGTTCAAATTTTGGAGACCCTGGAGACTAGGACACTGTATTCCTGATAAAATTGTTGATTAATGAAAGAATCAGAAGTTTCCACGAATTGTTGGGTATAATTTTGTAACTTCTCTGTCATGTGTCATCTTATGTTTTCTTCTTTCAAGTATAGTAATGAAGTTGCAGGTCTTTATTTGCTTATGTAGATAAAGTTAAAATTCCCTAAAAGAGCACTCCTATACTTGAAGTTTTCACCTTCCTTTCTAACTTATAGATAATAGTTTCTGTGTAAGGAAACATGTTATCTTTAACTTCTCTAAGGGTTGCAAATAGTAGTTTTTGTGTTAAGCAGCATATTGTCTATGATTCAGTTCTCAGTTTCATAATTCTTCTAAGTGACGGATAATAGTTTCTGTTTTAAGCAGTATATTATCTTTAACTTCTCCTTCAAGCTTTCTTCATTCATCATTTATATCTAGCAACAAATGGCATTCTGAGATTTTCTGGTCACATATGTATTAAGGGTTAAAGACAAAGCTTTTCAAGTCCTTCATTTGAGAATACAACAAACAATAAAGTGACAAATAAGTGACAACAAACAATAATTATTAATGTCTTAAGCACAATTTCTCTACAGCCAGGAAATTGGTTTCTTAAGATACAACATTAATTGGCACCGCTGCCAGGGAGAGAAGACAAGAACACTTTTCCCTGGGTTTTCAATATTTTCCTCAAGTTGTTCAGTGAGGAGGAAATATTTGGTTGTTTTGAATCAAACCAATAACTTTGGCTTCAAGAAGACCCCATACAGGATCAAACACTTCACAATAGAAGGTTCAAGCTTTTTCAGACCCTAAAAGGCTAGTTTCTAGGAGGGTTGGAAAGTCTAAGATCTCAATTACACCAATTCCTACATTTTCTACATCAGGTAGCAACTTATCCGAACATTCATTTAATAAAGAGTCATATTTTTCATCCTCTTCATTTCGGGAACCTAACTATCAAGAGAAATCTTTAGAGTTTGTTACTTTTCATTTACCTGCTACAATTATTCAACTTGAACCAATAACCACATTACCACCTTTGCACACTCCATTTACTTCTAAGTCAGGTTTTACATTTTTTGGTAATCAAGGTTCAATAAAAATGGTAGTACCTACATTATTGAGGAATATGTATGCACCTCTTCAATTGCCACAACCTTTAAATCAGATGCCACAAGAATACCTCAAGATTCTTCCTCGTTTTACTGTGGAAGATGAACAAGCTACAAAGAATCATGTGTCAGTATTTTGCAATTTTGCAGGAAACCAAAATGTTGAACATGTAGATGTTGTTCTAAGATGTTTTGTTCAGTCCTTGGATGGAGAAGAAAGGAAACGGTTTAAAGGGCTCCCCAATAATACTATTCCTTCTGGGGAAGAGATGGAACGCTTATTTATTTAGAAATGGGGAGAAAAAAGAGACCATGGGTATTCATTAACAAAGTTTAATGCAATAAAGAAGAAGTTTGATGAAACTGTGGTCGAATTTGTCAGAAGGTTTAACAAATTGTATAATAGTCTTCTAGTGGAGATTAAGCCTCTTGTTGCTGCTGCAAAAATAACTTTTGCATGGTGTTTTGAATCAAATTTTGTATTCGCATTAAAGGAAAGAAGATCTCCAACCCTTGATCAAATCCAAATAGATGCATTAGAGATAGAAGCAAATTTGGTGGCTACAGGAAACGCACCAGAGACACAGCCTATCCAAGACAATGGAAAGGCAAAGATGGAATCCTCTCAAAGTCAAGCATTGGAGGATATGTGTAATGTAATTAGAACTTTGTTAGATAAGTTAAATAAATTAAAGTTAGAAAATAAGAATTCTCAGAGACAAACACAGTATAATAAGAACTCCATTACCGAAGACAACCTTTGCAAATCTCGTAAAAGGAATGAAAATGTCAAAATCAGATTAAAGCACCATTATATATAGAGGCAAATCCTGGTGAAGAAAAACCTGAAGATCAAATTTCCAAGTCATATGAAGTAGATGAAGATGAACTTGGTATCTAAGGAGAAGAGTATGTATATGATGAAACAGATGCCATTCATGATGAAAACGAAATTGATGAATATTGGAAGAAATTCTTTGATTTTATGCAGGATGAAATACATAAGAAATATGACTTTATATCAAGGAAAAGATCAAGAAATCAAGAAAATGAAAGTGAGCAGCAAGTTTCAACTTCTTCACCAAAGGCGACTCCATAAGAATCTCAACCTACAAAACAAGTGAATAAAGGAAAGAAGCAACAAAACACAAATGGCAAGACAAAGATACTTCAAGGTGAGTCTTCTCAAGATCAAACTGAAAAAATTCCTTTGGACAAACTTGTTTGAATTCCTTAAGTAATTCCATTCATGAAGAAAGGTTAAGATGAGAATGAAAGGACTGCTAAATAGGGTCACTTGTTTAGTCTTACTAAGGAGTTGGAAAAGGTAAGAATACAAGTTCCCCTTACAGAAATTAAAAAAACACTTATTTATTAATAGGAGATTGTTGAGTTTATTAATTTAAAAGAAAATGAGAGTATAAATGACACTATAAATCTGCAGGAAGATAAACAAGTAGTGGTTTTTGGTCCACATGTAGATGAAGTATATTCTTCAATACCTACTTTTTATATTTCTTTATTGGTTCATGATTTCCTCCTACATAATTGTATGTTTGATCCGAGAGCTTCACACAATCTTATGTCTTTGTCAGTAATGAAGAAACTAAATCTAAAAGTTACCAAACCCTATAGGGACTTGTATGCTTTTGATTCGAACAAAGTCAAGTGTTTGGGGGTTATTAAGGATCTATAACTGTCACTAGCCCAAATTCCAGCTAGAAGCTTGGTCATGGATGTAGTACTCGCAGATATCCCTGCTAGATTTGGAATGCTTCTATCTAGGTCCTCGAGGGCTAAATTGGGTGGTGTTTTGAAACTAGATTTTACATATGCTATTATACTGATTTTTGGTGGGGAAGAGAGGAGATTTTACAAAGAAATTAGATTTGTAAAAATTTTTACAAAAAATGGAGCAAGTAATTCACCTTTATATAGCCAGGAGAAGGATGACTTTGCTTGTTTCACACTGCATGATAATGCAGAGCTGGCTGAAGATAATCAGAAGTAGCTTGCTTCAGCCAATGTAATTACAGAGCTGCAAATTGAAGAAGTGTGGAAATGTTTCTTTCATGGAGCTTATTCCAAGGAAGAAACAGGCGCTGGTTTTCTTCTAATTACACCTGGAGGTAATATGTTCCCTTTTTCCTTTAAATTAGAGTTTGAGGCAACAAACAATGTGGTAGAATATGAGTCCTTGATTATTTCTTTATAAACAACTAAATAGATGGGAGTTAAGTCAATTTCTCATTTTGGAGATTTAGAGTTGATTATTAAGAAAATAAAAGATCACTGCCAAGCAAAGCACCCTAGGCTTAGGGCATATAGAAATGAGGTATGGGATTTGATTGAGAACTTTTTTGAAGCTTTTAGCATTCAATTCATTCCAAAAGATGAGAATAGATTAGAAGATTCATTGGCTCTGGTCACTAGTACTTTTAAGCCTCCTATTAATCCAAGACTAAGATACGAGATAGAGATGAGACACAGACCCTATGTTCTTGATAATGTTAAGAATTGGCAAGTTTTTGAGGATGATCAGCAAATTAAGCAGTTTTTGACTATGGTTGAAGAGTTTTAGGGCACAAAAATTGATCGGGATGAAGAAGAAACAACAAAAGTTGCAGAAGTCAGTGGTTTAAAAGATTCAATAGCTAATCAAAAAATCTTTCAATTGAAAGATAATATTATGCCAAAGGGACTTGTTCCCCTTGAAAGACATTTTAATCCCAGTGATGTGGCTATTGACTTAGGGAAAATTTCACAGGACGAACACATTCAGGATCACAACTTTGGAACTCAGGAGAATCCCAGGTTAGTGAAATTATTCAGTGGAGTTCCACCTAATTTTCAAGAAAGATATGTTAAACTTTTTAAGAATTATGTTGATGTCTTTGCATGGTCTTATGAAGATCTCAAAACCTATGATGTAAATATTATTTAGCGCAAGATTCCCTTGAAGGAGGGAATTAGACCCTACAAATAGAGGCTTAGATAATTAAATCCTCTGCTTCTACAATCAATTGAAAAGGAGGTCAATAAGTTGCTTGATGTGAAAATAATAGTTCCACTTAGGTATTCTAATTGGGTGGCTAATTTAGTGTCTGTGAGAAAGAAAAATGGAGAAATAAGCTTATGTGTGGACTTAAAAAATCTCAACATGGCTTCTTTGAAAGATAAATATCCATTGCCTAAAATGGATCATGTGCTGTAAAAGGTAACGAGATCTTTTAGAATGTCATGCTAGATGAATTTTCTGGTTATAACCAGGTGCCTATGGATAAGGAGGATCAGAAGAAAATGACATTCACAACTCCTTGGGGAACATTTATGTATGCTAGAATGCCTTTCGGATGGATGAATGAAGGTGCTACATTTCAAAGGGCTATGGACGTCGATTTTGTTGGAGATAAGTTTGTAGTAATATATTTGGATGATATTACTATTTTCTCAAAGTCTGATGAAGAACGTTTGGACCATTTGAAAAAGGCTTTTGATAAATGTAGAAGATTTGGACTTTCCTTAAATCCCAAAGAAATCGATTTTTTCTTTGGAAGAAGGAAAACTATTGGGGCACATTGTTTCCAAATATGGAGTGAAGGTAGATCCAACCAGAGTAAAAGATGTGCAAAGAACACCATTGCCTAGGAGTAAAAAGGATATTCAAAATTTTCTGGGAAAGATAAACTTCCTCAGAAGATTTGTACCCAACTATGCAGAAATTGTAAAAGAAATTACTAATATTATAAAGAAGGAGAATGAAGTGAATTGGACCAGAGAAGCTAGAGAATCATTTTCCAAGATTAAAGAGGCATTACAAGCAGCTCTAGTCTAAATCAGCCCTGATTACCAAAAGACTTTCCAATTTTTTTCATTCGCATCATCAAGTTCAATAGCTACTATCTTACTGCAGAAGAATGATGAAGAGAAAGAGCAACAAATTGCATTCTTCACTAAGATTATTAGGGATTCTAAGATGAAATATAATATTCTTGAGAAATAGGTGTATGCTTTGGTAAAAGCCCTAAAATCTTTTAGAACTTATGTGCTGCAGTCACAAATCATTGCTTATGTGCCAAATGTTGCAGTGAAAGATGTATTACTACAGGGAGATGTAGAAGGCATAAGGGTAAAATGGATAGCCAAGATCAAAGAATATTATTTGGTCATAAAACCCACAATGTTGGTGAAAGGACAAGGATTGGAAAAAATGTTGACAGAATCAAACTTTCACACATTCGGAATCAACTTGCTGGCACCTGTGGATGAAAAAGCAGCTGAAGAGAGTGAAGGAGAGCAAGATCCAAGTATGAAGATCAGGTATAAATTTTTGTGTTCAGAATGGTATAAGCATATAACTCATTATTTTTGCTTTCTTTCCTATCCCCAATCCTTAGATATAACAAAGTATAGAGCACTAAAGATCAAGGCACAACCATATGTGATTGTGGAAGGAAAATTGTACTAGAAGGATCCTACTGGAATTTTATTGCTATGTTTAACAAAGGATGAATTTACAGAAACAATCAAAGATTATCATGAAGGGTTACATGGAGGACATTACAGATGGAATGTAACTGCACATAAGATCCTCCAGGCAACATTTTATTGGCCTACTTTATTTGGTGATACCTATAAGTTTGTTAGAAGTTGTTAGAAGTGTCAGCTTTTTGCCGAGAAAAAGAGATTAGCCCCTTTACCTTTGATTCCAATTTTCATCAAGGAGCCATTTAGACAATGGGGATTGGACTTTGTTGGAGAAATCAATCCACCTTCAAGTAGAAAACAAAAGTGGGTTCTCACAACAATTGATTAATTCACCAAATGGGTAGAGGCAATCCCTACTAAGAGAGCAAATGATCAGATAGTAATGAAGTTCCTGGAGGAAAATGTTTTCAACAGATTTGGATGCCCTATTAAAATTATAACAGACAATGCTCAAGTCTTCAATTCAAGTAATTTCGTTGCTTTTTGTCACAAGTATAATGTTATTTTGTCCCATTCAATGGCTTACCATCCACAGGGAAATGGATTAGTTGAATCTACTAACAAAACTTTGATGAATATCCTTAAGAAAACCATTCCAGAAAATTAGAGAGATTGGGATTCTCAATTAAAGTTTGCTCTGTGGGCTGCTAGAGTAACTACAAGAATATCTATAGGGAAATCACCTTTTGAATTAGTATATGGAACTCAGACTCTATTTCCAAGTCAACTTGTGAAGCCGGTGATTGCAATGATTCAGGAGGCGAAAGAAGAACCAAATGATTTGATAAGAGGAATGAATAAAGTGATGGAGCTAAGCGAGAATAGGGACAGGGTAAGAGACAACTTGATTATGTATCAATCTAAGATGAAAAATATTTTTGACAGAAAAGCCAAGGAAATTGATTTTAAAGTTGTAGATTTAGTATTGAGATGGGATACTCTAAGAGAAGATAAGGGTAAACATGGGAATTTTGATATTCTCTGGTATGGCCCTTTTAGAATTGCTGAAGTAAGATCCAATAATACCTTCATTCCTGAGAATCTTGATGGTGAAATTCTACAGCTGCCTCTCAATGGGAAATACTTAAAGCAATACTTCCAGTTCTAAAGAATAAGCATCATTTCATTGTAAATACTGGAGTGAAATCAGTGTAAAAATGCCATAGAATTTAAATTTATGCGAAGAAATATATTACTCCATGCCTGAAGTGAAGGTACTAATCTACAGTTCTTAGTGCTTTTTTGGAAAAATCACTATCCCTGGGTGGAGCCATATGTTGTAACATGCATTTTGTTGCTTGTAGTATTCATTTTTCGTTCAAGAACTTGAAAATTCAAAAAATAGATAAAAGCAAGAGGAAGAAGTGATAATGGTATATCGGAAATCGCTAAAGGAACAAGTAAGAATAAAATAATCGGCCCCGGTATAGCCAAGGATCAAACCAAATCACAATATAAATGGTTATATATATATATATATATATATATATATATATATATATATATATATATATATATATATATATATATATATATGTTAGCGATGCGATTAAATCGTAATCGCAAATCACAGTGGGCAGTTATAACATAGCACCTCAGCTTTGGCTGATTGCGATTCGTGATAGTCAGACCCGAAACACATATATATTATGTTTTAAAACCCCGAAACGACAAAATACTAAAGGGATGGTGTTGTTGGGAAAAGTATCCAATACGGAATGACCCTATCCCACTCTAAGGGTGATAGTACCTCAGCAACAATCAAAGCAAAGCTATTCAAGATTACTTCTTTATGAGATGTAAGAGAGGGGAGAAAGAGATCCACTAACCGTTGTCTTCCGCTAATGATTGATCCAATCTTCTCTCTTTGCTGCTTGCTCCCAGCTCCTTGCTCTTTCACTGGCCCAGCTACACCAAGATCCTGCAAAATGGCAAGAGAGGGAAACTACAAGAAGCATACATTCATAATTGATTCAAGGATTAGAATAAATCAAATATACAAGTATCAATACGCCATTGAGACACATGCATATAGAAGAACCTCAAATGCTTTATTAATGGAAGAAGTAAAGTTCTGAGAGTGTTACAACCATAAGAGGCCCAATCCAGCAACACCTACCAGCAGAAAGAAATCTCCTCTTCACCTCCTTCAAGCAAATCACCCAATAGTTCTATACTCAAACCAACAACACTTCCTTACATTCACAAGATTCCAGCCTCCATAGACCTCATGAGAGAGCTCTATATATAGGAGATTTGGAGAAAGGATGAGTCAGCTTGAGCTTGGCATGGAGCTGACTAGTGTCCTCTCCCACTTTAGTTATTCTTCAGTTCTTGAGTCAACTTGGAGTTTCTTGCTTCCACTTGGAGATCTAGATCTTCTTACTCATCACAAGGCGAATTCCCTGATCCAAGTGTCATTTTGGAAGCTTCCTGGGCATTTGACACCTTGAGGAATGACTGTGCCACTTGGCCAATCTCGCCCAGCGCAGGTAGCCTTCATTACTTTTGACATTCAGCGCAGGTACAGAGTGGAGCAGTTGACATTCAGCGCAGATGCTCAGTGGAGCAGTTGACATGATCCAGAATTAGCTTGTTTTTGAGTGTTTTCAGGTGGAGAACTGATATTTAGTGCTGTGGTTTGCTGACCTTGTTCCTCTAGGGGTAGGAACAACATGTTTAGGGACTTTGGATCCCTTTGATTATTGACATTTCATGCTTCATGCTGTAAGGCACAAAAATGTCTATAATAGTTGCCCCCTAAAGTATTAGGTCGTTTATCGGGTGAAATGCTTTATCAGGAGGATCCGAAGTTCATTCAATCACTGAGAGGTGACCTGTAATAAAATACAATACAATACATTATTTTTCATTCTGCTTTCATGATCTAGCTGAGGCGGGCATTCCCATGCTCAGCTTTATAAATTCATTTTGGTACATATAACAGACGATCGTCTGATGATAGACTGATAATTCTCCGCTGAAATTATCATCCTTTGAGTAGGATGATCATCTGCTACAATGATGTACATATCAAATGTCTTTATTTTTCCTGAATATATATCGCAGCCCGGATGGATGAAACTAGATCCGGGGTCTTCAAACTCGTTCGATCTTCACTCTAAGTACAAGTCGATCCATGTGAGAATTGCGCTGAAGTCGAACATGGAAAGACATCGCTTGATTACCGGTCAATAATGTAAACCGTTAACAAGCGCGAGAGGAATCACCGATAATGATAATGACCCTCAAGGTACTGCAGTACAATTCACGTGGTGTGAATATAGGACTTGGTGTCGAACACCATGCAAAATCTTCTGGTCGAAGGTCATTGATGTATACCTGTCGCCGGAAGTGAGAAACTTGCCATTGAGGCATGCAAGTTTCAAAGTACTGAGGGGGTTGTTCCTAGATCAACTTCTTGGATAATGAGCTGAAGTCGACAAGAAGCGATCCGTCAAAGGAGGGCCTTAATGAATCCCACATCATTGACACGGAATGGAGCTAATGATTTTAGTGGAGGTGAAAACAATCTGTGAAATATGATTCAGGGTGGCGATCATGGATGGATGAAAGATAATGTATGGCAGTGGATAGGACATGGTTGACTCTTTCTGAACAACATCTCTTGAACATATAACGACACTGATGTGATGGATCGGTAGCATTACCCCAAATGTGGATGGTTTGGCGAGGACCATGGTGATGAGACTGGTGAATGAAACAACCCAACCCGATGTGATATGGAGGACAAAGTGTCATGTTCAAGAGCGACTTGCTACCACTAAAGCTTTGAGGTTCTCCCAATTTTTCCCCAGTCATTTCTGACCAGTACCTCTTTATTTTTGTCAAGCTTGAGGAGGATAACATATGCTTGTTCTATAACCTGCCCTTCGGGCAAGCCCATCGCTATGTTTTAACGAGCCTAGCGATAGGGAAACTCGTTCTCGTCTAAAGACACGTTTGTCGCTATTTAATCATTTTAACGAGTCTAACGACAAGGAAAACTCGGTCCTTTTCATTTTTAGAGAGTCTGAAAATGTACAGAAAGTTAACTCCAAAATTCCTTTTTCGTCATCTAATCCCTTAAGTCCGAAAAAGTATAAAACAATACAGAAGGGATGAGTTTTCGATAACTTTAACGAGCCGAATAAAACAAGCGCTCAACCTTTTTGTGTAATAATCCCTCAGGTCCAAAAAGATTAAAATCTAGAGGAGGGATAGCTCTTCCGGTCACTTTAACGAGCTGGAAGGCCAAAACTCGGCAAACTTTTCATATTTTACGAGTCAGGAGAAAAGAGCTCAAAGAAGACTCGTCTTTTGAGGAACGAGTGATAAACAGGGATAGCAGCAGATTCCAGGTACAGGTTGGAATTTTCCAATCACGGCAGTGTCACAAGGATGGCTAAGTGAAATCACTCTTCGCAGTTGTTCCTCAAAATGGGTAAACAATCATATGGGGGTGAACGATCGGAAAAATGGAATGGAGGTGGCGGGTGCAAACACGACCAAGGCTTTTTATGGCTAATAAATTTACGATCACAATGGTTATTTACCGGAATAGGTTCATTTTTTAATGAGCTTAAACTCTGGAGGAAACTCTTGCTCACGCTTTTTTATTTTTTAACGAGCATAAATTCCACGGTAAAACTGCTCGATTAATTTTGCATGCCCCCAGCATAATAATGCAAATGGGGCGCATGCTCCCCAGACTTCAGGGGGTCGTTTCATTTTTTAATGAGGTTGACACAGTAAGGAACTATCCTCGACTCTTCATTTTTTAACGAGGTTGACATGAGATAGGAACCATCCTCGAAGCTTTAGATCCATTAGAAATAGAAGGTTTCATATTCCGCTGTGGCCATTTCCGCCAAATTAATTGGAGGCGGTAGGGCAAAAGTACCCTTTAAAGTGGGGTCTTTTAGGAAAATTACTCCGATATTTTGGAGAGAATGATTGCTTCCATGGATCATCGGAATGCTTCCTGTTATGAAAGGTGGCGCAGCTTCTGCCGAAGTTGTCGTCGAACTGCTTGGTTGATCTTTTCCCTTGCCATTCGACAACTGCGGATTCCCGCAATCTTTGCTTCTTGTCGAAATCAAAGCATCATCCTGTTGCTCAGAGGTCGACAACATTAGCACCTGACACCGGGAAGCATTTTCACTATCAACCAGATTTTGACCTGGATTGGGAAACGGATCAGTCAACACAGCTGGATTTTTCGGACTCTTAAAGAATCTTTTTATCTCAGCTTTGTATGGACAGTCTGCTGTCCAATGATCCTCGTCACATATAAAACATGGACTTCTTGGTTTTCCTTTCCTGGGAGAGTTCGAAGAATTTTTTCCAGGAGATGACTCACCCTGTTTCTTCTTTTTCTCTCTGTTTTGCTTTCTCTTGCTTCCTGGTTGATTGGTTTCTTTGCCCCTATCTTCCGATACGACATTTACTTCGGAAGCAAGAATTTCTTCTTTTTCATTTTGATCTGAATTCTTACGGGCTTTCTTTGATGAAGCCTTTATCGATTTCGTGTTTGTTGTGCCAATCACGCCATCATCGGCATGAGAGTCACTATTTGATTTAGGAGGGGGAGGAATTGAAAATTCCAGTCTAGGGGCGTCAGGTATTTTGTCATAGAGTGTGCCGGACTGAGTATAAACTAAGTCCAAATATTGTGCACGAGCAATTACTTGCTCCTCTGTTACGACTCCTCCCTTGGCCACATCTTCCGTTATAGCAGGAAGTAACGACTTTATAAACCATTCATCTAATAGCTGATCGGGAACATATGTTTTCGCCATCCTACGATGACGACGCCACTCATGTATATGATCAGATATATGGGTGGCAGTTGTCTGCTTGAAGTTGGTTAATATTTCTGTTCCCGTTTCATACCTTATTGGTAATTGAAAATGGGTTAAGAAAGTCGTGGCTAGGGAACTAAAATTGTCGAAAGAGGCTCTTGGCAATTCAATGTACCATTTAGCCGCTGGACCTGTCAATGTCCTCTGAAAAAGGCGAAGCCTTATCGAATCGTCGTTTAGGGTGTTCGACGAACACCACAGATGAAAAGTCATCACGTGATTCGAGGGGTCTTCACCTGGATTTCCATTGAATTTAGGAATGTCAGATGGAAGTTTATGAGGAATCGCTGGCCACCAAGGGGCATAAGCAATCAGATCGTTGGTTAACCAGTGTAAATCAGGTAACTCTAAAGTTGCCACGAATGGTAACTGTTGATTTAGGTTAGGCGAAGCATAACCAGGGTACGATGGAATCGCTTGAGTAGTGGGCCTTTGCATACCAGCATAATGCAATTGATGTTGGTGTGACTAATACGGTTGGTGGACTTGACCACTGTAAAGTGGTTGGTTTTGACCGTTTTGGATATACGGTTGTCCACTGTTCGCAAAGATCTGCTGCTCAGAACCTTGGTACACTTGCTGGAACTGCGGTTGTTGGTATTGCACAAGCCACGGTTGTGACGCCATGTTTTGTTGTGCTATGCTAACTGTTGGACCGAGGTGTGGGGTAATTGTACCTGTTTGGACCTGTGTCACCCCACCAGTTGGCGATTGTGGTTGTGACCCATGATCAAGTGGCTGTTGCATTACAACCTGAGAAATCTGAGGTTGGCATGCAACAGGTATCGCTTGAACTTGTGACACTGTTACAATAGCCGGTGTGGTTGGGATGTTCATCACAGGTACACACTGTTGCATAGAATATACAACCCTTGGTTGTTGAGGTAGCATAGGTACCCAACTACTTGACGCAATTCCAGTATAACCTGAACATTGTTGTGAACTCACGTATGGGTACCCTCCCGGAGGGGGTAATGAAAGAGCATACTGCCCCCCATACGGTATCAACCCTGAACTAAAGGGGATTGATTGCCCAGATTGACCTCCAAATGGATCAATTTGGCGAGTTTCAACATAAGAGTTGCCGGGAATTACTCCGGATGAACAAACTGGAACAGACCATACTGTCGAAATAGTCCCTTGGTGGACTCCTTCTAGCGGTTGTGAGCTAGATGGGACAGCTGGTATGCCGGCAAACATTGTCGGAGTGGCGGCAGGGGCTTCTGCTATCGCTGTGTCATTTGACACAGTCCTAGATGATGACGGTTGTTCAGACATCTTAAGTTTATCCAATAGATTTCCTAGCGATTCTACAGGGACCTCCACTTGTGGTGGATTAACTTCTGATGAAGGAAAAAGAGTGACCCCGACTCCAAAATGAGTTGGAGTACTTGCTTGCGGATCCTCTGCAATTTCCTCTATCGCAATCAAACCCGGTGGAAGAGGAAGACCGTCAGGTCCGTAAAATATTTCTGGTGCCGAAGAAGTGGTTGTTTCAACAGCGACAGTTGTTTGAGGAACAAAACTCTCTGGACCGGTTGCGGATGGAACTGGTTCAGTTACACAAGTATTTGCCCCCAGAGTAGGATCAGTATTACTGTCCTTCTGTGGCTGTTGAACTTCTTCTATAGAGGCAGGGTTTCCAGAAATGTTAGGAGTAACCGGAACCTCAGATGCAGTTGGAACGTTTGTTCTAACTTTTATAGGAGATTTTGAACCGGTTAAACGAGTTCGCTTTGTCCGTACTGTTTTCGATTCCGGAGACAAAGACGGTTGACTCGTAAGCCTCCGCGAACGACGGGGTTTCAATTGACTTTCTTCCACGATTGCGGATTACTTGATCAACCAAAATATTAAAAGGGGAAATTTGTGTTTCCGAATTGAATGAATTTTATTAGACGCTTTTAGACACAACTTGCTTTTTCACATTTTAAGAGTCGAGAAAAAGCTAAAGATGACTCTAGTCTCCTTCGATGTATTAACGAGCTCGAAGTGACAAATGCTCGGTTGGACTTTTTCAGTTATAGAGTTTGAAAAAGGCCAAAATAAACTGCTCTGGAGATCTAGGCAGAGGGTGTGCCAAACCTTTCGCAAAACCACAGAATACGTTTTACGGTACGGGTGGTCGATCTTCGTGAATGCTGTGTTCACTGCATTGCGATCAGTAGGGCGGCCGACACGGCTTCCTATGGATAAAAGATATATGCCTATAGGGGTCTCCCAATATATACGCGACGGTACATGGGAGCACAAGTCCGTATTAGTGCCACCGACTCTCAGGAGGAATCACCCACCTTCGTCGAGATCGACAGTCACTACGTTTAACGACGCCGGAACACGTCTCTGGCTTAGACCTCTATGTGTTTGCATTATGTTTCAAAGCGTTGTTAGGTTCATTCAATATATTTTAAGTTGATCTTTTTAAAGTTTGCCTTTCAAGGTTCACCACGAGATGTTTTGATACAAATTCCTAAATGCAGTCTAAGATGAGAAGCAAGCTTTTTCAATCTTTTTGACTTATGAAAATCTTAACTACTGAGGGAAAAGAAAGACAACAATCTTTTCACACAGATCAAAGAGCACTCACTAATGCACTTTTTCCTAAATCAACAAGCAAACTTACATGCAAAATGCAAAATGCAGGTATTTCTTTTCTCTTTCTTAATGTTTGTGCGACACAAAAAGAAAGCTGTTGTATAACTTTGAATTCAATTTCCAGTGAAAGCAAACAAGCTTGTCCAAAATCAAAAGACACCTTAAGATTTACTTGTTTCGACACTAGAAATATATAAACTCAAACCATATGACGAAAGCAAAAGCTCAATCAACTATGAACAGCAAATAAACTAACTCTTAAGATCAAAACGACACTTAATCACAGGTCTAGATCTAAGAGGCCACAGCAAGACTAGTTCACTTTCGTTATGGGAAACTGTAAATGATTTAAGAAATACACAAAGAACAAACACAGATTCTTTATACAACCGAGGCGGAATAGTGGCAAGGAAAGTTAGTTTCAGATAGGTACATTGACTGGTAACAGGCAGCAAAACAAGAGTGAAAACAGGGCAAGAAACAGCAGGAAACCCCAGTAGCACTAGGCAAAACTGGTCCAGCGCAGGTAGTACACAGGAAGTTTGACCTTCAGCGCATGTAGCCCCTTCGGGAACGGCGCTGAAATGCAGACAGCCTTCACACAGCCTGCACTGAAGAACGAAACTTTCGTTTCTCTTGGTTTCCGGGTCACAGATTGCTGAAAAATTCACAGTTTTTGGCCAAATCAGAAGCTATCAGTCAAGGACACACTAAGGGATGAAAAGGAGGATGAAAAGCTATCACTAAGAGCTTATTAGAGTCTTTGTGGATCAGCTCTTCAAATCATAAACTTGCCCAGAAACTGAGCTAGAGTAGCTGCCCTCTACTTTGCATTTGAAAGATCCAAATGCAGTTCGATTCGGTACTCCCTGTGTTTATGAAATGAATAGCAAAAAACACAAACAACCAACAAGATACGATCCCCAGCAGAGTCGCCAATTTGTTGTTGGGAAAAGTATTCAATACAGAATGACCCTATCCCACTCTAAGGGTGATAGTACCTCAGCAACAATCAAAGCAAAGCTATTCGAGATTACTTCTTTATGAGATGTAAGAGAGGGGAGAAAGAGATCCACTAACCGTTGTCTTCCGCTAATGATTGATCCAATCTTCTCTCTTTGTTGCTTGCTCCCAGCTCCTTGCTCTTTCACTGGCCCAGCTACACCAAGATCCTGCAAAATGGCAAGAGAGGGAAACTACAAGAAGCATACATTCATAATTGATTCAAGGATTAGAATAAATCAAATATACAAGTATCAATACGCCATTGAGACACATGCATATAGAAGAACCTCAAATGCTTTATTAATGGAAGAAGTAAAGTTCTGAGAGTGTTACAACCATAAGAGGCCCAATCCAGCAACACCTCCCAGCAGAAAGAAATCTCCTCTTCACCTCCTTCAAGTAAATCACCCAATAGTTCTATACTCAAACCAACAGCACTTCCTTACATTCACAAGATTCCAGCCTCCATAGACCTCATGAGAGAGCTCTATATATAGGAGATTTGGAGAAAGGATGAGTCAGCTTGAGCTTGGCATGGAGCTGACTAGTGTCCTCTCCCACTTCTGTTATTCTTCAGTTCTTGAGTCCACTTGGAGTTTCTTGCTTCCACTTGGAGATCTAGATCCTCTTACTTATCACAAGGCGAATTCCCTGATCCAAGTGTCATTTTGGAAGCTTCCTGGGCATTTGACACCTTGAGGAATGACTGTGCCACTTGGCCAATCTCGCCCAGCGCAGGTAGCCTTCATTGCTTTTGACATTTAGCGCAGGTACAGAGTGGAGCAGTTGACATTCAGCGCAGATGCTCAGTGGAGCAGTTGACATGATCCAGAATTAGCTTGTTTTTGAGTGTTTTCAGGTGGAGAACTGATATTTAGTGCTGTGGTTTGCTGACCTTGTTCCTCTAGGGGTAGGAACAACATGTTTAGGGACTTTGGATCCCTTAGATTATTGACATTTCATGCTTCATGCTGTAAGGCACAAAAATGTCTATAACAGATGGAACAAATTCAAAGTGAGTGGATAGATGAAGAATGAACGCATAGGAACCGTTGGATCTTGGAGATCAACGGATAAGTTCGAAGGAAATGAACGATCTAGATTAAATGATGTAGATTGGAATCAAGGAATGAACAAGGGAGATTAACTAGAAGTGCTAGTGGAAGAGAAAGCCAAAGGTGCGTCGCTGCCATCCATGGTCAAAGATCTATGGTCATTGGGCGCAAACAAGCCCAAGCGTTAACCAAGACGAAGGGCAGATTTAAAGCTATAAGTGGGATTTCGGGGGGATGCAAAGTGTATATGGTATTTATATGAAAGCGTCCTATTCCATTCAATGGTTGACACGTAGCATTAGAGGAGAGAGAAAAATCGTTCATTTTGGGCAGATAACTCTCATACAAGTAGCCCACCCGAAATTGATATCAGCCATCAGATCGTGGGGTTGAAATCTACTGTGGAGAATGGCCGGACTTGAAAATATATGCATTATGTTTTAAATTCTTGGTGCGTCCTTTATATCGTATATCGTTAAGTTTTGTATTGATATAACATTTGAAAGGGTTGATTGCAATTCGAGATGCGAAGTCAAAGGAGCACTGAACGGGCGAATATGATGTGTTTATGAAGCAAGATTAATTCTTTTTGAGTTCCATATTAATCAAAGGTTTACGTTGATTTTTCTGTGTAAAGAGGAAAATCAGTGCTAGAGCCGAATCTGAAGAGGAAGACAATTAGGTATGTTTTCTTTGTATTTTGGCCAATCAAAATGCCCGATACATATCCAAGCCCAGGTTTACACAAGTCAAACACATTTCATTATAGCTGAAACGAGTTAAACATCATTAAGGCATATACAGAGGAACTCGACAGTGGATTAACAGAGCAAGCCAATAGTTATCATCCTCTTCTAAATTCAGTTATTTTCTTGTTATTTCATGTTCTTTGAGGTGTCTTTTACCCTCTGTAAAATTTTGTAATACTTTTTAATTCAAATAGTTAGGGAAGCAGCTTAGTAGTTTCAAAGTTTCAGAGATCAACAATTGTTTCATAAATTTATAAAAGGAGGAAGATTTACAGAGAAGCGCTTCGAATTTTGGAGAACTCAGAGACTAGGCCACTATATTCCTAATATAATTGTTGATTAATGAAAGAATCAAAAGTTTCCATTAATTGTTGGGTATAATTTTGTAACTTCTCCATCATGTGTCATCTTATGTTTTCTTCTTTCAAGTATAGTAATGAAGTTGCAGGTCTTTATTTTCTTATGTAGATAAAGTTAAAATTCTTTAAAAGATTGCTCCTATACTTGAAGTTTTCACCTTCCTTTCTAAGTTATAGATAATAGCTTTTGTGTTAAGCAACATATTATCTTTAACTTCTCGTTCAAGCTTTCCTCATTCATCATTTATATCTAGCAACAAATGGCATTCTGAGATTTTCTGGTCACATATGTATTAACGGTTAAAGACCAAGTTTTCCAAGTCCTTCATTTGAGAATACAACAAATAATAAAGTGACAAATAAGTGACAACAAACAATAATTATTAATGTCTTAAGAACAATTTCTCTACAGCCAAGAAATTGGTTTCAAAAGGTAAAACATTACCCACAGGAAAATTACTAGGTGGAATATGTTAACAAGGTTTCAACCACCATGATTAAACAGATTATCGGGACTCATAAAAGGGATTGGCACCTAATTCTTTATCCAGCCTTTTTTCCATATCATACCACAACAAGCACTTCAACTGGTTTTACTCCTTTCCTGCTTGTCTATGACATGGAAGTAGTTGTATCAATTGAATGCGTGATATCATCTTTGAAATTAGGAATTGAATTATTACCAACCACTTATGCTGAAAAGGAATGCTTCCTGTACTTATCACATCTCGATGAGACTCGCCATAATGTTGCATTAGCTAGCGAGGCCCAAAATAAATGAGTTAAAGCACAATATGATCAAAATGAAAAACCTCATTCATATGTAGAAGTTGATTTTGTCTTGGTCTATGGTCAATAGAACGATAAGCTAAGCACTTGTAAATTCGAGCCCACGTTGCATGGCCTTTATATTGTAAAACATGCACAAGATAAAGGGGCCTATGAACTAGTTGGTTATGATGAAATTCATTTGGGAAAAACCATAGATGGGTTTTACCTAAAGAGATATTATGCTTATATTGTTCGGTGAAACATTTGTGTATTTTTGTACCATAGTTTATGTGGGACAATTTTTAGCAACTTTTTACGATTTTGCGCTAGTTCCCTTGCTCATCTTGTGTTACACTTGATTTGCAGACGTTGAGATCCCCTTATACTTATATTGGCTTCAGTGATGACGCTAGTCATAGTACTCATAATTTGTCTTCCGCAACCTGGGTCATTTTTTCACCCACAAATGAGTTAGGTTCTATTCATGGGATACGCCTCAGTCGAACAATGAATAATATTGCAGAATATAGAGTAGTGATTGAGATATTATCTAACGTCATTGCATTTGGCATTCATTAGTTGATTTTTAGGTAGATTCACAACTCGTGGTATTACATTTGAATGGTTTTCATTTAGTTATAGGTGCGTCCATGTTAAGGATGTTTTTGCGGGTTCGTCCCTTGGAAAGATAATTTGATTATATTGAGTATCAACATATTTTGAGAAATTTAAACAAATTGACAGATGCATTAGCTAATTATGTGTTAAATTGTCACTTGTAAAATATTTGTAAATAAATAAATGGAATATTCATCCATATATTTTACAAGAAGAGACGAAAATAGAAGTACTAGCTTTCAATAGATAAGAGTGTAATAAGTGTCGCATTTACAAAAAATGTCATCCAAATACAAGATGCCCCATTGCCTTCATTTCTTGAACATGTTTATACATCATAAAAAAATATCTATCCCTCAGAGTAGTGACTACACATGATGATGATCATGGTAGTATACAATATCGCGTGCTACTCATCCTAGCAAATAGCTAATAAATATAGGAACCCATGTAGTATGCCTTTAGTAGTGGAGAGAAAAATCATCTATTGCAGCATCTCAAATGTCCAAAGTCAACCTCTCAAGGTTGTGCTCTATCTTTGTTAGTGTTTCTTCCACATCTAGGATCTGTACTATGGGAGCAACTGGTTTCTCACCCCATCAATCATATATATGTAATCTATTGCTTTGACTAGGGCAACATTTGCATGATATTTTCGGATAATTATTTATTGATGCCAAAAAATAACAAAAAAAATGAAAGATTTCAAAAATAAAGTAAAATGTGAAGTTTTACATATACCACCCCACTGCATCCCAGGAGGCAGTGGTATGTTGGGATCTAATTTTCCAACCACTCGAAGAAGTGAGGAGTAAATCTGATTGTTGGTCCTTCACCACCTTCATGGCATGCCATAAATGTAACCCATTTTAGCATTCGAGGGTCACAAGGCCCTCCTCTCTCAATGATACCCGTGGAACCAAAAGAGGAATACACTCCAAAGAAAATGAAATAATGAGGGCACCATACCTAAAGTTTTTGAGTTTTCATGTTCTAACACTAGTTATTTTCCCCTTTATATTGGACACTACAACCTCACTCTAGTTAAATATGGGATGTAACAAAAAATCTACAATAGTATGCATCTAAGCCTTCGTGAGCAAATTTAAATCTACACTACCAGAGAGTCGTGCAACAGTGATCCCGATGGCCTTGATGTTAATCTTTCCATCTTTGAGAGCAACCCCTCGAGTACAATGTGGTAGGAAATAGGTAGCACTGGTTTCACCACCACACCTATGCCCATACTGTTGTGGGTAGAATCACCCTAGGGTCTTGGGTTTAGATGCCCAACAAAGCGGAGGACAACATAAAGAGACGCACAAAAAAGTAGTCCTAATACTTAAACTACTGAAGTAGGAAGAAGATGTATTACCCAGAGGTCCTAGGTTTGAGGTCATTCAAGTACGGTCCAAACCCTCTCCTTCTTGTAATTCCTCAAAACCCGCAACTCATCCAAGCAAAGCACACAAAATAACAGTAATAGAAAGCATGTTTGTGATATAAGTGTTAGATCATATAAGCATATAAGATAATAAGCATTCACATAAGATTTTATAATAAAATCATAACATAGGTTAATGCATAAATACCATAATCATCAAGAACAAGACAACGTCTCTTTATTGATGTAAGCTAAAGAAAATACAAAAGAACTACAACCTGAGCCATCCACTGGCTCCAAGAAAAACTGTCCTCTGGATCTGTCCTTCCCAAGCCTCAGTAATGCTCCTCCATAGGTATACTCAAGGATGTCATGAAGGGATGATGAACATCTCAAGAAGGAAACAGAGGTTTCCTATGACTTGGGAGTGTAGAAGGCACACTGATGTCTTCAGACTTAATCAGGAATGTAATCAACTATAATATCAATATCTAATCTTTTCTCCTCCCTTAGGCTTTCCCATAGAGGTTTATTTATACCTCTCTAAATTAGTTTTCTCAGTTGGAAAACAGTTGGGCCACAGGCTATGACAGGTGAGTAACATGTAAAACCCGTAAACTCCACCCGAATTAAAGGATATTATATATTTTCTAATGTCTTAACACATATACGTAGGTTGGGTATAGACTAACCCTCGTGTACACGCGCTTTATATAGGGAAAAATCACGTATGGGATTTAAAACATTGTTTATTAGAATTTGGACCAAGTCTGGTAGGAAAGGGTTGCCCTAGGCCATATCACAGAGCATCAAATCTACCAAGGGTGGTAAATAGTGATGTAACAAATTTCCCCTAATATATGAGGTAACAAGGGGTACATGATGGCTGAAATGTATTAATTGTATAGAAAGAATCGTGCCAGGACCTGAGAGGAGTTCACTAGATTTTAGCCTACCAAGCTAGTGGAAGAGATCATAAAAAATTTTGTTGTCTAAGGTGGGCATACCCATGCTCAGAGAAAACAAAGCATGTCTGCATATCAAATAAAAAAGTGGATCCAATATGTATACAAGTATAAAAGGACTAAAGGTACATAGAGGATCATTTGATCATATCCATAGAAATACATGTCACAATATCACATATAAAGAATTGATCAATGATGCTGAAGTAGAAATATGACCACCGAAGTCATAAAGCTAATCCAAAAAAGCACCAAGTCAAATAGTGGAAAAAATGGTACTGCATGCAACTTAGGTGCCAACATATAGGATTTCGTTGTGATGAACTACAACATATAAGGTAGATGGTGTCACTAGCAGAAATAGGACGAACTGACAAGTGATCCAACAAATGATAATGCAAACCCGAGGTCTTCACCGACCGTCGTGGTACATTTCTACATAGTGGGAATAAATGATCTAAAGTCCACCATGTGAGAAATCATTTGATTATTGGTCATTAATGTATACCATTAACAAATGCAAGACTACTCACCGACAATGATGATGCGAGCCAAGGTACCGAATACAATCTAACAACTGTTAATAAATGAGCTGAAGTCAAACACTTTGAATAATATATCATTCAGAGGACAATGATGTTTTCACACTATTGATAGCAAAGGAGTCTGCCACTGATGACTGCAAACCCTAAGGTACTGCCGAATGGACTCTGGACCTCATTCCCAGAGTAATGAGCTCAAGTCGATGGGAAAATATCTGTTAGAAGGAAGGCATTAACACATCCTTCATCAATCCAGTGCGAGTGTAACTCACAAGACAATAATGTGGAAGGAACCAGATGAAGAAATATGTAGTAACTAAACTGAATCATGTTTCTGGTGTACAAAAGATGTGGCTATAGCATGACAGAAACCCTCTGAACCAACCAATAATGAAAGCTGACATAGAGGCGAGGAATCCACCAATAGGGTTAAATGGAAACCAAGGCACTGCATGAATCCCAATGTGTGACAATGAAAGCTGACATCAAACACAAGGGAAACCACTCAGACAAAGACCCATGATATTGATCGATGTTGAACACAACGTGACCTATCAACAATGAAAATAGGGCCAGGGTGTGGCTTTAGGTCTAATATTAGAGCAATTTGTCGTAGTCGATAAGAGAAATACTTGCCATCAAGAAGTCAATGGAGACCTTATCAAACCAACACAAGCAAAGGACAAAATAGATGATGTGATAGTGAACATGACTCTAACAACAAGGGATGGCTGACTAAAAATAATTCAAGACACACTGTAAAAATGCCGACACAGGTTTACTTCCCTTGAACAAAAGCACAACTCAAATGTGACAATATGGCAGCATATCATAACTTTTTATAAGTTTGTCATGCAAGAGGCACAAAAAAACTCTCCATATGATTGGAAGAGATAACTAACCAGAGGAGTATTGACTCAATAACAAGGTTAAGGCTATCCTAAGTCAAACTAAAGCCCATCCCAATGGAGGAAAGACTTAATTTTGAGTGCTTTGTTGAAGGGTGACATAATTGACTCTAGATGGGATCAATCATGGAAGTAATGTCTCATTCCCTCTCTTTTTGGAATATTTATTTTTTTGTCTTTTCATATTTAGAAAGCCTGAAAAGGAACAAAATAATGCATATGGCACAGTGGAAATAACGAGCATCCTGATACATATGAGCTAGTTCCTGGCAAGGGAACATTCCTATGCTCAATGCAAGGTGAAGAAACTAGTCAATGACACTCAAAGGAATGTTCTTTCGATAGGTAAAACGTGTGAAGATGCAGAGGCTAAGTGATTTCAAGGTTGATTTTGAAAAAAGTCATGGTAAAAAAGTGGCCTAAACATGAGTCTAAGTGAAGTCAGCTTAAGGTGAAAAGGTACAAATGGTGAACATGCAATGCAAGAGTAAAACTCAATACAAAGGAGCCTATAGGGTATAAAGCCAAAAAAATAGCAAAGAAGTACGAAAATGAAGCTTCAACTCACAAATCATGGTGGGACTAAAGAGGACTCCTGAGCCTACATAGTATAACATCATGGGCAACATATGCTAGCGAGGATATGGATAAGATTCATATGTGAAGGTTGGATCTAGAATCACGTCATGATTTTATAAGTCGGCGAGTCCAAATGGTTTAAGAACCAAGACATTATGGGGTTGATCCTATGGCCAAGATATCGGAGTATGGAGGCTAGTATGAAAAATTCAACGAAAAATGGTATTCCCTGACCTATATGCTAGTGAAAAAATGATAGCTATCATGAGAAGTCTGCATTGATAGAATCTAAGAAGTCTCCCAAAATCTCCAAAGTATTCTGAAAAATTCACCCGTCCCAACACTCCAAGCCTAAAAGTCCATAAAGCTCATAAAGTTTTGAAAAGAAAAAATGAACTTTGGAAAAGGTGATTTTCACATATCAACATATATAAAGACCTTTTGACTTACAATTCTTCATTTGTATTGTGAACAAGCGAGTGAAGGAGCTCTGGAGAAAAAAATTAAACAAGCCCAATCCAGCAAATTCATCCATTTGTTCAAACTTAAATCCTTCAGGTAACCCTCTAAATGATTTTTTGATAAGTTTCACTGCTTTTTAACTGTTTTTTCTGAAAATTTTATCGTAGGAAATTAGTTTAAAAATTATGCTTTGTGTACACGTGGGTTGGACATGATAGACTCAAGTATAGAATGTCCCTACACGCGACTGTGTAGATACCGAACCTGCGTGTGTGCAGTTTTAAAATTTAAAACATGGTTTTTAATGATCCAAAAACTTGTTTTACAAAATGTTGATTACATGGAGAGAAATGGAATGTAGTGTGATTGATAATTAAGTGACGGATGACCTAATTGTATAAGATGCCTTATGAGGATGTGGATTATTGAAATTTTTCAAAATTCCAAATATGAAGGAAAATATCAGATTGCTTGAGGTGTAGACCCATTATTCGGATCCAGAAAAATATGTTTTTATTATTGACCAAATGCCTATAAGGATAGAAATAGAGGGTATCTATTTCGTCATTGGTCTTTCCATAAGAGGAGAGAGGGTCAACTCAACAGGAAGAACAAGAGGGAGCCTCAGTGTGGAGGACTACGCATGCATCTACTGCCCATGAAACACCAAGAAGATTAGAACCCAGATTCCAATTAGACATGTAAAGAGCTTAGCCCTGAGAATCCTTCTCTTTACCATTTCTATAGTGAATGGTTCAACTTCTCTACATCAGGCTTCTTGAGTTTCAATGAGTCTAGCAATGGAGTGTCTTACAATAGTTTTTCATTGTTGCACAGCCATCTTGGCTAATATGAAAAAATAACTTACATCTATCTGAAAAAGTCAGACAAAGAACTTTGTATATGGAACCATATTGTGCTCCTTTTTCTTTGAGAGAGTACTAGGGTTTCAACCCAAGGCATTGTCCACCATAAGCAGCTCAAGGGATCCTTGAATTGGCAGATTGGTTGATCTATTAAAGATAATCGGCGGCGATGAAGTCCTTAGAAACACTTTTGATGACGAGTTCTTCTCCCGGTGGGAACAACAAGTCATAAAAGGTTACGAATACACCTATGCTAGCATGGACTTCAGAGGAGATCTAGATCTGGTGTTGCCACCGGATGCAGCATCGGGAGCCATAGGTACAAATACTTTTTAATTTTTTAGATTTTAACATTTTTTGGATTTTATGTATAATCGAGTGAAAAATAATTTTTGATGAGACGAATGCTTACAAAATTATTTTCATCATAATAGAGATGTGGGACCAATATGACCTGAGGGTCTAGCTAAACATAGGTGTTGTGGAAGAGATGTGGAGGGAGCCGCAACTGAGACTGAGAGGACACTCCATGTTTTCTAGAGAAGCTTGATGAGAGTGACTCACTAGGTACCTATGGTAGCTATAGAAGACCTTCCAAAGGAGATGTAACAATGTGTGGTAGGAGTTCCACGCGATTGGGTACAGCTTTTCTGACGGGTGAAAAATTCCATCGTCTTCTTCTGTGCTGCTCATCCTAAGCAGGACCCATAGATGAATGACCAAATCTTTTTCAGTAGACATGATTATGGGCATACATCTTAATTTTGTAAGACGATTTTGTCCCAATTTTGTATATTATTTTGAACATAGAACTCTATCTATATACAAATGGTTTCACCATAATGATCATATATATATAGATTACTCTTCAATTATTTTTTATTTTTAATGTGATGAATGATATATGTGCCAATATAGTTCTTTTATTAGCAATAAATCTCCGAAGGAATTTTTTGATTATGGAATATGAATAAATGTGATATAAATAAATGATCTTTGTAATAAAAGAACTCTAAAAGGTTGGCGATATAACTAAGTATCTCTCACACGGTAGATGTTATTTAATTGACATACCATCAGTTGTGAATCCAAGTATACCACTAATGAATCAATACCAAGAGATATTTCCTTAGATAGTAAATTAATGACAACAGTATATTCGACAACATTGTTTGAAACAGGACTGATACATACACCTCTTGAAACCAACAATTGGATGGATGGATAATAAATCACCCAAGCCATGGAAGCAAGGTTCTGGGTGTGTCTACTAGCACCATCAACGAACCATAGATATATCAAATCGTCCATCAATACCTACCAAAGAAGATAAAAAATATCAACATCACCACAAAACCAATAGATAGATATGCACAAATATACAATATTTACAACCAAGCAAATTCTAGGCTGAAGCATAAGAAAAATAATTTTTAAGATAAAGCCCATTTCTAGGCTTCTCCAACTCATTTCCCTCAAAATCAATCAACTCATAAGATCCCCTTTTAAAAAAAAATTTGGCAATGAAGGGACCATACCACATAGATTGAAACTTGCCTTCCCCCAAGGCATCTTTTTCTTGGTCATAGACTAGGACAAGGTCGCCTTCAGAGAAAACCCTAGGACATACAACCTTATCAAATTGATTTTTTACTCTCTTTTTATGAGCTTCGTTGAATATGGTTGCATCTCGACATTACTAATCGAGATGTTCCAAATGAATGAGACGTTATTCATTACTAGAAGTATCTGAAAGAAGTTCACCAACTATTTTCAGGGAATGAAATTCACATTCCACATGAAAAATTGAACCAACCCGTAAACTAGTTGAAAAGGAGTAAAACTTTTAGTAGTCTTGACGGACATTTGGTATGCCCAATGTGTTGGATATAAAATAATGTGCCAATTGGATTGAGCTTTGTTAATGATACTTTACAGGATGAGTTTTAGGGATTTATGCACGACTTCAACCTGCCCATTGGCCTAAGGATAATAAGGAGATGAATTCTCCTACTAGAAACCCAACTTAAGAGCCAGTTCAGACATCATCTGATTCTGGAAATGACTTCCATGGTTAGAGACAATCTCTTTAGGAATAAGAAATTGGGAAATTAATTAATTGAAGAGAAACATGGCTGTTGGTTCACCATCATTCTTGAATGTAGGGATAGCCTCAGCCCACTTAGTAAAGTAGTCGACAACTACGATGATAAACTTATGATTTCCCTCTAAAGGTGGATTTCCAATAGTAGAATCAATACCCAACTTTGTGAATGGATTGGCAGTGATCAGATGGAAGAGCGGAGGTAGATGTGCACACATTTTTTGAGTATAAACTTGAAAAGGGTGGCATCTCTTGACTGCTTCAATACAATCCTTGAATATGGGAGGCCAAAATTAGCCTAGACGCAAAAAAAATTGGGTTGTTGCAAGCCCAGAGAGATGACCACCACAAGCTCCAATGCGGCAATCATTTAGCACAGATTAGCTTCTTCTAAGGTTAAAAAACATATAAGGATTGCATAAACCCTGCAATGATATAAAGTGTCACCTATAATAATATAGCGTTTAGACAAGTGATGTAACTTTATACGTTCATCCTTCGAAAAAGTAAGCAGAAACTTCGAAGTATGAAGATATATAATGATATCTCCATACCAAGGATCCTACGAGGAAATAAGGAAATGATGTTCATCAGGGAAAGATTCCTCATAAACTATTTCTCCTCACAAGGCAACTCTGAGATCAATTCTGTAAATACTAATGATTTATTTGACTTATCTAACATGAATTCGAGGTCAAACTCTTGTAAAATGACAATCAATCTATTGTATTTCCCCCAATCACTTGCCTGCTGAGAACAAATTGAAATGGATTGATGGATACTAAGACGAAAGCTTTTCTAAGCAAAATATCATGTTTAAGTCAGTGGACAACATGGATAGCTACCAAAGCTAATTTCTCAATGGGAGAATATCGCAGTTCAGGGCCCACTAAGCCTCGGCTCAGATAATAGATTACGCGATCAATGAAGCCATCATCTTCCTGAACCAGAACCATACCAATAGTTGATTCTTCTACAATAAGATATAAAAGGAAGTCTCTACTATAATGAGGTGGACTCAACAAAGTAGCAGAGGTTAATGCTTTTTTCAAAGAATCAAATGAGCATTGCGTGAAATCATCCCATAAAAATGGGATCCCTTTGTTAAGCAATCTCATAAATCCTTTAGTAATCTTGGCATAATTACCGATAAATATCCTTAAGAATTGGCTTTCCCTTGAAGACTCTAAAGTTGATGAATAGTGGATGAGGCAGACAACTGATATATTGCCTCAACCTTGAAGCAATCTACATGAATCCATTTAGTAGAAATGATCAATCCCAACAACTGACCAGACGTGATGGAAAAAAGACGCTTATTTGGATTCAACTGGATTTTGTAGAAATGATATCTTTCAAAAATTAATCGACGATTCTTGGGATGATCAATTCTCTTTTGAGAACGAGCAGCTAAATCATCCACGTAGGCTTTGATAACATGTTTGATATTGTGGAAAGCATATGACATGGCCCGCTGAAAGGTAGCTCCAACATTTTTAAGGCCAAAAGGCATCTTCTTATATGAAAATGTACCCTAGAGGCAAGTAAAAGATGTCTTATGTTGATCTTCCAGATGAATAGTGATTTGATTATAACCGGAAAATCCGTCCATAAAAGAGAAAATCTCATTACCCGCACACTCATTGATAATTTGATCAATAAATGGTGTGGGGTAATTATCTTTAGGACAAGCCTTATTCAAGCCACTAAAGTCAATGCAAACACATATCATTCCTTTGTTCTTGTCAATGGGGATTGGATTCGAGACCCACTCATTTAAGGGAACGAGGTATATGAAACCTGCCTTAAGCAACTTTTCAACCTCAGCTTTGATAGTTGCTGCTTTTCTAGGGTTTACTAGTTGAAGCTTCTGGTGAATAGGTTTTTCATTTTCATATGTATTTATATCATGTTGGACTATAGATGGATCTATACCAAGAATTTCCCCATAAGACCAAGAAAACACATCTCGAAACTCTTTAAAGAGGTTGGTATACATTTGAATTTCTTCAAGGGAAGATTCAACTACAATGAAGACATTCCTAATAACATTGGGATTCCTAGATATGTTCGGTAGAAAAATTTTTGAAATGACAAACATGTTACCTTCAGCCGAAAACTGTGTTTGAGCTAATGGACAAGCTTGATTATACTTCTCGCAAATTAGGGAGAAAATATGACCGATGATTCAAATCATCGCACAATCTCTCAATACTTGTCATTGCTTCTATAATTGATTCTTCACATGGAAAAATAGTATCTATGCAATCCGTAACAGAAGTTGAATCTAGAGTTCAGGTTGGAGCCACATCCCTATCGAGCTCCTCCGGTGCAAAAGGAGTAGGATCAGAGTCTGCAGTGTTAACTATAGATTGATAATCAATTTCAGCTGCAGACATAGGAAATGTCATTCCACCCACTTGCCTCTTATCTAATGTGGTGGCAGAAGAGGTTAAGGGATAAGGATCTGAAAAATAGTGAGTTATAAAGAACTATCTTCGAGAAGGTGCCTTGGAAGATGAAAGAGCATTAATTCGAGCAATAGGAGTAGGAAAAATAAAGGTACCCATTAAAGAAGATTTTTCACTAAGGGAATAGTAGATTCAGAAGATGCATTAGATTCATCCATAGAATAATCCATCTGATAAACTGTTATAATTCTCCCTTCATGAGGAAAACAAAGGATATAGAATAACAACGATACAATAGCATCCATCTTGTAAATCCAATATCTTCCCAAAAGGAGATTGTAATCCAAATTAGCATAAACTATTTCTACTTCAATATTTACAACCTTTCCCCCAACAAACACGGGAAATGCTAGAATAATCCCATGTGGCCTATGAGAATGACCATAAAATGATGTTAAGAGAGTAGGTGACGGAACAACCTGAGGTGAACCAATATCCTTCCAACATGATATGGACATGACACATGTGGAAGCTCCCTCATTAACTATTGTTCCACAGATATTGGTGTTTTGGTATGCAGATTTGATTTGAAAAGACATATGACATGGGAGTCTCTTCTTGATATTTGACATGTCGAATGTAAGGACAAGAGAGTTCTTTGTATCAACCGCTCTGATCGCAGTGAGTAATGCACTCCTTTGTGTTGGGTACGACTGGAGTATATCTAATGCTAACATGGCACAAGGACTCTAAGAAAGATATTCTACAATGGAGTAGTCCCGAGCTACCTAGGCTTAGGATTAATTGTCGAAGGTTTTGAAGACCCTTTCGGCTTCTGAGGTATAGACTCAACTACGAGCCTCTTGATATGAAGAGGCTCTAAAACATGACCAGAAGTCTTCACCTTAGATGATTTTGATTCACCATAATCATGTGCCCGTGTAGAAACGTCAATATGTGAAATCATCATATAAACACTTGATGGATTTTCCCCATCTTGGTTGCCCCCAGTGGGGGTACCAGTACTAGCATTCACGCTATCAAACAACTACTGCCCTTGTGGAAAAGGGTTAGTTAGCATAGCTTCGGAGCTAGAAGACCCTTGTTGAACCAAGAAGCACTGAGCATCCTGAATCTTTGGGAAAAGATGAGTTAGATGGTCACCATTGCATAACTTACATGGAAACTTCACTTTCTTCTTCAACTCTTATTTACCCCCCCCCCCCCCACAACATCATTGTCAGGCTTATTTGAATTACCCTTCCCATCTTGATTCTTTTCCTTACCACGTCCTTTCTTCTTCCCATAGGGTTGTTGGTTTCTTTTGGTGTTAGAAGTTTGAATGGCATTGATAGAAGAAGGTTGAGAAGGCATGGGCACTAATGATGATACCTGAATAGAAGAAGAAGTTTGCAAAGACAACTACTACAATTGGTTAAGCAGATTAGCCATGATATTATCAATTGATCTGACTAGCCCCTCAGCATGGGGACTGAGCTTCGCCTTGGCAAGATCAACCTTAGATATAGGAGCATGGGGCCAAATCTTCTCAAGAATCCCATATTGAGAATATATGAATTCTAGATGTTGGGCTCTAAAAATAGCTTGTTCTTCGGTGAATTCACCCGAGAGTGATACATCCTTAGATATTTCAGGTTGCAAAGATTCGAGAGACCATTCAAGAAGGAATTCTTGTGGAATATATACTTTAATAAGCCTCTTCCTTTTCCTTCATTCCTAGATATGATCATAAATGTGGGTTGCCTCGTCTTTGTCGAAATTAGCTAAGAGCTGAGCTCTAGCATTATAACAAATGAGCAACTAAAAAAGGTTTAAAAATATGGTGGCCAAGTCACCAAAAAAAGTGTAGGTGCCCCTGGGAGTTCAAAATACCTTTTAACTGCATTCCCAGTTAGGGTGCGTTGAAATTATCTCAACCTGATTGAATCATCTATCAGCGAGTTTAACGAACACCATAAATGGAAAGGGGTTATATGGTCGCATGTATCTTCACCAGTCTTCCCTTTGAATTTGGGTATGTCTGATGGAAGTTTGGTTGGAACCGGAGGGCAAGCTAGGTTGTATCGAATAGGATCATTAGTCAACTTTGATAGATCAGGCATGTTGAAAGTTGCTAGGAAAGGTAAACGCGGAGGACCTTGAAGATTCCACCTAGTCTGGGCAGAACTTCCAACGTTCTAAAAATAATATCCTTAATTTGTGAATGTAGGAGGTTTCCTGGAGTAATTTGTAGAAATTCCTGAACCATAAGGAAAACATTGTGGCTTGAAAAAATTTGGAGTTTGTCTAACTCCTGCCGAAAAATTTCCATATCCAGTGAAATTGCCCTCTAGCGAGGTATTAAATGGAGCAGAGAGCCCTGAGTAAGGGTTCTATGCATTAGAAAAGGGAGAAAAGCTTTGAAATAAACTCATGGAGGTGTATGACATATTCCCCTGTTATCGGTTAATAGTTGGATTAGTCCATCCTTGGAAAGGATTATAACTTTGACCCGTGGACAGAAAATGTATCGATTCTAGAAATGGATTAGAATGTGGTATATGACCACTCCCAAAAGGGAAACCTTGAAAATAAGCTGATCCACTCACCATGGAAGTCATAGACGTGCAAGAAATGGATGGAAAAGTTAAGGGAACTGAAGGAATTGTGGTGGTGGGCATTCCAAAGGGGAAAGAGCTAGTGTTTGATGAAAAATATTGGGTGCCCCCACTCGAAGATGGAATGGAGGTAGAGCCAAAAATTGCAGTGCTAGGAGAGATTGAAGGTATGGGAATTATACCTCCTCCTTCTACTGAGATAGTATTTTGTACACTAGTAGCACTCATAGTTGAAACCATGCTCCCAATATTGGCCATCGAAGGAAAATACCGATATAGGCCAGTGCTGGAAGGGTTGTGGGTCAGAGTCCTGACATATAATAGAACGTTTGGATAATCATGAGGGATAGGTGAAGAAGGAGTCAAAGGAGAGTTAGGGAGTTCTTCAACCTCTATAACGTCTTCCGATTGGAAGAGGATACTAGAAAGGACTAGAATTTTTCTCTCCAAATCTTGACTTACAGCAAGTATATTCTGTGAATGAATAACTTAAACTGGAGAATCGATCTCTATTGTGTTCATTGGCACTGATTGGAAATCACCAGTAGAATTTCTCCTATGCCTTCTGGAAGAAGGCTCATCACTGATAGGTGAAAGCCCATGAAGCCTCCTGGACTAACGAACTAGTAGATCAACCACTTATAATTATTTTAAGGGAACTAATTAAAGACTCAAAAAATTATAAATCTATGGCCAACTATGAGCAAAGAGAACTCTCTAACAAATCCTGTAGAAGATATAGTCAATCAAGAAACTTCCAAGTATTTCATCTTCGAGTGGTGAGGACCGGACACCAAAATATAAGAAAGTGAAATCAAGGGCCTTTTGAAGATAGTATAGGATAATGATACCAGCGAAGGCAATAGAAACAGTTAAACTAACCTCCTGATAAAATCCTTTGTCAGCGCAAATACCCAAGCTTTGCAAGGGTACCCTCCAAAAGTACTAATGTGCATGACGCAACGTCTGCCTTAGGTTCCACTAGATTCCCCTCCGCCATGACCTATGTGGTCCCTAGGAATAGAAACTATGGACACCAGTTTTTATAAAAAGATAGGCAGAACAATCTCGGTAGAGGATCCAACAAGTAGGAGAGGGGGTATCTCTTCCTTGTCTTCACTCTCCCTCGTGCTTGACTCACAGTCACGGATCTTTCCCAATCTTCCTAACGACACTAGATTTCACTCATTATTCAACATCTATGTTTAATAGTTTGAGTAGCCTTGGAGAGTTAACTCTCCACTCAACTATTCCAACGCCCTAAAGAGCTAAACTTGTTGGTGTAATTAATCAAAAATAAAAAAATGTTCTAGTTCTTTTTAATTAAGTGCTTGATTTTAAAGGGTTCTTATTTAGGTCACGGGTAAAATGAGAGTGAAAGTTATGGTGTTTTGATGCAAAAGAAATCAATAGAAACTTAGCTATATGCACATGCAACCATTTTTATTCAATGAAAAGAGGTTTCTATGAGGTTCTATGAATAAACTTATAAAAGAAAAAAAAAAATCAAAAACACCCTCCACATACTCAAAATTTAAAAAAAGAGTAAAATGCTTACATTAGAAACTAACTTAATGAAAACTAAAATGATGATGCCATATTCTATGAATGCTGATATAATAAGAAAATGTGTTCCTTTACAAGATCAATAGGCCAACTTGACTACACAGAGGGTACCAATAGAATGAAAAGCTTCCTTTGAAAGCAAACAAAACCAATCGAAAAATGTTCACAATTGCTAAAAAAAATGAAGAAACCAAAAACAAAACTAAAAATAAAAAGAAATGAAATAACTATGTTTTTGTCTTTTTCTTTTTTAAAGGACCCAAATAAGTTTTTGAGAACACAAAGACTACTAAAATTCCAGGACCAAAAACAAGCATAAAGAGTCCAGAAATTCGCAAGTTATGCACATCATTGATATAATGAAACTTGAAATGACAAAGGGCCACAGACTTGCATAGATTTATCTGCATAATAGTATAAAGGACTTTAGAAAATCAAAAGAATGTCAAAAAATACTTTCAAGATTGCCAAAAAGGCACTCAAAAACCATGGAAAACGAAATAGGTCAACCAGAAAAGGAAAGAAAAGTAAAGCAATTCGAAAATTGGGTTGTAAACAAAAATGCAACCATTTTCTTGGTCCACAAAGTCAAAACAACAAAGAACTTCCATAAAAAGCCTTGAACCCAAAGCCCAAAATGAAACCTGACTAAAAAAGAAAACCCTAGGTTAACTAGGTTTTTCAACAAGAAGAAGATTAGAAATTGAAAACTTGCAAGAAAGTAGAGCTTCACTGATAGTGAATGACCAGAAAATAACAAAAACCACTAGGAAACAATCTTATGTAGGCGAAAGATTTTGAAAATTTAATTCAAAATAAGCTATACACGGCTATGTAAAGACACAGAAGCATGTATACGTGACTAAAATAGAGGAAAATCGTGTATACATGAGTCTATTTGAAGAAATTGGTGTGCATACATTACTGTATCCTCTGCGAAATGTGTATATAAAGATCAATAAAGAAAAACAAAAAATCCAGGCCTGATCCAAAATATCAAACTTGATGCCCAGGAAGAAAATAGGTCATATACATTATAAAAGCACAAAAACAATCAAGTAGACCCTGATAAAGAAGAAACAACCCAATCTAGGAAAAATAAGAATGCTTTTCCCAACAGAGTCATAATTCTATTATGGGTAGAATCACCCTAGGGTCCTGGGTTGAGAACCCCAACAGAGCGGAGGGCATACATCATAAAGAGAGATGCAAATAAGCAGTCCTAATAATTAAACTACTGAAGTAGGAAGAATAGGTATTACCTCGAGGTCTTACATTTGAGGTCGTTTTTGTAGGGTCCAATCCTGCTGCTTCTTTCAATGCCTTAAAACTTGCAACTCATTCAAGAAAAGCATATAGAACATCAATAATAGAAAAAATGTTCATGATATAAGTGTTAGATCATAGAACCATATAAGAAAATAATCATTAACATAAGATTTTATAAGAAAATGGTAAGATAAATTAATGCATAAAGACCATAATCATCAGCAACAAGACAACACCTCTTTATTGATGTAAGCTAAAGAAAATATGGAAGAAGTACAACCTAAGTCAGCTACCGACTCAAAGAAAAACTGTGGTTTGGATCTGTCCTATCGCGGCCTCAGAAATCCTCCTCCATAGGTATAAACAAGGATGTCATGAAGGGATGATGAACATCTCAAGAACGAAACATAGGTTTCCTATGACTTGGGAGTGCAGAAGGCACATGGATATCTTCAAACCTGATCAGGGATGTAATCAACTATAATATCAATATTTAATATTTTTTTCTCCCTTAGCCCTTCCCATGGAGGTTTATTTATACTTCTACAAATTAGTTTTTTTAGTTGGGAAATAGTTGGGCCATGGGCTATGACAGGTGAGTAATAGGTAAAACCTGTAAACTCTGTCCGAATGAAAATATATTATATATTTTTTAATGTTTTAACACATATACGTGGGTTGGGTATAGAATAAACCACATGTACATGTGCTTGATACAGGGAAAAATCACATATGGGATTTAAAACATATTTTTTATAATTTGGGCCAAGTCTGCTAGGGAAAGGTTTCCCTAAGCCATATCATAGAGCATCAAATCTACCAAGGGTGGTAAACAGTGCTATAACCCATATAGGTGGATTTCCACCCCACAACGTGGAAGTCCACTCAAGAATTTAATGTCATCAGTATCAATGACAAGTCTACGGTCTCTGAGTATGAAACATTCTTCCTAAACGTTCCAGTTGCCCACTATCCATTCTAGCAAGTCTAATTGGGCCTTCATGCTCATAATGGTAAAAAAAATGTACAAGCCACAATTTTTCAAGGCTTATATGGTTTTTGGATTAGTTAGAGAAGCTATATACTTCTCTTCATGCTCACGTTCTCTACATTCCATGCTTACGGTTCAAAATCGTACAATTAACACAAAATATAATTAGAATGAATCATGGAGAGAATTAGCAAAACATTTGGGCATTTTCTATCTTATTTTTCATGCCCTCAGCACTTTGCGCAGTTGACTATTGTGAACAATGTGCATGTACATTTTTTATTCCTTAGAAACTATGCACATAGTGTTAAAAAAGAAGTCAATGTGTGTAGGTCTGATAAGGGTGACCTACGCACTTCGACGGTGAAAAAGATTTTGAAAACCATCCCCAAAAAAACTAAAGCTATGGTGAAAAGATAAATAAATGGCATGAAAATGAAGAGATTAGAGAGACAATCTAACTAGAGAAGATGACTAATGATTTCGTTTGACGGTGTGTCCAGAATCAACGTTTGAAATTTATCGGTAAAAATGACATCTATCACTCTCAAAACGATAAAAACACAAATGGTGATTTGTTTTTACTTTTTTGACTTTTCATAAGTTTTTAGGTCTATTTAATTATTATTTTTTGCCTATTGACTTTTAGAGCTAAATTTTATAATGTTTTCATTTTATTTTTTGAGTGGAGATAATTATTTCCAGTTTTAAGTATGTAGGTTATAAGTTATTTATGGAAACAGATCATTTTGGTATTGAGTATATTTTTATCACTTCTTTGAACTCGTTTAAAACTTGTGAGAAAAAAAAACATGGAGTTCGCTTTATGCCCTTTCCAAGCTCGTCAAAAATGAAAATATCATCGAGTGCTTGATTTTTTGATCTCATAAAAGTAAATGAACAATTCTCTATTGAGTATAAGTTTACCCCTTTTATGGATTGAATTAGACTATTTTCGAAAAATTTATATGTTGACTAATCATGGCCAATTTATCTCTCCCCTGCATTATTTTACCCTTTTTCGGGCTTGAGGGATTGAATTTACAAAAAGGACATTCTGGAGTTTACTTATGTCTTTCTCCTAACTCCCTAAAACTGAAAAACACTCAGTTTTACTTTCTCTGGACTCGTTAAAATTTACGTTGACTAAACAAGTTTTATTTTTGTGTGTTTTCAAACTCTTTAAAAATGAAAATGACATCGAGTTACCCCTTTACTGGACTCATAAAATATAAACAATACAGGACTCGTTAATCATTAAGAGACCAAAACAATCCTTCGTAGGGTTCGTTAAAAATACTTCGGAGGACTCGTCCCATGGACGAGCTTACAGAATAAACATATGTTATCATCCTCAAGATTGTAAAAAATAAAGAGATACTCACAAGTAATGGTGGGGGTAAAGTGAGAACTTGTTTTTTATTTGTAAAAGGAAGTACGTCAACATTGAACATTGTGCTTTGTCACATTTTGTGTCCAGCTTGGGAAATCCATTTGCTACTCAGTTGACCATAATTCATTTGAAAGTCTTCAGTTGTTTTGGGTTTTAATTTTTGACTCAAATGCTACCAAGTCATTATGTCATGTCTTTGATATGTTCAAGAGAAGCTCAACCTCAGTCAAATTACTTTTTCAGTCATCGCTTTTAGTTGCGTAGACCATCCCTGAGTTAGTCATGGATTACTCCAGACTACTGCTCTTCAAAATTTGAAATGAATTTCGTGTTGTGGGCCCTGCTGCAACTGGTCGCTTCCAATCAACTTTAGATCATTATCTAGGAAGTTGATCTAGAAATATTCAGTACCTTGAGGCCTACATGACTTAATGGTAGGTTTCTTTCCTTCAACGACAAATTCTCATCATTTACCTTCGATCAAATGATTCTATGAGTGTTCAAAATCAACACATCTATTCGTACTTCGTAGATTATATTGAAAGTACCTTGAGAGCCATTGTAATTATTTGTGGTTTCTCTTACACTTGTTAAAGGTTCACATCATTGACCTGTAACTAAGTGGTTTCTGCCATGTTCGACCTATGATAAATTCACTCGCATCCTTAGATTCGTACTATAGATCAAGAGATGTAGAACAAGACCCTAGATCTAGCTTTATCCATCCAGGTTGTGTCGAGTTATTAAATATTCATGATTGTAAACATAGATCCATTGATCACTGCATCCATAATATTTCATCTATTGACATAGATCTTTAGATTTATTTTCATGCTTTTCTTTGACACATTTATGTTCTAAGTATTGGAATGCCTACCTGAATGATGATATTATATATTGAATTGTAACTTTGTTTGAATGTTTCAGGTCTCCGACTGCAGTGTCTAACCCAAACCTTCACACGATAAGGCACTTTATTCATTAAAATATTTCTTCTGAATTTTCTCTTTAGGTGCCAATATGTTACATGTCATTTTGTCACATAAGGTAAATGACTAGAAGTTTGGATCTCTCATTATCCACAATGTGTCCTGGAGCATTCCCTTGAAAATTTTGAATCTAAATGATCTGAAAGAAAGTGGAATTCCTAGATCCCATGGTACAAAACGTTGATTTTGGCTACCTATGCATTTCCATAAGTTATTTCTACACATATGGAGAGAAGAGCATTAATATCTGTGCATAAGTGTGAATTATCTTACAATGTGACCTACGAACATGACTTAAAGTATGTAAAATAAAAGGTAAATTCTAGAATCATTGTTGGTAGCATATATCCCAACCAACAAGCTTCAAATGGATGCCTATTATGTATTGATCCCTTCCATCATGGAGTACCTCCCCTTCTTTTGTGGAACCTTTATCCCTATAATCGTTGATCTCACCCCTTCGAGAATGGATCTAAAACTTCCCATTCTTGACCTATAAATCTCCTACAGGTCTCGGGATTGGGGGTGACTGTTGGAAGTAGGTTTATGTTGTTGAGATTAGGTTGGAAGGATTTTCTTGCGAGGGATGGGATAGATATTCTAGAAGGGACTTGAAACATCAAGGCTATGTGGTTGCAAGGATTTTATCTATTTACGAATATAAAAGAAATTATTATTTCTCAATGACATCTTCATTGATTTAGCTTGTAGGATTCCTTCATCACCTATATGGATTTTTATTACATATTGATCAGTTTATGATATATAATTGGTTCATTATTCCATTTATCTCTTTGGTTACCTATTGTATTCTTTGATCTCTTGTTTTTCTCCATCTTTATAGATCCCCTTAAGGATAATATGGAGAATCTATTAGGAGTGACGAGAGGGCATATAGAGAATCGAGGAGCGAATGGTCAAAATATTTTAGGAACTACATCAATAATTTCCTTAAAGTGGTAAGAGGCATATATCGTTATATTTTATTTCACTTAGTCAGAGTCTAGGGAAAGATAACAGTTCCTGTTTGTTTGTTACTAGGGTTCTTTGAAGTCTAGGGAGATTTCTCTTGTCCGCAAGAGGGATAATTCAACATAACGCTTTTGTAAAAAAAAATTAAGCCATCAAAAGCTTCTTACCATGAAGAAATTCCTTGGAACAATCAAATTTATGATTACTTTAACCTTTTCTTGTTCAATCTTCAATCTATCATAAAAAATCACTAAATCTATGCATACCAATTCCTTCTTCATAAAAATACATTTATCAAATCAATTAATAACTTTCCTCTTTGCAATGAATTCAAGAGTAACCTGAGATGTCTCAAATTTTCCTCCCTTTCTTAACTATATACTTGTATATCATCTATATATACTCTATGACATTTTTCCTAGTAAATTCTTTCAAAACCTCATTCATTAGTATCATGAAAGTGCTAATAACATTTGTGAGACCAGAAGGCATCACCAACCATTCATAAAATCCATGGCTTGTTTTGAAAGATATTTCCATTTAGCTGTACGCAACCCCACCACCCCCCCACCCCCCCAACCCCCACCTCTCTAATTCTAATATTATGGTATCCCTCTTCAAATAAATTTTTTAGAAATACATGACAACACTCTAATATTATATCAAATCATCAATGTGAGGAAGTGGAAATTTGTACCTAACTATGAATTTATTGATGCCTTTGCAATCAATAAACATTTCCCATCTCCCATATTTATTCGAGATGAGCATTATAGGAAAAATGCATGGAATGAAACTCTCCGTAATGATCCCTTTAGCTAGGCATCCTTGGACTTGTATTTTCACTTCTTCATTCTCTTGTGGATTCATCTTGTACAATACTTTATTTGGAAAACTTGCTCAAATCAAATCAAGTAAATAGGATGTAAGTTACTTGGTATATCATCAACTAAAATATCACAAAAATTCATCCAACATATTTTTACCTTCCATAGGTAAATCATCCAAATTTGTATTAGTAAATATTACTTTTAGCTTACTCATCAAAGCAAATCATACCTCTTCCTTCTTGAATTCTTGCAGTAACTCGTTTCCACTCATTAGTAGTACACTAGGACCATACTTTTCCTTCTTCATCTTACAAGGGTAACAATACATGTCTCTAACCATTCTTTCCAGGTGCATAATTATTTCCTCTACCATCATGTATATATTTTATATCATACTGCCATGGTCTTCCTCAAAAGATATAGAAAACAACCATGGGAATTATGTCACATAATACATCATACTTGTAGCCACAAATCTAAAATTCCACCTTACACTATCCATTTACAAGAAATTGATGTCCTATTTGTATCCATGATACTTTATAAGGTGTAGGTGTGTTATTATTTTCAAAAACAAAATTCCTACCATATCAGTAGAAGCCAAATTATTTGTTTTTCCCCATGAATAAAAAATTTGAAACACTTTCTTATTGACTTGAATACAATGCTAAATAAGCATTTCCTCTAGGATATCTCCTCGACTTCCTTCTATTATTTGACAAAAAATATCTTATTAATACTGATTCTCCTTCAAGAGTATATTTTGTTGCTACTAAATTCACAAACTCTTATTTTTCCTCTAGCACTTGTGCACTTCTTTAACGTTTGGGATGGTTCTCTATAAATTCCAATGAAATATGTCCTAACTAAGCACATATGTAACATGTGGGTTGAAATTATCTACCTCTTCCTTCTCCTTTTGAAAATGACCTTCTTCCTCTAAATTCACATCCTCTTGCTAACTAAATACTTGAGCTTTTACCTTCCTCTCTTGAGGATTGAAATATTCTTCTACCACTTTGTTGTCCTTTTCCTCTTATATAACTTCTTTCTTTAATTTTTCGACTTTCTTTGTAGCTCTCTTGCCTTCTACTTCCAAATAATATTGATATGCATATTCCAATATCCTCTCGACAAGATACTATTCTCATCTTGGATTTCATACCTCAATCCCTTGATGTGCCTAGAACCATTTCCACAATCGCTTTCAAAATGAACAACATTGATTTTTGATTTGTAAACTTCCTCAGTGCATTCCCTCACCAACATATATTTCTATATATGATTTTGTCATTTCTAAAGAATATTTAATTCGTAATCTTTAGGAATGAATTTACCTTTGAAATTAGCAACCATTATATCCCAAATCTTTATCTTGGATGTTACTCTCCTTTTTCTATATGTTTTCACTTCATCCCACTATAGGGATACATGAAATTTCAACCTTGTCATTATATATTTCACTCTCTTATCCTCCTCCACATACTCATAGTAAAGATATTTATGCACGGTATTTATCCAATCCATCAATTCCTCAATATTTATTTACAATCATAGAAGGGTGCCTCTATATTTGGTCTAACACACACCTCAAAAACCATCTTCATCATTTTCTCCTATGTTGATACTTCACCTTCTTCTTTATTATAATTTTTTCTTCTTTTATTTATTCGACATATCATATGTCATATCCTCACCTCTGAAAGGTATTGATGGCCTCCAAACTCACTTATATATTCCTCGTACCTTATTGTAAAGTTGCACTTTCTATAGGAATTCCTTGTCCTACTCCTCGATATGTGCTTGCTCCTCTTTGTCCCTCTTCCATTTTTTTAAGGAACACATGTTTCTTTGAGAAAAGACTAATGAATATACTATTATTCTCCAGATAGTAGTTTATTTCTCATAACATCCTATTCTTCCTGACAGTACTCGGGTGCTTCAACACTCACTTCACATGATTAACACTTCAACTACAATGCCAATGTTTTTTGATTAACTTAGTAATTTCACATGTCAGCTTCAAATTTTCTAGCCCTTGGGTCCCAACACCAAACCACATCAAATCATATGAATACGTTCCCATGACCATGCCCTAACTAGTAATTCTTCTATTGAATATTGAATCAAGAATTACATTAGGATATAAGACGTGGATTGATATTGGGATATGTGGCATGAAAGGATATCAAGATATCAAACATGAAGGGATATTGGGATATCAGACATGAAGGGATATTGAGATATTATACGTAAAGTGGCATTAAAATATCATGAGTGAAAGGATATTGAGATATCGAGCGATGTATATTTTGAATCGATTTCGTATTGGAGTATTGAGTGTTATAACGAATATTTTAGCTCACCTGATAGGCCATTGGGTGATATGGCAAGGCATGATATGATGTTGTTTTTTAACAAGAAAGAATTATTTTACCATACCCTTTAATTGATGGACATAAGATATTGGGTATCAAAGTATTTCACAACAAAGTTCTTGCAAGAAAAGCTAGTATGGCAATGCTCAATTTGATGGATTACAAGTGAGCTAAAATATTGTTTCTATCATAAGAAAGAACTCACTATAGTTATTGGTTTATCGTTTGTTAATTTGATTTATGTAATACACAATGTTTCCTATTTTCCATGGAAGACATCTACATCAAATGGATTCATCCTGTTAAGCCTTGAGTGAGGCATAAGGCCATGACTGGTTCTTGTTCAATGCAACCACATCTCTTGCTATGAAATGTATAGAACCCGATTTGGTTTGTTGAGTAAATATGTCAACCGAAACATAATTAAAATGAGCAGATAAGAATTCAACTTTGAGTCATAAAAAAAAGATGGATGATAATGATGTAGGTGCATAAATTGAGCACAAGGGTTGAGGAAGACTAAAATAAGGCTTACCAATGTAATGGGATGGTCACATGATGATGCTAGGATAAATTTTAATGTTTTGTATATATTTACATTAGGATGTGAGTTTTTTTATTAGAATAAGTCAGAGGAAATATTTACCAATGTAAATATAATTTTACTTTCCCTTATTTTGTGAGAAAGGGAAATGGATCATCACTTGTGACTCTTGGTTATCCCATGTAGCTTTAATTTTAGAGAGGAAGGGTGCTTGAGAAGAGTATTTTGTGTAGCAGAGGAGTAGTGTAATGGAAGAAAAGGGCAGAAGATCCAACACTAGGAGAATTAGAAGATGTCCAAGGGCCTGGGATGCACAGGCCCACATTGTAAATTTGGTTATTTTAATGTATGTATGGATTTGATTAATGGATAGTTTTTTTAATGCCTCTATATGTGTTTTATTTCTCTGTTTGTGTAATATTAACTAGATGTGTTGAGGGTTGCACTTGTTGAGTCAATTTATAGTGAGAATATTAATGTATTGAAAAATGTTACGGTTGTATGCCTTGGTGTTGAATATGGATGTGTTAATAAATGTGGTGATTGTATGCCTTAGGAATGAGATTGGTTCTTTATTTAAATATATTATGCAACTAAACAAATTCACCCATATGTGTATGAGTGTTTGTGAGCATTCTGAGTTGTTGTATGCCTATATGGAATTAGTCCCTATGCTGTAGTTGGTTATGTATGTGTTGAATGCGTTGAAAAATATCAATTCTATTGAAGGTCATGAATATTCGTTGCGTGTTTTATTTTATGTAACATATATATGATGAGTGATGCACTTTTGTTTGTTAATAAAACCTACCTTTGGCTTATAGTTTCTACTAGCACTAGTGAGTCGATTTATAGTGGAAGTTTGCACATGGAGGCTCAGCCAGGATGTGGTTGGTAATGACCCTTTTATATTTTCATTCCAAACCGATGGGGGAGGGTTACATATGTTTTTGGAGTGTAAAGGTGTAGTAATTACAAGAATATAACAATGTTACAGAGAACCAAAGCCCCCTGTTGCATGAACTTTGTCAAACACCTTTTGTACTTGATTTTTATTAGCAAATGTTTTAGCCTTGCAGGGTGAAGAAGCGCATAATAATTTGATTGTTGAGATAAGGAACAATCTAATTATGAGAAGACATGATTGGGAAGTTGACATGAACAAGGGCTACAAAATTCCTCTCCCTAGAATACAAAAAGACAGAGTTTTGGAAGCGCTCGAAAAATATTTCATAGCGCCTATAACAAGGAGTTTTTAGGGTTGTGTATGAGTTTTTGAGTGCCTGCTTTGGCCTGTTGGTTGTGCCATTGATAAGTTGAAGCCTATGGAGCTGTAAGAGGTGAAGGAAATGATTGGAAGGATGAGATAAGGTTGTATCATAGGAATTTTGAAGCCAAATTCATATTCTCTATTTGATTTCATATTTTACTTAATTCATGAATTTCCAAAATTGGATTCTATACCACAAAGTTAAGCTCGTGGATGTTTTTTCCTATGTTATTTGGAGACAAATATGGAAACCCAAACCATCCCCATTAAGTAGTATCATATCTCAACTATGTTTTTGGAGAATATGAAAGCCACGAAAATCTTTAACCTCTTGGAGAAATATACAAGAAGCTCTTGGAGGAAGTAGAGTTTACAGTACGTTGAGGTAAGTCTCTATTGAATAGAAATTTTCTAAGTGTGAGGTGTTGTGCAGACATAGTGGAGAGTGTCTACCTTCAATTAGAATCATTTTCTCTTCGATGATGTAGTCATAATAGTAGAGATTGGATAGTGGAGATACTTGAATGTTTGAAGACAACGTGACAATGAAATGAGGGTGAAGAGAAAAGGCACCTTACAATAGTAATTGAGGTGATTGTAGAGAGTGAATAGTTAATATGTGCTTGAGGAAATAACAATTGCATTGGTTACAGAGGAATTGGTTCAACAAGTAGTGAATGAGGAGATCTTGTGATTGATATTATAAACATTGAGTTTGATGTTTATAGTGACTTGGTCATTAAGAAAATTATGTTCACATGAATTAATTGGTAGTAGCAAGTAAGCTATGTGAAAGGAGAAGGAGCATGAAAATATCTCGGATGAAGAAATGGTGACAAAACCCGATAGTAAGACTAAGAATAGTGAGAAGTTGAAGAGCAAAAAACTTATGACTTTGAGAGAAAACGAGAAAGTGTTCTCAAGAAGAGGTTCTACTACATAGAACATATAGAAGAAACGATACCAAGAGGATGCCTTGGTATGGGTTACAAGCAATAGACTTGTTACAAAGAAAAGAAGGGCTAGTTGTAGTTCACGAGAAGAGAAGGAGAATTCAACAAGAGGAAGATATGAAGATAATTGTTATTGTCTATAATAGGAGTTTAGAGGAAAGTCACAAGTAGAAGAAGAAAAGTTCCAAAGTAGCAAGTCATGAAGGATTTGAGAGGGAGATGGCCGAGTTAAAGCAGAACTCAATCATGTGAAACAATTACTACAAGAAACTCAAGATGACCAGGGTTATGAGTAGGAAGAATAGTGTTGAATAGGAAGGTCTTAAACAATGAAAGAATGACAGTAGTAAGAAGAATTCTATAAGAGAAGCTGTATGTTCAAGGAAGATTAAGCAAGAGGTAGTGGTATTTTGTTTTCAGTTAAATCTGGATTGCTTAGTGATTACAGGTAGCAATGATGAATGTTTTTGTTGAGCATGATGGCAAGGAACCTTATGGTAGAAAGCGAGGAGGAACAACAAAGTTATCATAGGAAGAGGGTGAGTTAATTTCTTGCATAATCTAGAAAAGAAGAGACTGCTCAGATGAACAGTCCATAGGAATGCGTCAACAGAAATACTGGGAGAAGACTAGGCATGGAAGAGCTTAATATTGTATTTACAAATAGGTTGATGGAGTGATCTTGATGCAGTGGTTTATGTGCAGTTCATAATGAGTATGGAGAAGCTCATGGAAGAAGGACATGTTTTAGTATTGAAAGTCATATAAAGGTTCAGAGAGAAATAGTTGAAATCAATTTATAGCTAGAGATGATGAGAGGATTTCTACAAAAATAAGAGGAAGACCAGGGTTATAGATGAAGTCTCTAGAAGAACGAAAATGGGATTCATTGTAGGTGATGCTGATATAGAGTTAAATTCTTAGTTGGATGAAAATATCAAAGGGAGTTGAGTTGCAACCATGGGAAAACATCCTAATGGTGATTAGCACATGTGATGAAGAATATGAAGATTTGTGGAGTAGCCGAAAGACAACAAATTTTAGCTAAGGACTCCCTTAGGAGGAAGAAATTGACAATGTGAAAGAAGGAAGGTATAATTAGTTGTGTGAAAAGACAACCTATGATGCCGAGGACATTTTTGAGCATTGTATTGGCAAGTTTTAACATTTCAGTAGCAAGTAAAAGTTCAAAGTTTAGAATGAAAGTGATAGAAGGAAGTACAAGTTGATTAAGGATATGGTAAGAGATATGTTTCACTTTGCAGGTGACAGTAGAGGAAGGTATGAAGATTTAAAACATCTCAGTGCGAGTGCTCCTAGTTTTCCAGAGAAGAGAAATCCCAAGATGGAAAAAGGCCAAACTTAGGAGAAAATTTGGTGAGGTATCCTGTAGCAACATGGAGACTTGTTTCTAGAGAGGCATGTTGTGGCTCATGAGTTGAGGTTGTCAAGAGAAGGTCATATGCATATGAACAAGGGGTCATATATTTTCGTATCTTGAAAATATGATAAAAGTTCATTCATGGAGCATACGAGTTGATAAAGACTTGACTGAGGCTTACCAAGGTGATGGGACGGTCCCTTGATGATGTTAGGAGAGATTTTAATTCTTTGTACATATTTGCATTAGGATTTGAGTTTTTTTTCAAAATAAGTTGTAGGAAATATTTCCTAATATAAATGTAATTCTAGTTTCCCTTATTTTGTCAAAAGGGAAAATGAATCATCACTTGTGACTCTTAGTTATGCTATGTATCTTTATTTCTATATAGGAAGATTTTTTGAGAAGAGTAGTGTGTGTAGCAGAGGAGAAGTGTAGTGGAAGAAGAGAAGAGAAGCTACAACATTGGGAGAAAGCGAAGAGGTCCAGAGGCCTAGTCTACACATGTGCACATTATAAATTTTTCCACTTTAATGTATACCTGGATCTTATTAATGAAAATTTTGTTTAATACCTCTTTACATGTTTTATTTCTCTGTTTTTGTAATGGTAAATTGATGTGTTGAGGGTTACACTAGTTGAGTCAATTTATAGTGAGAATATGAATATATTGATAAATTTCATGGGTGTATGCCTTGGTGTTGAATTTGGATGTATCAAGAAATGTGGTGATTATATTCCTTAGGAATGAGATGTATTCATTGTTTAAATTGAGACTAGAAATAAACATAATCAACTCCATGCATATGAGATATTTTCAGCTTTCTAAGATGATGCGTGCATGTCTGCAATTAGTCCCTGCATTGTAGTTGGTTATGCATGTGTTGAATGCGAAGGTTGCAAAATCTGTTGAAGACCATGAAGTTTTGCTGCGTGTTCTAGTTTGTGCAATGTATGTATGATGTGTGGTGCACTTGTGTGTGTTAAGAAAAACATCATGTAGCTTAAATATGTTTTGATAGCATTGGTGATTTTATTTATAGAGGAAGTCTACACATGGAGGCCCAACCGTGGTGTGGTTGGTAATGACCATTTTTTATTTTCGTTCCAAACCTGTGGAAGAATGTTCCATATTTTTTTAGAGTGTGAAGGTGTATTACTTACAATAATAGAACATTGTTACAAAGAACCAGAGAACCCTATTGTGTGAACATTGTCAAACCCCTTTTGTAGTTAATTTTGATTGGAAAATGTTTTAGCTTTGCAATCTAGGTGAAGAAGGGCATAATAATTTGATGGTTGAGTTAAGGAACAAGTTCAGGACGTGAAGATGTGATTGGAATGTCAAATAGAATAAGGGTGAGGTGTTACATCTCCCTAGAATATAAAAAGATAGAGTTTTCAAAAGACTGGAAAAATATTTCATAGCGCCTACAAGAGCGTTGGAAAAATATTTTGCAGTGCCTACAATAAGGATTTTTAGGGCTGCATATGAGGTTTCCATCACTTGTTTTGGCATGTTAGTCACGTCATTGATAATTTAAATCCTATGGAGTTGGAAGAGGTGAAGGAAATTATTGGAAGGATGAGAGAAGGCCCTGTCATGGGACTAATAAAGCTAGATTCATATTATATATTTGAGTGCATATTTTATTTAATTCCCGAATTTCGAGAATTGGATTCTATAGCACAAAGTTGTACTTGTGGGTGTTTTTCCCCGGGTTATTAGTAGATAGTTGATGAAACCCTACTTGTCACCATTAAATAACAAGATATGAAATAGTCAATTCACAATCATCCTCTTGGTCTTCTGATATCTCTTCACTTTGTCTTTCTCACACTCTCACATTGTTGCTCTCTCTTAACTATCTAATTTTTTTGAAGTACATAAGAAAATACTTTCATACCAATCCTCACAACTCAATCCCAACAATTTATGAAATTTACAAATCTTGCCTATTACATCGCAACCAAATGACATTGATAACAACCTCCTACGTATGTAGATACCTTCTAAAGTTTACAACATTGGAAAATGAAATATTTAAAATTAAATAAAAATTAAGGAAACTAGTTTCCTTTAGTGAATTTATTGATCTATGAAGGTCAGTCATGCGCTTGACTGGTAGATGGTCCCACATCATATTCCCATCTTTCATTATAAATTCCAATTTATAAGAGCCAAAAGCATGTTCTTTCTCGCAAGCTATTAATTTACAACATTATTGGAGAGTAACAAGTGACTCTAACTGTTGGAATATTTCTTTTGGATTCCACATAAATTATTTTTCAACATGGTTAAAAGACTTGTATGCAAATCAGTTCACATTCATTATAATAAAATCTTTGATTAATAACTAGATACATTAGTTGACACCATATATTGAATTACATTATTTAAGTTTAATATAGTCTACCAACTAGTCAAGAAAAAATTGTATACATTGCTAAATACATTATTATCTAGTTTACCATTTCAAATAAAGTTTATCTTTGTTAGTCACTAGAAAGAAAGAAGTTATTGATCAACATATGTTACCATTAGAGGAACCATAAGAACAAGAATTTCTGAACTTGTACTAGAATTTTGGTATTGCTACATAATATATCTCAATTAGATTATATTATTGTTGTTACTATAAAACTAAAATCAATTAAAATTGGATTATTGTAGTTGGAACAAATCAATAAAATAATATTTATAATTTCTTAGGAGGGTGGTTGATTGATACATTGCTATAACGATGCACACAAAATAGCTAGATCATTTCCTTTCTCTAATGCTTTAATTTATTGTCTATTAGGTCCCTATAATACTAGTGATTCCACCATTATTATTGTAATTGTAGCCCTTATTGTTATTATTGTGCCCCTATTGTCCCCATATTGTTATTAGTGTGCCCCATAGAAGCCTAATATTGTTATTGTTTTACCCATATATTATTATTGTTAGGTCGGCTTTGATTATATTTTGACCCCTTAGACTCCTATATATAGAAAGGAGGTTTAGTCATTTGTATCATCCAAGAATTGTTCATTTTTGTAACATAAAGGAGGTTTCCCCCTCGAAGAGACTTATTTTGAAGTCGTTGATCTATCTTTTCTATCTTTTTGTGAGCTGGTTTCATAACATTTGGTATCACAAAATGGATTCTAGGGTTTCGCTGCTCCAAAATATGTCATTGTGGAATTTTCATTATAACTCTTTTTCTGCGATGTTTCACAAGATAAAACAAAAACCCATTTTAGACACAATCACAATGCTCCTTGCGTTTGAATTTCAGATATTGTCTCACTATATTTTTGGAGATATGATCCAAGGAAGCTAGGGTTTTTGCAGGCTCCCGAATTACATCCCAAATAGGTAACCTTGTGAAAATCATCATAACTTTCTCTCTGCGTATCAAATTGAAATTTCATCAGAAGTTACAGAAACAGAATGGACTGTAGTTTTCTGTATATCATGTTTATGTCTGAAGGTTGAAACCATGAGAAATGGCACTTCGTACAAGTTAGCTCTACTGAAAAATTGTATAATTAGGGCATCTTGGGAGATTGGGCATAACTCTTTTTTCAAGAAATAAATTTCGATCAGACTGGTGGAATTGGAAAGAGGAATCAGAGGGATACCATATTTCATAATTTCAGACCTTGGAGATCCGAATTTAAGAGATACGTCACATTAAATATTGAGCTCCTACAAAGTAAAAAAAGGTGTGTATTTTTTTACAATTTTGGATAAGCTTGGTTTGAAAAATTAGTTTGAATGAATTTAAAGGGAATAGTGAAGAATAATTATCGTTAATTGATTCCCCGAAGAAATAAAATGGAAACACCTAGTAAGAAGACTTAAAGCTCTAGCATGAATCATGAAGAAGAGGAAGAAATGCAACATGATATATCAAAATTACGAGACCAAGTGCAACAATATTCACTCTCACAAAAAGTAACAAAAGCTAAGATGGATGGTTTAAAGAAAGGCGTGGAAGATAATATGGATGGTTTAAAGAAAGGAGTGGAAAATAAGAAGGATTGTTTTAAAGACAACATTGAAGATTTGAAGAAGGACATGGAAGGTTTGAAGAAAGGTTTGACAAAGCTGCTACAAGAAAGGCTTCGTAATGGCGAAAAGGTAATAGAGAAAACACATGATGAGAACAAAATAAATGTTAATCATGATTTCATAGACTCTAATGGTGGATTGAAGATACACCATGTTCCAAAGATCGATATGAGGAAGTTTGATGGCAAGGATACCGTAACATTGATACTACAGATGGAGCAATATTTCGATCTCCATAATGTGCAAAACACACAAAAGGTACATATTGAAACTTTACATTTTAAACCAAATTTGTTTGTATGGTATCAATGGATTTTCTCTCATAAACAAATTGTCACTTGGGCAACTTTTACAGAAGAAATGATACCACATTTTGAGGAGACTAAAAGCAACACATTTTTTAGCTAATTGATAAATCTCAAAGAAAATGGTTCAATGATGGAGCACATTGAAGACTTTCAAAAATTGAATATAGGGTGAAATATATTCGAAAGGATCATAAGATTGATGTATTCATAGAGACTTTAAAGGATAACATCCAATATGAGGTTTGCCTTTGGGAACCTGATTCATTGGAGAAAGCATTCAAGTTGGCAAGAAAAATGGAAAGAAAAATTATGGCAACAAGGAAGCATACATCTCACAACTATAAACACGGAAGTGTTTTTTACCCTAGCCTTGCATAAACTACAAGTTTTACACCACAACAATTGGAAGAAAAAAGAGCAAAAGGGCTTTGTTACAATTGTGATAGAAAATACACTAAAGGCCATAAGTGTGCTGAGAAGAAATTATTTTACATAGATTGTGAAGAGGAGGAAGAAGAGGAACAAGAAACTTCAAAAGAAGAGGATATACACTAGGAACAAACCCTATAGAAAGAAGAAATGAATATGACCATATCTTGTAATGCATTGGCTGAAATTACCACTCCTCAAACTGTCAAGATAGAAGTACATATCAAGAAGAAAAAGGTAATAGTGTTGATTGATTCAGGAAGTACCCATAATTTTATTCATTGTAAGATAGCCAAGGAATTGAATTGCTTCCTATGTCCAGCACCAGAGTGTCAATTGATGGTGGCAAGTGGAAGGACCGTAGATTTCTGTGGAAAGTGTGATAATATCAATCTATCCATAGGAGAATATGTATTGAATAGCCCAATTCTTTCCATTCCAATGGCTGGTGTTGATGTTTTACTAGGAGTCCAATGGATACAATCATTGGGTACAATAGCGTTTAATTTTCAAGAAATTTTCATGAAATTTTCTTCAAAGGAAAGGAAGTTGAATTAAGGGGTATCACGGGGAAACCGGGAAAGATAATCAGCTCAAATGGAATGACAAAACTTCTAAATAAATAACAATGAGGCATAATTTCAAAATTATGTTCGCTACAAGTTCCCACATTGAAATCATCCATTTCTCTAGATATTCAAAAAGTCTTGGACAATCATTCTAAGGTATTTGAGGCTCCCAAAGGCCTCCCACCTATTCGTGATCATGATCACGCTATTCATTTGATTGTAGGAAGTTTTCCTCCAAACATCAAGCATTACACATATCCCTGTGCCCAAGAAAATGAAATTCAACCCAGTCAAAGATCTTTCTCTCCTATAGTAGTATTGGTGCACAAGAAGGATGGGTTATGGCGCATGTGCTCGAATTATAGGGAGCTCAACAAGATCACTATTAAAGATAAATTTCCCATTAATATCATTGATGAATTATTGGATGAATTATATGGATCAATTTACTTCACCAAGTTGGATCTTCATTCATGATTTCATCAAATCAGAATGAAGACTAAAGACATTACAAAAACAACATTTAAAACTCATGAGGGTCATCATGAAGTTTTGGTCATACCTTTTCTCCTTACCAATTCACCTTCTACATTTCAAGGTTTGATGAATTCCATTTTCAAACCCTTCCTTAGAAAATTTGTGTTACGATTTTTTGATGATATACTAATCTATAGTAAGTCTTGGAAGGATCACGTTCAACATGTTGACAAGGTGCTCAAACTATTGGAGGAGAAACAATTATATGAAAAAAGATCCAAAAGTTTCTTTGGAGTACAAGTGGTGGAATATCTGGGTCATATTGTATCTCATGAAGGTGTTAAGGTAAACCCTAGCAAAATTAAAGCCATTAAGGAATGGAATATCCCCACATCCATAAAGCATCTGTGAGGATTTCTTGGGTTGACGAGATATTATTGCAATTTTTTTAAGAATTATGGGAGAATAATAGCACCTCTAACAACATTATTGAAGAAAGATGCATTTTCATGGACTCCAGAAGCGACAAAGGTCTTTTAACATCTTAAAGAGGCAATATGCCAAGCATTGGTCTTGGCTACACCGGAAACCTTTATTGTGGAATATGATGCCTTAGGAAATGGAATTGGTGTTGTTTTAATGCAAGAAGAAAGACCGATTACTTTCGAAAGTCATCCAATCAAAGGAAAGTATTTACACCAAGCTATTTATGAGAAGGAAATGTTAGCAATACTACATGCACTTAAGAAATGGCGACCCTACCTAATGGGAAGACACTTCAAGGTAAAAACAGATCATGATAGTCTTAAATACTTTTAGAACAAAGATTATCTTCAGAAGAGCAGCAAAAATGGGTCACAAAGATGTTGGGTTATGAATTTGAAATCATATACAAGAAAGGGAAGCAAAATGTTGTGGCAGATGCACTCTCAAGAAAAGATGAGGATGTGGAAGCATTGCTTTGCACCATTTCTATTATCCAACCAGATTGGATAAATGAAGGAAGGGATTAATGGAAGAATGACGAAGACGTGTGGGCACTCATTCAAAAGATACAACAAGATCCCGATAGATATGATACATTTAGCTGGAAAAATGATTCGTTATGGTACAAATATTGCTTATACCTCGGTAAAAATTCCCAACTCAAACAAAAGATTATTATGGAATTGCACACTTCTATCTTATAAGGGCACCTGGGATTTTTAAAAACTTACGTGTTGTTTACCCTCAATCTATTTCCAAAGCGAAGTCACTATTTACCCTGCGTGATGCGGAAGGAAGGGAACGGTTCAACGCGCGAATGAAGGAGCTCACTCACACTCAATTGGCTGGCTCGCAAAGCTATTTGTCTTCTTGGCCGCTGTCCACGAGAGGGAGGGTGAAGGGAAAGCCGTTCCCTATTTATTTCACCTACCCCTTCCCGAGGTTGGTCCAGTTAAGGTCCTTAGTGAGCTATGCTCTTTTAGGGGAAGAAAGAAAGGGTGGAATTCATAATCTCTTCCCAAACCGAACACGAATCTTTCGATTCATTCGGCTCTCCTGCTCAGTTCTTTTTTATTCCCCAGGAACGTATACGTTCCCTTCACACCAAGATTGCCCTTTCCGTTCCATTTATGGAAGATTAGAATCAATTTATAAAAGACTACCAAATGGAAAAATATTATCAACGTCCATGAACGAGAAATCATAAATAAAACTACCGGATTTGAATAATATCATGGTATCATATACCATTTACCATTTAGGATCACGGGCTGGAGATAAGCAGATTCGAACCGCTGACATCCACCACAAGGTAAACCAGCATCTCTCAGGCCTCCCCGACTGGATTCTACCATAGGGTTAAGAAGGAATTTTTTTGGGATGGCCTTAAATAAGATATTCAAAAGTTTGTGGCGGAATGTTTGGTTTTACAACAAAATAATGTTGAAACAATTAGGACCCTAGGTCTATTACAACCTTTAACCCTTCGAACCCAACATTGGGAGGAGGTTTCAATGCATTTTATCATAGGTTTACCGAAGTCCAAAGGAAAGAGTGTCATCATGGTGGTAGTTGACACGCTTACCATGTATGGACACTTTTGTGCATTATCTCATCGATTTACAGCCAGTACAATTTCTAATGCATTTATGGAAACAATTCAAAAGCTACATGGAAACCAAAAGATTATTATAAGCGACAGAGAACCCATTTTCACTGAAAATTTTTTGACATAATTATTTTCTTCTCTTGGTACTTAGTTAGCTCATAGCTCATATTATCATCCTCAATTTGATGGGAAAACTGAGATAGTAAAAAAATGTTTGGAAGGATATCTGTGTTGATTTGTCTCTGATAAACATACATAATGGATGAAATGGTTGCCTCTCGCTGAATGGTGGTATAACACTTCCTTCCATACTGCAACAAAAATGACCCCATTTATTACAGTTTATGGATATCATCCACCATCCATCACATCATATTTAAGAGAAAATTCTAAGGTTCAAGTAGTGGAAGATCACATCAAGTATCAACAACAAGTTCTCCAACTCTTAAAGGAGAATCTCACTTTGGCGCAAAATAGAATGAAACAATAGGCACATCAACATTGCAGTGAAAGAAGTTTTGATGTAGGTGACTCGGTATTCCTACGACTACAACCATATCAAAAAATGTCCCTCAAGATAGCTAACAAGGGTAATAAGTTATCACCAAAGTATTATGGTCCATACAAGGTGTTGCAAAAGATTAGTATTATGGCATACAAATTGGAGCTTCCTGCAACTTCCCGAGTGCATGTTTAAAGAAGGTTTTAGTCGACAAGCTCTTAGTTCAAACAATATTTCGAGAACTTGATGAAGAAGGAAAAATCATTTTGGAACTTGAAGCACTTATAGAAAAAAGAACTCGAAAGCTACGAAATCAATCAATTTCAGAGTATCTCATCAAGTGGAAAAACTTACGAAATGAAGATTCCACATGGGAGGATGAGAATTTTATACAGAAACATCCAGAACTAATCAAGCGTTGAGGACAACAATTTTTTGAAGGAGAGGGGCATGTTAGGTCCCTAGAATACTAGTGATTCCCCCATTACTATTGTCATTGTAGCACTTATTGTTATTAGTGTGTCCCTATTGTCCTCATATTGTTATTAGTGTGCCCCATAGAAGCCCACTATTGTTATTGTTGTGCCCTTATATTATTATTGTTACATTGGCTTTGATTATATTGTGGCCGGTTAGACTCCTATATATAGAAAGGAGGTTTAGTCATTTGTATCATCCAAGAATTGTTAATTTGTGTAATGTAAAGGAGGTTTCCCCCTCGAACAGGTTTATTTTAAAGTGGTTGATCTATCTTTTCTATCTTTTTGTGAGCTAGTTTCATAACATTTTCATTTAGTGCTTCAACTAAAACTCAACTAGTGTATTCTATGATTACACTGCCAAGAATGACAATAAATTATGCTCACTAAACTATCATCTTAGTCTAAGAAATAGGAAGAATATATAGTTGAAATAGGGATGATACTACATTAAACTCTTTTCATTAGAAAATTTTAAACATTCTACTCAAAATATTGCTAAAAAAAAGTCCAAATTAGACATAGTCTTTCACCCATCTCTATTGTTAACATCCACAACATTTCTTTAGAATTTTAACCTAACATTGGTTTGTAGCCACCCCACTTTTTATTGTTTTCACATTCCTTGTTAATTCATCCATATCATTGCACTACCTTATTGTTTTACATGAGCACGGGTAAATTGTAGTTACTTTTTACTCATCTATCACTCAATGATGCTTGTGGATCCCCAACATTTCTCTTAGGCACCATTACTACTTTCTACATCAACTACACAAATATGACATTGTCCGTATTGTCAAATTTTTCAAATTCCGTGATTACTACTCTCCCACATGTTAGTATTCATCATCCTCTCTGTTATATTTTTGTGAAAAAATACTAACACTAAAAACGTCATAGTAATGACAAATTCCAATATTTTCTTCTTTCAAAACCTTAATATTATAAGGCCAATGCTCTACCTTTCATTTTCTCCTATTCTTTGCTTCATAGGCTCTTGTTGCTATACATGCCTTACCCATACCAACATAACATTACTTTTCCAACATTTTCTCCTATTCGTTGCTTCATAGGCTCTTGTTGCTATACACCCCTTACCCATACCAGCTTAACGTTACTTTTCCAACCCCTCTACTTCTTCAATCAAACTATGAAAGTTAAATTTCATAACATCCTTTTCTTCAACTTGTCGCTTCATGGGCTCTTGTTGCTATATATCCCTGTCAGGCGGAAAGAGTCGATTGTGCGGACACAACCAACCTCCCTAGGAGCTTAAGACTCTCTAGTGACAAACAAGACAAACAAGAGAAATCCTTCTCTAAACATGCATTTACTATATGGGAAATCAAGTGTTTAGATCCTACCTGTAATCCAACGCTGTTGTAGTAGTCCAGCTCCGCTGATCCGGATGAGCTCCTCCTTCACTTTGAAACCTGCATACACTAACAATCAAACGATTAAATAGCACTTGATAATCTCATAGAATAAAACATATTTAACACATAGACCAAGGAGTACATGAAACAACTCATAAATAACAAGTTATTGAGAAGAATGGACTCATTTGCATTAATAGGAAACAAAAGGAACAAATACAACCTGAGCCTTGGTGTTGTGCAAGTCCCTCCCAGGGTCCATCAAGAGTTCTCCTTTACTTTGACAAAGCTCACCCACTTCCAAATAGAACAAGCAAAGATGGCAATCTTTCCTCACAAGCTTCTAAATGGGAGTCCTAATTCCTGCAGCATTTACCCTTAGAAATGTATAGCTTTCAACCTCTTTTCCTTCTGGCCCAATGCCTGTATTTATAGTGCTCAAGAGGAGGTTAATCAGGTCCACCATCAATGGGATAATCCCCTCTTTGGATGGGATAGCTCCCTTATTGATGGGATAAGTTCCTCTTTGGTAGGAGTGCATGAACCATCTGGAGGCGCCCAATACACGTCGAACAACCTTCTAGAATGCTCTAGAAATGACCACAAGTAACTTTTTAAAGATGAAACTTGCGCATTTTAACCTTTACAGGGGGACGCACCTGCCCCTTTACATACAGAGCGTCCAAAGACGCAGCTTTTGTGAACATTGGATGCGTACCCGCAGGTAAGGTTGAGAGAACCTGCGTCCCCAGAGATAAATACATTTAGAAAGACTTTCTCTCTTTTTTGGAGTTTGACATGGAGAGCAGAGGCATAAGACTTGCCTAAGAGGGTAGCATGACTGTTGATAGAGCCATAGTAACTGTAAATAGTCATGGTGACATTTTTTAGTGTAACAATCCCTAACCTATACCACCTTAACATTACTTTTCCAACGCCCTCTACTTTTTTTTCAACTTGTTGCTTCATGGGCTCTTGTTGCTGTACATCCCTGACCCATACCAAGTTAACATTACAATCCATCCCCGTCTACTTCTTCATTCAAAGGATAAAAGTTGAATTTCATACCATCCTTTTTTTTCAACTGGTAACTGCTTCTTCTGTCGTCTCGCCTCTTATTAAACTACACTGGCCTTCCCAACATAACATGACAATTCCAGTGATATGATTCTTTACAGTTTCTCTTCAATATCGTGGGTAGTTATGTCCTTGTATGATCGTACGTTGATGATTTCGAGATTGAACATGCCGAAAGAATGAAACGAATCGGAGGAAGATTTCAACTTCGACTTTAAACATTTGGAAAGGTTGATTGATATATTGATGAGAACCTAAATGAATTAGGAGTAGGTTTTATGTAATACGGCAAGTTGTGTCCTTTATCAACCAAACTGTACACCAACTAGAAATCCTGCGGATCACGGTGTTCTGTATGGTTCATGAGAACAAATACGCTGAGGAATAGATATACGCTTTCCTTAAACTGCTCAAGGTTTTTGTGATTGCCTCGATGGGAACGCACGTACGTCAGGCATTGTTGGTCTAATTGCTCGATGCGTCAATGTGGACAGCGATACGTCAGCGGTGCAACATCAAAGAGGTTGGGATGTCTAATAGGAAACAAACGCAAGTGATAAAAAGTACTAAACGAGAGCTTTTTGTGATGGCGTCGGTATGGAAACAGAAATATTTTTAAATGTGGTTCACTGTACCCCATAAACAACATTTACCAGTTATTTCGAGAAATTAAGGTACATAATTACTTTAGACAAACATGTCCAAACATGAAATTTCAGGTATTTAAAAAAATCAAAGTAAATAATTGCGTTACATAAATATGTCAAAATACAAAATTTCTAGAAGGAAGACAACCGCCCATCCCACAAGATCACCTACACCACAAATACATTAGGATATCTCTATCACAGGGCTAATACCCCATGTTCCATCACATTGCCGTGACTGATTGTATTTGCAGAAATACAGTTATTTGTCAGAGTATGTGAATTGATAATCAACAGATTTCCTTTTCCAGTAATTCTTATTTAGGATCATCAATATGATCAGAATTGTACTGTAACCCAAGTTTTCTGTTGGAATTTTATCTTCGGTTTTATTCATTTTAATTCAACTAATTTTTGAAAAATGCATCGAAGTTTCAAATCAATTAAAACTCTTAAAATTCTAAGATTGTTACGAATTATATCTCTTCAGGGTTGACAATCGCTACCTTTAACCTAAGTACACGTCTCTTCATGTTGACTGTGGATTTACAGAGCTAATGTATTGACTTTGGATATATAGAGTTAATGTATTAACATCTGTAAATAATGCTCAACAGAATCACGTTTTCTTTTCACTCAGTTGGTCTGAGGGGTGGGTATTGCGTCACCGGAGGACTTGGGCTTTGACATAAAATGCGATACAGGGTAATTGAAAAGCCTTTCGGCGGGAATACTGTTTTTTTACAAACTATTTGCATCCAACCGTGTGTTTTAATTTGGAGTAAACGTTGGCTCTTTAAGCAATATAATTAATCGATACAATGTTGTGAAATAAGGAGCCACATGAAAATATATAATTTTTTCAGTTGACGACCACGCTTTTGTTTATCTCATAATTAATATGGTTAAATATTTCCATGACATGTTTTATGGGTTTATTTTTTAATATTTGTTATCCATATGTAAGCTATTATTTTGATACTATATATTTTTAATTTGGGTTATGTTTCATATTAATAAATATTTTACTCAAACCGTGTGAATAATTCCATATTCATAAGAATTTTGACTGAAAAGTAGTTTAGATGATATTAGGTGGGAATCCTCGAGTTCATATGATAGTATACTCCCGCACTTGATAGAGGGTGTTAACATTATCGATTGTTTCATTATTTTGCTCTGTGTAAAGGTGGTTGGTTCATTGCCATGCTTTTTGCCTAATAACATTTAGATTTGAGATATGGTGTACCTGGGGTACATGAACACTGTTTTTATTATTATTTTTAGTGTGGTTGGTAAAACCAAGCTAAAATCTAGTTTTAATGTTATAGAGGTATTTTTATGTTCTAAATATCAGAAACGAATATCTTTATTGTAGCAATGTTATCTAATTAAGTTAAAAACATGTTGTTAAGACTATTAGTATATGAAATCACAATTTTGCATATTTATATGCTTATATAGTTGCACGTCATTTTATGCTTCAAAGAACATGGAAGGTGAGGAAGACATGGAAATAAAATAAAGAAACGATTTGCAAAGGTGAAAATCATATTGCGCATGACAATTATTTAAAGAAACACACTTTTGTGTAATTGAACAATTGCTTGCTTGTATCTCCAAAGAATTATTAACAATCATTTCAAGGTATTCTACAAAAATATCCAAAATATTTCAGCCACTAAAGAACTTGATTGGACTATTTACCTATAACTAGAAAGTATACCACCTAACATCATACCTTACACATGCCTATATGCCTAAAAGAGAGATTATGTGTGTCTCGACGACTGTTAGATGCTATCCGTTTAATCTAACAAGACGACTATTTACTATTTACTTATAACTAGAAAGTATACCACCTAACATCATACCTTACACATGCATATATGCCTAAAAGAGTGAGATTATGTTTGTGTTTGGACAAGTGTTAGATGCTATCCGTTTAATCTAACAAAATCACTTTCTCTTTTAACAATGGTGATGGTTTAGAATACTTCATTGTACATGGATCTTAAATAATGGGGGATTTTTTTAAAAGTAATATCATATCATGTGGACTAGGGGTTCTAAAATGTTAAAACGTAAGTCAAATATATTATACGGTATTAGGAGAATGGGTCTATTTTTAAATTTAACCAATATATTAATATTTGGGAAGGGAGTTAGGTTCACCAAACTATTTCTTTTTCGGAATATGGGATTTTTAATTTACAAAAAAAACTAGCTATATACTTTAATGGAATTGAACACCTTTAAAATTAATTAAAGGTGAAAGAAATTCATCCATCCTTAATTCTAAATATTAAGTGTCTTGATTAAATTTTAAATATTTTATTAGAAGAGTTTTTAGTTAAATGACTTTGAATTTTAAATGTCGTAATTGATCATTGATTGGAGATTATATGAGTGATTGGAGATTATATGAGTTTTTAGTTAAATGAATTTGAATTTTAAAGGTTGTAATTGATCATTGATCGGAGATCATATTGCTTCGGTAAAGGAATATATTTTTATAGAGTTTTAAATTCATATGTTTTAACCTATTTTATACTTAGGAGGCATTCATGACATTGTGTAGAAACTATTTTATCTTATTTTCCCAAAATTATATAGGATTTTGTAAATTATATTCTTTTTCTACTATAAATAATTATTACATTTAGTTGAAAATTGTAGTATTCGAATAATAACATCTTTTCTATTTGGAATCATAAAGAGGATGGATATTGTTGTACTCCTACAGTAATAGGTGTCATATTTCATGATTGACTGGTTGAGCTCTGTAATATGTTCTTCATTTCCTTACTATAAAGGTTTCCATATTATGATAAAAATAAAAAAATGTAAAAAATATAAAGAGGGTATACCCTAAAAAAAAAATCAAAGGGTGAAAAAAATAAAATGGTCAAAAGAAAAAATAAAAGAAATGAACCCCAAATAAAAAGGACCAGGAAAGTGTGCAAGTCCAAATGCCACTACTATTTCATTTTTGCAAATAAAGCATCATGTACAGCTTGTTGAACTTTTTACCACAATTGATGAATGGCCAAACAGCTTAATCTTGCCCATTTCATGTTTGAATTTCATGTTTTAGAGATAGAGAATAAAAATCTGTCCAAACTGTTTCATCTTCACAGATAACTAGATAGGTAGAGAAGCAAAGAAGCTCAACTGTTTAATCTGAGCCCTTGGAAGAAATAAGTGCAGACTTAGATAGGCTTATCATGCAAAGAAAAGAAAATTGATGAGGGTTTGCTAGTCTAAGTGCACCCAAGTGAAAGAAGGAAAAAAATGTTAGGCAAAGTAGGCAGGGTAGGTAGATTGCTATTGCAGAATGAGATTTGTGATAAATTTTGTCTCTCAAAATGTTAATCTTACCTCTATCACAGGAACCATGGCAGTTTTATATTTTGATGCAGCTCAAGCGAGGCAGATTTCATAACTAACTTCCCTTATGCTTTTCCCTAATCATTTACTAATTTACCCCCAAAGGTATTAATATCTGCTTAATATCACTAAGCCACTCATTCCATTTCATCATTTGCCTAAGTGAATTTCTATTTTACTTAGGAAAGTAGCCATATTTTGTATAAACACCCATTTCATTAGCCTAATTTTTAAACATTATAAACTTAGCACTTTTTAGTTTTCAAACTCATATTAACTATTAACTTTATTATATAAACTCCCTATACTTCTTCCCAATCCCAGTATTATGCATATACAATAAAAAACCCCAATGTTATTTATTCCCACCCCCGGTTGATATACAACCATAAACGCTTTTTTTGGGAATTAATAAGTTCATCAAGAGCTGATTAACAACCCTCCCCATGCGCAAAACCTTTGGATTAATCACCATCAGGGTTGATTAATAACCTAACCTAATCACCCCGCGAACCAATTAAAACAACTCCGATATGATTAAAGTGCGGTTTAATACATTGGCCTCGCTGTTTAAAACTCCACCATCTCCATAACCCATCCACTGTTAGATCAACCGTCGCACATCGGACGGTTGATAACCATTTCGCAACTCATCTTTCTGCCGAGCTTTACCTCCCGGGGAATCAGTGGTATTTCCCTCATACCATGGACACGTGTCACTCTCCCGCATTGTTCACTGCCCCTCCGCCCAAAACCGCCCAAGCCAAAAAGAGATGCGGGAAAAACCGCTTACCACCCTCCCCCCACTGATGTCATCTACTGACGTTAGTTGTTCTTTGCTGACATCACCACCACATCACCCACCATGTCATCCATCCTGTACTCCCGTTGACGTCATGCTGATGTCATCCATCCTTCGAACCAAAAAATTCCCCCCAAAATTCATTTTGTCAAATAAAGGGTGAAAAATTGATTTTTGTTATGTTTTCCTACATTTTGTGCTCTGTGCGTAAAAGCGATTGAGTTCTCAGTTCAGGTTTTTTATCACCTCTCACCAGGAAGGACTCCATCAACAAGCTTCGCAAGACTACCATTCAACCCGCCATTTTACAGTAACACAGTTGAAGGGAAAAAGAAGGATTTCTAAGCCCGTAGAAGAGGGAAACAGAGATAAACAGGGATATTTTGTTACCCCAGCCAGTGGATCTTCAGAAACATGAATGGCCAAAGTAAAGGCAATGAGAAGACACGTTGCAATCTTATTTTTTGTCGAATAGCGATGAGCAGAAGTCAAAACACATTAAAGAATATCAGATCAAGTGTTAAAGAGTATCAATGCAGAATTAAAGGAAAATTAGGCCAGAATCAAAGAGTATCCGAGCTAACAAAGGAAAGTAGATCAGAATTAAATGGCAGTTAAGACAAACAGTTAGCACAGAGCTACTACATGACAGCTACAAGCCGAACCCTAAAAGCCTGCCTTGAGCACAACATAAGTTAGTTGTTTCTACTTTGCTTGTAAATTACTTTAGGTAAAAATCCAGATATTATCTCACAACTTTGATGAGATACCTGTTGTACATATTTTTGTTGTATAAATACCCCCTTCATCAGAGTTTTGAAGAGGTTAGGTATGTCTAGATTTTCTAGACTTTACTGTAATATTGAAACTTTGGAATAAAGAGCTATTGGAAACATATGTTGTCTAGCCTATTGGATGAAGGATTGATGCAGAGGACTTATCACATAATTCTTAAATCAAACTCCGGATCAATAAGTCCCCTATATCTTATGTTTTATAGTTTTCTTGTTTACTATATCACCTGTGTTTCATAATCTGAATGGTAAAGAAAAAGGTTAATTCAGAATTTTCTTAAATGCACTCTGTTTTCAGTTTTTATTATTCTCTGTGTTTTTTTCAGAATTAGCATAAACAGTGAATTCTTAATTGCTCTTGTTTCTTGATTCTCTCATATTGGTTATTTGATAAATAATTCTTAACTGCTCTTTGTCGTTTAGCATCCATTTTCCCTCTTTCAATATGTTGAAGGATTCTTAACTGCCCTTCACCCATTTGAGCCCATTCCATATGTTTTAATCTCTTTAATTTGTTCCTTCTTTGACTACCTTGCTTTGTGATGCCATCCTCTGTTGAAAAACCAAATCCAGAAAACCATCTTCTTTGACTCCATCATGCCCAATGGACTGAACTATTCTATTTTATGTCACTGTTCTATTGAATCTCACCCCCAAACTCAAAACAAAACCCTTGAACTTCATAACTAGCCTAACACCTTTAAAAACAAATCTAATTCATAAAGAGAGGGCCCTCTCTGGATTTAGATTGGCTAGAATCTATATCTAAAAGATTTGTCTATGGTTACCTCGACCGTATTCCTTGTCTTACAACTTTCGGGAACAACCTGAGAGATAACATCATTGGCGACTCCACTGGGGACTTGAATAATTGTCTTTTACTATTATTTATTTAATAAACTATAGATGGAGCCCGAAGTTAGCAAGGTAGCCTTTGAAACTGCTTTTTCTTTGCAATTGCAGAAGTAAATAAATGTTGCTTCAGTCTATCTCCTATCTAGTTTATGGATTGAACACTTGGTTTCAAATCCTTGATCAGTTCCTCTTTTCAAATAAATATTTAGGAAATTTCAAAACTTCCATATCTAAAACTTCCTAGAAGAGACTGTTAAAGTTGTATTCTCAAAACTATTCCAAGAAATAACCAAAAATATACCTAGAAACTAGCTTCAGAAAAGATTCATTACACCAGATCAAATCCTGATCCTAATCTTCCACCTGTGTTTGAAAATCCTAATCTGATTCCTAGGATCCTTAGAAGATAAGACAACCAAGAAAATTCTGCTAATTCACACCTTGACAGACATTTGCAGAACTCCATCCAATCTGAGCTTACCTCTAAAAAAACACCAAACCTTTCTGTCATTGCTGCAGTTTCTCCAAGTTCCCCACAGCACCTCAACCCACCCTTTCCAATCCTCCATCTACAACACCCATTCCCACTATTATCCCTACTCTTCCAGTTGTCACAGTTGTTTATGCAACCATGGCAAACAGATATACTCCCCTAAACTTACTTGCAAATCCAAGGGCTATGCGTCAAGACTATCAAAGTAAAATCACCTATTTTAACGGTACTGGCACTTACACAACTCAACAACATACCAAGAAAATGACCGACTACTTTGAAAACTATGAGATTGATAATGATGTTAGAATGAAAGTTTTTGTTCAAAGTTTAACTCGAGATGTTAGAACCTGGTTTAGAGACCTCCCTACAAACAGTATCAATGATCCACAAGCTCTTTATCAGACCTTCTTGAACAAATGGGAAAAGAAGAAAGATCCTCTCCACATTTTATCAGAGTATGAGAACCTAAGAAGAGGCACACAAGAAACTGTCCAAGATTACTGTACCAGATTCAATAATATCTACAATGCTATTCCTCAAAATCTCAGACCTCCTCCAAATTTGGCTTTGATCAAATTCCCTGATGCATTTGATTCTGATATGGCATACCAACTTAGGGAAAGAGCTCCCCAAAACTTAGAAGAGATGTAGAGTATAGCTGTCAGTGTTGAGGCCAACCTGATATGTAAACGATCTAGAGCCAGAGTTGAAAGAAAGACACCTTTCAAAGAAGAACCTTCTGCCTTTGAAAAAAAATTAGATGCTATTATTAAAGGAATGGATAGACTTGGAGATAGAGTGGAAACAATTGAGAGAAAATCCCCTTGGGATGGTCAACCAAGTAACACTGGGAGAAATCCAAATTTCAGGAAAAAACAAAATCCTAACACTGGAAAGACAGGGCCTGACCAAAATATTATGCCCCCATTTCAAGAAAATTATGCTGAAGCCTCAACTTCCGATGAACCAGAAGAAGACACTAAAATTAATTTAATGGGACTCAGCAATGAACAACAAGTTTTCTTGACCCAAGAAGATCAAGAAGCTCACATCCCTAAACAATTCCAAACTCAGTTAGGTGAATCATTTAACTTTAGGGAGGGATATGATACAACCATTTATGAAGTCCACAAACAGTACAATCTGAGGAGCAGAGGAATAGATGTCCCTGAAATCAGCAAATAGAAAGATACCAAGCAGCCTAACAAAGGTAAAGTCAGTAACCCCCCTATACATATTCTTTCTAAAACAAATCCTAACCCAAATAATCTAATTGTTGAAGATATATCAGACAATCAGCCGTCTAACAAACAACCTTCCACTTCTATTCCCGCTAAAGGAAAAGAAGAACAACCTCTAGAACATGATTTGGAAGAAATTGCAGCCCATAATCCCAGTCCTGAAGAGTAGAAAAACGCAGAAAATTTAGCTGTCCGAAATACAAAGATTCAAACTGAAAAACCTTTTAATCTTGAGACAGAAGTAGGAAAAATAAAGATAGCTATTCCCTTATCAGAATTAGCTAAACATGATTTTTACAGAAGTCAAATCAGCAGATCACTCAAAATTTCTGTGAATGAAGATTCAGTAAACGTTTTTGATGACCAGCTGGAACTGATATTTGGCCTTGAAACAAATGGCAAAACAGCAGAGGGACAAGTTCCTCCTTTTTATGTGGCTTTAAAAATACACGATAAGATACTCCATAATGCCATGTTTGATTGTGGTGCTTCTCATAACTTAATGCCTAAATCTGTAATGGAGAAACTTGATCTTGACATCACCAGGCCATATAAAGACCTTTTCTCTTTTCATTCAAGTCAGGTTAAATGTTTGGGTTTAATCAAAGACTTATGTGTGTCACTAGTCCAATATCCTGCCAAAACCATTTTGATGGACATAGTAGTAGCAGATATTCCTCCAAAATATGGTATGTTATTGTCTAGATCTTAGGGTGCAAAACTTCAAGGATCTCTACAGTTAGACATGGCTTACGCTACTATTTCAGTGTTTGGTCAACCAAAGAGACTATACAGAGATACCTTAATGAAGTATGTAGTAAGTAGTCAAGAGAAACCTGAAAATTTCCCTATCTCCTCAGTACATTCAGATATGGATTCTTTTATCCTATACAATGCTGAAATTGATCCCTCACACGCAATAAAAGGTTTAACAGATGAAACAGAAAAAATTGCAAACAAAAGGTCTAGGGCCTGAATCCAAGAAATTTTTGAAAATCAAGAAACATCAGATAAATCAGAAGAAACTGAAAAACCAGATCTCCCGGCTAAACAGATCCTTGAAACTCCAGATACTAATTATAAACATGATATCCTTTGGTACTTAGAATTTGATGGTTCTGTCAACAAATTAGGAGCAGGAGTAGGAGTCTGGGTGCACAATCTTCAAAACAATCATGCTGAATGTCATGCCTACAGGGTAAAACTTAGGTGCACTAATAATATGGCTGAATATGAAGCTCTGCTGCTAGGTCTTCAACTGGTCAAGAAATTGGGGGCAACGAGAATGTCAGTCATGGGAGATTCTGATTTAATCATTCAATAGATAAAAGGGAAGTTCTTGAAAAATGATCCCAGATTGAGAGAGTACCGAGAAACAACAATAGAAATCCTCGATACATTTCAAGAAACTCAGCTTGCCAAAATCCGAAGAAAACATAACTTGCAAGCTCATAGCCTAGCATTGTTTTCCAGCTCTTGTAAATTACCATTTGAACTAAATCATCAATTCACCGCGGAAATTAGACACAGGCTAGCCATACTTGATAAAGTGAAGAACTGGGAAGTGTTTGAAAGTGATATATAGATCAAGAATTTTTTGGCCTTACAAGAGGAACTCTCCAGCACTAACACAGATGAAGACACACTTAGTGAGTTTGATCCAGCCAATCAGACACAAATAGGCTTTTCAGCAGAAAATACAAGTCGAATGCTTCATCCAACGAAATTTACCAAAGAGGAAATACAAGAGCTCAAACAAACAGATGTTGATGAGATTATTGAAGAAGCATCTGAAGTCATCCATTTAAAAGACAATGACTTGCCTAAGGGATTAACTCCTTTGGAAGATCTCTTTGATTTCAATGATATTCCAAAGAAACCTCAGATGGAACCTCCAAAAGTAGACATTGAAGACTACAACATAGGAATTCAACGCAACCCAAAAATGGTAAAATTGTCCAAATCTTTGCCCCCTGATCAAAAGCTTAAGTATTTTGAATTGATCAAAGAATTCCAAGATGTCTTTGCCTGGAGCTATGAAGAGCTGAAATCTTATGGTACCTCTATGATTCAACATACAATACCCCTCAAATAAAATCAAAAACCATTCAAACAAAATCTTAGAAGAATCAACCCTATACTCCTTAGTTTAATAGAAAAATAAATCAGACGAATCCATCATACAGGGATAATTGCCCCAATCAAATTTTTAGAGTGTGTATTTAATTTAGTGCCTACCAGGAAGAAAGCAGGAGAAATCAGATTATGTGTTGACTTAATAAATTTAAACAAGGTTTATCTAAAGGACAACTACCCTTTACCCAAAATGGATCTTATTTTACAAAGGGTAGTAGGAGCTTCCAACATTTCACTGTTGGATGGGTTTCCAAGTTTTAATCAGATTCTAGTTCAGCCTGATGACCAAGACAAGACTGCATTTAAAACACCATGGGGTACATTCAAATATGTTAAAATGCCATTCAGACGTAAGAATGCAGGGGCAACCTTTCAACAAGCAATGGACATAGCTTTTGCAAAAGAGATTCACGATTTTCTAGTTGTATATCTAGATGACCTCATTGTATTTTCTAGATCAGATCAGCAACATTTAGATCATTTGAGACAAATGTTTTTAAAATGCAGAGAATATGGTATTTCACTCAATCCTAAAAAATCTTTGTTTGGTCTAGAAGAAAGCAAAATCTTAGGTCATATCATCTCTAATGATGGCATCAGAATTGACCCTGCTAGAATAGAAGCTATTCTGCAAATACCCCACCCGCAGAAATATCAAAGAACTGCAAGCTTTCTTAGGGAAGATTAACTTTTTGAGAATATTTATATCCAATTTGGCTGAATTAGTTAGATTGTTGAACAATATGTTGAGAAAGGATTCAAATGTTAAATGGACAACAGAAGCCAAACAAGCGTTTGAAGAAATTAAATTGACTTTGACCAGAACACTAGTCCTCACAAGTCCAAAATTTGACAGAGATTTCATAATTTTTTCCTTTGCATCAGAACACACCATAGCAACTGTTTTACTTCAAAAAGATGATCAAGGATGTGAAAAACCCATAGCCTTTTTTAGTAGAGCACATAGAAATGCACCTTTGAAATACAAAATCATGGAAAAACAGGCCTTTGCACTTGTGAAAGCCATTCAAGACTTCAAAGTCTATATAATGTACTCACATGTAATAGCTTATGTGCCAAATGTTGTTGTCAAAGACATCCTCACTCAGGATGGAATTGAGGGCAAATGAGGTAAATGGATAGCTAAAATATTGGAGTATGATATTGAAATAAAACCTACAAAGCTAATAAAACGATAAGGATTAGCCAAACTCATGACTCAAAACAAACTTTCAAGCCCTGGACATTAATGAACTGGATAATGAACAGGGGATGGCAACTCCACAAATTAACTAGGCCTTCTTAGAATCACCCTTGGTATGCTGACATAATTCATGTATTATTAAACCTGCAGGCTCCTACAGGGTTATCCAGAACAAAGAAAAGGTTTTTAAAGATGAAAGCTTCAAAATTTTGTATTTTAGATAATGCTCTTTTTTGGAAAAATCATGAATGTATTTTATTGAATTGTTTGATAAAAGATGAAGCTGACAAAGTTCTCAAAGAATTTCATGCAGGGGACTGCGGAGGACACCTTTACTGGAAATAAACTGCAGACAAAATCCTAAGGGATGGATTTTACTGGCCAACCTTGTTCACTGATGTGAAGAAGTTTGTCACTACTTGCCATAAGTGCCAAATTTTTGAAGGCAAAAGGAAATTGTTACCCTTGGCATTAAGACCAATTTCCACTAAAAAGGATTTTCAACAATGGGGTTTGGACTTCATTGGAGAAATCCATCCTCCCTCATCTGGCCAACATAAATGGATTCTAACTACCACAGACTATTTCACCAAATAGATAGAAGCCATCCTTGCTAGACAAGCCAATGATACATTGATTATAGGATTCTTAGAAACCAACATCTTGTCTAAATTTGGCTGTCCTGAAAAGCTCATAATCGATAATGCTGCTGCCTTCAAATCCAAGAAACTAATAAATTTTTGCAGCAAATATCATATCATTTTAGGCCATTCCTCAGCCTATTACCCTCAAGGTAATGTTCTAGCTGAATCCTCCAATAAAAGCCTGATTAACATTATTAAGAAACTGTTGGAAGAGAACAAGAAAAACTGGCACAAGAAGCTCACAAATGCACTATGGGTAGACATACTTACTACAAAGAGATCTATTGGAACTAACCCTTATGAGCTAGTTTATGGCATGGAGGCTATGTTTCCTTCATCTTTGGGAGTTCCTGTGATGAAATTGCTGCAAAAATATCAAGTGGAACCAAATGACATTCAAAGAAGAATAAATCAAACCATCCATTTGCAGCAGACCAGAGAAGAAATGCACCAAAGATCCCAAGTGTTACAAGAAAAACTTAAGAAAATATTTGATAAAAGGACCAAAGCAGAAGACTTCTACATTGGAGACAAAGTTCTAAAATTGGATTCTAGGAGAGAAGACAAAGGAAAACATGGGAAGTTTGACTTCCTGTGGAAACGGCCATTCATCATCCATGCATTACAAGGGAACAATACTTACTTTCTAAAGAGCCTGGATGGTACAGAAATAGAAGAAGGACCAGTGAATGGTCGAATGCTGAAACATTACTTTGATTCAGTTTTTTGATGTATTTTTTACTCTAACATGTACATACTATATCCTTAATAGTATCACAATTTGGATTGGATACTAACTTGCTATAGTTGAAGCCCGAGGAGAAGGCCCTAAGCTCCACAAGTATGCTGTCATACACACAAATAAAGCAACCAGGAAAGGAATATTTCAGAACACAGTCAAAGTTACTCATAAGGCAATTTGACCTACTGTTCTTGACTTTCCACTAGGGAAAGCCATCCCCAAGTGGAGCCAGTGTTGTACTCCTATAGCAATAGGTGTCATATTTCATGATTGACTGGTTGAGCTCTGTAATATGTTCTTCCTTTCCTCGTTGTTAAGGTCTCCATATTATGAAAAAAAAATGTAAAGAGGGTATACCCTAAAAGAAAAATCAAAGGGTGAAAAAAATAAAATGGTCAAAAGAAAAAATGAAATAAATGAATCCCAAATAAAAAAGACCAGGAAAGTGTGCAAGTCCAAATGCCGCTACTATTTCATTTTTGCAAATAAAGCATCATGTACAGCTTGTTGAACTTTTTGCCACAATTGATGAATGGCCAAACAGCTTAATCTTGGCCAGTTCATGTTTGAATTTCATGTTTTAGAGATAGAGAATAAAACTCTGTCCAAATTGTTTAATCTTGGAAGATAAGTAGATAGGTAGGGAAGCAAAGGAGCTCAACTATTTAATTTGAGCCCTCGGAAGAAATAAGTGCAGACTTAGATAGGCTTATCGTGCAAAGAAAAGAAAATTGATGAGGGTTTGCCAGTCTAAGTGCACCCAAATGAAAGAAGGAAAAAAATGTTAGGCAAAGTAGGCAGGGTAGGTAGATTGCTGTTGCAGAATGAGACTTGTGATAAATTTTGTCTCTCAAAATGTTAATCTTACCTCTATCACAGGTACCATGGCAGTTTTATATTTTGATGCAGCTCAAGCGAGGCAGATTTCATAACTAATTTCCCTTATGCTTTTCCCCAATAATTTACTAATTTCCCCCCAAAGGTATTAAGATCTGCTTAATATCACTAAGCCACTCATTCCATTTCATCATTTGCCTAAGTGAATTTCTATTTTACTTAGGAAAGTGGCCATATTTTGTATAAACGCCTATTTCTTTAGCCTAAGTTTTAAACATTATAAACTTAGTGCTTTTTATTTTCAAACTCATATTAACTATTAACTTTATTATATGAACTCCCTATACTTCTTCCAAATCCCCGTATTATGTATATATAATTAAAAACCCCAATGTTATTTATTCCCGCCCCCGGTTGATATACAACCATAAATGCATTTTGAGAATTAATAAGTTCATCGGGAGCTGATTAACAACCCTCCCCGCGTGCAAAACCTTGGGATTCATTACCATCAGGGTTGATTAATAACCTAACCTAATCACCCCGCGAACCAATTAAAATAGCCTCGATATGATTAAAACACGGTTTAATACATTGGGCCCGCTGTTTAAAACTATGCCATCTCCATAACTCGTCCACCGTAGATCAACCGTCGCACATCGGATGGCTGATAACCATTTCACAACCCATCTTTCTGTCGAGCTTTACCTCCCAGGGAACCGGCGGTATTTCCCCCGTACCATGGACATGTGTCGCTCTCCCACGTTGTTCGTTGCCCAAAACCGCCCAAGCCCAAAAGCAGTGTGGGCAAAGCCGCTTACCACCCTCCCCCCCACTGACGTCAGTTGTCCTTTGCTGATGTCACCGCCACGTCACTTGCCACATCACCCGCCACATCATTCGTCCCGTACTCCCGCTAACGTCATGTTGATGTCATCCATCCTTCGAACCAAAAAATTCCCGCCAAAATTCATTTTGTCAAATAAAGGGTAAAAAAGTCATTTTTGTTATGTTTTCTTGCATTTTACGCTCCCGGCGTAAAAGCGACTGAGTTCTCGGTTTAGGTTTTTGACTGCCTCCGACCAGGAAGGACTCCATCAACAAACTCCGTAAGACTACCATTCAACCCGCCATTTTACAGTAACATAGTTGAAGGAAAAAAGAGGGATTTCTAAGCCCATAGAAGAGCGAAACAAAGATAAATAGGGATATTTTGTTACCCTGGACAGTGGATCCTCAGAAACATGAATGGCTAAAGTAAAGACGATGAGAAGACACAAGTCTTATTTTTTGCTCGACAGCGGTGAGTAGAAGTCAAAACACATTAAAGAGTATCAGATCAAGTGTTAAAGAGTATCAGTGCAAAATTAAAGGCAAATCAAGTTAGAATCATAGAGTATTCGAGATGACAAAGGAAAGCAGATCAGAATTAAAGGGCAGTAAAGACAAATAGTTGGCACAGAGCTACTACAAGGCAGCTGCAAGCTGAACCCTAAAAGCCTGCCTCCAGCACAACATAAGTTAGTTGTTTCTACTTTTCTTGTAAATTACTTTAGGTAAAAATCCAGATATTATCTCACAGCTTTGATGAGATACCTGTTGTACATATTTTTGTTGTATAAATACCCCCTTCATCAGAGTTTTGAAGAGGTTGGGTATGTGTAGATTTTCTAGACTTTGCTGTAATAATGAAACTTTGGAATAAAGAGCTGTTGGAAACATATGTTGTCTGGCCTACTGGATGAAGGATTGATGCAGAGGAATTATCACAGAATTCTTGAATCAAACTCTGGATCAATAAGTCCCCTATATCTTATGTTTTACAATTTTCTTGTTTACTATATCACCTATGTTTCATAGTCTGAATGGTAAAGAAAAAAGTTAATTCAAAATTTGCTTAAATGCACTCTGTTTTCAGTCTTTATTATTCTCTTTGTTTTCTTTAGAATTAGCATAAACAGTGAATTCTTAATTGCTCATGTTTCCTGATTCTCTCATATTGGTTATTTGATAAACAATTCTTAGCTGCTCTTTGTCGGTAAGGATCCATTTTCCCTCTTTCAATATGTTGAAGGATTCTTAACTGCCCTTCACCCATTTGAGCCCATTCCATCTATTTTCAGCTCTTTAATTTGTTTCCTGTTTGACTACCTTACTTTGTGATGCCATCCTCTGTTGAGAAAACAATTCCAGAAAACCATCTTCTTTGACTCCATCATGCCCAATGGACTGAACTGTTATGTTTTACCTCACTGTTCTATTGAAGCTCACCCCCAAACTCAAAACAAAACCCTTGAACTTCATTAATAGCCTAGTACCTTTAAAAATAAAGCTAAGCCATAAAGAGAGAGCCCTCTCTAGATTCAGATTGGCTAGAATCTGTATCTAAAAGATTGGTTTGTGGTTACCTCGACCATATTCCCTTTCTTACAACTTTCGGGAACAACCTGAGTGATAACATATATAAGGAGGTAGTGAGAAGCGGATTAATAATGCAAGAATATCTATCTTTGTGACTTTTTTTTGGTAGAAATGAAATATATTATGGAGGAGCATGATGATAAATCATTAACCTTTGTACTTTATTTATGTATTTAATGAACCACTAAAGTATCTTGATATGCAATAAGAAAGATCATTAATTTCATAGAAAGAGTTAAAGATGAAATGGTCTCGTGATCCTTAAGGAACATGTCTGATTTTCTAACTCAAATCTCGTGTAGAAAATGATCAAAGATATTTTTTAAACATGATGTTATGTGAATTTTCAAATATTGGGACCAACATCCTACGAATACATATATTGAGAGATATGAAACTTGCCATGAAAAAATGGTACCTACAATATCTGGTGAAAAGGAAATGTATTTTATTTGAAAATATGTAATAATAGGAGATATTAACAATAAAATTAGTGTGTTAGAAATGAATTTAGTGTTATTATTTTATACCTAGTGATGTCCATGCTATGCCATAGATTTATAAATTGAAAGGCATGTGAATAGATATAGATAGCTCAACAAGAGCAACAATAATGAAATATTCAAATTCCTATCATTGATAATTTATTAGACCAATTATAAGGACCATATTCAAGGAAATAACTAAGATACAAAGCCTTATCTTGTGTTATTTCCATTCTATAAGCTAATCTGGTGCATGGTGAAAATATAGGCTGATAGTATAATCATGAAGCATTGAAACTTATTCAAGAACCACAAAAACACCTGGATCATCAAATAATTTTGTATGGATGAATGATTCAATTGGGCATAAGGATCACATATATCTATGTAAGAATTATAGTCTCAAATAAATGTCTTTTGAACTACACGCAAATATTATAGGAGATCAATCAATAATATGAAAACATAGCACAAGATCAAGAAGGATTCTTCTTGGGAATGTGATAAGATTGATTTTCAAAACTTTGTAGCAAAATGTTTGGATTACCAATAGAGCAATGGAGAGACTATCAAGACCGTGAGTATTGTAGAGTCATTATCCATATAAATTCAATTTTGGGAAGAGGTACTAATGGATTTTACTACAATTCTAACAACATTAGACTAAAATAATATCTTCATGTTGAGGGTGGATTGATTTAAAAAAAATCCTTTAAAGGAGGTATAGTACTTGTAACATTGATGGAAATAATTTAGGCATTACATGAGAACTCCAATATTATTATAACTCATAAAGAACCAATCTTAATAAGTAATTATTGAACTAATCCATTTACTTGTTTGGGTACTCAATTATCCCATCGATCATCTTATTATACTTAAATTGAGGTTCTGAATAAGTTTCTACAATTTTATCTCCATTTCTTTCCATGTAATAAATAAACATGACGAGTCAATGGTCACCCTTAGAAAAATGTCAGAACATCACTTCCTTCTAAATGTCATAAAAAATTTCCCCATTTATTGCTCCTTGTGAATATTTCTTTTATTATTCACATAGAGGGAAATCTAAAGTTAAGAAAATCAGGGACATAGAACATGAACAAGAAGTTCCACAAGTATTGGAGGACAATTTGGTTAACACACAATAGAATGACACTACAAGTTTATGAGCATTGTAATCAAAGAAAATTTGAAGTTGTAGAATTGGGATATATAACGATACGACCATATAAATAGATTTCCCTCGAGCAACAAATGGATGAAAATAAATTAACATACCAATATGTTGGTCCTATCAAGTATTGAAAAGTATTGGTAGTATGGCGTATAAGATGTATTAGCATGTATACACTTTTGCATTGACCTGTTCTTCCACATTTATTGTATAAATGAAGCTAATAATCGAGTTCAAACTATTTTGTTAAAGATCAATAAAAAAAGGAAAATCATATTAAAACCTCAAAAAATTGTTGAACATAGATCAAGAACTACAATACTAAGCAATTATTAAGTAACTTATCAAGTACAACAAATTGCAAATAGAAGATGCAAGATGGGAAAATGATTTTTTTTCATATAAAAACATCCATAATTAATTAAATGTTTAGGGGAAAATGATTTTTGGAGAGGAGAGGTATGATAATTATTAATAATACGATACTACATTTATGTTGTAACATTAGTTTTTATGGCCATAGTTGTCATTGATGACAAAGGTGTAGAAAAGTATGATGAAAAAGGGTGAGTTGATGTATACACTCCACATTTTAAGTTGTTGCAATGCTTGTTATCTTTGTGTTGATTCATTATGTTATGGAGTTATTTTTATGCTATGGGTGTTATGCTTGCTATGTTTGTTGATGTACTATGTTACGGCATTGTTCTGAGACATGAATAGCTTGCATAGGTTGTGCATATATTGTTGCAGTCTACTTGCATGTGAGATTAGGTGAGCATAGATATGGCCTTGGAAATTCTTTAAATGATATTGATATGTTGCATAGATATACTTACCTCAAGTGAAAATACATTGATGTAATTTTGTGATGCTTGTTATTCTCTTAAGAAAGGGTATGTCGTTGAACCAGTTGAGGCAGTTTCCTTATTATTGTTGAAGAAAATAGAGACGTTATGTTACAGAGGTATATTGTGTTCATATGATGGTTGAGTTGATTTGCTTGAAGAGGTGTTGTTAAAGACTCATAAAAAAAATTGTAATCCAAGGCAATGAGAAAGGAGTTGGTTGAGTGTGCCTATGTGAATGCATCTTATTTGAATATTTTGAAATTCATTTAATGTGTTTTTAATATTCAAAAGTTGAAAGAGTTTTGAAACGGAGAGATAACCTTGGAATGCAAAGAGGAAAAAATTTCATTTCATATTCATGCATGGAATACTAATAACCAACAAACTGTATTTATAAAAATCTTTTTTTTTGGAAAGGATGAACTATTAGAGAGTATGTGAGAGAGATGAGATGTTGTGAGAGCTTTTTTATGAGTTACATGGCATAAAGATACAAAGGTATAAGAACAACTGTGAAGTGAATCTGAGGAGGAGATGAGGTAGCAATATAGATGAAGGTATGCAGAACTAAAGACTAGTAAACCAACATATTGTTTATTGTATGTATCAGGGGATTATCACATAATTTCAAGTTGTAGCTTGAAAAATAGTAGGTTGGAACATATTGAGATAAGAGTCTCCTATGAGTTGTAGCTTGCAGAAAATTTATGTAAGTGGGAGTAGGAGCTTCTCGGTAAGTTTTAGCTTGCAGAATAAGAGAGAGCTTGTAGCCTTCAAAAGCTGATGTAATAGAGGAAGTAGGAGTTTTTATTTGCATCACAACAATAAGAAATTCTTGACTTTCTCCCTTTATGGGTTTCAATTATATCTGGTATCAACATGTGTTGAATTTGTGTAAAAAATTGTATGTTGTGGTTTATATGTTACATGTTATTTATATATTAAATTTGTTGGTCATATGATGTACTTTTGGTCATTTAATGCTTTAGTTAACTATTGAAAAGGAAAGTAAAACTTGTCTATGACTCCCCTAAATTGATTAACCACTCCTCTTATTTAAGTCAATTTTCCAACAATTGGTATCAGAGCTGGTTCCTTCTTTGTCACACTAACAATTAGAAGGTAGACCTAGTTGAGAAATGGAATATAAAAATGCACTTGTACTTAGTACTACAAGAATACTTGAATGGAAAGAGCAAGTAAAAGAATATCTGATAACTTATGGACCTAATGTATGGAAGTTAGTGTGTCATGGATATTATAAAGATTTCCACTCAATGCAAGAATTAGAGTGGAATACTCAAGAAAAATGTGCAATGTATAACAATATTCATGATATGTATCTTGACACATTTATATATATAAATCAGAAAAAGAAATTCGGGATATATTGCAGCTCATGCATGAAGAATATGTTGATATTGGGTATCATTGGATGTGCTCTAACTTCGAAATTTTGTGGAAGGGCTAGAACACATGAGATCTCCAAGACCTAGAAATCGTTTGTAGAAATTCCACCTGGATGTGGAGTTATTAAAATAATTAACATTTTTAATGGATTACTAAGTCTAAACTTAGGAAACTAAAAATATTAATGTGTATTAAAAAAGATATGGGTGAGAAGCCGCTAGGAGATGAGGATCAAGTTTGTTTTAATCTTAGCCATTGATTAGAGACTTAATCTGAGCCATTGATTCATCCACAGGAAAAGTGTAAGATAAGACTTGGGAGTCATTTGGAGATACACTCGGAAAATACTCAGTATCCCGAGGGAAATCGATTCTCAAGGAGAAGGAGCTCGATTTCAGAGGGAGAGTTGTAGGGCGGAGGAAGAGGAGGGCATTAGCACCAGTCAGAGATTGAGGAGGAGGTAATGTAGGGCATTTGAGAGACAACGTAGAGGGAAGGTCAAGCAAACAAAATCATTGGAGACATAGTCCTCATGCAGGCTGACAGAGAGTGATGCATAGTGACGTAGAGGTGATGGAGACGTGGGTGAAGGGTCTCCACGATGTCAGAACTTCTCAAGGAAGAGGAGAAACTTTGTTTTAGGTGTTTTCTCTCACTAGTGTCTGAATTTCTCTATAAAATCATTCATTGTAAAGAGATTGTTGCTGAAGATTAGTAAAACCCTCATCTATTGCATGGGTTTTCCCACATTAGTTTTTTCCGGTGACAATTTTCCAAAAACAACTGTGTTGATGTGATTGATTCTTGTGCTTGTATATCATCATTATTTTCTCTATGTAATTATGTGTTAACTGCAATAGAATTTATTTTAATATTTACTAAAGGGTTTTTTGTAAATAACTTTTTTTGAGAAATAAGTAGGTGAAATAAATCAATTGCTACAGTAGAATTTCTTATTAGAAATTTTCACATGGTATCAGAGCAAAGATCAGGCAATAAAATATAAGAATATTCTATGAGTTGGGAGTATGATGTTGAGACATCAACTCAAAGGGCCTCACACAGATCTCTAGAGAAAGAAGAGAGCACAGAGAACATGGATCATGATTACTCTATGTTAGCTTCAAGACTAGAAGAAGAAGTTGCTTGCCTAGGAAGATCTGCCTCCTCTGAGGTATGGTATATAGATAGTGAAGCTTCTTGGCACATGATAGGAATATGAGAATGTTTTTTGAATTATCAGGAAGAAAGGATTAATTTTCAGATCGCCGTGAGAAATAAGGCAAAGTGTACCCTTGTAGAAAGAGGTAATGCAGTCTTTCCAATAGAAGCATGGGATCAACTTTAAGGAACCAATGTGTCGCATGTGTTAGGATTGGGGATGAACTTACTCTTGGTATTTCAGCTTCAAAACAAGGACTATTATATTTTCTTCATTAAAGAGAAAGTATATGTCAAACACCTGAGTTGGACAAAGAAGGCCCGGATTGGAATGAAAAGTAACAGGTTATATATATTACACCTAGAATCTCCAATGGCACTAATAGGCAGCTGTGGGGATAAATATTTGAATGAATTATGGCACAGGGAGGATGGGACACTTACACCATGGGGCTCTAAGAATTCCAGGGAAAACAGTATCAAGAGTTCCAGAATTAAGTATTGAATGAGATGATGTATGCAGAGGATGCACACTAGAAAAGTATTCTAAGGCAACATTTTTCAGAAGCAACAATAGGGCTAAGAGTGTTCTAGGATTGATACGCTCAGATATCTGTAGACCCATGTACACAAAAGCTCTTAGTGGCGACGAATATTTCATCACCTTCATTGATGACCATTCCAGAAAGACTTGGATCTATTTTCTGAAAACCAAGGATGAGGTTTCAGTCAATTCAAAGAGTTCAAGGCTCTCATTGAGAATCTAATAGGAAAGAAGATAAAGATATTGTGCTCAAATAATGATGGAGAATACATCGACAAGGACTTGACTAATTTTTGTGCAAGGGAAGGCATCATAAGAGAGTGGACATCCCGCTATAATCTGGAGCAGAATGGAGTAGTAGAGAGGAAGAACTGGAATATTTTTTAATCAACCATGACGATGTTGTAGATCAGGATATGGTCAAGTTTCTATGGGTAGAAGAATGCAACACGATAGTGTATATCCACAGTAGGACTCCTCACAAGGCATTAGGTATGATTACTCTGGAGAGTGTCTTCACCTATAATAATCTTGAAGTCAGTCATTTCAATATATTTGGGAGTTTGACATACTACCATGTACCCGAAGATAAGAGGAAGAAATTGGATCAAAATGCAAAAAAAGGATATCTTGTAGGATATAGCAAGAATGCTAAGGGATATACAATCTATCTTCCGGGGAATAGGAAGATCGTAATCTAGCAGGATGTGAAGTTCATGGAGGAAAGAGCCTTAAAAAAATCCCAAGAAATTCCTTCCAAAGAGCAGTCAAAGGATTATCTGTTGGTACAATCACTTTGACCAGCAAAAACTAGCGTTAGTGTTACTCCTAAAGACAAAACTCCAGAGGTGGAGCCTCAGCAAGAGGAGGAGCAGATAGATATAGCTACTACTAGTGGTAAGGCGAGTCAAGAACTTCGAAAGATACTACAAGATGCAGAGGATTTTTTTGAGGTGCCTAGGAACATGAAAAGGGAGCGTAGACAACCAAACAGATACTAAGTCTTCGTAGCTCGGGTTGGAGAGCCGTCCAATTTTTAGGAGGTCGTTCAACATCAAGTATGGGTAGATTCTATGGTGGAGGAATATAGTTTCATAATAATAAATGATGTTTGGGAAGTGGTTCCTAGGCTTTAGGATATGTTGGTTGTATGTTTGAGATGGCTCTACAAAGTCAGATGCGCTACAAATGGCAGTGTAGAAAAATACAAAGACATGTTTGTGGCTAAGGGGTTTACTCAAAAGGAAGGGATAGACTATGAAGAAAGCTTCGCCCCAGTAGCCAGGTATACTTCTATTATATACATGATATCCCTTGCAACTTAGACGGGGTGGGAGATTCTCCAAATGGATGTCAAGATAAAGTTCTTGAATGGGGTGATAGAAGAAGAAGTATACATTGAACAACCAGAGTGTTTTGAGACACATGAGAAAAAATATCATGTATGCAGATTGAAGAAAGCTTTGTATAGGCTTAAACAGATAGCTATAGCATGGTGCGATCAAATTTATGGCTACTTGCAGAAGATGAGATTCATCAAGAGTGGCATAGATCCTAACCTCTATTATCTGGTTGTAGAGAATGAGCCTCTAATCCTAGTTTTATATGTGGATGATCTCTTTCTGACATGATCATCTAGGCTCATCAAATATTTCGAGGAGAACCTTGCCACAGAATTCGACATGAAGGATTTGGGATAGATGCATTATTTCCTGGGGTTAGAAGTTGGGTAGCAGAAAGGTGAAATTTTCCATGGGCAAGGGAGATATGTTACAGAGATTTTGAAAAGGTTCATAATGCAAGATTGTAGACCTATGGCTACTCCAATGATCACCAACTAAAAGAAGATTAATGCATCTGAAGATAAATAATTCGATCCTACCTTGTACAGGTAGCTCATAGGGTCCCTTATGTATTTGGTCAATACAACCGAACATTTATTACTCTATCAACACCCTTCGTTAGTTCATGGTAGAACCAAAGAGGGCGCATCGAGCATCATCAAAACATGTTCTCAGATATATATGAGGAACAGTCGATTATGGATTAATATACACCCAAGGCAATGATATTAGGTTGAGTGGGTTCACTGACGCATATTGGGCTGGAAGTTCAGTAGATCGGAAAAGTACCACTGAGTATTATTTCAGCATTGGGTCAAGAATGACCTTCTAGAGTAAAATTGTGGCTCTTAGCTCAACTGAAGTTGAATATATGGCAGCTAGCACAACTTCGTGCAAAGCGATATGGATTAGGAAATTTATTGTGAATCTATTCAAGAGAGAGATAGAAGTGACCAGTATTTTGTGTGATAATTAGAGTTGCGTCAATCCCTTTGAGAATCCAATCTTTCATCATCAGTCAAAGTACATTCATATCAAGTGTCACTCTATTAGAGACTGTGTCCAATGAGGCAAAGTATAGTTGAGGTACATCACAATAGGAGAACAGATGGCAAACATTCTCACCAAGGCACTAGGAAGAACAAAGTTTTTTTCACCTCAGGGAGAGCATGGGGATGGTGAAGAATTTGTTTCAGTAGCAAAAGTGGATAATATTAGGAGCTGCAATACAGATGTAGGAGTGACAGTTATAGTGCCATGGGTAGTGGCATTTTTAGTGCAATGGACGAGGGGAAGTTGGTAGAGTATTGACAACGCAGAGGGCCGAGGTCATGGATCAATGTGATGCTTTTGTTGGGGAGTATTGCTAGAGCACATTCCCCTCTAAAAGGGAGTATCTATTTTGGGTAGCATTAGATGTTCTTGAGCTCTGAGATTTTGTGGAAGGGATAGAACACATGATATCTCCAAGACCCAAGAATCGATTAGAGAAATTCCACACAGATGAGCAGTTATTAAAATAATTAATATTTTTAATGGGTTCCTAAGTCTAAACTTAGGAAAATAAAAATATTAATGGGTATTAATAAAGATATGGGTGAGAAGATTCTAATGGATGAGGATCAAGTTTGTTTTAATCTTAGTAATTGATTAGAGACTTAATCTCACCCTTTGATTCATTAACAGGAAAAGTAAAAGAGAATACTTGAGAGTCATTTGGACATACACCGGGGAAATACTCACTACCCAAGGGAAATTGATTCTCAAGGAGAAGGAGCTATATCTCCGAGGGAGAGTTGTGAGGTGGACGAAGAGGAGGCAGTTAGCAGTAGTCAGAGACTGAGGAGGAGGTGATGCAGGGCATTCGAGAGACAATGCAGAGGCAATTGAAGGCAGACAACACCATTGGAGACACAGTCCTCATGCAGGATGATGTAGAGGGACTCAAAGGTGACGCAGAGGTGGGTGAAGGGTCTCCAGGGTGTGAAAAGTTCTCAAGGAAGAGGAGAAAATTTCTCTCAAGTGTTTTCTGTCAGTAGTGTCTAAGTTTCTCTATAAAATCATTCCTTGTAAAGAGATTGTTGTTAAATATTAATAAAACCATCATCTGTTCCACCAGTTTTCCCATATTGGGCTTTTCTGGGGATAATTGTGTAGAAATTTTGAATAATATGACACTTATTCACAGAGATTATCCTGATTATACACTATTGTGGAATACATGCACATTACATAATCTCCTTTACGTTGATCATCAATTTAGCAGCATTAAAACCATGAAACATCAATCGCATGCACACATTAACATAGTATGTAACATGGGGAAAGCATACAGTTGAAAACCCCACACTATCTGTATATTATAATGATAGAGAACATGTAACAATACATAGTAAAATACTCCTCATAAGTACTCAGTACTATCTCCACCTGTTACACACAAACTAGCTCAGATTTGATGCCTCAAATCTCCTCCACTATTTGCCTGCCTCCATTGTGCAATCCTGCAAGAGAATCAATCACCCTGTCAATTCGAATTCCCTTGGTTATGCTACGCAAGCCTCATGGTAAATCTGCATCCATGCATGTGAAAATCTCATGCACAACTATAGTCACAACTGATAACAATCTCAACCTCTAACACCTGTCTCCACTGAACTGTACATGCACTGAGTTAACTGATGTATTCTTTAGTTGCTTTATGAGTTAATAATTAGTTAATCAATTAATATTTAATTCACACAACTCATCACTAGTGTATTCTTTAGTTAGACTAAAATACAACTAGTTCAACCAAGTCAAACTGAACACAACTCCATCAACTCCACAATCAACTCCACCAAACGCAACCATATGAGTTCTAACTAAAGTCCTGCATGCAATAGCTCAACTGTCCCACAAGAAAAGCGTATTTCCTTCTGACAGCTGCATGTGCCACATTTGTAGCTCAAACTGAAGTGCTCCAAGAGGATAAGGTAATGTTTATAGTCCAAATATTATTATGAGACAATAATATTCGACTGTTTTATTTTTAGCCTGGCAGTCTAAAAATAGAAACCGCCCATATGTCTAAAAATAGAAGCCCATCTACTTGTACCAACATGACCAATCATCCACAAATAGCATCCTGCAACTCATAGACGATGATCCATATGTCTAAAAATAGACTCTGCGACAAAAATAGCCTGCGGGCCCACTTAGTGAAGGCGACTTCTTTCCACTAAGCTCCATCATCTTGTTGCATTCTCAACAAATTTTCCAAAAGCAAATGTGTTGATGTGATTGATTCTTGTTCTTCTATATCACTATTATTTTCTCTATGTAATTATGTGATAACTGTAATAAAATTTATTTTAATACTTACTAAAGGGTTTTTCATAGATAACTTATTATGAGAAATAAGTAGGTGAAATAAATCAGTTGTTGTGGTAGAATTGCATATTAGAATTTTTCACAGGAGATACTAGTAGAAACAGTGCAAAAAAAGAGAAGAGAAAGAGGAAGATGAAAAATTCCTCTTAGAGAGAAAGTGGTCACCCTAATGAGAATTTTTATGCTAGTGTAAATGTACCTGATTCTCATGATGAAAATATTGATGAGCATCAAGCTAAGATTCATTCAGAATTGATCGAAATTATAATACTCACAAATGAAAACTAAGATGAAAATAAATTGTTGCAGATATCTAATGAGAAACAACATGGGTAAAAGGAAGAAATCATTGGCCTAAGGTAACAACTATAAGAAGCTATAGGAATAGAAGAGGTAATGAAAAATCAACTTAAGGAGAGAGAAAAAAGTATGAATGATTAGAAGATGAGATTGTTTATGAAAGAAATGAGATAGATGAAAAGAACAAATTGTATAAAAAGCTAAAAGAGGAGGTTGTCTCAATGAGGAATAAGTTATAAAAAAATAGTAGCTCAAATGTAATCGCTAAGGAAGCATCAAAAAAGTCTATAGAAGAAGGTATCAGTGGAATTGTTAGTAAGGAAGGAAGCAAGAAATTTTAGTAGAGTCAATGAAAAATGAGTCGAAGAAGATGTTCTTTGCAAGAAGGCCATTTTCTCCCGAAGATGAGTTCAGCAAGTTTGGAATGTCCCAAAGGATATTCTTTGTTCCTTTGAAATATGTTATATGTTTTTCTTGCCATAAACTTGGACATGTAGCAACTGACTATAGAAGAAATCAAACCAAGGATTATCAACAAAAGATGCAACAAACAATGAAGCAACCACAAGAAAACAATCAAAGAATATTCCCTATAAGGATATCATCAACAACCAGGTACAAAAACTCTTAATATAGCTATTATTTCTTGTGAAATACATTTGGACGTAAAGCTACTAAGGCCAAAAAATATGAAAAGAAGAGTAAAAATGGAACAAGAAAACATCAATCGTTTCCTCCATTTATTGTTCATAGAAGATTCTACTTATGTAGAAACCTTGACCACATGTCCAATTATTACAAGTTTCCCTGTCACTTAAAGAAGTATAGAAAGAAGACGAAGGAGACTACTCAAGGTAGACAATACAGGAAGCGAGAGGGAAATTTAGATAGCAGAAGGAAACCCACTAAAATTTGATAAATGAAGAAAGAGTAGCATCTGAATTCAATGACAAATTTAAGTCAACATGGCCTCAGCGGAGCTACTTGGGGAAACAAAGAAGGATCAGGTCCGTGTTAGAGAAGAAGCATCATAGGGGGAGAGTAGCGCCAATAATGCTCCTTGACGACATGAAAGCCCAATATTTGTGATTCAACAGCTGTACATCTCTTGAATAAGGTGTCTTGTTTCTATCCCACAAGAAATAAAATGAATGTTTCTTATATCATTACCATTTGTTTCCAATGACTCAGGAGTCAAAAATCCAAAAATGAAAGGACACTGCTAGTACATGTATATGCTATGGAAGACATGCTATGTGATTTCATTAATTGATGCATGAGATGGATGGATATGTAAGAAAGAATTGGTATGATCACTATTAGGAAAAATCCCAACTTTGGATTATGTTAGGAAACCATCTCACAAAAAGATAGGAAAGATAGATCAATGCCTTATAATTCAGCCTCTTTGAGGGGGCAACCTCATTTACATTACACAAATGAACAATTCTTGGATGATACAAATAACTAAACCTCCCTTCTATATATAGGGGTCTAAAGGGTCACAATACAATCAAGCCGACATAAAAGTAATAACATAAGGGCACAAAAATAACAATAGTGGTTTTCTATGGGGCATACTAATAATAATATGGGGACAATAGGGGAACAATAATAACAATAAGGGATACAATAACAATAGTAAAGGGTCAATCAATAGTATTATAGGGGCCTAACATGCCCCTCTCCTTCTAAAAAGCGTTATCCTCAACGCTTGAGTAGTTTTGGATGCTTCTATATAAAATTGTCATCCTCCCATGTGGAATCTTCAGCGGATAAGTTCTTCCACTTGATGAGATACTCCGAAATTGATCGATTTTGTAGCTGTCAAGTTCTTGTTTCTATGACTGCTTCTAGTTCCAGTATGATTTTTCCTTCCTTGTCAAGTTCTGGAAATATTGTTTGAACTCAGCTCTTGTCATCTATAACCTTCTTTAAACATGAAACATGGAAGATTGGGTGCACTCAGGAAGCTGCAACAAGCTCCAATTTGTATGCAATAGTACCAATCTTTGGCAACACCTTGTACAAACCATAATACTTTGGTGATAATTTATTATCCTTCTTAGCTTGCTTGAGGGACATTTGTTTATATGGTTGTAGTCGTAGGAATACCCAGTCACCTACATCAAAACTTCTTTCACTGTGATGTTGATGTGCCTGTTGTTTCGTTCTATTTTGTCCCAATGTGAGGTTATCCTTTAAGATTTGGATAAGTTGTTGTTAATGCTCGATGTGATGTTCCACTGCTTCAACCTTAGAATTTTCTCTTAAATATGATGTGATGGATGGTGGATGATATCCATAAAGTGCCATAAATGGGGTCATTTTTGCTGTAGTATGGAAGGAAGTGTTATACCACCATTCATCTAGATGCAACCATTTGACCCATTGTGTCTATTCATCAGATACAAAGAAATGAATATATCCTTCCAAACATTTGTTTACTATCTCAATTTTCCCATTAGATTGAGGATGATAAGATGAGGTATGAGCTAACTGAGTACCAAGATAAGAAAATAATTATGTCCAAAAATTTCCAGTGAAAATGGGATCTTCGTCCCTTACAATAACCTTTGGGTTTCCATGTAGCTTTTGAATTGATTCCATAAATGCAATAGAAAATGTTATAGCTTTAAATGGATGTGATAATGCACAAAAGTGTGCATACTTGGTAAGTTTGTCAACTACCACCATGATGACACTACTTCCCTCGGACTTGGGTAAGCCTGTGATAAAATCCATTGAAACCTCCTCCCAACATTAGCTTGGAATAGACAAAGGTTGTAATAGACCTGGCGTCTTAATTATTTCAACTTTATTTTGTTAGCAAACCAAACATTCCGCCAAAAACTTTTGAATATCCGATTTAAGGCCATCCCAAAAAAATTCCTTCTTAACCCTGTGGTAAGTTTTTAAGAATCATGAGTGCCCTCCTAAGGGAGAAGTGTGCAATTCCATAAGAATTTTTTGTTTGAGTTGGGAATTCTTACATAGGTATAAGCGGTCTTTGTACCATAACGAATCATTTTTCCAGCTATATGTATCAAATGTACTAGGATCTTCTTGTAACTTTTGAATGCGTGCCCACACTTCTTCGTCATTCTTACATTCCTCCCTTGCTTCATTTATCCAATTTGGTTGGATAATAGAAATGGCACACAACAATGCTTCCACATCCTCATCCCTTCTTGAGAGTGCATCTACCACAACATTTTGCTTCCCTTTTTTGTAGATGATTTCAAAGTCATAATCCAACATCTTTGTGAGCCATTTTTGTTGCTCTTTAGAGGATAATCTTTGTTCTAAAAAGTATTTAAGACTATCATGATCCATTTTTACCTTGAACTATCTTCCCATTAGGTAGGGTCATCATTTCTTAAGTTCATGTAGTATTTCCAACATTTCCTTCTCATGAATAGCTTTGTGTGAATACTGTCCCTTGATTGGACGACTTTTGAAAGAAATGGGTCTTTCATCTTGCATTAAAACAACACCAATTCCATTTCCTGAAGCATCACATTCCACAATAAAGGTTTTTGTGAAGTCCGGCATAGCTAAAACTGGTGCCTCTTTGCCTTCCCCTGCTCGGCCTTGTACTTATTCTTTTGATCATTGTTAGCAAGAAAAATGACAACACTTTTGACATAGGCTTCGAGATCATATTCTTCTAGAACAACTAAGATTTTGGTCTTCCATATGACATAGTTGGAAGCACCTTCCAACCTATCCTGATCTTTGAGGCCATGCAATGCCATCTCACCTGACTGTTGAACTGACTCCTCTAGTCACTACTCAGCTTCTCAAAAAGTGAGAAATTCGAACATTGTTGCAAAAATTTCTCTGAGGATAAAATTCCCCTTCTACTTTTCTTCGTTCTTTTCTGATGGATTTCTTCCCGTTAGATTTTGTGCCCTTCAAGAACTTCACTGAGGCTCTTCCTCATTCCCTCTGCCTCTTGTTATACACATATTTGGGCACTATAACCCCAAACTCATATGTCCATAAACCAAGGGATCTTTAGTCCCTAATAGTGTTGTTTCATACCCTAAAGGATCATGGTCAACTGATTACATCATTTCCCAAAATTTCCACCTAAAAAACCACTCAGAACTGGACAAAACTCGACCATATTGACTAGTCCATGGTCAAGGTGTGATGCATACTAGCTGCCACACTAGCTAGGTGTGAAGCATACTAAAATGGCCTTCTGTAGGGTGCGATGAGTGAGAATAGACAAATGGTAGAGATAGTTTGCTAATTGGTAGCTCATGGAATCTTCCAGAAACTTATCCCAGGACACTTGCCTCTCTGAATTCGCTTAGGGATGAGTAAGAGATAAATGAAATCTCCAAGTGGAACCAAGAACTATCAGCATAATGACACTAATAAAAACCCCAAAGTTGTCTCACACCCTTGGAAGACATCTATAAATGGATCCCTCATCTGAGAGATTTAGAGGCTGGAATTTTGTAATTTGTAAGGAAGTGCTGTTGATTTATCTGTGAGAAGAGACATTGTATTGTTGGCTGATCTTAAGTTTTATGAGGTGAAGAGGGCTTCTATGCTGGGAGGATGATGCTCGATCAGACAACTAGGTTGTAATCCTCTCTTCTACTATTAATAAAGTTCTTCGAGTTTTCCGCCATATAATCATGTTTTTGTGAATCTTATTGTTTATGAATGCAATTGTATGGTCAATTTGTTTCTGGTTCTGCATTATTTATGATGTTTTAGATAGAGACGCTTTCATGGTTTTTTTTTACTTTGACTCTACAGGTACTCTTTAAAGTAGGACAAGTAGGAGAGGAGTGGCAAATTCTATCAAGGGAAGGAGAAATCAAGCAAGGATCAAAGAAGAAGATCTAGGTTGGTCCTGTTTTCTTCCCTCTTATATATTACACCTAAAGGAAATCTAGAATTTCTTTGATTGTTTGTTTCTAAGATAGCTACCCATCTCAGTGGGACTAGCAGTTCGAATCGACACTAGTTTTCCCTGAAAAAAATGGCGACTCCGCTGGGGAACGAATAGTTTGTTTGTTTGTTATTATTGTTTTCTTTATAAACTACAGACAGAGCTTGAAGTTAGCTAGATAGCCTTCGAACCACCTTTGCTATGCAATTGCGAAGTAGATGAATGGTGCTTCAGTCAATCTCTGGGTTGGTTTATGAACTGAACATCTAACTTACAAGCATTCTAAGTGCCATTGTGGTAGCTCAATAACCTCATAAGATCATATCCCTGTAATTTTCTTTTACTGTCCATCATAGCTCAGCCTAAATCACTAAACTTAGCTGCAATTTTTGAGCAAAAACCCAACTTAGTTTTGATCCCTAGCCCATCGTACTATGTGTAACTAAAAGCTTGTACGCATCACACATCCCGTGTGTTGCAGGTGAGATGCATCCCTATTTCCCTGAAGGACAGGTGCGATGACTGAGTGATACTGTTTCTCTCTTTGAAGTTTTTTTTCCTCATTTTCAACTCTATCCAGCAGTTTTGCTACTCATGATCAGTATCTCATTATTGAAGCCTCTTTCCTTTACATATTTCAGCCTCCATTGATTAGGATTTGTAAATGTTTTTATGTATTTTTCAATCATTTACAGTCCTCCTTTGTCGAAAGTAGCTTAATCAAATTGTTGCTTTTGATGCAAAAGAGTGTCATAACTATCATTTTGAGTGAGAAAGAAAAGTGTCGTAAAGTCTTCCTCCTCTAGATAGTCGATTGTACTTTTGTCATTGTATTTGATTTGAATTGTTAGTATTTGAAGTGTCGAAAGCAGTCCTCCATTCAAAATCAAAAAGTGGCGTTTTAGTCTTCCTTTCATTTTTTGAAAAGAAATTGTCGAAATGTCGCTTTGAAGAAAAGAGTTTAGACCTGTACTTAGTTTTCCTTTTGAGCATTCTCACATTAGGAAAACGAAAAAAAAATACATGCATTTTCATTTGCATTTAGACTATGTGCGAAAGATGATTTAGGAAAAGTGCATTTAGTGTGTGCTCTTTGCTCTATGTTGAAAGAATTGTATTCTTCTTTCCTTAGTAGCTAGGATTTTCATTGCTAAAATGAAATAAACGACTGTTTATCATTTTAGATTACATATTTAGGAATTTTAAATCTACATCATGTGATGAACCTTGAAAGATAAAATTCTAAACAAGATCAACTCTAAAATAAATCTCAATGAACATAAAAAATCTTTGAAACCTAATGCAACACATCTAGAAGTATAGGCTAGAGATGTGTTTTGGCATCGTAAAACCTGGTAACTATCATTTTCATCGAAGGTTGGGTGATTCCTCCTCTTTGATACGACAAGTGCTAGTATGGACTTGTGCTCCCTGTATCATTGAGTATATATTTGGAGACCACAATAGGCTGATATCCTTTATCCATAGGAAGCCGTGTCTGCCGCCCTATCAATCGCAATGCACTGAACACAACATTTGGGAAGATTGACTGATGTACATAAGTCCTTGGTAATTTCTTTTAATTTATGACCAAGGTGTATTTGGCAATTTTGAGATTGGTTTGGTAATCCCTCTGTCTAGATTTGCAGAGTAGTCACTTTTGTTCATTTTCGACTCCTTAAAAGAAAAGGTGCATCTGAGCACTTGTCACTTCAGGCTCATTAAAAATAGAAGGGGACTAGAGTCATCTTTAGCTTTTTCTCAACTCTTAAAAATTGAAAAAGTAAAGTTGTGTCAAAGCGTCATTAAAGTTTATTTAATTCAGAATAACTTCCATGTTCCTTCGTTGATCTTACGTTGAGATATATCGAGACAAATCTATGATCTACCAATCAAGGAATCTCTTTTGATGGGAATCCTAGTCCATTTCCTTCGTTCGGAAATATTGGTGCTCCTCATATGGCTACATTGTTCCTTCCGAGAATTACAATTTGCCTACCAGTATGGCTATTCTCAACTTCTGTTGTTCAAAACACCATGATTCCTCTGCAATCAAATCAACCTCCAGTTGATCCTAAAGTTGACCCTTTGCCTTCTTCCTCATTTGTTGCTCCCTCGCCCTCTTCCTCTTTTCTTGGTGAAAGTATTGGTACTAGTAACCATGTGGCTAAGAAGAAGAAGAAAGGGAAGAAGAATAAGAAGAAGCCAACTCAGTAAGGGGGCGACCAAGCAACCATTGCTTCAAATGCAATATTTAATGAAAATCCATTTGTTAAGCCACACAAAGTCAAATATCCATGAAAAATATGTGCGAAAGACCATTTTCATCAAAATTGTCCTTATTTTCCTCAGATCTTGAAAGAATGATCTTCCCGTTCACATCGTCCGGTGTCATCAACCTTTGGTGATCATGTTGGTAACACTCTATCAACTAGTAATAGTGAAGTTCATGGACAGAAAAGAAAGGTCAAAATTCCATGTAGGTTATGTGAAGGTATACACCCCTTTCACCTTTTTCCCTACCTCGATGAAGCCAAAAGAGTGTTGGATGACCATCCTGCTTCACCGCAGTGACTTCCATCTGAACTATCTCTAAATCCTTCACTAGTTGATGAGCTGACTGACCAAAATCAACCATGAATCGAAACCACTCTCTCTGAAAGTGAATCCAATGAGTCTATACTGGACAAAAATCAATAGGTCGAGGTAACAATTGACCCCATTTCACCTTCAGCTGATCGAACCATTCCCGAAGAGAGTAAAAATGATACCACTCAAGTTCTTTCTATTTCCTTAGATTCAAACGAGCTTGGGGGCAGTCCACTTGTTCCACCCAAACAAGAGGAAAATCCTCCAATTCTCGTAACTCAAGGGGTTAATTTTCCCATTCTACGGTACCCCCTTTAAGCAGTCTAGTCACTTCCTTTGATTGGAATCAATTGGCAGGATACCGCCTTCCTTCTTATGTGCCTTTCTAGATCATAGTACAAGTATGTAATATGATTGTATCTGGCACAATTATAGATGAAGGTGCATCAGTGAGTATCCTTTTCTCAACTGCTTGGCAAGCGGTTGGTTCGCCACTGCTTGTGCCTGTTACACAGAATCTATTGGGCTTTAACAAAGGAACCAGTCAACCATTAGGGTTCCTGCCTCAATTACCCATCACTTTGGGAGGAAAAACCATTTACCTAAATGTGATGGTAGTCCCAAGACCTTTAGATCACAATTTACTTCTTGGGCGTGATTATGTTTATCACATGGGAGCTATTGTTTCTTTCGAGTGATTTGTTTCCTGCATGAAGGCAGGATTGTCACCGTTGACCAGCTTTCATTTCCTAGTCCAAATATGGCTCCTAGTCAACCATCTTACTTAAATGGTCCTTTTGTACCAATGGTATCATCCCCACCATGAATTAATTATGTGGCAACCAGTTCCATACCTACATCAACTGACGATCAATTCAGTGATGTTGTACATTATGTACTGGGGGCATTGGAACCAGATCTTTCCTTCATGACCCCTTAGGAGTTGTGATCAGAGGTCATTGGAGGATAGTTCGTACTCTTGTGTCAACTTTGTTAAAAAATGAAACAAGTTCCAAGTCGAGTCTCTAAATCAACCTTCATTTCATCCACCTAATTACCGTCGGTAGTTCGGTGAATATAATGAAGTTTAGGGGGCATGCACATTGGTCTGCTTTGGTAGGCGAACCTAGTTGAAAAGAGAGATTTTCTTGAAAGTTATATGATTGGACTAAAAAAACATTCCCTTGTAAGTTATGTGATCAGTCTAAAATAACTATTTCCTTGAAGGTTATATGATTGGATTGAAAAGCCATTTCCTTGAAGGTTATGTGATCAGTCTGAAATAGTTATTTCCTTGTTAGTTATGTGATTGGAGTCTCACACCATTCACCTTAATCTATTTCGATGGACAAAGCCAACAAAGTGTTTTTGTCTACCGCTGACAGAAATAGTTCTTCCTAACCGCGAGGACTTCCATATGGTGATCTGGGAACTCTCCTTTTCTTAAATACCTAGGGGCATGCAAACCTTTGTATGCAAGTGAAAAATGACCAATTTGATTTTTTTAGCTTTTAGCATTTTCAGCTTTTTATCTCAACTTCTTAGGTTAGGCAGTTGGTCTGGAGATGTCTACTCACCAGATGGACCAAAGGAAGTGTTTCGCCTCGTCAGAGGAAAAAACCATCCTACCTAACCTCAGTAGTTCATTAGCTCTAGTATAGTTAGATTTGTAGTTTGAACATCTCTAGCTTACATAAAAAGGCAATGAGCAAATGTTATAGTAGAGTTCAAGCTCACTAAAAAATAAATCTACCAATGAGAGACATCTTTAAAACAACTGGCATGAGAAATGTTTCTGCAAGGTTCAAGCTCATTAAAAAATAAACCCACCTATGAGCATAGTTTCTCCCGGTTCAAGCTCATTAAAAAATGAATCCACCTTTGGTAAATAACCTTTGTGATTTCCCTGCTATCAGCCTTTTTGAACCTTGGTTGTGTTCCTACCATCACCTCCATTCTTTTGGCCGATCATACGCTTCCACCTGATTGTTTAACCTTTTGAGTAACAACTGCGACGAGTGATTCTATTAGCCACCCTCTTCACACTGCCATGTTTTGAGAAGTTCCAAACTTACCTGGAACCAGTTGCTACCCGAAAATACCACTCGTTCCTAAAAAATGAGTCTCTGTTAAACTCTTTTTAGACTCATTAAATATAAAATATTGTCAAGCTATTGGCCTTCCAAACTCGTTAAATTGAGGGGAAGCACCATCCCTCCTATACATTTCAATCTTTTTGGACCTGAGGGATTACCAAACAAAAAGATCAAGCACTTGTCTTTTTCGGCTTGCTAAAGCAATCGAAAAGTCATCCATTTCGTATTATTTTATACGGTTTCAGACTTAAGGGATTATGCTATGAAAAAGGACTATTGGAGTTTCCTTTTTGTCCCTTTTCAAACTCTCTAAACATGTAAAAGACTGAGTTATCCTTGTCTTTAAACTTGTTAAAATAATAGCGACAAACTTGTCCATCTAGACAAGAACGAGTTTCATTGTCGCTAGGCTCGCTAAAACATAGAGATAGGCTTGCCAGAAGGACAAATTATAGACCAAGAATATGTTATCCTCCTCAAGCTTGAAAAAAATAAAGAGGTACTGGTCAGTAATGACTCTGGAAAAAGGGAAGAAAACTTGGAGAAATTTATTGGTAGTAGGTCGCTCTTGAACATGACACTTTCACTCCATCACCATGATTGAGTCAGGTCGGGTTATTCCGCTCATCGGTAATATCACCACTGGTCCTCCGTACCATCCATGGGGTTAACGATACCAATCCATATTAGTGTCACCAACATGTTTAAGAGAAGTCATTCATAGAATTTACCATCCAACTAACGCCTCATCCACTGCAATACTTTCACCCTTTATTTTTCATGACCACCATTCCTGAACCTTGTATTGTCAGATTGTTTTCACCTCCAAAAAAATCATTTGCTTAGTTTTGTGTCGTAGATGTGGGATACATCAAGGACCTCCTACGATGGGTTACTTCGTGTCAACATCAGCTCATTATCCAAGAAGTTGACTTAGAAACAACCCTTTCAGTACTTTGAAGCTTGCATGCCTTAATGGAAAGTTTCTCACTTCCGGCGACAGGTTTACATCAATGAACTTCGACCAAAAGATTTTGCATGGTGTTCGACATCGGCTCATATATTCACACCACGTGAATTGTATTGTAGTACCTTGAGGGTCATTATCATTATCGGTGATTCCTCTCGTGCCTATTAACAGCTTACATTATTTGCTAGTAATCAGGCGATGTCTTTCCATGTTCGACTCCAGAACATCTTTTCCCATGGATCGACTTGTACATCGGGCGAATATTGAATGAGTTTGAAGACCCCGGATCTAGTTTCATCCATCTGGGCTACGATATATTCAGGAACATAAAGACATCAAATGTACACAGATAGTCATCTAAGCAAAAGAAGATGACTCTTCATATGAAGAATCAGTCTGTCCTATGTACATGAAAATGAATTTATAAAGTTGAGCATGGGAATGCCTACCTCAGTCAGATCATGAAAATAATATGATGATGATGTATTGTATTGTATCTTATACGGGTCACCTTCCAGTTTGAATGCCTCAGATCCTCATGATAAATCATTTCACCCGACATCAAAAGATTTATGACCTCATGCTTTAGGGGGAAATTGTTATACACATATTTGGGCACTGAAACCCCAAACTCATATGTCCATAAACCAAGGGCCCTTTAGTCCCTAAAAGTGTTGTTTCATACCCTAAAGGATCATGGTCAACTGATTACATCATTTCCCAAAAGTTCCACCTGAAAAACCACTCAGAACTGGCCAAAACGCGACCATATTGACTGCTCCATGGTCAAGGTGTGATGCATACTAGCTACCACACTAGCAAGGTGGGATGCATAGTGAAATGGCCTTCTGTAGAGTGTGATAAGCGAGAATAGAAAAATGGCAGAGACAGTTTGCTAAGTGGAAGCTCATGGAATCTTCCAGAAACTTCTCCCAAGACACTCGCCTCTCCGAATTCACCCAGGGATGAGTAAGAGATCCATGAAATCTCCAATTAGAACCAAGAACTATCAATGGAATGACACTAATAAAAATCCCAGAGCTGACTCACACCCTTACAAGACATCTATAAAGGGATCCCTCAAGTGAGAGATATAGAGGCTGGAATTTTGTAATTTGCAAGGAAGTGTTGTTGGTTTATCTATGAGAAGAGACATTGTATTGTTGGGTGATCTTGCTTTTCATGAGGTGAAGAGGGCTTCTATGTTGGGAGGATGATGCTGGATCAGACAGCTGGGTTGTAATCCTCTCTTCTACTATTAATAAAGTTCTTTGAGTTCTCCTCCATATAATCGTGTGTTTGTGAATCTTCTTGTTTGTGAATGCAATTGTATGGTAAATGTGTTTCTGATTCTGCATTGTTTATGATGTTTTAGATAGATATGCTTTGACGGATTTCTATTAATTTGACTCTACAGGTACTCTTTAAAGCAGGACAAGTAGGAGAGGAGTGGCAAACTCTATCAAGGGATAGAGAAATCAAGCAAGGATCAAAGTGGAAGATCCAAGTTGGTCCTCTTTTCTTCCCTCTTATCTATTACACCTAAAGGAAATCTCAAATTTCTTTGATTGTTTGTTTTTAAGATAGTTACCCATCTTAGTGGCACTAGCAGTTCGAATCGACACTAGTTTTCCCGGCAGCACCTCTGCAAGCTCATGAACTATAAATCATACCTCTCTGTCGACTCTCTCAGAGACATATTTCATTGGAATCTCTGCTCCCCTGCAAGGACTATGCAATCCATTCAAGGGGATTCAAATTGATGCCAAGTGCAACTTTTGGCCTCTCTGCTCAACCTTGGATCCACTCTTCCTGTTTCAAAGTCAATTCTATGATACCATGTGAAAAATTCTAATCCTTGAGGAACCCCAACTGCAATAAATTTGAATCTACTTCACCTACTTGATTTCAATTGCATTCATCAAGTTATTCTATAGAATAATAAAGAAAATTACTTTTGTAGCCTACAGTATTTAAATTTGATTACATGAAATAAGGAAATGGAGAAAAGAAGAAGATACATAGGACACACTTATTTTTGGACAAAATAGTCCCCGGAAAAACCCAATGATGGAAAATTGGTGCTGTAGCTCTGATGGTTTTCTATTATTAAGTAGTAATTCTGAATACAAATGTTGGTATCCCTCCCAACAAACTAGTGATAGAGGAATACAATGGAAACAAATATGACTGAGTTTTACCTCACTTCATTGGGCTTATTCTAGCTGATTCGGTAGGAAGACTGGCTGACCCCCACTACTTTTGTTTTCGCCCTGCGTAGGCCCTGCGTTAGCCATTCAGGCTCTGCATCAGCCCTGCATCAATTCTTTTGCCCATTGTGTCAGCTCTCCTAGTTGTTCCAGCAGTTCTGATCTTCTATGTGGAAGGCAACTTTCTCCTCTGTTATAGCCCTTCTGGCTCTGCGTTAAGGCTGCGTGGGCCTAGATCGGCCCAGCATCAGGCCTCATGGCTATTTCTCCACCTCCACAAGCTTTTATCGACCTCTCTGTCAGTATTCTTGAACTATCCTCGCCCCTCTGCCGTGAGATCTCCTCAATCGATTTTCCTCCTGAGAACTCATCACCTTTGAAAATACATTTCCTCAATCTCTTTGTGTGTGTCTAACTGAACCCCAAGCCTCCTTCTTATACTTTTCTTGTTGAGACTTCAACAGTTGAGATTAAGTCTCTAATCTAGGATTCGTGTTCTAGATCATTCTCACCCATATTTTGAATGATACACATTAATATTTCAATTTTCCTAAGTTTAGATGTAGGAACCCCACTAAAAATATTAATTATTTTATAAAATAAAATCGGGGTAGAAATTCACCAAACAGTTTCTAGGTTATTTATAGCTCATTTTCCTTAGCCTCTCCACCAATTTTCAATGCTATAGAACTCCCATTGCTACCAAAAAATAACTCTATGAGAACACCATGATATCTTACAAGCTTATTAGACCCAATGGCATAAAACTCAGTTCAGACCCCCCTTGTCTTTTTTAGCGTTAAAAGGGGGGGCCTGAAATATTTTTCATATTCACTTGTGTAATTTTTTGTCACATATAATAATCGGGCCTTCGATGCTGACACATATGCTCTAATTTCAGCCACATAATCTACCACTACGAATCTTTACAAAATTACTCCATGGCATGATTCCTGAGACTATGCCATCTCACCTACTAAATCATTGTCATGTCATCACTCCCACCTATCATGCCTTGTCACTGCCACATGTCAGCCAAAAATAGGCCATATGGCCACTTAAAAAGGCCAAATCCATTTTCCATTTGTCACTACCTAATTGTTCCACATCAACGCCTAGATCCATGTCATCTATCTATCACCAGCATGTGTATTGCGGTACACATTGGTTTGATTCAAGAGAGTTTGACATCCAACCTTTTTCATTGTGTCTTTCCTACTATGCCTCGAAGAATATCAAATCCGTACATAACCTTGAAGTTTGGATAAATCTCGCTAAACCAATATCTGGTTATTCCAGTTGTGTGACTAGTGAATGCACCCGAGAAGGCCCGAATGTATAGATGCCTTGGTGCATCTCAAATGAGTCTGGATGCCTAGATAAATGAAGTTTATATAGTATCTGATTGTTTCATCAATAGATCAATTGTAAGCACCCTAGGTGTTTCAGATTCTTGGACGATTTTAGATGCCTTGGATGTCTAAATGAATCCAACATCCATCTGTTTCTTCCAAACACAAACTAGTTTCATATAAGATGACCCAGATGCCAAGGTTTCTTGAAGCCATTTTCTCCAGCTAACATTGCATTTACATCAAAAGGATTTTCTCCTTATTTCTTAGCATTTTGACAAAATTCCATATACCACTGGAATTATCTCTAAGAGGGTTGTCCAATAGATCAATTTTCATGTTCTTTTGAATTTTATATCTACAAATAGAATTCCTTCAAGTTATAAGCTACTATGTTATACATCAAGCAGTCAGTAAAGACAACACACATCAATAACAACAACAAGAAGCTCCCCCTAAACTTCTCATCAATTTACATCAATGACAACAACTACCAACTTGCTCAACATTTATACAGATAACATTGGTAAAAACACTTTCAAATATTAGACATATATTGCATATGATATTTGCATCTTTCATATTTCACATGTTATTCAATTTGACACATGGTTATAGATCATGTAAATTTTTTTATTTTTTTTCTCGTTAAGACTACGCTATTCTATTATATACATTAAAAGGGAAATAGTTACAGTCAAGAGTTCATATTGCCAGAGGCAGAGGATGGCACTCTGGACTTACAGTGCTCAAAAATACCACCCATACAGGGTCCACAACACTAAGACTGAAAACCCGCACAGGGGCCCTATCCTGGAGACAAGTCACCCTCGCAGGGGCGCTACCACTATGACTGATTGCCCACGCAGGGGCTTTAGACCATTGAGGAACATTGAGAGCAAAAATAGTCATCCCATTTCGGGGCATAGACGAGAAAAAAAAAACCTTCAACCATATCACTCGCAGGGGCTTAGACAGACATTGAAATATATAATTCGAGAACCAAACAAAGACATTCAAGACATACAGTATTCCGTTATGGCGATTCATGGCAAAACCAAAGCATCGTCTGAAGGGAAGAGACTGAGCGAGCGGACGACTATTCATCCGGCTCCTCTTCATAAATCCAGCACATACCTTCTGGGGGGGGGGCGCAATCGACGTTGGCTTTCTCTGACGAAGGCGCTTCCTGAGTCGTAGGTGGGTCGATGTTCGGCTCCAGGCAATCCTCTGGCATACCCTCAGCGGCCCTTGAGCTTTCAGCCTGATGAAACTGTGAGCGGGGTGGCTCCCCGCCTTCCTCCATTGGTTCTTCCAAAAAAAGGACAGACACATGGGCGTTAATACGAGAATTGCCCTGGGCATTGCTGAAGGAGAAGACCGTTGTTCCAAACGCAGGAAGTGGATTAGAGCCCGAATCAGGATTGCCCGAATCCATGAACTGGCTCCCCTGGATGGGATGAGCCTCTGCAACTTGGTGGCAGAGACAGCGGCAATAGCGAGAGGGTGCATTAGCGACTGAGGGACGAGAGGATCCACCTCTGCCAGAGCCTCGGCGGCTGATGAGGCGCTGTTGTGGCCTGACCATGATGTCGCTGAAGGCAGGAAAGCAGAATAGAGCCGGGTAAGATGAGAAGGAATGCGTGAAACAACCGTCGCCCACCCTTGCAGACTTGATACCACCCTCAATTGCCAGAGGGGCGCCTTGAACCTTAGCTCTGAGAGCCAACAACCATACTCCCAATTCAAAAATCTGAGTTCGACCCAATGCATTATTTTCCATACCCCCAACATTCTTATGCTCCTCTGCATTGTCTCGATTCTTGTATGCCATAACTGCACACTGCAAACGAAATTGAAGCCCGGACACAGCAGTAAAGTGTCGTCCTTTCTCGCTCCAGCACTCACGCTTGCAATCCCCGACGACGGATTGCAGTAAATGCCCTTCTTATGCGCGGGATCGCTCATGGTGACCAGGTGTCATTCCGATGTCCTCGGTCGTGTCACCCGCATCCGGGGGATCATGTAAATTTTAACAAATTTTTTTAAATGTAATAGTTGAATCCTAAATATTAATTATCCATTTATTAATGATATATTTTTCAAACTTTAACCATTTCTATGAAATGCATCAATTAAATTTCAAATAGTGATTAATTATTTATTAAATATAACATTTAAAGAATTCTTTATATATGTCAACCTCTCATTAAAGAATTGACATTTCGTATGAGAGTAGACACTTAAGACACACCAAAATTTCTTTGGATGCTCTATTAAACAATGTAATAGTACAAATATAAATACATGAGTATTGTCTCATTATAAAAAAGCTATTTTATACACGTAGTCTACGAGTTAAGAAAATATCTCAACAACATACTAATATACCAAGATAACTATATCTAGATCAGAATCCCTCACATCGAAATAGGCCCAACAACCTCCTAGAGACTAGGAGTAGACTTTGATCAACTCTATCAAATAATGACCAATAATTTTATCAATCACATATGAGCATACATAAGATTAGTATGAGTTGTGTACTCCAACACTCTAGGTTAATGGATACTTGTCTTAAACTTCATCCTCTCAAGTCTTCAACATATTATCCTCTACAACAAATGATATAAAGGAACAACCATCCAACAAAACACATCGATACCAAATTATTACAACTGTCAGCCTAATAGGATGTCCCTTCTATCCAACCTTTGTTTTTTCCACATGATTTCCACAAAAAATGTCTCCTACTTTCCTTGTACCAAGCTCTATTTTTTATCTGTAAGATCCATCCTTCCTATTTACTCCTCATTCCACCTAAAATAATTAGCTTTTGATCAATTCTATGCCTCTCAAGTAAGAATAGTACAACTCACTTCCATCTCAAAAGAAATCATCCTCCATTCACTAGGAGATCTATCATCTTGGACACATATTAGCTATAAATCAATTGAACAATTGGGATGTTAAATTGAATGGGAATATATTGTACTACAAGGGATATTACCATTTCATCCATTAATATAAATTAATTGACCATAGTATGAACATGCATCCATCTACTGATACATCTAAGTACCTAGCCATGGTGCTTGCCACATTGCTAGGAAAATATTCAAGATACAAGGTGCATCTATGCTAATGTTACACTCTTTTCTCTTGTTTATAAGGAATTACAATGCACTGCTTGACAAACAGTTCATGGAAAAAACCATATAGTTAAAGCTCCCTTCCAACTACAATGAACTTCTTTACTAAGGAAATTAATGAATGATGTTTATATCACAAACTATTGTTACACTACAAATTATCAACATAGGTTAATTACACATGACAACGGTACCATCTTTCTCCTTTACAATCATTCACGTCATAAACATGTTTCTCTTCATATTTGATATATTTCCTTATCATGTATCTCTATAATTACCTATCATTTATTAAATTTATGAATTCTAAAAAAAATAACCATATTCCATATTGAATTAGCTATGCTCAATATGTATATTAACTCCAAGGAATCCATGAAATGAAAATTACAGAAACCAAGTTTTATCATAACAAAGGTTTCTAGATTGTGTCATCAACATACAAAAATACTAGTTCAACAAACTAACCATGTTAACAACTAAGGAACCCAGGCTTACAAAAAATACATTCTTCCATGGCCACTCTAAGCGACTCATTTTTTTGACCTTAAACCTCTCACGTACTATCCATTTCTTTTAGGGATGAAAATTCCATGTAGCCATCAACGATGAACTATTGGTCAATTCACCACGAAAGGTAGAAAGAAATCATCTATCTATACAACATGCTGATCACCTAGACCATCTCGTTTCTTAATTTTCCAGCTCCAAGGTCTATGCAATATAGATAAAGAAACATGAGGCATTAGTGTTAGAGCTAATATTTGATCATGGAGAGGACACTAGACCCTTTTTCTTCATTGTAGAGTTCCCAATGACAGAATTCTCACCATAAATTGATTCCTTATCAATTTCATTGCTCGATGTTAAGTCATAACCCTAACACAACCCTATCCACCCATTTGTAATGGCGAAGGGACTTATATAGTTGAACTTCAGTCATCATTATCTTGCAACAATTCAACATCTGATTAGAAGATACACATTTCAAAATGATTTCTTGGTATGTTAGAAAGATTGACCATGGCCAAATTACAATAAATTGTATGTCTCCATTTATGTAAACATGATTAGGATTCTTAGTATATGATGGATTTCTGTAGGGGTGGGGATTGAACATGTGAGCGACAGGTGCCCAGTCATCATAATCAAATAATTGTTCTTCTAATTTTTTCTAAGCAAGGCATCTGATAAATATATTTTCAATTGGTCTTAGCATCAACATTCTTCCCGTGTGACCTATAATTCATATCTCCCCAATTTTGTTGAAACAACATAATTTGGGGACAACATACACATGCCCTTTCAAGTAGTGGCTCTTTTTAGATGAGCTCCACACATTAAGTACCAACTCCTATGTATAGTATTTAGCCACCTTCAAGACTATTCCTAATGGGCTCCCTTCACTTGGTGATGTGAATCTAATCTCAAAAATCCATGCTCCTCTAAGACCTGATGCCATGAACCAAACAACAATTTTTAACCCTACCTATTGAAGATGATGTTTAATTAAGTGTTAGGGGTTAGCAGATTTTGAGTTCTCTCGGCATAAATTATGGTTTAATAGATGACTAGTAAGTAAGAATTAGTAGTGAGAATTGTCTAATTAATTCAAATTAAAGTCATGTGATTAGTAGAAATTTCTATAATTGTAGAAATGTGAAGGAAATTTCCATCGTTGTAAAAATTACAAGGTTTCATATGAATTTATTGATTTTCCTATGCAAATGAAACAAGAAGAAGGAGAAAAAAGAATCTCAGGCATTGATATCTTTGATCTTTTTGAGTTCGATGTTTGCATTACTTGTATTTTTCTAAATATGTTTGTCTACTCATAATTTTCTACATATTGATATCAAATTAATGTTTCATTAGTGGGAAATATTTATTTTTTGGTGAATCTTGTTGGACAAGAGTGTTAGAGATTTAAACAAATGGCCAACAATAGAAGCGGTCTTAATATTTCTCACCCTTAAATACCAATATTTAAAGGTGATAGTATTATTTTTTTGAGAATTAAAATGAAGATATTGTTTCTTTCATAATATTTGTAGGATTTGGTGGAAAAGGTTATACATCACAAGCGAATGCTCAAGATCTTGCAAGTTGGACCTAATTTTGAAGTAAAGTTGAGGGAAAATTTAGAAAAGGGCTCAAAGTATATTTTTATAGCCAACAAGAAATGCATGATTCTATTTTTCCAAGGCTTATTGCAGCAACAAAATCAAAGCACGCACGGGATGAGCTACAACAAGCATATCAAGGAACATAAAAGGTAAAAATTGTTAAATTGAAATCTCTGAAAAGCTAATTTGAAACTCTTTGCATGCAAAACTATGAGTGTCTACAATATTTTTTCGCTAAAGATACGAAAACAGTGAATCAAATTACATCTTTTGGAGAAGATCTAAAAGATAAAAAATTGTTAACAAAAATTTGAGTTTTCCTGCAAAATTTGATGGTATTGTTATTGCTATTGAACGGAATAAAGACTTAACCCAGTCTCTTGTGAATGGATTTTTGGGATAAATATGCTAAAAAAATATTTTGAGCAAGATTTTCAAGCAAAATCCAATATTTCTAAGGATAAAGGTAAGGAAGTTGATAATTTCTCCCTAAGAGAAATTTCGACCACTCATTGAAGATGCAGAGAAGAAGCTTATAAACGAGGTAGAGTTCAAGGAATAAATTTTCCTACAAAAGATGAATGTAAAAAATATAGAAAATAACAAGTTGAATTTTTTAATTGTAAAATATTTTGCAATTATGAACATAATTGTTGGAAAAATAAAAATTGTCAATCTAACTTTTCTGAAGAAAAAGAACTGAAGAAAAAGAAGACAGGGGAAGTTTAGGTTTTTTTGGTGATGCACCTAATACGGTTTCTAGAGAGGTCTGATTTTTGGATAGTGGTTGCACCCATCACATGACTGTAAAAAGTGATAGCTTTATGAAGATAGATGAATATACGAAATTTGAGGATTTGTTAGGAGATGACAAGCAAATTGAAGTTGAAGGTAAAAGAACAATTGTAGTAAATAGAAAAAAAGGAAAGGTAAGCCTTATTAATGATGTTTTATTTATTCTTTGTTTGGCACATAATTTGTTGAGTATGGGAAAGCTTGCTGAAAGGGATATTTTTTTTTTCTAGAAACAATGAATGAATCAACTATGATAAGAAAAAATGTAATTATATTATAGCAAGAATTAATATGCTGAATTTTTTTTTTTTTTTCATTTTTTTCCTAGGATGCAAATAAAGCATTAAAGGTTGGCTATGATAATAAATATTGGAGATGACACATGAGATATGGGCATATTAATATACAATACTTAAAAAGATTAATAAGAAGAAAATGGTCAAAGGTCTTCCCCTTATTGATTCTATTGATCATGTACCTAAAATACTTATTCTTGGTAAACAACAAAAAAAATATTTCCCATAGAAAATTATTAGAGAGAAGAAGAACCATTAGAGCTAGTGCATGCAAGGATATGTGGATGTATACGAACTTTGTCTCTCACCAAAAACAACTATTTTATTATTTTTGTTGATGATTTTAGTATAAGAACAAGGGTATATTTTACTAAAAAGAAAAAGAATGCACTTGATATCTTTCAACAATTTGAAGTTGTTATTGAGAAGCAAAGTGGTTATGTGTTGAAGCCATCATGCATAGGTAGAGGGGAAAAATTAACTTCTAACAAGTTTGATTATTATTGCAAAAAGAAAGGAATCCAAAGGCAATTTATAACAAGTTATACTCCTCAACAAAATCTTGTGACCTAGGGAAAGAATAAGATAATTGTTGATATGGCTAAGAGCATGTTGAAAGGTAAGGGTATTCCAAACAACATTTTTTTTAAGATATAGCTACACATGTTTATTTTCTTGATATATGTACAACAAGAAGTGTGCAAAATATGACTCTATATCAAGCATCAAGTGGAATAAAAGCTAGTGTTCCTCATTTGAAAATATTTAGATATATTTCTTATGCTTATATTCCTTTGAAAAAAGAGAAAAATAGATGATGAAAGTGTGAAATGAATTTTTATTGGTTATTTCAAGGAGACAAAGTATTATATATTGTATAATCCATAAACCTAAAGTCTATTGGTTAGTCATGATGTGTTTTTAAAGAAAAAGAGGAATGTCTACAAGGAAATCCAAGAGTTATTATACAAGAAGATGAATATTTTTCTTCTACAAATCCAACCAGTAGCCCAAATCCTTCATAAACTATATCCACTTGATCATCCTCTTCAACTTTGAGTGTTGTTTCAAGTCCAAGTCCTCCTCCAACAAAGGTAAAATGTTTAAATGGAATTTATAGATATACTAATTTTTCTTTGATGTCTCATATTGAAGCAAAGAGAATATATATTCAAGATGTCCTAAAAGATGAAGCTTGGTGCAAAAAAATTGATGAAGAGATTATAACAATTGAGAAGAATGAAACATGGGAGCTTGTTGATCTTCCTACTGAGAAAGAAATCATTGAGATCAAATGGTTGTACAAAACAAAGTATGTATATGATGGATCCAATCAAAAGTACAATGTAAGGAAATTCTCAAAGGGCTATGCTCAATGATCACGTATTGACTACAATAAAACATATTCTCATGTTTTATTGAATACAATAAGAACTATTTTGGAAAACTATTTTAACCTGAGAAGCACAATATAGTTGGTTGGTTTATCAATTTGATGTGAAATTGGATTTTTTTTTTTTTGTTGTATTGAAAGAAGATGCCTATGTTTAACAACCCCAAGATACAATATTGCAGGAAAGGAACACAAAGTATACATATTAGAAAACGATCTATGTGTATTTAAACAAGCTTGAAGAGCATGGTATATCAAAATTGATAATTATTTTCTAAAAGAGGGATGTAATAGAGGTGGAAATGAACCCACACTATCTATCATGTCAAACGGTAATGATATATTAATTGTTTGTTTATATATAGATGACTTGACATATACATATTCAAGTAATCAATTAGTGGAAGAGTTCAAACATTTTATGATGAGTGAATTTGAAATGATTGATTTGGGATTGATGCATTATTTTCTTGGCATAGAAGTGAGGACAATGCATGATGGTATATTTATTTATATATGAATGCATCCATTAATGCAAATGAAAATTTTTCTATAGAACAGGGAGATAAAAATGTAGATGCTAATATTACAAGAGTTTGGTAGGAAGTCTTATGTATGTTATTTCCACAAGATCTAATATTATGCAAGTAGGAAACTATGCAAAGTTCAAGTAAGATTCATTTTGGAGAAGAAAAAGAATATTGTGATATCTCCCTTGAACAAACAATTTTGATAGTTGGTATACTTTGAACAAATAATTTTGGGTTGGTTGGTTATATAAATAGCCATTGGGATGAATTCCTTGATGATAGAAAAAGTACTTTAGGTTAGGTTTTCATCATATATCAAGTGCGTTATTGTCTTCAAATAAACAATCAATTATTTCATCTTCTCTAGAGGCAGAGTACATTGCACTAGCAGCAACAACTTCTATAGTATTTTGGTTAAAGAGAATCTTAACAAGTATGAACAAAGAATAACAAGATGCCATTATTATTTATTGTGATAACATATCTGCAATTTCCATTAGCAAAATTTTTTCACAATAGTACTAAACATATTAATATCAAATAAAATTTCGTAAAGGGTCATGTGAGAAAAGGATGACATGATATCAAGATTTGTAAAACAAATTATCAACATATTTATATATTCACCAAAACACTATCAAAAGAGAACTTTCATCATATGAGAAAGATGTGTGGAACCACCTCATTTGTTGAAGATAATGATCAACTAAGTGTAATGTGTCAGCGGTCCTCTCAGCATAAATTATGGTTTAGTAGATGAACAGGAAGTTGGAATTAGTCTAAGCTAATTAATTAGAATTCAAATTAGATGATGAATAGCAATTTCCTTAGTTGTAGAAAAGTATACGCAACCTCCATAGTTGTAAAAATCTGAATCTTATATATGAATATATTGATTATTCTTTGCAGATGAATAAGAAGATAGAGAATAAAGAATCTTAAGTATTGAAATCTGGGTTCTCTGTTTGTACTAATTGTGTTTTTCTAAATATGTTTGTTTTTCATAATTTCTGCACAATCGTTACACTATTTTCTCTTTCCAGAGAATGACTTTAAGAGCTCCATCAACACCGAAGCAAATATAGCTTCTAAAGAAGCCATACGATTCCTGCATTCCCTTATGTATGTAAATTTTCTCCCTACTCGTCACTGAGCCTCGACTTTGGCTCTCTATAAAATTTTCCCAACAAAAAGTCTTTTGCCACCATTTCACAGATTCTTGTTGTTAACAATCACAATAGACATATCTAATCCACCCAGTTTGGTAGTACTCACGGCTGACAGACAAACTAACAAATACTTTATTTTTTTTTTCTGGTAAGGTTTGTTAAACAAAATAACTATATATATATATATATATATATATAAGAAGAGGTTGACAGTATTTTGACTACACAGTTGTGTAGCTAAAACATATTTTAATTTGTCTTTTTTCATTTTAATTTTAATTAAAAAATAATAATAATAATAATAATTTCTCTTTATCTTGGTTAAACTAGCCGTTATCAAATCAATTCTAGCTGTTTTTTTTAGCTGTTGAGTAATGGATTCTCTGCCCTGTCTATTTAATGTGCTAAATGAGATTGGTTCGAAACGCGTAGACAAAAGTTTTTTCTATGTGATTTTCACAGAAAATTCTTCAAAAAAATAATTAAAAGATATTTAACATTCAACTAAGTTTAACAAACTCCTTGAGTCTAGAAACGACCTATCTATTTAGAAGTGAACTCTAAGTAACAATGACCAATAATCTTATCAAAATAATTACTACGGGTATATGATTACTATGGTTTACAGTCTTATAGATTATAACAACATTTATCACCCCAACTTAAAAGTAGTTAGGCCTATTAACATAATTATTTTATGTATTTTGTCCATGTGTAATGGTAGGTATGTATTTTAAAAATACTCTTGCTATTTGATGCTTTTAATATTTTTTAAATATATTTTAGTGAATTTTCTTGGAGTAATAAGTTTGAGATGTATAATCTATGTGGCCCATAAACTTTTCATGTCACTAAAGCAATTTATAAATTAAAAAACTATTTTTAAACCATGAAAAATTGGTCATTTTTTTTTTAACGCGAATTGATGGAGAAAAAAAACATCTAATCTAATAATCCGACTGCATGGTGCTATTGTACAAGTCCAAAAATCTTTTCAGCGTCATTTGTAACTTCTGCAACTCAAATATTTACATAGAAATTATATAAACGAAGGGCATGATAATTAAAAAAAAAAAAAGAATTACAAAGTCTTATTCATCATGGGATGTGATCTTAGATCTCCCGCAAGAATCCACCCAAAGAAATTTCACAATAGCAATGCAATACTCAATAAGAATATATGGAAGAACCATGGTCGATAACGGAAGGAATTGACGTGGCGAAACTGGGCTGCATGGTCTTCTCCGCCTGTTTCCGCTCAGATTGTTCATCTCTTGTGGGGAACATAAAACATGAGATTGCCCGCCTGTGCAATACAGATTTAGTCGAAGGATAACGGTCACTTTGCTGGAGCTGAAGGTTTTGCGGTACGATGTTACCAAAACTGCTTGAGATATCACCCTTTGGTAGTGTATCGTAATGCTCGACATAATCCCTCCCGGAAGATCTTCCGCTGGTCGAAGATTCGGGTGATGATAATAATAGAATTTTTCTGCTGCTGCTGTGGCGTTTTTGGTGATTCCTGTATCGACGAACAATAGCTCTGTAAACGTAAGGTATCAGTCCTTCCATTGATATTAGATAGGTGGATCTCTCTCACTGATGGGTGATGCAAAAACAGATGCAACAGTCTGAAGGACAAAGGGAATGATAAATCCAAACTTGTGCCTCGGGAAAATTTGTATCAATATGAAATGAGGAGTGGTGTATAAATAGTGCTGAATGGAAGAAGAGAAGTGGAACGCGGTAAGTCATCCCTTCTGTGTGCTGCGGTGCAATCTGTCTTAATGGTGCAGAGTCTGGCTATTATCCAGGCCACCGCTTGGTCAACATACAAAAAATCTGGAGTATCTTACAGTCAACAAACAGCAATCCACACTTGATTTTCAGGTATGGCTAAGATGTCCAACGTTGACATATGACGTAAAACGAAGCTTCGAGTTTCTGAAATTTCAGCTATGTTAGGCAAGGCATCTTTATCCTTTCACCACTTTCTTTTTGGACGTTGGTATTTAAGGACGATGTTTCACTCCAGAATTTGCTACCACGGTTTATTATATCTGCCCACGGTTTTATTCACTTTTCATCTTTATATAGTATGGTTGGGTTTTTATTCCCATCTTATTAGTCCCTGCCCATTGCTTTGGGTTTTTATTCCCATCTTATTAGTCCCTGCCATCGGGCAATGGGCAGGGACTATAGTAATCGAATAGCCTTGCTTTAGCATTAGTTTCCAATTTTAGCCCGCTGTTATACGGTGATTATTACAAAGTTCTCAAACGCGTTGTGCCGTGATAACCAAAGTCTTATTTGGAGCTGAAGCTTTGCCATCTTATTTGGCCTCTTCCCGAGGCGGAAGAGGCTCGAGCATAGCCTAAATTGCTTTAGGTCCTGTTCATTATCACACTGACCGTCAACGGTCTCATGTTAATGTTAACATTAATTTGTATTATCGGCACAATTGTTTGCAGGTTAGGCTAAGGTTTGCAGGTTAGGCTATTTGAGCATGTTAACGGGTGTTGTGCAGCAGGTGCTGCAGGTGTCCATGCATGGCGGGAGGTGTCATGAACCACTGCCTATGTCCTTGCCTACTCTGCCTTTGTACCCACCTTTGTCTCTGTGGGATCAACGGGCTATGCTTCCACTCCGGCTGGGAACTTGGATTCTGGGTGCTGGATCGACAGAAGCAACTGCTTCATTCACTGAACTTGGTGCTGGATCGACAGAAGCAACTGCTTCATTCACTGAACCAACTGGATCTATAGGGGAACTGGATCACGATGACGATCATCAGAACGAACAAGGCTAGAAGCTAGGTCCTTATCAGTTGAGAGTGCTTACCTTCGGTTCAGAGAAAAAAAAGAGCCAGGTCCTAGCCAGTGAAGAGCGAGGCCCTAGCCAGTTAAGTGCGAAGCCCTAACCAGCTCTCTGTCGCATCTATTGTTGAACAGTTAAGTGCGAAGCCCTAACCAGCTCTCTGTCGCATCTATTGTTGAACAAACACTAGGATGTTTCGTTGGGGGATTGGCAGACTTCATCCTTCAAGGCCAGAACGGGGCTCAGGGATCGGTCGCCCTGGACCCTATATATTGCTTATTTATGAAAGCGGAGGGGGCCAGCCTTAGGGTGAACCGTCACTGTGGTCATTCGACGCTAATGGTTGTCAGGCGAAGGGATTCGGACCCGTGTTTTCTAATTCACGATTCAGAGTAAAGCGGATCTATATTTTACGGTCGATTGCGGGATGGAGCCCGTGTTTGTTGGTTAGTTGGTGGAACCAACCGAAGAACTGTCTAACGCCCACTACGTTCGTCGGTGAAACCAACGATGATGTATGAGCAACCTCACAAACTTAATATCAATGAAAGAACCATCCCTTACTATCAAACTTATATGTCGCTCAGGGCTGCTTGGAAGAGAGAAGGAAAAGAAAGGCCCTACAGCGCTTCTAGGGGGTGGGGGTTAGGGGGGGTTTACATACAATCGCAACCGAGGAGCAAAGTGGTTTATGATTTCGTCTCAGAGGCATTCAACTCATTTGGTAGATCAAAGTCCATGGCCTCGGGGGGAATTCCGAGCTCATCGTCTGAAGCCTCCAGCAGATAAATCAGATCAATCCCCGAGCCTGAAGCTAGGGTTTCTCGGCCTTCATGGCCTCTAGACTTGTCGTAGGTGGCACTCCAGATCTCGGCTGCGTTTTCTGAGCATCTCAGACATATGTTGAGCCATTTTGCAAGCCCAAACTCGCACAGTTTGAAGACATCTGTGTTGAATTTCTCGGGCAATTCGTACATGAAAATCCTTCGACCTCTGCAACTGTCCTCAAAGTGCCAATTTTCACCAAAGGATTCAAGATCCGGGTTGTTGAGCAAACACTCGGATGTTTCGTTGGGGGATTGGCAGACTTCATCCTTCAAGTCCAGAACGGGGCTCAGGGGAATTCCGAGCTCATCGTCTGAAGCCTCCAGCAGATAAATCAGATCAATCCCCGAGTCTGAAGCTAGTCGCTAGGAACGTACTCTTCTTCTACTGCTGCTAGGGTTTTATCTAATAGCAGAGGATGATGAAACTGATGCATTTCTTCAACCTGGAAGCGTTTCCACTCCCGGACATCAGTGTAGTCGGGCAGGCACTCCAGATCTCGGCTGCGTTTTCTGAGCATCTCAGACATATTGACAGAGCCTGGAGATAATCACAATCACATCAGTGAAAAGAGAACAACGATGCTAAGGAGGTTCCTGAGCAGCTCTAGCCAGCCAGCAGGTAGAGACAGATGTGCAGAATGGCTGGTAAGATCCTAAGTTCAATAGGTTATATGGCAAGTTAATGAAGCTTAGTATTCTAATTTTTATATTAATGCTAAAGCGTTATAACATACATAAAGAAACGTGGGAGACCTGACATTCAGTTCCTCTAGATTTACGTGTCTGAACCCCTCCTATGTGTACTAAAGTTATCCTCAACATCTGTTGGGCCATCACCTAAGCTGATTTGATGGGGGTTAAGGTAATCCAGGCCATTTGTATGTGTATTGTGTACACATTTCATTCCATTCCACATTATGCATGCAGCGGCCGCTACGTGTAAGTTACTTTTGTTCTTATATAATAAGGTTAGAAATGATTTCGTTGTTACCTTGCTTCCGCTTCTTATTTTTCTTGCGGTCCACTACATTGATCTATTTCAGGTATGAGTTTCAGCTCAACTTCTATGTCTTGGACCTTACCAACAAGTTCACATATCTTCATTTCATGTTGCTGGATTTCTGTATACCTCCTCGTTTCCGTTTCAGATATCTTCTTTCTGCTGTTTTCAATTTTGTTAATCAAGTTTAGCAACTTTTCATCTATTTTTAGCATTTCTCCATAAGCTCTGAATTACAGGAGATTTACAGGAGATTTCACTCGGATAGACTAGGAGCTTACAGTAACCTCTTATTAGTGATACAGGTATAGCCCGTTTCTAATATGAGTTGTATACATCTAGAGGATCTCCCAAGTCCATTAAGATCAAGAATAATTGTCACCGTTTGCTTCATACCCGTGTTCTCTTACTTCCTTTTTCACTTATTCATACACGTCATCGTATCGTTTAATAAACATTTGTTCATAATTGTATCACATCTAGTTGTGTCCTCTGGAGGCATATTCGGGGATGGTCAGGTCGCATATTGGGCATGAGAACACCTATCTTCTTGGCGAATGGTCAAGGATGGATGGAGGTAGACCCCTGAAAAGCTGTAGTAGGGTAGGAATAAACATATTCTAAAATGGAAATCGAGACGGTTTTCAATATTGGTAGTATTTTCTTTTCCAACCTGACCTTAAGTTTCCTCTTGTCTGAAAAGAATTGAGCTACAGCTCCTAAACTACTTATATGATAGTACACCATGACTCACGGTTATGCTGCTTGATCTTTTCATATTATGCTTACAGCCCTGCACATTTGCAGTTATTTAGATTCACATAAAATTGAGTTTATGTGGGCAAGTGATTGATTTCTTAGTTTATCTTCTTTGATATTCTTGCTGTTAACTATTAATGTGATTGAATAAGCTTAAGTCTGAAACTCTTTTACTAATGATTTGAATTGGCCATGATAAAAAAACTGCCTTCCCCATATGTTTCCAATAGTTAAGCAGACTATTGATAAGTTCGTTCTACTTTATCTAGTCAGATCCTAGACTGGGTTTTTTAATATGATAGGAAAATCTCAACTATAGACCCAATGGGCCTGTCGTTGAAACTTGTATGAATCCCTTTTCATGAAAAGGTAAAGGGCATGCTATGTTTCTTCCGCAGCAGAGATGACAATGTCCTTATGTAATATCTCAGATCCATAAGCAAATATATAAGGCCAGTGTCACCTCTTTGTGGATGAAACCTCATGTTCCTACATATGTATCATTAGTTTTTTTTCCTGACAATGGCCTTCTATATGTATGAGGCCTTCTGTAAGTAGATGTATGAGGCCTTTATGTATTATTAGTTTTTTTCTGAGAATGGCCTTATATAATACCTGACATCAATAACTAGATGTACGAGGGAGTGTCAATTCTCTGTGTTTGAAACCTCCTGTACCTACATATATCATTAGTTTTTCTTTCTTTTTTTTTCTAATAATGAGGGGGCACCCATGCTTACAGCCCTGCACATTTGCAGTTATTTAGATTCACATAAAATTGAGTTTATGTGGGCAAGTAATTGATTTCTTAGTTTATCTTCTTTGATATTCTTGCTGTTAACTATTAATGTGATTGAATAAGCTTAAGTCTCTTTGTGGATGAAACCTCATGTTCCTACATATGTATCATTAGTTTTTTCCCTGACAATGACATTCTATATGTATAAGGCCTTTATGTATTATTAGTTTTTTGTGTTTGAAACCTCCTGTACCTACATATATCATTAGTTTTCCTTGCTTTTTTTTCCAATAATGAGGGGGCACCCATGCTTACAGCCCTGCACATTTGCAGTTATTTAGATTCACATAGAATTGAGTTTATGTGGGCAAGTAATTGATTTCTTAGTTTATCTTCTTTGATATTCTTGCTGTTAACTATTAATGTGATTGAATAAGCTTAAGTCTGAAACTCTTTTACTAATCATCTGAATTGGCCATGATAAAAAAACTGCCTTCCCCATATGTTTCCAATAGTTAAGCAGACTATTGATAAGTTCGTTCTACTTTATCTAGTGGGATCCTAGACTGGGTTTTTTAATATGATAGGAAAATCTCAACTATAGACCCAATGGGCCTGTCCTTGAAACTTGTATGAATCCCTTTTCATGAAAAGGTAAAGGGCATGCTGTGTTTCTTCCGCAGAAGAGATGACAATGTCCTTATGTAATATCTCAGATCCATAAGCAAATGTATGAGGCCAGTGTCACCTCTTTGTGGATGAAACCTCATGTTCCTACATATGTATCATTAGTTTTTTTTCCTGACAATGGCCTTCTATATGTATGAGGCCTTCTGTAAGTAGATGTATGAGGCCTTTATAGCCATCCGTTTACCTTCCTCATCACTCTTAATCACCATGTCGGGCTAGGGGAGGTAGTAAGGGAAGCTGAGCTAACTCACTCACGATCTATTTACTTTCCATAACTAACTACCTTGTATTGTATCTATAATATTCACAAGGAGCTTACTTATATAACTCTGCTTTACTAGCATCATGAATTAAAGGAATACCGTGGTACTCATTATATTGAAACAGAGCAGTATCGCTCTCTGATCATGTGATTACTGACATATCGATATATAAATATGGAACTGATTAGTACTTCTCAGGTCCTCCAGTTGCTGTGTTTTCCCATCCAGCTCTTTTGCAATCTCATCTCTGCACTCATCTTTTAATCTATTATCTGCTTGAAGTTTTGCAATCAAGGCACTCATGACTTTGATCTTGGTCTCCAAAAGAGAAGTTTACAAAACCCTCCTATTGGAAATGAATAAATGCATTGGTCTAGAAGACAGGCATACACTTTAGACCTTCATATGTAGTTTTATAATGCTGCTAACTTGGTTCTTTTGCAGCCTCTGTCATGAGACTTAACTGTCTGTCTTCGCCTCCACTGCTGCTGAAATAGAATATAATAGTCTTTGTCTCTGCTGCCTTTTCCGCTACTGGTGCTCCTGGTTGTGCCTTCCCTGCTGCTGAAACTACTATTGGTAGGCGTTTATGTTGGGTGCACATTGTATAAACCTTGTAGGATTTTGAGACGATAAGATAGACAGCCTAATTTTTATAGAACAAATAGACAACCAACTCATCAATGAGTCCCATTACTTTGCCACTTGTCCTTCAAGATCCAATTCTCTTGCCTACATCCAACCCTGGTTCTAGAAGTTTGCATGACCTTCAACTGAACCATCTGCTAAAGGCACAATGCCTTTGAATCTAAGGAAACCAATTAGATCATTCAACAACCTACATTATCCATTTCTAAGATCCACGAACCCTCCCCAATTTGGGGTTTTTGGCCAGTTCTAATTTTACAAGCAAGCCATTTCCCTTAAGGAAGAACTGAGTAAGATTTTATAAATTGTAGAAGCTCCTTCTACTGACTTTGTTCAGGTTCTGATCCAATCTTCAGATAAATATACTCTGATGTAACTACATCTTGTAATAACCCTGGACAGTGTTATGACCTTCCTTCCAAAGGCTGACCAGTGCCTTTCATTCTCTGATCATGCGATTACTGACATATCGCTATTGTATAACCTTGATATGTATGATCTTATTAGAACAAGCTTATACATAATGATTAAGCAATAACCTCAAGTGATGCAATCTACTAACACACTTGAAGTGAATCCTTACCCTTATATTGACACTACTATGATTTCGATTACTCCCAAGTCCATTAAGATCAAGAATAACTGTCACCATTTGCTTCATACCCGTGTTCTCTTACTTCCTTTTTCACTTATTCATACACGTCATCGTATCGTTTAATAAACATTTGTTCATAATTGTATCACATCTAGTTGTGTCCTCTGGAGGCATATTCGGGGATGGTCAGGTCGCATATCGGGCACGAGAACACCTATCTTCTTGGAGAATGGTCAAGGATGGATGGAGGTAGACCCCTGAAAAGCTGTAGTAGGGTAGGAATAAACATATTCTAAAATGGAAATTGAGACGGTTTTCAATATTGGTAGTATTTTCTTTTCCAACCTGACCTTAAGTTTCCTCTTGTCTGAAAAGAATTGAGCTACAGCTCCTAAACTACTTATATGATAGTACACCATGACTCACGGTTATGCTTCTTGATCTTTTCATATTATCCTTACAGCCCTGCACATTTGCAATTATTTAGATTCACATAAAATTGAGTTTATGTGAGCAAGTAATTGATTTCTTAGTTTATCTTCTTTGATATTCTTGATGTTAACTATCAATGTGATTGAATAAGCTTAAGTCTGAAACTCTTTTACTAATTATTTGAATTGGCCATGATAAAAAAACTGCCTTCCCCATATGTTTCCAATAGTTAAGCAGACTATTGATAAGTTCGTTTTACTTTATCTAGTCAGATCCTAGACTGGGTTTTTTAATATGATAGGAAAATCTCAACTATAGACCCAATGGGCCTGTCGTTGAAACTTGTATGAATCCATTTTCATGAAAAGGTAAAGGGCATGTTGTGTTCCTTCCGCAGAAGAGATGACAATGTCCTTATGTCATATCTCAGATCCATAAGGAAATGTATGAGGCCAGTGTCACCTCTTTGTGGATGAAACCTCATGTTCCTACATATGTATCATTAGTTTTTTTTCCTGACAATGACCTTCTATATGTATGAGACCTTCTGTAAGTAGACGTATTAGGCCTTTTTGTATTATTAGTTTTTTTCTAGGAATGGCCTTATATAATACCTGAGATCAATAACTAGATGTACGAGGGAGTGTCGTTTCTCTGTGTTTGAAACCTCCTGTACCTACATATATCATTAGTTTTTCATGCTTTTTTTTCTCATAATGAGGGGGCACCCATGCTTACAGCCCTGCACATTTGCAGTTATTTAGATTCACATAAAATTGAGTTTATGTGGGCAAGTAATTGATTTCTTAGTGTATCTTCTTTGATATTCTTACTGTTAACTATTAATGTGATTGAATAAGCTTAAGTCTGAAACTCTTTTACTAATCATCTGAATTGGCCATGATAAAAAAACCGCCTTCCCCATATGTTTCCAATAGTTAAGCAGACTATTGATAAGTTCGTTCTACTTTATCTAGTCAGATCCTAGACTGGGTTTTTTAATATGATAGGAAAATCTCAACTATAGACCCAATGGGCCTGTCCTTTAAACTTGTATGAATCCCTTTTCATGAAAAGGTAAAGGGAATGCTGTGTTTCTTCCGCAGAAGAGATGACAATGTCCTTATGTAATATCCCAGATCCATAAGCAAATGTATGAGGCCAGTGTCACCTCTTTGTGGATGAAACCTCATGTTCCTACATATGTATCATTAGTTTTTTTTTTCTGACAATGCCCTTCTATATGTATGAGGCCTTCTGTAAGTAGATTTATGAAGCCTTTATAGCCATCTGTTTACCTTCCTCATCACTCTTAATCACCATGTCGGGCTAGGGGAGGTAGTAAGGGAAGCTGAGCTAACTCACTCATGATCTATTTACTTCCCATAACTAACTACCTTGTATTGTATCTATAATATTCACAAGGAGCTTACTTATATAACTCTGATTTACTAGGATCATGAATTAAAGGAATACCGTGGTACTCATTATATTGAAACAGAGCAGTATCGCTCTCTGATCATGTGATTACTCACATGTCGATATATAAATATGGATCTGATTATTCATAGAATTTTGGCTGCAGTTATCTATTGTTTACCACAAAACCTTATTGTTTACTACAAAACCTTCAATTTCCACTGGAAAAATAAGCAATTTAGTCATCTATAGAACTGAATATTGTTTGCTAGTATGATAGGTATGAATATGACAATAAGACAATGGATTGGCATTCTATTATTTTGGAATCTGTGAATGAATATAGGTTTGCTAACATAACATATTCAATTTACAAGAGAAGGCAACAGCATATAATTTTCATGCTATTTTGTTGACCAAAACAAATGCTTATTTTCAAGGTCAAATGCAATGAATAAGCATCCACATGTGCTACACTACTTCTCCGGTCCTTCAGTTGCTGTGTTTTCCCAACCAGCTCTTTTGCAATCTCATCTCTGCACTCATCCTTTAATCTATTATCTGCTTGAAGTTTTGCAATCAAGGCACTCATGACTTTGATCCTGGTCTCCAAAAGAGAAGTTTACAAAAACCTCCTATTGAAAATGAATAAATGCATTGGTCTAGAAGACAGGCATACACTTTAGAACTTCATATGTAGTTTTATAATGCTGCTAACTTGGTTCTTTTGCAGCCTCTGTCATGAGACTTAACTGTCTGTCTTTGCCTCCATTGCTGCTGAAATAGAATATAATAGTCTTTGTCTCTGCTGCCTTTTCCGTTACTCGTGCTCCTGGTTGTGCCTTCCCTACTGCTGAAACTACTATTGGTAGGCGTTTATGTTGGGTGCACATTGTATAAACCTTGTAGGATTTTGAGACGATAAAATAGAAAACCTAATTTTTATAGAACAAATAGACAACCAACTCATCAATGAGTCCCATTACTTTGCCAATTGTCCTTCAAGATCCAATTCTCTTGCCTACATCCAACCCTGGTTCTAGAAGTTTGCATGACCTTCAGCTGAACGATCTGCTAAAGGCACAATGCCTCTGAATCTAAGGAAACCAGTTAGATCATTCAACAACCTACATTATCCATTTCTAAGATCCATGGACCCTCCCCAATCTGGGGATTTTGGCCAGTTCCAATTTTACAAGCAAGTCATTTATCTTTACGGAAGAACTGAGTAAGATTTTATAAATTGTAGAAGCTCCTTCTACTGACTTTGTTCAGGCTCTGATCCAATCTTCAGATAAATATACTCTGATGTAACTACATCTTGTAATAACCCTGGACAGTGTTATGACCTTCCTTCCAAAGGCTCACAAGTGCCTTTTTATAGGCTAACACTAGGAATATTTGAACAAAATTCAGCTAAACTCTACTTACTTCTATACAAAGCTATGGGTTGGGGGGCATGATCTTCTTTGGAAATTGAAGCTATAACATAGCCCAAGGACATAATTTTAACAGCCAACAATACTAGCATCATAAAATGACATTGACTGAATATTTATTTCTAAGACCAGTGAACTAATGTAAACTACAAATCTAAAGGTAGTAGAATATTGTATTGTCGTCCATGCATAAAAAAATAAATAACTGTAATTGATTTTCATCTTCACCTACTTAATAATTGTGTTGAATTTCATTTGAATTAAAGTACATATTTTAAATCCATCAAAATTTTCATCTTTTCCAGAGCTTCGACAATCATATTCAATTTTCAATCAAATTCAAGTTCCAAGTTTCTTATCCAAGAATATCTTTTGTAGGAAATCTTTAATTTGGATAGCAATACTTAAATACAGGGAAGATGAATGCAAGACTGCCCGATACAATGCCAATGTAATCGGCAACATGTTTATCAATTCATAAATATAAATTACAATACGTTCTACGATATAATTTTTTTTTATCATCGTAGCATTACAATGAAGCAAGTGCTTCAGCCAGCTTCGTGCATTACAATGAAGCAAGTGCTTCAGCCAGCTTCGTTTTACAAAAAAATAAATGCAAGACAAGAAGAAACAACAATTTTATTCCTTACACCTTAATATTTGCCATAGGTCCCTTGAACCAATACCTTGCACGTAGAAGCCAACTCCCGTAAGTTAAAATAAATAATCCCCCCACTGTAACAGGTGTATAGTTGAGGGTATCTTTTGCAGCCTCCGTCATGAGACTTAACTGTCAGGTGTCGTGCTTGTATTATATTCTTCACATGTTACAGTCTGTCATAAGAAATGATTATTTTCAAGGTCAAATGTAAGCCTCAAGGCAGTTTTCATGTTACTGGTGTCTTGAATTGATGACATGCTAGCATTCAACATCGATTATGCTTTATGTAAACTGCCTTGATTGCATTGCTATTGAAATTCCTTGTTATACCCGTCATCTTTTAGTATGGTACACAGATCAAATTCTCTGCCCCAATATAGTGATCAGTTGTGTGGTGTACGATTTATGCGTACCTACATGAAGCATGGACTACAGGGATACTTTTTAAATTTTCCATGCTCTAGTGCATTCCTTTCATTAGTTTGATTATCCAATAATGGGCATTTGGATTGCAGAAGCTAGCAAGTATCTAATTTCTTGATTCCACTTATTAATTTGAAGCTCTCTTCGACTGGTCATTGGGTTGATATAGATTGATCAATGAATTTACAGTGACTGATCCTAACATACAGCAGGGTCTGCAGGTTCTTTTTTATCTTGGTAGTCATATTTTGAACTTCAGTATCAAAACTGTGCATTGGATGCTACCCGACATAGGCAGCCTGCGCAGCTTAGTAGGCATTTGCAGTCCCAAAGGTGCACACAATCACTTCGTTTTCTATATTCATTTTCATTGTTCAACTTGCTATTATGATTCTGTGGTTGTAATTGCATTGCATCAATGGATTTACAATGACTGATCCTAACGTACAACAGGTTCTGCAGGTTCCTTTTTATGTTGGCAGTCATATTTTGAACTTTAGTATCAAAACTGTGCATTGGATGCTACCTGACATAAGCAGTCTGCGCAGCTTAGTAGACATTTGCAGTCCCAAAGGTGCACACAATCACTTCGTGTTCTATAATCATTTTCATTGTTCAACTTGCTATTATGATTCTCTGGTTGTAACTGCATTGCATCAGTAAACATAATATTGCATCGAACACTTAGTCGTCATCATGTCTTCTATGTCTGATAAACACAAGTTGCAATTAGTATTGCAAAAGCATCACTTATTTCGTGTGGACAATTTCTCATATCTAATTGGAGACTATTTATTCGATAGTTTAATACTTTTGCTAGATTTCCGATACACATCAGTGGAGCTAAGGAAAGGAACAATAGAATATTTTAGAGACTGTCTCAAAAAACAAGATAGTGAGGCAATTTTCTCTTATGAACATGAACTGCATGAAGCCTCACTTAAAGAAATGCATAACATTAGCAACCGTGAAATCTATTTAGACAAAATGGCTAGATTTGCCTCAAACAATATACCCCTAGCATCTAGATGTCTATGGGGAGATATTTTCTGCATCCATTGGCTGTCAAACTGGTTGAAAACTCCAATTAGGGTTTGGTCCAAAACAAAGATGAGAGTGTATTTGCCCTTCAATTCAAGTGTTACAACAAATACTCGTGACATATTGGTCCATGACGAGGATCCTCTGAATGGGCACTTCGAGCGTTTGGTTCATAGGTAGCCTACAATTGGTTGTACCTTCCAACAACAAACCGATACCTCAAAGAACAATACTGAACCACAACCTGAGACAAAATGTCAATCAATTGAAGCTAAATTAAAGCCACCTTGTCACTTAAACAAGCACAAGAGAAGTGTATCTTCTCATGTGCTTAAGGACATTGCTCCAAACAGTCCGAAAAGACAAAAAATAAGCATTGAGTATAACAAAGTTACAATGAAACAACAAGTTGTTCTAGAAAACATAGAAGCTGTTAGTGGTTGTCATTTAAACAAGCACAAGAGAAGTTTATCTTTGCATGTGCTTAAGGACATTGCTTAGAAAAAATTGAAAAGGCAAAACATAGGCATTCAATATAAGAGAAGTACAATGGAACAACAAGTAGTTCTAGACAACACAGAAGATGTTTGTGACACACCGCACACAGAAGATGTTAGTGACACACTGAGATTTCGATCACTTAGAAACTTGAAAGAACATATTAGAAGCAACAGACAAACAGAAATTGTAACTTCTTGTCCATTAGACAAACAGTCAAAAAGTCTATCTTTGCGTTTGCTTAAAGGCATTATTCGGAAAAAATTGAAAACACAGAAAATAAGACTTGCATTCAACACAACAATAATGAAACAAGAAATAGTCATAGAAAACATGGACTACAATCCATCTGCAACAAGATCAAAGGATCTATCAGCGCAATCAACGAACCAAGTAAAATCTGAGACACTGAGATTTCGATCACTTAGAAACTTGAAAAAACATATTAGAAACAACGCACAAACAGAAATTGTAATCCCTTGTCCATCAGGCAAAGAGACACAAAGCTTATCTTTGCGTTTGCTTTAAGGCGTTATCCGGACAAAATCGAAAACGCAGAAAATAAGACTTGCATTCAACACAACAACAATGAAACAAGAAATAGTCATAGAAAACATGGACTACAATCGATTTGCAACAACATCAAAGGATCGTTCAGCACAATCAAAGAAATCAGGAAAATCCGACCTATCGATTCAATCAAGATCAATGAATAAATTAACAGAATTATCAAAGTTTGATCAAATATATCAAAGACAAGTAACTGACACACCTATTTTCAATTGTTCATCATGTGAAACAAATTTTTTCAAAAGAGACATCTACTTTGTGAAACAAGAATGTCAAGCAAAACAAAATAAGATTAGGAAACTATCAACTAGTTTCGAGAATGTTAAATATCGTGTTGAAAATTTCTACATTTGTAAACATTGCAAAAAAGCAATTGAGCATGAAACAATTGCTAAATATGTAGTTCCTGAACAGATAAGAAGAAACAATGGCACTAGAACACTCACAGAACTCACTGAACTAGAAGAAAGACTAGTTGCATTAAGATTGCCCTTCTTGCAAATAAAAGAAATGGGCCATCGACATAAGAAGTCGCAACTAGGCTTAACTGGAGGAGTCATCAATGTCCCCACTAACATTTCCATAATTCAATCTGCATTGCCTCGAACTATAAAAGACACTGACACGGTTGCCGTTGTTCTCAAAAAGAGTTTAAGATTCAAAAGTGCTTATGCATTTGGTCGAGTTCGAGTTCACAAAGTGATGAAATAATTAGAACAATTATGCAAAAGGATTCTTTACAAGCTCGAGAACGCTACCATAAATGACAATTGGAAAGAGGCATTCCTACAAAACCAAAAGGCATATCAAAGTTCAAGTGACACTGAAGATAGCGAACACAATAACCAAGACAACGATGAACCAATGACAAAAACGTTGGTCCATGGATTCATTGATGCACACACTGTCCACGACCTTGTAAATAAACAAATTAACATTGCACCTACTACCGGATACATGCCATTAGGAATCTTCAAAGATAAGTACTCAGAAGAAATGAGTTTCCCATCGCTTTTCTATGGCAACAAACGCCCAGCTGACATCTCCAAAAACTTTACATATCAAAAGATTTGCCACTGGGAAGTGTTGCATAAAAACCACGATTTTTCTTATCATACTACAAACCTGTTCTATAAAGCAATTCGCATTATCATAAATTAGGTGTTGAATACAATGTGGATTAGAATTAGAAAAGGGCAGTTGAAAGGTAGAAAACTAGTTGCAAAAGACGTTAAGTCAAAACCAAACCTAGATCGTATTTTAAATTCTGACATTTTGTACATGGACCTAAAAACAATTCGTACCTCACCTGACTACCACCAGCAAATACGGAACAAACTCTATGCAATGATACGACAATTAGGGCCGCCCACTTTCTCTGTATCCTTTAGCAGTGCGGAGCATCTTTGGGATCCTTTAATGCATGCATTGAGAGACATAAAACAAAACACTAGAAGACCAAATACAGGTGAACTTGATGAAAATGAACCTAGCTCATTAATAAGAAATGACCCTGTTACTTGTGTACGTTACTATAGATCTAGGAGGGATGCATTACATCAATTGATATCTCATGATCACAAGTATTATGGAGAGCTCACTAACCACTTCTATGTAACTGAATTCCAAAACCGGGGCAGTGAACATGAACATGGCTTACTTTGGATAAAATTTGCACCAATCTACGGTCAAAATACAAATATTGAAGTCGAACAATTCGTTGACAATTACTTGTCAACTAATTCACTCTTACTTGCAAGTGAACTTAGAGTTCTACAACACCATTGTCACACAAAAAGTTGTAGGAAGCGTGCAAATTCTAATTGTAGATTTAATCTCCCAATACCACTGATGAAAGTAACAAAGATACTTGAGCCTCTTGAATTCGATAGTGATAAAAAAAAAGCACATGCAAAGCTAATATTTGAAGCAATAAACAACACAAGATACAGTGAAAATTATACATTTGATAGCTTTTTAGCCAACCTTGGACTAGTACACAATGAATACATACATGCTATCCAAGGTACACTAAATCGAACAACACTCTTATTGCAAAGGAAACCAGTTGACACCTGGACAAACAACTTCGCAAAACATATTCCAGGAATTTGGATTGCAAACACTGATTCCCAATTTGTACTTGACTCATATGCAGCTGCAATGTATTGCAGTTCCTATATGACAAAAGAAGATAAAACACTCACAAGAACATTTAAAAACATACGCAACAATCATGTGAAAACAAAACCTGATATCCTAAATACCATTAGTTCTTTAGGGAAAGCTTTGGTCAACTTGCAACAAATGTCTGCACAACAAGCATTGCATATTGTGTTATCACTCCCACTAAACTCTAGTTCACGGAAGTGTGTATTTATTAACACATCTCCTGTCGATGATCGTGCATTTGTTCTTAAAAGACAAAAAGACCTGCAAAAGGAAGCAGATGACTCAGAAGACATAATGTGCCCATCAATTACTGACTACTATGCTCTCCGACCTATCGCTATTGAACATGTATGCTTAGCAGAATTTGCATCTAGCTATACAAAGAAAGGACAAGAACGCAGAAAATCAAGTAGACCATATGTCATTCGATCTGTTAGATATAACAAATACAAGGACATTGAAAATCACTGTAGAGAGCAATTAATGTTATACTATCCCTATCGAGGAAGTGAAACTGCAATTAAGCAACATCACACTAGTTGGCAAGCTGCATATCTTGCGGTCGAAGAAATAGTCAAGCAAAATGAACAGAAGTTCAAATTTGCTACATTAACTACATGGGGTGACATAGATGACGCAATGCACACAATAGAAACAGAAACTGGAGAAATATTTGACATAGATAGTTTGAAATCAAATGAAACAGAAACTATAACATTTAACAAATCGATAGATGACAAATATGAAAACTACGACTTCCAAAATGACTTGGAACATTTGCAAGATAGCAAGAAGTTTGCTCTACCATCTACAAGGCCATATGAAATCGTCAAAAAACCACGTATACTTGAAGATGTAAAGTACTATGAATTAATGCGACAATTAAACACAGAACAAGCAAGCATAGTTACTGATGTTATAACAAGGAAATTGTACAGACCAGATGAGTTGATCTACCTGTTATTAACAGGAGGTGCAGGAACAGGCAAGACACACACAGCCAAGGCAATCTTCCAATCCTTAGTACGCATACACAATGTGGCATTGCCTTATAACCCGTCACAACTAATAGGAATAATCGCTGCATACACGGGCAAAGCTGCCTTTAATGCTGGTGGTGTGACATTGCATTCTGCATTCTATTTGCCCTTTAACAAAGCAGATTGCCCCTCACTAAACAATGAAAAATTGGACACATTATCAAAGCATTTCCAACAATTGTGTGTACTCCTCATAGATGAGGCATCGCTCGTTGGTGCAACAACACTATATCAAATTGATAAGCGCCTGTGACAAATCTTACACACACCAACTTCATACTTTGGTAATGTTGACACGATATTCTCCGGCGATCTTTACCAGGCAAACCCAGTTAGAGACTCTCTGATCTTTGAAAACCCAAAAATCAACAAAAACACAATTCCATACGACTTCTGGCCAGAGAAAATAAAATGTTATCAACTGCACACAGCCATGCGCCAAAAAGACCCATTGTTCATCGATGTACTAAATAGGATGAGATTAAACATGCAAACAGATGAAGATATTGCTTATGTAAACAATAACTGCTATAGGATCCCACCTTCAAGCCTAGTTTTCCCATACATTTTCTATCGCAACAAAGATATCCATATTCACAATGCGAAAATGCTTTCCCTAACAAAGGGGGAACAAATAATGCTCGTTGCAATTGACAACTATGAGCTTCCTGGGTCGAGTTATTTTGCTTTTGATAAAACAATCCCATTACCATCAACAATTACAGTTAAACAGAACATGTTAGTTGAACTATATGCAGGAAATTACAATACAAACGATGGATTGGTTAATGGTGCTGAAGGGATTTTCAAATCCTATTCATCTAATAACAACAGGCCTGACATTGTCTGGATAGAATTTTCAGACCCAGAAATTGGGAAACAACAAAGAAGCAAATTCAAACAACTATACGACATAAATATATTGCCAAATTGGACACCAATCTTTCGAATTGCAAAATCGCTAGCAATGTCTCGTAACAAATTACAAATTACAATTTGAAAACAATTTCCAATCCAATTAGCCTGTGCCCGAACAATACATCGAACACAAGGGTTGACATTGGATCAACTTGCATTTGACCCAACTGGTGTCACAAAACATGGTCTAGTCTACACTGCATTATCACGTGTTAGAACTATTGACTCACTATACTTGATTAACAAATTGACACAACAAAACTTCCATGTCAAAAACAAAATAATCAATGAGATGGCACGGCTAGAAACAATTGGTGCATGGAAACTAGAATTCGCAAAGAAGAAATATGTTAACAAGGATGTTTTATCGATTGCAAGCCTAAACACACGTAGTCTACGTGCACATGTTAGTGACGTGATTCATCATAATGACTTAATGGACAATATGATTCTCTATTTTCAAGAAACTCATTTGTACACTCCACCAATAGTCAAAGAATTCTTATCATTCAATTTTTCCGCTGCACATTCTACACATGGAATTCTTACTTGCATAAACAAAAAAATACCTATTAGAGCAACAAAGACATTTTGCAAAAACAAAACAAAGCTTACCCTAATTGACATGTACTTTCAATGACCAATTTGTTTAATGAACATTTATGCAGCACCATTTGAACAAGTATCCACGATAATGCAAATAATTAAGGAAGCAAAATCGCAAACTACATATACTGATTGTGTTTTTTTAGTTATTGGTGATTTCAACATTGACATAAAACAAGAAACAGCTCGTAGCAAACTCTTTGTACAATTTATGGAAATGCAAAACTTACATGAAATAACAAGCAAACTATCTCCGCACCGAAAAACAGTAATAGACCATATCTGGACAACTTTGCCTATGAAACAGTGTGAAATAAATGTAACATGGGCTTATTGGTCTGATCACAGCATATTCTATGTGCTACTACAGCTCTAACGACCCTTAGTACAAACCAATTTTAGCGTGTAGCAAAATCAAAGTAGCATTGATACACAAGTTTCTCTACAATTTGCTAAACTTCATATTCAAACAAATGTTGTGTTATGCGAGCAATATCAATCTCCAATGGCCATACTAAAAGTCTATTTCTTGTAGCTCCCTTGCAACACTCTGCGCGAACTCATCTAGGTATGTAACGACACATAGAATAACGTTATGCACAGATTTATTATTACATGGAACACATTTTGCTTTTAGAACTAATAGAGTACAGATTTATTATTACATGGAACACATTTTGCTTGTAGACCTAATAGCTTGTACTCGTGTTGTACAGATAACTAATAAGAAAAGACAGCACGAAGAAGTAACTCCTCCAGAGGCTTGCTCTCTCTCAGAGACTTGCAACGACTCAGAGACTGATAAACAGATAACTAATATGAAAAGAAAGAACGAAGAAGTAACTGCTCCAGAGGCATGCTGTCTCTCAGAGACTTGTAACGTCTCAGAAACTGCTAAAAAGTGACTAAATAACCTTCAAATCTATTCTTACAAGTTTTCTAGTACAAACATAATGTTAATTCAGATTCTTTAATATTGTTCTACAGGCAGAAACAGGAAAGTAAATCTGAAATAGCAGCTAAGCATCAACTATTCACGACTATCACAATACAGGAGTTGAAAGGCCTGAAAATGGGAACAATCTTTCACGGCCAGATTCTTGTAATATACAAAACACTGGTCGATCAAGTCCACGGAATTCAATTGTTACGTGCTGACCTAGTGGATAGCAGAGGGAATATGACAATCACGCTAAATGTGCCACATAACCTGATTGCTGCTATTGAAGCCAAACTTGTAGTCGGCCAGGCAATTTGTATCACAGATTTCAAGGTCTCTCCCAAGACAGTTTACGACCATGGAGACTGTCCGTGCATACTTGTTTTACATGAGAAGAGCATCTTGGAAGCAATCCCACCTATCTGTACGGAATACAGATTTGTACCCACGACGACTATTAACCAGCTCACCAGCACGACAGCTGCATTCGCAACCGGCACAGTAGCCGGCCTTGTAACAGCTGCGAAAGAAATAGCTGGTCAATATGTCCTAACTATCAAGGACGACCCATCTCAAAAAGACAAAGCCACGGTATATACAAATTCAACCATTTATTCTTTTTAACATTTAAATCATCTATACATTTTAAGTAACCATTTACTTAAAAGCAATTACATTTAACACTAGTACATTTTGCAACGCAGGTTCATCTTTTCAGTACATTTCAAGCAATTTTCAAATCCATACAACAACAAATTTCGAAACAAGAAGCACCAATGATGTTGTTTCGAAATCTTGTCCGAGGCAAAGAACATGGATCATTACGCACTTGCAGATCCACCTTCATTATAGCCGTCACTTCGAACAGAGTACTTGCAGACCTCAGTAAACTACCTGCATCAACAACAAAGGTTCTTTCATAATGCACAAAATATATATTATAAATCTTTATTTGTTGTTCTCCTAAATTATGCTCGTTCATTTAACGTCCTCTTAGCATTTTTATTACAATATCTAACGCTAGACCTGTACTGAAACATGGACCAGGTTAAAGGAATGTTGACGATAGCAAACATACATGCAAAACCCTTTGTTACAATCTACAACAATTGCTCTCTGCCCGCCGATACATTTGGAACAGTTTTCATGGATCAACTTAATTGTTCCACATGCAGACAACTAACCACATATCGACACAGTTTACAATTGAATTGCATTATCCAAACAGAGGCAAATGTTCACTACAAGTGCATTCTAAAAGGCAATTTGCTGCTCGAACTTTGTCCATCCTTAACAGGACTGACGTATGAAAAATATCTAGAAGACGTTGCTGATGTTACATACAATTTACAAGATTTCCATGTACACAGCAGCTTTCTGTTGGATAGTTCGGATGTCATTGTCCGTACAGATTGACATATTTTATCCTCTGTAGGATTTGACATTTTCAGTTTTCATGGTGTATTTCTCTCGAATCAGAAGCACACGCTAGGAGTGCCTCATCTCCTAGATGGCTTCATAGACACAGTTGATGTATATAGTCACTTTCAGATGCACATTTAAGGGTTACAACTAATGTTCTTGTTCCTGTAATAATTAGGCTATCTTGTAAAGATGTTTTACTAGAAGCAACTTTGTTTGCAATATCAAAAGACAAAGGAGGTGAATGGTAGCAATCCCTTTATTGTTGCATTGTTGAGATATCATGTTGTGAGGGTCATGGTAAAGTACCCTTGTTACACTTGCATCTGTTCGTTTTGATTCCTGTGGCTGAAACCATAAGGGATATGTAAACAAACCATTTGCTTGAATGACTTAGTAGTTAATTAATTGATTCGACAAAAAAGCAGGAGAAGCAAGAGCATATGAACCAATGGCCCTTTTCATAGCTTAGATAGCCACATTACCTTTTCGAAAGTGTTTTAATGCAACATCAAAGCTCTCTTACAGCTGAAAAACACTTATATCTTGTCCGTGTTACTGGTAGCCTGGTTCTATGAATCCAAGGTAATGAAGCTAACTAAGCTTAACCTATGTAATCAGCTAAGCTTATGTACTTTATATCTATACCTATTACAGTAAGTGTGTTTAGTCATTTACACCTGTTTAAGGCATAGATCTACCTTTATATGCACCACTTTCACAGGCAACAGTTTGGGCACACACTTGATTTTACCTCTTTGGGCTTATGTTTTATACCACAAGTTGAGGCCCATGTTAATGAAAATGTTGAGTCTGATCTTTCAACAGGTTGGTAAAACTTCTGCTTGCCTATAATAATGGTTAAACAATTTAATGGCATGTCTCCTTCACCCCCTGCTTAGATAGAAAGAATTTAAGTGGTTTTCAAGCAGTTGTTACAACAGGCAACAAAGCTTAAACAAGCAGTATCGTCATAAGTCTTAAATGACACTATTTACTGGCTTCTTTCAAACTACAATTTCCTCATTGGAAAAAAAATAAAAGAGATATAGCATAACTCCTCAATCTTCCTTCAAAACACTGTCCCAGTTACAAAAGTTGTTTCTTATATGCGAGAATGAGACAAGAGTAACTCATTAAATGTTAAAAACTTTCTCCGCAGCATTGAGGCAACTTAAACCTCTTCTCATATTAGATATTATTCATCATCCAAATAGTATTTTGAATGCACCTAATAATTTAGTTCGAACTTCTTTCCTTTATCTTTTTATTTCTGCTAATTTTGAAATATTGGTTTTAGTTTCTTTTTTGTTGTGAAAATTGGAATTTTCCAGGGCTTATTATCAATTATGTTTTTTGTCTTTTCTAACCTTTCCACTTTGTGTCAACAATTAAACAAAAAAATTATGAGCCGACATTGCGTTTAGGCTTATGTTTCTGAATTTTCTTACGCATGTTGCATGATAGAGAGGTCAACTGCTGGAATTTGTTTTTGCATTATTATATGTTGTGTATAATAAGTTCTTTAAGCGACTGCTGCTTGTATTCTCAGGATATCATAAAGACTGCCTTTGAATGCTACTTGTCTCCCTGTCATGCACACAACTTTCCATCAATTAGCAACTCACTTTCTTCTGTAGGGTTCCGGCCCAACCATTGTTGTGAGTCTTTGCTGTGAGTCTTATAGCTTTTTGGAAAAAGAAGAAAGTTTGCCATTCCTATAAAGTTTAACCCTCCATCTCACTGAAACTGATCCAATTTGAATTAGAACAACTTTCCATCAATTACCAACTCACTGTCTTTTGTAGGGTTCCGGCCCAACCATTGTTGTGCGTCTTATAGCTTTTTAGAAAAAGAAGAAAGTCTGCCATTCCTATAAAGTTTAACCCTCCATCTCACTGAAACTGATCCAATTTGAATTAGAACTTGTATTCTAGACAGTAATAATTTTGTTCAACCTTCTTTCCTTCATGTTTTCACTCCTGCTAATTTTGAAATATTGGTTTTAGTTGCTTTTTTGGTGTCAAAATTGAAATTAGCCAAGCCACTACACTATATGCAGGTACAGAGCCCAGTAGTGTAGCTCCATCAAGCTAAGAATCTGCAAATGTAATTGATATTTGTCTAATGTCTGACAGAAGCTTCCTTCATGTTTTCACTCTTGCTAATTTTGAAATATTGGTTTTAGTTGCTTTTTTGGTGTCAAAATTGAAATTAGCCAAGCCACTACACTATATGCAGGTACAGAGCCCAATAGTGTAGCTGCATCAAGCTAAGAATCTGCAAATGTAATTGATATTTGTCTAATGTCTGACAGAAGCGATCGATCCATAATGACTTCTACCATCTTTTCGCTGATTGCTGTTCTTCCACTTTGTGGGTATCTTGTGGCAGATTGTTGTTGTTGCACTTTTTGGGTAAGTAGGGAGTGAAGCCCTCTACCACTGTTGTTTGAATTTCTGCAAATGTAATTCATATTTTTCTAATGTCTCACAGAAAAAAATGACCAGTAATGACTTCTACCATCTTCTGCCAGATTGTTGTTCTTGAACTTTGTGGGTATCTTCTGCTATATTGTTGTTTTTGCACTTTGTGGGTAAGTCTTCTGCCAGATTGTTGTTCTTGAACTTTGTGGGTATCTTCTGCTATATTGTTGTTTTTGCACTTTGTGGGTAAGTGGGGATTGAAGCCCTCTACAACTGCTGTTTGAATTTCTGCAATGTAATTCATATTTTTCTAATGTCTCACAAAAACGAAATGAACAACCGTAATGACTTCTACCATCTTCTGGCAGGTTGTTGTTCTTGCACTTTGTGGGTATCTTATGCCAAATTGTTGTTCTTGCACTTTGTGGGTAAGTGGGGAGTGAAGGCCTCTACAACTGTTGTTTAAATTTTTGCACACGGTTCTCAATTTGTAATGGCCACAACATTCAGGTACTCCTGCTAATTTTGAAATATTGGTTTTAGTTGCTTTTTTGGTGTCAAAATTGAAATTAGCCAAGCCACTACACTATATGCAGGTACAGAGCCCAGTAGTGTAGCTGCATCAAGCTAAGAGTCAACAGGATAACCTGCTGGTAATTGGGAGTGAAACACTGTACAGCTGTTGTTTGAATATCTGCAAATGTAATTGATATTTGTCTATTGTCTCGCTTAAGCTTTCTATTATTGGTATGCAATTGTTTTTAGTTGTAAAAACACTTTTGAATTCACGGTGTTACGTGAACTGTTTCATCAATTTTACTGGAAAAAATGACATTGCTTTTGACTGCAAAAATTCCTTTCGATCCATTGGATTCAGAAAACGAGTCTGAATCCATGAGAAAATTAGTTGGAACAGTGCCAACTGTCGCTTAGAACTAATTTATATTTTCGTTAATCTAGATAGTTCAGTGATTTTAATTAAAATAATGAAATTGTTTTTTATTGCAAAAAAGGTTATTGGAGCCATTGACTTCTGGAAAGTACCCAGACTCCATGAGAAAGTTAGTTGGCGCACGTTTGCCTCGGTTTACCAGTCAAGAGGCGAGAGAACTGAAAGGCTCCTTCGACTTTCTTGGTTATAACTACTACTCAACATACTTCACAGTCAACAATCCGCATCCACCAAATCCTCCCCATACGGATTTCGTATTGGATTCTCAGGCTAATATATCATGTAATATTGCAGGCCATAGTTTTTATTTGTGTAGTTTTTATAATGAAACAGCTCAAGTTTATTTGGAGGAGCTCGTGTTTGATCCCTATTTCATTGATCTGTTCTACAGTCTTACACTCTTTCTTGTTTACTATTTTGACATTTATCATTGCCTGTTGTCTGAGTTTCAGATGAAGTTGACGGAGTCTACATTGGATCAGTGGTGAGCCTATCTTCATAAAAGTTTATTGAATTATTTCAACGATGATAGAAATTCAATTCAATTCAATTTATTGTGTGATATGAGGATACCCTGATAAAAAAACATATTGATACTATGTTCATATGTTTGCAGGAAGGAGTCTCCACTTACAGGTCTTATCCAGCGGGACTAAAGGACATAATAAACTATACAAAACACCGATATAACAACCCCCCTATATACGTTACCGAAACTGGTACTTGAGCCTTGACATTTATTGAAGAAGAAGAAATATTTCTATATGTTTTCTGAAAGATCTGAATTTGGAATGAAGGGATTATTAAGGGTATCTTGTGGCAGATTGTTGTTGTTGCACTTTTTGGGTAAGTAGGGAGTGAAGCCCTCTACTACTGCTGTTTGAATTTCTGCAAATGTAACTCATATTTTTCTAATGTCTCACAGAAAAAAACGACCAGTAATGACTTCTACCATCTTCTGCCACATTGTTGTTCTTGAACTTTGTGGGTATCTTCTGCTAGATTGTTGTTCTTGCACTTTGTGGGTAAGTGGGGATTGAAGCCCTCTACAACTGCTGTTTAAATTTTTTCACATGGTTCTCAATTTGTAATGGCCACAACATTCAAGTACTCCTGCTAATTTTGAAATATTGGTTTTAGTTTCTTTTTTGGTGTCAAAATTGAAATTAGCCAAGCCACTACACTATATGCAGGTACAAAGCCCAGTAGTGTAGCTGCATCAAGCTAAGAATCAACAGGATAATCTGCTGGTAATTGGGAGTGAAACACTGTCCAACTGTTGTTTGAATATCTGCAAATGTAATTGATATTTGTCTATTGTCTGACAGAAACGATCGATCCGTAATGACTTCTACCATCTTCTGGCTAATTGTTGTTCTTCCACTTTGTGGGTATCTTGTGGCAGATTGTTGTTGTTGCACTTTTTGGGTAAGTAGGGAGTGAAGCCCTCTACAACTGTTGTTTGAATTTCTGCAAATGTAATTCATATTTTTCTAATGTCTCACAGAAAAAAACGACCAGTAATGACTTCTACCATATTCTGCCAAATTGTTGTTCTTGAACTTTGTGGGTATCTCCTACTATATTGTTGTTTTTGCACTTTGTGAGTAAGTGAGGATTGAAACCCTCTACAACTACTGTTCCAATTTCTGCAATGTAATTCATATTTTTCTAATGTCTCACAGAAACGAAATGAACGACCGTACTGACTTCTACCATCTTCTGGCAGGTTGTTGTTCTTGCACTTTGTGGGTATCTTATGCCAGATTGTTATTCTTGCACTTTGTGGGTAAGTGGGGAGTGAAGGCCTCTACAACTGCTGTTTAAATTTTTGCACATCGTTCAGGTTGTTGTTCTTGCACTTTGTGGGTATCTTATGCCAGATTGTTGTTCTTGCACTTTGTGGGTAAGTGGGGAGTGAAGGCCTCTACAACTGCTGTTTAAATTTTTGCACACGGTTCTCAATTTGTAATGGCCACAACATTCAGGTACTCATACTTTTATATATACATATACCATCTTCTGGCAGATTTTTTGCTTTCACTTCGTTCTCTAAGCTTTCCACTTTGTGTCAGCAATTATACAAGAAAATCATGACCCAACATTGCATTTAGGCTTATGTTTCTGAGTCTAAAAAGATACCCATGAGCAGCCCATAGCTTCTTTGGTAAAAGCAGGTTGTTATGGGAACAGGTTTAATATCTACCCATGGGCAGTAGGTAAAATAGCAGATGGTGAAACTTTGGTAACTCGTGAACAGGTTTATTCGATAACTGAGTCCATTTGGGAAGTAAATAGGCTTGACCTTCTATATATAAGCCAATTTGATAGCACATGTTAGTATTACATAGTGTGCTTTATAAGAAAGGGCTTTAGTTACACCTGTTGGCTTAACATGTCTTTCATACACTCATTACTTGTCCTCTTTAGCCAATTGTTTATTAGAATAGCTTGGACCCAATCTACCACCAAGATTTCATTTGAGATCTGCCCCTGATGTCAGATACATCACCTAATTTCACATTTACTTCTGCCGTCACATACATCATTTCATATGCCATTTGCCCCCATGTCAGATCGATCACTTAATTGCACCGATTGCTCACTTAACGTAAGCTTTTTGTTTTATGCCGATCATTAAATACTGGCCTGCTCCAATAAATGCTCCTCATATTGGATTATATCCCCTCCAATCTGATCTTCAAGTATTCCAGCTCCATTCCAAATCAATCCGTATATGTACTTACTTCTGCACATGTCAGGAATCTACCCCGCATTCAACTCTCGCGATCTAGCACGCCTTTCCTTATTTGGTTGTACAGTAAAATATTATCAAAAACCCAGTTCCATTCACACTTAAAACCAGCTTGCAAACACGTTGAACTCTTTTATAAATTGGCAAAAGCAATGCCTAATTTCTCGCTTACAAAACAAAACCACCTTCTGCACCTAGATATTGACATACATCTCCCCGCTTCACATAACATGGAATCCATTAGCATAAGCCAACTTACTCAACTCGCGGCATTGTTTCTCTTAGCACTTGTTCTCATGGCTCTTCTGATTATTGACATCGTAAAAGTCGAAACACAAAGAAAAAAGAAACCAAGAAAACAATAACATCTCGAACGAAGAGCATATGAATCTACAACAAGTACTTGGCATGATTATGGAGTATATTTGAGTTACAGCTCACATATTTGTGGAGAGATAGTCAAAATTCTGAATCTCAGGCCTATTTTTGCATTATTTTACCCATTGTCTTAATTCCCCGCTTTCTTCTTTGTTACAGGTCTACGACGGATGCTTCAAATATGCATTTAGATCTGCCATGGTGGTGCAACTCGCATTTTTTATGCTTCTATCGTCTTTGCTGGGATGCTGGTCTAATGTCCTAATTGTTAACATTCGTGCTTGTCTTGTATTCTTCACATGTTACAGTTTGTCATAAGAAATGCTTATTTTCAAGGTTAAATGTAAGATTCAAGGCAATTTTCATGCTACTAGTGTCTTGAATTGATAATATACTAGCATTAAGCATCGATTACGCTTTATGTAAACACAAATTCTTTTCCCCAATATAGTCATCAGTTCTCTGGTGTACCATTTATGCCCACCTACCTGAAGCATGGACTACAGGGGTACTTCTTAAATTTTCCATGGTCTCGTGCATTCCTTTCATCAGTGTGATCATGCAATAATGGGCATTTGGAGAAGTTGCAAGGTAGCTATTACTCCATTTTGGCTTTCATGCAATATTAAACAAATTTCAGAAATGAGGTTTTCAAATTTCATTTACTACTAGGCATCACACTCTTACGGTGTTAAGATTAGACTAAATTTGCTTCAAGCTCGACAGCCGGCTGGAACCTGAACCTTGAGCTTGAAGATTACATTAGCTTTGGAAGTATGCCCACACATTCTGACATACTTAGTTTGGTTAGGATTCAGACCATTATTTCTAGTTGAGCGACAGAAGCCTTGGAAGTATGCCAACACACCTTGGCTTACTTAGTCTCATCAAACCATAGAACCATCTTAGGATTAGTCCCTGCTTACCAAACTTCATGGGAACCTGAACCCTGAGCTTGAAGATTACATTACCTTTCGAAGTATTCCCACACATTCTGACATACTTAGTCTGGTTAGGATTCAGGCCATTATTTCTAGTTGAGCCATCTAGTTTAGACATATTATCTCGAAGAAAATAGTCTACTTAGTCTGGTTAGGATTCAGACCATTATTTCTAGTTGAGCCACAGAAGCCTTGGAAGTATGCCAACACACCTTGGCTTAGTTAGTCTCATCAAACCATAGAACCATCTTAGGATTAGTCCCTGCTTACCAGACTTCATGGGAACCTGAACCTTGAGCTTGAAGATTACATTAGCTTTGGAGGTATGCCCACACATTCTGACATACTTAGTCTGGTTAGGATTCAGACCATTATTTCTAGTTGAGCCATCTAGTTTAGACATATTATCTTGAAGAAAATACTCACAGTGCCAACAACACCAACTCCAGCAGACGTTTAAGGCATGTGATGCAACTTCTCTTGGCTGTGCTGCATTTGGAAAAGACCTAAAGTTCAACTTGATGCAGGGACTTGCTGCCTCGCAGCTTCCCTTGTTTTTATATAATTTGAGTGAGTCTTAGGATAAAAAGCATGTGTTTCTTTTGAGAAATTTAAAAATACAAAGATAAAATATGTTTATTTTTGTAGACTTAATATTCAAAATAGCTTCTAAACCAAATATCAATAAAATAAGTAATTTTAAAAACAAAGGAAAATAAAATTATTCATAAAAACATTTTAGTCAAAATTCTGTGAATATGATTAATAATAATAAATCATTATTAAATTAATATATTTCGATATTTTTACATTTTTGGTCATATTATTTTTTATTTAATATTCTTTTACTTTTTTTGTTTTCGTATATAATAGCGTCCCTTTTTTATTATATATATAAAATATAAAATAAAATAAAATAGTAGGAGAAAAATAACTTTGTCAATTTAATACTAACAACGATAACATCCTTTTCCCTATGTTTTCTGGCCGCCAACCCTCATAAGGTAGGGTGGGGAACCAATATGGAGGATTTCAATGCAGCCAAGATAGCAGAAAACATGGGACATAGTCTTAGACCTGCTGGAAAAGAATTAATATGTAAATTAGGAACGGCTGTGTTAATTTGGTAATGGTTGATATTGAACACAACATGGGACATAGACTCGCTGGAAAAGAATTAACTTGCAAATTTCTTAACCATAATAATATATTGTTAGATTGATAATGGGTGATAATGAAGAGAATTATTTATTTACAAATATGGGTGGATTTGTCAATGTTAGTTAATAAAAATGTAAGTGTTTCCATTTTTTTTATATTTTAGAAGAATAAATATATTTTAAAATTAAAATAATTTTGAAAAAGTTTTATTGAAATACTTACAGAAAGTGTTTTTTTAATGGTAAATTATATAAAATTAAATATTATTTTTAATTTTAATTTTAAAATTTTTATTATTGGATGAATTTTTAGTTCTGCTTTGTAAATATTTGGTTTTTTTTAACATAGTTATTTATGTTATCTTCACTGGAGATGACTTTACTTACTCTTTTAACTAGATTGTTTCAAGTATTTATAATGAGTTTGGATCTACTTTTATTCTTGTCAATCTCTTTATTTTTGACATTCTTTCTCATAGAGTAGTTAGATAAGGTGGGGTTTCTGGTTCCTCCGCTAAGTGCATCATGGCAAGCTAAAAATTTAGTACATTGCCTACCAAAAGGTGTGAAATATTCAAAAAGACGAGGTTAAATCTATTAAGATCAAAGAATATATCCAATATTTGGAGGATCACACTCATCTCAAAAGACTTTCGTTGTGTGGATTCGAATGAAATGGAACTCCCAAGGGTCAACGTTTTTTTTTGCAATTATTTTCTCCAACTTGGAGGACACTCGAAGAGTTTTTGAAGGAAGGACATAATTTTTCAACAATTCAAGGCTCTTCATGTGATTATGGAAGGAGCAATATAATATGGAGAAGGAGGATTTCGTTGCAGACTCAGTGTGGGTCCATCTCTTTTCTCTTCCCTAGGAATATTGGGAGGAAGAAACCCTTGCAACTTTGTAAAAGTATCAAAGGCTATCAATACAGTGAGGTACACTTCATATGCATGCAGGATCTATGTTTACATGAATATCTCCTAACCCCTTCCAGCCTCCATAGATCCTCCATAGATATATCTTATCATGATATTTTTTGGAAGAAATCTCTAGATTATGAACAAGTCCCCCTCAGATGTAGACACTGTCATGAATAAGAGCATATTAATTGGGATTTTTTGATGAATGCCAATGAATAGTTTGAAGAATCCATTCGAGAAAGAGATTTGATTTAGGAAAAGTCTGACAAAGAAGACAATTAAGTTCTAAGGATACCTCAAATCCTATCTAGGTCCATAGATTTGAAAAGAGTTTCGAGTCTCTATGCTCTCTGAAGGATTTTTGAGAGAAATTCAATATTCAATCAAGAATGCATTTAGCAAAAGATAAATGCCATAACCCTACAGAGCCCTTGCAAAAGTCTCTTGAAGAGCATCAGCGAAATCCATTACAATCGGAAATGAAGAGATGCCATTTAGAAGACGCAGAAGCAGAAGACCTCAGAGAGGATATGGATCTGAATGACCCACCACTGATTTCCCTTGTAGAAGAATGATATGGAAAAGATGTGAAGGACATGTTATCTCATAAGCATAAGATTATGTATAAAGCCTATATTCCAAGCAAGTAATTAGGCTTGAGTTCCTCAATAGTTTAGACTGTTAAAATATGAATCAAACTTTATTAAATCAACTGAGCAACTTACTGGTGTGAAACACCACCTGTAAGACTGCCTCTGTAGAACACGCTCTATCTTACCATTGATTACATGATAAATATATACATGTAACACATCTAGGGAAGCTGAACAGAATCCTAGAAAACACGAACAGAATCCTAATCTCGGGTTCGGTTTGAACTGTTGCTCCATTAAGGCAATTCTACATTAATCTAACACTCCCCCTTAATGGATAAATGCATTCACAGATATGCCTAACACTTCCCTAAACAACTCAAATTTGATTCTACCAAGAGGTTTGGTAAAATTATCAGCAACATTGTCACAACTATTACAGTATTCAATATGAATTTGTTTTGAATGAACTTTATCCCTCACAAACTGGAACTGTGTATTGATATGCTTTGTGTTCTTATGGAATACTAGGTTATTTTTAAGTTTGATGGAGCTCTGGTTGCGGCATTTGATCACAGTTGCAGCCTTCTGTTCTTCTTCGGCATCAAGGAGAAGTCTCCTCAACCAAACTGCTTCACATGTTGCTGCACACATAGCTTGATATTTAGATTCCACAAAAGACAAGGATACTATGTTCTGCTTTTTGCTGCTCCATGTAATGAACCCAAATCCAATGTTGAATGCATAGCCTGTTATGGATCATCTGTCATCTACATTTCCATCCAAGTCAGAGTCTGAAAAACCTGTCAATCTAACATCACACAAATCACTATAAACAATACCAAAATATAATGTTCCATGGAGATACCTTAAAACACCTTTTGCCGCAACCCAATGGCTCTCAAGGGGCTTTGACATAAATTGGCTCAATGCACTGACTGCATAAGACAAATCAGGCCTAGTTGTAGTCAAGTAGATATGACTCCCAACCAATTGTCTATACAAAGTCACATCTGCCTCCTTAGATCCATCATCATTCTGAAGTTTTAAATTCTATTGTAAAGGTACTGCTGCAGCTTTGCACTGATCCATTCTGAACTTTTCTAGTAAGCTCCTAACATACTTACTCTGTGATATTTTTCCAAAATCCCTCCAGACTTCCAAACCAAAACAGTAATGTAGCTCTCCAAGTTCATTCATCTCAAAGACTTGTGGCATCTACTCTTTGATTTCTTTAATGAGATTATTAGTGTTCCCTGTAATGATTAGATCAGATACATATAAATAAATCAAAACAATCCTTCCCTCTTTATCAAACATGGTATAAAGATTAGGGTCATTTTTGCTCCTTTTATAACCATGTTGCAGGAAAAATGAATCAATTTTATCATACCATGACCTAGGTGCCTGTTTTAGTTCATATAGTGCTTTTGTCAACCTACAAACTAAATGTTCTTCACGTTGTTTGACAAAGCCCTTAGGATGCTCTAAGTAGACTTCTTCTTTTAAGTCCCCATTTAAAAATTCCGAGTTAACATATAGCTGGTGAATCATCCAATGGTGTTTGGTAGCTAAAGCAATTATAATTCTGATTGTGTTTACTTTAGTTATAGGGGCAAATGTTTCATCATAGTCTATGCCTTCTTGCTGTGAATATCCCTTTGCAACCAGCCTAGATTTATACTTATCTATGCTCCCATCTGCTTTAAATTTAGGCTTATACAACCATTTTCATCATATGGGTTGTTTGCCTTTAGGTAGTTTAACTAAATCCCAAGTTTTGTTTCTGGGGATTGATTCATATTGCTCTTCCATAATAGCCCTTATTCACTATATTAACTAGCTTCTTTATAACTAGAGGGTTCATCAACATTCATCATACTAGTTATAAAAGAATTTTCCATACATCTTTCTGGCAACTGAACTTTCCTACCTGATCTCGTGAGTGGTGGGGTAGCTTCAAACCTTCTCTAGTCATCATTTTCTAGACTTGGCTTGACATCTACATCATCCTCTTTCCCTTCCTGCTACTATTGTTGTTGTAGCTACATCTGCTCATTGTTGTCACTTGATTCATCACTTCCTTCTTCCACCAATAAGGGTACGTGTCATTCTTCATTATCACTCTCATGGCTTCCTTTATTAACCTGCTCATGAAACACTACATCTCCGCTCGCAAAAACTTTATGAGTAGAGGGATTAAACATTTTTTAAGCCTTAAATTCTATACAATACCCAAGAAAAATACATTGGATGGCCTTTGAATCCTATTTCTTTCTATCTTCCTTTGGGATATGGGAAAAGGCTTTACTGCCAAAAACTCTCAAATGCTTAACTGCAGGCTTATAACCAAGTAAAGCTTCAAAAGGAGTTTTGAAATCTAAACTTCTTGTTGGACTCCTATTCTTTAGATATACTACAATATTGATCGCTTCATCCCAAATACAATTAGAAAGATTGTTACCTTTTAACATATTGTGAGCACACTCCACAAGGATTCTGTTTTTCCTCTCTGCAACCCTGTTTTGTTGAGTAGTGTGGGGTATTGTAAACTGTTGTTGTATCCCATTATCTTTGTAGTATTTGAGGACACAAGATTTCTTGTACTCTCCCCCTTGATCCAAGGGGAGAATCTTGATGCTTTTACTTGTCTTCTTTTCAACCATACTTCTAAACTCTTTGTAGTATTGAAAAGTGTCGCTCTTGTTCCTAGGGAAATACACCCAAGTAAATCTAGTACAGTCATCAAGAAATAGTAAAAAATAGTATGCAACACCTAACGATCTTGTCTACATAGGCCCACATAGATCTGTGTGTACCAACTCGAGTATATCTCTCCTCCTTCTATCAACATTCACAGGAAATTCATCTTTGTGCATCTTTGCCAGTGCACATGCATCACAATCAATATGAACAGGTTTTAAAACAGGAAGACCTTCAACCATACCTCTTTTCTGTAATAGTAGCAGATCATTGAAGTTAATAAGGCTAAAACTCTGATGCCATAAGTCCATTGTAGTCATGGCAGATGTTGTCAATGCTTGATGTGGTACGCTTTTGACATTTAACTCATACAATCCCCCCACACGAATACTTGATGAAATAGGCTTCATACAATCCAATAGGTCTTTAATGACACAATATGATTTATAAAACTCTACGTTGAGATTCTCATCGGTTATAGTAGAAAGAGAGATCAAATTCTTTTTATGTCAGGTGCATAAATTACATTATGGACACGTCTAATATTTCCATTAGGAAAAAAAACAAGAATATTACCATAACCTTTGATTTGGTACCTTCTATCATCGCCAAGATAGATGTTTGTTCCACTGCTGGTCTCTTTGAAGTCTTAAAACCACTGTCTGTTCCTTGTCATGTGGATGGATGCACCTGAGTCCACAAACCAGGTATTTGCTTCATCATTCTTATTCAAAAGCACAGAGTCAAATATGAACAGTTTTATGTTCCAACTCTGTTCCTCATTAGCAAAAATAACCTGCATGCTGCTTATGTCCCTTTGGACCTTCATCAAACTTCCTTTTCGTTGAATATCTGGCTATATGGGCAGTTCTACCACAGTAAAAACATTTGGTCGTAGAGTCATTTCTATTGAAAGACATACCTTGAGGTGGGGGCATCTTTCTATGTGGGGCTGCACTGTTCTTCTGTGCTACCTTTGGCTTTCCTCCGAAGGGCTTCTTCTTCACCATTAAGGCCAGATCTGAACTCAGAGGTTTATGAGTCAGCCACCTTTCCTCCTCTTGCATGAGGATCCCTATCAATTCTTCAAACACGGGGGCTTTTTCTCTTTCATTCAAACTACTGATGAACATCTAATACTCGTCAGTCATACCATTCATGGTAATCGTGACCAAATTTGTATCTCACACAACTTCACCTATGTCACGCAGCTTGTTCTTGAGCTCCTTAATCTGCAAAATAAATACTATAACTCTCTCATTCTCCTCAATCTTTATGGAGAGAATCTTGCTCTTCAAGAACAACAATCAATTGGTGTTATTGACCTCATAGAGATCCTTGAGCATCTTCTACATCTCTGGTGCAATCTTGCAATCATGGATATGTGGAATAATGATATCTTTGACTTACGATTTCAGGAGCATTCTCGCCTTAGTCTCCCACTTGCCCCAATCTTGGATTGTTGTTGTTGTTCCTCCTGTAATGAGGTTCGGCTTCGCTTCATCATTGTTCACAATTTTCCATGAATTATGTCCCTTAATCAGGGTCTACAACTTGAATTTCCAACCAAAGTAATTGGATCCATCCAACTTGTTATTTTCATTAAGGTAAGCTTATGCTATCTGGTTATTCATCTTGAATGAATAAAAAACTTCAACCCCAACAATTTAAAAAAAATCAACCCCAAATCTTTAAAACTACTACAAATTCCAAATCCACAATAAAAACTAAGCCCAGATCCAAAAAAAAACTGAGTCCAGATCCCCTTTTAAAAAAAAACACTTCAACTCCTTCTCTTTAAAAAAAACAATCACTCCCTCTTTATCAAACTAAAAAACCGTCCTTTTTTTTTAATTAAAGAATAAAACAAACTTCAATTAAAAACCTTAATTTGAAATCCAACCAGAACTTTAAAATTCCTTTCAAATTCGATCCAGGCCACAAAAAAAATGGATTAACAAAAAAAAATGCAAAGACCATAACCATATTCACTACGGGGCAGGGATTAATAAAAACACTTTCGATAGCTGCGCCATTGATAAATTCAAATCTGTGGGATTGCATGAACTTTGAGCCTGCCTCGGTTATATAGCTTTAGCCGACCATGGAAATTCGTTATCACCCAATGTTCGGCAGCGTGTTGCTCTAGTTCAGCGAAATTCATTAGCACCCCATGTGCTTTTCCTTGATCCACATCGACTGCTGTAGCATGTGTTTGTACTCTACCCACAAATTCAGAAATAAATATGGTGGAAACTGGATTCAATCACAGTGATCAAACAGGATCATGCAAACCTTCATGGCCTCCTTTGACCACCTACGACAACCTCCACGACTATCTCCTCCACATGGATTCAGATCCAACACTCTAGAGCACAACATGACAACAGGAATACGATTTGGCTTCAATTTCTTGGCAATTTCAATGAAATTCGCAGAGATCTCCACGACAATCCTGTCTCTCTTTGCAAATCGCAGTCCCGGCCTCGCCTTTCCAGCAGAGGCAAATACTCAAACCCGCGACGACACTTACAATCAGCAAGCAACACAACAATGTGATTGCGTCGAGTAAGCAGCATATAACACAGTCCTCAATCACAGAGTTTTTTTTCAGAGAAAAAAGCATCATGTATTATATTGAGACAATATAAAAACCAGCATAGGATACAAAAAAGTGACATGAGAGGCCACATTCCAAGTCATTTGAGAATCAGCAGAAAACAGATGTCTGAGCAAGCCTCATATAGCAGGAAGGATGAAGCATATGTAGTCATATATATAGCATGTTCAGGGGAAACATATAAATAGATGCACAAAAAGAAAGCCTGGGAACACATATTCCAAGAAAAATCTGGGAAACACATTGACCAATCATACCAAAAAGCAGAACCATAGAAATGAGGCAATCCCGTGCTAATTGGTCAGCTGAATTGGAATTGAATTGAAAATAGCAGTGATGTGGTGAAGAATGGATTTGTAGGGATCTTTGGAATCTCGGAAAATTTTGTGATTCTGCCATTTCCATGCGCACCAAATCATGATAATGATGAGAAAATGCTTTGGCTCCCTTTGATTACACCACCATTCGAAAGCTGCATGGATAGAAACAGAAGCAACATGAGGAAAACCAAAAATAATGGCCAGTTCATACCAGATTTGTTGGGAGGATTTGCATTGGAAGAACATGTAAAGATTTTATTCTTCATCGGATTCGCACATCGAACAACTGCTAGGACCATGCCAGTTCCTTTTCCTCAAGTTGTCCCATGTCAGGTTCTTGTTGTTAAACACCAACCAAGCGAAAAATATCATCCTAGGGGGGCATCTCGATTTCCAGAGTGGCATTGGAAATATAGAGCTGTTATGCGAAGCCCTTGTTGAAATAAGGTCAAGATAAATGTCTTTAACTCTGGCTGAAACCTTTGCATTTGACATGGACCAGATTAGATGATCAGACGTGCCATGACGTCGAATCCCACTATCCTTTAGAGCAACTTTGACGGCATTCCATGTAGGGCACAGTTCGACAAGAAGGCAAAGATCAGTGGCGTCCTTCTAAATAGGATCAAGTCCACACCAATCAAAGATAAGTTTATCCCATGTGAAAATACCACTTCTATGGAGGGATAATAAGAGAAATTCAGGAAAAGAAATATTTCCGCGACTGCAGGCGATGGAGTCAAGGCCGATTAAGATGTTATTTCCAGAGTGGATCCGCCATCTTAGATCTTTTAAAAAGTGTTCCCCAACCTTTCGGAGACTATGCCAAATGGTCGATCCTTGTTTGGTGCCAATTGCTCCAGATCTGTACCAGTATTCCAATTTTTTTCCTTTCATATATTTTAGATTAATAGTAGCAATCCATGGACCATCCCCAAATATCCCTCTCAATCACAGAGTTGTCCACCATTCTCAACCATGAAGTTGTCCGTCCTCTAATCCAAAGCAGTGATTCGATCAGAGCAGCAATTCAGCCTCTATCGATCCCAAGGAGCAGATCTCCTCATCCACGGCCACCAATCACCTCATCGACATCCAAACGGATCCACCTCATGCAGCAAATCAAAACATATCCACGGCAACCTTTTCACCACAAAAACAACGCAGCAGACAGTCGACACGATTTGAGAATGGCTCACTCGTGTCGTTCTTAAAAATAAAATATGGTGTAAGTCCGGAAGTGAATTGGCGCAATTATTGTATCAAATTCTGCCCTGGTCTCGCCTCAAAGTGCGAGGATCTCTCTCTACTCAGGGTACACGCAACTTCAGCACTGTAGCTTTGATACCATGTTAAAATAGGGATCAAACTTTACTAAATCAACTAGGCAGCTTACAGGTGTGAGACACCACTTATAAGACTGCTTCTATAGAACACGCTCTATTTTACCATTGATTACATGAGAAATATATACATGTAACACTCATTTAGGGAAGTTGAACATAATCCTAGAAAGCAGGAACATAATCATAATTTAGGCTTCGGTTTGAACTGTTTCTCTGTTAAGACAATTCTACATTAATCTCAACATAGACTTAGGGTTCAAACAATGGATTTCAAGGTGTTCTTGAGCCAAGAACTAAAAAAATGAGGTCGCAAGAGAAATAAGACACTGATCCAAGAAGATTGTGAACAATTAGTCAACTCAAGGAAAGTCATGCAAATGTCTTAGGCATTTCCACCTTGAAATCTTCACTAAATTTGGTGATACAATCTCAAGCAAGATTGCGAATTTTTGTTGTTTAAAATGCATTTTTGAATGCACAAATAGATTCAACAGCTTGAAAAATTCTAGGGGCACTCAAAGTATACAAATTAAACAACTTAAACTCAACTTTTTAAAAATCTCTGCAAGATTTTGATTAAAATAATGAGAAAAATGCTTTAAAGGTAGTCATTTCTTCTATAAATTAGACTAGACCGTTATGATTATCATAATAGTTTTCTGATTATCTATTATTAGTACACAACTTGTTAGTCTCAAGTATTCCCTGAATTTTAGTCTTCTTTTGGAAAATCAAATTATATGAAACTTCTTTTATCAATGAAAAGTTCCCTTTAGTATACCCAAAAAAACAACTATTATTATAATAATAATTATCATTTAATTTTATTATTATAATAACCTTTATTTATTTTAAAATCAGATTTAAATGATTTTATACCTACCAATAAAAAAAACAAATCCTAATAGCACAGCTAGTTCAGGAAAAATTTCGTTAATAAAATTGCTTTTGTTCAAACCTCAATGATGCCCTAGGAACAAACCATGAAAAAAAATAGAAATGAAAGATTACTTTATTATTTTATAAATAAACGACAAATTTAGAAATTAAACATGTGAAGATATTAATAACAACACGATCAAAACGAAGAGGCTTTATTTACATGCTTTCGCTGCAGGGTGTAGCTTCATTCAAAATTGCACAGCGGCTTTCGATCAACTTGGACTGGGACGGAATGATGACATTTTCCAAGGAAAATTGCTGCGCATCTAAATACTATAAGTCTGACAGGAAAATGTACAAATCAACGCGAATTTACCTAAAGGATAAATCGATCCAAATCTTCCTAAAGGGTCGATGAAAAGCTTTTAGGCGGATCTACGCCCCAATCGAACCACTGTATTATTTAATTCCAATGTGCTTTTGACTTTGAAGTGAATGTTCCGATCATTAAACGAAGTATTTTAAATATGGGATCAATTTAATCGTTAGTTTTGGAGTATAAGTTTCTCCACTTGCGATACTAGTTTTATTACTCGAGTATTAATATCCTTGACCAGATTGAAATAGTGTCTTTTGTGTCTACTTTGACTAATTATCCGTGCAGAGCATATAGGGTATTACTACAATAGTATTTCTGATGAAATTTTATTTAAATTAATAAATGAAATGAGTTTAAAATAGACGTATTTTATTTATTTTTCTTTTGGGATGATTTTAGTTTTCCATTTCAAACTTATTTACATATTTTATTTATTTATTTATTTGGGGTAAATTTCAATAATTGGGTATTCTACGAATGGGATTAAATTTTGGAAAAAACAATTATGACAAAAATTCAATCAATTACTTTGAATATTCAAATCATAATTTTCAACAATTTTTTTATTAATAAGTATTTCATGTCTAGGGATGTTCCTGTGAATTTTGATACCTCACATGCATAACAACTATGAGTGAAGGAAGGCTTATAACGCATTACATGAACAAAATAAATGTAAAGTTAAAATTTGTTTTTGACATGTAAATCGTCAATATGATGCGATACCATCCTCCATCATTTTGGTGATATTATTAACATTGTAAATGCTTTCACTATCAAAACTTATGTGCCTACTAACATCCATCTTTCATGTATGGCGTAAGTCGCAGGTGATGTGAGAGTATCCTACATCCCTCCTCAATCCAAGTGCCTAGATTGATGTGATAGCATACTCCCTTATTCTATCACTGACATGTAATCTTGGGATGTGATTTAGGTCTATACTATCTCTAACTGCAATCCATTATGGTACTAGCATCCAACATTGGGGTATAAAGGATTGCAATTGGATGGAGTGTGCTATAAGTCCCCAATTTGATGTGATAGCATTTTCCATCCTTTATAAATCCATGCCCCTATGTTGGCATGCTAGCATCCTTTCTCACCGTGACAAACACTTAGCTTTTGAGTGTGATGCAAATTGCCAAGTCAATTTTATAGCATTTTCTAATCTCCCTCACTTCAGTGCTTGCATACACCATTAAGCTAATGTACACGTCCTTAGATTGATTTGATAGTATCCTCCATGCTCCCTTACTTGAATACTAACATCATGTGAAATTGTAATAAAATATGATTTCGATGGCATATCTATACAATGCTAAAGGATTTTGGAGAGAAAAGGGTTGTCGTATTTTTATCACCTAACAAGTCCCCTCTAAATTGAAAATGCATGACATATTCAACACATGCCATGCACCTCTAAGAAGAACTTTAAAATCTAGTTTTGTGGGGTGATATAAGTATCCAAGTTAGTGTGATTCCATCCTACTTTACTTTAGTGTAACTAATACAGTTGATATTTTCAATGTTACATACTATGTGCCTACTTTTTCTAGCCATTGTTATTAATGTGATGTGTGTGTGTCTATATATATATATATATATATATAATGTGAAGCCTATCTGAAGTGAATATCATCACTAAAATATATATGATTTAAATAAACAAATTTTAATCCATAGATATTTTAAAGAAAATATGATGATAAGTGACCCAAATTAACATGGAGTGCTTCTAAAGATAGGTGTAGCACCAAAGTACATGGAGGATAATGTATCAACAATGATGGAAAGAATTATCCATAGTTCCCATCGTCGATAATCTCTAGTTAGAGTGGAAAATCTAATATACCGATACATAAGGAAAGACCGATAACCTAAAAAGGGTCCTAACAGACAACATTGTACAATGATTGTTTACCCAATTCATTTCTAAATTTAGGCCATACCTAAATGAAAAAGTAATAAAGTGATATAATAAGGAATTGGTACAAGCTTTTTGGCGTATAACTTTAGCTATCCTTATTATATCACCATAATCAATCTCACCAAATGGATGCAATAACTATGAATGTTTATACAATAAAGTTCATTAAGTGGGATTAGTTATTCCATTTCTTAAATAACTAACAAAATCCAAATGAATCAAGCGAAATTTGTGTGAAATACTAGATCAATTCTTCCATTACCTAGTGCCTTCATCTTAGAGGTCCCTCCAGCCAAAAAAATATTTCTTAGGTAATCTCTTAGGAAGATATCTATCCACACGTGATAAAATGGGAGGTTGTTCGTTTTCTATCCACATTGAGTAACGACAAAGATAGAATCCTTTCATAAAATCATGCCAATACAAAAAAAGTGCACTCTTCTCGACATTTCATAAATTCTTTGTAACACCACTAAACAACCAACTTGAAATACTAGAATTTAACATTAACAACACGAATTAAAAATCAACATAAGATCTTGTTTTTAGGTTTCCCATTAAAGTTTCTTAACAACTTCCTCAAAGCATAATAAAAAAGAGACTACACTATATATTTACCTAACAAAACCTTACCTTGCAATGCAATGCCAATGAATTCTCGTACACACATGTTTAGGAAAGGTACAGACATTCCAATGAACCCAATTCATAACCACCAAATTTGGACTCTATGTAAATTGTCTGAAGCCTCACTAGTAAATTAAAAGAATCAACCATAAACATAAAAATCATGAGAAGTGCGATCATTTTTTTTGAGCATATTGAATGTGCTAGTCAGTGGAAACGTGTGTAAAAATCCAAATAATTTTTTTGTGTTTAATCTTTGAAAACACTAGTCATACATATAACAGAGAACGATTTCCCCTAAGGCACTCGTAGGTAGAAAAACTATCTCCACTTTATTAGAAAAAAAAATAGCAAAGATTTATACGTCTAAGTGATTTTTCAAGTTCTTCATTTACATTTATTTTTGGGGATGGTTTTCAAAAGGGTAGTTGTTAAAGGATTGTATGGAAGCCAAGACTTATTACACCAATTTAGCCATACGGTAAGGGCTCTCGCGTTACTAGAGAAACACTACTAGTTACGAGTTCAAATTCCTTGTTAAGGAAAAATCTCAATAGCCTGAGATAAATCACCATTACTACTTAATCTAGAATACTTTCCTCTATTAGTTTAAGTGTTTTATCTTCAATCTATTATGTCGAATTTTCACTATAGTTATAAAAATAATACAATGTGTAGCAATAATTTCTTTTGAAACCCCAAATTTTCATTTCATTTATAATAATTTAATTTCAATTTGAGCTATTTAAAATGAAGATTAAATATTTTATTATAATTTCATATGCATAGATGATGAATGTTGTAGGAGGATAATATCCTAATCATTAGAAATAATTTAAGAAGTTTACAACATAAAGGTTATTAGATATTTTTTTAGTCAATTGACATAATTTTTAGCTTTAAATCATTATTCTTTCCTTAACTGAAGATGTCCAATAAATAATTCAAAATAAAGAATTTCTTTGTGAGATCTTTGAATTTTCAAAATAATAGAATTTTCTATACAGTGGGGGAACCCTTACCTATAAATAATTAGAAATTTGAGACATGGAATAGAAGAAATATTAAAAAATGAATCCAAGTGACTAGCAACAAACAATAGCTCTAACTAGATCCATAACTAAAAAAAAATTCCAAACAATAATATGGATAATTATGGAGGATATGAAAAATCTCTTGCCAACCTAAACCCCTTAAGCTATATAATGAGGATCCCAAAAGAATCAATGTGAAATTTAACTTCCATTCCCCTTCCCTCCTTATATATGTACCCCTAGGAAAAATAAATCTCAAAGAATAAAATATTATTATTACAATTATATGAAAGTGGTGTGTGCTAAGTAGCTCCTCATGCTCATGCAATTACAATTTCTTAACCATGCCCTAAAAAATGCTCCTAATGTCAGATATTTTACTTATTTATCATGTGAAAAATACTACTTAATTCAATAAACATTGTCCGAAGAGTGATATCTATTAATAGGCCTAATACTAGTATATCGGCATGGGAAATATATGTGTACCTATCATGTAGAAGTCCCACTCATGCACTAATAATAATACTTCAACAATTACCTATGATAGTATATGTTATTTTCTTTCAAAAATAAAAGCCCATACAAAGTCCATCTAATCAATAATATATGTAAATTACACATAATACAACACCATAACCTTGTCCACACCTACTAAGATAACTATTATCTTGTTGAAGAGTACATTTACCATATCCTACCAACAAATTATCCCTACGTGGTATGTAAATCTTGCAACTCCATGTGACCTAAGTTCCTCTACTAATAATAACCTTTTTGGATTGGTGTTGAAGGAATTAATTCATTTACCTCTTAATCAATAACACATGAAACCACATTCACCTTGTACCATTTACCATTCCGTATTGATAATGTTTCAATTGTAATTATTCATACATTCACCTTGTACCATTTACCATTCCGTATTGATAATGTTTCAATTACAATTATTCATACTAAGTAAAACATACTTCTTCATAAAGTGCCAATCATACAACTATATAAAACTTAAATTATTCAACATAAATAGATATTATTTTCCATACTCAATATAGTTGATCCATTAGGTGATGGAGGATCATTCTAATCTATAAATTATCTTTACAACCTAAAAAAGAACGTATACACTACAATATCAAATTGAACATTTTGTCACATCTTTTTGCTACCAATATATCTCTGCCCATATGTCATGAAAAAAGGACCCTTTATGGATATGGATTGTAACAGGGTTATTATCTTAATTAACCCTTTATAACCTAGAGTAGCTATGCTATCACTTATCGACATCGAATAACCAGTCATACAAGCATAACATGTATTAAATTACCATCTGTTTATCACAAAGATATAACTAATTATTAACGATTTTTTTCTCGAAAAAAGTCAGGCTGTCAGGCTTCTTATTAGAAGTAAAAATCTAAATTATATAAATTTAACGCAACATTGAATTGAAATCTATTCAAAGCTAAAAAAATCCATTCCCGCCCACCTTCGCAAAGGTCTAAGGAATGCAAACACGCTTTATTAAATCTACCCAAATATTGCCCGTGTACATTATTAACTTCAATTTCTCAAACTTGAGAGATTTTTTGAATCTCCCACACAATAGAAAACAAGGACTACATGCAACCGGGACACCGTGCAGGTTTCTCACGCAATTAAAAGCATAAGCGGACGTTTAAATATAATGTCGCCACATGCTTAAATATAATGTTGGAACAAAATCTAGGTACATATGAACCACGTGAGTCTTACTGGAACTGACGTCCTGTAAGCATTTAAAATAAGTGTACTTAAAAAAAAACATAAAGTAGTTTAGAAAATAATAGAAATTTTAGTAAAATGAAAATTAAATTTAGCATGGAAATTATTACACTGCTAGATGGACAACTTGTTACGGGGATAGGTGTGCATCGAGAAAGGCGATGGGAAACTAGGGTTAGGGTTTGGGATCAGGCGGACCTGCTCCTGGTCAGGGTGTAGGGGATCCCGTACCCACCTGCGGAATCACGCACCAATACAACGTCAGTTTAAATAAGGGCAGAAGGCACTGAGATCAGGCTAGACTGTGAGGAAAATGAATGAAGCGAGTGGGGGGGGGAGATCCCCTCCTACAAGGAGATCACAGCAGGGGAGTCAAGTCGAATCGGTGCAAATGGTGGATTTGGGAATCAAAGCAAGGACGCGCCGGTGATGGGAGTGGTATGGCAAGCTAGGATAGGGAACAAATGTCTGCCGAGGGCAACAAAAAAACCTAGGTTTGTAGTTCCAAATAATAAATTAGAGGAGTACAGAGAATATATGAAAGACCATGCACTTATTTGCAAGTTTGTAGGAACATAGCCGTCTGAGAAAGATTTGATGAAATAGATACAACAGAAGTGGAAACCCATAGGGTATATAGATCTTAAACTGGGGGCAAAAGGTTTTTTCACAGTAATATTTGCAAATCTAGAGGATAAGTAGAGGATATTTGAAGAAGGTCCATACTTCTTCAACAACGCAGGACTATTCATGAGGCAATGGGAAGAATGTTATAATCCGGAAAAAGAAAAAATGTTAGCAGCACCAGTTTGGGTCAGACTATTTGGGCTCCTGATAGAATTCTGGGATCCAGAGATTTTAGAAGGAATTGAGAACTCAATCGGGACCTTTGTGAAGGTAACAGAAACCACCAAGAGAGGCAGATATACATCATGTGCCAGGATCTGCGTCTACATGAATATCACAGAACCATTGCCGGATAATATTGAAATAGAATATCATGATGAAGTCTGGCAACAACCAGTCGATTATGAACACATTCCTTTCAGGTGCAGACGGTGCCATGAGTATGGCCATTTGTTAAAAATTGCCCGATGAATGAAGTCAACACACCAATAAATCAGGGGGATGAAAAGAGAAGCACGAAGGAGGAGAGAAAGACATACGATGGAAATAGGCTAGGGTTTACAGAAGCACAAAGAAGAAGAAGACCCCAAAAATGAAAAACCAAACTAAACCCATCTTATCCAGAAGGCAATCAGAAAAGCCAGAACCAGTTCAAGGTCCTACGAGAATTAGAAATGGAAGCAGAAGGTGAAGAAGAGGAAGATGAAATAGGAGAGATCCAGAAAGAAAATAAAAAGGAAAATAAGGAACCAAATAAGATGGAATTGGAAAAAGAGCGAGAGAAGGGAGATCAGGCTCAAGAATAGATCCAAATGGAAATAGATTCTTAGAAAGAACAAGAAAGAGAGGAGGAACATGTCATGAAGAAACTTCTACAAGAATGGAAGCATCTAGATGAACGGTTCATACCAGATGACTAGAAACAACTCTATAAAGATATGTTCCAAAGATACAAAGAAAAATGAGGGATATGGATAGCGAAGCAACCAGAGCAACTTGGAACACAAGGAGATCAGAATACAGAAATAGGAATCACAGGGAAGGGTGGAAGGAAAAGAGGAAGGAGACCTATGAGTGAGACCATCCAGATGGTAGGAGATATGTTGGTGAATTCAGGAAAAGTTGTACCATTGTCGGAGGTTTTCCAACAACCCCTCAAACTATTGAAATGATTATTACAACCTGGAATATTAGAGGGCTGAATAGTAAGGGAAAACAAAGATATCTGAAAGAGAGACTCAAAAGAGATAAACCAAATATAATGCTAATCCAAGAAACAAAATTACAAGAAAGAAAACTAAAAGAAGTGATGAGAAATTTTAAGCTGCATTATGAGATCATTGGTCAAGATGCGGCAGGCAGTGCAGGAGGAGTAGCAATCCTCTGGAACCCAGAGGAAGTCCAATTTGAAGACTGGACCAGCATACCACACATACTCTCAGGAAGATTCAGAATTCTAGGTTCTCAAGAATGGATCCTCTTATCTAATGTATATGGACCCCATATACAGAGCGACCATAGGGTTTTCCTTCAGAACATGGCAGCAATGCGATCCTTGTATCCAGCTTCGCCTTGGATAGTGGGAGGAGATTTCAATATGCTAAAATCAATAAACGAAAAAAAAGGTGGGCTCAGAAGAATAGAGGCAGACATGGAAGCCTTCGGAGATTGGATAGTAGAACAAAGGCTTGTAGACATACAGACAACAAACGGGATATATACGTGGAATAACAGAAGGGGAGGTAGACACCAAATCGCTTCCAGAGTAGATAGATTTCTAATGTCGGAACAGATCGTAAATTGGGACATTTTCATTGAAGCTGTGATTATCCCTGGGATGGGATCAGAACATTGGCCGATTAAAGCAGAACTGGACCTTAAAGCAAGCCCTAAGGGAAAGCCCTTTAGGTTCGAAGCCTTCTGGCTCAGGGATAAAAATTTCATGAAAAAAGTAGAATATTGGTGAAAACGAAGCAGTCAAAAAGGAAGAAACAGAATGCAGAAATTTCAGATGAAACTAAAAGAACTGAAAGGAAACATCAAGAAATGGAATAAGGAGTAATTTGGACATATACTCAAAGATCAGCAACTTCTAGAGTAGAAGATGAAGCAAATCCAACAAGAAATAGTTAATATAGGTAGAAGTGAGGACCTGGCCATATAGGAAGGGATCATGATAGGACAATTGGAAGAGAGACGAAAACAAGAAGAGATATTGTGGAGGCAAAAATCCAGGGTAAATTGGTTAAGAGAAAGGGAACGGAATACAAAGTTCTTCCACCAAACAATGATTCAAAGAAGGCAAAGAAATGGAACCTTTTCTATTAAATATGAAGCAGGGACAAGAGTTACACAGCATGAAGAAATAGAACAAGTCTTGGCGAAGCATTTCAAGGATCTCCTCATGGAACCTAATGTAGACCGTGGAGAAGCTATTGAAAGAATATCTAAATAGAATCTGAGTAAGATCACTAGAGAACAAAACCTAGCCCTGATGAGGGCAGCTACTCTAGAGGAAGTAGAGGAGGTAGTAAAAGGGATGAAAAAGAATAAAGCCCCAGGCCCTGATGGATTCACGGCGGAATTCTATCAAGCAGGATGGGACTTCTTGGGCCAAGACATATTGGATGTTGTGGAAGAATCAAGAAGGAACCAGAAGGTAAGTACAAGCCTAAACTCAACCCTCTTATCTTTGATTCCTAAAGAAACTAAGTCTGAAGTCCCCCAGGGCTTTAGACCCATTGCCCTCTGTAATGTCATATATAAGATAATAGCTACCTTAATGGCTAAAAGACTCAAGCCTATCTTATCTAGCATTATTTCCCTAGAACAAACAGGCTTCGTTGAAGGTCGGCAAATCCTGGATGGACTCGTGGTCTCCCAAGAAGTAGTGCACTCTTTGAAAGTTAAAAAGGAAGCAGGTATGATGATTAAACTTGACCTCTCAAAAGCTTACGAACATCTGAATTGGATGTATTTGAAATAAGTTTTAAGGGCTTTTGGCTTTTGTAATAGATGGATTGAATGGATTTCTACCATGATCTCCTCAACCAATTTCTCCATCCTTGTGAATGGAACCCCCTCCCAACCTTTTAAAGCATCTAGAGGACTCTGACAGGGGGATCCTTTGTCGCCTTTCTTGTTCATCATAGCTGTAGAAGGCCTAGGTAGGTACATCAAAAAAGAACTAAGAGAAAGAAAGCTCAAGGGAATACAAATATGGGGTAATAACCTTCCTATTACTCATCAACAATTTGTACACGATATTATGTTGTTTTGTAATGTGTCCCTCAGAGAAACCCGCAGAATCAAAGAAATTTTAGACCTTTTTATGACAGCTTCAGGTATGCAAATCAACAATGACAAGTCTTGCACTTATTTTTTCAACACTGCTGGAAATATCAAACATTTTTTAACAAGAACTCTAGGATTTCGATCAGGAGAACTCCCAATAAGATAACTAGGAACGTAGTTAGCTCTGAATCCCCTAAGGATGTCAAATTGGCAACAAACCATTGAGAAAATTTCTAGGAAACTAGCTAATTGGTCTTTCAGAACTTTGAACTTTGCGAGCAGAATTATTTTAGTTAAGGCAGTCCTTCAATAGATTCCAATATATCAACTATTGGCAATGGCTGCCCCTAAAGGAGCGTGTACAAAGATGGTAGAAATCTTCAAAAAAATTATATGGGGAGGTTCGAAGGATCAAAGAAAATGGTCTTTAGTATCATGGAAGGATTTAGTGAAAAGCAAGATGGAGGGAGGATTAGGACATAGAGATCTCTATATCGTGAATCAAGTAATGGGTGCTAAGATGTGGTGGTGCTGGATGAATGGAGGAAACAATCTATGGAAAAGAATATGGACAAAAAATTATAATATGCCTACAAAACCAGAGGAAATATTAAGAATAAGGGATACATCGAAAGGGTCGACAATCTAGAATCGAGCGAGTGTAAACGAAGAAATAATAACTAGGCTTGCTTTTTGGGAAATCAGGGATGGTAGCTCAGGCAAGTTTTGGGAGGAGGCCTGGCAGTAAAGAGAAAGACTGAATGGACTCCAAGTCCTAACGGATATATGCCAAAAACCGGATGAGAATGGAATGAATTTGGTAAGGGACTTCTGGAAAATGGGGAGCCAAGATGAAGTACGGAGAATATGGAAGAATGGATGGATCAAGCTGATGGAGAACAAAGGGAGTCATACCAAAAGGAAATGCAGACAAGGAGAATACCTATAAGATCTGGATAGGACATTCTGAGACAGGGACACACAATAAAAGGAAATTTTTCAATTAAAGAAGCTCATCATCTTTTAATTCCCAGAGAACCAGAGGATACGACAGTCAATTGGAAAAAAATATGGAATAGAAATTGGTGGCCGAAAGTGGCACACTTCCTATGGTCGGTAAGCAAAGGTCGTATCCTGACCTGGGATGAACTCCAGAAGAGAGGCATACACGGCCCCCCTAGATGTATTCTCTGTAAACAAGAACAGGAAATGCAAGAACACCTCCTAAACTCATGTAAAGAAACTCAGCAATAGTGGGAAGAGGTCAGGATGCTCTTTGGAAAAACCCACAGAGATCAACAGAGCATTAAAAACACTATTAAAATCTGGGGAGGAGGACATTTTACAAGCCAAGTGGTAAGACGAGCTTGGAGCCTAGCAGTAGGGATGAATATGTGGATGATATAGAAAGAAAGAAATAGAAGAATTTTCCAAAACAAAGAGATGACAACAGACCAAATTTGCGGAAAAACCTTACGCCATATTTGTGAGACTATACTTGCGGATACTTGGAATGGAGAAGACTGGAAATGACGCCGGAAGAAGATCAGATATTAAGGAAGCTAAACCTGCATCAAGTGATGGTGGCCCCACATATATGGAAAGAACACAGGATAGGATATAATGGCACCACGCACTTCTCCCACCCCATGGCTAAATTCATAAAGTTAAACTTCGATGGAACCTCTAAAGGAAATCCAGGCCCAGCAGGGATTGGAGGTCTTTCTAGGGACGATCAACGCAGAACAAAATGGATTTACTTAGACAATGGTGGCATTATGAGTAACAATGAAGCTGAATTGATGGCAATATGTCAAGGATTAAAGATAGCAATCAGAAATGGATATAATACCCTAGAAGTAGAAGGGGATTCCCAAATGGTCATACAAATACTCAAAAAACTTAACAATGGGACCCCATGGGACAAAGTTACGCAGAGTTGGAGAACGGCTAGTCTAGTCCAAGAACTGGAAAGTATCCTACGAAGATTTGAATATATGATCATTAAGCATGATAGAAGAGAGGCTAACAGAGCAGCAGATTATCTTTGCGAATTGGGGTTGCCAGGAACAGGGAAAGAAAATGGATAATATATGGACTATGTATTCAGAGGACTTAGAATTAGAACAACTAAGAATGATTCTAAACCAGGATAATCATGAAGACATGATTCAAAGGCAATAGAGATAGATGGCTCCTGATAGGGATGTGGAATAAGGTACGTGAGGGTGGCAGGAGTGATTATGATCACGGAAGGACAGACGGACGTAACCACAGGTATGAAGCCACCCTTCTAGCCAAAACAATGAGTATCAGGACAACGCGAGTCTCAAGAAATCAGAGTGGGGGAGGTGGAATGCAGAAGATTAGTAGTAGTGGCGGCGGTAGTGGAAGAGTGAAAAGGTTGGTGAAGAGTCATTATATGAAGGTGGCAGAGTATAGATGAAGGGGTAATCTAAGCGGGACGAAGGAGGAGCAGAGCGCATCACAGCCAGGAGGAGCCATTAAGGAGGTTAGTGATTCCGGGTATGTTAAACCTGAGATCCCTGCATTCCTTTTCTCTGTCTTAGTAGGTATAATGGACAAATTTAATACATGTGAAACCCCTAAGGAAAAAAAGGGTTGGAGTGAGTTTGCACTTCACTCAGCAATACATTGTGAGGGGCAATTGTGTCAGAATCGGGGGAGGGATTCTCGATGAATGGGGGAATTGTAGTCAGGAGCACAATCCGGGAAGAAACTTGGGAGACTATGTCAAACAATCCACTGCAAAAGCAGAGGGGAAGTCTGAATGAGGGGATTCAAAAATCATGTCCTTAACCCAACAATTGATCTGCATGACAGAGGGTCTTATACGCCTCTTGCATCTTGGAAATGGAGAACAACGTCAAACCCAAAAAAAGGTTGGCGACTGCAGCAGAAGCAGAGGAACAACCATAGATAAAATTGTGGTGGAAGACATTAATGAGAAACTTAAAAAATTGACCCCTGTGATTAATAATTGTCAACAGGAGAAGGTAGAAAACAGGATGGCGCGCCCGGGTCGTGGTAGAGGATGTGGAGGCCAAGGCGACCAAGGCAAGGGAATCAGGAGAGCCGGCCAACAGGTTTCCCAAGTAACCAGAGCAGAGGGAGAAGGTCCACCTTGACAGTAGTCCAGGAAGCGGCAAGAGCTTATCGAGAAGGTACGAGTGAAGACATTCACCGAATCATTCAAGACATGGAAACCAGTGTGTTGGAGGAACAGTCTGAATCCGAGACGGAAGAATGGGCTGAAATGATTAGAGATCCGGGGAATACGCGGGGAAGGCTGACTCTATATAGGCAGTCTTTACATATCTATTGGGTACTAAAACGCCTCCTGGAAAAGGCTCTAGAACAGATGGCGAAGGAAATGGCGGAAGTTGCAAACGGCATGCCAGATTTGAAGAAAGAAATGAAAAACTTCCAGGTTATCATGATCAAGAAGAACAACAAACTCGAGGAGGCGCATCAGCTGCTGTCCCGGATAGATCGCACAGACCCAAGTAAGGATGAACAAATGGATGCTCCCATGGACATGGACTAGAATACGGTATGAGAAAGGAATGATCCTCTTGAGTCTCTTAAGTGTTTTTTGTGAACATTTTATTTTCACAGTTTTATGCATGAAAGTAGCTTAATTGGTAGTTTCAATTGTATTGTGCATATAGCCAAAATAGAAAGACTCGTTAAATTTTGTTTTTGGAATGCTTATAGCAAACTAAGGTGGCCAGTAGACCTGGTTTCCCTTCGGCACAGGTTGAGGCCACAAAAACGATGTATCTAGTCTCATTGGTTTTTATAAATAGAAAATAAAGGCACTACCTATACTTACAAAAAAATAAAAAATAAAAAAAATTTAGCATAATTTTTTGAAAATTAGGGTGACAACTATTAAACTATCTTAAGTGCTTTTAATTGTGTTGAATCTATTTTTATCATTCAAAAATAATTCAAACATTCCAATATTTAGATTTTTTCAAATTTTTTTATTAGATTCAAGCAAGAATATTATTGTCCATACAAATTTGTAGGTAGACAACGCCTTTAAAATAAACCAGCAGCATGAAAATAACTTCTTAGTTCTTGTGCAAAATTAATAAAAGCATAAATCCTACGGTTCTAGCGCAAAATAATTAAAAATATGCATCCTTCCTCTAACTACTTATTATAGTTTCTCATGAGCATTACAGAAAGAGATGGGAGCTGTTATGGTTTATAAAACATGTAGTCCCGGAGGACTGAAATACAAAATTAATTTATTACAAATGCACGCAGATTGCTTTTGTACTTCTAGAACTCTGTTGTCGTAACAATCTTCGAAGCACGTCTGAAGTTATGAATTTATGAATTTGACCCAGATAACTTCTATTGCCATCCTAGCATTATTGAATTCAATTCTATGTATGCAACATTTTTTCATGCTTTTCGTTTATCCCAATTGGTTATCCTACTCAATTAAAAGGCCCGAAGGCATTTCACATGAAGATGCAGCCAATAACCCATGCATATCAACATTAACAAAATAACATGCCACTCCATATAATAATTTAGAAAATTCATGTTTAAACATAACTTTAACATTTTAAGTGGAATTTTCTAAAAACATGAGGGCTAGAATATTTTTCTTCACTTACTCGATAAATATGATAGAAAATATACATGATAGTTAAGTGTTGATTTCAATTAGTAATTAAGTCAATTGAAGAAATTCAGTGTCAAGCTTTTATAGTTAGAAGGATTTTTAGAAGGCTACACTAATTATGCGAAAAAGTATGATGATTCTATATAATGGCGATCGTTTTGAATATCCAGAAAAGAAGTTCTACGTAAAACAAACGAATTATTAATAGTACCAAAATTTCAATTATAGCAAAGTTGTGGAGAAAACATAAAATATGATCTCTACATCCTCAACGGTTCAAAAAAAAATATAAATTAAGTACTAATCCTTCAAAAAAAAATGCTATAGTTGTATATGTACAATTGGAGAAAGAAGTTACGACACTTACAATGCTCCCAAACTTTGTGCAACAAGGGAAATGGAAAAGAAATATACGTCAAATGTAATATATATTTCAAAATGCTCTATAAGGTATGGAAACCAACCAATTAGGGATTCACCTACCTTCTTTTAACATTCTTGTTCTCTTTATCATTTACTTTTCTTATTAGTACCTGCCTACGGTAATGCAGGTACTATAGTGATAGCTCCAGCGTTGACTGAGATTAATTCACAGTTTGACAATAATATTTTGCTCAATTGTGCTCTTTAACCAAACTAGTTTGACCATAAGAATTTGGTCAATTTGCTCTTTATCCAAATTTTAGAATTGACAATTTCCTTTACTCAAATTTTTAACCAATGTTTTGATTTTGATTTTGCTCTCTTATGGAGGTTTTTGCCCTCTTATTGCAAACCTTAGGTGCCCTAATGTAATTTTAACAAAGTTAGGTATTTTATCCTAAATTGTATTTAAAAAAAAAAATTGCTAATTCATTTTATCCAAAGTGTGGTCCTGAACCTCCAAACAAAGGTTGTAAAAATCATTTTTATCCAAACTTTGGTTGCTGACTTAAACTAGAAAGTTTTATGTAAATTTTGGTTGCTCACTGTTGGAATTTTCTGATAAATTCCATAACAGACGGACACAAAAAAATTGCTCTGTTTTGCACAGAAAACAGAAAATCGCTTGCTGGAAACGGTGTTTCAGCAACACAGTTTTTTTTTTTTCAGTTGTTGTAACTTGTGTTGCAGCAACGCTGTTCGTGGTGTTGCAGCAATGTAAATTTTTTACGTCAAGTATTTTTTGAGTTACGGTGTAACAACAACAGGAAAAATAACTTGTGTTTATTAAAATAAAACTAACTGTTACAGATTTGTCTTCCTCATACTGAGGGAATTTCACAACTTCTATTACTGAACATCTACTTCAGAAATTCATTAAGGAACGCTTCTGTTCCACACAGATAAACATCAAAAACGAATTACATTCAAATTTCTGCACTACTGTGCATTTTCCCTTTCTGCTGTTTGTTGCGCTGTTGCATCTACTCCTGTTGTGCGCTGCTGTGCATTTCATTGTTCTGAAATTATTCTTCTTCCTCACGCTACTGCGTGCTCTCCTCTGCTCTGTGTGATTATTCAGCTGCTAACCTTAAAACAGAACTACTGTGTGGTATTTATATGCTAAAACATATCTGATTAAAACAATAAAATATTACAAAATATCTTCTAATGCCTATCTCCAAATTTATTGCAGCAAGGCGATGATGCTTCCATTAAAGAACAAGTTGGCTGTCTGCAGGGGAAATCAATTCGTGAGTTTAATGCACATTAATGTGCAAAATATCTGGAGCGACTTTTCGGCATCAAACAGGCTGGAGTATTTACTGCAAATCCAACTGTTCATTGTTGCAGTTGGAATTAAATTCCAACACTCCCCCTTAATTTCAACTGCTGCATACCCAAACATTTCCTGAAATGATCAAAACCTTTCTTTGCTAATGGTTTTGTCAAGATGTCAGCAAGCTGATCCTCTGTTCTGCAGTGCTGCAAAACAATCTCACCATTGTTAACCAATTCACGTATGAAGTGAAATTTGGTGTTTATGTGCTTTGTTCTTTTATGAAAAACAGAGTTTTTAGACAATGCTATTGCAGAGCTATTGTCACAGTAAATGGTTGTGCCCTTTTCTTGTTCATGACACAAATATTTGATAACTCTTCTCAGCCACACTGCTTGGCATGCTGCTGCTGTTGCTGCCACATACTCTACCTCTGCTGTTGACAAAGCCACAACTGGTTGCTTCTTGGAAGCCCATGAGATGGCTCCCGATCCCATATGAAACACATATCCCGATGTGCTTTTCCTATCATCAACACTTCCAGCCCAGTCACTGTCAATGTAGCCTGTCAACATGAAACTTTCAGAAGAGGAGTATAAAATACCAAACCTCTTCGTTCCATTCACATACCTTAGAATCCTCTTGGCTGCCTGCCAATGAGTCTCTTTCGGTCTTTCCATAAATCTGGAAATTAAACTCACACCGTGCATAATGTCCGGCCTAGTTGCAGTCAAGTACATAAGGCTGCCAACTATGCTCTTGTACAGTTTTGGATCAAAATATTTGTTGCTGTCTTCTTTGGTTAATTTCAGCCCCACTACTGTTGGAGTCACAGCAGCCTTGTTGTTCTGCATGTTAAATCTCTTCAACACAGCTTCTACATATTTATCTTGAGAAATGAAAACACCATTTTCACTTTGGTCTACTTCAATTCCAAGAAAATATCTTAAGAAGCCCAAGTCAGTCATTTCAAATTCACTTCTCATGACTGCTTTAAAATCAGCAATGAGAGAAGCATCATTGCTAGTAAAAATCAGATCATCTACATATAAAACAACAATAATAATCTTAACGTCATTCTGCTTTATGTAGAGTGTGGGTTCACCATCACACTTATCAAACCCATTCTCAATCAGATAAGCATCTATTCTGCTGTACCATGCTCTTGGAGCTTGCTTCAGCTCATAAAGAGCCTTCTTCAGTTTACAAACTTTATGCTCTTGGCCTTCAACTTCATATCCTGGAGGTTGATCAACATAAACCTCTTCTTTTAACACTCCATTCAGGAATGCAGATTTAACATCCATCTGATAAATCTTCCATTTGTGTTGTGCTGCAACAGACAACATTGTTCTCACTGTTTCCATCCTTGCTACTGGTGCAAAGGTTTTATCATAGTCTTTGCCTTGCTGCTGCTTGTAGCCTTTCACAACAAGTCTTACTTTGTGCCTGTCAATCTTACCTTCAGCATTGCTTTTGGTCTTATAGACCCATTTAACTCCAATGGCATCCTTGCCTTCAGGGAGGTCCACTAACTCCCATGTTTTACTCTTCTCAATTGCACCAATTTCTTCATTCATTGCTTCAATCCATTTATCTTCATTTACAACATCTTCAAAATGGATTGGGTCATCAATATGACAATACAAAGCGAATAATGAATTCAGACCGGTATTGTTACTTACCTCTCCTTGTTCATAAATCTCATTCATATTTCTGAATCTTGGTCTTTTTGGTGTGCTTGGAGTTCCATCCGAACTTGAGGGTATATCTGATCCCTGTGGTGTTTCAGCAACAGTTGTTTGTGGTGTAACAACATATGTTCTTCCTTGACTTCTCAAGGCTGTTCGAATTCCAGCTTGTGGTGTGGTTTGTTGAACTTGCTGTGGTGTAGGAGGAGCCACCAAGGAAGGATTATTTGCTGCTGTCCCTTCCTCTTCTTTTTCATGAGACACAATTGTCTTCACATTCACTGTTTTTTCCAAGCTTCCATCCCAAGCTTCATCTTCAATGAACTGCGCATCTCTGCTTACTATTAATTTATTGGTGGATGGATTATAAATTTTGTATGCTTTTGACTCATCACAATAGCCAATAAAGACACACTTCTCCCCCTTACTATCAAGCTTTTTCCTTAATTGATCCGGTACATGTGCATATGCTACACAACCGAATAGTCTCATGTGAGTGACAGTTTGTTTTTGACCACTCCATGCCTCTTCTGGTATTCGGTTCATGACAGCTTTAGTTGGGCATCTACTCAAGATGTAAACTGTGCAAGTAACAACTTCTGCCCAATACTCATGCAGCAAGTGTTTTGCCTTCAGCATACTTCTGTCCATGTCAAGAATGGTCCTATTCTTTTTTTCAGCAACACTATTTTGCTGAGGTGTATACCTTGTGGTGAACTGCTTTTGTATGCCATTCTCTCTGCAAAAATGCAGAAAGTCTTGGGAGATGTACTCTCCTCCTCTATCTGTTTTGAGCACTTTGATATAATGCCCACACTGCTTTTCAAAAAGAGTTTTGAAGTGGCGGAATTTCTCAAACACTTCACTCTTCTGTTTCAGCATATACACCCATGTCTTTCTGGTGTAATCATTAATGAAGGTTAAAACATATTTATTTCTAGCAAATGATGGTATTTGCATCGGTCCGCACACATCAGAGTGAACAATTTCCAAGGGTGCTTTATCCCTTATACTCTTTCCTGCTGGAAAGCTTTCTTTGTGTTGCTTGCCCAAGATGCAGTCTTCACAAAGGCTGTCTGGTTTCTCAATCAACGACAATCCCTTTACCATTCCCTTTCTGTGCAACAGATTCAGGCCTCCGATATTGAGATGTCCAAATCTCAAATGCCACAACCAATTCACATCTTTCACTTGTTCCTAAAAGACTTCTTGTGTTACAGCTGCAATAGTTCTGCCTTCCTTCAAATCTTCCCTGAGTTTGAGAGGAAACATTCTATTGCTGGTCATCTCCACCTGTGCAATGATCTTCTTACTTGGAGGTATGTCTCTGATAGTACACAAATCATCTTTGAAGAACACGTTGTAACCTTTGTTTATGAGCTGTCCAATGCTCAAAAGATTACATTTCAGACCAGGTACATAGTATACCTCTGGCACAATCATATGTTCTCCATTTTTTGCTCGAATACTGACTCTGCCCTTACCCTTGATAGATATCTTATCATCAGTCCCTCTTGTTACCTCAGATTTCACATTTTCATCGAGATTGGCAAACATTGCAATATTTCCAGTCATGTGATTACTACAACCTGAGTCTAAGAACCAAAAATCTTCTTGTTTGTCTTGTGCTATGTTACATGTTAACAGCACGTTCTTTGGGTTCTTATCTTCTTCATTTGCAAAATTAGCATTCTGCCTATTAGTCATGTCATTTTGTTTTTTCTTGCATTCATTGGCGTAGCGCCCAAATTTTTTACAATAATGACATTGGACTTGGGATTTGTCATACCTTTGTCCATGAGCTTGCTGTTTGCTTAAACCTTCAACTTGGTTTTGATTGCAGCTTCTTCTGCTTGTGCTAGCAGGGTAATTTCTGACTCTGTTTTGGCTTCTTCCACGACCTCTGTTATTTGCTCTGCCTCTACCTCTTCTTTGGCCAAAAGACATCTGAGTCTTGAATGATTGCTCAAATGAGGAATCTGTTCCTCTACTCAGTCTGTGTTCATGAGACAAAAGTGAAGCACTTAGCTCATCTACTGTGAACTGTGAGAGATCTTTTGTTTCTTCTATTGCCACCACAATAGATTCAAACCTTGAGGGTAAACATCTCAAGGTTTTCTCTACAATCCTTCTATCTTCAAGAATCTCACCATGAGATCTTATTTGGGTTATCAAGCCAATAACCTGAGTGAAGAATGAATCTATTGTTTCAGATTCCTTCATGCTGAGATTTTCAAAGTCTCTCCTCAACATCTGCAACTTTGCAGTCTTCACCTTCGCCATGCCTTGATAGACAGTTTTGAGAATATCCCATGCCTCCTTGGACTTTGTTGCTGCTGCAATCCACGGAAAAACACTTTCATGTACTGATTGGAAGAGGAAAAAGAGTGCTTTGGCATCCTTCTTTCTTTCGCCCTTCAACTGGTCTCTTTCTGCTAAGGTCAAAGCAGCCAGTGCTGTTGCATCTGCAGGTTCAGCATAGCTAGTTTCAACCAGCTACCATAGTCCTTGAGAAGCAAACAATGCTTTCATTGTTATGGACCAATAACTATAATTTTTCCCATTAAACCGTGGCAGTTGGGGATTTGTCAAACCTGTTCCAGCATCTGCCATCTTAACCTGTATTGGTAAAGAAAAGATACTGACTGTATTTTGAAAACAAGCAAAAAACTTTCTCTGCTGGAAAAAGTCTGCTAAACAAGCTTCTTACAGCTCCTACAGTGAAAAACAATCTTTGTTTTTGACTCACTGAGTGCCTAGACCAGCTTTGATACCATGTTGGAATTTTCTGATAAATTCCATAAGAGGTCTATGATAGATTTTTCGGCGAAAGTCACATGAAAAACCATTTGTCGACGCGTTTCGAACCACACTGGTTGGTTCGAAACGCGTCGACAAATGGTTTTTCATGTGATTTTCGCCGAAAAATCTATCATAAACTTGTTATGGATCACAGAAGCCTCATCTCTACAAATTCCATAAGAGACAGACAAAAAAAAATTGCTCTGTTTTTGCACTCTGTTTTTGCACAGAAAAATAGAAAATCGCTTGCTGGAAATGGTGTTTCAGCAACACAGTTTTTTTTCAGTTGTTGTAACTTGTGTTGCAGCAACGCTATTCGTGGTGTTGCAGCAATGTAAATTTTTGACGTCAAGTATTTTTTGAGTTACGGTGTAACAACAACAGGAAAAATAACTTGCGTTTATTAAAATAAAACTAACTGTTACAGATTTGTCTTCCTCATACTGAGGGAATTTCACAACTTCTATTACTGAACATCTACTTCAGAAATTCATTAAGAAACGCTTCTGTTCCACACAGATAAACATCAAAAACGAATTACATTCAAATTTCTGCACTATTGTGCATTTTCCCTTTCTGCTGTCTGCTGCGCTGTTGCATCTACTCCTGCTGTGCGCTGTTGTGCATTTCACTGTTCTGAAATTATTCTTGTTCCTCGCGCTGCTGCGTGCTCTCCTCTGCTCTGTATGATTCTTCAGCTGCTAACCTTAAAACAGAACTGCTGTGTGGTATTTATATGCTAAAACATATCTGATTAAAACAATAAAATATTACAAAATATCTTCTAATGCCTGTCTCCTAATTTATTGCAGCAAGGCGGTGATGCTTCCATTAAAGAACAAGTCGGCTATCTGCAGGGGAAATCAATTCGTGAGTTTAATGAACATTAATGTGCAAAATATCTGGAGCGACTTTTCGGCATCAAACAGGCTGGAGTATTTACTACAAATCCAGCTGTTCATTGTTGCAGTTGGAATTAAATTCCAACACTCACTTAAGTTTTATGCAAATGTTAACAAATTTATTTTATCCAAAGTTTTGGTTGTTTAGTTGTCGATTTAAACTAATTTTTATGCAAAGTGTTTCCTCTCTATTTTATCCAAAGTAGATGGATTAGATATATACTGTGTTTTAATGTTTTTAGTTGACCACCCACAACTTCGTGGTGGCAAGATGCCAAGTTGGTAGCATGCACTTGTGTTTGACCTGGTTGGACTTGGGTTGACCATCTGGGCTCTGGACCATTTGCTCATCTACCCATTACCTTAGTCATGGAGTTTCTCAAGAGGCTCAAGAAGCATATATGATTTATGCCAATCACTAGGCATATATGAAAATCGACCACTACAATTGATTTTTGTAGACATTGCACTACTGCAACTAATTTTTTTCCCAACATTGCAGGACTTAACCTGTGAAGCACTTCACCCACAAAAGGAAAACAAAAGGAAGAAAATGATAGTGACCTACCAAAAAAGAAAACCAAATGGTAAATTGCAATTTTCACCATAAGTTTCACATCAGTTTCAGGTAAATTGCAATTTTCACTGTAAGTTTCAGTTCCGTAAGTTTCAGTTCAGTTCCGTAAGTTTCAGTTCAGTTTCAGTTCCGTAAGTTTCAGTTCAGTTTCATTTTTAGTTTCAGTTCCTATGCAAGTTTTTTCACCATAAATTTCAATTCCTGTACATTTTCTCTCTCACTAGCTAGTTTGTAAAAAGAATAAATATAAAATGCACTTTGTAATAAAAAAAATAAAAATGATATATAACAGAAATTTCACAACATCCAAATTCTTATTTTCTAAATTCTAACTTCAACTCTCAATTCTTAAATTCTTATTCTTATTTTCTACGATATTCTTATTTTCTACGGTATAACTTCTTATAATTTGTGATAAATTCTAACTTCAAACTCTCAATTCTTAAATTCATATTTTCTATTGTGTAATTTCTTATATAATATGTGATATGCTTATTCAAGCAGTGGCCATATGATATGCTTATTCAAGCAGTGGACATTCAACCAGTGGCCCATATGATTCATTTGCGATATGATGAATAAAATACTGGCATAAATGAATAATTGAGTAACATATTTTTATTTAACATATTATGGTAATTACCAACAGATTATCAATAATCCCTTGGATGAGTGATGAATTCTAGTCCATATTAATGAATGCTAACTAGTACCAGATACCCACGTAGTGATGAAAGTTATTACCCACATATTATCTAGCTAATACCTCCATATAATTGATGAAAGCTAGTTTGAGCATGTGTAAATACTCCATGGCAAGTAGGATTTATGCTGCATAAAGCCGGCAAATAAAACCTCCAATAAACGAAAACAAAAAATTCAAAACTCAATTCAAACTTACGAAAACCAACAAATTCAAAACTCAATTCGAACTTATTACTAAAACACAGCACATAGTTTTATTTATTGCATGAAAGTCAGGAAATCCCACCCACAGAATAATAAACAAAAACAAATATAGACGTGATCTATGTAGACCTCCATATGCAAAAAGGCTGACAATGTGACAACCTCACCGTGAAGCAGCTTCAGAAAAGCGTTTCTCAGGTTGTCGCTGCCGAAAGGTATGCAGATCCCCTCAGATGCAAAACTCCATGACCATGCAGGAGAAATTATCTGTCTCGGAATGAGAATACAATGTCGGTAAGAATGGATAATATAAACAAGGAAGAATCTCTCTTGGTCTACTCTATGAGAGACTTATTCCTGTTTTCCAGTGACCCTTTATCCACTACTTTCATTACCGTTGGCTCCCTTCAACTGTGCCAAGTAAACACTCCCAATATCCCCACTTCCCAAGGGCTTTAGAAGTCTAAAATGACTCAAACCCAAAAAGACAACACAAAAAGCCATCTGGACTGGCATCACACCTCGGATCATTGCCTTTATGTGGTTTGTTTAGAGCACTTCAAAAAACTAAACTACTACTGTTACTTTCATTGGAGTCACTAACACTTTTTCTGTAGCTAGCCACGCTAAGGCTACTCTTACCACTTTCAACACACTCAACCCTTTCGTTGTTGACATTGTCAACGGTTTTGCATTCATGAATCTTTGCATCTGCACCCATGCCATTGCTTACCTTCCCACTAAAACTGATCTTGACACTACTAGAACTAGTGATGGTGATGCTCAGACTTCTCTTGAAACTTTCTTCAATGCTATCGCATGTACTGCGAGTCCCACACATTGGAACACATGAGATACTCTATAGACACCATGCTCTAATTGCAACCTTTAATTTACAAAACCATTTATTTATCCTGGTAGTACTGTTGCTACCTTAGTTGGGCTGAATGCAACACAAATAGAGTTGGGCTGAATGCAACAAAAATGGACGACTTTGAGAGAAGCTCTATCCTCAGGCCATGAAGATAGAATCTAAGAACGGGTACCTAGATTTAGCATGGGATTCTAGGAACGCACGTTGGCTACATTCCAGCTTCATGTGTCCATCTCTTATATTTGTTCGTATTTCATTTCATTTTTTATATATATTTTTATTTTTTATTAAGTTTTTAATTGTTTTATTCCAATGCGACATGTAACAGATGATATTTTTTTGTATTTCATTTTATTTTTTATATCTATTTTTTTTATTTGTTAACCTTTTAAATGTTTTATTCCAATGCAACATATAAAAGATGTAAGAGCCGATATGCATGGATGGCGCATGCATAATCAGTGAGCTAATCAAAATCATAATCATTTTGTTTTTTTGTATTATGATGTTGAAGAAAGCAGAGCTAGCGAATGATGGAATTGGTGTGCTACAACTGTGGGGAGGGGGAGCATAAGTTATCCGCATAGGAATGGCTCTGTTGAGCACCACCACTTCAATGGCGAAGGAGAGGATTGGCCCTGTTTTGGGGAGGTTAGGTACAAATCCAACTTTCATGTTTGGTCTCTTGGCATGGGTACTCGCTCAAACGCTGAAAGTCATCACTACTTTTGTGGTGGAAAGGAGATGGGACTTTAGAATGCTTGTGGGTTCAGTGGGCATGCCGTCATCTCATGCTGCACTCTGCATTGCACTTACAACTTCTGTCACCCTCTGTCAAGGAGTCATTGATTCTCTGTTTCTTGTTTGTTTGGGATTTAGCCTTATAGTCATGTACGATGCAGCTGGAGTAAGATGATTTAGCCTTATAGTCATGTACGATGCGGCTGGATTGAGACACCATATATGCATAGGCGAATCAATTCCCTTGCTCTGCACCTTGGTTTTGGTCAATAAAAGTGTCATAAAATTTTAAACATTGGTATATTTTGAAATTTATCTATGCGCCTAAAAATTTCTGTGGTAGTTTCAATTTTTTACAACTTTGACCTTCTAAGTTACAAAGTATTCAATCACTACCTCAATTTTTTTTTAATAATCACCATGTTAAAATCAACTATGCTTGATCAGTACTACTTTCTTCAATATTCTCGTAAATACTACTTTTCTCAGGTCTTTATAATTTCCAGCTAAGGGCCAGGATCTGCAATTGTTTTTTATATCTTAAATGTAAAGTGAGCTTTGTTTGTTTTCCTTTGGGTCTGCCATGAATGTCCAACACCCATAGTGCAATCAAAGTACTTTGTCATGTACTAGCATTTAAGCAGGTATTTTAATTAGTGGGTCTCTGTTTTTGTGTTTGAAATAGTTGCTTTCAATCAAAAATTCTGCAGAATTTCTTATATACTAAATACTAACTCTGCCTATTCATGTTCAAGTCAGGTATCCCAGCGTTTACGGAGGTATTTTAATGAGTGGGTCTCTGTTTTTGTGTCTGAAATAATTGCTTTCAATCAAAATTCTGCAGAATTTCTTATATACTAAATACTACATCTGCCGGTTCCTGATCAGATCACGTCTTCGGATTGCTGTAAGATGCATCAAACTATTGTGGATATGGATATGGCATATTTCAAAATTAACAACAAATTCAATTACTGATGTGGAATGTGAAAAATATTGTGTATTTCAGAATGAACAACAAATTCAGTTATTAATGTGGAATAGAAGAGTTAACGTTTATTTACCTTTGACTTCAGCGTTTTACTTAACTTAGATTTCTCTAAATTTTCCTTTGATTTCAGCATTTACCTAACTTGGATTTTTAAATCTCAAAATAAAGTAATACAAAATTTCAAATTCTCTGCATTGGGAACATAGGTGTTACTTCTTTCCCTCACGTCTCTTTATTTAAAAATAAAAGAAAATATTTCTTTTACAATTTCAGCATTGTACACTGACCAATACAAATCATTTCAAAAACATGAGGAAAAATCATTTAAAAACAATTTCGACCGACATTTCTTTATTAAAAATTAAAAAATTACTGTTACGATTTCAGCATTGCACTATGAGCAATACAAATCATTTAAAAAAAACTAGGCAGGTATGCCATCTGCAAGGTAAATCTTGTTTATAATTAATAAATCTATTAACATATAGATCTATTAATATATATGAAAATAAACGTATTGAATAAAGTTTATCTTATTATTATACGTGTCCATAGGCATGGTATATAGCGACGTTTGACTTACTATTAGTTGATGTTGACCATCGAACCTATTTTTCTTAAGCCAAAGTTTCGATAATTTTTTTTATAAGCCAAAGTTTCGATAACTATTAAGTAGAAGTCTTATTGGGAAGTTGCCGGTTTGCCTCATTAACAAAAGAATGATTGCTATTTTAATTAAAAGTTCATATGAGCATTTCTATTTTATGTTAGCATTGGTTCATTTTTATGAAAAACAATTTTAGATAATTTTGGTTGATTTTACATTCTGAATCATGTATAATTTTCAGTGTGGCTCTGGGCATGTGCTCCATCTGCTATAATTACTAAACAACTATCTCCCTAAGTCATAAGTTTCTTGCAACATAAATTTTTCGTCCCGCTTTTTATTCCAGGCTCTTGGATTACAGAAACTTGTGCAGGTTATAAGTCGTAAGTTGCTTGCAACATAAATTTCTTCATCTGCCTTTTTATTCCAGGCTCTTGGATCTTAAGTCATAAGTTGCTTGCAACATAAACTTTTTCGTCTCGCCTTTTATTCTAGGCTCTTGGATCTCAGAACTCTGTGCAGGTTATAGGTATAAAGTGTGCGTGTGGGTCTTTTTATACCATGTAAATCTACCTTGTAATTGTCAAAGAATTCCCCATGAATGAGAATCACATGCAAGCAACTTATAGTTTATCGGGTCCTGGAAGAGGGTGTGTGTCGTTGGGCATAAAGAAAGACTATAATTGGGACGAGTTGCGTATAAAATTGGGCTCTCGCGGGCTTTTCTCAAAGGTAAGTTTGCTTTTATCATATGCCCTCACTATGCATCTACAGGACCACATGGCTCTTCAATCATGGTGGAATTTGTTCAACCCTCCAAGTGTTACTTCAATACCCCTCTAATGGCACCTACTACTTGTTAAGCTCCATTGATTTTTTCACAATTGCTGCCTACAATTATGGAATTTAAATTGCAGTCTTTCCTTAACTTATGGAAACCAATTGCAGTAGTTTCCTTAAGTTAAGAAAATCAACTGCAATTACTAAATTTATAATTGGGAGCTACTAAAGTGGTCCATCACTTTGATTCGAGTTATCTGCCTTGATTTGTGGGACATCTAACACATAGCTATTAGAAACTTGATGGAAGCTTAGCTATATGTTCATCTATTTGGTCCCCAAGCTCATATTTCAATCCCCTTCAGTTTTTACACCATCTAGCTGAGATAGCAGAGCTTGGAAGTGCCTTCAGAATTTCTGCATTCTTTTCTTTTTGCTTGGATAGCTGGAGCGTGGTTTTTTTTTTCAGAAAGAAGTTGCATCAAGAGTTTCACCAATGGCTGGAGGTAATTCGTATCCCTGGGCATTAACTTTAAAACGATTCTTTTCAGTTCTTTTCGCATGCAGAATCGCTGTTGAAACTATAGAATATCTTACATTTGGTATCAGAGCCACTATATCTCTGCCTTGGTAGGATTCGAATGTTTGGAAGTGATTTGATTTGAACTGTGTACAAAAAATTATTTTCATGAATGTCTGAGCATAGAATCGATCTGCGTACCTTTCATTTAGATCTGTTATAATGAAATATTACTAACAATACAAAATACACGGGCCTGATGCCCATTTGTTTATGGGCGCACATTAAAATACACGGATCTGTTTTTTTATTATGGGCGCGCATTAAAATTCACGGGCCTGGTGCCCATTTGTTTACTTCTAATATAATTACACGAGCATCTGCGATTATATTCTGTGCCATAACAGCGAATGAGTGCCAACGCAGTTTGGGCCTGATGTACATTAAAATACATTAAATTTTGACTTCCATTAGTTTACAAATTTTGTGTCATTGGCATTGAAATTATACACAATATCGATTCCTAACAATAGGCTTGAAAGTCATGTGTTTATTTTGCAACTAATTAGTCTGGGATAAAATCATATCTCTTTCTTTTCAAGTTTTCCCTTTATGAATTAAGTGAAATTCATATCAACTCTCGAAGCTGCCCGGAATTAGACTCAACAGCCCTTCCTCTTCTTTGTTGTTCGTCAATTTCTTTTCTTTATTAATGAAAACGCATATCATCGGCGATTTGCCAGCGCTTTTTGGGTTTTTAGTAGCCATTTTAAGCGCTATTTTGGCATCTATAGAAGAGCAGCCGTTATTTTGGAATCGTTGGATTTCCATTTTATAGTTTAAATGTAGAAAATGACGTGAACAGAACGACTATCGGTTTTCTGGTGTTTTATAGTTTTAAATGTCAGCGTGTATGGAGTTTGATTTGGATATTGTTGGTGTATAATATTAGATTATAGTTTATATCCATTAGACCAACGCTCTGGTAATTGCTGTGTATGCACTGGGTTTGACTGTGTATCGCAATACTTAAGTGTCGGAGCATCCTCTTATGGTTGTTGGGACTGCCGATAGGAATCTTATAAATTTTTTTTTTTTTTTTTTTTTTATGTGCTAATTATATTATATTATAATTGTGCTATCGCTGGAAAATGTTGGGGAAAATTTGTATTTTCACTCCTTTAGTGCTCGATTATGGATTAAACATATTATAATTTCTGTTTCCAATATTATGCCTAGTGTTTTAAATGAAAAAGTATCTTTCAATCTTTCTTTTCCATAAGGGGAAATTGCGCTTATATCATAAATCAGCTTTTCCCATCTATGTGCAAAGATGTTGGTGGCGTTTCTTTTGAAATATTCCACTTATATAAATATCCAATGTAATGACAATGGGTTGAAATCCATATTGGTTCAATTTTTATTTTTTAATAATGAATAAGATAGATGATAGAATTTGTAAATGCGTTGTTCAGCACTTTAAATTTTATCTTGTGAGAAAAATAACTTGTTCGTTGGTCTATCCTTTGTTGTTTTATAAACTTAAGGACGGAGCCTGAAGTCAAGCCAGCTAGCCTTCGAACTGCATTTGCTATGCAAGTGCAAAGTAGATCAACGCTGCTTCAGTCAATCTCTGGGTTTAGTTTATAAATCGAACAATAAATTTGTAGTCATTTTCGGTAATGCTGATTGCTTTAACCTTAATTTTGATTTTGCTAGAGAATTATTACAGTTATATGGAGTTTATTAAAATGTCATTTTGACTTACTCCTTTCAGTAAACATTATTTTTCTCTCTGATTAAGTTTTGTTTATGCAACAAAATAATGTCTAGTGATCCATATAATTTTAGTTAATTAGAGAATAGCCACAGCATCTTTAATTAATTAAAATTGTATATTTTGATTGGTTAGATCACATAAAGATTATTTAGACATTAAATTGTAATTAATTACACTGAGTATAATAAAATTTATCCCACAGGAATCTTTATTATATTTATGTAATTAATTAGGATAAAATTTCATAACCTACCCACAGGAGTTATGAATTAATAAGTTTTATCATAAAGTTTTATTGAATCTGTTTGAATTAAAAATTTAGCCCACAGGCAATTTTTATGTCATTTGATTCAATTCTTTTTAGCATGATTTACATTGGTAAAACATGAAAGTTTATTAAGCCTCAATTTTAACATAAGCATGTGATTCTTTATTTTGATGCAGTAGTACAACCTGCAAATTTCTCTGAAATTCGTTGTGACATTCCCAAACTTAAGGGAGATAACTACAAGATTTGGAAGGAGAGGATTCTCCTTCATTTAGGGTGGATGGACATAGATTATGCTATCAGGAAAGATTAACCATCGGCACTCACTAATACCAGCACTGCAGCGGACATCGCGCTTTATGAACGATGGGAGCGATCCAATCATCTAAGCATGATGTTCATTAAGACTAAAATTTCAGCTGGTATTCGAGGTTTCGTTGATCAGCATGAAAAGGTCCAAGACTTGTTGAAGGCCATTGATGAACAATTCGTCTCTTCAGACAAGGCACTAGCAAGCACCCTAATCATGAAGTTCTCATCCCTAAGGCTCACCAGTGTGAAAGGTGTGCGCGAGCACATCATGCAGATGAGGGACACTGTGGCTCAATTGAAGAAACTCGAGGTTCAAATATCGGAGTCCTTCCTAGTGCACTACATCCTGAACACCCTTCCGCACCAATATGGACCTTTCAAAATCTCATACAACACACATAAGGATAAATGGTCAATTAATGAACTCATGACCATGTGTGTTTAAGAGGAAGAGAGACTGGTGATGGAACTGGGAGAGAGTGTAATGCTGGCAACGCGTGGAAAGGGAAAATCTCAAGCCAATCAGAAAGGGAAAGGTAAAGTACCTCCCCAAGCCGATATCAAGAAGGTTTCCAAGTGTTTTTTCTGTAAGAAGAAGGGACACATGAAGAAGGAATGCGCCAAATTTCAGAAATGGCTTGCAGACAAAGGTAATTTAATCTCGTTTGTTTGTTATGAATCTAATATGGTTAACGTTAATATTAACACATGGTGGATTGATTCTGGATCAACAATTCACATTTCGAATTCCTTGCAGGGTTTGCAAAACCTAAGGAAACCAGTGGGAAGTGAGCAAAGCATCTTATCAGGAAACAAGATGGGCTCGCATGTGGAAGCTATAGGAACATGTTATTTAACTTTAAGTAGTGGTTTTGTTTTGGAGTTAGAAAAGACCTTTTATGTTCCAAGTTTTTCTAGAAACTTGATTTCAGTTTCAAGGCTTGTACCTTTTGGATATTCCTTAAACTTTTCAGAAAAATCTTTCAGTCTATTCTATAAATCTGATTATGTTGGGAATGGTATTTTTTCTAATGGTCTTTACTGCATTAATTTACAAAACAATGTCACATATGATTCAATGCAGGTTCACACTGGCACTAAAAGATGTGTTATTAATGAAGATTCCTCTAAATTATGGCACTGGAGACTAGGTCATATCTCCATAGAAAGAATTAAAAGATTGGTAAATGAAGGAATACTTAATACTCTAGATTTTACTGATTTTGAGACTTGTGTGGACTGCATAAAGGGAAAGCAGACCAACAAGTCAAAGAAAGGTGCCAATAGGAGTTCAGACATATTAGAAATCATACATACTGATATATGTAGTCCAGACATGGACTCACATGGTCAGAGATACTTCATCTCCTTTATAGATGATTACTCACGATATATGTATCTCTACATGCTTCATAAAAAGAGCGAAGCATTAGATGCCTTTAAGATCTTTAAGGCTGAAGTAGAGAAACAATGCGGCAAGCAAATTAAGATCGTGAGATCAGATAGAGGTGGAGAATATTATGGTAGATACACAGAAGATGGACAAGCACCTGGGCCATTTGCTAAGTTTCTTCAAGAGCATGGGATTATTGCCCAATACACCATGCCTGGTTCACCCGACCAGAATGGTGTAGCAGAAAGAAGAAATCGAACATTATTGGACATGGTGCGGAGTATGCTTAGCAGCTCCAATCTTCCTAAATCCCTGTGGACTGAAGCACTTAAGACGTCAGTGTATATATTAAACCGAGTTCCAACCAAGGCAGTTCCTAAAACGCCATTTGAATTATTGAAAGGTTGGAAACCGAGTTTGTGACATATGCGCGTTTTGGGATGCCCGTTTGAACTGAGAATTTATAATCCACAAGAGAAGAAGCTGGACCTAAGGACCATTAGTGGGTATTTCATTGGATATGCTGAAAGGTCTAAAGGTTACAGATTTTATTGTCCATCTCACAGCACTAGGATTGTGGAATCAAGAAATGCAAAGTTTCTTGAAAATGACTTGATAAGTGGGAGCGATCAAACCAGAAACATAGTTTCTGAGAAGGATCATTCAGAATCTCAACCTTCCACTTCAAGTGATAGATTGGTTATTGTTCATAGCACCCCTCAAGTACAAACTGGTGTTGAACAACCAATTGTTGAAGTTCCACAAGCTACTGACGATATTCCAGTAGATCAAGGAGTTCAAGAGTTGCAAGGAACTTTTGAACAACAAGTTGAACCACATACTTCTCAGGAAGATGATGGTACAACATTAAGAAGATCCACTAGACCTAAGAGATCAGCAATTCCTAATGATTATGTTGTGTATCTACAAGAATCTGACTACAACATTGGAGCCGAAAATGATCCTGAGTCATTTTCACAAGCCATGCATTGCAAGGAATCAGAACTATGGTACAATGCCATGAAGGAAGAGATGAATTCCATAAAGAGTAACGAAGTTTGGGATCTTGTTGAGTTGCCTAATGGTGCAAAAGCCATTGGATGTAAATGGGTCTTTAAGACAAAGAAAGACTCATTGGGCAACATTGAGAGATACAAGGCAAGACTTGTTGCTAAGGGATTCACTCAGAAGAAGGAATCGACTACACAGAGACTTTTTCTCCTGTATCTAAGAAAGATTCCTTGCACGTTATTATGGCATTAGTAGCCCATTTTGACTTGGAGTTGCATCAAATGGATGTGAAAACGGCTTTTCTTAATGGAGATCTAGAGGAGGAGGTTTACGTGAAACAACCTGAAGGATTCCCCTCTAGTGATGGTGAGAAATTGGTTTGCAAGCTCAAAAAGTCATTATATGGTTTAAAACAAGCATCCCGCCAATGGTATTTGAAATTCCATAATGTAATTTCTTCTTTTGGTTTTGTAGAAAACATTATGGATCAATGTATATACCTGAAAGTTAGTGGGAGTAAAATTTGTTTTCTTGTTTTATATGTGGATGACCTTTTGCTAGCAACCAATGATAAGGGTTTGCTACATGGGGTGAAACAATTCCTCTCTAAAAATTTTGATATGAAGGATATGGGTGAGGCATCTTATGTCATTGGCATTAAGATCCATAGAGACAGATTTCGAGGCATCTTGGGTCTGTCACAGGAAACCTATATTAATAAAATTTTAGAGAGATTTCGGATGAAGGATTGTTCACCAAGTGTAGCTCCCATTGTGAAGGGTGATAGGTTCAATTTGAACCAATGCCCGAAGAACGACTTTGAAAGGTAACAAATGAAGAACATTCCATATGCTTCTGCTGTCGGAAGCCTAATGTATGCTCAAGTCTGCACAAGACCTGACATTGCATTTGTTGTGGGAATGTTGGGACGATATGAGAGTGATCCAGGTTTAGACCACTGGAGAGCTGCAAAGAAAGTTATGAGGTACCTTCAAGGAACCAAAGACTACATGCTTATGTATAGACGAACGGACAACTTGGAAGTAATTGGCTACTCAGATTCTGACTTTGCTGGATGTGTTGATTCACGCAAATCAACATTAGGATACATTTTTATGATGGTCGGTGGAGCTGTATCATGGAGGAGTGCCCAGCAGACCTTGATTGCCACTTCCACTATGGAAGCCGAGTTCGTCTCCTGTTTTGAGGCTACTTTACATGGTGTATGGCTTAGGAATTTCATTTCTGGGCTTAGAATTATGGATTCTATATCTAAGCCATTGAGAATATATTGTGATAATTCAGCTGCTGTTTTTATGGCTAAAAACAATAAAAGTGGGAGTCGAAATAAACACATCGACATTAAGTATTTAGCTATAAGGGAACGTGTTAAAGAAAAGAAAGTGGTCATTGAGCACGTCAGCACTGAGTTGATGATCGTTGATCCTTTGACTAAGGGCATGCCACCGTTTAAATTCAAGGATCATGTATTGAATATGGGATTTGGTTCCATTCTGTAGTTTCTCATTGTATGGACAATGTTATTTTAATGAAATTCTTAAGTTTTGTGATGTTTTTTTCTCATATCATGTGCACTTTAAGTTGATTTGAGAAAATTCATTTAAGAAGGACCAAGAATAAACATAAGGTTTATTCATTAAGATATTGTTGCCACATAAATTTTAATAAGAATAAATGCATTGTAATACATGGAAGATAATACTCGTCATTAGAGGACTTATCGCCATGATTCATGTATCTATTACTTAATACAGATTATCAATGGTTTTTAAGTTGAGACATTAAGTTTGGAAGTATGGACCAAGTGGGAGAATGTTAAGCTCCATTGATTTTTTCACAATTGCTGCCTACTATTATGGAATTTAAATTACAGTCTTTCCTTAACTTATGGAAACCAACTGCAGTAGTTTCCTTAAGTTAAGAAAATCAACTGCAATTACTAAATTTATAATTGGGAGCTACTAAAGTGGTTCATCACTTTGATTCGAGTTCTCTGCCTTGATTTGTGGGACATCTAACACATAGCTATTAGAAGCTTGATGGAAGCTTAGCTATATGTTCATCTGTTTGGTCCCCAAGCTCATATTTCAATCCCCTTCAGTTTTTACACCATCTAGCTGAGATAGCAGAGCTTGGAAGTGCCTTCAGAATTTCTGCATTCTTTTCTTTTTGCTTGGATAGCTGGAGCGTGGTTTTTTTTTCAGAAAGAAGTTGCATCAAGAGTTTCACCAATGGTTGGAGGTAATTTGTATCCCTGGGCATTAACTTTAAAACGATTCTTTTTAGTTCTTTCCGCATGCAGAATCGCTGTTGAAACTGTAGAATATATTACACTACTCCCATGGCCCCTCCTCGCTGGCTTCTATCAAAGCTATGTTTGCTTCTATCATATGCCCTTGATATGCATCTACAAGCCCACATGGTTTTTCAATCACGGTGGAATCTGTTCAACCCTCTAACTGTTACTTCAATACCCCTCCAATGGCACCTACTACTCCAATGGGCCCTACTCAGACTTGAGACGACATGCTCTCGAAAATATGTTTGGTGATTAAGGTGGATGATAGATTGAATTTGCCCCGAAAGGCAATCTGAAAAGGCCATGCTTGTGAGAAAAGCTTAGGAGTCCAAAACGAGAACACACTAACGAAAGGCGAAAAGTGCAGTGGACTGATGCACATGGGCAAGATCTTATTCAAATCAAGGAATTTAGCGGCAGACTTACAATGACCTACAATGACTGGGGTGAGAAATGATAAGGTGCAAACATTACTTACAAATAAATATTAGCTGCAGATAACTATTACAAATAAACATTACCCGCAGGGACCACCCGCTGCATGATCTTATTCAAATCAAGGAATTCAGCAGCAGACTTACAATGACCTACAATTACCGGGGCGATAAATGATAAGGTGCAAACATTACTTACAAATAAATATTAGCCGCAGATAAATATTACAAATAAACATTACCCGCAGGGACCACCCGCTGCATGCAGCGCTTGTTTGTATTACTCTTGTTTTTAGTATGTTTTTTCCTTAGAGTGAACATTATTAATAGAAAACTCTATAAGTTAAATAGATCCAATAAGCACCAAATATCCCTATCCAAAAAGCTTCTGCAAGACAAATATGAATATAATTTTAGCAAAATGAAAAATTAAAAAATGCTACCTCTACGCATGTACTACATTACATCAATTATCATTGATAGAAAGACATGAAGAATTTAAACCCACATATCTCTAACCTAGTATTAGATGGAAATATATGGAGTGATGGTCATTGGTAATACGCAATCTAGTTAAGAGAACTCGATCTTCCTTGAGCCCATGGAAAAAATTAACCATACAATGAAGTTGGAACAATGTTCCATGCTGAATTCGACTATAAATTACAGAACACAACTCATTGCATCATCGATTAAGGTTCCATTTGAATTAAGCAACACCATATCATCTCACGCCATCAAGAATGATAAAAAACTATGTAGGAAGTTTCCTTCATGGGTCCATTAATGTTCCATCTGAGTTAGGAAACAAAATGTTCGGCTCCCCCAATGTAAGACAATACAACAAACTATATCAAATTTCAATCAAGGACTTAATTGGGTAAGATATATTAGTCACTTATTTTGCAATCAGAAGTTTTTTTATACTTGTGCTACACTATAAGTTCCTATACAAATAGGAAGATAAAGATTTGGATATTATATAATAGTTGACAACACCACTTTTGTCTGGTGATTAAAAGGTGTCAAGTGTGATTGTCAACAAATGGTCACTAGTTTTAACCAAATGAGCCTTAGACCTATTATCATGCGATAGGGCGGTTTTCTCCAACCACCAGACCTCGATTATGTCTAAATCCAAAAAATTGTTAAATATATATGGCCTTGACAATGAAATTCAATACAATTAGGAACTAAGAAAAAATACCATCAAAATAGAATATAAACAAATGAATTCCAAGAGTTAGTTAATAAAAGTTTCTAGAATGAAAACAACTTGATCAACTATTTACATTAACATTAGTGAAGCAACAAATTAGGATGCATTATAAAGCATACACACATGATTAAATACAATGTTGTAGCATAATCTAGGTACATATGAACCACTAGGGTTTTTTCCTGGAGTGACTATGTGTGTATACTTCCTTACTAGATCTGACATGCCCATAAGAATTTGATATAGACCACTAGCGTGAAAATAACTTCTCAGTTATTGTGAAAAGTTAATAAAAGTATGTATCCTTCCCATAACTAAAATTATAGTTTCCCAGGATTCATGGCAATTCCATAAGACCTCCTCTTAAGTTATAAAAAGAAACTTTGGTAGTTCAAAATCAAACATAGAAAAAGAAACGGATTCAGGGCAATTCCATAAGACCTCCTATTAACTTATAAAAAGAAACTTTAGTAGTTCAAAATCAAACATAGAAAAAGAAACTTTGGTAGTTCAAAATCAAACATAAAATTGTGACATGAGCAGAGAAATGGAGAGAGATGAAGCTGTTATGGTTTTAAAGAATAAAAAATAAATACGGTAATCATAATTATTCGCTAAGAGACACTAACAATAAGTACAAAAAAATGCATGCCCATTTAAAATTCTCAACATTTTGTTGATTAAAAAAAGCTCCCGTAACAGATGAAAATACAACCCAAACAAATTTAGAAAACAGATTTGCCCCTAAATTCTTTTGTGCAGAAAGAGAATGGCCTTGAATAGTGAATCAACTTTAACTCCTTGTCTATATAGGGTTTTGACGACCAAAAATAACATATATAAAATTTGAACTCTGGACCACTGGAGTTTTGGCCTGGAGTGTTTTTGTCTGCATACTTCCTTACTATATCTAATGTCCCCATAAGCATTTAAAATAGACCACTGGAATGGAGAATAAATAATTGGTTCCTGTAGAAAATTAATAAAATTACGCATTCTTTCCATAACTACTTATTATGGTTTCCCATTATTCATGGCAATTGCGTAACACTTCCTCTCTTAAGTTATAAAAAGTAACTCTAGTAGTTAAAAATCAAACGTAGAATTGTGACACGTGCAAAGCATTGGAGAAAGGTATGGAGTTATTATGGTTTTCGAAAGTGAAGAAGAAATATAGTAATCATCATTATTCCCTAGGAAACATTAACAATAAGAATAGAAAAATGCATTCCCATAAAAAAACACTCAACATTTTGCTGATGAGAAAAACCTTAATGTAACATATTAAAATACAGCCCAGACAAATTTAGAAAAAGATATCTCCTCTGATTTCGTTTGTGTAGAAAGAGAGTAGCCTTAAATAGTGAATCATGTTGAACTCACTGTTGAAATCCCTCGACATATATGTAAAGGAGATTACACCAAATTACAACAAATTGATTTGTGATTTGAACTCCAAGTATATATACGATTATGAAAAGAAAAAATAACATAGATATGAAATATGAATTGTATAGATATAAAATATAAACTTTTACATAATCTGAACCCAATTTTTTTAATCCTCTGCATGTAATTTTTATTAGTACAACTTAATATATCAACCAAAAGATAAAATGTTGATATAGAAGTCTCGAAACATAATCAAGCATTTGAAAAATAACAAAAAGATACAAAATAATACCATGCAGCACTGGACATGTTATTTAACACCGGATAAAAATTATAATTTCCACAAATAGAGAATAATTTGTGTTTCTTATCTTCTTGTTTATGTAAATTCTTAAAAAATTATTTATTATCAATTTATTGAGATCATTTACAATTACAATGTTGCACTTGGTCCATTCAAAGGGATAAGTCGCTTCGAATACAAATTTACATGCTTCAACATACCCCTAGGTCACGAGCTAGAGTAATTAGAAACTTTAATAGTTCTAACCACAACATTGAATAGATAAGAACATAGATCAACGGATTATGCTATTGTAGTTATCCCGTACAATGTGATAAAATGCAAATAATATCATATCTCAGTAACTGAAAGCCATTTAGTCACCAATATAATGCAGTGAAACTAGGGGGAAAGTAATTTTCTCTTATCTAATATGCTAGAGTCCTCTTAGTCCATTCTTCTAGAGAAAAACAAATTAAAATAACATTAACATATTTTTGGTTTAAAAGTAACATCTTTCTATTAAACTTGTATACCAACAACAAATTATGTGGAAATGTTTTCTTTGGAAACAATCCTCTATTTGATCATCAGTGACTAGGTAACTTCAAGCTTTACAACATTTGCAATCTTAGTGATCATGCCTAACATATTGCAACACCAAAAATAGCTACTGAATTGGCGTAATTCTTTGTAATTGCTTTGTAATTAGTATAATCGCATCAGTTATCATAAGCTAGAAGAGCTTATCCTTATGCTTGGAATACTCAATCTATACTTTTCTAGCGTTCTATAGATCCATCATAAAGATTTCTCTCTATGCACTTGTTGTCCTAGCTCTTTTTTAAAGGATAGGTATCTTTTCGATAACTAGATATAAATATTCTATGTTGTTGCATGAGACTGTATTCTACCTCTATTTACATGGTATATACTACTAATAGTGTTATGTTCCAAAGACGAGGTAGAAGGAGACTTCGCTACTATACTATTGGTCGGTAGGAAATAATAATACTTATCATCTCAAAATTATGATTGGGAGAGAAGGGGATTGTAATTAGAAATATTTATGCTTGGATATAAATATTATGGAACTGATGGGAAAAATTCTTGAGACCTAGGAACTGGCCTCAATCTATCCGGAATACTAAACTAGTGATCTAAAGTGAAGTTAATTCTCAAGATGCATGCATGTTCAATTTGGTTGGATAAAAGTATCTTACCCTACACACTTTGTATTGACATGCATATCCTTATACTCCACCCATATGGTTAAATTTCGAAGTAATGTTTGTCATCGTCGATTTAAGCATCTACTCAATAGTTAAATGTTATTTAATTGAAGCTTGAATGGATTTACAAAGCCATTGTGTAGGTTGTTTAATAAGTTTTATATTTGTATGTAAAGGAAGCAGATACAAAGGTAGGATTAGTTACACCAAACCTAGGCTTATTGCAAAGGCCCTATGTACACTTTACAATATGTCCTATTCACACCTTCCTTACAAGATAAAATCTAAAAGAAGGTGCAAGTACATGAAAGACGCACGTATATAAAAATTGCGATCACTTAAATTTTAACCTCTATTCATTGTACATAAGAATTTGTCTCCATCACTGTGTGGAGAACATAATGTAGTGAAATGCATCTAAACAAAACAATACTTACAAGAGATGTAAGACAATTTTAAATTAAAGTAAGTCAAGCACGTTAAAAAGAAAGAAAGAGGGAATTATGATATTGCATATAGCCTACAAAGTAAATATATTTTAGGCCATTGTAATGATTCCTTATATGGAAAACATAATATAAACTATTCTAAATTAAAATCATATTGATGACATGGGTAACGCCAATTGAGATTAACTTTAAATGCATTGGCAATTTTCCTCTAAAGTGATTCTCTCCTAAGTTTCTACTTGCCCCTTATTAAAAACATGTAGACATGGTTGAATAATTATCTTTATCATAGCAAAATATGCAAGGCCTTATCAAACAAGTGGATGGTGGGTTTAGTTCTAATTATATGAATATTATTGTGTGTGTAAATAAAGGTTTGTTTTGTTATTTTATAAATAACATATATAAATTTTGATACATCTTCATGGTTCATAACTACATGAAAATCAAAGCACAAATAAAGAAAAATATTTAGTAAAATAAAGTAACATTTTATGTAAGATGCTCAATACAGTTCTCATCTCCAATAGGAAATGAAACATGATAAAAATTCGAATCCTCAAAATTTCAACTCAAAAGAAAATCATTAAGAGTTGTACCTTTGGATTCATTATGCTTCAATACCTTTGGTTCTTCATATTTTGATATTTGCACATTTTTTGTTGAACCACTTGGACTAGGAAGATGAGACTCTTATGGATGAGATTCCTTATTTTGAATGTAATTCCTTTTCTGAAATTGTTTCCTCTTGTTTTGTCCCCTTCTCAAGAAAAAAAATTCAATTTTCACCAATAACCCCCAGATCTACTCTACCGCAATCAATCTACAATCAAGAACCCCACTCTGATACCAATAGTTGCAAACCGTTGATCACTAGTAGGAGGCGGGGGGAGGGGGTGAATTAGTATTGTGATCCATATATAATTTTTTCCTTTTATTAACTTTAATTTTTGAATGACACACTTTTTAGCAGCAACTTATTAAACAGGTGCATTGCATAAGTAGAACTTAAAGTCATAAGAAATAATATAACAATAAAAAATGCACACAATTACATCATCACACATAAGACACAATATTTCTAGTCGACCCCTATCAAGAGAAAACCCATTCCTGTTGAAACTGATCTGCTTTGAAATTATATTAGTCAAGCAGTTGGTCTTTTACATAGCCTTCTCACTCCCATCAACATGGAGACTCAAACTCATACACAAAATGTAAATACCCATAGGCTAGGAGACTCGATATTATTAATCAGCATGGAAGACTTGGTTCTATATAGATTTATGGACTACCAACTTCTAAATGCCATCATGATCAACAATCATTATCCAAATCTGATTGTACTATCCAACTACCATTGGATGAGAAATTATTCTTTTCATTGAGCCGCCTGAAACTTCACCATCACTACTCCTCTCTCATGAGGTGTTGGTCCTCTACCACTATGTAGACCTCCTTTCACCTATTTTAAAACTCGATCTAAGACATTATGCTCAATAAGAAATCAACTTGGTATAGATGCTCTCAGTAGTAAAATCTCATCACCATTAAAAAATAATACACTCCGAAAAACAAATTCTCTCCAATAGAAAATTGTGGCCAGAGTAAATTTGAATACCAATTAGACTCTCAGAAAGATATAATTTTGCATCATACAATTAGCGACAAGAGAGACTAAGTTTATTTTCCCAATGCATCAGCAACTCCTACAAAAACAAGTCTGAGAGGATCACCAACATATACTCCAACAACATACAAAAACTTATCCAAACAATCTCAACTCCAACATCTTCAGGTATGATCTATTTTGCAACATGCTTGAGATATGCTTGCTATTAATTCATTAACACTCATATACTAAATAATATAGGCTCTACTCAATGTCTGAAACATAATCTCCTTCTCTGATACCTTCTACCTCACATACATATATCATCTATAGCTACAAATCTAGCAAGACAAGAATATAAAACCTGTAGGGTGAAATGTAGCTTGGGGCTAAGATGTAAAGTGCACAAATTAGACCAAGTCAATCCACTAACATCACTACTTGTGCACTAAATTCATTCACATCATGAGAGGACCTTTTCAAACCATTTCTAACCTTTTTCACCTTTTCTGGAAGCCTCTAGGAATTTCCAAGTTAATTTCCTTATTAACAGTGCGAGGAATGTAGAGAAAATCTTGTCAAATCCCTAAGCCACATCCAAGACATTGTCTCCATGCAAATGAGGTCTATAACCACTCCCATATGCTGCTCTACCAATGGCTAGAGGCTTCCATTTGCTCCAATAGGCTTGGTTGCATGAGACTATGGCCATAGATGAGGGAAAAAATCATGCCTTCATCTCAGAACCACCTCCACCCGTTGGATCATCTTTTATAGCATATGTATTAGCCTCTAAACTTCTGCCATGGTATATAATAATTTTGCAAGTAGGTAAAACATTTCTCCCAAGTGTCACTACCAAGTTGACCTAGAAGGCCAACAAACAAGGTTGAAAAGTGTGCCAACAAGTCCTCCACTCTCCATCAAATCTATGAAGAAGCTACAACACCTCTAAATAGACCTACAAAACTCTGTATCACCGTCATCAAGCCATCAGATCACAACAACATGTCAACCTCATAAACATAGACATGAAGATGTAATGATGACCTAGTTGACAAACTCAACTAGTGTGCCATGAACCATCTCTGACACATGTAGATATGTATGATAAACCTATAGCAACCTCCTCTACTATCTGGAAGCATCAATAAACCATCATGTGATGTCCAAGAATGTAGATGCCAACACATGCTAACTCCCTTATGACCTGTTAGCAAGAATATTTCCCTAAGCTAAGGGTTGAAAACCTCAACCGAGCATAACAAGATAATTAATAAAGAGGACCCAAACAAGCATGCCAAACATATGAATTACAAAATGTGGATTTGGAAACATACCTCAGGGTCCTACATCTAATGATGATCCTATAGGGTCCAAACCCTCTACTTCTTCCATAATGTGCGAGCTTGCAATTCCATTCACAGAGGCATATACAAAATATATAATTAAATGTGGATACAGAAAAGATATGTTATATCATCATATATAAGCATATAAACTACCATTCATGTGACAATAACATATCAAGAACAAGACATGAGCTTATTTATTGATTAACAACATTAGTTATAGGAAAGGTACAACCTGATCCAAGCCAAAGGCACCGATGAAGCCTTCCACTGGATCCATCCAGCCCAAGCCATGAAGAAAGCCTCTATAACAATCACAAAGAGATGTATAAGTATGATGAACATGTTTCCAAAGGAAACCAAGGTTTCCTAGAGACTGGGAGTGCAGGAGGCATGGGAAAACAAGACTTGGTCTGGGAGAAATATGGGTATAATCTCAATAACCCTTCTCTTGTGTTAATTAGGCCTATCCAAAGGGTGCATGTATACCACCTAAAATTAGTTAATTCAGTTGTGCCACAAGATCGTGTAGGTGGACTTTTGGTAAAACCCGTGAAACCCACCCGAAAAAATAGAATTTTATTTTATACTTTTATATTTTAAAAGGTATACGAGGGTACAGTGTTATAGGGCCCCTGCATGTACACAATTTAGTGTGGGGAGAGTCACGTATCATTGAAATATTATTTTTTAATATAATATTAAGTCTGTATGGAAAAAGGGACTTCCCAGCGCCATAAAAGAGCATCAAGTCTACATGAGTTCTAAATGATGTTATAATAGATGACCCCTGATATATGAGGTTGGAAGGGGTATGTGATGGATGAAATATATTAGGTATATAGAGAGTATTCATTCAAAGGTCCGGGATGAGATCACCATATTCTAGCCCATTAAATACCTATTGAAGGAGTCAGAAAAATAAAATTCATGTCTGAAGTGGGCACACCCATGCTCAGAAGTAGCAAAGCATATCCAATGATAAAGTATAAAGAATATACAGAATGTATACATAAAAGAATAGGAGTTGTAGAATACACAATGGATCATCATATCATAGTTGCAAAAGTACACAATGGAGCTATGTCTCAATATCACATATCAAATAATATCAAATCAATGATGTTAGAAGATTGTCTGATCAATGATGGTCCATAGTTGATCCTCACAGAAGTACCAAGTCATATAGGTGGAATGATGGTACTACAAAAACTCGAGTTCCAACACATAAGATGTTGATGCAAAGGACTGTAACATATAAAGGTGGGAGGTGTCATTGGCAGAAAACTGAAGGAGTTTTCAAGTGAACCAAGATGTTGACACAACCCAAGGTCTTCTTCGATCATACATGGTATGATTCTACAATATGGGAATGAATGAGCTGAATTCGATCATGTGAGAAATAATTTGAATATAAATCATTGATGCATACCATTAAAAAATTTAATGCAACTCAACAATAATGATAATGCGTGTCAAGGTACCCCAATACAATCTAACAAGTGTGCATAAATCTGTTGAAGTTGAACACTCAAAATAATATGCTAATCATGAGACATTGATGTATTATCATTGTCGATAGTGAAGGATTTTTCCACATATGAGTTCAAACCCTAAGGTACTAGAAAAAACAACTCTAGACCTTGTTCCCAAAGCAATGACTTGAAGTCGATAGGAAAATATCCACTGGAAGGAAGGCATTAAGGCAGTCCATATCAACCAGCGCGAGTGGAATTGGTAGGCCATTATTTTGGAAGAAATTGGATGAATAGATATGATGTAACCATTCCAAATTACCTTTCTAGCATACACACAATGTGGCTGGTGCATGACTAAAATCCTCTTAACCAACCAATAATTAAAGTTGACATAGTGGCGAGGAATCCACCAATAGGGTCAAATGGAAACTAAGGTATTGCACAAATCCTAATGTGTGATAATGTAAGCTGGCATTGAACACGAGGGGAACCACTTAGTCAAAGACCCATAATACTAATCAATGTTGAGCACAAGGTAACCTATCAATGAGTAAATAGGGCTAGGGTGCAACTCTAGTTTTACTCTCAGAGAAACTTGTTGGAGTCGATAAGAGAAGACATGCGAGTAAGAAGTCAATGGAGACCTTCTTAACCAACATGAGTGAAGAACCATGTAGCTGATGTTAGACCGATAATAACTTGAGAGACTGGGTATGGTCGATAGAAATTAGTCAAGAGACACTAGAAAATGTCTGACAACTAGTTTACATCCCTTGAAAAAAAGGATGACCTGATGTGACTTTATGGCAACATAAGGTAATTTTGTATAAGGTTGCAATGTAGGAGGCATTAAAAAACTTGCCATATGATTGGAAGAGATAACCAACTGGAGAAGAACTGACTTAGGAACAAGGTTATGGCTTCCCTAAATTTGAACTAATTTCCATCCTGATGGAGGAAACATTCATTTTAAGTGATTTCTTCAAGGGAAAAATGGCTAACTCTTACTGCCACCAAACGATGAAGAAATTATCCCATTCCTGCTCTTTTTTTGAATATTTGAATTTTTTTTCTTTTTAATATTTAAAGCCTGAAAAATAATAAAAGAATGCCTATAGTAAAATGGAGAAAATGAGTGTCAAGGGAAAGTGCACTAGTTCCTGAGACTGGAACAATCCTATTCTCAACGCAAGGCAGAGATTGTTGGTCATCAACACTAAGGGGATGTTCTCTGCATGGAAAAATGGGTATCAAATCGCAAAGGCTAGTGAATCCATGGTTTCAACTTGTAAAAATTTATGGCCAAAAGTGGCTTATACATGAGTCCAAATGAAGTACCAAATTAAGGCCAAAAGAGGTACAAGTGGTCAAAATGTAATGCAATAGTACAAATTAAGACATGGGAGGCTCTAGAGTTAAGGCCAAAAAATAATGAAGAGGAAGAAGCATGAGGCTTCAATGCAAATTCATCGCACGACTAAAGAGGAATCTCGAGCTTACATAATACTTGTATCATGGGAAACATATGTTAGTGAGTTCATCTAACTAGGAAGCCCATGGAAGGAAAGGCTCTACCATTGTGTTACAATTTTACAAGCCGGTGAGTGGGAGGAGTTAAAAATTTGCAACATAATGGGATCGACCCTATGGCTAAATATTTCAGTATGAGGTCAAGATGCATAATGCAACAAAAAGGAGATATGTATTAACCTATATGTCAGTTTAAAAAATGATACCTGCCACGATAGGTCAGAAATCATCGAGTCGAAGTGGTGGAAAAAATAGGACTAATTCATGAAAAATATTCAACAACTTGGAAATATCATTTCCCAACACTTCAAGGACAAGGTCAAAAGTTCATAGAAATAAAGTAATAAAGTTTTTAAAAATGAACTTTAGGAAAGTGGGTTTAAAATTTTAGTTATAAAAAGAACTTTTCAACTCACCGCATTTCATTTTTACCATCCAAGTGTTGAGAAGAGGAATGTTGGAGAAAATTTGAGCAAATCGATCTGGTCAAATCCACCAACGAATTCAAAAAACATAGACTCTAGGTAATTCATAACCTTAATCTTGTCCATTTAATCGATAATTTTGATAGATTAATCTCAAATTATGATGAAAATGTCTTGCTTTTAAAAAGCATTCTTCATGTAGGTGGGTTGGGTGTTTTGAAATCTGTGTATAAAAATCCCTATACGCAATTTTACTAAGGGAATTCCATGTATGTACCTAACTGTCTCTTAAAAAAATCACATACATGTAAAGTAAAGATGAAAAACAAGATTTATAACAGATGAAAACCTTTTATTTTGTAGGATGTCGATCATTCGGAGAGAGACAGAGAATAGTGAAGTTGATAATCAAGTATTAAATGACAAAGAGTCATTGGATGGATTACAAAATTGCGGATTGCTCGAATTCTTCATGATGCCCAACATGAGAACTCAGAGTGGATTGTTGGAAATGTTGATTCATTACTGGGAACCAGAGCAAGAATTTTTTTTATAGATGATATTCCCTTACAGGTCAAAGTACAGGATATCTACTTCATAACAGGAATTTCCCAGAGGGGAGAAGTAGCAGATATGAAGGGGTAGGCCCGTGGAGGACTCAACATTTATGACTATATTATTGTGTATTTTACAGCAGATACTGAGAAGGTCGGATCACAAATCTTGATCAAATAAATCACAAGGCTTCCTATCAAGATAATTTTATTTGCTATCGACAGGATAGCAGGTTCTACTTCATTACATCACGCTTCTCCACCATAAATGTTCTGGAAGTAGAATGCATGAAAATAGTAATATATGACTAGTGCACATTGATCTTAACGAATATGAAAAATTAGCTAACATCAGTAAGACGGGGAAACATGAATAATTTTGGATATGGCGCTATCCTCAACTTGTTTTTCTTTGAGCATATTCCAAAACTTTGACCTAGAGTAGTTACTACCATAAATAGTCCTAAAAATCCGAGGATGGTGAAATGGGCAAATCTGATCAAGTGACCTAGCGAAGGAAAGGTCACTTAGGCCGCCTTTGACGACGAGTTCGTTGATCAGTGGGAAGAACAAGTTGTGGTGATAGAGGACTACACTTATGTAGGATTGTACTTCTGATTGGACCTAGAGCTAGTACTTCGAGAGGGAGTTGCATGGGAAAACATTGGTAAGTTTTAAATTTTTAACATATTTGATTTTTTGGATTTTCAAATATAATTTCAACAAATTCAAAATATCTTCCATTAAACAAAACTACTATAATATTAAATATCATGATACATGTATTGGACCAATGAGACCTGGGGGTATACTGAGACACATCCATCATGGCATAGACGTGGAGAGAGGAGTTGAGTCTAAGAGAGTAATCCATATTGTTTAGAGGAACATGGAGAGTTTTTCTTTCCAACTTCCAATGACAGTAGTAGAGGATCTCCCTAAGACTATATAAAGACGAGTAGTTGGAGTACCACAAGAGTGGGTGTGACTCTTCCGATGAGTTGTGAATGCCATCATCTTCTACTAGGATGCTCATCCATGGAAGGGCCCATAGCCTTAGATTTTAGATGAATTATATTTTCATATATGGACATGATAAGGCTTAAGCCCTAATTTTGGAGGAAATTTTTCCACATTTTGTAACATTTTGACAAATTATATCTATCTATATATAGATACCTTGCGGAAATTTGAGCATATATTTAAATGATTTCTTATATTTTGATTTAATGTGATGAATGACTAATATGCCAACATAATGGTTGGCTAGCTATAAAATTTGAAAATTCATTATCTGATCATGGAATGTGAATGAAAGTAATACAAGTAAGTGATCTTTGCAATCATCTCACTCTCAGAAATTGATGATGTAATGAAGGATCTCCCATACGATAAATATTATTTAATTGAGAGACAACTATTTGTGAATAAAAATAAACCACTAATGATTCAATACCATAAGATATTGTTTTAGATAGTAAATTAATAACGACATTGTATGTAGCCATATTATTAGAAGCCGAATTGATAAATATGCCTCTTGCGACCAGTAACTGACCAGATGGTAATGTATTACCCAAGCGATGAAAACAAAATTCTGAGTATGTCTACTAGCACCATATTTGAATCTTAGATACACTGAATCATCCATTGAATCCTGCCAAAGTAGATCGAAAATATCATCATCACCATGACACCTATAGAGAGAAATTATAACCATGTACACATTTTACAAAACAAAGCAAATGCTAGGCAAAAGCCTAGGGATAAGACTTCTTGAGATGGAGCCCATTTATGGGCTCCAACTACAGATTTCCCTCACAATAAACCAATTCATAAGTTCTCTTCTTCAAAACCATTTTCATGATGAAAGGTACGACATAGGTTTGAATTTTCTTGCCCCCAAGGTGTCTTTATGTTGGTCATAGACCAAGACAACATCACCTTCAGAAAAAACCCTAGGTCGTACAGACTTGTTGTACTGAGCTTTAACTCTCTTCTTATGGGTCTCATTCATTGTGGTTGCATCTCGACGTTGTTCATTAAGATGTTCCAAATGAATAAGGTGATCTTCAAGACATGAGGTGTCAGGAAGAAGCCAGACTGCTAACTTAAGACATGGAATGTCACATTCTATAGGAAAGATTGATTCCAAAACATAAACCAACTGAAACTAAGTGAAACCCATAACAGTCTTAAGAAACATTCCGTATGCCCACAATGTAGGATATAGAATGATGTTCCATTTGGACTTAGCTTGATTTATTGTCCTTTTCAAGATAGTCTCAAGGGAGTTATTGACGGCATCAACATATCCATTAGCTTCAGGATAACAAGGAGATGAATTCTCCTATTGAAATCCCAACTTCAAGGTAAACTCAGACATCACCTTATTTTAAAAGTCGTTGCCATTGTTAGTGACAATCTCTTTAGGAATATGATTGGATTGAATAAAGAAAGTGTTGTTGTCTCATCGTCATTAGTAAAAGTAGGCATAACGTCGACCCACTTGGTGAAGTAGTCTACTGCTATGAAAATGTACTTTTTTCCCTTACCCCAAGCTAGTTTACAAGTAGTAAAATCAATACCCCACTTTTTAAACAGACCAAAAGTGATAATAGGAAAAAGTGGAGCTAGATAAGAGAAAAATTTTCGAGTATAAACTTCTCAAGGATGGATTTTTTTTACCGCTACTATACAATCTTGAAAAATTTAAGAACAAAAATACCTTGCATGCAAGATGTTTTTGGTTGTAGCAAGCCCATGTAGATGACCTCCGCAATCTCCACAGTGGAAGTCATTTAAAATCGACTCAACTTATTTTAAGGTTAAAGAATGTCTAAGGATTGAATCAATCCCATGACAGTATAGAGTGTCACTAATGATCAAACATTTCTTAGGTAGGTGATGTAATTTATTACGTTCATCCTTAGAAAAAGTCTGAGGACACTTTGAATTATGGAGATATACAATGATGTCTCCATACTAAGGCTCTTTTGAATAGAGAAGAAAAAGGTGCTCATCTGGAAATGATTCTACATAAGTAACATTTCCTTGATAAGGTAATTCCGAAATTAATTCTGCGAATACAAACAATTTCATTGACATAACTCACATAATTTTGAGATTAAACTCTTAGAAAATGACAATCCATTTATTCTATTTTCTCCTGATCACTCGCCTACTGAGATAAAATTGAAATGGATTGAGATCGACAAATACAAAGGGTCTTTTGATAAAAATATAACGACGAAGTCACTAAACAACATGAACTGCTGCTATATCCCATTTCTAAATTTGAGAATACTGGAGTTCGGGACCAACTAAGACATGACTTAGATAATAAATCAAATACTCCCTAAGGGAATTATCTTCGTGAACTCGAACAATACCAATAGTTATTTTTTCTGCTGCAAGGTATAAAAGGAAATATCTATTATAATCAAGTGGACTCGGAAGAGGAGAAGAGGTCAATGTCTTTTTTAAATCATTAAATGAGTGTTTAGTGAAGTTGTTCGAAACGAATGGAACTCCTTTCTTAAGTAAACACATAAATCATTTTGTGATATTAGGGTAGTTTATGATAAAAAATTGGCATTTCCTTGTAGACTTTGAAGTTGATGAATGTTCGACGAGGGAGGCAACTGAATTATTGCCTCAACCTTGAAAGGAGATGAATCCCTTCATTAGATATGATGAATCCCAATAATCGACCAAATGTAACCACAAAAACACATTTATTAGTGTTTAACCAGATTTTATAATAACGTCATATTTTAGAGACTAATCTAAGATGTTTTGGATGTCCCATTCTCTTTTGAGAGTGAGAAGCTAAATAATCCAAATAATCTTCAACAATATGTTCGATGTTGTGGAAAGTATATGACATAACCTTTTGAAAAGTAGCCCCAACAATCTTAAGGCCAAAAGGTATTTTCCTATATGCAAAAGTACACTAGGGGAAATAAATGTTGCCTTGGGTTGATCTTCAGGATGAATGCTTATTTGATTATATCTAGAAAATTCTTCCGCGAAAGAAAATATTTCATTTCCCACACACTAATCAATAATTTGATCTATAAATGAATTAGGGAATGTATATTTAGGATAGGATTTATTCAATCCCTGAAATCAATGCATACCATGATTGTTCCTTGATTTTTGTCAATGGTGACTAGATTTGAAACCCATTCAGTTAAAGGAATAATGTAGATGAAACCTACCTTAAGTAGTTTCTCTACTTCATCATTTATAGTTGCGACTTTACTAGTGTTAATCGGTCAAATATTTTTTCGAATAGGCTTTGAGTTTTCATAATTCTTGATCTCATGTTGAAATATATTAGGATCAGTCCCATGCGTTTCCTCATAAGAACAAGGAAATACATCTGGAAATATTTAAAGAGGTCGGTGTAAATTTTGATTTCTTCATGGGAACACTGAACTCTGCTGAAGATGACATTATGACTCTTGGAAATTTTCTCCAGAATATGTTTTTAAATATTAGCCATGTTACCTTTGGTAAAAACATGTGATGGATTCAAAGGATTTATAATTTTATGAACACTTCCACTAGAAAGAGGACTAGACAAACTTGATTCGACTTCCTGCAAGTCAAGGAGAAAATGGGACCCCTGATGAAAATCATCCAACAATATTTCGACACCATCCATTTCTTCTATAATTGCCTCATTCAATGGTAAAAATATGTCAAGGCAATACAAGGAAAAGTGGAATCAATTGTCTAGACCAACGCCACATCACCATCTACATCCTCTGATGGGAGATGGATGTGATCAAAATCTGCGAAATTAATAATAGTTTGATATGCAATTTCAATTGTATGTATTAGTAATACATTCCACCCACTTTCCCTTCTTCTAATGTGGTTGTAGGAGGGAATGACTAAGGGTATGGAAAATAATGAGTTCTAAAATAACATTGCTGAGGAATGATCTTGGAGGATTAAATGACATTTACATGAGAAATAGGAGATGGAAGATCAAAAATACCCATAAAACAAGAATACATTCCATCTCTTAAATTATTGATAGGTTGCTTGGTATTCTTTACCAATGGGACAATGGAGTCAACAGATGCATTAGGGTCGTTGGGTGAGTAAACTAACTGATAAATCATAACAATTCTCTATTCACAAGGAAATCATAGGATATAGAATAAACATGAGATAATGATATCCGTTGTGTAAACCCAATTGCGACTAAAAAATAGATTATAATCGAGATTAGCATCAGTTATATCTACTTCCACATTATCCACCTTGCCCCATACACAAATAGGGAAGGTAGGTAGAATCCCATGAGGCATATGAGAATGACCATCGAATGTAGTTAAGGGAGTAGCAGAGGGAATAGCTTCAGGTGACCCGATAGCTTTCCAACATGACATATACATGACCCATGTGGAAGACCCTTCATCAACTATGGTTCGAAATATGGTCTTCTTTATGATATGTATATTAATATGAAAATACATATGATAAGGGAATCTTGTTTTAACATTTTACATATCAAATGTGAATACCAGAGAAATTTTTAGGTCTAATCCTTCGATCGCAGTGAGAAAAGAACTCCTTTTTGTAGGACACGATTGGAGTACCTCTAAAGCTGACATAACATAGGGTATTTGAGCTAAATATTCAACATTGAAATAGTTGTAAGCAACCCTGCATTGGGATTGTAAGTCGGTCTTTTTGAGGAGCCTTTCAGCATTAAAGTTATAGGCTCTATTGTGGGCCTCTCTATATGATGAGGTTATGGAATAGTAGAAGCAATTTTAGCCTTAGAAGGCTTTGCCTCTCCACAATCATGAGCCCTAGTAGAAATATCAACATGATACTTAACCATATATACATACGATGTAGATTCCCCATTCTAGTTTCCCTCTGTAGGGGTTTTAGTACTAGAATTCATGTCAACAATTAATTGCTTCCTTTGTGGAAAAGTGTTGGTAAGAACAAACTGGAAACTAGAAGAACGTTGCTTAGCTAGCAAGCCCTGAGCATCATGAATGTTGGGGAAATATGGGTAACGTGATCCCCACTGCATAACTTGCATGGGAACTTAACCTTATTTTTAGAATTTGTTTTTCCCTCACAAATGTCATAAGTGGGTTTATTAACATTTCCCACCCCTCCCTTATATTTTTTCTTCCCACGTCCCTTCTTCTTGCTATCAGTTTTTTTATTTTCTTTGGGATTTGAGGACTGAACAACATTGACTGTCAAAGGTTCAGAAGGAGTGGAAACTAATAACGTATTTTGTGTTGCAGAAGCATATTGTAATGACAACTTTTGTAGTTGATTCAACAAACTGGTCGTATTGATATCAATCGATCCTATAACTCCATTAACATGGGGGTGTGGTTTCGTCTTAGTGAGAATGATTTTTTATTTATGAGCATCAAGAAAAATATTATAGACAACTCCCAACTACGAATAAATGAGCTCTAACTAATCACTTTAAAGATAGCCTCTTCTTTAGTGAACACTCGAGAAAGTGACATATCCTTAGAAATATATCTTTGCAATGATTTCAAAAACCATTCTAGAAGAAACTCATCAAGGATATAGGCCTTGATTAATCTCTTCCTTCTATGAAACTCTTAAATGTGTTCAGACATATGGGTAGCCTTGTCCCGCTCAACATTTGCAAGGATATTAGTTCCAATATCATAATGGACAAGCAATTGAAAATGGTTCATAAACATTTTCGCTAAATACCCAATGTAGAAAACATCCCCTGCCCCTTTACTAGATGTACCATTTAGCCACATTTCTTGTTAAGGTTCATTGGACTATTCTGAGCCTAATTGAATCATCAATCATGAATTTTGATGAGAACCATTAATGGAAAGTGGTTATACAATCTGTCATATCCTCACAATAATTCCCTTCAAATTTTAGAATATCGGATAGAAGTTTAAAAGGGATTAGAGGCCAAGCCGTATTATAACATATCACATCGTTAGTTAATTTCAAAAGATATGGTAAATTAAGTGTTTCCATCAATGATAAAGTTAGGATCAACCTACTCTTTATTTGTTTCCACCATCTATTCTACTAGATAAGCCTTTATTTCTCAAGGAAAAGTCTACCAGTCCCCCACTTTTGATGCCTTTTGTGATTCCTTAATAAGAGAGCAAGAAAAACTCTTACATATTGGTCTTCTTTATACTAAAAAATCTTCTAAGAAAGCCTTAGCATCCCAAAAACAACCAAGTTCAAAGAACCCTACGAAGAAACATCCTAAAAAGAATGGTCCTAAACTAAACAGGGTCCTAAGCAATTGTAGTCTCACAATGAAAAATCAACTCAACAAAATGATAAGGCAAATATAAAGAAAGGGAAGAAGACTGATAGAAATTGTAACTTTTGTAATCATGATGGCCACTTACAATCCAAATTATTTAAGAAGATGGAAGCCTTGGAAGAAACAATTAAGAAGCATGACATCCATTTGGAGCACTCTTTAACTTCAACTTCATCTTCAAGAATAACAATTTCTGCGTGTGGTTGTCCAGCATCTCGGTCTAGTTATGCACTAAATGTATCTTCTTCTTCTCATTCTCATGAGTGGCTCATTGATTCTGGAGCTTCTTATCACATGGCTAAAAAGAAAGCCATGTCTTCTTCTTTAATTATTGTAACACCAAAAATATATATGTTGTTGATGTTAGATCTCTTAGTGTTGTAGGAACTGGAACTATTCATCTATAAAATGGTAAATTTAATGATTTATTATGTGTTTGTACCTTAACCTACAGCCTTCTATTTGTATATTAGATAACTCGTTCAGTTGAAGGTAAAATTATTGAATTGTCACCTCATGATGTTGTAATTAAGGACCTAAGAGATCCTAGACAGATTTTAGCTACTAACATTGCTGATGATTCTACAAGGTTGTATACGTTTAACAATTATGGGTCATCAACTTTTCCCTCGGTATTTGTTGCTCATAATGAGGAAGTGAGAAAAAATTGGCATGATTGATTTGGTCACTTAAACTATCGCTCCCTTCAAAATCCGTGTAAATAAAATATGGTGACAGGGCTTCCTATGGTATCTTGCAAAGGTGGTGTTTGTTCCGAATGTGTACTCGGAAAACATCATCGGGATAGATTTGAAAAATGTGCCTCTTTCCACACCTCAGCCCCTTTACAACTTTTTCATATTGATTTATATAGCCCACTTCCAGTTGTTTCATTCTTTGGCTACAAGTATTTATGAAATTTCATTGATGTTTTCTCCAGATTCACTGGGTTATAGTTCTTAAAACTAAAGTGTGAAGTCTTTAACATGTTCTTGGCATTTAAGGAATTTGTTGAGAAATAATATGGACATCAAATTCTTAAGCTAAGATCTAATAATGGAGGAGAGTATGTTAACAACAAATTCATCAACTTTTGCACTTAGCATCGAATTCAATTGCAACGTATTGTTCCATATACTCCACAACAAGATGGTGTAGCTGAAAGGAAGAATCGAAACCTAAAGGAAATGGCTAATTGAGTGCTTTAATCTAAAGGACTTAGTCTTAATTTTTGGGCAACCGAAATTAACCGTGCAAATTACATAGTAAATTTCACTCCTACTAAGGTTTTCAAGAATCTCACTCCAAAAAAAGCATGGAGCTCAATTAAACCAAAAGTAATTCACCTTCATATTTTTTGGAGTGAAGCATGGGCCATTATTCTAGATGAGAAAAAAAAGCCTTAGAAATTAGGAGTGAAAAAGGTATTTTTGTTGGATACTCTAAAGATGTCAAAGAATATAGACTTATTCAACCTGATGAGCCTCATAAATGGGTAATTATATGGGCTCATTTTACCTCCTAACCGATTCAAATCAACCATTCTCTTATCTTATTGTATGATTTCCTGATTATATTTATGCTTAGAGAGTGAGTTGAGTTAGTTATGATGTCATGTGGTCTAAAATGTATTTAGTGCTGATTATTGATGGATTTCGAGGTCAAAGCCAAGGATCTAGTGGTCAAATGGTAGCAATAACTCGAAGTAGACAGAGACTAGGACTTACAGGAGGGAATCCCTTCATTTATTACTCCTCACTTCGAATTCCCCTTCATTCATCTTGGAGTACGAGCATTCGAATCATGCACTAGAAGGAAACCGCGCAAGTGGAGGATGATTGAGAGTTATCTCGAGTTTTGGGAGCCAAGCCTCCCTAATTTTAAGAAAGTTGTTGGTAGCTTCAGATGTATAAGTAGAGAGGCCTGGGGCCTCACTAGGGTCGGACTTTTTCTTATGTAAACTTTGCTCAAATTTTGAGCTTATTATTTTGTGGCAGTTTCATGTAATCTTGATATTTTTTTATACTGAAGATGGAATCTTTTTTGAGCTAGCACTGAGTTACCTCAAAGGGCTGAAGCTCTTGGGTTAGGGCCTAATCAAAGTAGCCAAGATTCTCTTTACTTGTATTTATATGCTTTAATTCAGTTTGTAGATTAATTTTATGTTAGATGTATTTCTTTTATGGTTAAGAATAGGTTGTTTTTGATAATTTAGTAGTTTTCTTCCATTTGTGCTTTCTGTAGTAGGTTAATAAGCGATCAGAAAAGATTCAAAAGGCTAGAAATAATTCCTTGGCCTCTCTTCCTCCATCTTGGACCATGATTTGAGGCAAATACTCTCTTGTTGCCCCAAAAACACAAATTTTCCTCATTCATAGGACTTCTAGCTTTTGCAGCTCTTTAGTAGGTTAATAGTCCAGTTTTGCTTTGCTTCAGATCTTCTTTATCATGTTCACTTCCTGATTTTCAATAGTCCTCTTTCATGCTTTCCTTTCTTGCAGCGTTTCTTAGCAGTTCCTGTCATGCGAAAAGAGTCAATTTTGCGGACAAAACCGACCTCCCTAGAAGCTAAGGCTTTCTAGTGACAAACAAGACAATTAAGCACTATCTTTCCCTAAATATGCATTTAGAATACAAGTAATCAGGTGCTTAAAACATACCTTTAGTCCCATGCTGTTTGTAGCAGTCTAGCCTCTCTGATCCAGATGAGCTCCTCCTTCTCTTCGAAACCTCCATTCACTAACATGCAAACGATTACATAGCACCTGAATAACTCATAAAATAAAACATATTCATCATAAAGACCAAGGAGTATATGAAACAAATTATGTATAACAACTTGTTGAGAAAAATGAACTTAATTGTATTAAGTGGAAACAAAAGAAACCATTACAACCAGTGCCTTGGTGTTGTGCAGGTCCCTCCCAGTGTCCAGCAAGAGTTCTCCTTTACTTTGATCAGCTCACCCACTTCCAAATGAAGCTAAGAAAGGATGGGAATCTCTCCTCTCAAGCTCTATAAGGGAGTCCTAATTTCAGCAGCATCTACCCTTAGGAATGTTCAGCTTTCAACCTCTCCTCCCTCTGGCCCAATGCCTGTATTTATAATGCTTTGGAGGAAGTTAATCAGGTCCACCATCAATGGGATAAGCCCCTCTTTGAATGGGATAGCTCCCATCTTGATGGGATAAGTTCCTCTTTCATAGGGATACATCAACCATCTGGAGGCACTCAATACACGTCAAACCATCTTCTAGAATGCTCTAGAATCGACCACAAGTAACTTTTTTGAAGTACAAATCGCGCCTTTTGACCTTTAAAGGAGTACGCACCCACCCCTTTACAGACAGAGCGTACAAGTATGCAGGTATTGTGAACTTGGGGTGTGTACACGCAGGTAAGGTTAAGAGAAACTGCATAACCAGAGTTAATTGACTTTTAAAGGACTTTCTCTCTTTCTTGGAGTTTGACATGAGGAGCAGAGGTATAAGACTTGCCAAGGAGGATAGTATGACAGTTGATGGAGCCATACTAACTGCAAATAGTCATGGTGACAAATTTTAGTGTAACAGATTGCCCCCTAAAGTGCGAAGCCTGTAGTAGATTATGGTTTCATATCATCTAGGAAGGGTGAAGTACTTTATCATTTCAAGGATTATCTTGTGGAGAGCCCAGTCGGAACATGCAAATATTCAACACAAAATACATATATAAGATCATATCATCGCTGAGGTAGGCATTCCCATACTCAGATTGAAAATTTTAACTAACAAACTAACTACTGCTCTGATATAGGAATGATTTCGCAATACATCATAATCATAGACTCTTGTAGACACAGTATGGACGCAGCCATCTGTTTATGATTAGTCTACTGTATAATGAATACAAAACTCCTCGCAGCCTAGATGGTGGAAACTAGATCCAGGGTCTTCATTTCTACTTCCCAAAATAGTACGATTCTATCCATGCGAATAAATGAGTTGATGTCGAACACGGTAGAAACCACTTGATTACCAGTCGATGATGTAAACTGTTAACAAGTGTGAGAGAGACCACCAGTGATGTCAATGGTTCTCAAAGTACCCAGTACAATCCATGAGATGTGAATGAATGTGTTGATGTCGAACATGTCACGGAATCCTTCGATCGAAAGTCAATGATGTAAATTGTCGTCAAAGGCGGGAAACCTGCCATTGATGCATGCAGATCTCAAGGTACTGACGATTTCTAGGTCATCTTTCTAGATAATGTGTTGATGTCGATAGAAAGCGACCCGTTGCAGGCAAGCCCACAACACGAAATCATAGATCAAGTTGAAGAAATGTAGCTGTAAGGACTGACTCAGGGATGGTCGAGATGGATGACAGGTATTTTGCAGATGAATGGTTTATTTGCAGTGACCTCTTGAACACATAACGACACGACAGATGGCTTGGTGACAATTGACCCAAAGTTAATACCCGGAACCGGCTGAAGATTTTCAATGTGGTTTGATCTACTGTTAGGCAAAGGATTTCCCAACCCAGGTGAATGAAAAGTTTCGTGTTCAAGAGTGGTGATAAGGTTTCTTCTGAGACAAAGGATAACAAATAGACTCATTTTTCTCTCTTTTCCCCCACCATTTCTGGCAAGTACCTCTTTATTTTTTAACAAGATTGAGGAGGATAACATATGCTTGATTATAAGCTCATCCTTCGGATGAGTCCAACTTAGTTTAGATTCGAACCCTAAGAAGGAGTGGTCCGTTCCTGTTTGTAATCGAACAGGTCCTTTACTGTGAAATTTTAACGAGTCCAGTATAGGAGAAACTCGGCGTTTTTCAATTTTAGAGAGTCTGAAAAAACTTAAGAAGACTCCAGGGTTGAACTTTTTCGTAAATTTGTGTCTCCCAAGCCCGAAAAAGTATAAAATAATACTTGAGAGAACCGCTTGATCTTTTACGACCAAGGAGTACTTTCATAATTAGTGTCTTTGACCTGAAAAGTAAAAAGCAATCAAGGACACGTTGTTTTATTTCCAATATCGAATTTGAAACGACAAAAATCCGGCAATCTTTTCCTGTTTTTACGGTCAGAAAAGGGCTATAAGGGGACCGTATTTTAATTCCTTTTTAACGAGTGTAAAAGAAACGCTCGGCAAGCTTTTCATGTTTTAGCAGTCAGAAAAGGGCTTAAAGATGACTCTGATGTTTTTTTTTGTGAAAAATGACAATTTTCCCTGAAAATCCTTTATCCTGCACAAAAACCAACACATTACTCATACCTGTTTAAAGATAGATAAAAATACTTTGAAAATTACCTTTTCATGGTGAAAAATAAACAAATTTACCATTTATTTACCCAAAAAACCTATAAAAAGGGCTTTTACCAATTCATTTTTACCATTTTACTATTCAGGAGAGAAAAAGGGCTTTTGGCAAGAAACTTCCCATGGATATTGCGGAGAATCCGACCGTCGAAATCGAATGTCGTCTCATCAGGTATTCTACAACATCGTCCTCTTCATTTTCATCCATTTAGAATTTGTTTTTAGGCCCTAGTTTCATTTTTTGGAAGCTTTGGGGTTTCAAGGTTCGCCTTTCGGGTACGCAGGTGCTCCACTGGTGACCCGCGTACCCCGACATTTTCTCAGTTGGGAAAATGTCGGGCGTATGCACCTTGCCTTAAGGGAACCCGCGTACCCACGCCCTGTTCCTAAAGGCGGGGTGTGTACCCCGCAAAACGAGTTTTCAAACCCTAATTTCTTCAAAATGGACCAAATTTTTTTGATTTCATTGACTCTAACAGATGTTTTTTGGTGTGTAGATTGCCCACCATGCTTGATTGGCGCAAGAGAGAACACGAAGATGTTGATTTGGCCGCCATTAATCATCAACCGTCGATTGATGCTTTGAAGACATGCAGCCTTTACAAATACTGGGCCATACTTGGCATGAGGGCCCAGGTGCGCTTTCTAGAGTGGCTGGTAGAGAGATGGAACGTCCAGGACCAGTGCTTTTACATTGGAGGGCACCAGCTCGAGATAGAGCCCTCAAATATTTATTTCCTCACTGGTTTGCCCAAGAGAGGCGAACACTTGACTCTGTTCGGGACTAGGCCGGGTGGCCAGTCCATCGCTAGTCTCCGACAAGAGTGGTGTAACACTCAGTCTCAGGAGAAGGGGATAGAGATCAAAACTATATCCCGACCTGAACTTATGGTGATTGCTTTTACAGTTACCAGACTTTGCGGGGCTGCCACTTTGCACATTGCCACTAGATCCCAGATGCGGATGGCGATTGATTGCTATCGGGGCACCCTTTTCAACTGGTGTGATGCTGTGTTGGCCAATTTAAAGGGCCAACTAACTAGGACAAAAAACGGGCAGCTAAAGACTTTTGGTTATGGGCCTTTAGTTGTGAGTTTTTCCCTAGAGAGGGTTCCGATGTTGATCCCACAACAGCTTACTGTTGAGGTTGGGCCTCCCCGAGAGCCTAAGTTGATGCGATGGGTTGCGGTTATGGCCCGTCATCCTGACGAGGGCACGGAGGTTGTCCGATTTACTCCAGTGTATTTTCACTGGTTGGAGGACCAGATCTTTTCTATACATGATTTTCCTTATGCCGGAGTTGATTTTCGTGGAGATCCGGCCATGGTTCTTCCACCGGGAGAACAATGTGATGACACAGGTACTTCATTTTTCACAAGTTTTTAAATTATCTACTTTTTTTGTTTTTTATATCGTCTCAAAACTGACAGTAACAATTTTCAAAATGCAGATGTAGGCCCACGTCGTCCAGCCAATCTCCGGCCTTTCGAGAGGAGGCTACCAGTTGCAGCGGCACCGGCCCCACGGGACGAGGCCACAGAGACCCTAGCTGAGTTGGAACAGGACCTATAGCGTCTTACGATAGACATACCAGAGACTACTATAGATGATATTCCTATCAGGCTTCAGCGCTATGTAGTCGCAGTCCCAGGACCTTTTAGGAGGTTGTTGTGTAGGGTGGCTCGTGCAGTGGTGTCGTATAGAGAGCATCACCAGTGATTGGTTGGTCGTTTTTGTAGACACATGTGACATTTTGGTTTTTTGTACTTATCATTTTTGCCGATCATAAGGTGTTTTTCAACCTATGGTCGAAGACGATGTATTTTTGACACACTCCTATCTATATATATCATTATTACCGGCTTATCTTGTTAAACATGTGTGATGAAATGTTTTTAAATTTACATGTATGATTATCACAAATGTCTGTTTAACATTCGAGAAGAAATTGCATCTGCTAATGTATTTAAATACCTTGGAATATGCTGATATTCAATGTAATCAAATTCACGTTCCAAGAGACACACTCTCAAAAATAACCTTAATAACATTGGATTTCTAATGGGATACACTCTATTAAGCTGTAATACAATGAGTTTAGAATCTAACCTCACTATCAAACTCCGAATCCCAAATGAAATAGATTCAGACAATAACTCAATCACTGCACTGTATTCTGCAATGTTGTTTGTTGTTTGACCAAGGCTCACCCCATGCATAGAAACTAACTCGTCAGAGGGCGAATAGATAACCCAAGCTGCGGAAGAGATATTCCGTGTACTACGACAAGCACCATCATCAAATCCAATGTATGTTTGGAGAGGCATCGACATCTGCAAACATCAAGTGTAAAACCAAGATAAGCAGAATAACGACGAAAAACACACTTTCTGAGCTAAGCACACTGTCTAAACTAACAAACACACCAGCTAGAAAGAAAAACCTAACCTCACTAAAATCTCCATACCCATCATTTAAGCATAGTACCTCTTTAGGTAAAGTCCATTTCTGGGTTTACCCAAAGAGTCCCCGTCAAAGTCTACCAGCTCATAGGCCCCTTTTGCTAGCTTTTGCTTGACAATGTAGGGCCCATGCCACATAGCAACGAATTTTCCAGCACCTAATTTATCGTTAGCTTGATCGTATAATAGCACTAGGTCTCCTTCCGAAAAATTTCGAGGGGTCACATTTCGATCATACTGAGCTTTCATACGTTTTGCGTGAGTCTCGATTGCCAATGCAGCATCACGTCGAGTCTCATATAATTGAGCTAAGTATAATAAACGCTTCTCCTCTTTGGAAGTAGCTGGAAGTAATTCGACAGCCATTTGAAGTGACGGGATTTCGCATTCAATGGGTAGCATAGCTTCCAAACCATAAACTAGTTGGAAAGGGGTGAACCCTGTTGATGTTTTCACTGAGGTTCGGTACGCCCAAAGCGCGGAAAATAACATGTTGTGCCAATTCAACCGATGAATACCAATGATTCGTTGGATCATGATAACTAAAAATTTGTTGATGGACTCAACCAGACCATTCGCTTGTGGATAATAAGGAGTTGAGCTATCGTGACGCAAACCAAGCTAGCCTGTAAGTTCTGTCATCATAACGTTTCGAAAATGGCGCCCATGGTCAGTGATGATCGCTTGTGAAACACCAAACCTAGCAATAATGTGATTGAATATGAAAATTGCAGTTGTCTTGCCGTCTGCCTTGAATGTAGGCATCGCCTCGGCCCACTTAGTAAAATAATCAACCGCAAGGATGATATACGCATGCCCCCCAGCCGAGTGAGGGTTACATGTAATAAAATCGATACCCCATTTGGAAAAAGGACCAACGGAAATTATAGGGTGGAGAGGAGCAGGTGGAGTGCGCATCTTGCCATCAAACACTTGACAGTTGTGGCATTTCCGGACCGCAGTAATACAGTCTTTAAACAAGGACAGCCAGAAGTAGCCAGTATTTTTGGCTGTGGCATACCCAGACATATGACCACCACACGCTCCAGAGTGACAGTCATTCAAAACCCTTTCAGCTTCCTCGTGAGTTAAACAACGGCGAAAAACCAAGTTCGCCCCACGGCGATAAAGAGTATCTCCAATAATTTTGTACTGTTGGGACTGGAAGCGAATTTTCCGACGTTCCGACTTTGAAACTTCGGGCCGAAAGGATTGGGTCTAGAGATAGACGATGATATCTCCATACTACGGATCTAAAGTGCTGATGAGAAACAAAGATTCGTCCGCAATGGGCTCCTTTGCCACAGTTTCTGTGTCAGCATGCGGGAAGTCACACATTAACTCTGCAAAAACTAAGGATTTCTTAGACTTAGATTTCTCAAACTCCAAGTCGAACTCTTGCAGGATAACAATCCATTTAGAGTACTTGCCCCCTAGCAATTGTTTAGTCAAAATGTAGATCATAGGGTTGCAATCCAAAATGACTGTAGTTTTACGGAGTAGGATGTAGTGACGAAAACGTTGGATAGCTTGAACGGCTGCCAATGCCAATTTCTCCACATGTGAATATTTGAGCTCAGTTGGATTTAATGTCCGACTAAGGTAATATATCACATGTTCCATTCCGAATTCGTCTTCCTGTACTAAGACCATTCCAATAGTGGAATGAGCGGCGGCGAGGTACAAAAAGTAATCCTGGTTGTAGTTGGGAGGATGCAGCAACGGTGCATGGGTCAACGCGTGCTTGAGTGCATCAAAAGATTTCTGAGCTATCTCATCCCAAGAGAATTGAGCGTTCTATTTCAACAACCGGGTAAAACCCTTTGTAATCTCGGCGTAGTTAGGAATGAATTGGCGTAAAAAGTTTGCTTTCCCCTGCAAACTTTGGAGTTGGCGAAGACTCGAAGGAGGAGGCAATTTGATGATAGCTTCTACCTTTGAGGGATCGACGAGAATGCCAGCTTTCGAAACTACAAATCCCAGTAATTGTCCCACTTCTATGCAGAAGACACATTTGTGTGGGTTCAACCGAATACGATAATGCCTACACCTCATGAAGATTGCTGGTAAATGGACAAGGTGATCAGCTCGATGTAATGAATGAGCGGGAAAATCATCGAGATACGGTTTCACAATGTGTTTGATGTCATGAAACACATAAGACATCGCCCTTTGAAAAGTGGCTCCGGCATTCTTAAGCCCAAAAGGTAATTTGCAATAAGCAAATGTCCCCCATGGACAAATGAAAGACATTTTTGGTTGATCAGCAGGTAGAATATTGATTTGATTGTAACCGGAAAAACCGTCCATAAAGGAAAATATTTCACTGCCGGCACAATCGTCAATTATTTGATCGACACGCTCGATTGATATCCCTATAGTTGATGCATATTCTTGTTGTTCCCTGTTTTTTGTTAATCAGAACAATATTCGATACCCAATCCATTAACGGGATCGGATAAATGAAACCTGCTTTCAACAGCTTCTCAACTTCTGCTTTAATTGCAGCCGCTTTTCGTGGGTGAATCTGATGCAAACGTTGCCGGACGGGTTTAGCGTCCGGGTAAGTCTTGATCTCATGGACAACAATTGCGGGATCAATTCCTGGCATTTCCTCATAGGACCAGGCAAACACGTAGCGGAATTCTTGAAATAGGGCCTTGTATGTCTGAATTTCGTCATCTGAACACGAGGCACCTATATGAATGTGCTCAACAATTCCGGGCTTGACTGAAATGTCAATTGGAATAGTGCAAGAAATGTTTCCCAAATTCAGCTCTGAATCAGGATGTTTCATTGGATTCTGAGCTTCTTTGACATATTCAGTTGTAAAGATTGATGAGAAATCGTTTTCAAATCGATCATCCTCAGGTAAAAACGAAGATCTATGATGGAGATCTTTCCATGGTAAATCGTCTACACACAGGACTTCACGAAGTTGCTCGTCAGATGACACAACTTCGGGAAACGCTATTAACTCGGAGGTTGAAGTGAAAAGTGATTCCTCACGGACCACATTCATTTGGTCGATTCTGGTTGAACGTGGGTCGGTAAAAGACTGCACAGCTTCATAGGCAATTTCATATGGACTCAAAGGCATAGCATCACCAAATGAGTCTATCTCAGATTCAGAAGGAACGATCCAAGGATCGTCATAAACAATGGTATCTGATGTAATCATATGAATGGATGAAAACGAAGACGAGGCGTTGATTGGAGGAAAAGGAAAAGTTCCCAGTAAATCGGCATCTTTAACTAATCCTACTCCAACATCCTTATAAGGGATAGTCGTTTTACCGACATGCTGGATACTCTCTGAAGAGGCTGGGTCGGATGAAAAGTAAGCCAGCTAGTCTATGGTTACGATCTTGCCATTATATGGAAACTTTATTACTGTGAAGACCGATGAAACGACCGCTGTCATAGCGTAAGACCAACTTCGACCTAGGAGAAGGTTGTAGTCTAGAGGGGCATCAACCACCTCCACATCTAGACTAACGGTTTTTCCTTCAACCCCTATAGGCAAATCCTGTAGAATGCCAAACGGATGGAACCCATGACCATCAAAGGCCTTAAGAATTGTCGGGGATTGATTTAGTGAAGGAGAACCAAGCGATCTCTAGCACTGTATCGACATAATACACGTGGAAGCTCCCTCATCAATTACAGTCCGATGAATAGGCCTGTTTTTGACTATCACTGGGATCTGGAAAGCCATTTGATGAGGTAAACGCGGTGTACTATTTTCTAGATCAAAGATTATTAGGTTCAGGTCCTGAACATCAACAGCTCCTATAGCCGACAAAAGTAATTTGGGTTGTGTTGGGCATGATTGCAGCACTTCCAAAGCCAACATTGCTGAGGGTGAAACAGCTAAATCCTCAACAATGTTGTAATTCTGGGCTGCTCTCGTATGTGGATTGAAAGCAGACCTTCCAAGTACACCCTTGGCGGGCGGTTTGATTACTAAGTCCTTGTTAGGTTTCTCGATCTGTATTGGATCGGAACCGGGAGCTGAGGTTGATGGATTAGAATAAGAAGATTCTGCTTCTTTGCCATTAACAAGACTTTTACTACCATAATCTTGTGATCGAGTCGCAATCCTTACATGTGACATCATCAATATGGGTTCTTCACTGGAACTCGAGGAAGAACCTATCATCTTACTCTCCTGCTTTGGAAATGGATCTTTCAAAACAGCAGGAGTTGGGGAACCCTTGATGATTTTCACAACCTCGGCTCGATGAGGGAAATCTCTTGTAAAATGATCCTCTTCACAAATAAGACAAGGATATCGAGGTTGGAGCTTTTTGTCATTGGTTTCCGACTTTTCTGTTTTCTCCTTTGGAGTTTTGTCTGCTTTATTCTTCTTCTTACCTTTCTTTTTCCCACCGGATTTAGATTTAGCTGTAGATGACTCTACAGCGTGAATATCAGCGGAAACTTCAGCAGAAGATTCTCCTGTCGGGGAGTCTGGTAAGGTTATAATAGGCGAAGAATTATTTGAAGACTTCTTCTTGCTTTTAGTGTTCACCGTACCAATCATACCATCAGCGGCATGAGACCCCGAAGGAGCAGCACCGATTTGATTTGACTTAGGAAGATCTGGGATCTTTTCGTGTAACGTACCTGACTGAGTGTAAACTAAATCAAGGTACTGCGCTTGAGCAATCACTTTCTCCTTAGTAACTACTCCGGCCTTAGCTACGTCTTCAGTAATCTTCGGTAACAATGATTTAACAAACCATTCAGCTAAGATTTGGTCCGGGATAAAAACTTTCACTAACCGCCTTCGACATCTCCATTCATGAATATGATCGGAAATATAAGTGGACGTCGATTATTTTAATGAAGTTAGTAACTCCGTGCGATTATCATATCTGACCGGCAACTGAAAATGAGTTAAGAACGAGGTAGCTAACTGGCTAAAATTATAAAAAGAGGCCCGTGGTAACTCAATGTACCACTTGGCTGCGAGACTAATGAGAGTACGCTGGAAAAGACGTAAGCGGATCGAATCATCCGAGATCGAATTAGAGGCACACAAGAGGTGGTAAGTCATCACATGATTCGACGGGTCCTCTCCAGACTTACCTTCGAACATGGGTATGACACTGGGCAACTTATTTGGCATTGGCGGCCAAAACGGAAGATAATTTATTGGATCGTTCGTTAGGCGCGACAAGTTTGGTAAATCCAAAGTTTCGATAAACGGTAATTGCTGATTAGGATCCCTAAAGCTCTGGGTCACGAGACCAGTCGCAGGAGGAGGATATCCAGGATAACTTGGAATAGGAATCGCGTTCGGGATATTGTATCCTCCCAGAAAACCAGGATTAACCGGACCGTATTGGGGTTGCTGTGGTTGTTGATAAGTGTACCTAGGATACGGTTGATACTAGTAAACTGGCTGCTGGACAGCAGGTCCGTATTGGTACTGTCCCTGGTACGGTTGATAAGTGAATTGTGGTTGACTAGTGACAACTGTACTTAAACCAAGTTGTCCTACAGGCATCCGAACCGTAGTTTGAATCGTGGATCCAGACAATGGTAAAGTTGTCCGAGGAGTAGTTACAGAGACAGTAGAAACCGGAGCTGTCGATACTCCAGAAGTAAGTGTGGTAGACTGAACAGATGTTGCGGTAGTTGCAGCAGTCGTTTGAGATGGAGTACTAGGTGCAATTGGCCCAGACTGAGAAACTACCGAAGGTAAAGAAGTTTGAAAATTAGACTGGACTGGTTGCTGGGGTGAACCAGAAACTAAGGGTTGTCCAGCTTGAGATGACAACTGTACACTTGGCTGCAATACCTGTTGAACTTGCGATGGATCCCACACTATGTTCATCCTGGGGTATTGACCCATAACAGGTTGAGGATATTGAGATCCACAATCGGATTGAGGGTAGGATTGATAATTGAAAGGTACCTTTCCCGTACCTTGAACATAAGATTGACCTTGGGGTGGTTGATAACCTTGACTCGAGTACTGACCTTGGGGTAGATACCCTTGAGGTAAGTACTGATACTGGGGTTGACCTTGAGGTATAAATTGATACTGAGGTTGACCTTGGGGTACATATTGAGGCTGGGGTTGACCTTGACGAATGTATTGCACCACGGGTACATACTATCCTTGAGGTTGCCCCCTAGACGCAATTTGTGTACCTTGAGGTTGCCCCCCAGGCGTTAATTGAGGCTGCCCCCCAGGCGGTAACTGACCACCTTGCGGTTGAGAACTGGGAATTGAACCTGACATCATGTAAATGTCTCCTATGCCCAACGGTTTATTACCATTGTTTCCAGTTAATAACCCATGTTCAATGGGTTGAGGAGATGCTCCCGCAAAAGTACCAGAAAGTGACTGATACCCAGAGGGAACAGAAGGACCGCCATACAAGAAAGATTCAGGAGATTGAGTAAACATGGATGACTGACGAGACATATTTACAGGAGTATAAATACGTCCAGGTGGATAAGGAGTACGAGGTGGAGAAAAACTTGACCCTGAGTTGTCCAAATAATTAGTTAACGAAAGATACCAAGTAGTACTTCTAGGTGGGCTGTAAAAAATGGATTCACGCTCCCTTAGATCAATAGTAGGTTTATCTACAGGGATAGGGACGCCTATTTCTTCTTCTGGAGCAGGTTATTCAATAGCTATCAAACCAGAAGGACGATTTTCGGTGATGACTCTTTCTACCCTAGGTGAATCAGGAGCACTAGAAGTTGGAGTAACAGGTTCAGATATCTCAGGTTCCTCGCCTATATCACTATTAGATGAAAAACTACCAGCAAGCTCGGAAACTGCAATAGCTTCAGGATTATAACCTGTTTCTAGACTTTGGTAATCAGGATGAACTACCAACAAAGACTCTCCTTCTTCAGGTGAACCTACTTTACTGCCACTAGGAGTTACAAGGACTTTCAAACCTTCGTAATGACCCGGGACGTCTTCAGGAGGTTGGCCCCGAAGTCTACAGGACTTCCTCAACAAATCGGCCACGGTTACAATCTCAGGTGACTGGCCCCGAAGTGTACGGGACTGTCTCGGTAATTTAGCCACAGTTAAAAACTTTTAACTACTGCACACGCAAACAAAGTAAAATCTCAAAGCAAACCGCCTAAAGTTTCTAAAGAACCAAACAAATTCGAATCACACGCCTAAAGAATCTAGGGCGTCAAACCATACACAAACAGTAGCCTTCCAGAATGAAAACATTAGTTGGTGATGAAGCCGAACATCACCGAATTCAGTACATAAGTGGCGGGTGGAACAGTTACCCCGACAACCTACTTAATGAATAGACCGGCACAAGTTCCTCCACTTTAACCGTCTCGAGTGAAGTGAACCCCCCGGAAAATCCAAGTCATTCTAGCCGACGTCTGCTCCAGGTACAGTGGGATCTTCCCTCCACCGTCACCTTGGGTAGAACCCTAAAGATAATGGTCACTAAGGTCACCAACAACAACAAATACACCTTGGGGAACAGTCTACGATCCGATAGCACACAAGGGTAGAGTATCAAGCTCAATCCCCTTGCCAGCTCCTTGACAATAATCCAAGGTTTATCGACAAGTGACCCCAGGCTCCTCGACAATAATCTGAGGTTTACCATTTGTAGTACATGCATATCTGGCGTCGTTCCCAATGAAGGAGGATTGATCCCCTCACTGGTTCGGACACGATCTCATGATTCTCCTTTAAGAGGAGCTTTCCCAGAGCATAAATGTAACAGTTGGATTTATCCTACCACAAGATGAGCTACTTGTTTGGTTTTGTTGTCTTGGAGAGTTAATTACTCTCCTACTCCAAGACACTAGCCTGATCTATATTGGTGTTTCAGAGCCCTAGTAAATAAAAAGTTACTAAGTTAATTTTACTTTAAGCGTTAATTTTTATGGCTTTTCTTTAGGACAAAAGGTAGTGGAGATGAAACTGATGGTGTGTAGACTCGACTCAACCACTAAAAAGATGCACCTAGGATGATTTATACTATTTTTCCTTTTCAATGAATTCCCTAGCTAAGAGAGTTGGAGAATGCAAAAATTGATATAAAGACAACTTTCCTGGAAATGAAAATCAAAGAAACAATCTCTTTATCTTTTCTCAAGCATACAACACATGACCACTAATTATTTCACGGAAACTCCTTTTTCTTTTCAAAGACTTCAAATGCTACTAAAACAAACTTTTCTTCAAAAGAGATTTTTGTATTTTTTCCTATATTAACAAAGCATGTAAAACTACTAAACAAAAATCAAGTTTTAAAATATCTATGACAATCAAATCAATTTTACCTAAAAGCAAATCTAAGAGAAATTTACCTAAAAGCAAATCTAATGAGGCAAAAGCCTACAAAAGATAATTCTAGGATGTTTTACTTGGTTACAATTCAACCAAGGACTATTTCATGCAGAATCATAAACCAGTTAAAAACAAAAATCAAAATCTTTTGTTCTTTTTCTTAAGAATGAAATTCACAGCTTAACCAACAAGCTTTCTCGAAATTCCGCAAAGAGACAACACAAAAGTAGGTTTCTCACAAAGGTGGATTTTATGAAAGGTCTGACTCCTAAGAAGACTGAAAAGACCAGGGAGATCCAAGGTTTTACAACTTCTAAAGCCAAAGTCACTACAGGACCAATGCAAAAATCAAACCCTAGGGCTAGAACTTCTATGAATTTCACTAAAACCCTTGATACTAATGAAACAAGCTTAGATGAAGACTTCTGACAGGTAACCAGTGGATCTGGGCAGCAAAAACAAATTATAAACAAAATCTAAGAGGCAAAAAGGAAAAAATTGAAATTTTCTCAACTTTTGACAGGGTACGCAGGCAACCTGTTTGTACAGGTGCGTGTACGCTCTGTGTACAAAGCTGCAAGGCGTACAAGTACGCACTGTGCTTAACGCAGAGGGTGCGTACTGCTAGCAAAACCAAGAAAAATAAAATCTAACTTAACCCTAAGCTATTCCACCCAAATTCACAGTCAATCAATCAAAAACCAGAAAGAAATCGACTTTTCTCAAATCAAAGTATCAATCAAATCCATGGATTCCCTAGTGGAGTCACCATTTTGTCATGCCGAAAGAGTCAATTTTGCAGACAAAACCGACCTCCCTAGAAGCTCAGGCTTTCTAGTGACAAACAAGACAATTAAGAAATATCTTTCCCTAAATATGCATTTAGAATACAAGTAATCAGGTGTTTAAAACATACCTTTAGTCGCACGTTGTTTGTAGCAGTCCAGCCTCTCCGATCCAGATGAGCTCCTCCTTCTCTTCGAAACCTGCATTCACTAACAAGAAAACGATTACATGGCACCTGAATAACTCATAAAATAAAACATATTCATCATAAAGACCAAGGAGTATATGAAACAAATTATGTATAACAACTTGTTGAGAAAAATGAACTTAATTGTATTAAGTGGAAACAAAAGAAACCATTACAACCAATGCCTTAGTGTTGTACAGGTCCCTCCCAGGGTCCAGCAAGAGTTCTCCTTTACTTTGATCAGTTCACCCACTTCCAAATGAAGCTAAGAAAGGATGGGAATCTCTCCTCTCAAGCTCTATAAGGGAGTCTTAATTTCAGCAGCATCTACCCTTAGGAATGTTCAGCTTTCAACCTCTCCTCCCTCTGGCCCAATGCCTGTATTTATAATGCTTTGGAGGAAGTTAATCAGGTCCACCATCAATGGGATAAGCCCCTATTTGAATGGGATAGATCCCCTCTTGATGGGATAAGTTCCTCTTTCATAGGGATACATGAACCATCTAGAGGCGCTCAATACACGTCAAACCATCTTCTAGAATGCTCTAGAATCTACCACAAGTAACTTTTTTGAAGTAAAACTCGCGCCTTTTGACCTTTACAGGAGTACACACCCACCCCTTTACAGACAGAGCGTACAAGTACGCAGGTATTGTGAACTTGGGGTGCGTACACGCAGGTAAGGTTAAGAGAAACTGCGTAACCAGAGTTAATTGACTTTTAAAGGACTTTCTCTCTTTCTTGGAGTTTGACATGAGGAGCAGAGGTATAAGACTTGCCAAGGAGGATAGTATGAGAGTTGATGGAGCCATACTAACTGCAAATAGTCATGGTGACAAATTTTAGTGTAACAGTTCCTTTCATATATCATACTTTAGACCATTTTAATGCAAAACTTTGTTTTTCCTAGATGCACTCATTTCATTGGTTGCTTGATTTTCTTGGTTGATTGTCAGTATCTATGTAGCAGATCTCTTTCAGCAGTAGGCCAACTTACCAGCAATCACACCCTACACCTGATCCATGCCATACAGGTCTCCCAAACCTCAATTCTACCCTAGTTTCCTTCATTTTTTTCATAGAACTTCTTCCTCTCTCCTTGAGCAAACCTAATCATCTTTCTCTCTTTAGTTGATTCATGGTATACCTTAGTTGCCCTAACACCTCATTCCAACCTTCATCGACCTTTTCCACCCACTCTCACACCCTTAAAATAGCATAAATTGCTCTCGACCTCCTCATTTAGGCCTCGTGTAGTGTCCTTGTTTTCCTCTTGTAGTTTCCCTATGTCCTCTATTTTTTCTTGTAGGCTTTCTTTGGAAGGTCGAGTTTGGTAAAAGCCTTTAGAAGGCCACCTAGGACCTCCTAGGACCCATCTACACCATCTTACATCCTCCCAAGCTCCAAAACCGCCTTTTAATGCCACTTGTTCGCTGCCACACTCACACACAATAAATTAGATTCATGTCAAATTCACATAAAAACACATAAAAATCCAAAAATATGTTTTTCACTTATTTACTTCTAGAGATATCATGGTTAGATGTTGTTTAGTTTTTTCAGTAGGTAATGGCATTTCTTTCATGGTTTTCATAGTGTTTTTGGCAAAAGTAGAATTAGCTTGTTAATTAGGGATTACTAGGTTTTTCTTTACATTCTAGTCTTTCTCCTTTCTGCAATTAGAATAGCTTCCATAGAGTAGTCTTTCTTTCCTTTCATCAAACATAAAGTTTCTTCTAAAATCTGTAGAAGTTGGATTGAGATCCTAGTGATCTTGCACTGACTAACCAAGTGATAGCCTATAGTGAGAACTAGTACTTATGCATATAGCACCGACGCTTCCAAGTTTGTTACAAACTACCAGGTTGATAAAAGTAAAGTTGGCAGCCCAAGAGTTGCAACATTCTTGTTGCAATACTAGCGCTTACCACTTTTTGGCGCCATTTCCAGGAAGCATCAGAGTATTATGTGATTACTGCTTTCTTCTATTTCCTATTACAACATTCTGCCAATAGTTTATTTTGGCAAAAGTAGACTAGTCATTTCTTTTCTTTCAAATTCTGCATTTCCTTGCTTCCCTTTTTTGTTCTGCAAATTTCATTTCAGCAAAAGTAGACTAGTCATTTCTTTTCTTTCAATTCTAAATTTCCTTGCTTTCCTTTTCAATTCTGCAAATTTCCATTTAGCAAGTTCATTTCAGCTAGTTGCAATTGTTTTGTTCAATCACAATTCAGTTTCTATAGGTACTTTTAGTGCGGGGAAAAAGAAACAAAAACCAGCCAAAAAGATTTCCTTTCATGCCTCGTAGGAATAGAGATAACTTAGGAAAATTTTTGCCCAACACCCCCAGTGCTTCACACAACCAACCTTCTCTCTTCTTCGATGGTTGTGATTAAGGAGAACCCTTAGGTGAATATCCAAACATATTTGAAGAACCTATAGCGGAAGAAGAAGAAGAAAACATTCCTCTAGAGCCAATGGCTGAAAACATAAATGCTAGGGGGAATGGAGAGAGAAAAGAGGGTACCTTTCCCATTCGGGAGACCAATGGGGACACCAAAATGAAGAATATACGCCCTTCAACCCTACCTAATTTCCATGTTCTAACTACAAAATATCCTGACACCTTCTTGTTCAATTTTACTGTCATCTGTCGAACTTATGACCATGTTGAAGATGAGCAAAAGTTGAAACTATTCCCTTCTACTCTCAAGGATGCAGCACTGCGCTGGTTCATGGGATTATTTGGCAATAATCAAAACTTGGGCTTAGATGCAACAGGCCTTTAACAATAAGTATCGAGACTATTGTAGGACAAAAGATACTAAAGAAGAAATCTTCTGAATGACCATGGGAAGTGATGAGTCCCTGGAAGACTACGAAGAGATTTTTAAGGTCAATTACAAAAGGGTCGGGTGTACACTTGACCCTGAGTCTTTGAAATTGGCCCTGCTTAGGGGAATTCGGGAAGACCTTTTAGACACCCTCCATCTACTGGCCGGGGGAGACATCTACCAACTGTTCTATGAGGACATAAACAATGTTTTTAGAAACCATTCTAGAGAAGATAGAAAGAAAGGTAGGGGGATTCAACCCATAGCCAGTGCCTCTTCTTCCAATTCATCCATTAAAGGTGAAATTGGAAACATGCTAGAAGACTTCAAGAGTGAGATGATGCATACTCTTGCCATGCAAATGGATACCTTCCATATCAAAAGGAAACAAGAGGAAGCAGAGAGGGCTTTGACCATTTTTTCCCTAGATGCACCAGGAGGCATCCTAGGAATGAATGCCCATTGAACTCTATAGAGGTTTGTTCAGTCTACGAAGAAAATCATTCTACAGAGAAGTGCCCTTCCTTGCTCGAACTTAAAGCTATATACCAAGGGGCTGAAGGAGTCATTGAATAGATCTATTACATAAACTGAAGGAGGCTGCATGGACCTAGACCATACCAGTAGGGGATGCAAGGGACATCTTAGGCATACTACAACCCCAACCAAGTCCCCTCCATACCTTATTGGGCCCCCCCTACTCATCCTTCCTAGTCCACACCTCCTCCTTCGTCCTTCACATCTCAATATCATGCCCAACCAGCCACTCATTCATTTCAATCCTATGCTCAGTTGTAACCTTAGCGGAATGCACCTCATTAGGGGTGGAGGCCCCAATACAAATCTCTTCTCGCTCTTCTACCTCCACCACCTGCGCAACCACAACCGTTACCTTCTGCTCCACCAAGGAAACCTCGAATGCCTGCCCAGCCAAATCTAAACCTGAACAACAGACAAGCTCAGCAAGTGTATAGTGGGGAACCATCATGCCCAACTTATGCTGTGGAGATCCAAGAAATTAACCCGCGATCTAGGAAAGTTCTCCCAGATAGCCATCCTCCACCCAGGGAGGTTGAGGAAGATAAATAAGAAAGCGAACCTAAAGAAAATCCACCCTTTCCTGAGCGACTATCCAGGACAATCCAGCCTACCCCAGAAGAGAATAAACTCCTTGGACAATTGAAACATTGATGTGTGAAGATACCACTTATCCAAGCCACAAAAGATGTGCCTATCTACAATAGTTTGATCAAAGAGAAGTGTTTTAAGCATCCAAGAAGGCGCAAGAGAGATTCCCCAACCATCAATGTAATAGGACAACTGTCTGACCTCATGTTGGGGCAGATAATTTGTCCAAAATATCTAGACCCTGGAAGCCTAGTAGTTGATGTCCACATCAATGGCATAATGGTCCCACATACCTTGATTGATTTGGGAGCTGCCATTAATGTGATGACAAAGGACATGATGCTCAAACATAACCTCCAGGGCTCCTTGAGGAAGACCATGACAATGTTGCAGCTAGCAGATTGCTCCACCGTGACCCCTGAGAGGATTGTGGAAGATGTGATGGTCTCCGTTGATTCTTGGGAGTACCCTACTAATTTCCTAGTTCTCCAGCCAAAGGAAAATCTCGCTGGGTATCCTCTCATCCTGGGAAGACCTTGGTTGGCTACAACTGATGCCTACATTAGCTGCTAAGCTGGGAACATGACCATAAAGAATGGGCACATGTCCAAGCGGCTAACCCTATATCCTCCTGCCCAGCCCTTGCTAGAACATGATCTACGTCTATGGTTGGAGGAGGAGGATGAGGATGAAGTTTATTCTGCACCACTTTGTGCATTTGATATCACCATGGGGGGCAAAACCGCAAGATGAGGATGATGTGATTGAAAATTTGATTCAGAATCCACCTCCCAATGTATCACCATTAGAAGACATTGTAAGAGAAACCCAAAACAACCCCTCAACTGATATCTGTGTGCCGAACCCTACTTCTCCATGTGTAAAAGATATAGAGTTAAGCCTAGAAATAACATTGCAAATCAATCCATCCCTATCTACTTCCCAAGAGAAGGAGCTATGCAGCCTACTAAGAAAAAATATAGATGCCTTCGCCTAGAGTTATAAGGAGATGAAGGGAGTGCACCCTTCAGTATGTACTCATCATATATACATCAAGGAATATTGCAAACCAGTCAGGCAACCTCAAGGGAGGATGAATATAGCACTTAAAGATATTATTAAGGAAGAACTGTAGAAATTTCTTGATGCAAGGTTCATCTATCCCATTTCTGACAGTGAATGGGTCTCTCCTTTGGTGCTAGCGCCAAAGAAAAATGGTAAGTGTATAATCTGTGTAGTCTATCGATAATTGAACAAAGCCACTAGAAAGGACCACTTTCCTTTAGCTTTCATAGATCAAGTGTTAGACGGTCTAGTAGGGAAGAAGTTTTTCTCCTTCCTAGATGGGTTTAGCAGGAACAATCAGATTTAAATCAGCCCAGAAGACCAATATAAGACCACTTTCACTTGTCTTTGGGGTGCCTTTACATACCGTGTCCTTCCTTTTTGTTTGTGCAATGCTCCAGCCACTTTCCAAAGAGCGGTATTGAGTATATTTTCTAAACTAGTTCATGATGCAGTAGAAATATACATGGATGATTTTACTCCTTATGGCTCCAACTTTCAAGAAGCATTATCTAACCTAGGAAAAGCTCTAGATAAGTGTATTGAGATGAAACTCTCCGTTAGTGTAGGAAAATGTGAATTTAGGATGACTGAAGGGACCATGCTAGGTCATGCAATATCTCGACAAGGACTATAGGTGGACCCAAACAAAATTGCCATCATCCAAAGGGTCCCACCTCCTCAAAAGGGGAGAGATGTAAGAAGTTTCCTAGGCTTAGCTAGATATTACATGAGATTCATTAAAGAATTCAACAAGATAGCCTCTCCTTTGTTTGGCCTACTAGGCAAAAATGTTGAGTTCATATGGTCGGAAAAATGTCAAAAAGCCTTAGATACCTTGAAGAGCAAGCTAGTGACTGCCCCAATTCTCAAAGGCCCAAAACTAGGCCCTACCCTTTCACATTCATACGGATGCCTCGAAGAAAGAAATAGGAGCAGCCTTATGACAAATTGATGGAAAGTTACCTTATGCCATATACTTTATAAGCAAAAACTTATCAAAGGTAGAGTTAAACTATACAGTGACCGAAAGGGAACTCCTAGATATCGTGCTTTCCTTAAAGAAATTCAAACATTACATCAAGGCTATCAAACCTTTGTGCACACTAATCATGCTGCAATTAGATATTTGATGAACAAACCAGATGTAAATGCTCACATTATTACATGGTTGCTTTTACTGCAGCAATTTGATTTGACCATTATTGATAAGCCAAGTAAAGAGAATTTTGTTGCTGACTTTTTGGCTAGAGTAAATTTTCCTGCAGGTGAAAAAGGAATGGTGGATGACCAAATGCCGGATGAACACCTATTTGCTATATCACTACTCTCTCCATGGTTTGCTGATATAGCAAACTACTTGGTTTCAACGCAGTTCCCACCACACCTGTCCTCAAAAGAGAAGAGAAAGATATTAAGAAAAAGCGCCCCTAGGCAATCTCTTCAAACTAGGCCTAGATCTTGAGAAGATGTGTCATGGAGGAGGAAGTCTTTGACATCCTCTTGACTTGTCATAATGGGCATTGTGGAGGTCATCTTGTAGCAAAAAGAATCGTCTTCACGATATTGCAAGCAGGCTACTACTGGTCCACTCTTCATCAGGATGTGAGGATATACACGAGCCAGTGTGATCAGTATCAGAGGATGGGGGAACCCACTCCAAAGGATGAAATGCCCATGTAGCCTCAAGTGAACTTTGAGCCATTTGAGAAGTGGGGCATGGAGTTTTTCGGGCCTATCAACCCCCATTCAAAGCAGAAGCAGTACATCATTGTGTGCACCAACTACCTCGCAAAGTGGGCAGAGACAAAAGCAATAAAAGCAGCAACAAAAGCAAAAGTAGCTGAGTTTTTGAGAGAAAATATATTCTACAAGTTTGGGTATTTGAGAGAGTTGGTCATAGACCAAGGGAGTCAGTTCACTTCCAGCCTGATTGATGACCTACTCAAACATCATAAGATCAAGCACAGGACTTCCACCCCTTACCATCCACAAGCCAATGTGCGAGTGGAGGTCACTAATAGAGCATTGGAAGGGATCCGAACCAAGGTAGTGAGCAACAACAAAAAAGACTGGGCAGACAGATTAGTTCAGGCCACTTGGGCCTACAACACAACATGGAAGACCACCACAGGGTTCACACCCCAGGAACTGGTCTATGGGAAGAAAACTTTGTTGTAAATAGAGTTTGAATTCAATACCCTAAGGATGGTAGCTTAGCGGGACCTAGACCTTAGCCATGCACAGAAGGAAATATTACTTTAGCTCAACGGATTGGATGAATACAAATTACAATCCCTTCTCCATACAGAGGTAGTTCAACTTCAAAGAAAGATATGGCATGACAAAAATATCAGGGAGAAGAAATTCCAAGAGGGAGATTGGGCACTACTCTATGATTCAAGATAGAAAGATTTCAAAGTAAAGCTGAGGACAAGATGGTTGGGACCTTACACTGTGGAAAAGTGCAATGAAAATGGTTCAGTTCTAATCAGAACCATTGATGATGAAGCCATCCCCACACTTGTCAATGGACATCAGTTGAAAGTCTACAAGAAACCCCTCTCCAAGTGAGAGTTTATTGAAGATCTGAATAAAACAGTGATGGTAGTGGAGCATGCCTTAGCTTCCACTTCACCCACTCATTGAAGAAAAGAAAAAAAAAATGAGGACTCAAGTGAAAACCTCCATGAGGCCCTTGAGTTCCATCATTGGGTTGAAAACCTCTTCTGAGGCAGCCCAGTGATGTCAAAAAAAAATGGGGAGGAAAAAGAATAAGATCCTTGGGTGAAAAAACTCCCTTGGAGGCACCTAGGGTAGGCAATTAAGGTGAAAACCTCTCTAAGGCATCCTAGTTGTTTTCAAAAAAAAAAAAAAAGGAAAAGAAAGATGAATTTTTATTGCATTTCAGGTTTGAAGGAGGGCTACAGGGAGCAGAAGAAGGTGCCAAGGGAACTCGAACATTCATACCAGCACCCGTCTCATCTTCTCCATGCCTTCCTCCACCATTTTTGTCATCTCTTTCACCCCAATGCACCTCTTTCTTCTAACGCTATGTTTTCTAAAGGAGGCTCTGTGTTTTCTACAAGAAGCTCCTATAGGAATTACAGAGAGCTAAAAGTGTCTATAGAAGGCAGTTCGAGGGACAAAAAAACTTCGCGAGGAACCTATGATCCCTCATACCATCTTCAAACCTCCTTTCCATCATTTCCAAGCCTACATCATGCCCCAAGCATCATTATTGTTTCTTCATGTCCAAGAAAAAACACAAAAAACCAGTTTTTAGGTTTTGAAAAAAACAAAAATAAAAAGAGGAAGAGACACCAATAACCTTACCTGAAGCTTACCTACCATCCCTCCATCTTTATCTACACCTATAGCATCATTATCGAGCTCCAAGCACAAGGAAAAGTTGAAGTTTCCAGGGGAGAAGTAGCTACAGGAGCTCCTGTAGGAATTCCTATAACAGTTGATCCCATAGAAGTCCAGCACCAGCAACAAGATAGTGCATGCATGAAGGTTGGAAAGGCACATACAGCTCAGCTCTAGTAAAGAACAACTTGCACACGCACACAACCACACGTCAGCAAGTCGAGACAACATGCATAAAGGGAAATGAAGGCATGCAATAGAGAAAGCCACAACACCTCACAGCAGATACACTCGGATCACAAGTAAGTAACTAAGTCACTCCTCTATTTGCATTTGTGTGATTAGAGATCATATGAAGGCAATGAGATGGTTGAGATTGAATGAGGGAAATGTGGTCAGTTAACTTGGCCACCTTCATTTAGTTGACTCCACTTATTCGAGATGTCACCCACACGTGCGTGCAATCAACTCAAGCACAAGATGCCAAGGATAGGTAGTGGGAGGAAGAGAGAATCTCACTCCGATGCAATAATGGGGGATGATTACGAGGGGCCATGATGACAAAGTAGGTGGGGACCAATGGTCTGAATATGGCCAATGTACACCTTGCCAGCTCAGCACTCATAATTGAAAATATCCATAAATGGTAATGATCACTCCTCTGCACACATTCTCACCACCTTTTCTTCATTCTCTCCTCGTATTTTAGCCACAACACTCTTCTTGTGCCCCCACAGCCTCGTAACCACCATTCTCCATCGATTTCTTCCCTATCTTTTCTCTCGGCATTTTCTATAGGAGCACCTACAAGAAATCTACAGGAGGGACAACGGTCTTCTATAGCAAGGGCAGTGAGACATTTTGAGGGGAGAAACCACGATTTTTGGCACGAATTTTAGTTTGGAGAGGTAGGGTTCATGCATGCCCCCTATTGAATATCAATACATGAAATAAGTGATCTCAATTTGAGGATGAAATAAGTCTTTAGGAGGACAGAAAATACATAATAAAAATTTATGTTTATTTAAAAAAATAACACAGTCTCCTCTGTTGTTTTATTTTTCTCAAAACTCTTTGTCTCCACCTCCATATTTGGGTTTAAAAAAAAATTACACGCAGTATGACAGGAGGGTTTATGAGAAAGGAGCCCACTAACTCCACTAGGCTCCATGCACATCCTCAAGTAGTGGACATATTCACAAGGGAAAACTAGATGAATTTCTTTGGGAAATTCCAAGGGTTTGATGAGGATATTACCCAAGAATTTTCTCTCTCTCTGGTCCCTCACACAATAACACATGCCACTATAACCATTAAAGGCCTCTCCATCGAAATAACCCCTGAATTCATCAATAGGGTCACTACCCTTTCTCTTGGGCTACCTTGGAGTAAAGATGAGAAACCAATTGGCCAGGTTGCCAAGAAGAAATTTTTCCAAAATAATGAAACTCCTATTGAAGATAAAAATGGAATTAGAAGGGCTAGTATACCATATCCCTGGGATGAGGTTAGATACAAAATAATCAAATGAATTTCTTGTGTGAGGAGGCACAACATTGTTTATGGATACCACTTCAGAATCCTCCATGACTTGAGGTATGTCATGGATACCCAACACCTCAAAATCTCAGTATCCCTTACTTTCTCATTCAGTCCCTCATTGACTCCAACACCAAGGTACAAGTAGGAAATTCAGGGCAATTAGCTCACCATGGCTTAATCAAAATCTTAGTAGAGGAAGCCCTCCATACCTTTACACTCCCTATAGCAAGGGAAGTTTTCTAAAATATGGCAGCTAAGGATGACATAAAGTCATTAACCTATGAAGTCAGTCCTATTGGTAGTGAGGAGGAAGAACAGCAAGGAGGAGAAGATGAAACCAATGGTGACACAACATAGCAAGAAAGGAAGGAGAAAGGAAAAGAAACAGAGGAGGGAAAATTTGAAAAGACAGAAAAAGAGACTGAAGAAGAGGAAAAAGAGACTAAGAAGGAAAAGCAAGGAGAAGAGTCTTGTGAGACTTTGGAAAGAGAGTCAACAACTTCCCTCATTGCCCTCAGTACACTAGTCAAGCCAAAGCAGAAGAGGAAAAGACAGATCTCCATGTATTTCAGGGCAAGGAAGAGCACAAGAATTAAAACAGGCAAACCTTAGCCCTCTTCAAAAGTTCATGTCACCATTGAAGATTCACCATCTGCCAAGGTGAAAGAAACTCCTTCCAAGACACCTATAACATATGAAAGGGGGACTCCAAGATCTTCTACATGGAAGGGAAAGTTTTCAGGGAAAGCTAGTGTCTTGTCGAACGACTAGCCCTCTAGGTTTGGCAGCTACCCTAGAAACAATAGCTTAAAGTAATTCAATTATTTCTTCTATGTGCAATAGATAAGAGAAAGATGAAGGAACCAACCTGGAACTTTCACTTAATACCTTGCTTGATCTCTCTCCCCCTTGACAGAGCTTGCAAATCCTCTCCGTACTTAACCTGCTTGGAGAGTACATACACAAGTATAGCAACAAAGAACCGTCAAAGTATCATGATCTATTACAACATAGAAATTACAGAATCAAATATATAATGAACAAATGATAACATTCACAAATGATAACATACACAGTTTCACAATCATATGGAAGAAAACTTGAAGAACTTTATTAAATAGAAGGGAGAATTACAACCCAGTTGTCTGATCCAGAATCATCCTCCCAGCTTCAATCCCTCTTCACCTCAAGAAATAGCAAGACCACACCAACAATACAATGCTCTTTCCTTAATTACAAACTATCAGCACTTCCTTACAATTCACAATATTCCAGCCCCTAGATCTCTTAGATGAGCGATCCATTTATAGATGTGTGCAAGGGTGTGAGTCATCCATATGGTTTGATTAGTGTCATTCCACTTGTTACAATTGGTTCCACTTGGAAATTTCTTTGATCTCTTACTCATCCCTGGGCGAATTTAGAGAGGCAAGTGGCATAGGAGAAGTTTCTAGAAGATTCCATGAGAAACCACCTAGCAAACTATCTCGGACATTTGTCCATATTCACCCATCACACCCTATAGAAGGCCTAATCAGTATGCATCACACCCTGATAGTGTATTTCTCAGTATGCATCATACCCTGATAGTGTATTGCTCAGTATGCATCACACCCTCCCAGTGGAGCAGTCAGTATGGTTCAGTTTACGCCATTTCTGCATGGTTTCTCGGGTGGAACTTTTGCAGAATGATGTAATCAGATGACTAAGCTCTCTTAAGGTATGAAACAACTCTTTTTGGGGTTTAAGATCTGTAGTTTATTGACATATAAGTTTGGGGTTGATGTGCCCAAATATGTCTATAACAGTTTCCCCCTAAAGCATGAAGTCGTAAATTTTGATGTCGGGTGAAATGCTTTATCATGAGGATCGGAGGTTTCAAACTAGAAGGTGACCTACATAAGTTACAATACAATACATCATCATAATATAATTTTCATGATCTAGATGAGGGAAGCATTCCCATGCTCAACTTTATAAATTCATTTCATGTACATAGATCAGATAGTTGTCTGTAGATGCAGACTGGTGATTCTTCATATGTAGAGTCATCATCCTTGGTTCGGATGACTATATATGTAGCGCCTTTGTACATTTGATGTTTTTATATATCTGAATATATTACAGCGTGGATGGATGAAATTAGATTCGGAGTCTTCAAACTCATTCAATCTTCGCCCGATGTACAAGTAAATCCATGCGAAGAGATGTTGTGAAGTTGAACATGGAAAGACATTGCCTAATTACCAGCCACTAGTGTGAGCTGTTAACAGACACGAGAGGAATCACTGATAATGATAATGACCCTCAAGGTACTACAACATAATTCATGTGGTGTGAATATATGATCTGATGTCGAACACCACCTAAAATCTTTCGGTCGAAGGCCATTGATGTCAACTTGTCGCCGGAAGTGAGAAACTTGCAATTGATGCATGCAAGCTTCAAAGCACTGAAAGGGGTGTTTCTAAATAAAATGCTTGGATAATGAGCTGACGTTGACAAGAATTGACTCATCGTAGGAGGGCCTTAATGTATCCCACATCTATGACATGAAATGAAGCAAATGATTTCTGGAGGTGAAAAGGAACTGACGACACAAGGTTTAGGAATGGCGGTCATGAAAAATGAAGGTTGGAGGTATTGAAATGGATGAGACATTAATTGGACAGTGGTTTCTCAACTGAATGACTTCTCTTGAACATGTCAGCGACACTGAGATGGATTGGTAGCGTTAACCCTAAAAGATGGATGGTGTGAAAGACCAATGGTGAGATTACAGATGAACGGAATAACCCAACCCAACTCAATAATGGTGATGGAGTGAAAGTTTCATGTCCAAGAGCGACCTACTACCATAAGTTCTTAAATTTTTTTCCTTTTTCCCGAGTCATTACTGACTAGTACCTCTTTATTTCTGTCAAGCTTGAGGAGGATAACGTATGCTTGTTCTATAATTCGCCCTTCGGGCAAACTTGTCACTGTGTATTAACGAGTCTAGCGACAGTGAAACTCGGTCTCATCTAAAATGGACAAGTTTGTCGCTATTGTTTTAATGAGCTTAACAACAAGGATAACCTGGTCCTTTTCATGTTTAGAGAGTTTGAAAAGGGACGAAAAGAAAACTCCAAGAGTTATTTTTCGTAAAATAATCCCTCAAGTCCGAAAAAGGATAAAATAATACAAAAAGGATGACTTTTCTAATCACTTTAACAAACCGAAAAAGACAAGCACTTGAACTTTTTCGTAAGATAATCCCTTAGGTCTAAAAAAAGGATAAAATAATATGGGAGGGATGACATTTCCAATCACTTTAACGTGCTGAAAAGGTCAAGGGCTCGACAATATTTTCATCTTTAACGTGTTTGAAAATGGTTTAAAGGAGATTCGATTTTGAGGAAGGAGTGGTGTCTAGGGTGGCAACTAGTTTCGGTGAATTTTGAACTTCTTAGAACATGGTGAATTTTGTGAAGAGGTTGGCTAATAAGACCAATCATATCAACTGTTCCTCAAAAGGGGTAAAACAACCAAGTGGGAGCGTATGATCGACCAAAGGGATGGTGGTGATGAGAGGTACACAACCAAGGTTCAAAGGGCTGATAAAATGGCAATCACAAAGGTTATTTAGTTGAAGTTGGGTTTACGTTTTGACAATCTTGAACCATGGGCGAACTATGCTTGGTGTCAGTTTCATTTTTTTACGCAAGATCGAAATGACAAAACTAGAAATTGAAATGAAAACGACAAAACTACAAATTGAAAATGAAAATTAAAAATGGGTTCATTTTTTGACAAGCTTGAAGCATGGGGGAACTACGCTTGAGCTAGTTCGCATTCCCCAAACATGATGAGAGGGAGAGTCTCGTGTAACCAGATGGAAATCACTACGGTGAAGTAGGACGGCTTCATCCAGAATAGACAAAGGTGAATGGTGTGACAGATCGGTATGATAGACCAATCACATGACCTACAAGGAAAATTATCTTTACAACTAGGTGCATGCCCCCAAAGCTTCATTACATTCACCAGATTACTCCTGGCTATCAAGTGTATGGAATGAAGATTCCATTGATATCGTTGATGAAAATGGACCATTTAGGGACGATGATTGATTTGGAGCTATGCTTGAACTGGGAAATGAAAGCTGGTCAGTGGTGACAATTTTTCCTTCATGCGGGAAACACATCACTCAGAAGAGTGTTGAGACAATAGCTTCCATCTTGTGAACATAGTCATGCCCCAAAAGTAAATTGTAATCTAATGGTCCTAGGACTATCATCATGTTCAGATGAATGGTTTTTCCTCCCAAAGTGATCGGTAACTTAGGAAGGATCCCTATTGGTCGACTATTTCCTTTGTTAAATCCTAACAGATTCTGTGTAACAGGCATAAGCGATGGCGAACCAAGCACTTTCCAAGCAGTTGAGGAAAGGATACTCACTGATTCACCTTCATCTATAATAGTGCCAGACATGATCATTTTACAAACTTGTACTATGATACGGAAAGGTACATAAGAAGGAAGGTGGAATCTCGCTAGTCGATTACAATAAAACGATGTGACTAAACTACTTCGAGGGGGTACTGGATAAATGGGAGAATTAACCCCTTGAGTTACAAAAACTGGAAGGTTTTCCTCCTGTCTAGATGGAACAGGTGGATTTCCCCCAAGTTCATTAGAATCTAAGGTAACAAAGAGAATGTGAACGATATCGTTTCCACTCTCTTCGAGAAAGGTACGATTAGCTGAAGGTGAAATTGGGTCAACTGCTACCTCGACCTATTGACTTTGGTCAGGAAAATACTCATAAGATTCACTTTCAAAGAGAGTGGTTTTGACCAACGGTTGATTTAAGTTAGTCGGATTTTCAACTAGTAAAGGACTTGGGGAGAGTTTCCTGTAATGAGATGGAAGTCGCTGTAGTGAAGCAGGATGGTTATCCAACACTCTTTTGGCTTCATCCAAAAAGGGACGAAGGTGAAGGGCATGGTTACCTTCACATAACATACAAGGAAACCTAACCTTTCTCTTATGTCCATTAACTTTACTATCACTAGTTGAAGGTGTGTTACCAACATGATCTCCAGAAGTTGGTGACACGGGATGCTGTGAATGAGGAGACCATTCTTTCAAGATTTGAGGAAAGAAAGGACAATCTTGATGAAAATGGTCACCTGCAGAAGTTATGCATGGAAATTTGGCCTTGGGAAGTTTAATGTGTGGATTTTCACAAGATGATGCACTCAAAGCAATGGTTGATTGGTTGCCCCCTTGCTGAATTGGCTTCTTCTTCTTCTCCTCCCCTTTCTTATTCTTCTCAGCCACCTGGTTACTGGTATCGCTATATTCAGCAAGCGAAGAGGAAGAAGGGGAGGGAGAAACAAATGAGGAAGAAGGCGAAGGGTCAACTTGAAGATCAACTGGAGGTTGATTTGATTGCAGAGGAATCACGACATTTTCAACCATAGAGGTTGAAAACAACCATACTAGCAGGCCAATGGTAAGTCCTTAAAGGTATAATGTAGCCATATAAGGAGCACCAATATTTCCCCAAGAAGGAAAAGGACTAGGATTCCCCTCAAAAGGGATTCCTTGGTTGGTGCACTCTGGATTTGTCTCCATTTATCTCGACCTAAGATCAACTAAGGAATAAGGATGTTATTCCGAATTCAATTAATTTTAAAGATTCTTTGACACAAATTTGCTTTTTCAATTTTTAAGAGTCAAGAAAAAGCTAAATATGACTCTAGTAGTCTCCTTCGATTTTTAATGAGCCTGAAGTGACAAGTGCTCAGATGGACCTTTTCTTTTAAAGAGTCGAAAAGGAATGAAAGTGACTATTCTGGAAAATCTATACAAAGGGATTACCAAACCAATAGCAAAACTCCAATATACACCTTGGTGATAAATTAAAGAGAAATTACCAAGGACTTATGTATGGCAGTCAATCTTCCTGAACGTTGTGTTCACTGCATTGCGATCAATAAGGCAATAGACTCAGCTTCCTATGGATAAAGGTTATAAGCCTATTGTGGTCTCCCAATATATATGTGATGGTATGGGAAGCACAAGTCTATGCTAGCACTTGTCGTATCAAGGAGGAGGAATCACCCAACCTTCAATGAAAACGATAGTTACTAGTTTTAATGATGCCAAAACACGTCTCCAGCCTAGACCTCTAGATGTGTTGCGTTAAGTTCCAAAGCATTGTTAGGTTCATTGAAATTTATTTTAAAGTTGATCTTGTTTAAATTTTTCCTTTGAATGGTTCACTGCGTTATGTTGATTTTGAAATTCCTAAAATGCAATCTACAATGATAAACAATCTTTGTTTATTTTGAGCAATGAAAATCCTAGCTACTAGGGAAAGAAGATTACAATGCTTTCAAACAAAGAGCAAAAAGCACACACTAGTGCATTTTCCTAAATAAATTTTCACACACAAACTGCAAAATTCTAAATGCAAATGCATGTATTTGTTTTCGTTCCCCTTAATGTTAAAAATGCCAAAAAGGAAAACTAAATGTACCAAAGATCTGAAATATTTTACTCAAAGCGACATTTTCAACAATTTCTTTTTCAAAAGAGAAAGGAAGACTAAATGACACTTTTCAATTTTGAATAAAAATGCTTTCAACACTTTGAATTTAAACAAATCAAACCACATAACGAAAAGTACAATTGACTATCCAGGGAAGGAAGAATCCATGACACTTCTCTTTTCGACACAAAACGACAATTACGACACTTTTGTATCAAAGCGACAGATTGATTTAAGCAACTTTTCGACAAAGGATTGTAAATGATGAACAAATACATAAAAGCATTCACTAATCCTAATGTAAAGGAGGCTGATCTATGTGATGAAAGTAGGCTTCAGTAAGGAGGTATTGTTCATAAGTAGCAAAACAACTAAACAAAATTGAAAACAAGGTCAAAAACCCCCAATTTCTAGAATGGAAAAAGGTTCAGTCAGTCATCGCACCTGGGCTTCATAGAAATAGGGATGCATCGCACTAACTACACTCGGGAAGTGCGATGCATACTGGGTTACAGTGACAAACAGTGTGATGGGCCAGGGAGTGCAACTGAAGTGGGTTTTGGCTCAGATGTGCAACTGTTTTCAATGAGTTAGGTTGAACTATGATGAACAGTAAAGAAAAAAGTATATAGGGAGGTCTTGAGAGGTTATTGAGCTACCAAAAGGACATCTAGAATGCTTGTAAGTCAAATTTTAATTCATAAACTAAACCAGAGATTGACTGAAGTAGCATTCAGCTACTATGAAATTGTAGAGCAAGAGCAGTTCGAAGGCTACCTAGATGACTTCAGGCTCTGTATATAGTTTATAAAACAAACAATAACAACAAGAAAACATCTTTTCTTCCCGAGCGGAGTCACCAATTTGTTTCGGGGAAAACTAGTGTCTTGTCAAACGACTAGCCCTCTAAGTTTGGCAGCTACCCTAGAAACAACAACTTAATGTAATTCAACGATTTCTTCTATGTGCAACATATAAGAGAAAGATGAAGGAACCCACCTGGAACTTTCACTTAATCCCTTTCTTGATCTCTCTCACCTTTGACAGAGCTTTCAACTCCTCTCCATTCTTAACAGGCTTGGAGAGTACCTACACAAGTACAGAAACAAAGAACTGTCAAAGCATCGTGATCTATTACAACATAAACATTATAGAATCAGATATATAATGAACAAATGATAGCATTCACAAATGATAACATTCATAGTTGCACAATCATATGGAAGAAAACTTGAAGAACTTTATTAAATATAAGGGAGAATTACAACCCAGTTGTCTGATCCAGCATCATCCTCCCAGCTTCGATCCCTCTTCACCTCATGAAATAGCAAGATCACACCAACAATACAATGCTCTTTCGTCAATTACAAACTATCAGCACTTCCTTGCAATTCACAATATTCTAGCCCCTGGATCTCTTAGATGAGGGATACATTTATAGATGTGTGCAAGGGTGTGAGTCATCCATGGGGTTTGATTAGTGTCATTCCACTTGTTACAATTGGTTCCACTTGGAGATTTCTTGTATCTCTTACTCATCCCTAGGCGAATTCAGAGAGACAAGCGGCATAGGAGAAGTTTCTAGAATATTCCATGAGCAACCACCTAGAAAACTATCTTGGACATTTGTCCATCTTCCCCATCGCACCCTATAGAAGGCCTAATTAGTATGCATCACACTCTGACAATGTACTGCTCAGTATGCATCGTACCCTACCAGTGGAGTAGTCAGTATGGTTCAGTTTAGGCCATTTCTGCATGGTTTCTCAGGTGGAAATTTTGCAGAATGATGTAATCAGATGACTAAGCTCTTTTATGGTATGGAACAACTCTTTTAGGGGTTGAAGAGGCCTAGTTTATCGACATATAATTTTGGGGTTGATGTGCCCAAATATGTCTATAACAGAAATGTAGTACTTCAGGAACCAAAACCAGACCTACAGGAGGATCAGACGGTTCTACATGAGACACTGTCCCAACCACAGGAGACCCAAAAGATTGAGAAAAAGGTAGGAGAACAGCCAGAGATGAAAGAGGAAGCATAGGATCTACAAGAATTTGACCCCAAGCCTAGTCTTGCCTCCTATTACAATCTACTTAAGGGAGGTAGGATAATCCCACAGAAATTTGCAATTCCACTGTTCTTCGAATTGGAGAAAGAACGAGTGAGAACACATAGGTGGATACAGATAGCCAACTCCAAGGGAGTTGAGGATGTTGGCCATATGGAAAACAAAATCAGGGAAATGGGTAGAGAATTGATTGCTCTCAGAGGGAGAGAAGCCATGACAAGAAGCCACCTTGAAAATGAGAATCAAATCCTAAGGAGGCAGCTGCAAGAGAAAGAGACTCAACTAACATACATGGCCAGCTTATCCATGGAAGCATTACATTGCAAAACATCAACAAAATCGTATGGCCTCTATCTGAAGGACCAATGGCTTCAATTCCAAATAAAGACATTGGCATAAAGAGGCACAATGCTTTTTCAAGACTACATGCAGTTCTTGGATCTGTGTGACCGAAGCACCTCAGAGGATAAAGAAAAGATGGCAGATTTCTACCTACACAATATGGCCCTCATAGAAATGAATGTGTGGGACCCTAATGCCAAGCTAGGGGATCTACAATTAATGGCCATGGACTTATGGATGAACCATGAAGAATTGAGGGTAGTAGAAATGAAAAGATTGATGATAAAAGAGCAGAATTAGCCATTAATGATAAGAGCTACGCCATCAGATCCTATGGCACTCATCAACACAAACAACCTTCTTGCCAATGACCCTTAGATTGACCCTAGATATCCAGCCAATCAAGCACAAGAAATTGCACACTTTGAAGATATGAAAATGCTACTTGGGGATGACTGTGTGCATGCATGCATGAGAAGATGGAACACCCTACCCCACATCTTGTATATCATAGAATACCATTCCCTAATGAGGCTAAGGGAGGCATTTGAAAGAGTGCCAATGTACAAGCACTCCATGCAAATGTTGAAGGTCAACTAGATTGGCCTCAAACTGAGTCCTCCACTCCTATTAGGCATGTTGGGAGGTAGAAGAAAAGAGGAAGAGAAGGAGCAGTGGAAGGACATAGACAGAATAGTAGGGTTTTATGACCAACATGAGCAGACCATGTCAGAAGCTTGGGATGCTAGGGAGGCCACCAGGGCCATAAAAGATGAGGAGATTGAATAAGTTGCTCAGAGGATGAGCAACACCTTCAGTAGGGGGGTGATGATGAGCCTCGTAAATGGTTAATCATATGGGCTCATTTTACCTCCTAACCGAGTCAAATCAACCATTCTCTTAGCTTATTATATGATTTTCTGATTATATTTTTGCTTATAGAGTGAGTTGAGTTAGTTATGATGCCATGTGGTCTAACATGTATTTAATGAATATTATTGATGGATTTTGAGGTCAAAGCCAAGGATCCAGTGGTCAAATGGTAGCAGTAACTCAGAGTAGACAAAAGAGAGGACTTATAGGAGGGAATCCCCCTCATTTATTACTCCTCACTTCGAATTCCCCTTCATTCAGCTAAGAGTACAAGTAGCCGAATCATGCATAAGTAGAGAGGCCTAGGGCCTCACTAGGGTCGGATTTTTTCTTATGTAAACTCTGCTCAAATTTCGAGCTTATTATTTTGTGACAGTTTCATGTAATCTTGTTATTTTATGATAATGAAGATGGAATCCTTTTTGAGCTAGCACCAAGTTACCTCAGAGGGCTGAAGCTCTTGGGTTAGGGCACAATCCAACCAAACAAGCTTCTCTTTACTTGTATTTGTATGCTTTACTTCAGCTTGTAGATTAATTTGTTGTTAGATGTATTTATTTTATGGTTAAGAATAGGTTGCTTTTGATGATTTAATAGTTTGCTTCAATTTGTGCTTTATGTAGCAGGTTAGGTAGCGATCATAAAATATTCAAAAGGCTAACAATAGTGCCTTGGCCTCTCTTCCTCCCTCTGGGGCCATGATTTGAGGCAGCGACTCTCTTGCTGCCCCAAAAAAACAGATTTTCCTCATGCATAGGACTTCTAGTTTTTGCAACTCTGTAGTAGGTTAAATATCTAGTTTTTCTTTACTTTAGATCTCGTTTATCATGTTCATTTCCTGATTTTCAATATTCCTCTTTCATGATTTCCTTTTTTGTAGTGTTTCTCAACATTTCCTTTCATAGATCATAGTTTAGACCATTTTAATGCAAAACTCTATTTTTCCTAGATGCACTCATTGCATTGGTTGCTTGATTTTATTGGTTGACTGTCAGTTTCTATGCAACAAATCTCTTCCAGTAGTAGGCTAGCTTACTAGAAATCACACCCTCCATCTGATCCATGCCCTACAAGTCTCCCAAGCCTCATCTCAATTTTGCCCTAGTTTCCTTCAATTTTTTCATAGAACTTCTTCCTCTCTCCTTCAACAAACCCAATCATATTTCTCTCTCCTAGTGATTCATGGTAGACCTTAGGCACCTTTACACCTCATTCCAACCTTCATCCACCTTTTCCACCCACTCTCACACACTCAAAATAGCGGAAATTTCTCTCACCCTCCTCCTATAGGCCTCCTGTAGTTTTCCTGTTTTCCTCCTGTAATTTCCCTATGTCCTCCTGTTGTTTTTCTTCTAGGCTTTCTTTGGAAGGTTGAGTTTGGTAAAAGCCTCTCGAAGGCCACCTAAGACCTCCTAGGACCCATCCACACCATATTACATCCTCCCAAGCTCCAAAACTGCCCTTTAATGCCACCTGTTCGCTGCCACACTCACACATAATAAATTAGATGCATGTCAAATTCACATAAAAACACATAAAAATCCAAAAATATGTTTTTTGCTGATTTACTTACAGAAATAGCATGGTTAGATGTTGTTTACTTTCTTGAGTAGGTAATGGCATTTCTTTCATGGTTTTCATAGTGTTTTTGTCAAAAGTAGAATTAGCTTGTTAATTAGGGTTTACTAGGGTTTGCTTTACATTCCAGTCTTTCTCCTTTCTGTAATTAGAATAGCTTTTGTAGAGTAATCTTTATTTTCTTTCATCACACATAAAGCTTCTTCTGATATCTATAGAAGTTGGCTTGAGCGCCTAGTGATCTTACGCTGGCTGACCAAGTGACAACCTGCAGTGAGAACTAGTACTTGTGCATATAGCACAGATGCTTCCAAGTTTGTTACGAACTACCGGGTTGATAAAAGTAAAGTTGGAAGCACAGGAGCTGCAACATTCTTGTTGCGATATTGGTGCTCACCATGACCTAAATCCAAAAATGTTATCATTAGAAGAGATGTAAAGTTCGCTAAAAATATATTAGCCTAACAGCCTCGTTCGACATATGTGCCACCTCTCTCTATCCCTTCTACTTCTGAAAATATTCCTTCTTCATATGATGACAGTGAGGATGACAATCCTCCCCCACCTTCTTGGGATTCTCCTTCAGCTCCTCGACATCCAAAATGCGTTCTCACTACTCGGGATGCACCAGGTGCTCTTGCAAGAGATAAACATAAATCTAATATTGTTTCTAAGGGTTTTCACAAGTTGAAGGCATTGACTATACTAAAAACTTCTCCCATGTTGCCACTCTATTTGCCTTGTTATTTCCGTTTTTGCCTCTTTCAAATGGGAAGTGCATCAGATGGATGTTTATTCCACCTTCTTTCATGGGGACTTGCATGAAGAAATGTATATGGAACAACCTCCTGGTTTTATACAAAAATACTCTAGCCTTGTATTTCGGCTTAAGAAATCCCTTTATGGTCTCAAGAAAGCCCCTTGGGCTTTGTATACCAAAAGGGATAGCTTTATTTTAGATATTGGCTTTTCTGGGTGTCATTATGACAATACTGTATACACCCAGAAAGTGGGTAAGTCCCTTATCATTGTTGTTCTTTAAGTTGATGATCTTATCCTTACTAGTAGTGATACCAACCTTATAAACCATGTGAATTCGAGCCTTAAAAAGTAGTTTGAAATGATAGACTTATGGAACTTGCATTATCTTCTTAGTCTTCAAGTCTTGCAATCAAAGGAAGCTATTTCCCTTTCCCAGTACAAGTATGCATGTGATCTTCTATGCCACTTTCACATGGAAGAATCTAATCCAACTGCTTCTCCCTTTCAGTCTAGAGCTAAACTTTTAGTCACTTGTACTTCTCGTGAAGTTGATGCCACCTTATATCATCAACTTGTTGGAAAATATTTGTATCTGGCCCATACCCATCTTGAAATTTCCTTTGTTGTTGGCCTTGTTTCTGAGTTTATGAAAAATCCACATGAAATCAATTGGAAAGAAACTAAAAGAATAATTTGTTATGTTCGAGGTGTAGTATAGTTTGGGATTCATTACAGTGTAGAAGCATCTCATGTACTGGTTAGTTTCACTAATTTTGATTGGGCTAGTCACCCTAATGATCAGAAGTCTATTGCAATTTATGTCTTCACTTGTTGTTTTGGACCTATTACATGGGCTTGCAAGAAACAAAGTGCCATTTAACCTTCTTCAGCAAAAGCAGAGTATTATGGCATCGTTGAAGCTAGTAAGGAATCCACGTGGCTTCTTCAGATCTTGTCATAGTTTTTCTTTCATTAGCATCATCCAACTACAATTTGGTGTGATAATCAAAGTGCCATTCAACTATGCAAATATCCAGTCCAACATCAGTGGAGAAAACACATTGAAATACTCATGCACTTCATCGAAAATCTCATTCATGACTATGTTCTTGAAGTGAAATATTTCTCAACCAATGATCAATTTTGAAACATATTTATGAAGTTTCTCAGAGAGGCTAAGTTTACTAAACTTGGATTTATGGTTCGAGTTCGTCAAGTTGTGACTAAGGGGTGATACACTCTAATTCCTCCTTCCTTCTCCTATTGTGTCATATTTGTACATCCTTCAATCCTGTCCTAGGTTGTTCTTAAGGGCGGATGTTAGGATATTCAAACACATAAGAAATAATATAGTATAACTTGGTCTAGTGTATAGTTAGGTAAAGTGTGTTTCTTTAGTATGTACCTTTTGTAACTTACAATCCAATGGTCACAACATGTTCTAGACATGAAGTGAACCGATGGTTCATTCTCTCCTTTGTATTACCAACACTTGATATGTGGATTAACACCCCATTGGTACATGATCTCTATTTAAAGAGCATGGAGGGTCATTTTTTAGCTCACCATTCATGAGAGAAGCTTATGTAAATTTTCTTTCTTTTACATTAATAAATTGCTTGAAGTGGTCGCGTTGGCTTAGGTCGTGGATTGTTTCCCTCTTTGAGGGTTTTAACCACATCATGAATACTTTTGTACTAATCTATAATTTATTTTTGAGCGGTGTCTTTTGGTGATCTATCTAAGTAACTTAACCTATAAATTCCTACAGGTAAGCACAAAGTAACAAGAGAGTTCCAAGCTCCAAGAGTGGAATTCGCAAGATTCGAAAAAGATTATCCCAGATTTTTAGAGCCACCAGGTTGCCAAGGGTTACTCATAGAAGCACATGAAACATATGGAAAACCTTATATTCCAAGGGTATATGGAGGGTATCCACCCTCTACTATAGAAATACTAGTCAAGGAAAACTTCATCCCAATGAAACATTATATTAAGGCGAAAGCTCTTAGGAAGAATTCCAATTACTAGCTAAAGGATGAAAAACCTATGAAGTACTGACCATAGGAAAGGGAATAATACCCTACTATCCAAATAAATGGGAAAGATTCACTGACCCTACACCACCCACGGATGGATATGCCAGCCCTGACTCCCTTTAAAACGATTAATGTTTTCAGCATGACCAGGGAAAGGCATTGATCCTAAATTCAATGATGGATTGGAAGGAGGAACATGTCCATTTCCAAATTTAAAACCTTGTAAATGTATTGAACCAATAGCCATCAAAGTCATAAATGTAGAACCAACAAAGGCTAAAGTTAAAGAAATTGATGGAATCCCACTAGATTCCATTTTGAAAGGATAAGTTCCCCTGAAAGGAGAAGATCTAAAATATTTTAAAATATCAAGAAGTTGAGAAAGGAAAATGCATGTCTAATTGAAGACCAACAACATGAAAAAGACCCAAATCCCTCCAGTGATCAAATGATCTTAAGGGTAAAATACTATAGCAGAGTAAGAGACTTAATCACTGTAAATAATTTGAGCAACAAGATACTAAATATTCTGGAAATCATACAGATTTCAGAGTAATGGAATTTGTCACTCATCTAATAATTATAACCACCTTTCACAATAAAACAAAGAAAAGAAAAAAATAAGCCAACTTCAAGGTTGCACAAGAAGAAATCCAAATATTGGCTTATAAACAATTTTAAGAGAAACCACACCTGTTCCAAAAGAATAAAACAATGAGAGAATTTGTAAAGAAGATATGGAACCCAACTTCGAATACCAAAAGATTCAAAAACTATAAACCCTTGGGTTGGCTTAGGCTTTTCACAAACAAGATGAATAACACTGACAACAGCTGACAACAAGATAATTCCAGGCTTCATTCATATCAGAAAATGATAAAAGAAATTGGTCAAACCCCCAGCAAAAGCAAGATGTTATTACCAAAAAATGATTATCTAACCATTTCTAACTAGGTGGATCGAAATACACCATGTAGGATTAATTTCACCATAGTAAAACCACTTTCACTGTGGAAAGTAATTTAGTAAACCACTTTTATTAAATTATTTTCTGATTTAAATTAAAAAACCCATGAGAATTATTATGAAATCATTATTTAAATAATTATTCCTTGTCACATTTTGAAGAAATCACATAGGAATAATTAAATAAATCACTATTTGTTTAATATTCCTTATTTCTTTTATTGGAATAATAGCTAAATCACTATTTAGTAATTATTTTAATTTGACACCATTCTTAATTCTTGCGAAATAATTAATAAATCATTTTTTTGTTAATTATTTTTAAATAAAGATATGTAACCATTTTAAATGTCTTTTCCCTCCTCAATAAATATAATAAAGTATTACAAGCAGTTAGATCTTGATTTGGTTAATAATATTTTATTATTCTCCATTTTCAATTTTGACTCAATACTTTGTTATAAAAAGGAGGGTTTTTAATTCATTCTTCACCTTATCATAATCATCGTCACCATTATCGTTTTTTTCTTTCAAGCTCCCATTTGAGTTCTCCACATTTTATCTGGGTTTTACACATATTGAAAGAGAAGATCATTTTCTGAAGCATAAAAGACGTCAAAGGATCCATCCCATGGAGGGGGATTTATAGAACCTTTTGTATATCTCCTTCACTGGGTGTTTTTAATAAAAAAAATATTCAATCAAAATCTTTCCATTTGGATTATTGCATTGGATATTTTTATTGTTGATTTCTATTCTAGATCATCCATACTTTTGTTGTGATTTTCCATTTTTATTGTAGATATGAATCAAAAGAAACCATCAACTTGTTGTTAGGGTCACTTGTCACCCAGTGACTCAAGTGAAGTGTTTTTGGTACACCTTCCAAGAAATTTCACGCTAACACAAGAAATGAAAAAAAACATTTTTTCAAATCTGTACACGATTATTTGACTACAAAACCATATACCTACGTGATTGTTTCTTAATTGAATTGCATATACGTAGGTTTCTTTGGAAGAAATTGTGTATATATGATATTGTCTACAATAAAAACTGTGTATAAATGAAAAACTAGAGAAAAAGTAAAAACGAAATCCTTATCCAAGAGATTAGGTTGAATGAACATATTGCTTAAGAGTTAGGACAGATGGAAAAAGTCAAGAATGAGAAAACTAAACCTAGATCAAAGAACAACAACCCTTCTATGAAATACTTGATGTTACTCCCTAGTGGAGTCTCTAATTCTTTTGGCGGGAAAAGTTTCCTAAGGTAAGATTTGAAATCCTCAACATAGAAGAACGAGATAATCAACAAAGAGAACTCAAACAAGCATGCCAACCATATGAATTACTAAACATGGTTTTGGAAACATACCCACGGGTTGTACGTTTGATGATGTTCCCATAGGGTCCAAAACCTTTTCTTCCTTCAGAATGATTAGGCCTGAAAGTCAATTCATAAAAGCATATACATAATAAATAATTCATTGTGCATACATAGAAGATATGTTATATCATGATATATAAGTATATAAACTATCATTCATGATTCAATAACATATCACAAAGAAGACACGAGCTTCTTTATTGATTAACAACAATAGGTATAGGAAAGGTACAACCTGATGCAGGCTAAAGGCACCAATGATGTCTTCCTCTAGATCTCTCTACCCCGAGCCACGAAGAAAACCTCTCTAACAAGTGAAAAGAGATGTTATAAGGATCATGCACATCTGTACAAAGGAAACCAGGGTTTCCTAGAGACTAGGAGTGTAGGAGGCATGGGAAAAGTAAACTTGATCTGGGAGAAAAATGGGTATAATGTCAATAACTCTTCTCTTTTGTTAAATAGGGCTACCTAAGGGTTGTATATATACTACCTAAAATTAGTTAATTCAGTTGTGCCATGAGATCCTGTAGGTGGGATTTCACCAAAACACATAAACCCTACATGAAAAATAACATTTTATTTTATTTTTTCATATTTTAAGAGATATAAGCGGGTGCAATGTTATAGGACCCATGTATGTATGCAAATTAGTATCAACAGAGTTGCATATCGAATTTTAAATATTACTTTTTAATATAAGATCAAGTATATATGGAAAACAAAAACCTCTAAGGTCCATAAAAGAGCATCAAGTCTACAAGAGTGCTAAATGATGTTATAACATGACCATGATACTACCATCAATCTAGTAATGTGTCATCAAGCATTCCATCATCATAGGACCAAAATCAATGCCAACACATGCAAAAACAAATCAACATGAGTGACATCATACTGTTGACATCAATTCCATGCAATCATCCCAATGTCATCTCAACTAGCAACATCATGACCATGATGACATCAATGCCAATACTACAATGTCGACTCATCTTAAGAGATGGTGTTATTTCTTTTCCTCTACAAAGATTTTTGTCATAGTTTCAGATCTAGGGTTTGGAATTCTCATTAGTTTGGATTGAAACATAGTGCAATTAAATTTTATGCAATATCATACATCTAATTAATGCAACAATAACACCACACTTTATTTCAAAAGTAGAGAGAGTGGAGAATTGAAGTAGTGCAATAACAATTTGAATAGTTGTGTGAATTTTGAGAAACTATTTTGGTATTACATGATTGAGATGTATTTTATTTTTTATTTTTAATATATTTTTTCAGAGTATAGACTTAGTTTGAGTGATGATTTGAAGAGTGAAGTATCCAGAGCCTAAGTGTATCATTGTTGATTTCTGTTAATAAAGTTTGGAGAGTATTAGTGCAGGAAATATGATTGGAAATTTATCATTTGTTTTTAGAACTTAAAAGAATGATAATGTTGGTTTGGAGAAAGGAGTAACTTTTGCATGGATTCTGGAGTCTATTGGAATTACTTGTGCTACATCTCAAAACTTATGAACCTTAGATTAACAAATAAGTTTTGATTCATCTATATATATAATATTAACACCCAACACTCTCTATAATATCCTCAAGACTCTCATCTTCTTTTTGAGTCACTTTAAAGATTTCCTCTCTAAGATCATGATGTATATAATATTCTTTTTATTTTTCTGAAGATAACCTTCTCATATCATCCCACTATCTTATAAAATTACTACTTAGACACATAAACCATCTAAGATCTCCATCCTTCTATTAATCTAGGTTTTCATTGATATCAATATAGCAATGTTTGTGGTGGCAAATTCTTTGATACATGATGTTGCCTATTGATTCGCATTGATAATAATGCTTATAGTGATGAATGTTTGATATCTGATGATATAGTGAGATGGAAGATCCAAGTGGATTAAATACATATACACAGATGGAATAAAAGCACTAAAACCAAGGAGGAAATTTATCGTAAGCCATTAAAGAAGAGCTATCAGAAGAAGAGCCATTAGAGTAGTTTATTAGAATCCGTCAAAGAAGATATATCGGAAGTCATAGGAGTGAAGAGAATCCACAGGATCAATAATATAAGACAACATATATTATCACATATTACCAAGGGTAAGTGCTATCGGAAGAACAAAGAGGAACATTAGGTCGTAGGAGTAGAGTTATCAGTAGAGGAGACATAATAGAGGAGTTAACAGTAAATACCACAAGACACATGGATGAATTTATATCGGTGCTTTATCGGTAATTTTGTTATATGCCACTGCACAAAACCTGCAATTGTGATATGTGTATTGCGGACCTACCAGAGCATTACAATACACTGTTATGTTATATCTCATCTGCCTCATTGGAAGTCATATCACAAATATTAATAGTTGACATGTCCAAATCATCGGATGCGATAGACCCGAGAGTCCGCCGATTATGATAAAGGTTGTGGACTTGATGGATTTTTTGAGATTGTTTAAACATTATATCGCATCTGCTCCATCGGCAATAGGGAAATCGACTATTTTATGAGAATGTAAGGGACCTCCAAATTTTTTTATTGTGGGACTCTCATGAATTGTGATTGTGGGATTTCAGAAGATTGTGATTGTGATTAATAACATAACATGTGGGACTTCAATGTGGGCCTTGTATGAATATTGAAAAGGGTCTCACCAATGTATTATCTAGTAAGGGATGTCTGAAACATTTTTATTGCTATTAGCGATGACATGACATGTGGGGACTGCCAAACTTCTATTATAATATGGTTATATCCTCTCTATTTTCTCCGTAAATAAATAGGTCGGTCTTCCTCAAATAAACATGTCTCTCAATCATTGGTGAAACTCGTATAAATGCAAGTTAAATCATTTCACTAAAGGTATTGAGCTTGGTACTAGATACACAGACAAATCAATAATTCACAACTCGTAAACTTAAAGAATTAGAGAGAGAGCCAAAGGTTGAAAATGGAAGCCCAAGATCTAGCATTGAAGAAGAAAGCCAAAGTTCCAACAAAAGGAAGGAAGCTGTAGGCTAACGAAGTCTGTTGGTTGGGTTAATTTCTATATAGGGCTTGTGAAGAAGAAGTTACTCCTGAAGTAGTTACTGGGAGAATAAGAACAAACAGTTGAAAAATAGAGAATTGTTTTTTGTAGACATTGAGGCATAGCACAACTAATCAAAGATATCCTGTTCAAAAGCATCAACAAATATTGAAGACATTGTTGGAAGATCATGATGCCTATTTGAAATCATCATGGGATAACTCTGTAGAGTCTATTTGGGAAATATGAAGAGTTATGGAGACTCCTTCATATGAATACTGGTTGCCATTGATGTAAGAGTGAAGCTGTAGATTGACAGAATTCAGTGAAGAATATTTTGGGAGTAGATAATTACTATCAAACATATTTAGACAAAATGCAACAGTGGGTTGGATCCTAGAGGGTTGGTGCCCTGATGTTTGGAGCATCGAACAAACAAGGTTGGTTCCTTGATAAAGATAGGGTCAGATCCCTTGAGGTTGATGCCTCAGAATTGGAAGGATTGGTGTCCTTGGATGTGGTGGTCCTAAATCCAAGGTTGGTGCCTTCACAAGATAGGGTCAGATCCCTTGGGGTTGGTGCCTCATAACTGGAAGGATTGGTGTCCTTGGAGTTGGTGCTCCTAAATCTAAGGTTGGTGCCTTAACAAGATAGGGTCGGAGCCTTAGAGGTTGGAGCCTCACAAAAGACCAAGTTGGTTCTTGGCGATGATATATATATTGTACCTGATTTATTCTAAAGATTAGATTAATAAAATCATTTATTCCTATTTTTCATTTTGTGTTCTAAATAAAATTGATTTAATTGGTAAAAGTAATAATTGAAAAGAAATAATGATTCACCTCCCCTCTTAGTATTTCCAACACCTTCAATGTGGTTTGAAATATTTTCAACATTTCAACATCAAGTAATTAATCATAACATCTATATAATACTTCAAATTCAAACAGAAACATTTTCAGCTCTTTTGTTCTCATATTGTGGAAGTTATGAAGTAAAAATGGAGATATCTTCTTCGTACTAACATTATTGTCAGTAACTTGAATGGATAATCCATAAGTATGTTCTTCATTGTCACCGTCTCCATAGTCGCTTGTTCCTCTACCACCTCCTCCATCACCAGGAGGAATTCTTCCTCCTCTACCACGTCTAAGTAGTGGCCCTTATTCTCCTCCTCTTCCTATTCCTATTATTGTTTCATGTCCATTGGGAGGAGGAAATATTTCTCTTTCATCTTATTTTCATTGATCCTTTAAAGTTGAGGTAATAAGGCTCTTCAACTAGATTTTCCTCTTTCGGTTCTTCTATTAATGGTCCCCCAAACAAGGTTCCTCCCACTTCTTCTTCTTCTCCCTTGGTATGTACTTCTAATTCTTGTCCAACAAGTTGTTCCCTATTGAAGAAATAAATATGACTACCTACATTGGAGATGTAGGTTCATTTACTACTACATATGTAGAGGAATTTGAATCTTCTCTAGTTTAAAATTTAGATATTTGTACTTCAATGGGTCTTCTTCTATTTGTAAAATTCGGAATTTGTGATATGTATGGTGATGTGGTTCTCACTACACCACATGGTCTAGTGGAGGTGGTTGGTGATAATGGAACTAAATTTCATCCTCTAACAAATCTACCTTTAAATTATATTTCCCTATACATGTATTCGAGAATGAATGGAGTCTAACTCTTAGGCATATAAGAATGAATGCAACTAATAATGAGATTGAATTCAGCAATCATGGTTAGGAGGAACCTCTCAATGTGTTTTGCAAGTTCTTACCTCTCATCTTACCATTCCTCCTAGCCAAAGTTGCTTAAATTAAATGACATTCTAAACTAAACCAAACTCCTATGTGTACCTCTGAGACAACGACACAAAAAAATGATGGGTAATTTAATTGTGTTATAAATCGCTTTCATTAAAATGTCAATCCAAGTTCATAGACTTTTGAAGTACACCACACTATATGTGCTAGGTGATCAACTTTCAATTTGTGAGGAAAAACAATAGTCTATAAGTGATCAATATATTAAAAAACAAGTGCAATATTCATCTATGAAATGACAATAGAATCTTAATCTAGAAAACAATTAAATCCTAAGGCATGAAAGTATATGAGTGCAATGAAATTGTTTCTATGACATAAAATCTTAATATAGCACTCACAGCTCATTCTGATAAAGTAAACTATTATAATGATTGAATAGATTATTCGATGAGGACAAAGACAATTCTTCAAATTTTAATCTATTGAAAGAAGGAATAGTTTATCTTAGGAAAGAAATGAACCTTGAACTTATTAAAGCACAAAATTTAATTTAATGAAATTAGAAACAATAATTTATTCTAAGAAAGAATTCAAGTTCTGATCTAAGGAAGGAAAAGAAAAATTTACATCCATGAAATATTGTTCCAGGAAGATCGACCTGAAGGGATCACTTCTCGTTGGCTCAAACATAGAGCCTAACCCCAAAGGCATTTAGAGAATTGAACTTGTGAAGTCCCAACAATAGAGGTTCTTAAAAACAAGGCTCAACCAATTGACATAACACTTGAGGCCTATTAAAGACAATTTTACACTATCAAAGCAAGAGCAATTATTCTACAAAACAAATGTCAACTATCTAAAGAAGAAGTACAACTCTCTATGAAATAAATATCATTATTGATGAAAGAAAGGGAACCTACCTTAAGTATTTGAAACTACGAAACAACGTGATAAAATCACTATGAAACTTGAATAAAAAATATTCAAAAGGTGTGTGTTCAAAGCTTATAATTCATGCATAAATTTAAACTATAATATGCCTATAAATGTTGTGTAAATGTGTTTAAAATTGTCGTCTAAATATTTGTATGAATGTTCTATAAATATGCATATGAATGCGAGACTGAAAATGAATGAAAAGGTATAAATTGAATATATGAATGAATTGTAGATGCTTTTGGGCTTTTAGATTTAATTCAACCACTTGACAAACTTGTAAAAGAAAATAAAACCATGATCAAGAGATCTAAAGCGTGACAAAGCAATGATTTTGAAAAGTGAGAAACAAAAATAGAGTAAAGGAAAGATTATACTACAGTCTCTCGCATGCCATAGAGGGGCCTCCTACTCATGCATGAGATTTCAAAATTCTCAAAAAGCCTTACTATCACTCGCATATGATTTTTGTCAAAGCACAATGATAACACGCTATAATATTTGAGATTAAATTAAAAACAAAGTGTACACAATAATAATTTTTATTTTTTGTTAATCTTGGCAAGACCCTAAATTTCCTATTTATAAACGGAAAATTTACACAACATATATATATATATATATATATATATATATATATATATAGGTGGCCTCAACTTGCCCATTGGGAAACCAAGTTTGCTGGCCACCTAGCCTCGTTATAAGCCATTCAAAAACATTAAATTTTTAGTCTTTCCGACCAAGCTAAGTATGTCTCAGTTTCATGACGAGATGCTATATGTCTATCTGTCATAAGCATGCATAATGTAAAGTAAATTATAACCACATAAAAAGAAAAAATAAACCACATCAACTAACTATCCCTACTGCTCTTCTAATGTCGATTCCACCAGTGCCATATCCTTGATAATTTCCCTAGGCATCTCACCCAATTCAATGACGCATGGGATGTGTCTTTGCATTCTATCTAGTCGGATGTCCTACTTATGGATGTGGAATTATATTCATTGAAAATCTTGTTTGTAGTTGGGCATGTGTTGGAGGGACAGAGTCATCCCCATAGATATTTTCTCCATGGCCTTCCTCAACAGGATTTTCATAAGCCAGTAGAGATATAAAGTCTATTTGAATTGGGTTATCCTTCTTCTAGTACTCCCAGGATCTAGGATAAATGTCCTCTAGTTCTCTATCTCCTCCTCTGTCTCACTATTTTGTTTAATTTATTCCTCCCATTCTTCCAACATGTTGCCCATTCCTACATTCGTTTCCTCTCGATATACTGTGACAGATTCATTGCTGAGATGTTTGAATAACTTCCTTCCTCTTCATAGTTCCAATGTTCTCGGGTCTTTGGCCTTTGCGGGCTCCCTCCATCGTGTTTCGCGACCCCTTCCTCTCACTAGATGAGCCATCTCCACTTTGCTCAAAACCTGTTCACATAAAGGAGGTTGAAACGTCTATCTTTAGTTTGTTTTTCTATTTTTCTTGGGGTTCTTATTACCATCCTTCTCCCTATTCCTTCTATTAACCCAATTATTCTCAGAACATAGCACAGGTTGGGTGACATCCCATTCATAAAACAAGGCTAGTGTCCTTGTCTTGTCAGGCTTCTTTCTTCTCCCTCCCCAGTACCACTCATACCCTATGTGGTTGGCAGTCCCCTTCCTCGGCCAAGCAAGTATCCCCATGATTTGGTATGCCTTCATGTTCCCCTCTACCCACTTATCCTACACCCCTCCTTTGCTCTTGTTATACCCATCCTTCCCCACAAGGATCCTAATAGGTCTCTCTTCACATCTCCTGCTCCCCATTCCCCAGGTCATGCTAGGGTTTCCTCCATTGCTCTTCCCAATAGCCCATACATTTTCCTATTCTTTTCCACCCTTAGCTTCTAATATCAAGTTGTAATCTACCCATCCCCAGTATGTGGCCTCTACCATTCCTCCCCAAGTAAATCTCAATGTCTCAATGCTACCCTCCTAAAATTCTACACTCCAAAGGGGCCTCACAACTAGTGGCCAGATCAATACTTGGATGCCTCATAGCCAGGACACGTAGCCATGCTACAACCACACAGTTTTTGTGCCACTTTCCCCAGAATTTACCCCAATTTTCCTTCCTAGGTTTCTCCCATTCCCTCTAGCAAAAATAAAATGATGTCAACATTGCAAGGGAGGTGCAAGACTAGGATACATACCCATTCTCGCTCCTCAGATGTTTTCGATGATGCTAGTGCATTCCTGATCTGATGATCTAGCACCAAACTCTGCAAACCATAACACAACTCACCCTTGCCTCTCTTTCCTTAACTACTACACCACCCTCCTTGTCCCTTCCATGCCTACAACCTTTCCCACCACCCTTGCATATACTCATGAGAAAGGCTACCTCACCCATCACCTTGAGTATGTGGGCAGCAGTGGGTTGTACCATGCCTTTATTCTTCATAACAATCTATTGTCCTTGCCAACCTCTGACACACACCTCGATCGGGGTTTTGGTTGTTTGGGTTCCCATTTTCCTGCTTTTTCCTATAACCATGGTGTAATATTTCATCCAAGGCTTCAAAACTATTATCCCTGGGTGGTATTAGCCATAATTTTTCCAGTGGGTCATTTTTCTGATTGCATTCCCAGTTTTCCAGAAAGTTAGCTGCTTTATTCCCTTCACATATTACATGTGAGACCATTATACAGTCAAACTTATGGATAATCTCCCATATCTCTTGTATAAGGCACGTTGTCCTCAAAGCTTAGCTCAGTTTATCCCATGTGGTGCCATCATTTTTTTTCGGCAAGGTGGTTCTAACCAGACTAGAGTCACCTTCCACCACTATGTTTCGGTATCCCATTCTTACAACTATTTGGAGTCCTTGTCCAACTACATAAAATTTTTCCTCATTGTTGCTTGCTATCCTACACGAGCTAACATATATGAGCCACGTATTAGGTTGATTATCTCGGAAGATGCCACCAAGGCCAGATACTCCTATGTTCCCTTTTGAAGCCCTGTCAAAATTAAGTTTTATGAAACCTTCTCATGGGGTAATGAATTGAGCCAGGGAACGTATGCCCATCCTATCTATTCTCCAAGAAGTTGTGGACAACATTTCCATTGTTAGGTTATGTTTTCAAAGGATTTTGGCTTCTAGGGGGCAACTTGCCAATCTTCAGGGCTCCAATGTTATGCTAATATAGTTTCTCTAGTGTTTCTAACTATTCCTTCCCACACCTGATCTTGGGGTAATGTTTTTTTTTTGAATACTCTACAGTTTCTTTCTTTCCATATGGCCCATAGGTTTGAAACTAAAGCCAGTCCACATGCTCAGTTTAGATTTGGGATTGAAAAAATATTGTTACGCAATAGAAGGATTGTTTCCTTTATGTTGTGGCAGTCTGGGTCCATCCTTTCGAAGACTCCTTACATCTAACCCCATTTCTATTCCACAAATGGAAAGGTATTAAGCATATGCTCCATATCCTCTCTATTTTGTTGGCATAGCCAGCACAGGGACAGACCCTAAATGCCCCTTTTCTAAAGTTGGTGCCAGGTTAGGATCCTCCATTTTCATACCATCAATAGGAGATGAGCTACCTTTGGCCACCACCCTTCCTTATAGATTTTTTTCCAAAGAATCCCTTGCCCATCTTGAGCTTGTTATTCTTTAAAGTCATACGATTCTTTGCTGGTGAAGGTACCTTTCGTGGTGTGGCCCCATCTCAAAATGTCTGAGCCATTTCTAATCGTTATTTTCCTTAAACTCATTTCTTTTTTGAACTCTGCCCTCTAAGTTGTCTTTATACCCTGGCCCCATCTTGCCTATTTATAAGTATTTCTCTTTTCTTCCATGACTCCTGCAAAAATCTTGTTGTTCTGCCATTGCGAATTTCCAAATAAACGTGCTGGTTTATAAGGTCCCTATTTTGGCTTGCCAATTTCCATATTGTTGATCCTTTCTGGGGGCCTCTATACTATAGTGTATCCTCTGTTCTCTCCAAAATATTATATATTCTTTTCCATATTTTTTTCCATAAGTCCCATCCTCCCCCTAGCCATCTCCACCATAATTTTTCTCCCATTACTTGGTTTAAAGAGTAGGGGTCTCTGAGGCCAAGCCCTCCTTCCATATTTTTTTTACCAATCCCTCCCAGGATATAAAGGCCCATTTCTTTGTCTCATGATACCCTCCCCATAGGAATTTTTTGAAGATATCGACCATTTTGGAGAACGCCCCCTTATGGGCCAACATGCCTGAAAGTTGTTATATGGGAATCGATTGGAGCACTTGTTTTAGAGGGACAGTTCTGCTAGCTAGGTTGAAGAATCGAAAAGACCATCTGCCTAACCTTCCTTGTAGCTTTTGAAGGATTTTCTACCTGCATGCAAGTTTTAGAGAGTTTTCTGATAGGGGCATGCCCAGGTATTTAGTGGGGAGGTTACTAGTGATGAACCCCATGATCCTAGCTAGATAGGTCTTAACATTTCCTTGGGTGTTGAAGAAGAAGGTACATGATTTTATTATTTATTTCTGCCCCAGATGCATTAATGAAGGTGTTCAGGATTTCTTTAATTCTACGGACTTCTCTAAGTGAAACTTGGCAAAAAAGCATGATGTTGTCAACAAATTGTTGGTGGGTAATGGATAGATCATTCCCCCAGATCCTCAAGCCTCTAATCCTAGACTTCTGGACTTCATTTTTAATACATCTACCTAGTCCTTTGGCATCAATGATGAAAAAAAGAGGGGACAAGGGGTCTCCTTGTCTCAGACCCTGTGAAGGGTTAGAGGTTTGGGTAGGGGTGCCATTCAGCAGAGTAGAGATGACACGGGTGGATATCATAGAACTGATCCAATTTATCCATTTGTGGTTAAATCCATAGGCACTAAGGTTGTTGTTCAAGTACTCCCATCTTAACCGATCATAGGCCTTCGATAGGTCAAGCTTAATCATCATTCCTACTAATTTATTTTCCTTGAAATAATGGAATACCCTTTGAGAGGTTATTGACACATCCAATATTTTACTTCCCTCTGTAAATCCCATCTGTTCCGAGGATATGATAATCGGTAGGAGAGGTTTTAGCCATTTAACAATAAGAGTGGCTATAATTTTATATATGACATTACATAAGGATATGGGGCAGAATCTCTAAGGATATTATGATTTCGATGTCTTAGGAATGAGAGTTATAAATGTGGAGTTCAGACTCAGGCATACCTTTTCATTTCACCTTGATTCCTCCACAACTTCTAGAATGTCCCTTCCCATGAAGTACCATGTGGCTTGGAAGAATTCCACTGTAAAAAGATCTAGCCCTAGGGCCTTGCTTTTCTTCATACCCTTGACAATTTCTTCCACCTCTTCAGGGGTAGCTACTCTCATTAATGCAAGGTTTTGGTCCTCAATGATGTTGTGAGGTATATGTTGATATATTCTTTGAATTTCTTGCATTTTATATTCTTGTGGTTCTCAGAAGTTATCTCTGAATTGTTTTACTAGAAGCTCCTCCATCTCCTCATGTTGGACTCTATGGTTTCCCTCTTCATCTTTTAGGGAGAATATTCTATTGTTCTGGCGATGTTGGACCATGGCCTTGTGGAAAAACTGGATGTTGCGCTCCCCTTCTCTTAACCAATTCACCCTCGATTTTTGTTTCCATAGGATCTCTTACTGTTTTCTCCTTTCTTCCAGCTGACTTATTAGCTAGTCCTCTTTTGTTGCTATCTCTTCTGATCTCCCTTCCTGGATGATTTTTTGTTGAACCTTTATCATTCTCTAATTGAGCTACTTCTCATCCTTCATGATATGTCCAAAATCTTCTTTATTCCATTTCTTTAGTTTCTTCTTGATTTCCTTGAGCTTTAATTGGAACGTATGCATGAAGTTCCTCCCTTGCTGTTTGGTTTAAGTCCATCATGCCTCCTTTTTTTTAATGAGGGTTAGGTCTCTTAGCAAGAAGGATTCAAACCTAAAAGGTTGGTTTTTTTGGCTCACTTCTAGGTCCACTTCCAATTGTATTGGCCAGTGCTGATCCCATCCCATGAAGAATCAAGGCTTCTACGAATATGTCTCTACTTACAACCTGTTCGGATATTAGGAATCTATACAACCTGGAAGCAATTTGATGATTCCCTCCTCTTCTATTGTTCCAAGTGTGCACCACTTTGATTGTTGGGATGTATACTAAGTATTTCTCTACTATGGTATCACCAAATATCTCCATGTTTGTATCTATTCTTCTCATACCTTCGTTTTTTCTACCAGGGAAGTGATTATGTTGAAGTCTCCTCCCACCACCCACAGGTCTTCTAAGTATATGGTTCTCATTTTTTCCAAGTTCTAGTAGGAAAAGCCTTCTTTCTCCTTGGATATGAGGTCCATATACAACTATGAGGAGAACCCACTCTTCCAATACGATAACTCTAAATCTGCCTAAGAGGATTCTAGGGAGACTGGCCCGGTCTTCAAACAATATTTCTCTTGGATTCCATATGATTGCCAACACTCCTGCACTGCCATTTGCTTCCCAGCCTATAATATGATACTAGGGTATGACATTTTCCATAATTACTTTTAGTTTTCTTTCACTGATTTTAGTTTCATGTAATCATTATGCTTGGTCTATCTTTTTTAAATCTCTCTTTAAGGTATCTCCCTTTTCCTTTGCTATTGAGGCCTCTTATGTTCCATGTTGTAATAATCATTTCAACAATTTTGGGGGTTGTTGAAAGACCTCTGATAATGACACTACTCTCCCGTAGTTGACTAGTAGTTCCCCCACCATCTGGATGGATTAATTGATTTTTCTTCTACCTCATTTCTTTCCCACATTTCCTAGGGTTCATGATTCTTTCTCTTGTCCGCCTTAAGACCCTAGATGTTATGGTTGTGAAACGATAGCAATCCATTGTTTAACCTTATACTGTTGAAAGGTTTCCTTTTAGAGTTGCTTTTGATCTTCTAGAATGAAGTGTTCATCCAGGTTTCTCCACTACTATAGTAAAAGCTCCATCACTTGCTCTTCCACACTAAGGTCTTATTTCTGGGTATGGATATCCATTGGGTTTTTCTCTACCATTCGCATGGTATTCTCCTCAGTTATGTTTTATGCTATCTCTTGTCTCTTTTTCTTGTTTCATTTCAGCTCCTTCATTTGCATGCTTTCCATTTCCTTTATATTCTCCATTCCTGTCTGCCCCATTTTGTCCACCTGAAGGGTGGTGAATATATTATAGGTGTGTTGTTCTTTCTCATTTTGGTTTGCTTTATGATTTCCTTTTGGTTTTTGGTTTCTTTTCCTTCTCTGCGCCTCCTAAAATCAATCCCCCTCTTCCCTTGTCGTTTCCTCTTCTTCCTTCTTCTCAATTGAATGGTTTTCTCAGTTATTTAACGGGCAAGCTCGATACATGTGGCCATATTCATGACACCACTTGCACCTGAATGGGATATGTCCATAGTAAATGGGTTGTTGCCATATCTCATCATGATATTCTAACTCTATGTAGTTTCTTAGCAGGTCAGTGATATTAATGTACACACAGATTCTTGCGGAGGAGGTGTAACTACCTTTTCTTGTCGACTCTTCCACTTTGAAAAAGGTTCCGATTGAGTTTCCTATTCCTTCCAAGATTTTTGGGTCCTAGAAGTCCATTGGTAAACTGAAAATCCATACCTAGATGGGTGTTGCCAGAAGATTTTATCGGTCTGGATTATAGCATTCCTCCAAATGTCTCATGAACATGCCAACATTGTTCAAGAAATACAGATCGTCTTTGAAAACCTTTCCTTGTCTTCGAGGTCGGAAAAGATTATAGAGAAGAATACTTCTACCCCTAGCTTGAGGTCTATGTGCCAATAAACTTACATATCAAGACATGGTCCTTCATATATCTTTTGTATTCCTCCAATTTATTCTTTTCTATAGAAAATTGGGTTTTCTTGGTTTCTCTAGGAAGGCATTTTCCTCCCAAATCAGCTTGCCATTAAGCTCCCAAAATTGTCATCCTTTTCCCACAGTTTTTATTGCCCAATGCTACGCCATACTAGCTCGTCTCCCCTTTAGAAATGTTTTGGTAGGAGGGGGTCTCTCACCCCTTCCATACCACTCATGGCTACTGTCAGCAATATTCCTTGTCGCTTTGCTCCTATCATTTCTCATATTCCAGAGATTGTAGGTTTGTCAGGCCAAGTTTGTGACTAAAAAACCTTAGCTTCTCTTGCTCTCCCTATTATGAAACCAGCTCAAGGAAAAGATAGAAAAGATAGATCAATGCCTTAAAATTCAGCCTCTTTGAGGGGGCAACCTCCTTTGCATTACATAAATGAACAATTCTTGGATGATTCAAATGACCAAACCTCCTTTCTATATATAGGAGTCTGAGGAGTCACAATATAACCTAGCCGGCCATACAATAATAATATAAAGCCACAAAAATAACAATAGAGGGATTCTATGGGGCATAGTAACAACAATATGGGGACAATAGGGCACAACAATATTAATAAGGGGTACAACTAGAATAGTAATGGGGTAATCAATAGTATTATAGGGACCCAACATGCCCCTCTCCTTCAAAAAAGTGTTGTCCTCAACGCTTGTGTAGTTATAGATGGTTCTCTATAAAATTCTCATCCTCCCTTGTGGAATCTTCAGCAGATAAGTTCTTCCACTAGATAAGATACTTTGAAATTGATCGATTTTGCAGTTGTCAAGTTCTTGTTTCTGTGACTGCTTCTGGTTCCAATATAATTTTTCCTTCCTTGTCAAGTTTTGGCAATATTGTTTGAAATGGGAGCTTATCACCTATAACCTTCTTTAAACATGAAACATGGAGAACTGGGTGCAATCGAGAAGTTGTAGGAAGCTCCAATTTGTATGCCATAGTACCAATATTTTGCAACACCTTGTACAAACCATAATACTTTGGTGATAATTTATTATCCTTCTTAGCATGCTTGAGGGAAATTTTCTTATATGGTTCTAGCCGTAGGAACACCCAATCACCTACATCAAAACTTCTTTCGCTGCGATGTTGATCTACCTATTGTTTCATTCTATTATGTGCCAACACAAGGTTATCCTTTAAGAGTTGGAGGACTTGTTGTTGATGTTCGATGTGATGTTCCACTGCTTGAACCTTAGAATTTTCTCTTAAATATGATGTGATGGATGGTGGCTGATACCCATAAAGTGCCATAAATGGGGTAATTTTTGTTGCTGTATGGAAGGAAGTGTTATACAACCATTCAGCCAGAGGCAACCATTTGACCCATTGTGTCTGTTTATCAGATACAAAGCAACGAAGATATCCTTCCAAACATTCGTTTACTATCTCAGTTTGCCAATCAGATTGAGGATGATAAGATGAGCTATGAGCTAACTTAGTACCAAGGCAAGAAAATAATCCTGTCCAAAAATTTCCAGTAAAAATGGGATCTCTGTCACTTACAATAATCTTTGGGTTTCCATGTAGCTTTTGAATTGTTTCCATAAATGGAGTAGAAACTGTACTGGCTTTAAATGGATGTGATAATGCACAAAAGTGTGCATACTTGGTAAGTCTGTCAACTACCACCATGATGACACTCTTTCCCTCAAACTTGGATAAACCTGTGATAAAATACATTGAAACCTCCTCCCAACATTGGCTTGGAATGGATAAAGGTTGTAATAGACCCAGTGTCTTAATTGTTTCAACTTTATTTTGTTGGAAAACCAAACATTCCGCCACAAACTTTTGAATATTTGATTTAAGGCCATCCCCAAAAAATTCCTTCTTAACCCTGTGGTAAGTTTTTGAAAATCTCGAGTGCCCTCCTAAGGGAGAAGTGTGCAATTCCATAAGAATCTTTTGTTTTAGCTGGGAATTCTTATAGAGGTATAAGTGATATTTGTACCATAAAAAATCATTCTTCTAGCTAAATGTATCTAACATACTGGAATCTTGTTGTAACCTTTGAATAAGTGCCAACACTTCTTCGTCATTCTTCCATTCCTCCCTTGCTTCATTTATCCAATCTGGTTGGATAATGGAAATGGCGCACAACAATGCTTCCACATCGTCATCCTTTCTTGAGAGTGCATCTGCCACCACATTTTGCTTCCCTTTTTTGTAGATGATTTCAAAGTCATAACCCAACATCTTTGTGACCCACTTTTGTTGCTCTTCAAAGGATAATCTTTGTTCTAAAAAGTATTTAAGGCTATCATGATCCGTTTTTACCTTGAAGTGTCTCCCCATTAGGTAGGGTCACCATTTCTTAAGTGCATATAGTATTGCCAACATTTCCTTCTCATAAATAGCTTTGTGTAAAAACTTTCCCTTGACTGGACAACTTTCAAAAGCAACGGGTCTTTCATCTTGCATTAAAACAACACCAATTCCATTTCCTGAAGCATCACATTCCACAATAAAGGTTTTTGTGAAGTCCGGTGTAGCTAAGATAGGTGCTTGGCACATTGCCTCTTTAAGATGTTTGAAGGACTTTGTTGCTTCTAGAGTCCATGAAAATGCATCTTTCTTCAATAATGTTGTTAGAGGTGCTGCTATTCTCCCATAATTCTTAACAAACTTGCAATAATACCCTATCAACCCAAGAAATCCTCGTAGATGCTTTATGGATGTGGGGATTTTCCATTCCTTAATGGATTTAATTTTGCTAGTGTCTACCTTAACTCCTTCATGAGATACAATATGACCCAGATATTCCACCTCTTGTACTCCAAAGAAACATTTGGATTTTTTGCATATAATTGTTTCTCCTCTAATAGTTGTAGCACCTTGTCAACATGTTCAACATGATACTTTGAAGACTTGCTATAGATTAGTATATCATCAAAAAATACTAACACAAAATTTCTAAGGAATGGTTTGAAAATTTAATTCATCAAACCTTGAAATGTTGAGGGTGCATTGATAAGGCCAAAAGGCATGACCAAAAATTCATAATGACCCTCATGAGTTCTAAATGTTGTTTTCAGAATGTCTTCAGTCTTCATTCTGATTTGATGATATCCTAAACGAAGATCCAACTTGGTGAAGTAAATTGATCCATGCAATTCATCCAGTAATTCATCAATGACAGGAATGGGAAACTTATCTTTAATAGTGAGCTTGTTGATCTCCCTATAATCCGGACACATGCGCCATGATCCATCCTTCTTGTGCACCAATACTACTGGAGCAGAGAAAGAACTTTGACTCAGTTTAATTATACCAGCCTCTAGCATTTTTGCAACCATACGTTCAATTTCACTTTTTTGGGCATAGGGATATCTGTACAGCCTGATGTTTGGAGGAACACTTCCTGGAATCAGATGAATAACATGATCATGATCATGAATAGGTGGGAGACCTTTGGGAGTCTCAAATACCTTGGAATGATTGTCCAAGAATTTTTGGCGATCTGGAGAAATAGATGATTCCAATGTGGAAACATCTAGTGAACATAATTGTGCAATTACACCTTTTCGTTCATTTTTTAGAAGCTTTGTCATACCATTAGAGCTGATTATCTTTCCCGGTTTCCCTGCAATACCCCTTAATTCAACTTCCTTTCCTTCCACAGAAAATTTCATGAAAAGTTCTTGAGAATTAAAAGCTATTGTACCCAAGGATTGTAGCCATTAGACTCCTAATAGAACATCAGCTCCTCCCATTGGAATGGAAAGCATTGGGCTAGTCAATACATATTCTCCCATGGATAGCTTGATATTATGGCACTTTCTAGAGAAATTTATTGTTCCTCCATTTGCAACCATCACTTGACACTCTGCTACTGGATATAAGAAGCAATTCAATTCTTTTGCTACCTTACAATGAATAAAATTGTGGGTACCTCCTAAATCAATCAACACTATTACCTTTTTCTTCTTGACTTGTCCTTCTATCTTGATGGTTTGAGGAGTGGTAATTCCCACCAATGCATTACAAGATATGGTCGGATTCATTTTTTCTTCATCTAGTCTTTGTTCCTAGAGTATATCCTCTTCTTTTGACCTTTCTTGCTCCTTTTCTTCCTCCTCTTCACAATCTATGTAGAATAATTTCTTCTCAACACACTTATGACCTTTAGTGAATTTGCTATCACAACTGTAACAAATCCCTTTTTCTCTTTTTTCTTCCAATTGTTGTGGTGTCAACCTTATAGGTTGTGGAAGACTAGCGACAACAACACTTCCGTCTTTATAGTTCTGAGTGGTATGCTTCCTGGTTGCCATAATTTTGCTTTCCATTTTTCTTGCTAACCTGAATGCCTTCTCTAATGAATCAAGTTCCCAAAGGCGAACATCATGTTGGATATTATTCTTTAAAGACCCTATGAACACATCAACCCTATGCTCCTCTGGAATATTTTTTACCCTTACGTTCAATTTTTGTAACTCCTCAATGTGCTCCATTATTGAACCCTTTTGTTTGAGACTTATCAATTGGCTAAAAAAAGTGTTGCTTTTTGTATCCTCATAATGTGCTATCAATTCTTCCGTAAAAATTGCCCAAGTGATAAATTTTTTACGAGAGCAAAGCCATTGATACCATACAAACTGATTTGGTTCCAAATATAAAGTTGCAATACGTACCTTTTGTGTGTTTTGCACATTATTGAGATTGAAAAATTTCTCCATCTGAAATATCCATGTTGCGGGATCCTTACGATCAAACTTCCTCATATCAATTTTTGGAATATGGTGCATATTTGATCCAACATTTGAGTCTATGAAATCATGATTAACATTTCCTTTGTTTGCATCATGAGTTTCCTTTCCTCCCCTTTCACCATTAGTAAGTATTTCTTGTGGAAAATTTGTCAAATCTCCCTTCAAATCTAGCTTCAAATCGTCAATCTTGGCTTCCACGCCCTTTATCCTAGATTCCACTCCATTTATCTTAGCTTTTGTTAGCTTTTGTGAGAGTGAAATTTGTTGTACTTGGTCTTGTAATTTTGATATATCATGTAGCATTTCTTCCTCTTCTTCATGAGTCATGCTAGAGCTTTCAGATTGCTTACTAGGAGTTTGCATTTTCTTTCCTTGGGGCATCAGTTACCGATACTAATGCTTTACTATGCCCTTTGAATTCCTTCAAAATAATTTTTCAAACCAAGCTTAAGCAAAAATTTAAAAAATCTACACACCTTTTTTCACTTTGTAGGAGCTCGATATTGCCTCTAATGTATCTTTGTAATTTCGGATCATCCAATTCTGAAATTGCGATCTATGGTATCCCTCCGTGTCCTCTTTCTAATGCCACCAGTCTGACCCCAATTGGATTCTCCAATGAAGAGTTATGCCAAATCTCCAACAGTGACCTGATTATAGACTAATTCAGTAGAGCGAACTTGTACGACGTGCCACGTGTCCCTGTTTTGACCTTTGGCTCTAAAAAATATATAAAAGAAACTACAGTCCGTCCTCTTTCTGTAAATTCTTACAGAATTTCAATCTGATGCTCAGAGAGAAAGTTATGATGATTTTCCCCAAGTCACCTGTTTGGAATGTAACTCAAGAGTTTGAAAAAATACCATCTTCCTCAGATCATATCTCTGCAAATATAGTGCAAAAAACTTTGAAATTTGGACTCGAGCTCCAGCACGATGTCTTCTCAAATGGGGTTTTTTTTAAGATTCTGAAACATCACAAAAAAAAGTTATAGAGAAAATGCCACGATGACCTGTTTGGAGTAGTGAAACCCTGGAATCCAAAGCTTTGATACCAATTGTTATGAAACCAGCTCAAGAAAAAGATAGAAAAGATAGATCAACACCTTAAAATTCAGCCTCCTCAAGGGGGCAACCTCCTTTACATTACATAAATGAACAATTTTTGGATGATTCAAATGAAAAAACCTCCTTTCTATATATAGGAGTCTAAGAAGTCACAATCTAACCGGGCCGACCAAACAATAATAATATAAAGCCACAAAAATAACAATAGAGGGATTCTATGGGGCACAGTAATAACAATATGGGGACAATAGGGGCACAACAATATTAATAAGGGGTACAACTACAATAGTAATGGGGTAATCACTCATATTATAGGGACCCAACACTCCCTCTCGGCCACTCCCCAAAATTACAATATGTTGCTATTATGAAAGTGTACACAATAATATTGTTCTTCACTGATCAGAGTTTATTATTTCTCCTCAACGAGTCCAGTTTATAATGTGTTTTTAAAATGGCTAACACAGAGAATCAATGTTCTAGATATGAACAAATAAATGATTACGAAGTGTCATAATTAATTTAAAGATATAGTTCCTACATTTCCCTGATCAGTGAACGAATCATATGAAATTTTTTTAGACACAACATCATTCACTTTGCTGGCTTCCTGAAGATGATTATTCACACTTTCTTAAAGTCAATCTACTGCCAAGTAGTAGTAGTGATACATTATTCCTCTATTCCATGTGCTATGCAATGGTTAAATGAGTGTTTGGACAGGCTATTATGGGCAACGAATGAGCATTTTCTTGTGCCAAATAAATTGAACATCATGCTAGAGGTATTTGACACCTATCTCTAGGCTTGAGTTGACCTGTTCACTTTAGAAACAATTCATACCTTGGATGCAGCTTCAAAGTTTCAACAACACCATACAATATGTTAGTTTCTGTAATAATTACAGATAAAATCAATTTTATAAATTAAAACATGTAGAACTAGATTGATATTTGAATTTTACCTCATTATGTCCTTTGTTGTTGGGATGGCTTATTATTCATGGAAATATAGTACGATGGTGAAAAAAAAAGTATGTTATGAGGGTTCTATGAAGGATAGGTGGAAAGCTAAAGTGATAAGCTACCAAAAAGATACTATTTTTTTCCCCGACACCTTCCATTTGAAATACAAAACATAAACAAAAATTGTACAAACACACATGCATAAGGACAATTTTTTTGTTAATAAGAAGAAATTGTGGGAATAAATCTTTTGGATATTTTGGAGATCATTCCACGATATCTTAGGCAGCCATATAGCCAATAAAAGGAAGATAAAGTGGATTGTAGTCAACCATGGTTGAAGCTTGTGGCAGAGAAAAAGGATTTCATCAAGTACAAAAATGAATTTGTATAGGATTTTTACACAATAAACATCACTCCCAATATGCTTAGAAAGTGAAAAATTCCTGGAAAGGAACAAAACAATACAAAATAAAAAGGATTTTTTTATTTTATGGTACTTACGATTTGTGGGAGATTCAACCTCGACTCCTTTGCTTCCTCGATGGATCAAGCTACCTAAATTGCTAATATGAAACCACAGGGAAATAAACTTAGAAGAAAAAATAATAGAAATCGCTATCAAGGGTAGCTTTGACACATAATAGCAATAAATATGAAACTAGGAGAAACCAAAATGGGAATAGTGATTTTACATGTGATAATGAAACATGCTAACTAGTGGCCAGGTTTTATGTCATAAGGTTACGTTGTGAATACCTCAAAATCCTCTTAGAGTGTTGCATATTAATCAAAAAGGCACATGTAATGCATTTATAGATGTCATATACAAAAATTCTTAATCCTCATCAATTAAATAAAACTATGACTTGTCTCACCATTTGGGCCCATAATTTTATCGCTTGTCCAATTATGTAGGACCATGATCTTACAGCTTGTCTCTCATGTGATAACCCAACATGAAAGATGGTGCGAGACATCTTCTAGACGTTTTCCAAATATGTATGGTTGAAAGAACCCTTCTCTCAAAAACCAACATTTTCCCATTCACCCTTGCTTGACATTCTATAATTGAGCACTGAAGTTGTGTAGTAAAGTGGGGTTGGGGAAGGGAGATCGGGGATCTACCTAACTCACAGTTATAATGAAGGTTTCAGTTATAGGCTTTAGGGAGATGAGTAATTAAGTGGCATGGCCTTCCCTCATCTTCTCCTTAACTCTAAATAAGGGATAAATGTTATTGGTTTCCCAACACTCATTGAAAGCAACCCCACTTACCTTTTTATTGCTTGTCCACATACAAGAATAAGGTTTCTCTAGTTGACTAACACAACCAACAATAGTGTTGGCACTATCCATGTTCACTAGAGGAGTGGAATTAACTACAGGTCATGTTACAAGAACATAAGTTACACATTGTGCACCACCACACATTAGTACATATTTGCGTACCATTTGGGTTGAGATTGTAGCCAGATTTATATGACCTTCGTGATTAATGGGTTATCTATTTAAACATACATAATTGATCATATATGATTGAGATGTGAATCCTTTGGAAAATTATATATATATATATAGATATATTATGACTCAGGGAAATATGTGATTTTTTTGTTGAGAACGGCTGACAGATATTGTTATCCATATTCCCATTTGAAACATCAAGCTACCTTGATGCCAGTTGCCTTCAATGATTTTTACTTCAAATGGGTAATACACTATGTGAGTTTCGCATCTCTTGTCTCGTGTGCTATCTAGAATATTGTATACACCCCTCTTTGTGTGTAACTTATCTCTAGTGGTTTTTTTTAAAAGGTATGGACTAGTGGTATGGAGCTTACAATGAATGGTCATTGTCAATGGGATATCTGAAGGTTCACACTAATAAAAAATAAAGAGAGCCAATACTACCATACTTATTTAGTTAAGAGGCAACCAAATAAGTAAGTGCTTGTAGGCCTGCAAAGAATCTATCCTTAGGTGGTGCATCACCAATACCTTTATCCATACCCCCTTTCTCTAGGGCCAGTACCAGAGGTGGAATAAAAACACAAAGGTGGGGTGGGGTTAACAATCGCTGGAAAGAGGTGAAGAAGGGCCCATGTTACAGATCCATTTGGGCACATCAACCCCAACTTACATATTGATACTATTAGGACTCATCAACCCCCAGTACAGTTATTACATGCCCTAAAGAAGTTAGTCATCAGAATGTCTCACTTGCTAAGAAGTTCCATCACTGAAAACATCCATAAACTACCTCTAAGAAGATCAGCACAACTAGGCCTCAATTAGGGTGCACTGCAATGAAAACCGTACACTAACAAGGTGCTATGTAGTGCACTTGGTCCGTCTTTGGCCCGCGCTGTGCGAATTTGACTGAACTTCCATGAGGTTTTGAAGATTCCTTGTCCATTGGAAGCCTCTAGAAGTTTCTCAATGCCACCTACACCTTTGAGTTCACATTTGGATGAAGAAGGAAATTAGGAAACATAAATCCCCTATCCCTTCTTCCATGGAATTGATTTCTAAATTTAGAAAGGAATTCATTATCACCATTGATGATATAACCTCCTTCACTCACCTATAAAGAGATCACTCATCCAGGAGATCAGGGGGCTGGAAATTACTGAATTGTAGGGAGATGCTGGTGACATGAGATTAGAAATGAGTGCAAGTATTGTAATATTGTTGAAGTGTCTTCCTTGTCATGAGGTGAATAGGATGGGATTGAATTGGAAGAGTGTCACTAGTTCAAGCACATATGGGTTGTAATTATTCCTCTTATTAATAAAGTCTTCAAAACATTTTTCCTTATGCTTGTGTTATATGTTGATGCTTTCATATGTATATCATGTTCTCGGTTCCATGTTATTTATAAGAAATATATCATTATCATTTTCTTGGATGGGTTAGGGTTTCTGTCTATGTGCAGGTACTTCTCAAGTAGTTTAAGTACAGGGAGGAGCAACGGAATCGGCCAAGGGAGATAAGGAACAAGCGGAAGCTACAAGTAGGTTCTCTGTTCTCTTATTTTATCTGTTGTTTATAGGAAAGTTAGAGATTACTTTGTCTATTGTTTCTAGACTTGCTACTAAGTGTAGAGGGTTAGGCATTTCTCCAAGAACATTAAATTTTCCCAAAAAAAATTGGCGACTCCGCTGGGGACAAGATTATCCATCTTAGTAGCTTATTAGCCTCTTACGACATTTCTAGATACTTTACTTGTGGTAATTCATTGAATTTTAGTCCTCTTTCATTGAAAATTGAGTCAAAATTGTGTCAAAATTGCCTTCAGAATTGCTCATTATCATCAACGCATTGTCTCTAACTGTTGCCTATGCTGCAGCGCAATTCCTACATAGATACAGAGCGATTCAGTGCACTGTATCTAACTTATGCCTGTTCTGATTTCTTGAGGGTTAGTTTCCCATCTAGGAACTAAAATTTTTTTGCCAATTTTCTCTTGTTTGGATTAGTTGCTGAATATTAATGATCTTTTGTCTTTCAAAACAATTTTTCATCTCCTTAATTTGGCCCTACTTAGACTAGGATTGATAAATGTTTCTTATCTATTTACTTTATCATTTTCAATCTATAGTTGAAAGTCAGTTTTAATCGATTGATCTTTACCGAAAGAAAGTGTCGTAAAATTGTCTTTTCCTTCGAAAGTTGAATTGTTGTCAAATCTTCATTCATAAAAGATTGATTGGTTGATATGTGCATATGATTAGTCTTTTCATTGAAAGTGTCGTAATTCCTCATTTCTTTGAAAATGAAAGTGTCATAGAGTCATCCTTTCCTTGAAAATAAATTTTTGTAAAATCGTCATTTTTACGAAAAGAGTTTGTTGATCGTTTATGCATTAGCTTTCCTTTTTTGAATCATTCACATAAAGGGAAATTGTAAAGAAATACACGCATTTGCATTGAAAAGAGTTTGTGTGTGCTAAAAGGAATGGTGTAGGGAATTTGCATTTAGATTGTGCTCTTTGCTTTATGATCAAAAGAAATTTGATTGCACTATCCCTAATTAGTTAAGATTTTCATTGTTAAAATTGAATGGAAAGAATGCTTATCATGATAGTTGCACTCTTAGGAATTTCAAAATACATCATGTGGTGAACTTGAAAGGAAAATTCCTGAGCAAGATCAACTTAAAATGAACATCAATTTATCTAATAACGCATTGGAACTTAATGAAAAACATCTAGAGGTCTAGGCTAGAGACATGTTCCAGCATCTTTAAACCTAGTGGTTGTTGTTCTCATTGAGGTTGGGTGATTCCTCCTCTCTGATTCGATAAGTGCTAGTACGGACTTGTGCTCCCTTTATTGTCGAGTATATGGTGGGAGACCCCAATAGGTTGAAATCCTTTATCCCTAGGAAGCGGAGTCTACTTCCTTACCAATCGCAATGCACCGAACACAGCATTCAGGAAGATTGATTGCTATACGTAAAGTCCTTGGTCACTTCTCTTTCATTTATGACCAAGGTGTATATTGCAGTTTTGCGATTTGTGTCGTAAACCCTCTTGTCTAGAATCTCTAGAGTAGTCACTTTCGTTCCTTTTTGACTCTTTAAAAGTAAAAGGATCATCTGAGCACTTGTTCTTTTAGTCTCATTAAACATCAAAGTTGACTAGAGTCATATTTTGCTTCTTCTCGACTCTTTAAAAATAAAAAAGAGAAGTTGTGTTCCAGTGTCGTAAAAAATTAATTGACAATGAATAACATCCTCATTCATTAGTTGAATTTAAGTTGATAGAATTAATCAGCAATCGTGGAGGAACATCAACCCAAACCCTCTCGTTCACAGAGAAGAGCGAGCCAACCACCTTTTCCTCCTGAATCGAAACCAATTTAGAGAAAGCGTCTTATTTAACTGAGTCTAGTACATAAAGAACTCCTATTTCTTCATCTGTATTACTTGAAACATTTGTTTCAGTAACTACAGAGACTCCAGTTACTCTGACTATTTCTAGTACATCCATTCCTAAAGAAGAAGTTTCACAATTACCTGAGGATATTAGCACTGATCCTAGTGAAACGGTAACCAAGGTTGTCCAACAACCAGTTGATACTCAACTTGAAACTTTTCAACAAGAAAGTGCTTCTAAACTTGAGTCAGTTCAACTAGGAGTTCATCTTGAATCTATTCCAGTTCAAATAGAAGTTACATCTGAACCTGAAGTTATTTAGGAACCTCCCTCTGAAACTGTTTTTCATTTACCTAAACATTTGGACTTCTAATTTCGACATTGAGAAGTTGTTACCCCTCAGACATCAGTAATTGTTGAAACTACACTTTCATCAACACTAGAAATTTTTTACGAACCTAACAGTGAAGTCCTTCCACTAGGTTTGATTGCCATAGAGGAGGAATTAGTAGGAGAGTCCACACCTAGAACCTCGTTTCATTTCGGAACTAGGCTTTATATTTACCCCACTACTCCTGATTTCTTTGCTTCATCTCGTCTTGCTTCCTTTCAAGTACTCGTAGAATCTTTAGGACAACTTTTGGGCCAATTAACTATGGCTGAACAACCATTAACATCCTAGACTGTATCATTTGATGCAGCTGCAACAGAATTTTTTGTTGTGACTCCTTCAATGTTTCTACCACACCTGAGTCGCACTTGTATGGTGAATTTTTCATCTTGATTGGTTACCAATCATTATCAGGAACCCACTCATGGGTTGCTTCTGCACCATGGTCATCACCCATGTCCTCAACTGGAAATTTACCTAGCTCTTCTCTAATGGGAACTCAACAGCTTGATCTTTCATATCAGTATTAGGCTGGGCAATCTGGTCATTATATACCTGTGTATCCATTAACTACTAGATTGCCACCATATGGAGAGAACTTTTCTTATTCATCGTATCCTCCTTATTCTAGAGGACAACCATATGGTAATTTCCCACAATATTCGAGTCAAACTGGAATTAGAGTTTGTCAATGGCAACCAGCAATGCCAACTCAACCAAGGCTTGTGTATCCAACACAACCAATGCAAATCGTGTCAAATATTCCTACTACACCTGTTGTTACCATTGTGCCACAATCACAACCTCAAATTGTTGTATCTCAACTGGTACAAATTGATCGTTCTCTCTTGCAACCAAAAGTTTCAAGTCAAGAGGTTCAAGTTTCTCAAGTTGTTATACAACAACCATTGTTTCTGGAGCTCAGCAACAACCTCAGGTTAGTATACCATTATTTGTACTGAACCAAGATTACACTGGTATAGTTGATTCACAGCTTGGTCAACCTTTCATTGTTGGGCAATAATAGTTGGTTCAACAACCGTCGTTGCCACAATTTTAACAACCTCAATTTGGACTTTGTTCACAAGCTCAACCTGGTTTTGGTCAATATCAAGCTTACCAAGGTCCTAGGCAACAAGGCTTTGTAGGTTATGGATAGCCACAAATTCATTCTGGTTATCAACAACCATCTTATACTAGTTTTCTTCAACAACCATACCAAGGATACCAAATGCATATTTCCTATGTTGGTATGCAAGGACCTATTGTACAGACAATCCCATCATAGCCTGGGTATGCTCAACCTGACTTGAATTGACAATTTCCATTCGTAGCAACTTTAGAATTACCAGATTTAAACCATCTCACTAGTGATCCAATCGCATATGTACCTTGGTGGCCGGTAATTCCACATAAGTTACCATCTAATATTCTGAAGTTTAATGGAAATCCTGGAGAAGACCCATCGAATCATGTTATAAAATTTCATTTATGGTGTTCATTCAACACTCTGAATGATGATTCGATCAAACTTCGTCTTTTCCAAAGAACACTTACTAGTCTAGCTGCTAAATGGTACATTGAATTACCGAGAGCTTCTTTCGATAACTTCACCACATTGGCCACTACCTTTTTGACCCACTTCTAGTTACCTATTAGATACAAGGCTGGAATAGAGCTCTTGACCAACTTTACATAGACTACTCTACCCATATGTCAGATCATATTCATGAGTGGCAGCATCGTCATCGAATGGTTAAGACATACGTTCCCGATCAACTTTTAGCTAAGTGGTTCATAAAGTCCTTGTTGCCATCAATCACTAAGGATGTGGCAAAAGGAGGAGTCGTCACAGAAGAGAAAGTTATCGCTTGTGCCCAATACTTAGATTTTATTTACAACAATCTGACATGCTCTATGATAAAATTCCTGATGCATCTAGACCAGCTTTCACTATTGCACCACCTCTACAATCAAGTAGGGACTCTCATGCTGGCGATGGTGTGATCGGTTCTTCAAGCGCACCGGGGGAAACAAGACCATTTGCTCAAACTCTTTCTATTTCCAATCAAGCTACCAATGCATTAGAAAACACTCATGCCTTAGAGATTAATGCCGTCTCATCTGACAAAGGAAAAAATCCAAAGCAACCAAGAGGTAAGAAAAAGGGGAAGAATAACAAAAATAAACAAGAAAATTCAACTCCAAAGAAATCATCTGATTCCCCTACCATGGCAAGGAAACCTCATTATCCATGTCTAATATGTAATGACGAGCATTATACAAGAGATTGTCCACATCACTCTAAGGTCTCTAAACTTTTAAATACTTTAACCACATCAACAATGTTGACAGATCTGTTTCCTACCCCGGAGACACATTTGGTTGCAATTGACAATGCTTCCACATCCCAAGTACTCATGTTATCCATCACAAATCCACAAAATGATGTTTTGGTGTCAACAAGAAACAAATATTATGGAAATCATCCTCGTCGAATAACAATGCCACTGATCAACCTACTACTTCGACCTCGACTTCATCTAAAGTTGTTCCACTAGTTGTACTTGAATTGACAATAAAACCACCTAAGGGAGTTGTGCACAAATCAACATTCAATCCTCGTGCTCGAGCTACTCAAAACTATAACATAGTGGAGAATCTAGCTCAATCACCTTCCACTATGTCAACACATGAGGTGTTGCAAAACTGTCCCTCCCAGAAACAAGCTTTATTGTCAGCAACAGGTGGAATAGATCCTACGGATTCGAATCTTGTGGCTTTTAATCGTGTGGGCTATTCACCATAGTTACTGGTGCAATTAGCTTTCCTAATATAATTAAAAGCTATCTATATGAATGTTCACTGAACTATTATTGATGAGGGGGCACCTACTTGCATTATGTCCATGAGTTGCTAGAAAACACTTGGTTCACCGCCTTTGTCATGATCACCAACTACATTAAAATCATTTGATGCAAGAACATATACTCCATATGGCATTTTGAGTAACCTGCAAATCGAATTAGGGGGAAAGACAATTGCTATTGACGTTGATGTGGCTGATGGACTCCTCAATTACAACATTTTACTAGAAAGGCCTTGGGTATATGCTATGGTTGTTGTTGTTTCCACATACTTTCGTATAATTGCATTCCCTTTCAAGGGTGGAATCATAGTCATTGATCATCTAACCTTCTTTTTCAATAGTTCATAGGCTACAGGAAGCATTCCATTGATACACGGAAACCCATTGTCACTTCAAAGTGTTGGAGTAGGTCTCCTTAAAGATGCTTCCTTGATGGGCACTTTTACCCTCCCGTCACCATCTGATTTGGCGGAAGTGGCAAGAGTGGAGACTTGCAACATGATTTCTTCTACATCATCTGATTTTACGAATATTTCCAACTACTTTGAAACTGATGGTCATAGTGAGGCATTGCCATTAAGCCCCATTGGATCATCATAGCAATCAATCTTTCGGTCTTGTGCAACAAACCCTAATCCGCACTCAACAATTGTATGGGTAGATAGATCGTTAAAATATGGTACCTCTTCGGATCCTTTTTCACATATACATTCTATGGATGAAGGAATCATCCAATCAATGATGATAGGGGAGACGCCGTGGGAAAATTATCATCATCGTTCCCACCTTCTAGATGACAATGAAGATTATTCAGATGAACTAAATCACCCATCGATCATTGATTTCTGGTCAAATTCTATAAATAATGTAGATTCTAAGTGTAATGTGTCCAACATAGAAGAAATGACTTCTATAAACATTTCGACCAAGACTAACATTGTAGAAAACATTCATGTCGGCAAATCCTATTCTCCATTGGAACTTGATATTTATTGTGCTCTTTTTCAGGAATTTTGAGATATTTTTGCATGGTATTATGAGGAGATACCAGGCATTAACTCAAGTATTGTTGAACATGAGATTAAAATGTACCCTAATTTCAAACCAGTTGGACAGCGGCTTCGACCTGTTCATCCTAAGAAAGCCACTGCCATTAAAGCAAAGGTTGAAAAACTTTTCCGTGCTGGCTTCATTTTCCCTGTACCTCGTACTGATTGGGTATATAGTATTGTTCTAGTGATGAAAAAACAAGGGAAAATGTTGGAAATAATACTGAGAGAGGGGGGTGAATAAGTATTATCAAATCAATAACATTTTCATTTCCATACATAGATTCATATACGCTACTTCAGTTAAGGGAACCTGCATGTATATGAAACTGTGTTTAATGCAACTAGTGTATATCTAGTAAACTTACGATTCAGTTAATCCATTATATGTTAACCTTTAATTAGTGCATCAGAACTTCATTAATTATATAAACAGTAAACAGGTGCAATAAAATAGACCATATCATCACACATAAGAAGCACACATGAACACCATGATATAAGGTGGAAATCCAATGCGGGACAAAACCCACATGTTGCTATTTTCTTTAAGATAAGAAAAACCTATTTACAATCTTATACTAGCATAGACTCATACCAATACGTAGGCACCTACCTGCAGAAGGCTACAACCTTCTCTCATTCTCCAGCTTCTACTAGAAGGGAGGTACAAACCCCTAGCTCTTGTACTAGCTGATATATTTACTAGTATGTATGCGCCAGCCTACAGAAGGCTACAACCTTCTCTTTTCTTCCAGGGATCATGTTTCATTAATTTTCAGACTGGATCCATCAATATAAAAACAATCACCACTGCAATACAACCATCAACCATATCTGCATCATCAATCTCTAAATCACCCAACCACTGAATCACTGAAATCCTGTCATCAAAACACAGTGACCAGAACACAAAGAAGAACCTAGAACTCTGCAACAACCACTAGCACCAACAACAACCTCAAATATCAAATCTCATAATGTATATGATACTTGGGTGTGTCGAACCAATGTTTATACGTTCTTTCACCAAAGGGAACCCACGTACAGATATGAAAATAATCACTTATACCTTCGCTACAATTTTCAACTTCAGATATACCCAAAACATAAGATATAAAGGATAAGAAATGTGTCAATATTCAGATCTGAACTATTCAGATCATACCATATAATGATAATTCATTTTAGTCTTCATGATCCTGGTTCATCAACCTTCATTCGCCACATAGGTGCATCCTTAGCAAAGTATCACATACCCATAACCATCATACTAGATCTCACACTTCATTAGATATTCATCACTTGCACACTTGCACTTTGGCCTAATGATCTTCTTCTCCTAATATAGGTTTAGGCCTTTCTCAATACCATGGTCCAAAATCACATAGGATCAATAACTTGGATTGAATACTTGGGGTCAATACCTCGGACCAAATACCATGGACCAATACCAAAATACCATGGACCAAAACTTAGTTTTCCAACATGTACGTGCCTTTCCTTCTGTGAAGGTGCATGTGTACGATATCCACACCTTTGTATATAGTGAACTTGCGTGTATACGTGACTTGGTATATAGTGAACCTGTGTATACCTTACTTTCTTCATTCTTGTTCTTTACCTGCTATATTGTGATCTTCCATCTGAGAGGGTTTCCATCAAGGACAACACTTGTGTGATACCTGTATCATAATGCTAACAATCTCCCCGTTTGGAATTTATGGCAACAACCACACCAAGTCACTCTGCCCCTTTGACATCAAGGGCAAAGGGCATACCAAGATACTCTCTCCCTTGATATACATTCTGCTGTCCATACTCCCTATGAGTACATGCTGAAATCTCTGATTAATCTCCCCCTTTGTACATGCTAAGATGTATCAATCTGTCCATGCTCCCCCTGACAACTCAACTAATTAAGTATGACCTTCCTATCACCAATGAATCATACATACACCAATCTCCCAACCAAGTGGGGATACACCATTTTAACTCATCCACCCAACCAAGTGGGGACATACCAAATGTTTATACATGATTGAAATAGACATTATTACATCATCCTTCCCATGCAAATTGGGGTTACAAATTAGGTCTTTCCATGACCTTTACATCAAATGATATAAATTATTTTTTTAACAATGACTAGCAATCTAAACAAGACCATGATAGTCATCAGCAACTATAGTACACCCTATATGATTTGCACCATAAGAATTTGACACCAGCATCCAAACCTGTAACCTACAATGCCATTCTCTTGGCCAACCAACAATAAGTAGCAAGATGTATCTTTTATCCACATAAGCATCATCACCAAAGACTTCTAACCATATGCTCCCCCTGAACCTGTGCGAACTGTCACATACCATGACTAAACCATATCAGACTTCTTTTCATGAGTCTATCCTGCTTTCTTTTCTTTAGAGCTCCATATATGCGACTCTGCAGCCTTTAACTCACGTATATACGTGATTTCTCTTCATAATATCAACGTATGAAAATTGTAATACTGATGGTTTACACTTTCAGCTTCCCCTAGGTCTGTTATGTCTGCTAATTGAGTTATGCCACATCTTTCCGACACTAATTTTGTCTTCTTCAATACCTGAGATTGATATCATGTATGCCCCTTTTGCTTTGGTGTCCGAATTTTGTCCTGCATTCCTTTACTTTATGTCCAAACTTGTTACATGCATAACATCTTACATGTTTCATATTCCTTTTGTTGCAATCAATAGCTTTGTGACCAAACATATTGCAAGCAAACAATATCCTTTAAAGTACTTGGAACGAGATGATATTTCTGTGTGATGGTCTTAAACCATTCTACTTCTGCATGTGGCTGCAACATCTCCAAGATTATGACATTCATACATTCAACATTATCCATTAGAGGAAATAATCCTCTATCACTTCCACAGTTAGGAGCAAAAGATTTTCTTTGAAGAATTTATTTCTTTGGTTGTTGTTGGGGTTGACCTCTTATTTCCTTGTTGAGTATTTCAGGTTTTGCATTAGAGTTCCTTGCCTCACCCCGTGATCTAGATTCACCTTCAATAGTTTCAAAAAAACAAAGACCAATTTTGATAGAAGGGGATCTTTGACTACTAAGAATATCATCCAAAATTTTAGTATTGTCTTGAAATCATAACAATTTATCCTTTTCTTCTAATTTACCTTTTAGGATATTTACCTAGACCTGATTTTGTTCTTCCTTCTCCAGATATTTCTTCTTTATGTTTTCTTTAGCTTTTCTTCCTTCTTCCACTTGTTTCCTTCATTCGAGCACTTCATGTTCTTGTTCTTCAAGAGCTTCTTCATTCTACTTCTTTGATTCTTCAAGATCTTATTTTAGAGAGAGGATCTTAGATTCAAGTCTTTGGATTGTTTTGATCTGATCTTTTACTACATCTTGTAGCTGCTCCCTTACTCTGGTTACTGTCTCCACCTGAAAATTTAATCTGGTAATTTCTTCTTTTTCTACGTCATTATTTTCATATGCAATGAGAAGTTTAATTTCTTGATTATATTCATCACTATTGTATGAGCCATTACTATTATCATGAGTATAAAAACTTCTATTACCTTCTTCATACATCTTTCCTTTGTTATGAGGGCATCTAGCAGTGTAATGACCAACTCTTCCACAAGAAAAACATTTGAAAGGTAGCTTACCTTTGAACCTTCCAGATCCGCGTTGAAGATTCTTGGCAAAATTTACCTCGTATTTTTCTTTTGAAATGTATCCTAATTCAATGAGTTTATATTTTCCCTTTGTTGATACTTTAAATGCGACTTCTCTCCTATTTGATTGTCCTCTTTTTCTCATTTCAAAAGCAGTTAAGATTCCGTGAAGCTGCATCATAGTGATATTCTACAGATCCTACTTTTCTTCTATGGAAGACACTTTGGGTTCAAATCTAGTAGACAAGGATCTCAAAACTTTCTCAACCAAGACAACTTCCTTAATTTCTTCACCCATATTATTCATACAATTGACAATCTCATCTATACGTAGGAAGTAATTGGCTATTCTTTCATCACTATGCATCCTAAGAGTTCCATACTGAATTCTGAGAGTTTTAAACTTAGCACATTCTACCTGAGCATCTCCTTCATAGCTTAGAATGATTTTTCCCATATTTCTTTGGCTGATTTGAGTTGCATGACCTTGATAAACTCTAATTTTGACAAGCTTTCCAATAAGATAGTAACAACTTTGGCATTGATTTCATATTGCTTTCTACCTGCCATATCTGTAGGAATTGTTGATGGAAATGTATATCCTCCTTCCATGATTTCCCAAATATTTGTTCCAAGTGATTGTAGATAGGTTGTGGTTCTTATATTCCAGTAAACAAAATTGCTCCCATCGAAGATTGGTGGTCTAATGGATCCCTCTCTTTCTTGATTACTCCTGATGATGGATCTTCCTTCAAGTGATAAAGCCTCTTCTGAAGGACCTGCTATGATACCAATTGTTGGAAATAATACTTAGAGGGAGGGGTGAATCAGTATTATAAAATCAATAAATTTTTCATCTTCGTACTCAAATTCATATACGCTACTTCAGTTAAGGGAACCCACGTGTATATGCAACTATGTTTAATTCAACTAGCGTATATCTAGTAAACATATGATTTAGTTAATCCATTATATGTTAACCTTTAATTAGTGCATCAGAACTTCACTAATCATATAAACAATAAACAGGTGTAGTAAAATAGACCAGATCATCATACATAAGAAGCACACATGAACACCATGATATAAGGTGGAAACCCAATGCGGGACAACAACCACCTGCTGCTGTTTTTTTAAGATAAGAAAAACTTGTTTACAATATTGTACTGGTGTAGACTCATACTAGTACACAGGCACCCACTTGCAAAAGGCTATAACCTTCTCTCATTCTCCAGATTCTACTGGAAGGGAGCTACAATCCCCTAGATCGTGTACTAGCTGATATATTTACTAGTACGTAGGTGCTGGCCTACAGAAGGCTATGACCTTCTCTTTTCTTCCAGGGACCACGTTTCATAAATTTTCATACTGGATCCATCAATATAAAAATATTCACCACTGCAATAAAACCATCAACTATATCTGCATCATCAATCTTTGAATCACCCAACAACTAAATCACTGAAACCCTGTCATCAAAACACAGTCACCAGAACATAGAGCAGAACCCAGAACTCTGCAACAACCACTAGAACCAACAACAACCTCAAATATCAAATCTCATAATGTATACACTACTTGGTTGTGTCGAACCAGCATGTATATGTTCTTTCACAAAAGAGAACCCGCGTATAGATCTGAAAATAATTACATATACCTTCGCTGCAATTTTCAACTTCAAATATAGCCAGAACATAAGATATAAAGGATAAGACATGCGTCAGTATTCAGATCTGAACTATTCAGATCATATCATATAATGATAATGCATTTTAGTCTTCATGATCCCGGTTCATTGACCTTCATTCGCCACATAGGTCCATCCCTACCAAAGCATCACATACCCATAACCATCATACTAGATCTCACACTTCATTAGATATTCATCACTTGCACACTTGCACTTTGGCCTAATGACCTTATTCTCCTTATATAGGTTTATGCCTCTCTCAATACCATGGTCCAAAACCATGTAGGACCAATACCTTGGGTCAATACCTCAGATCAAATACCATGGACTAATACCAAAATACCATGGACACAATACCACTGACCAAAACTTAGTTTTCCAACATGTACGCGCCTTTCCTTCTGTGAAAGTGTGTGTGTATGATATACGCGCCTTTGTATATAGTGAACCTGCGTGTATATGCAACTTGGTATATAGTGAACCTGCGTATACCTTACTTTATTCGTTCTTGCTATTTACCTACTATACTGTGATCTTCCATTTGAGAGAGTTGCCATCAAGGACAATGCTTGTGTCTTACCTGTATCGTAATGCCAACAGACAATTCAAGTGTGTGTCGATTATAGGGGTTTAAGCCAAGCATATCCAAAGGACAATTATCCTACACCTTTTATCGACCAGATCATTGATGAATGTGCTAGATGTGAAATCTTTTCATTCATGGATGGATTTTCTGGCTACAATCAAATCAATATCTTCCCACAAGACCAATCAAAAACCAATTTTATATTCCGTGGGGCACATTCACTTATTGAAAGCTACCTTTTGGTTTGAAGAATGCAGGGGCTACATTTTATAGGGCGATAAATTATGCCTTCCATGACACCAAGCACAATATTCAACCTTCTCTTGATGATTTGCCTACTCATTCATGAAAATGGACTGATCACCCGCAACATTTTAGAGCAATATTCTTATGATGTCGACACTACAAGATAAGACTCAATCCACATAAATGTGTGTTTTGTGTTGGCTTTGGTCGATTGCTTGGATTCGTAGTTTCAAAAGATGGAATTTGACTTGATCCCATTAAGGTTTAGGCAATCCTTGACTTGCCTCTACCTTCAAACTTGTTACAAATATAGAGACTTCAAGGGAAGGAAAACTTTCTGAGGAGGTTCATTCCCAACTATGCTGAATTAGCTAAAGGTTATACATGTCTATTGAGGAAAGGCGTACCCTTCCATTGCGACCAAGTTGCGTAAGATTCTTTTGATGCTCTCAAATATTTCCTAATTAGAACATCATTAATGCATGCTCCAAACTATCAAAACGACTTTTGCCTGTATCTCACCACTGCAGATACAACCATAGGTATGGTTTTAGTTCAAGAAGAAAGTGGAACTGAACATCCTATTTACTATTTGAGTTGTAATGTCAATGATACAAAAAGAAAGTATTCATACATCTAAAAGTTAGCCTAGGAAGCTATTGAAGTTGTGCAGAGATTTCGTCATTACATCCTCCTCCGTAAAACTACCATTATATCAGATTGCAACCCTATGACATACATTTCTTCATGTCAATTACTGGGGGGGGGGATATTCTAAATGGATAGTTATCTTGCAGGAGTGTGATTTAGAATTCATCAAATCTAAATCAAAGAAATCTCTTGTCTTTTTCGAGTTACTTTGCGATCTTCCCTCATCCTCCAATGATTTAATATCAAAAGCATCAATCTTGGATGAGTTTCTATTTCTTATCTCGTCAAGTGATCCATGGTATGGAGATATACTGGTCTATCTCGAGACCTAGCTTTTCGGCCTAATACTTCTCACTCTGAACAACAACGTATTCGATAACAAGAAAAAAATTATCTAATCATTGGTACTTTATCATTGTGGTGTTGATATGATCTTATGTAGGTGCCTTACTCATGAGGAAGCTGAAAAATATTTGAATGAGTGTCATTCAGGTGCTTGTGGGGGGAATTTATTTGGTTATGCAACTGCATAGAAAATTCTACGTGCTGGTTACTTCTAGCCAACCATATTCAAAGATTGCATTCTTGTTGTTAGAAGTTGCCATGATTGCCAGATATTTGACCATAAAACCAAATTTCCACCTGCACCACTGCATCCAATCGTTGTTGTTGGTTCATTTGCAAAATGGCGCATTGAATATATGACATGTAACCCCAGCTCGATCAAGGGGCATGGGTATATTGTAGTCATTGTTGACTATTTTACCAAATGGGCCAAGGCGATGCCAACATTGAACAATAGTGGCGAAAAGGTTGCTCTATTCTTTTTTAACCATGTGGTTGCCAGGTTGGTGTACCACAAGCTATAGTTACAGATCATGGGTTGCATTTTTGCAATCACATGATGGTCAAATTAACTACAAATTAGGACTATGACATGATAGTTCTACTCCATACTACCCGCAAGCTAATGGACAAGTTGAAGCTATCAACAAAGTCCTTAAGAACATGTTGCAAAGAATGATTGGAGTTCATAAAAGGAATTGGCATTTGATCCTATACTCCGCTTTGTGGGCATATCGAAGCTCGATGAGAAATAGTGACCGGATTTACACCTTTTTAGTTGGTGTATGGTTTGGAGACAGTCTTACCAATCCAATGTGAATTCTCGTCTCTCAAACTCGCAATCGACCTGCTACTTGACACTTCTGAAGAAGAAGCACACTTCTTTGAGTTAATCCATCTGGATGAAACCTGGTGTGATGCTGCAATGGCAAACGAAGTGCATAAAAAACACATCAAGGCACAATATGATAAAAATGTTAAGCCTCATGTCTTCTCAGAATGTGACCTGGTCTTGCTTTACGATCAGGATTCTGATAAACTTGGAGAGGGAAAATTTGAACCACTATGGATGGGCCCTTACATTATTAAACATGTGTTGATGAAAGGTGCCTAGGAGCTAGTGGACTATGATGGGATTCCATTATGCCAGCCCCGAAACAGGTTGTACCTTAAACGTTACTGTGATTAGTTGAGTGTAGTAAAACTCACTGTATATATTCTTTGATTGCATTTGTGTGTGTGTTTCTTTTAGAGTTTTCATTTGGTTAGGTAATCCACTTTTCATTTGTTGCAGATGTTGAACTTTTCAGAACCATTTGTTGGTTATGCTGATGGAGCTAGTCGTAATATGCAGAATTTATCTTCTGTAGCATGGGCCATTTTCGCTCCAAATGGTGAGTTAGTGAGTTTTAGAGGGATATGTATTCAATGATCAACAAATAATATCTCTGAGTATAGTGGGTTGATTGAACTCCTCTCTGATGCCATTTCACTTGGCATACGTCGTACCATCATTAGGCTAGACACAAATTTTCGTACTACAACTTACTGGCATCTATACCATTCGAAACCCAACAATTCATCACATGTTCCTTAGAGTTCGTATGTTGGAAAGGTATTTTGAGTTTATTCAATATCATCATATTTCCAGAAATCTAAACACATTAACTGACTCTCTAGCGAACTATGTCTTAAATAGACATTTGTGACATTTGTAAAGTAAACATTTTCAATTCACATCATCATTTGAATAGGATTGCATCACTTAACCATAATAAAACTCTGAAATTTAAATAGATAGTTGTATATAAGTTTTTACAAATAGTTTGTGTCCAAGGAAAAAATTGGTCATCTGACCCAAAAAAATAAAAAATGTATGACAAAAATATCCAAGTAGACTAGTGCTACTCATGATAATACGTCACATCTTGTGCTATCATGCGTAGGAGTCTCATCCAATGACTTGGCACACCAATGGTATGGCGCTACAATTGCATAGGTAACTCCTCAATTTGGAGATTTGGAATACCTAGGGTAAAACCCTCTATGTGATCCAGTAGCTCACCCAATGTCTCTGCTAAATTCAAGTCTCGGAGAACTACTCTCCCAATAGCTCTCTGTGCTGGCGCACCTACCTCTTGTTGGTGTCCCACAGGTTGAACAGATTTAACATCTACGAACATATAAAAATGTTTGTTCAGTCTTGGCAATAATAAAAAAAAAACACAAAAAAATTAGAAGCTTTAAAAACAAAAACACTTGGTCAAACAATTTACCAATAACACTCCACTACGCTCCAACTGGTAACATCAGATCTGGATCACCATGGAAATCCACCCTTGAATATGGATATTCTGCGAAGGTCATGTCCTGACAGTCAAACCACTCAAAGAAAGCAGGGGTAAACAAGATCAATGACTCAACAGCATGCCTAGCCATAAGATCTACCCACCTCTGCATTCGTGGGTCTCTAGGTCCAGGTACTCCCAGTGAGATGTGTTTTGGCTGCATGAGTGGAATTCTCTCCAAGGAAAAAGAAATCAAGATAGACCCATAGCCAAAAATTTTTGTCTTTCCATTCTTTAACTTGGTTAGTTGTTCTTTCATGGATAAAAGAATTGCCTCACACCAGTTAAACACCTTTGGTTCTAAACATTCTAAAGCATATTGCATATATGACCTATTTTCCAAGTGTAAAGTTGTGATGCCGGCCAGTTTGGCGAGGGTAAAAAGGACTTTTCTCAACAGTAAATCACTAACATCCCTGATGTTGATCTTTCTGTCTCTGCTAGGTTGAGCTCCTTCCCGGAAAAACTGTCGTATATAATCTCTCACTAATTCACCTCCTCTGGTAAATCCTGATAATGAGATGGGGGCACCCTAGCTCGATAGTCTAGTCAGAAAGTAAATATCATCAATGGAAAATGGGACCGTTTTACCCCTAATGTGAAAAACCTGATCGGTAGGATCCCAAGAATGAACAAGGTATTGCAAAAGCTCAATTTGTTGTCGCATGCTAGATAATCGAAAATATTTCAGCAGCCCACAATTCCTTAAGGCATCAACTATTCCCTAATTATTTAGGGCAATGATGTCTTGTTCTTCATGCTCTCGTTATCTACATATAATCACCATTTTGATCTGATGAATGTCTAAAATGCAACCATTAGACAAATTAGGACACATTTTTTTCAAAAAAAAGGTGAAAAATTTGGGAGAAAACAGCTGTCAAAATTTGGTTTTTGACCCATCGCACCCCTCCCTTAAAGACAGTGCGCTATAATGCATACAGCCTTATAGGTGTGTGCAATGCAGCACACCTTTCAATATAGAAATGGTGCGCTGATCTAGAGTGCGAAAAATGAAACCCTAGGTGCCTCAAAAACATTTTTTTTTTTGCATAAAACTGAAAATAAATGGAATGAAATGGTAGAGAACAAGGATAGCTCCTACCTAGTCCGAATGACGCGAGAAACGATCCACTAAATCCTCCACAAACAACTAGTGAACTTTGAGGTAGAAAACTGCTCCTGAACACCAAAAACAAAGGGTAAAAGTGAAATGGTAAAAATGAATAATAAAACTTGTTTTTATTTTTATTTCTCGCACGTTAATCGAGTAAACGTTAGTTTTTATTCATTTCTATCCATGAGCATGTATTTCTAATCCTTTTTGATGGAGTTTTGAGTAGGTTTAATAGCTGAAAGTAGAATTTGATGTGCTTAAGTGTAAATTGAACATCTTTGACCAAAAAGCAAACTTTTATCTCTTTCTAGATCTTTGTTAAAAATGAAAAAAAAACCCCCCTGGATTCCTCTTTAAACTCCTTTCAAACTCTCTAAATATGAAAATATCGTCGAGCGCTTGTATATTCTAGCTCGTTACAGGATTGGAAATGATATCTCTCTTGTATTATTTTATGCTTTTTTTGGACTTGAGAGATTATTTTACGAAAAAAGAACTTGTGGAGTTTCCTTTTCAAACTCTCTAAACATGAAAAGGACCAAGCTGTCTTTGTCATTAAACTTGTTAAAAACATCAAATAGCGACAAACTTGTCCATCTAGACAAGGTCGAGTTTCACCTTTTCTAGACTTGTTAAAGCATCAAATAGCGATGGATTCGCCCAAAGGGTGAAATTATACAAAAAGCATATGTTATCCTCCTCAAGCTCGATAAAAAATAAAGAGGTACTGGTTAGCAATGACTGGGTAAAAAGGGAAAAAGTCGAGAAAACTTTATGGTAGCAAGACGCTCTTGAACAAGACACTTTCACTTCATCTCTATGACTATTTGGGTTGGGTTATCTACTTGATGGTTATCACACTATTGGTCTATCATACCATCCATTAATTGGTTTTGGGTCAATGCTTCCAATTCATTTAGTGTCGCTGATATGTTCAAGAGAAGTCATTCAATTCAAACTTCACCCTTTACAATACCGTAAACCTTCTTTTTCATGACCACCATCCCTAAACCTTGTGTCGTTAGTCAATTTTTTCATTTCCAAAATCATTTACGTCGTTTCTTGTCGTAGATGTGGGATACATCAAGGCCCTCTTGCAATGAGTCACTTCTTGTTGACATCAGCACATCATCCAAGAAGTTGGCTCAGAAAAACCCCTTTGGTACCTTGAAGCTTGCATACATCAATGGCAGGTTTCTCGCCTCCGGTGATAGATTGACATGAATGGCCTTTGACCGAAAGACTTTGTATGGTGTTCGACATCAAATAATTTATTCACACCATGTGAAATGTACTATAGTACCTTGAGGGTCATTGTCATTATCGGTGATTCCTCTGGCATCTGTTAATGACTTACATCATTGGCTAGTAATCAGACTATGTCTTTCCATGTTCGATTTCAGAACATCTATTCACATGGTTAGACTTGTACTTGAGCAAAAGATTGAATGAGATTGAAGACCCCAGATCTAGTTCCATCCATCCGAGCTGCGATATTTTCAGGAGATCTAAATCAAATGTCCAATGGCTTTACATTCATAGGTAACCATTCATGGGTCTATATCTATAGATGACTATATTTGTACATGTAATGAAAGTTTATAAGATGAGCATGGTTATGCTTTCCCTCAGTTAATTCATGAGAAAAATAAAATTATCATGATATATGTATTGTAATTGATGCAGGCCACCTTCCATTTTGAAACCTCCTCTCCTCATGATAAACCATTTCACTCAACTTACAGATCCATTTGGGCACAATAACCCAAACTTACAGATTGATACTGTTAAGGCTCATCAATCCCCAGTACAGTTGTTACATGTGCTAAAGAAGTTAGTCATCAGAATGCTTCACTTCCTAAGAAGTTCCATCACTGAAAACGTCCAAAAAATGCCTCTAAGAAGATCAACGCAAGTAGGCCTTCATTAGGGTGCACTGCAATGCAAACCATACACCGATAAGCTACTATGCATTGCACTTGGTCCATCTTTGGACTACACTGAGCGAATTTGAGCGAACTTCTGTGTTGTTTTGAAGATTCCTTGTCCATTGGAATCCTCTAGAAGTTTCTCAATGCAACCTACACCTTTGAGTTCACATTTGGATGATGAAGGGAATTAGGAAACATCAATCCCCTATCCCTTCTTCCATGGAACTGATTTCTAAATTTAGAAAGGCATTCATTATCACCATTGAGGACATAACCTCCTTCACTCACCTATAAAAAGATCACTCATCTAAGAGATCAAAGGATGGAAATTATTGAATTGTAGGGAGATGCTGGTGATATGAGATTAGAATTGAGTGCAAGTATTGTAATAGTGTTGAAGTGTCCTGCTTGTCATGAGGTGAAGAGAATGGGATTGAATTGGAAGAGTCTCGCTAGATCGAGCGCATATGGGTTGTAATTCTTCCTCTTATTAATAAAGTCTTCAAAACATTTTCCCTTATGCTTGTGCTATATGTTGATGCTTTCATATGTATATCATGTTCTCAGTTCCATGTTATTTATAAGCAATAGATCATTATCATTTGCTTTGATGGGTTCTTGTTTCTTTCTGTGTGCAGGTACTTGTCAAGTGGTTTAAGTACGGGAAGGAGCAACAAAATCGGTTAAGGGAGATAACGAACAACTGGAAGCTACAAGTAGGTTCTCTATTCTCTAATTTTATCTATTGTTTATAGGAAAGGTAGATATTACTTTGTCTGTTGTTTCTAGACTTATTGTTTTTAGACCTGCTATTAAGTCCAGAGGGTTAGGCGTTTGTCCAAGAAATTACTAAATTTTCCCAAAACAACCCGTGGTTCAAAGGTTCCTACTATAAATGAATGCTTATGGAGACAGATATAGTGAGCCCTACACTTCCTTGTTAACAGAGTGAGGTCAAAACCATTCAATCACCACTTTTTTATTGCAGTTCCTAGGCTCTATTTTTATATCACTGTAATACGTTTGTGGTTTGTCACGTAGAGAAAGGGATAGACCATAATAAACAATTAGATTTCACTTCATATCTCTGTCACATATCCTTTTTTTGATAGGTTTAGTAACAAAAGCTTCAGAATCCAAAGGCATTTTCTCTTTGCCTCACTATCAAGGGAACTCCAAGGTTTGATTACAAATAACTTTGGGATTTGATGGCAAAATGGAATCAATTCAAGATACCACCATAGAACAACATTAAACTATTACTTTGGTTGATTGTTTCTGCTTGATGTACTGAAAATATTTAGATTGAGTCTTCTAATCATTATTAGTTATAACGACTAAGGGAATCCTAATGCATTTATCAGACTCTAAGAAAGAATGATAGAGGATTCAGATTTTCCATACAATTTTTTTTTTATAGGAAGGTGTTTGTAATTCTATTAAAATAACTTAGAACTAGTTAGGGTATACATTTATCACTTGCTCAATGTTTGAGACATAATTAGTTCTCTAATGTTTTCCTCTCACTAAGCTTGGCTTGTTTTGCTGTTCAGTCTACATTTTCCTTCTTTTCTATTGTTTTTTTTCCTGATGCAGATCAGTGGAAAATTATATAATTTTATCCTTAGTAGTTGTGCAATGACTTGTGCCATTTCTATAGAGCAGGGAAATAACTTCGTACTATGATGTTACTCCACTCACAAATAGGCTGGCAATGGGAAGTTACTCAACTCACAAGACAAAGGAACTCTTCATTCGCATCAGTGAGCGAGGAAATTGGGAAAGTCCTTAGAAGGACTTGGTGAAGAAACATGGTTAACATGGTTTCTTCACCAAGCTTCTCTCATATTCAAAAACTGAACAAGCAAATAGGGTGATCAAACTATCGAAGAAAGAAGACCATGCCCAAATGTGGCAGTGAGTTGTCCTGGATGGCGTTATGGAAAAATGCATGTAAAATGCTAAGTGTAGGTGTTTCTTTACAAATGTATTATAAAAATTAACGAAGGGATTATGAAACTTAAAAAAAGGATTTGACTCTATAAACATTAAATGTTTTTGAATTAATGCGAACTACATAACTATTGAACCATGATTAAATTGAAATTCAAGACTTATTATCCTAAATGATTAAATTGAAATTCAAGACTTATTATCCTAAATTTTAATATAAATCATGAAAATCCTACATTGTTACCTACCATACTACAGCGAAATAAAAGTTTATTTGATAAAATGTTTTTGTTAAAACATTAGTTAAAACATTGATACATTGGTTGGTCAGCACAAATTAATATTTAGTCATTGTAGAACAATAACTCTAGTCCCTACATTCTAATGTGAATCCTAGGTTAAAACAAGAATGTACTATTGGATCATTTTCTTCCTGCATAATCATAGTCCACTTTAATTCACTATCGGGTAATGCATCCATTATATATCAACATTATAAGCAATGTGCAATATAAAATGTAAAATAAATATCTAATAATCATATATATTAACCTAAAAAATTATCTATAACGTGATTGTAGATATTAAATTTATCTATCATGATGATGTTAGGTTACATGTTAAAATGCATTAAAAGTTCGAAAAACGCTAACATTCTTTGATTTGCATGGATGTTCCGAAATACAAGAAAATGAATGTAGATTTCAAGTAAGAAGATCGAATGCATAAGTTTGAATAACCTTTCTGAATTTACATTTTGTATTTAATGAGATTTTTTTTAAATGTGACATTTTATTATTATTGAGACTATATCGTATATATCTATGTCGATACCCTCTTTAAGTACTTCAAATAATGCATTTAGGGTATAAAAGTTGATGTCGATATAGAAGATCAGAATAGTGTAAAATCATTTACCTCCAAAAGGATTGTTAGATTAATATATATAATCACTGAAATTTAACTTTAGTGTATCATTTCAAGAGCTTAACATAATGAAAGGGATTTTCTTTTTCAAACATCCCGAGGCCAATCTCGAGTAGCATAGCATATATTTTTTATGAGTGAAACTTTTTACTTTATAAATATGGATTATATTATATTAATATTATTTTGTATTAATGAATCATGTTACAGGAAAAAAAAAATAGATATGAACATGTATTTTTATCTTTAAAAAGAAAAAAATATATATGAACATGTATTTTTATGTTTAAATATGTATAACATATTAGAAGAATCAATAGTAAATAATATTTTGAAAAAGGAAAAAGATATTAAATTTGATATAATATATGGATTCTATATTATGGGTTTGGTTATTCTAATCTCCGTATTGAAACAAATATATAAGAGGAGATATAACAACTGATCATTATAGGTGTTATTAAATGTGAGCACGTTTTTATCATATTCAAATTTTTTTATGTGTGCAAAGTTTTTATTTAGACATTGAAGCTAACATCACATATAGATGTGTATGTTCTAGTGATAAATAATGTGTGCTTACTATAGTGATACATAAAGTGTGTGCATTATTGCTTTCATCTAATTCCATAAGTAGTTAAAGGTCTAAAAGTAAGATCTTTCCTTATTTTGGAATTATCCTGATATGGAACACATTAGGCCAATTATTCACACCCATAGAAATTAATAATTACTTAGCATAATGTGCAATATGCAAAGGGCTTGTTATGATTAATCACCCACTCATAAATGAGGAGACGAAGGACAAAGAGAGACTTTAACTTCTCAATGTGAGTACAATTCATTGAGATTATCTTTGAAATAGTAAGGGATGATCAATGCAATTAGATTAACATTAAGTACAGTGGGCCTAAGGCCCTAAATTATATTACTACTTAATTGATCGCTAATCACATTGAAGTTCATAAAGGAAAAATAGTCACCATGGATCATATTTTTGAACAAAAGACTAATAAATGAAAATACTACTATTAAATGCAATAATGGGACACAATGAAAGATGAAGATGACTTTGAAAGACTAGAACTCATATTTTAAAAATTCCCATCTCGAAAGCGATAAACCCGAGGCAAGAGAAAATGAGTTTGAGCACAAAAGGAAAACATTTGATTCAATCAAAGAGAAATGGGTCATTGTTAAGGTAAGATAACTATCCCATCATATGAAAGAGGTAAAGTTTGATTTATCCATAGAAATTGGGCGTCAATTTGGATACCTATCTAAGGTAAGATAGACAATTTCTACTCCTTATGTTGTGGATGCAATCTAACCTTTTCCTTGGGGAAGTAATGAAAGGAATACCCACATACAAACCACTTACATTAGTTAGGATCAAGTCAAACACCATTATGAATAGATGCTTGAGAATCAACATAACATTGAACTAAACTATGAAGAAGTGGGAAATATACTTGTTGTGGAAATTAAAAAAACTTACATTTACAGTTAAGTTGGTGGACCGAAGAAGTATATAATTGATGGGAATATTCATAGTTTCCCTAAGCCCTGTCAATTCATATAATCAATGCATTTTACAGTATCAAATGTTCCACATAAATCCAAAAATCAAGTTCCTATTAAGGAGGCCATTCCTTTCCGCTACTTGAGTTGAGCAAGGCTAGATATTAAATGAGGTAGTATTTAGCAATGAAAATGAAACTTTAACAATAAATTAAAAGAATGGAAAAAGTAGTTGAGTTCCAAATAAAACTGTATATTCACCGACTAATACTTAAGTGAGGAGGTGCTAAAGATAAATGCAAATAACATACCAACAATATATATTATAAATATTTCCATCCTTGTAGTAAAATCAATGATTTCCTCATCAACTAGATGTTGAATTCAACACTTGGTATTTATAATCAAATACATGGAGCTCATCCACATTAGACTTAAGGGTAGATATAATACCTACCCTCTACATCTAATCTACTTCCAACACATCAAGTATTATTTACCCACATGTTTTTTAATATGCACAATTTACATCTAATTCACGATAAATAATCATTATTCTTGTTCTCCCATCCACGGCATGGAATAAGTATGAAAATATGGGGTTGTGTCAACCCACACATAGAATTATTTCTCATAATTTATAAGGCGTTAAAAGAGGATACTAATTTGTATAATATAAGCATCTCTAAAGAGGTTTCTTATAAATTCAAAAATCTAAATTTTTTTGTGTTTGGAACTCTTACCACCTAAAATATCACCCTTTTGAAAATTCCCTTTTTAATATGCACAATTTACATCTAATTCACAATAAATAATCATTACTGTTGTTCTCCCATCCACTGCATGAAATAAGTATGAAAATATGGGATTGTGTCAACCCATAAATAGAATTATTTCTCATATTTGATAAGGCCTTAAGTGAGGATACTAGTTCGTATAATATAAGCATCTCTAAAGATATTTCTTATAAATTCAAAATCTAAATTTTTTTAAGTTTGGGACTCTTACCACCTAGAATATCACCCTTTTTAACGAAATGGGAAATGTACCACTTACACCTCAATTATATTTCCTATTCAATTTAGGCCACTCTTAGAAGTAAAGGTAGGTATCCCAATCTATGAAATTAAATCTATTTGTTTAAGTGTACTATGACCATACAAACTTGTTATTTAATTTAATTAATCCAAGGGATATATATAATAAGAAAATGCACAAGTTTCGGATATATATAATAAGAAAATGCACAAGTTTCGAATAAGTAGTGAGATGCTTCAAAGAAATTAACAAGAAGATCCCAAATCGTAGATCTACTTAAAAGAAAGTTATAGGTGAATGTTTGCGCGCGCACACACGTGCATGCCAAATATGATATGATATAATAGCATTAGCCAATTCGTATTTGCATTAAATATTATGACTCAACAAATGAAACTGCCATGGATGCATATTCCCCTTTCAAGATACTTTTAAGGCACAAGTGTCAAGCTAAACAGCGTGAACCAATTGTGCAATGTTTTCTATTATTATTAACAATTGATTATACCTTGAAAAAAAGACTAACTTATGGTTTTCCATAACTTTTAAATATCTTTTATTATTTAAAAATCACATAAATTTTAAAATTAGAACATGAAGATAGAACCAACGAAAGATATTTTTCACTATAACTCAACACATGGGTTAGAATAATATCATATCTAATTAAAATAAGTTATGAATGACAAGGCCTTACAAAAAAATTGAACAATTGAAAAACCTTTTCCAACAAAACCAACTATAGCTAGAATAAAGTACTTAAAACCCTTTCAAACATACTAGGAAGAAAGAAAATATAATAGACCAAAAAGAAATGCAAATCAATTGATTAATCAGTTACCCTAAGCTACAATAGAAGAACAAAGATAATAAACTCTCGGATGTCTATTCTTGAAGTGGAATAGTAACCCCTCAAATGGAGTCATGTTTCAAAATAATTAAAGTCTTGAATTGTTTCTTTATCACTAATATTTTCTTTTCAAATGTCACACTAATCAAACTCTATATTAACCATGGAAAAAATCACATATCTTTTATAATTTATTGATGATTTATAATGTTTTTAATCAATTTTTCTTTTATTTTTTAATTATATAAATGATTTTATTTTATTTTAAATATCAACTCTAAAGTTGAACATGCTACTGATGATACATTTCTCACAGTAATTTTAAAATATGTCTCTTTATAAAATAATGCTTTAAATGTAAAACCATCCCCCATACATACATACATACATACATATATATATATATATAATTCCACGTTTACATTCAAAAATACATTTTGTTTTAAAAAGAAACCCCACAAATAATAAATAAAAATTAATAACCACAATGCCATTAATGCTGTGTATATTTATGCGGAATTCCAGCAATCTTGTCACTTGTAACGTCTGCAATTCGAAGATTTACAAGAAAACTACATTTAAAAAAGAAAAATGAATTACAAAATTTCATTGATTATGGGAATGTGATGTTAGATCTCCCGCTACAAAGCACTCCATAAAATTTCACAATGGAAATGTAATATTAATTGCAACAATAAGAATGAATATATAGAAGAACTATGGACGATAACGGAAGGAAGTGGCGTGGCGAAACTGGGCTGCGTGGTCTTCTCCTATAGCCTGTTTCTGCAGAGATGGTTGATCTCTGGTGGGGAACATACAACATGAGATTGCCCGCCTGTGCAATACAGATTTAGTCGAAGGATAACGGTCACTTTGCTGGAGCTGAATATTTTGCGGTACAACGTTACCAAAACTGTTTGAGATGTCACCCTTTGGTAGTCTATCGTAATGCTTGACATAATCCTCCTCCACTGATCTTCCCCTACTCGAAGATTCGGCTGATGATAGTAATAGATTCCTTCTGCTGCTGCTGTGCCGTATTTGGTGATTCCTGTGTCGGGTAACAGCTCTGTAAATATAGGGTATCAATCCTTCCATTGATATTTGATGGGTGGATCTCTCACTTATGGCTGATGCAGAAACAGATAAGAATACCAGTAGGATTATTGAAAATCGATTCTAAACCCCAAAACTTAAAAATTCGGAATCGCTAAGATTCTAAACACCAAAACTTTCAGAATTGGTAATGGAACTTGCTTTCCTATGAAGGACAAAGCGAATAATAATCCAAATTTGCGCGTGAGGAAAATTGGTATCAATATGACTTGAGGAGCGTTATGGTATGAGTTGGTATAAATACAGCGCTGAATGGAGGGAGAGAAGTTGAACGCGGTAAGTCATTCCGTCTGTGTGCTGCGCAGCAGTTTTCATGGTGCTGACTCAGACTCTTATCCACGCCACCGCTTGGTCAACGTACAAAAATCTGGACTGTCTTACAGTCAAGAAACGACAATCTACACTTGATTTTCAGGTATGGCGCAGATGTGCAACGTTGACAAATGAGAGAGAACGAAGCTTCGAGCGTCTGAATTTTGAGCTACGTTAGGCAGGCATCTCTATTCTGCCACCACTTTCTTTTTCGACGTTTGTGTTTAAGAATGAATTTCACTCCATAAATGTGTTTGCTAAATTAATAATAATAGGTTTATTTTTATAATATTTCCCCATTATTTCTGATATTATCTTTCCCTAAAGTTTTTCCACCAAAGGTTGGGGTAGAGAAAATATTGGAAAAAAAAGACAGTATTCTCAGCTTAAAAGTTAAATAAAATAAAAGCGTAGTAAAAAGATTTGAAAATGATAATATTATTAATTTATCAGTTGAATAATACATTAAGATTAATCATATAAAAAATGAAGAGATGGTAGACATTAATAAATATCAAATTCAAAATACGCATCAAAACAATTAATTTTAAAAATCATAAAAATTGACTATATTATTTTATTATTATTGAAATTTTTTAACATATCAGCTAAGTAAATATATATTTAAAGAAAATGTATGAATATATTTCAAAAAATATTAAGATTTGAACAATAAATACTAAGATTTGGAAGATGTAACTTAAGGGAATTTGTGGATATGATTTTTTTAATTAAAATTAAAGCAAAATGTTATATCTCAATCATTTATTTTAACTATTATGAAAATAAATTTATATATATTTTAATGAAGTTAAAGCCATATCATTTAATGAATAATTATTAATAATTAAATTAAAATTATAGAAACTTTATTCTAAAATAAATATGTCTATATGATCTATCTAATTAATATCTAAGGTAAAATGAATATTAGAAAAAGCATAATACTATCAATTTATTATTTTAATGATAAATTAGAATTAACATACACAGAGGAATATTAAAAAAATAATAATATAAATACTATCCTTTACCAAATATTTATTTGTATCCCATACTCATATGTGAGGGCTAGGTTGGGGGCCAACATTGAGGATTTCATGGACATGGAGCATAGTCTTATGGTATGTCTAGAAACAATTAATAAGAAATGTTTGTTAACCACAATTTATTGTTAGATTGATAATGGTTGGTATTAAAAGTATTAGTTATGAATAATTATTTGCACATGTTACTAATAGAGCTTTGTAGAATTTTGGATTGTAACAAAACCCTAGTTGTTGTATTGTCGGTGACTCATTTATTGTTTTTCTTTTGGGGAATGCCGACGAAGGGTGCAGATCGCCTTGCTATCACAAGATTATAGTTGGCTACAACAACACGGGGAAACCTTCTACCACTAATTCCAATAGCTCAGGGAAAAACCCTAATGAGCATAAGAAAAAACTCCGGCAATCTTCTCCCTCATGAGGGAAGCAATGGTGGTAAGTTGTTTACCTTGAGTGGTTGTAAACCCAAAATTTGCACTTTACTCCACCTGCATCAAGGATTATATCCAATATATGTGGGAGCCTGAAGTGATTGGGAAATTTCTTGGCATTTGGCTTTTAGAAAAATGCCTCAGTCATTAGATCCAACTCAAATGGAAACCTAAGAGGCATATAAAATTATAATATGCAAAAAGCCTTTCCTTTGCCATCATATTTTCCATCCTTCAGGATAGAACATGGGTATTTGAGAATACCCCATATTTTTTCAACTCGACAGGGTTATATCTATGCTTCTGGGTAGAGCATTTTATGCTTCCTAAGCATGATTTTATCGTCACACCAATTTGGCTCAAAATGTACTCATTATCAAAGGAGTTATGGGATGAGGGAACCCTAGTTGGCATCAACAATGCTCTTGGCCACTATGTTAAATATTCATAAACGATGAAGCAAGCTAGGTATATCTTTTACACCTGCATTTGTCTATACATGAATATTTTAGAGATGCTTCCAAATCCCATTAATATATTCTAATAGGATGAGATCTAGAAGAAAACCCTTGATTACAAGCACATCTCTTTCCGGTCTTGAGGATGCCACAAATATGGCCATCTTTATTGCGATTTCCCTTTACTTGAAACAAATTTGAACTTTTTGGCTCACTTGATCATGACAAGGAGGGAGTTACTAAAGCTAGAGGGAAATTTTTTAACCATAAAACCCCAGCCTTGCATCCCTTTTCATCGAAGAAGAATCTCCCCTCCAACAATTATTTTGATCCTCTCTCTTCCTTAGATTTTGTGAATCATCCTCCCCCGAACCATTCCTTCTCTGAAAGTTGAATTGTCTAACTCTTCTTCACCCCCACCACCTTTGAAGATAACCTAACCTCTCATGTCTTCATCTTTCTTCCCCTTTCCTCCTAATCTATGCCCCATCCCCCTTGCTTGAGAGTTGTAATAAGTCTTTTGACCCAAAGAATGAAATGGAACTTGACTCCCTTGATTTACTAGGATTAGTGAATTCAAGGTGCATTACAAAAATAACGGATGGTTTTCCAATCCCTAAGATACCGCTAAATCAATATCCTCCCATGGAATATTAGAAGCCTCAATTGCGAAGGTAAGAAAATTCTTCTTAAAAAAAATGAATTCTAAAAATCTGGTATCTATGATGATATAGGATACTAAAACTTCTAGTGAATCCATTTCAAATTTAACAAGTAAATGGGGAAGATACTACTGAATCACTATTATATATTTCCAGGCACATTTAGGGAACCTTACTATCATATGGAAGACCAAGGAAATTCATATTTTAAATCCTTTTTTTTGGATTTTTCATCCTTACTTTCCAATTTTGAATAATTGGATGTAGTGATACTTGTCTCCTATCAAATGTATATGGCCGAGCCTTTCCTAAGGATAATCCTCTTTTCCCCCATTCTCTCGCTATAATGCATAATCTTCTCTCCCCTACAGGCCCTAGATCATCGTTGATGATTTCATTCTAATCAAATCATTTGATGAGAAATTTGCAAGCATAAGGCAACTTGATGTAGACTTTTCTCTCTTCCAAGGCACAATGCTGAACCTAAATTTGGTTGATCTTGATACGATCAAAGAAATTCTCACATGGAACAATAGACGAAGAAGAGTGCAACAAGTGGCATCAAAACTAGATTTCCTTCTGGTTCTCCTATATATCATGACCTAGGACATCTTTTTGGAGGCATCCATACTCATGATTCATTTCTATAACCACTATCGTATGTGTTCAAATATAAACATTAAGTCTATACGTTACAATATAGATTTCCTTTCCAAGAATATTTGGCTACTTAATTGAGACATGTAGGAAAACATAAAGCAATGATGGGGAGACGAAGCTTTGGAAGGCTAAGTCTATGTATACAATCCAACAAAAATTGAAACACATAAAATGAAAACTTAAAGGTTGTAATAAAACTAAATTTGACAACATTATGTTGGAGGAATGCAAGCTGGAGCAGAAAATGGAAGTCATACAACAAGAAGCCATTCTCTATGTCTGTATTGGTGGGTCAAAATGTACCATCAATAATAAGGGTATCTACTTGGTATGATTTCCTAATTAGACCTCCCACCATTTGCAATAGGATTCCCATCTGATAACTGGCACCATTGCCACCATGTTTTTGTATTTACTCATGATATTTCAGTGAAGAGATAGTAATGTGAAGGGATTGTGAAATACCTAGAGAGTGAGGATGAAGAAACCAACAATTGATAAACATGAAGTACAAAGTAAAAAATATAACAACACAACAATAAGATAAAGTATACCTTAATAGGATTTAGTTAACTAAAACCATCCAAGACATACAAGAATAAGTAGGACATCAATTTCTAATTGCAAAGTAGTTCACAACTAGTAGGTAGTGTAATGTGTGGACTGAAAGGGACTATCTGCAGCAAACATATTAGGAATAAACCAAGAATTAGTTCATTAACATATAACTCATGTGAAATCAAACATTAACACATAATAGAAGTACCATATAGCCATTTGCAACCATCATGAAATTGCATGAGAATATATGCCAAGAGCGAAGATCTTCTTATTAACAAAGTTAAAATTTCAAATACATGTGTCACACGTTTACCAAAATCCAATAGTGGAAGGCATGTTGGTCATATAATATCCAACATAAGTTCCTAGCCTCACCACAACTATGTCCAAAATCAACAAGAGTAAGAGTGTTCCCAACCACCGAAGTGCTAACCGTTATCTCCATGCTCAAAGACTCAAGTGCTATAATCACCTACCTTAGAGGCAAGGGGATACATGTACACAAAAGGTAGGTGACTCTTCACCTTCCTCATGTCTATTTAACTACCTCATAGCCTATTCAAATTTAATTAAATTTCATATTATTATGATTTTTGCATGACTTTTAGCATTCATTATTTTCGTAATTGTGACAAAAATAATATTTGTAATGTGACAAAGAAATACAATGAGTTTCGATGTTCCAACTTAGGAGGTAAATTTTGAATTTTAGAAGAGATTCTTTGCTATCTTAGACAAACCCTAGAGTAGTTGCAATTCATGATATGAAGACTTATCCAAAATCTACACTTACTGTTATTCTAAGGATAGAAAATCCATAAACATGTCCAATACACTTTGGTGAAAGCTATTTAATACATCGTCACCAAGCTTTTAATATAAATACTACAAACAACCTCAATGTGGTACTCCTAGTTTTTCATGATTACAAGTGGTTTCATGTACAATACCACAATGTTGTACACTAATGATAAATCATCTAGGGTTATTGTGTCTTTCCATATCTACCTCCAGGTAAAAAAAGATATGATTGAAGGTTGAGTTGCAGGCATGAACATTGTCAGAATCATCCATTATGGAGTTTAAATGTTAAAAAAGTTACAAATCTTGTTTTCTAATCAAATTTCTTAGGCTAGCATATGTCAAATCTCGGAAACACCCATACCACTATCTACAAATATTATTTCTAGCAGTTCAACCTCATTTTCCTTCAAATTTCCATCACATTTGTCAACATTAAATTTTTAGAATTGTTACCATCCTCAAACTACATTAAATATTTTTCCCTCTAAGATAGGTAATCACCTTCAATTTCACCCATATCACCCGAATCAGAATTGAACCTTTTTTTTGTAATTCTTGTATGAGATTGGATTTGAATTAAATTGACATGATGAACATGTGGTTTGTTTAATACTTTCATCATAGGAACGCTTAAGTAAGTGTGAAAATATAAAAAGATAATGAGTTCCCTTGGAAGACTAGACACAATGTTGGTGATTTGATTAAGGATAGTAGTGTGCCCATCCTTTATGAAAGGGAATAAAGGGTGCACTCACAAATTACTATTAATACTTATCGAATAAGTTGCATCCAAAGTGTCGGTGATGATAAAATAGCTCCAAGTGATCATTTGTAACCAATACCTATAAACCCTACCTATAATACATTTAACATTGTCCATCCATTGATTCTTTGTCTCATTTTCCATTTTGAAAAATAATTTCATTTTAAGTCACTAACAGGGGATTCTTTAGACTTTCTTTCACACCACCAACAAACTCTTCATATTCCAACTTTTCATCATTGTCTCCTTTTATAGGTTGAGGTGTTGAAGATATCGTTAGAAACCTTGAGCACTACTGAGAGGGGGAGGGGATTAGTAGTGTGACTTATCAACAAACTTTACCCTTTCTTAAACTTTAACTAAATCACACACTTGATTAATCCACCACTCCCTCGAGTTTGTAGGTCACCATCCATACGAAGCCACCATTCCCTTGAATTTTTAGGCTACCATCAGCTAGAAGCCACTACTCCCAATAAGTCTCACCCATCCACCACTGGATAGAAGCCACCACTCCCAAGTTCCTAGAACACTACCTAAATGATGAAACTACACCCTGAATATTGAGCCTTAACTCATCTCATTTTCATACTACACTCACAAGTATAATAATAACATTAACACAACTATAAGCAACCACCAATATACTCATACATATTTAATCAAAAAAATATAGAATTTGTAAACCACACGACAAGCTGTTGCATGCACACATTAAACACACTCTATCAGTAGCATAACTATTTTGAACATAATGACTCAGGGCTCAACAAGAATCTCTAGTGTACAAGTAATCTATGGATTTCATAAAATCATCCATATCAAAGTTCTCACACACAATTGCCTCAACTCCTCCTTACTACAAAATGAAATTTATGTAGAAAATTCTTAGAAACATTATATATCCAAATAATACAACCATGGATACCCTAGATCACATATTACTACAACCATCTAAAACAAGTCCTACAATCACAAAATATTAGTCATATAATCAAACAATTGTACAAATCTCAATCTCTATTGACAAAGAAGAGAAATTTGAATTTGATAGCAGCTCTTAGTTGATGAGGTGGCTAACTATCTTTGAGCATTTTCCTCCAAAAATTATGCAAACTAGGGTCCATTCATCCCTTATTATATCCCAATATGAGTTAGCTATGTAAACACTGAGAGAGATTATTGTAGATAAATATTTCCTTGAGATAAATCTCTCTCAGGTTCTGAAAATTAAGCTCCAGTTGTTCCCAATATTCTCTGCAAAAGGGTGATTGAAACAGGACTTTGCACAGTCCAAAAATAGGTTGTAAATATGTAAATGTATCTCTCATTATGAAATATATGTGTAAAATATGAAGTAGGTTATTGTAATTAATCATCCTAGGAACAAAAACCTCCTCCCGTTTATCAAGAGTCATCTCTGATTGGCGATAACATGTTCTATAAAAGTATAACTAAACAAGAAAATTTAGGAAAATATGTCTGCAAAGCTACATCTATATATCCAAATCCATAATATCTGTTATAAAAATGAGAGAGGGTTTTATACATGAGGATTTTGGAAGCAAAAACCTCTTTTGGTTTCTAAAAATTCGTCCTCATTGGTTTGAAAACCATTTTTGAAATCAATGTGGAGTATAGGAAAGAGCATAGTTTCAATTGATCATGAGATAGATGAATGACGTGGATGTAGGAAGTGACATGGCAATTGGTGAATGGAGGGTAACATAACTAGGCATGCATGGGATATATGGTGGGGAAGGAGAGTGGTAAGCAGAAAGGTGGTAAGTAGTTTTTGGAAGGGGGTTAAAGTGGTAGGTGGCATTGTGAGGGGGGATGTGAAATGCAAAGGGGAAGACATGTAGCATGGGACTGGTGGGGTAAAACCACCTTTTTGGATCCCCCCTTCCCCCCCCCTCCTTGCAGGTAAAGCTAGGATGGAGAAGGTGTGTCGAAAAGGATTGTGAGCCATCGATTTATGGAGCAAGAGGATCGAGGAGTGGGAACGCTGCACTATTTAACCTCATGTGAAAAAATCCCTTTTTGTCGTTTTCAACCTTACAATAAAATTAAACTATAGTACCAAGGCCTTTATTACGGTTTTATTTAATCACATTTAAATGATGTGATTAATTTAATCTAAATATATTTAATTATCCTCCAATGCTGCTCTTTGTCTTGCAAGCATATTTTTTAATTTTTCTTAAGGTTTTGACCTTTTTTGGAAATAATTTACAATATGGAATATTATTTACAACATGTAAAATATAATAATCACCATCAAGTGACCTATAATAATTATAGCACCCTAGCAGATAGGACCAATCGAATGGTGCCTTGTTCTAGATATTATTGCACATCAATGTATCTAGACAAGGTTTCATTTGTTGGGATAACTTGATTGATATTATACATATCAATATATTGTTTCTATCTAGATGTGTCCTCTTCTAGTGAGTTAACTTCTTGTATGATTAATAGGCAGAGATCATGAACTTTGATAGTGTGAAATAGCTTGAATTCAAAATTATAATCTTGTAAACTTGTCATCGAGTATATTGTTCTTTCTCCCAAATCTTGTTGTACAAACATAGATCTCACTACTGGCTTAGGAATAAAGATGATAACATGACTTCTCAGAAGGTAAGGCCTAAAATTTTTCACTACCTTATAGAATGAATATGCCTATTTATCTATGGTGATATAGTTTAATTCTGATCCATGTTTCCCTGCACTTATAAATGATATCGATCATTCATTGTATTGATTGTCTTTCTGAGTTAAGATGGATATGATTTTTTCATAAAAGTAAAGGGTATATAACAAGAAATATTTGTTGAAGTATGGACTCCACAATGTTAGAGCCTTGGTTATAGCTTTCTTGATTTGGGTGAAAGCTTATTTTTCCCTCTGATCCCATTTATACATCACATCCTTCTTAACCATATCCTGTAAATTATTGATAGTTGGTGCATATTCAAAGATAAAATTTCAAATATAATTTATCTTTCCCAAGAAGGACTACATAGCTTTCTTTTTTATATGATATGGAATTTGCACAATGGTTTTGACCCATTCTAGGTCCACTTTAACTCTTCTCTTTTCTATGATGCGCCCCAAAAGGGTTCCCTCGGACACTTTGAAAAATATTTTCTTATGATCTTATGCTATACTATATTTCCCACATTTCTCAAAGATTTGCTTGAAATGACGAAGATGATCAAATATTTTCTTATAGAAAATTGTGATGTCATTCAAATAGACAACCACACTCTCTCCAATTAATCCTCGAAGGGCAATGTCCATAGCCTGTTGAAACATCAAACCAACATTGATTAGGCCAAATGGAATTGCACCTAAATGTGAATGCACCCAATTTTATTCTAAATGGTGTCTTTATTCCATTAGGTTATGCTATAAGAACTTATTTGTGACCTAAAAATCCATCTAGTAGTGAGAACATTCCAGGTCTGGATACTATTTGGAGAAGATGTTCCATGGATGGAATGGGGTAGTTGTCTTTTTCATAACCTTATTTTATATTTTGGAAATGTAAACATAGGTGTATTTTACCAGATTTCTTTGTAGCTAGATCCAAGTTTAATACCGAAGTGGAGTGGTGAACATTGAAAATTATCTCGTCATCCAACAACTTTTTTAGTTCCTTCCGTATGAGAGGTTCAATTGTAGGATGAACCTTCCTCAAATTTTTTTAGAATGGCATCAACACTTCACTTATGAGTATCACGTGTTGAGTGATTCAATTATCATAAGTTTTCAAATCATCATAATTCGAAGTGAATACCAGTCAGTACCGTTTGAATATGGAGATAAAAGAATGTCGCTCTAAAGGAGAACAACATGTATCAAGATTCACATACTTTGGATCTTCCTTAGTTCCCAAGTTAATTTTTTCACACAACAATGTAGAGCTTTGGGTATTTGTTTTCTTTGGTCCCCTAAAATTGTTTTGTGAGTCATAGATCTTCTATAACGAAACCATGCCATTAGGAATGGAATTTCAACTACATACTTCAACTCCATCTCTTAATGACATCTTGTGCTCATCCTCATTGTATTCACGATATTTTAATACATCAACATTAGCCATAGAGTCAAATATCTTTTGGTCATCATTGAATACACATAACTTAGTTATGTAGTCCATGATAGAGGGCTCATAGACAATTTCAATTGAAAAACTAGCTCTAAGCAGAGATAACCTACCAGTTGCATTCGCTAAAGTATGAATGACAACATTGTTAATCCTAGAAATAGACTTAATATTAAAGGATTGAAATGAAGAAATGAGCCCCCATACCTCCTGTGGATAGCTTATGGAATTATGTTTTATACATTGAAATGTATTTCATACTTGACGTGTGACAATATTTAAATCACCTATTACCTTAATGCATCTAATTTTAGGTTGATGGCCTTCTTCATCCCTAGTATGAGTGCTTCATACTTTATGATATTATTCATGCACTCAAAATTCAATTCGAATGAAATCAAATACCTGTCATTTCAAGGATCGTTCAGGATAAAACTAAATTGAGCACCTTCATGCACCTTGGAGCCATAAAAATAAAAATTCTGTTGACATTATGATGTATATGTTGTACTTGATCTCAACCCACTTGTAGTAGAACAACTCACTTGTATATGGTAACTAGATGAATCTGCAGAAGAGCTATCAGATGTGACATAATGCATGACAATAGTGTCTATTGATGTGATGAAATGTAGGGCAACTTCAAGGAATCAGTTTAGAAGGCAACTCACTCAGATGAAAGATCACAGTATAGCAGCTAAATAGCAAATAATTATATATCAGTCTTCACAGAATGAAGAAAGAGAGGTATATGCAGGTTCACCATTGACCAAGCTATGTATGCATGCAGGTTCATTGTATGCAAGTCACATATATGTACACACGCACTTTCACAGAAGGAAAATCATGTATACCTTGGAAAACTAAATTTTTGGTCCGAAGTATTTGGTCCATGGTATTTTGATCCATGGTATTGGTCCAAGGTATCTGGTCTGAGGTATTAACCCTAGGTATTTGGTGCAAGGTATTGGTCCTAACTGGTTTAGCGTTTGATGAAGGATAAGATCTAATGACGTACCATGATCTTAAGGCTTGAAGTGAATTATATTTATGTGGTTTGATCATGTATCTAAATAAGTAGCACATGTTGTAGTCTGTAAATACGATGATCTGGATATGGCTGAAGTCTAGAATAGTTGTAATGTTTAAATCATCATTTACAGATCTATACGCAGGTTCACCTTAGAAAAGAAGCATATACATGCTAGTTCTGCATATCAAAGCAGTGTATACATCATAAATTTCATTTGTAGATCTGTACGCTGGTTCACTTTGAGGAAAACACGTATGCATGTAGGTTTGACACATGGAAGTAGCGTATACCTTATAAAATATGTTTTAGTTGCTTCTATTTGTTGTTACAATCTTTTGGGTTTTGGCTTGGGTTCTAGTTATTGTATTCTAGTGGCAACATTCTGAATGATCAGATTGATGGGTTTTCAAAGTGATTGATCGATTCAGTTGTGGTTGGTTCAAAAGGAGATTGGTTGATGTAGATATATTTGATGATTGAATGATGTTTTTGATGGATCTAGTCTGAAAATTTATGAAACGTGGTCCTTGGAAGAAAAGATAAGGTTGTAGCCTTCTATAGATTGGCACCTATGTACTAGTAAACATATTAGCTAGTACACCAGCTAGGGGGTTGTAGCTCCCTTCTCATAGAAGCTGGAGAATGAGAGAAGGTTGTCGCCTTCTACAGGTAGAAGCCTGCGTATTGGTATAAGACTGAACCAGTACAAAAAAATTGTAAACAAAATTTTATTATTATAAAAAAGAAGATAGAGATGACAACAGCAGGTGGTTTTCACCCACATTGGGTTTCCACCTTATATCTTGGTGTTCATGTGTGTTGCTTATGTGTGACGCTTTATTCTATTTTTACTGCACTGTATAATAAATTCTTGATATACTGGTTAACGTTCAATGCATGATAATTTGGGTAAATCAAAAAGATCTCTACATATACGTTTGTTGCATTAAGTACAGGTACGTATACATTCTAGTTCACTAAGCTGAAGTAGCATATACAAATCAGTTTTGAAAATTAAATTATTGATATAATAATATTGATTCACCCCCCTCTCAGTATTATTTCCAACAATTGGTATCAGAGAAGGTCCTTCAGAAGAAGCTTGATCACTTCAAGGAAGATCCAACATCATAAGTAGTCAAGAAAGTGGGGGATCCATCAGACCGCCAATCTTTGATGGGAGAAACTTTGTTTATTAGAAGGTAAGAACCACAACCTATCTTCAATCACTTGGAACATATGTCTGGGAAATCATGGAAGGAGGATATACATTTCTATCAGCAATTCCTACAGATAGGATAGGTAAAAACCAATATGAAACCAATGACAAGGTTGCCAATACATTATTGGGAAGTCTGTCTCAATCAGAGTTTGTCAAAGTTATGCAACCCAAATCAGCCAAAGAAATATGGGACAAAATCGTTCTAAGCTACGAAGGAGACTCTCACGTAAAATGTGCTAAACTACAAACTCTCAGAAATCAATATGAAACTCTCAAGATGCACAATGATGAAAGTATAGCTAGCTACTTCTTACATATAGATGAGGTTGTTAATTGCATGAAGAATATGGCTGAAAAGATAAAGGAATTTACCTTAGTTTAAAAAGTATTAAGATCCTTGTCTGCTAAATTTGAATCAAAAGTATATGCCATAGAAGAAAAGCAAGATCTACAGACTATTACTATGACACAACTTCACAAAATCTTAACTCCCTTTGAGATGAGAAAAGGAGGTCCATCAGATATGAGAGAAGCCGCATTTAAAGCTTCAGCAAAAGGAAAAGAAGAAATCAATGAATCAAGACATATTTCAGAAGAAGAAGAGGAAGTAAACTTTGTCAAGAAGTTTCAATGGGGCTCTAGAAGATTCAGAGGTAGACTACCTTTCAAATGTTTTACCTGTGGTAGAGTCATTCATTATGCTGCCAAATGCCCTTATAAAGATAAAAAAGATAAAGGGAAGGAATCTGTAAAATGGAATAGAAAACAAAGTATAAGTAAAAAGAGCTACTATACTCATGAAGATAGCGATGGTTTATCAAATAGTGATGAAGATTAAAATAGTAATGACTATAGACTTATGATGGCTTATGAAGATGATGATTTCTTGGATGCTTTATATGAAGATGACCTTTATGAAGAAATCTCTAAACTCAAAATCTATTTATAAGAAAAGAATATGATTATAGATACCTTGACATACCAACTTGCTGAAAGAGAAAAACATAATGAAAAACTAGAATGTGAAATTGTCAGTCTAAGAAAGGATCTTGAGAAAACAAAAGCTCTCAATCTTAGGTTTTCTAAAGGATCAGAAACCTTAAGTGAAATCCTTAAAGTGCAGCGTTCTCCTCTGATAAATACAGGACTTTGATATATTGAAGAAGCATCTCAATCGCATAAGCCGTCAACCTCCACTAAAAGCTATCTTGATGCAGCAAAGAGTAGTGGACAGTTTGACAATCGTCAGCAAAGGCATAAAGCAAATAACCAGGTAAATGAGGCTCAATTTATTACAAGGATGAACAGAAGCCACAACCAACCTTAGGTGAATCATACTCAATTTTCTTCAAAGATGAATATCAATAGAAACTACAATCACCAGGTCAGTAGATTTGATAATCGCAAGAACTTCTTTAATGATCAATGTTTCTCATGTCATAATTTTGGACACAAAGCTACTCAATGTGTTTCTTACAAAACCATCATGACTAGATAAGCATGAAATCAAAGGAATGTGACAGGGATCAAGAAAAGTTCCTATAATAACTTTTCTCTTCTTTAAAATGAAATAGAATGCTCAATTTGTAACAACTTTGGCCATGAAGAATCTAAATGTAGGAGAAAATTTCGACAAATATCTCAAAAGGAGAAAACTACATTAATTCCAAAAATATGGAGAAAGAAATAACCACAAACAGAAAGATGTGGTATAGCCTTGTATGCAGAAGGACAAGAAAACCAGTGGTAAATCGAAAATGGATGCTCAAAACACACGACAGGTGAAAAAGAAAAAATACACTCATATAATGCCTTAGAAAAGGAAAAGAGTGTCTCATTTGGAAATGACACTCCTGCTGTCATAAAAGGTGTTAGCCTCCTATTGCAATAGGTTTCATATTTCATGATTGACTATTTTACATGCCAAATATGTCATCTTTTCATGCTGCAAGGTTCCATATTTCCAAGAAGTTCCATTTTGAAGAATCACACCATTTTTGAAGAGTTTTATAGTTAAGGGAAAGACAATTAGCTTAATCTTGGCTTCCCTAGGTTTAAATTGCTTGTTTTAGAAGATAGAGAATGAATATCTGTCCAAACAGCTTAAGCTTGGTAGATGAGTAGCTAGGTAGAGAAATGAAGGAGCCCAACTGCTTAATCTAGGCCCTTGGAAGAGATAAGGGTACATTTAGATAGGAGGGCAGTCAAAAGAAAAGAAGATAATCAGGGTCTGCAAGTCTAAGTGCACCCACTCAAAAGGAAGAAAAAATGTTAGGTGTATTAGGCTGGGTAGGTAGTTTGAGGTTGCAGAAGCAAGGTTTTGATCAGTTTTGTCTTATCAAAGGAGAGCTCATCTCATCAATGACAGAAGTGTCAAAGCAGTTATTTTGATGGCAGAACTTTGGAAGAATGTCTAATTCCCCTTCTATTCCCCCATAAATCACTCACTAACATCCCCTTGAGGACCTTGGGATCTGCCCAATAAGTCCTGCTATCACTTCTTTTTTGTAAAATACTAAGTCAAGCTTTGACTTTCTTCAATGAAAAGAAGCCACATTTCTTGTGTAAAAATCATTTCTCCATATTCCATTCAGTACTATGCCTAAGTTTCATTTCGTAAACTTAGCTTCATGCCCCTACACTTTCACTTCACAAGGTCATATTAACTCCTAACTCTATTATCTAGCTCCCTATATCATTTCCTTATACCCTATTATACAAAAAGATATATAAAATTCCAAAAAATAATACATATTCCCATCCCCTGGCACTATAGCCCTATAACACCAGTTTGGGGAAATGCTAAGTTCATTTGGGGCTTGGCATTAGCCTCTCCGCGTTCAAACCTGGAATTAATTTAACATTTGGTTAAATTAATAACCATTCCCTTCCCTTTCCTTACCCATAACCCTTAATGTTTTACCCTGCACGCTCACATTTTCGGGTTTTGTTTAAATATTTGATTAAACAGTCAAACTCTACCCCCGGTGCACATACCATAACCCACAAACCCAAATGTTTAAACCCCCGCCATATAAACAAATGATATAATATTCAGCAGACCCCGTACATTATCATACCCGCAGCTCACAGTTCCGTCCACCATCGGATCGGGCGCTCCCCATCCGACGGATCTCACTGATTTCGGAGCCACCCCGACGTTTAATATCTAGCTTCTGATAGTGTAGCGGTTTCTCCGCCGTACAGAAGACAGGTGTCCTGTTTTGATTGTATTGGGCGGGCTCTAACAAATACTGCCCCCGTACAGAAGCCGGTTTGATGAAACCACAAATCACCTTTTGTCTCTCCGCCCCTGACGTCAGCGCCATGTCGCCACTCACGTCACCTCCGCGTCAACCCGCCACTGCTCCTCTCACCGCCAGCTCATCTGTCAGCATCCCTACCCCGCCTTTTGTCCTCTACCATGTCACCCTGCTGTACTGCCACATCATCTGCCACCTATCCTCCGCTGATGTCACTGCCACATCACCCTGCCATACTCGGGACCCATCGATGATGTCATGCTGACATCATCACAGAAAAGGTGCAAAGGGCGAGAATCGCGTCAAAGAATTCCTGAAATGAGAAACAGAGGCAAAGGGCGAGAATCGCGCATTGCTAAGAAAAAATACTCAAAATGGAGAGATTCTTATCGCTCGGCTACCTGCAAAACCCAAAAAATTCACAAGAGGCAACGTTGGAAATAGAGAACTAAAGAAAAGACAACAGGCAGAGAGAGTCAAGATATGACTACGACAATTTTATAAAAGGGCCAAGTATGCATACCGAAAGCAGGATAACAAAGCAGTGACTCAGCGAAGCACCAGGGCAGCAGGCCCATAAAACACAAATTAAAAGCACCGCCTCAGCCGACTCAGTTGATCCCAAAAGTCTAAATTCTTTGACTGAACGGATAGCTAACACCCTAAATATCTACTGCAGCCTTTACTCTTTCATCTACTATTCCTCAAGAGTTGGTAAAAAGTTATGAGTTATTAACTCATCAACTAGATATTTTTTAACTCATATTTTGTATAAATACTTCCCCACAGAACATATTTGGGGTTGGTTGGTTTATAATCCTCATTCTAGACTTGCGCTGTATACTTTGAGAGCTCTATAATCAAAGACTGCTGGAATGCTTTGGATGAAGAACTATCTGTTGTGTTATTTAATGGCCAAAGAGTGACTGTGGAATTATTGTGTTACTACATGGCTCAATAAGTCTTTTCTTACCTCTGTTTACAGTTTATATATGTTTACGCCACCATCGAGTTACCATCTAAATAGCAAGAAAGAAGAATAGCTTAGGCTTTGCTTGACTGCACTCTATGCTCAGTTCTTGTTATTTCTATATGTTTTCTTCAGAAATGGTTATGAATATGCATACTTAAATGATCATGTTTACCTTGTTTCTTTCACATATGACTATTATTTAGGAATTCTTGACTGCTCCTAGACAAACTTTCATTCACCTTCCCTCTCTGTTAGCTAATGAAAGATTCTTAGTTTCCTTTCATCTCTGACCTTCATTCCATCTTTATTCCAGCTTGATATTGTTCTATGTGTAGCTATCCTGCTTTGTATTCCTCTTGTGACCAAGAAAACACAACAACAAGCCCTAATCCATGACTCCATTCCCAATGGCTTGAACTTCTCACTCTATGCATCCCAACTCTGCTTGAAAACATCATCCTTCCCACCAAAACCAAAACAAAACCCATGTACACCATAACTAGCCTAAAATCAACCCAAAACAAAGCTAAATTTTGAAGAGAGAGCCCTCTCTGACTGCAGGCAATCTAGGACCTGCAGCACAAATATTGGTTTGTAGTTACCTCGGCTATATCCCTTAAGGAGCCAAGGGACAACCTGAGTGATAACACATTGGCAACTCCACTGGGGACTTATTCAGAAAATCCCAAAAAACTAGTTAGAAGCTGGCTCCCAAGAAGAAAACACGTAATACTAGGTCAAATCCAGACCCAAATCCCCCAGCTGTTTTTGAAAATCCCACTTTAATATTTAGAAACCTTAGCAAACAAAAACAAGAAGAGTTTGCTAATTCTACTCCTAAAATAGTTCAGCCAAGCTGTTTTCCAACCCGTGTTAAAGTTTTGTTTCATCCAACCCCTACTTCCCCTTGTTCGTCATCCACCTCTCCAAGCACCTTTTCCACACCTCCATTCACTGCGCATACTAGCACCACCACCACTGTTATTACAGTTGTTCCAACTGTTCCTGTCGTTCCACTTATCCCTGTAAATATGGCTAATAGATATGCACCTTTACAGTTACCTGCAAATCCAGGGGCTATGCCTCAGGATTATCAAACCAAAATCACATATTTTGATGGTACTGGTTCTGGCATAGCCCTGCATCATACCAAGAAAATGTAGGAATATTTTGAGAATTATGAAATAGATGATGATAGTGTAAGAATGAAGATTTTTGTCCAAAGTTTAACAGGAGATGTAAGGCCCTGGTTTAGAGCTCTTCCTGCAAATTCCATAGCTGACCCGGAGGACCTTTACCAAACATTTCTTAACAGATGGGAGAAGAGGAAGGACCCTCTGCACATATTATCCGAGTATGAAACTGTTAGCCTCCTATACCAATAGGTTTTCATCTTTCATGATTGACAGTGGAGGTGCCAAAAATGTTCACCTTCCATACCACTAAGGTTCCATTTTTGTGAAGAAAGCAGACAGTTAAAAAATGTAAAGAGGGTATGCCTTAAAACAAAAATCAAAGGGCAAGAAAATGAATTGGTCAAAAATAAAAAATAAAAGAAATGAACCCCAAACAAAGACCAAGAAAGTGGCTAGTCCAAATTGCCACTGCTACTTTGATGGGTGGCCCAACAGCACAAGCTGGGCCTCTCCATGTTTTAAATTTCATGTTGTAGACTAGAGAGGAAGTACCTGTTCAAACAGTTCAAGCTTGACAGATGACTAGGTGGATAGAGAAAGGAAGGAGCCCAACTGCTTAATCTGGGCCCTTGGAAGTCATAAGGGTAGACCTAGATAGGATGGCAGCAGAAAGAAAAAGAGAATTATCAGGGTTTGCAAGGCTAAGTGCACCCATACAAAATGAAGAAAAAATGTTAGGCATAATAGGCAGGGTAGGCAGTTGAAGGTTGCAGAAAGCAAGATCCAAGCACATCACTTGAAGTAAATCACAAAGTGGCCATCAGCAGGAGAAAGGCAAGAGCAATGGCCTATTTGGCATAACTACTAAACCATCACTAACTTCCCTCCTCCCCTTCAAAAAGTTTCTTACTAACCTCCCCATGAGCACTGCAGGATCTGCCTGATCAGTCCTCCTTACACCCTTCATTTGTACAAATTTCATGTCATAAATGACTTCTTCCTTTGAAAAGAAGCCACATTTCTTGTGTAAAAATTCTTTTCATTTTGATCTACTTCCTAACTAAGTTTGATTCCTGAAAAGCTTAGTAACTACCACTTCCCATTCTCATTCCCCTCCCAGTACTAATTACTAACTGTATCTACATTAAATCCCCTATGTTCCCCTTTCCCTATTATTATAACACCATGGTGTATAAACCCCTAACATGTATAAATATCCCCCCTTCAGCATTATAGCTGAATAGCTGGTCTAAGGGAGACATTAGTCCACCAGGGACTATGGTCAACCCTGCTTTGGGATTACTCTAACCTCTGGTCAGAGTAATAACCTATACTAAACCCTCATTTCCCCTCTTTTCCAAAATTTTCATAAAAAACCCCCTTCCCTCTGCTCAAACCTAACTCTAACCCTTTGTTCCCCCCCCGACAGATTAATCCATACCCCAAAAAACCCACAGAAACTCCCTAACCCAAAGTTCTAATCCCGCGCAATTTAAATAAATATTTTATTATCGGGCGGGACCCAACCCAAAGTTGCACGATGGGTCGGGGCGCCCGCCAGCCGTCCATCATCCGCCGCCCCCGATCCAACGGTGGGCGGTCTTTTTCAAATCCCGACCTGTCTCCCTTTAACGTCCGGGGAGATGGCGGTATTGGTGGCCGTATACAGGACGCGTGGCAATCGGCGGGGTTGTTCGGAGCCCCCCTCCCCGATACCGCCTTCGCCCAAAGGTGGTGCGGGGAGACCGCTTACCACCTTCCCCGATACAGCCTCCCTTGTCGCATCACCTCCACGTCTTCATGACGTCGCCTCACCGACCCCCACCCCCGCGCTTCGTAGCCCTCCACGTAACCTTACCACACCATACCGCCCGCCACCATGTCCCACCACGCTGGCCTCCAGCTCAGCGCCCACGTCACCCTCCGTACCCTGGGCCCGCCATGACGTCATGCTGACGTCATCGGCGAAAAAGCGCCAATGACCCTTTTTGTCCAAATTTGTCGTTAAAATGTGCGTTTTCAACCGTTTTGTGTCATTGTCATTTGAAATAGTCGCCAGAGACGTTGTAAGCTATCCAAGTGTGAAATTCACCTCCAACCGCCAAATTCAAAGTTGCAGCTGCCACAACTTATCAATTCAACTACATTGTGCACCCGCTGCTCAGCCCCAAGGTTTTCCGCACTGTTCATCCAGGTATTCACCGCAATTTTCTTGTTTTGCCCCTCTGCATGCCGTTTCTCTGCAAATTCTCCATTAAGCACTTGTCAAATACCAAATTGAAGACTATCTACTACTTAAATTTGAACTAAGCAACCTGCATTGCCCCAGCTCCATAATTTGATATTTAAGCGACAAACTCACAGTCTAAATTTACAAATTTATCCTCGAGCTGCCCGGCATTGTTCCCTTTTGCCGAGTGCATGCCCAAAGCTACATTTCACCAATTTGAATCCTACACACCCTCTGCAATTCATCCTCACCAATTCACAATCCCTATGAATTTACCCAAGCAAAGCAGAGACAGTCCTGCATAGCCTGCCTATTCCATTTGAAGAGAATTTCTAGCATTATCTACATTGAATCTGTCACTTGAGCTTTGAGCAACCTTGCAAGCTATTGCACTTACCTTGTTCAAATCAGAAACTACATAATGGCTGCTCCTGCACCCACAGCTCTCAGTGTTGCCCCCATAAATGCACCAAATAAAGACTTCGAGTCCTTGCCTCTTGCTGACAGAGATTTCCTCATCCAAGACTTTGTGGGTGATAGGAACCATTTGCAGACCTTTAGGGAATTGAGAGATGATTACTTAAACAATAATGACAAATATGGGATATGGGAATCCAATCTCCCTTACTACTTCCTCCCCTCTGTCAATATCTTTCCAGAGATTATCCGACTGTGTGCTGAGAATTATGATGCCAGTCAAAGAGCTGTCAAGTCTCCATCTGGGAGCATCCTCTTTCACATTAATGCTGAGTCCATCAACCAGATGCTCAATTTCAAACAAACTCAGCTGTTGTTCCCTTTCTCTATGAACTATCTGTTGGATACAGGTGCCAAGATGTCCACTGCTGACATTCAGAAAGTCACCCAGACTTTTATGAGGCCAGACCGCCAACCCACAGGGCCACCTCCCTATTTGTATGTGCACTTCACTGAGGTAGGCAAGCTTCTGTTGGACATGATTGCCTATGTGTTGGGGTCCAAAACCAGCGAATTTGTTGATGAGATAGTGCTGGTGTTACTCGCTGCCTATAGCCCAGGCCAACCTCCTCCCTACAAATACAATTTTGCCAAGTTCATAGCCAACAGAATACATGAGCAGCTTTTCAGAGTAGACAGGGAGGGCATCTTCAAGTATTCATCTTACATCTACCACCTATTTATGTACTATCAGTCTGAGGCTTTTCCATGCCACATTAAAAAGCTCGATTCTAAAGGAGAAAGAAGATCTATTATCTTCTGGACATCTGTCTTCCACCGAGTGCAAAATTCACCTTATTCTTATTGTGAATTCATTGACCAATTTGTTTATCCAGTCTCTTGTTTGTTGATGAGGTCCCCTCCTCCCAGAATGTCATTTGAAATACAGAAAGTCCTGCAGCTCTCCAAGAATTATAAAATAGGTGATTGGTACCTATACCAGGATCATACAGTCATCAGAATCTATGGCTGTGAGCTCTGTCCATACAGGCTCCCAAAATATGTGCCCATGAGACTGTTTGCCTTGGAGTATTATAGGCAGCTCATTCACTCTGATCTCACTCACTTCCACAGCTCCAAAAAGAAAGCCCATCTCAAGTTCAAGCACCACCTAGGCCCCTTCATTATGAATAAGAAAGAAGGATGGCAAGATGCTGAGCTAATCCTTAAAGACAAGTACATGCTCTCCAAAAGCTTCCGGTGGGTCCCCTATGACCCTGAAGGCTTCATCACTACTAGAAGAGTCAAGTACAGGCTACTAGGCTATGAGCATTGCAAATATCCACACATTGAACAGTATGCCAATCAGCAAGAATGGAAACCTGATACATTAATTGAAAAATTGACTGAGGAAGAGATAATGCAAAAGAATGTCAAGGATTTAGAAAAGACTCTTGACCTAGATTCTATGCAGTAGGTACCCTTCAAACGACTGCACCCAGTAGGAGAAGGGACCTCGGCCACAACAACTGCACCAGCCACACAGGCACCTTCTACAGCAGCACCAGGTACAGATAAAGGTAAAGGGATAATGGGAGCTGAAGAGGAAGCACCAAAAGAACAACCTGCCCCTTCAAGTGAGTAGCAACAAGAGCAGACCCCCCCTCCACAAACTGAGCCACCAGCAGCTCCAATCTTGCAAACTCCAGCACATGAGGAGAGGGGTAAGAAGAGAGAAAGAGAAGAGTCCACTCCTGCAAGTGGATCCTCCCAGCAACCGGAGACCAAAAGGCAAAGGGCTGACTCCCCTGAGATAGAAGTAATCAGTGAAGAAGTCCTTGACAGCTCAAGGAAAGATGGGGAGGGCAGCCAGCAAACAGGTACAAGCTCCTTTCAGCAGGAGCAGGGAGTGCAGCTTGGCTTGGAGGTGTCATCCTCCACTCAGCAGAGCAAGAAGCCTAAAAGCACTAAGGCTTCTTTCAAGCAAATAAAGGCACAAAATGACTTGCTGAGGGTAGAAGTCTATAAACAGTTTCTAAATGCAACACCAGCCCAGCAAGAAAGGCTAATGTCTGTTTATGACCTTCAAGAGGAGAAAATGATCCTCAGTCACTTTAAGCCTAAGGTGCCGCAGCCTAAATCAGCTGCAGATTTTGTAAGGACAAGGGTGGAGGTCATGGCAAAGGACATTCACCCCATGGACCAAATAGAACTCCACAAGCAAACTGGAGAAATGGTCTATGCCACCTTGGTGGACAGGGCAACCATGGCCCATGAATTAAAAGAATCACTGAAAAATACCAACATTCAGTTGGATTTTGAGAGAATGTCCTCCATGGCTAAGGACAACAGAATAAAATCACTGGAGGACATCATCATCGACCTAGGACATGATCCTAAGGATCCAAAGGGCGTAAGGGCCCTCCTGAAGAAAAAAGAAGATGACCTCAATGCACTGAAGAAAAGGTTGAAGCTGCTGCCCACAGAGCACCCTCAGACAGTAGAATTACAGAAGGAAAAGCAGGCTGATGAGCAACTGGACCTTATAATGCAGCTCAACCAGAAGGTCCTTGATTTGGAGAAGGAACTTGAAGGAGCATTACAAGATAAGCAGGGAGAATCCACATCCCAAGCTCCTCCAACTACTTCAACCACTGCAACAACAACAGAGGCAGCAGTAGCCCCTGTGACAACCACAGCCACAACAGAAGCAACAACAACAACAACTCCAGACTCCAGTACAAGCATGGAAGAATTGACTAAGGCTATTAAAGAAATGGAGCTCCAGGCCACTGAGATAAAGCAAGCCAAGGAAAAGTTGGCAGAGATAGAGACCAAGTATGATAAATCAAAGATGACTGTGGCAGAGCAAGGAAGAGAAATAAAGGCCCTCAAAGAAAAGATAAAGGCCTTGGAGAAAGAGCTTAATCTAGAAAGCACTATGGCTGAAATAAAAAGAATTCTGTGGGCCAGAATTGACCAATCCATCACTAAACAATGGAAGTCAATTAAAACTGTGCATGAACAAATGGATTTAATTGGCCAAGCACAGATAGAAATTCAGAAGGCCAAAACAATGCTGGGAAATAGGCCTGAGCAGGCCAATAGAATGATTGATTTTTTGAATAACCAGACTAAGGAAGAACTGGCAGCCTTCGGCATTGTCAACAGAACAGAGGTTGTCCTCACAGCTAAAAAGGTGCTAACTCTCAGAAATTTTGTACAAACCGTGGAGAGAAAATGCTATGAGATACAGGCTGAGGTGGATGAGTACAAACTCAAGATGGGAGCACTGCAACAAAAGGGACTGCCTAGCCTACTAAACGGTGTAGGAAGACTGATCTCCCGAGAGCAATATGCCACCAGAATGTCAAATTATATTGAAAATCAAATCACTGCATCTGGCAGTACTTCTGAGGAAACAGGGCCTCCAACAGGATAGAGCCTATACAATAAACTTGAAGGTCTGTTTTTTATTGAAAATGAAGTAAATCACCTTTTTGAAATTCCTCCAAATTTTTACAGATATATAGAGGCAGATGAAACTTTAGTGAAGATTCGAAGACATCAAATGCCTAAGGAGGATTGGTGGCAGGCAATGCTTCAAATTTTTCCACAATAGCCTCAGTTGCTCGGTCATTGCCAGCTCCAACTCAGCAGAAGTCAAGCAGCGGAATAAAGTCAGCATTTAAGGCAGCTGAAAGGTGACTCAGCATATGGACAACGACAGCAAGCCCAAGAGATAAGAAATACGCAATTTTTGGACAGCGTATCCTCAGCCGACTCCAACAGCCACAAAGTCAACAGTTTCTGACTATTTTGGACAGCTAAGGCACTGAAGAGTTACTACAGCATTTACTTTCTCAGCTACCATGCTCCAGAAGTTGGCACGATATTAATGGAACATTTATTTCATCAACTAGATATTTTCTTATGTAAAATTGTGTATATATACCTCCCCTGGCAGCGTATAAGGGGTTGGTGATTTTCATTCTGATTTTCATTCTGGAAAAGCTCAGTGATTTTTCTGAATGTTTGATGTCTTGGTGATGCTATGCGTGCTATTACAGAACTCCTGTGCTATCTGATGGAACAATAAGTTTTCTCAATCTATGTTTTGTCTTCTTATGTTTATCTAAATCATATACATCTTTCACTAATCTAGCAGTAGGGAAAAGGAATAGTACAGGAAATGTTTGACTACACCTTGTACTCAATCTCTATTGCTGTAAATGTTTTCTTCAGAATTGACCATGAACATGAATTCTTAATTGCTCATGTTTTCATTAATTCTATAAATATGAATGTTATGTAGAAATTCTTCACTGCTTCTAAATAATATTCTCACTGTTCTCCATACCAGTTTGTTGAAAGATTCTTAATTGCCTTTCATACCCTGGTTATATCACATTTAATCACAGATTCAAAGAATTGTTTCTCAGACACCTATCTGGCTCTGCAGCATCACTATGGCAACAACTCAGACATAACAAACTGATTTAGCATCACTGACTCCACGCCCAATGGCCTAGAACACCCTGGTAAGCACATGTATATCTTGACTGAAGTCACCATCCAGCAAATTCCTAAACAAAACCTTGAGCATCATAACTAGCCTAAAACCTTATACAAACAAAGTTAAATCATAAAGAGAGAGCCCTCTCTAGTCACAGGTAGGCTAGAACCTATGACCAAAAGATTGGTTAGTGGTTACCTCGGCCGTATTCCCTTGGGAGTCAAAGGGAACAACCTGAGTGCTAATAGAAACTATCAAAAGAGGCCCTCAAGAAGATGTCTTAAACTATTGTGCCAGGTTTAACAATGTTTACAATGCTATTCCACAAAACCTTACACCTCCACCTGATCTTGCTTTATACAAATTCCCTTATGGATTTGATTCAGACATTGTCATGTGGAAAGAGTCAATTTTGCAGACAAAACCGACCTCCCTAGAAGCTAAGGCTTTCTAGTGACAAACAAAACAATCAAGCACTATCTTTCCCTAAATATGCATTTAAAATAAAAGCAACCAGTTGTTTAAGGCTTACCTTTAGTCCAACACTTGTTTGTTGTAGTCCAGCCTCTCCGATCCAGATGAGCTCCTTCTCCTTGAAGCCTGCATTCACTAACAAGCAAACGATTACATAGCACCTGAATAACTCATATAATAAAACATATTCATCATAAAGACCAAGAAGTTTATGAAACAAATTATATATAACAACTTGTTGAGAAAAATGAACTTTATTGTATTAATTGGAAACAAAAGAAACCATTACAACCAGTGCCTTGGTGTTGTGCAGGTCCCTCCCAGGGTCCAGCAAGAGTTCTCCTTTACTTTGATCAGCTCACCCACTTCCAAATGAAGCTAGGAAAGGATTGGAATCTCTCCTCTCAAGCTCTATAAGGGAGTCCTAATTTTAGCAGCATCTACTCTTAGGAATGTTCAGCTTTCAACCTCCTCTCCCTCTGGCCCAATGCCTGTATTTATAGTGCTTTGGAGGAAGTTAATCAGGTCCACCATGAATGGGATAAACCCCTCTTTCAATGGGATAGCTCCCCTCTTCATGGGATAAGCTCCTCTTTCATTGGGATGCATGAACCATCTGGAGGCACTCAATCCACGTCAAACCATCTTCTAGAATGCTCTAGAATCGACCACAAGTAACTTTTTTGAAGTGAAACTTGCACATTTTGACCTTTACAGGAGTACGCACCCACCCCTTCACAGATAGAGCATACAAGTATGCAGGTGTTATGAAATTGAGGTGCGTACACGCAGGTAAGGCTAAGAGAAACTGCGTAACCAGAGTTATATTGACTTTTAAGGACTTTATCTCTTTCTTGGAGTTTGACATGAGGAGCAGAGGTATAAGACTTGCCAAGGAGGACAGTATGACTATTGACGGAGCCATACTGACTGCAAATAGTTATGGTGACAAATTTTAGTGTAACAGATTTCCCCCTAAAGTGCGAAGCCTGTAGTAGATTAGGGTTTCATATCATCTAGGAAGGGTGAAGTACTTTATCATTTCAAGGATTATCTTGTGGAGAGCCCATTTGGAACCTGCAAATATTCAACACAAAATACATGTATGATATCATATCATCGCTGAGGTAGGCATTCCCATACTCAGATCAAAAACTTTAACTAACAAACTAACTACTGCTCTGATATAGGAATGATTTCACAGTACATCATAATCATAGACTCATGTAGACACAGTATGGATGCAACCATCTGTTTATAATTAGTCTACTATATAATGAATACAAAACTCCTTACAGCCTGGATGGTGGAAACTAGATCCAGGGTCTTCATTTCTACTTCCCGAAATAGTACGATTCTATCCATGCGAATAAATGAGTTGATGTCGAACATGGTAGAAACCACTTGATTACCAGTCAATGATGTAAACTGTTAACAAGTGTGAGAGAGACCACCAGTGATGTCAATGGTTCTCAAAGTACCCAGTACAATCCATGAGATGTGAATGAATGTGTTGATGTCGAACATGTCACAGAATCCTTTGATCAAAAGTCAATGATGTAAACTGTCGTCAAAGGCGAGAAACCTGCCATTGATGCATGCAGACTTCAAGGTACTGACGATTTCTAGATCATCTTTCTAGATAATGTGCTGATGTTGATAGAAAGCGATCCGTCGTAGGCAAGCCCACGACACGAAATCACAGATCAAGTTGAAGAAATGTAGCTGTAAAGACTGACTCAGGGATGGTCAAGATGGATGACAGGTATTTTCCAGATGAATGTTTTATTTGCAGTGACCTCTTGAACACATAATGACACAACAGATGGCTTGGTGATAATTGACCCAAAGTTAATACCCGGCTGAAGACTTTCAATGTAGTTTGATCAACTGTGAGGCAAAGGATTTCCCAACTCAGGTGAATGAAAAGTGTCGTGTTCAAGAGTGGTGATAAGGTTTCTCTGAGACAAAGGATAACAAATAGGCTCATTTTTCTCTCTTTTCCCCCACCATTTCTGGCAAGTACCTCTTTATTTTTTACAAGCTTGAGGAGGATAACATTTGCTTGATTATAAGCTCATCCTTCGGATGAGTCCAACTTAGTTTAGATTCGAACCCTAAGAAGGAGTGGTCCGTTCCTGTTTGTAATCGAACAGGTCCTTTACTGTGAAATTTTAACGAGTCCAGTATAGGAGAAACTCGGCGTTTTTCAATTTTAGAGAGTCTGAAAAACTTAAGAAGACTCCAGGGTTGACCTTTTTCGTAAGTTTGTGTCTCCCAAGCCTGAAAAAGTATAAAATAATACTTGAGAGAATCGCTTGATCTTTATGACCAAGGAGTACTTTCATGATTAGTGTCTCTGACTTGAAAAGTAAAAAGCGATAAAAGACACGTCGTTTTATTTCCAATATCGAATTTGAAACGACAAAAATCTGGCAATCTTTTCATGTTTTTACGGTCAGAAAAGGGCTATAAGAGGACCGTCTTTTAATTCCGTTTTAACGAGTGTAAAAGAAACGCTCGGTAATCTTTTCATGTTTTAGGAGTCAAAAAAGGGCTTAAAGATGACTCTGATGTTTTTTGTTTATAAAAAATGACAATTTTCCCTGAAAATCCTTTATCCTGCACAAAAACCAACACATTACTCATACCTGTTGATGATAGATAAAAATACTTTGAAAAATACCTTCTCATGGTGAAAAATAAACAAATCTACCATTTATTTACCCAAAAAACCTATAAAAAGGGCTTTTATCAATTCATTTTTACCATTTTACTGTTGAGGAGAGAAAGAAGGCTTTTGGCAAGAAACTTCCCGTGGACATTGCGGAGAATCCGACCGTCGAAATCGAACGCCGTCTCTTTTAGGTATTCTACAACATCCTCCTCTTCATTTTCATCCATTTGGAATTCATTTTTAGGCCCTAGTTTCATTTTTTGGAGGCTTTGGGGTTTCAAGATCCGCCTTTCGGGGTACGCAGGTGCTCCACTGGTGACCTGCGTACCCCGACATTTTCTCAGTTGGGAAAATGCCGGGCGTACGCACCTTGCCTTAAGGGAACCTGCATACCCACGCTATGTTCCTAAAGGCGGGGTGCATACCCCACAAAACGAGTTTTCAAACCCCAATTTCTTCAAAATGGACCAAATTTTTTTGATTTCATTGAATCTAACATATGTTTTTTGGTGTGTAGCTTGCCCACCATGCTTGATTGGCGCGAGAGGGAGCACGAAGATGTTGATTTGGCCGCCATTAATCATCAATCGTCAATTGATGCTTTGAAGGCATGCGACCTTTATAAATACTGGGCCATACCTGGCATGAGGGCCCAAGTGAGATTTCTAGAGTGGCTGGTGGAAAGGTGGAATGTTCAGGACCAATGTTTTTATATTGGAGGGCACCATCTCGAGATAGAGCCCTCAGATATTTACTTTCTCACTGGTTTTCCCAAGAGAGGCGAACACTTGACTCTGTTCGGGACTAGGCCGGGTGGCCAGTCCATTGCTAGTCTCCGACTAGAGTGGTGTAACACTCAGAACCAGGAGAAGGGGATAGAGATCAAAACTATATCCCGTCCTGAACTTATGGTGATTGCCTTTACAGTTACCAGACTTTGCGGGGCTGCTGCTTTGCACATTGCCACTGGGTCCCAGATGCGGATGGCGATTGATTGCTATCGAGGAACCATTTTTAACTAGTGTGATGCTGTGTTGGCCAATGTAAAAGGCCAACTGACTCGAGCCAAAAATGGACAGCTGAAGACTTTTGGTTATGGGCCTTTAGTTGTGAGTTTTGGCTTAGAGAGGGTTCCGATGCTGATCCCACAGCAGCTCATTGTTGGCATTGGGCTTCCTCGAGAGCCCAAATTGATGCGATGGGTTGCGGTTATGGCCCGTCATCCTGATGAGGGAACGGAAGTTGTTCGATTTACTCCGGAGTACTTCCACTGGTTAGAGGACCAGGTATTTTCGATACAGGATTTTCCTTATGCCGGAGTTGATTTTCGTGGAGATCCGGACATGATTCTTCCACCGGGAGAACAATGGGATGATACAAGTAACTTCATTTTCCACAAATTTTTTAAACTATCTATTTTTTTTTTTTTTTTTATATCGTCTCAAAACTGACAATGACAATTTTCAAAATACAGATGTAGGCCCATGTCGACCAGCCAATCTCCAGCCTTTCGAGAGGAGACTACCAGTTGCAGCGGCACCAGCCCCACAGGACGAGGCCACAGAGACTTTAGCTGAGTTGGAGCATGACCTAGAGCGTCTTACAACAGACATACCAGAGACTTCCATAGATGATATTCCTATCAGACTTCCGCGCTTTGTAGTCGGGGTCCCGAGACCTTTTAGGAGGTTCTTATGTAGGGTGGCTCGTGCAGTGGTGTCATATAGAGATCATCACCAGTGATTGGATGGTCATTTTTGTAGACACATGTGACATTTTGGTTTTTTGTACTTATCATTTTTGCCAATCATAAGGTGTTTTTCAACCTATGATTGAAGACGATGTATTTTTTGACACACTCTTATCTATATATATCATTATTACCAGCTTATCTTGTAAATCATGTTATGGAATGATTTTAAATTTACATGTATGTTTATTGGAAATGTCTATTCAACATTCGAGAAGCGATTGCATCTGCTAATGTATTTAAAGACCTTGGAATATGTTGATATTCAATGTAATCAAACTCTTGTTCCAAGAGACGCACTCTCAAAAATAACCTTAATAACACTGGATTTCTAATGGCATACACTCTATTAAGCTGTAATACAACGAGTTCAGAATCTAACCTCACTATCAAACTCCGAATCCCAAATGAAATAGATTCAGACAATAATTCAATCATTGCACTGTATTCTGCAATGTTGTTTGTTGTTTGACCGAGGCTTACCCATGCATAGAAACTAACTCGTAAGAGGGCGAATAGATAACCCAAGCTGCGGAAGAAATATTCCGTGTACTATGACAAGCACCATCAGCGAAACCAATGTATGTTTGGAGAGGCATCGACATCTGCATCATCAAGAGTAAAACCAAGATAAGCCAGAATAACGACGAAAACACACTTTCTAAACTAAGAACACTGTCTAAACTAACAAACACACTAGCTAGAAAGAAAAACCTAACCTAACTAAAATCTCCATACCCATCTTTTAAGCATAATACCTCTTAAGGTAAAGTCCATTTCTGGGTTTACTCAAAGAGTCCCCGTCAAAGTCTACCAGCTCATAGGCCCCTTTTACTAGCTTTCGCTTGACAATATAGGGCCCATGCCACATAGGAACGAATTTTCCAGCACCTAATTTATCATTAGCTTGATCATGTAATAACACTAGGTCTCCTTCTCAAAAATTTCGAGGGGTCACGTTTCGATCATACTGAGCTTTCATTCGTTTTGCGTGAGTCTCGATTGCCAATGCGACATCACGTCGATTCTCATCTAATTGAGCTAAGTATAATAAACGCTTCTCCTCTTCAGAAGTAGCTGGAAGTAACTCGATGGCCATTTGCAGTGACGGGATTTCGCATTCAATGGGTAGCATAGCTTCCAAACCATAAACTAGTTGGAAAGGAGTGAACCCTGTTGATGTTTTCACTGAGGTTCGGTACGCCCAAAGCGCTGAAAATAACATGTTGTGCCAATTCGACCGATGAATACCAATGATTTGTCGGATCATGATAACTAAAACTTTGTTGATAGACTCAACCAGACCATTCGCTTGTGGATAATAAGTATTTGAACTATCGTGACGCAAACCAAGCTGGCCTGTAAGTTCTGTCATCATAACATTTCAAAAATGGCACCCATGGTCAGTGATTATCGCTTGTGGGACACCAAACCTAGCAATTATGTGATTGAATACGAAAATTGCAGCTGTCTTGCCGTCTGCCTCGAATGTAGGCATCGCCTCGGCCCACTTAGTAAAATAATCAACCGCAAGGATGATATATGCATGCCCCCCGGCCGAGTGAGGGTTACATGTAATAAAATCGATACCCCATTTGACAAAAGGACCAACGGCAATTATAGGGTGGAGAGGAGCAGGTGGAGCGTGCATCTTTCGATCAAACACTTGACAGTTGTGGCATTTTCGGACCGCAGTAATAAAATCTTTAAACAAGGACAGCCAGAAGTAGCCAGCGCGCAACACCTTTTGGGCTGTGGCATACCCAAACATATGACCGCCACATGCTCCAGAGTGACAGTCATTTAGAACCCTTTCTGCCTCTTCGTGAGTTAAGCAACATCGAAAAATAGAGTCTGCCCCACGTCGATAAAGAGTATGTCCAATAATTTTGTATTGTTGGGACTGGAATCGAATTTTCCGACGTTCTGACTTTGAAGCTTCGGGCCGAAAGGATTGGGTCTGGAGATAGATGATGATATCCCCATACCACGGATCTAAAGTGCTGATTAGAAACAGAGATTTGTCCAAAATGGGCTCCTCTGCCACAGTTTCCGTGTCAGCACGCGGGAAGTCACACATTAACTCTGCAAAAACTAAAGATTTCTTAGACTTAGATTTCTCAAACTCTAAGTCGAACTCTTGCAGGATAACAATCCATTTGGAGTACTTGCCCCCTAGCAATTGTTTAGTCAAAATGTAAATCATAGGGTTGCAATCCGAAATGACTGTAGTTTTACGGAGTAAAATGTAGTGACGAAAACGATGGACAGCTTGAATAGCTGCCAATGCCAATTTCTCCACATGTGAGTATTTTAGCTCAGTCGGATTTAACGTCCTACTAAGGTAATATATCACATGTTCCGCTCCGAATTCATCTTCCTGAACTAAGACCATTCCAATGGTGGAATGTGTTGGGTCCCTATAATACTAGTGATTACCCCATTACTATTGTAGTTATACCCCTTATTTATATTGTTGTGCCCCTATTACCCCCATATTGTTATTTCTGTGCCCCATAGAATCCCTCTATTATTATTTTTGTGGCTTTATATTATTATTGTTAGGTCGGCTGGATTATATTGTGACTCCTTAGACTCCTATATATAGAAAGGAGGTTTTGTCATTTGTATCATCCAAGAATTGTTCATTTATGTAATGTAAAGGAGGTTTCCCCCTCGAAGAGGCTGAATTCTAAGGCGTTGATCTCTCTTTTCTATCTTTTCTTGAGCTGGTTTCATAACATTTGGTATCAGAGCTTTGGATTCTAGGGTTTCGCTGCTCCAAACAGGTCATCGTGGCATTTTCGCTATAACTTTTTTTCTGTGATGTTTCAGAAGTCGCAAAAAAAACCCATTTGAGAAGAAATCGTGCTGAACCTTGGGTCCAAATTTCAGAGCTTTTTGCATGATATTTTCGGAGATATGATCTGAGGAAGTTGGTCTTTTTGCAGACTCCTGAATTACATTCAAAACAGGTGACCTGGGGAAAATCGTCATAACTTTCTTTCTGAGCATCGGATTGAAATTTCGTAAGAAGGTACAGAAAGAGGACGGACTGTAGTTTTCTTTTATATATTTTTCAGAGTCAAAGGTTGAAACAGTGACACGTGGCACTTCGTACAAGTTCGCTCTACTGAACTAGTCTATAATCAGGTCACTGTGGGAGATTGTGCATAACTCTTTCTTGGAGAATCCAATTTGGATCAGACTAGTGGCATTGGAAAGAGGACATAGAAGGCTACTACAGGTCACAATTTCAGAACTGGATGATTCGAAATTACAGAGATACATCAGATTCAATATCAGGCTTCTACAAAGTAAAAAAAGGTGTGTAGTTTTTTTTTTATTTTTGCATAAGCTTGGTTTGAAGGAATTCAAAGGGCATAGTAAAGCATTATTATCGGTAACTGATGCCCCGAGGAAAGAAAATGCAAACACCTAGTAAGGAACCTGAAAGCTCTAGCATGACTCATGAAGAAGAGGAAGAAATGCTACATGATATATCAAAATTACAAGAACAAGTGCAACAAATGTCACGCTCACAAAAGCTAACAGATGCTAAGATAAATGGCGTGGAATCTAAGATAAAGGGCATGGAAGCTAAGATGAATGGCATGGAAGCTAAAATTGATGGCATGGATGATAAGATGGAAGAATTGAAGATAAATATGAATAAGTTGCTACAAGAAATGGTCACTAATGGTGAAAGAGTAGTAAAGGAAACTCATGATGAGAACAAAAGAAATGTTAATCATGATTCCATAGACTCTAATGTTGGATCGAAGACTCACCATGTTCCAAAAATCGATATGAGGAAGTTTGATGGCAAGGATCCCGCCACATGGATATTACAGATGGAGCAATTCTTCGATCTCAATAATGTGCAAAACACACAAAAGGTACGTATGGCAACTTTATATTTGGAACCAAATCAGTTTGTATGGTATCAATGGCTTTGTTCTCGTAAACAATTTATCACTTGGGCAATTTTTACGGAAGAATTGATAGCACATTATGAGGATACAAAAAGCAACACTTTTTTTAGCCAATTGATAAGTCTCAAACAAAAGGGTTCAATAATGGAGCACATTGAGGAGTTCCAAAAATTGAACATAAGGGTAAAAGATATTCCAGAGGAGCATAGGATTGATGTGTTCATAGGGTCTTTAAAGGATAATATCCAACATGATGTGCGCCTTTGGGAACCTGATTCATTAGAGAAGGCATTCAGGTTAGCAAGAAAAATGGAAAGCAAAATTATGGCAACTAGGAAGCATACCATTCACAACTATAAAGACGGAAGTGTTGTTGCCCATAGTCTTCCACAACCTACAAGGTTGACACCACAACAATTGGAAGAAAAAAGAGCAAAAGGGCTTTGTTACAATTGTGATAGCAAATACACAAAGGTCATAAGTGTGCTGAGAAGAAATTATTCTACATAGATTGTGAAGAGGAAGAAGAAAAGGAGCAAGAAAGGTCAAAAGAAGAGGATATATTCCAGGAACAAAGCCTAGATGAAGAACAAATAAATCCGACCATATCTTGTAATGCATTGGCGGGAATTACCACTCCTCAAACCATCAAGATAGAAGGACAAATCAAGAAGAAAAAGGTAATAGTGTTGATTGATTCAGGAAGCACCCACAATTTTATTCATTGTAGGGTAGCAAAAGAATTGAATTGCTTCCTATATCCAGCACCAGAGTGTCAAGTGATGATTGCAAATGGAGGAACAATAAATTGTTCTGGAAAGTGCCATAATATCAAGCTATCCATGGGAGAATATGTATTGACTAGCCCAATGCTTTCCATTCCAATGGGAGGTGCTGATGTTGTACTAGGAGTCCAATGGCTACAATCCTTGGGTACAATAGCTTTTAATTTTCAAGAACTTTTCATGAAATTTTCTGTGGAAGGAAAGGAAGTTGAATTAAGGGGTATTGCAGGGAAACCAGGAAAGATAATCAGCTCTAATGGCATGACAAAGCTTCTAAAAAAGGAGCAAAGAGGTGTAATTGCACAATTATGTTCGCTAGATGTTTCCACATTGGAATCATCTATTTCTCCAGATCTCCAAAAAGTCCTGGACAATCATTCCAAGGTATTTGAGACTCCCAAAGGTCTCCCACCTATGCGTGATCATGATCATGCTATTCATCTGATTCCAGGAAGTGTTCCTCCAAACATCAGGCCGTACAGATATCCCTATGTCCAAAAAAGTGAAATTGAACGTATGGTTGCAGAAATGCTAGAGGCTGGTATAATTCAACCGAGTCAAAGTTCTTTCTCAGCTCCAGTAGTATTGGTGCACAAGAAGGATGGATCATGGCGCATGTGTCCAGATTATAGGGAGCTCAACAAGCTCACTATTAAAGATAAGTTCCCCATTCCTGTCATTGATGAATTACTGGATGAATTGCATGGATCAATTTACTTCACCAAGTTGGATCTTCGTTCGGGATATCATCAAATCAGAATGAAGATTGAAGACATTCCGAAAACGGCATTTAGAACTCATGAGGGTCATTATGAATTTTTGGTCATGCCTTTTGGCCTTACCAATGCACCTTCAACATTTCAAGGTTTGATGAATTCAATTTTCAAACCATTCCTTAGAAAATTTGTGTTAGTATTTTTTGATGATATACTAATCTACAGCAAGTCTTGGAAGGATCATGTTGAACATGTTGACAAGGTGCTACAACTATTGGAGGAGAAACAATTATATGCAAAAAGATCCAAATGTTTCTTTGGAGTCCAGGAGGTGGAATATTTGGGTCATATTGTATCTCATGAAGGAGTTAAGGTAGACCCTAGCAAAATTAAAGCCATTAAGGAATGGAAAATCCCCACATCCATAAAGCATCTGCGAGGATTTCTTGGGTTGACAGGGTATTATCGCAAGTTTGTTAAGAATTATGGGAGAATAGCAGCACCTCTAACAACATTATTGAAGAAAGATTCATTTTCATGGACTCCGGAAGCAACAAAGGCCTTTGAACATCTTAAAGAGGCAATGTGCCAAGCACCGGTCTTAGCTACACCGGACTTCACAAAAACCTTTATTGTGGAATGTGATGCTTCAGGAAATGGAATTGGTGCTGTTCTAATGCAAGATGAAAGACCCATTGCTTTTGAAAGTCGTCCAATCAAGGGAAAGTTTTTAAGCAAAGCTATTTATGAGAAGGAAATGTTGGCAATACTCCATGCACTTAAGAAATGGCGACCCTACCTAATGGGAAGACACTTCAAGGTAAAAACGGATCATGATAGCCTTAAATACTTTTTAGAACAAAGATTATCCTCTGAAGAGCAACAAAAGTGGGTCACAAAGATGTTGGGTTATGACTTTGAAATCATCTACAAAAAAGGGAAGCAAAATGTGGTGGCAGATGCACTCTCAAGAAAGGATGAGGATGTGGAAGCATTGTTGTGTGCCATTTCTATTATCCAACCAGATTGGATAAACGAAGCAAGGGAGGAATGGAAGAATGACGAAGAAGTGTGGGCACTTATTCGAAAGCTACAACAAGATTCCAGTACTTCTGATACATTTAGCTGGAAAAATGATTCGTTATGGTACAAAGATCGCTTATACCTCTGTAAGAATTCCCAGCTAAAACAAAAGATTCTTATGGAATTGCACACTTCTCCCTTAGGAGGGCACTCAGGATTTTTAAAAACTTACCACAGGGTTAAGAAGGAATTTTTTTGGGATGGCCTTAAATCAGATATTCAAAAGTTTGTGGCGGAATGTTTGGTTTGCCAACAAAATAAAGTTGAAACAATTAAGACACCGGGTCTATTACAACCTTTATCCATTCCAAGCCAACGTTGGGAGGAGGTTTCAATGGATTTTATCACAGGTTTACCCAAGTCTGAGGGAAAGAGTGTCATCATGGTGGTAGTTGACAGACTTACCAAGTATGCACACTTTTGTGCATTATCACATCCATTTAAAGCCAGTACAGTTTCTACTGCATTTATGGAAACAGTTCAAAAGCTACATGGAAACCCAAAGATTATTGTAAGTGACAGAGATCCCATTTTCACTGGAAATTTTTGGACAGAATTATTTTCTTGTCTTGGTACTCAGTTAGCTCATAGCTCATCTTATCATCCTCAATCTGATGGGCAAACTGAGATAGTAAACAAATGTTTGGAAGGATATCTTCGTTGCTTTGTATCTGATAAACAGACACAATGGGTCAAATGGTTGCCTCTGGCTGAATGGTGGTATAACACTTCCTTCCATACAGCAACAAAAATGACCCCATTTATGGCACTTTATGGGTATCAACCACCATCCATCACATCATATTTAAGAGAAAATTCTAAGGTTCAGGCAGTGGAACATCACATCGAACATCAACAACAAGTCCTCCAACTCTTAAAGGATAACCTCGTGTTGGCACAAAATAGAATGAAACAACAGGCAGATCAACATCGCAGTGAAAGAAGTTTTGATGTAGGTGATTGGGTATTCCTACGGCTACAACCATATAAGCAAATGTCCCTAAAGCAAGCTAAGAAGGATAATAAATTATCACCAAAGTATTATGGTCCGTACAAGGTGTTGGAAAAGATTGGTACTATGGCATACAAATTGGAGCTTCCTGCAGCTTCTCGATTGCACCCAGTTTTCCATGTTTCATGTTTAAAGAAGGTTATAGGCGACAAGCTCCCAGTTCAAACAATATTGCCAGAACTTGACGAGGAAGGAAAAATTATATTGGAACCAGAAGCAGTCACAGAAACAAGAACTCGACAGCTACGAAATCGATCAATTTCAGAGTATCTTATCAAGTGGAAGAACTTATCCGCTGAAGATTCCACATGGGAGGATGAGAATTTTATGCAGAAGTATCCAGAACTACTCAAGCGTTGAGGACAACACTTTTTTGAAGGAGAGGGGCATGTTGGGTCCCTATAATACTAGTGATTACCCCATTACTATTGTAGTTATACCCCTTATTTATATTGTTGTGCCCCTATTACCCCCATATTGTTATTTCTGTGCCCCATAGAATCCCTCTATTGTTATTTTTGTGGCTTTATATTATTATTGTTAGGTCGGCTGGATTATATTGTGACTCCTTAGACTCCTATATATAGAAAGGAGGTTTTGTCATTTGTATCATCCAAGAATTGTTCATTTATGTAATGTAAAGGAGGTTGCCCCCTCGAAGAGGCTGAATTCTAAGGCATTGATCTCTCTTTTCTATCTTTTCTTGAGCTGGTTTCATAACAGAATGGGAGGCGGCGAGGTACAAAAATTAATCCTGGTTGTAGTTGGGAGGATGCAACAACGGTGCATGGGTCAACGCGTGTTTAAGTGCATCAAAAGATTTCTGAGCTATCTCATCCCGAGAGAAGTGAGCGCTCTGTTTCAACAACCGGGTAAAACCTTTTGTAACCTCGGCGTAGTTAGGAATGAATCGTCGTAAAAAGTTTGCTTTCCCCTGCAAACTTTGGAGTTGGTGAAGACTCGAAGGAGGAGGCAATTTGATGATAGCTTCTACCTTCGAGGGATCGACGCGAATGCCGGTTTTTGAAACTACAAATCCTAGTAATCGTCCCACTTCTATACAGAAGACACATTTGTGTGGGTTCAACCGAATACGATAATGCCTACACCTCATGAAGATTGCTCGTAAATGGACAAGGTGATCAGCTCGATGTAATGAATGAGCGGGAAAATCATTGAGATATGGTTGCACAATGTGTTTGATGTCATGAAACGCATAAGACATCGCCCTTTGAAAAGTTTCTCCGACGTTCTTAAGCCCGAAAGGTAATTTGCAGTAAGAAAATGTCCCCCATGGACAAATGAAAGCCGTTTTTGGTTGATCGGCAGGTAGAATATTGATTTGATTGTAACCAGAAAAACCGTCCATAAAGGAAAATATTTCACTGCCGGCACAATCATCCATGATTTTATCGATATAGGGCGTTGGGTAGTTGTCCTTTGGACAAGCTCGATTAATGTCCCTATAGTCGATGCATATTCTTATTGTTCCCCATTTTTTGTTAACCGAAACAATATTCGATACCCAATCCGTTAACGGGATCAGATAAATGAAACCTGCTTTCAACAGCTTTTCAACTTCTGCTTTAATTGCAGCAGCTTTTTGTGGGTGAATCTGACGCAAATGTTGCCGGACGGGTTTAGCATCCGGGTAAGTCTTGATCTCATGAACAACAATTGAAGGATCAATTCCAGGAATTTCCTCATAGGACCAGGCAAACACGTCGTGGAATTCTTGAAATAGGGCCTTGTATGTCTGAATTTCGTCATCTGTACACGAGGCACCTATATGAATGTTTTCAACAATTCTGGGCTTGACTGAAATGTCAATGGGAATAGTACGAGAGATATTTCCCAAATTCAACTCTGAATCAGGATGTTTCATAGGATTCTGAGCTTCTTTGACATATTCAGTTGTAAAAACTAATGAGAAATCATTTTCAAAACGATCAACCTCAGGTAAAAATGAAGATCTATGATGGAGATCCTCCCATGGTAAATCATCTATACACAGGATTTCATGAAGTTGTTCGTCAGATGACACAACTTCAGGAAATGCTATTAACTCCGAGGTTGATGTGAAAAGTGATTCCTCATGGACCACATTCATTTGGTCGACTTTGGTTGAACACGGGTCGGTAAAAGACTGCATGGCTTCATAGGCAATTTCATATGGACTCAACGACATAGAATTACCAAACGAGTCTATTTCAGATTCAGAAGGAATGATCCAAGGATCGTCATAATAAATAGTGTCTGATGTAATCATATGGATGGTTGCAAATGAAGATGATGCATTGAGTGGAGGAAAAGGAAAAGTTCCCAGTAAACCGGCATCTTTAACTAATCCTACACCAACATCCTTATATGGGATAGTCGTTTTACCGACATGCTGGATACTCTCTGAAGAGGTTGGGTCAGATGAAAAGTAAGCCAGCTGGTCTATTGTTACGATCTTGCCATTATGTGGAAACTTTATTACTCGGAAGACCGATGAAACGACCGCTGTCATAGCGTAAGTCCAACTTCGACCCAAGAGAAGGTTGTAGTCTAGAGTGGCATCAACCACCTCCACATCTAGACTAATGGTTTTTCCTTCAACCCCTATAGGAAAATCTTATAGAATGCCAAAAGGACGGAACCCACGGCCATCAAAGGCCTTAAGAATCGTCGGGGATTGATTTAGTGAAGGAGAACCAAGTGATCTCCAACACTGCATCGACATAATACACGTGGAAGCTCCCTTATCAATTACAGTCCAATGAATAGGCCTGTTTTTTACTATCACTGGGATCTGGAAAGCAATTTGATGAGGAAAACGCAGTGTACTATTTTCTAGATCAAAGATTATTAGGTTCGGGTCCTGAACATCAACAGCTCCTATAGCCGACAAAAGTAATCTGCGTTGTGCTGGGCATGATTGCAGCACTTCCAAAGCCGACATTGCTGAGGGTGAAACAGCTAAGTCCTCAACAATGTTGTAATTCTGGGCTGCTCTCGCATGTGGATTGAAAGCAGACCTTCGAAGTACACCCTTGGTGGGCGGTTTGATTACCAAGTCTAGGTTAGGTTTCTTGATCTGTAGTGGATCGGAACTGGGAGCTGAGGTTGATGGATTAGAATGAGAAGATTCTGCTTCTTTCGATCCATCAATAGGACTTTTACTACCATAATCTTGCGATCGAGTCGCAATCCTTACATGAGACATCATCAATATGGGTTCTTCAGTGGCACTCGAGGAAGAACCTATCATTTTTCTATCTTTCGGAAATGGGTCCTTCAAGACAGCAGGAATTTGGGAACCCTTGACGATTTTCGCAACCTCTGCTCGATGAGAGCAGTCTCTTGTAAAGTGTTCTTCTTCACAAACATGACATGGATAACGAGGCTTGCGCTTTTCGTCATTGGTTTCCGACTTTTCAGTTTTCTCCTTTGGAGTTTTGTCTGCTTTATTCTTCTTCTTGCCTTTCTTCTTCTCACTGGATTTTGATTTAGCTGTAGATGACTCTACAGCGTGAATATCGGCGGAGAGTTCAGCAGAAGAATCTCTTGTCGGGGAGTCTAGTAAGGTTATAATAGGAGAAGAATTCTTTGAGGATTTCTTCTTGCTTTTAGTGTTCACCGTACCAATCATGCCATCAGCAGCATGAGATCCCAAAGGAGCAGCAACGATTTGATTTGACTTTGGAAGATCTGGGATCTTTTCGTGTAACGTACCTGACTGAGTGTAAACTAAGTCAAGGTACTGCGCTTGAGCAATCACTTGCTCCTCAGTAACTACTCCGGCCTTAGCTACGTCTTCAGTAATCTTCGGTAACAATGATTTAACAAACCATTCAGCTAAGATTTGGTCCGGGATAAAAACTTTCACTAACCGCCTTCGACGTCTCCATTCATGAATATGATCGGAAATATAAGTGGACGTCAATTGTTTTAATGAAGTTAGTAACTCCGTGCCATTATCATATCTGACCGGCAACTGAAAATGAGTCAGGAACAAGGTAGCTAACTGGCTAAAATTATAAAAAGAGGCCCGTGGTAACTCAATGTACCACTTGGCCGTGAGACCAATGAGAGTGCGCTGGAAAAGACGTAAGCGGATCGAATCATCCGAGATGGAATTAGAGGCACACCAGAGGTGGTAAGTCATCACATGATTCGACGGGTCCTCTCCAGACTTACCCTCGAACTTGGGAATGTCACTGGGCAACTTATTCGGCATTGGCGGCCAAAACGGAAGATAATTAATTGGATCGTTTGTTAGGCATGAAAAGTCTGGTAAATCCAAAGTTGCGATAAACGGCAGCTGCCGATTAGGATCCCTAAAACTCTGGGTCATTATACCAGCCCCAGGAGGAGGATATCCAGGATAACTAGGAATAGGAATCACATTCAGGATATTGTATCGTCCTGGAAAACCAGGATTAACCGGACCGTACTGGGGTTGTTGTGGTTGTTGATAAGTGTACCCAGGATACGGTTGATACTGGTAAACTGGCTGTTGGACAGCAGGACCGAATTGGTACTGTCCCTAGTACGGTTGATAAGTGAATTGTGGTTGACTTGTGACAACCGTACTTAAACCAGGTTGTCCTACAGGCATCTGAACCGTAGTTTGAATCGTGGATCCAGACGATGGTAAAGATGTCTGAGGAGTAGTTACAGGGACAGTAGAAACCGGAGCTGTCGATACTCCAGAAGTAAGTGTGGTAGATGGAACAGATGTTGCGGTAGTTGCAGCAGTCGTTTGAGATGGAGTACGAGGCGAAATAGGCCCAGACTGAGAAACTACCGAAGGTACAGAAGTTTGAATATTAGACTGGACTGGTTGCTGGGGTGAACTAGAAACTAAGGGTTGTCCAGTTTGAGATGACAACTGTACATTTGACTGCAACACCTGTTGAATTTGTGATGGATCCCACACTATGTTTATTCCGGGGTATTGACCCATAACAGGTTGAGGATATTGAGATCCATAACCGGGTTGAGGGTAGGATTGATAATTGAAAGGCACATTTCCCGTACCTTGAACATAAGATTGACCTTGAGGTGGTTGGAAACCTTGACTCGAGTACTCACCTTGGGGCAGATACCCTTGAGGCATGTACTGATACTGGGGTTGACCTTGGGGTACATATTGAGTCTGGGGTTGACCTTGAGGAATGTAATGTACCGTAGGCACGTACTGTCCTTGAGGTTGCCCCCCAGATGCAAATTGTGTACCTTGAGGTTGCCCCCCAGGCGTTAATTGAGGCTGCCCCCCAGGCGGTAACTGGCCACCTTGAGGTTGAGAAACGGGAATAGAACCTGACATCATAAGAATGTCTTCTACACTCAACGGCTTTGCACCATTGCTTCCAGTGAACATCCTTTGTTCAATGGGTTGAGGAGATGCTCCCGAAAAAGTACCAGACAAAGACTGATACCCAGCAGGAACAGAAGGACCGCCGTACAAAAAAGATTCAGGCGATTGAGTAAACATGGATGACTGACCTGACATATTTACGGGAGTATAAATACCCCTAGGTGGATAAGAAACTCGAGGTGGTGAAAAACTTGACACTGAGTTGTCCAAATAATTAGTTAAAGAAAGATACCAAGTAGTACTTCTAGGCGGACTGTAAAAAATGGATTCATGCTCCCTTAGATCAATAGTAGGTTGATTTTCAGGGATAGGGATGCCTATTTCTTCTTCCGGAGCAAGCTCTTCAATAGCTATCAAACCAGAAGGAAGATTTTCGATGATGACTCTTTCTACCCTAGGTGAATTAAGAGCACTAGAAACTGGAGAGACTAACCCCAATGTTGGAGTAATAGGTTTAGATATCTTAGGTTCTTCACCTATATCACTAGTAGATGAAAAACTACCAGCAAGCTCGGAAACCAAAACAGCTTCAGGATTATAACCTGTTTCTAGACTTTGGTAATTAGGATGAACAACCAATGAAGACTCTCCTTCTTCAGGTGACCCTACTTTAGTGCCACTAGGAGTTACAAGGACTTTCAAACCTTCGTAATGGCCCGGGACGTCTTCAAGAGGTTGGCCCCGAAGTCTACGGGACTTCCTCAACAAATCTGCCACGGTTACAACCTCAGGAGACTGGCCCCGAAGTCTACGGGACTGTCTTGGTAATTCAGCCACAGCTAAAAACTTTTAACTACTGCACACGTAAACAAAGTAAAATCTCAAAGCAAACTGCCTAAAGTCTCTAAAGAACCAAACAAATTCGAATCACACGCCTAAAGAATCTAGGGCGTCAAACCAAACACAAACAATAAGCTTCTGGACCGAAAACACTAGTTGGTGATGAAATCCAACATCGCCGAATTCAGTATAGAAGTGGCGGGTGGAACAATTACCCCGGCAACCTGCTTAATGAATAGACTGGACCAAGTTCCTCCACTTAAACCGTCTTGAATGAAGTGAACCCCCCAAAAAATCCAAGTGAGTCTAGCCGACGTCTGCTCCAGGTACATTGGGACCTTCCCTCCACCGTCACCTTGGGTAGAATCCTAAAGATAATAGTCACTAAGGTTACCAACAGCAACAAATATACCTGGGGGAACAGTCTACGACCCGATAGCACGCAAGGGCAGAGTAACAAGCTCAATCCCCTTGCCGGCTCCTTGAGAATAATCCAAGGTTTACCGACAAGTGACCCCAGGCTCCTCGACAATGGTTAATCTGAGGTTTACCGTTTGTAGTACGTGCGTATCTAGCGTCGTTCCCAATGAAGGAGGATTGGTTCCCTCACTGGTTCGGACACGGTCTCGTGCTTCTCCTTTAAGAGGAGCTTTCCCAAAGTACAAATGAAACAGTTGGATTTATCCTACCACAAGATAAGCTACTTGTTTGGTTTTACTGTCTTGGAGAGTTAATTACTCTCCTACTCCAGGACACTAGCCTGATCTATATTGGTGTTTTAGAGCCCTAGTAAATAAAAAGTTACTAAGTTGATTTTACTTTAAGCGTTAAATTTTATGGCTTTTCTTTAGGACAAAAGGTAGCGGAGATGAAATTGATGGTGTGTAGACTTGACTCAAATCCACTAAAAATATGCACCTAGGATGAAGCAAAACAATCTTTCCTTTTCAATGAATTCCCTAGCTAAGAGAGTTGGAGAATGCAAAATTTATAAAGGCAACTTTCTTGGCAATGAAAATCAAAGAAATAATCTCTTTATCTTTTCCAAAGCACACAACACATGACCACTAATTATTCATGAAAACTTCCTTTCTCTTTTCAAAGACTTCAAATGCTACTAAAACAAACTTTCCTCAAAAGAGATTTTGTATTTTTCCTATTTAACAAAACATGCAAAACTACTTAACAAAAACCAATCTTAAGATCTATGATAATCAAATCAATCTAAGATTTAGGAAAAGGAAAATCAATTTTAAGATCTATGCAAATTTAAGAGAAATTCACCTAAAAGCAAATCTAATGAGGTAAAAGGCTACAAAATATAATTCCAGGATGTTTTACTCAATTACAATCCAACCAAGGACTAATTCATGCAGAATCATAAACTAGTCAAAAACAAAATAAAAATTTTATGTTCTTTTTCTTAAGAATGAAATTCACAGCTTAACCAACAAGCCTTCTCGAAATTCCGCAAAGAGACAACACAAAGGTAGGTTTCTCACAAAGGTGGATTTTACGAAAGGTCCAACTTCTAAGAAGACTGAAAAGACCAGGGAGATACAAGGTTTTTACAACTTCTAAAGCCAAAGCCACTACAAGACCAATGCAAAAATCAACCCTAGGGCTAGAATTTCTATGAACTTCACTAAAACCCTTCACGCTAATGAAACAAGCTTAGATGAAAACTTTTGACAGGTAACAGTGGATCTAGGCGGCAAAAACAAGCAATAAACAAAATCTAAAAGGAAAAAAGGAAAAAATTGAAATTTTCTAAGCTTTTGACAGGGTACGCAGGCAACCTGTTTGCACAGGTGCGGCCACGCTCTGTGTACAAAGCAGCAGTGCGTACAGGTACGCACTGTGCTTAACGCAGAGGGTGCGTACTACTCTCAAAATCAAGAAAAATAAAAACTAACTTAACCCTAAGCTATTCCACCCAAATTCACAGTCAATCAGTCAAAAACTAGAAAGAAATCAAAGTTTCTCAAATCAAAGTATCAATCAAATCCATGGATTCCGCAGTGGAGTCGCCATTTTGTAATGCGGAAAGAGTCAATTTTGCGGACAAAACCGACCTCCCTAGAAGCTAAGGCTTTCTAGTGACAAACAAAACAATCAAGCACTATCTTTCCCTAAATATGCATTTAAAATAAAAGCAACCAGGTGTTTAAGGCTTACCTTTAGTCCAACGCTTGTTTGTTGTAGTCCAGCCTCTCCGATCCAGATGAGCTCCTTCTCCTTGAAGCCTGCATTCACTAACAAGAAAACGATTACATAGCACCTAAATAACTCATATAATAAAACATATTCATCATAAAGACCAAGGAGTTTATGAAACAAATTATATATAACAACTTGTTGAGAAAAATGAACTTTATTGTATTAATTGGAAACAAAAGAAACCATTACAACCAGTGCCTTGGTGTTGTGCAGGTCCCTCCCAGGGTCCAGTAAGAGTTCTCCTTTACTTTGATCAACTCACCCACTTCCAAATGAAGCTAGGAAAGGATTGGAATCTCTCCTCTCAAGCTCTATAAGGGAGTCCTAATTTCAGCAGCATCTACCCTTAGGAATGTTCAGCTTTCAACCTCCTCTCCCTTTGGCCCAATGCCTGTATTTATAGTGCTTTGGAGTAAGTTAATCAGGTCCACCATGAATGGGATAAACCCCTCTTTCAATGGGATAGCTCCCCTCTTCATGGGATAAGCTCCTCTTTCATTGGGATGCATGAACCATCTGGAGGCGCTCAATCCACGTCAAACCATCTTCTAGAATGCTCTAGAATCGACCACAAGTAACTTTTTTGAAGTGAAACTTGTGCCTTTTGACCTTTACAGGAGTACGCACCCACCCCTTTGCAGACAGAGCGTACAAGTATGCAGGTGTTATGAACTTGAGGTGCGTACACGCAGGTAAGGCTAAGAGAAACTGTGTAACCAGAGTTATATTGACTTTTAAGGACTTTCTCTCTTTCTTGGAGTTTAACATGAGGAGCAGAGGTATAAGACTTGCCAAGGAGGACAGTATGACTATTGACGGAGCCATACTGACTACAAATAGTCATGGTGACAAATTTTAGTGTAACAAACATGGCTTATCAGTTAAGGGAAAGAGCCCCTCAAACCTTAGAAGACATGCAGAATGTAGCTGTTAGTCTGGAGGCAAATCTGATTGCCAAGCGAAATAGAGAAAGAGCTGAGAGAAGAACTACTTTTAAAGATGAACCTTCAGCCTTTGAGCAAAAATTGGACACAATCATCAAAGGTATGGACAGCTTTGAAAATAGAATGGGAACTATTGAAAGGAAAGCCTCACGGGAAGGACAGCAAAACAATCCTATCAGAAATCCAAACTTTAGAAAAATCAGAACCCAATCGTTGGAAGGGCAAGTCTTGACCATGATATAAGACCTCCTTTTCATGAAGACTATGCTAAAGCATCCACATCTAGTGAACAGATAGAGGACACTCACATAAACTTGATGGGTTTGAAGAGTGAAAAACAAGTATTTCTAACCTAAGAAGACCAAGATGACCATGATATAAATCAATTTCAGACCAAGTTTGGAGAGTCATTTGACTTCAAACAAGGATATGATTCAGTTGTCTACAAAGTCCATAAACAATACAAATTGAGAACAATAACCATTGATGTGTCTAATCCCATCAAGCGAAAGGATGCCAAGTAGCCTAAGAAAGTAAAAGACAAGGCCGCTATCACAGAACCTGCTGATAAAACAGACCCAAAATTAAAAGAAGTGACCATAGAGGATGTATCTGACATGCAGCCCTCTAATAACTAGCCTTTTGTAGCCTTTCCCTCAAAAGACAATATAAATAGCACTCCTTAAAGCCTTCCGAAAACAAAACAATCTCAAGAAATCACTAATAACCAAGTGAAGATCATTGAAGGTACAATTGAAAAAGGAAAATCTGCCAGTCACAATACTAAAACACAGTCAGAAAAACCTTTTGATTTAGAAGCAGAAATTGGTAAATTAAAGATATCTATTCCTCTCTCTGAGCTTGCCAAACATGATGTGTACAGACAGCAAATCAAAAGATCGCTGTAAATTCCAGAGAACAGGGATGATGTTAATGTCTTCGATAATCAACCTGAATTACTTTTTGGTCCTGAAGTCAATGGTAAATCAGGACATGGAGCTGTTCTACCCTTTTATGTCATTTTGCACATTCATGATAAAGTGTTGCACAATGCTATGTTTGATTCAGGTGCTTCACACAATCTAATACCCAAATCTATAATGGAGAAGCTAAACCTTGATGTCACTAGACCCTACAAAGACTTATTCTCATTTGATTCTAGTCAGGTCAAGTGTTTAGGCTTAATCAAAGACCTTTGTGTGTCTTTAGTTCAATTTCCCAACAAAACGATCCTAATGGACGTGGTGATTGCTGACATTCCACCAAAGTATGGCATGCTCTTATCAAGATCTTGGGGAGAAAAACTCCAAGGATCTCTCCAACTAGACCTCTCCTATGCCACTATTTCAGTCTTTGGGCAACCAAAGAGACTGTATAGAGAAACACTGATGAAGTATGTGGTAAGTAGTGAGGAAAAACCCCAAAACTTTCCCATTTACTAAATCCATTCTGATATGGATTCCTTTATATTGTTCAATGATGATAGCTACCCTCCCACTGATGAGAAGCCTTTGCCTTTAGAACAAGAAACATGCATCAATCAAGAGTCGGTTGCCCATACCCGTGAAACATTTAAAACAATTAGTGCAACCAGCATACAAGATAAACCACATGACGCACAAAACCTAGGTCCACCCAATCCTAAAATGACTGAAACTCTTAATACTAACCACAAGAAAGAAATCACATGGTATTTAGAGTTTGATGGTTCTGTTAATAAGCTAGGAGCAGGGGCAGGAATATGGATTCACAATACACATAACAGCCATTCAGAGGGTCATGCTTAAAGACTAAACTTTAAATGCACCAACAACATGGCAGAGTATGAGGCTCTCCTTTTAGGCCTTAAACTACTCAAAGATCTAGGAGCTGCAAAATTGTCCATTCTAGGTGACTCCGATTTGATCATTCAACAGATGAAAGGTAAATTTGTTACTAATGACAATAGGCTAAGAGCTTATAGGTCTGCTGCCACAGAAATACTCAATTCCTTCTCCGAATCCAAGCTTGCTAAGATTTCTAGAAGCCATAACATGCATGCTCATAGTCTAGCTACTTTTGCTAGCACTTGCAAGCTACCCTTTGAGCCCAATCACCACTTTACTACTGAGATAAAGCATAGGCCTACTGTCCCTAACAATATAAAAGATTGGCAAGTGTTTGAGGATGATGATCAAATCAACAATTTTCTTACCTTACAACAAGAATTCTCAAGCTTAAACATTGATGAAGATGCCATGGATGACCCACAACAACAAATGAGCCAAAATGAGCAAACTATAACAGCTGAAGCAACAAATCAAACGCTGCACCCAACCATTCTTGATGAGAAAAACATGCAAGAGCTGAAGCAAATGCATTTAGATGAAATAGCTGAAGCAGAGGCCGAAGTGATTGATTTAAAAGACAATTTTCTACCTGATGGCCTCACTCCATTAGAAGACATATTTAATTCAAACGATGTCCCCAAAAAGCCAAAGATGCAGCCCTTAAACACTGCTATGGAAGACTGTAATATTGGGATAGCAGAGAAGCCCAAAATGATTAAACTGGCCAAGTCTTTACCTCCCGATCAAAAACCAATATATGTTGATTTATTTAAAGAGTTTCAAGATGTATTTGCCTGGAGTTATGAGGACCTTAAGTCCTATGACACCTCTGTTATTCAACATACCATTCCCTTAAAGCCAAATCAAAAGCCCTTCAAACAGAAACTAAGGAGAATCAATCCTGTGCTTCTCCCTTTGATTGAGAAAGAAGTGAAAATAATGTTTGAGGCTGGTATCATAGCACCCATTGTATTTTCAGAATGGGTATCCAATCTCGTTCCCATAAGGAAGAAAACAGGGGAGATTAGACTATGTGTGGACTTAAGAAATCTGAACCAAGTCTCCCTTAAAGATCACTAACCACTGCCAAAAATGGACCACATTCTACAAAGAGTAGTGGGGTCTTCAAGAATTTCTTTGCTAGATGGCTTTTTAGGTTTTAATCAAATACTTGTTCACCTGGATGACCAAGACAAGATAGCCTTTACAACACCTTAGCGAACCTTTAAATATGTCAAAATGCCTTTTGGGCTCAAAAATGCAGGTGCTACCTTTCGAAGGGCCATGGACATTGCATTTTCCAAGGAAATCCATGATTTCCTAGTGGTTTACCTTGATGACCATACTCCTTTCTCAAAATCTGATCAAGAGCACCTTAAACACCTAAGGCAAGTGTTCCTAACCTGTAGGAAATATGGCATTTTCTTAAATCCTAAGAAATCTCTCTTCGGCCTAGAAGAAGGCGAATTGCTAGGCCATATCATTTCAAAAGATGGAATTAGAATAGATCTGGAAAGAGTCCAAGCCATTTTGCAAATCCCTTATCCGAGAAACATCAAAGAATTACAAGCATTCCTAGGAAAGATCAATTTCCTAAGGAGATTTATCCCAAACTTGGTCGAGCTGATAAGAATGCTAAATAACATGTTAAAGAAGGATTCCAAGGTAAAATGGACTTTAGAGGCCAAGCAAGCCTTTGAGGGCATAAAATCTACCTTAACCCAAGCCCCAGTCCTCACAAGTCCTCAATTTGATAAGGATTTCATCATTTTTTCATTTGCATTTGAACACACCATTACTGTTGTCCTTTTGCAGAAAGATGATCAGGGAAATGAAAAGCCAATTTCATTTTTTAGCTGATCCCTTAGAGATGCACCCTTGAAGTACCAAATCATGGAGAAGCAAGCATATGCCCTTGTTAAAGCAATCAAAGATTTCAGAATTTACATTTTATATTCACATGTGATTGCTTATGTGCCAAATGCCATTGTAAAAGACATATTAACTCAAGAGCGCATAGAAGGCAAAGGAGGCAAATGGATTGCTAATATCCTTGAGTATGACATTGAGATAAAATCCACCAAGCTGATAAAGGGACAAGGTTTAGCCAAACTGATGTCAAAAACCAATTTTCAAGCCTTAGACATTAATTAACTGGACAATGAACAGGAACTGGCGACTCCATAGACCAGTGAAGCTTTTTTACAATCCCCACGGTATGCTGATATATGTTTTATATTTTTAAACCTATGTGCTCCTCCAGGGTTTTCCAGAACAAAAAAAAGATTTTTAAAGATGAAAGCATCAAAGTTTTGTGTCTTAGATAGTGCCCTGTTTTGGAAAAATCATGAAGGAATATTGTTGAATTGTCTAACTATGAATGAAACTGACAGTGTCATGAAAGAATTTCATGCAGGGGACTGTGGAGGCACTTGTATTGGAAGTCCACTGCTGATAAGATACTAATGGTTGGTTTCTATTGGCCCTATTTGTCTGCTGATGTGAGAAAGTTTGTTGTTTCATGCCACAAATGCCAAATCTTTGAAGGCAAAAGAAAGCTTTTTCCCTTGTCCCTTAAGCCCATTTCAATCGAGAAGCCTTTTCAACAATGGGGTCTTGACTTCATTGGAGAAATCCATCCATCCTCTTCTGGCCAGCATAAGTGGATTCTAACAGCCACAAATTACTTTACCAAGTGGATTGAAGCCATCCCATGTAGGCAAGCCAATGACTCCACCATTATCCAATTCCTTGAGACCAACATTTTGTCCAGATTTGGCTGTCCTGAGAAGATCATTACAGATAACGCTGCTACCTTCAAATCCAAGAAAATGATCAGTTTTTGCCAAAAATTCCACATTACCTTAGGTCACTCCACAGCCTATTACCCTCAAGGTAATGGCTTGGCCAAACCATCCAACAAGAGTCTGATTAACATCATTAAAAAAGTCTTGGAGGAGAACAAGAAGAACTGGCACAAAAAGCTTGTAAATGCCCTATGGGCAGCCAAATTGTCAACCAAGAGATCCATTGGGATGAGCCCATATGAGTTAGTCTATGGCATGGAGGCCAAGTTCCCCTCTTCTTTGGGAATCCCTGTTATCAAATTGCTGCAAGAGATTCAGGCAGAACCAAATGATATCCAAAGAAGAATAAACCAAACCATCCATTTGCAGCAAACAGGAGAGCAAGTGTACGACAAAGCTCAGATTTTACAAGAGAAGCTCAAGAATATGTTTGACAAAAGAACCAAGGCTGAAGGTTTCTACATAGGCAACAAAGTCTTAAGATGGGATTCAATAAGAGATGACAAAGGAAACCATGGCAAGTTTGATTTCTTGTGGAAAGACCCCTTTACTATTTCTGCTGTTCAAGGCAACAACACATATTTTCCGAAGATTTTGGATGGCAGCACAGCTGAAGAAGGCCCTATCAATAGTCAAATGCTAAAGCACTATCATGATCCCTTTTGTTGAACGCAACATAGGTCTGTATACTATCTGTACATTAATATTGTATTTTCAGCACTTTTTCTTATAGCATGTCAATAAGAGGGAACAACGCAGCAAATTTTGAAGGAAAGATCAAAGAAAGCTCTATTCCAGATCTCTATTTTTGAAATAATTCCAAAGAAGTGCTCAAGCTGATTTCAATATGTTTACAAGCACCCAAAAGGCAAGAAGCAGTGCTGTAATTATTCTGCAATTCAGCTCAAAAGGATACTACATATCAGCTTATAAGAATTCAGTCAAAGGCATTGAGAAGAAGGAGAATTTTAGTTTACAGCAACAATTGAAGATTAAGGCATTCTGACCTGCTATTCTTGGCTTTTCATCTTGAAAAACCATCCCCAAGTGGAGCCACTGTTAGCCTCCTATTGCAATAGGTTTCATATTTCATGATTGACTGTTTTACATGCAAAATATGTCATCTTTTCATGCTGCATGGTTCCATATTTCCAAGAAGTTCCGTTTTGAAGAATCATACCATTTTTGAAGAGTTTTACAGTTAAGGGAAAGCCAAACAGCTTAATCTTGGCTTCCCTAGGTTTAAATTGCTTGCTTTAGAAGATAGAGAATGAATATCTGTCCAAACAGCTTAAGCTTGGCAGATGAGTAGCTAGGTAGAGAAATGAAGGAGCCCAACTGCTTAATCTGGGCCCTTGGAAGAGATAAGGGTACATTTAGATAGGAGGGCAGTCAAAAGAAAAGAAGATAATCAGGGTCTGCAAGTCTAAGTGCACCCACTCAAAAGGAAGAAAAAGTTTTAGGTGCATTAGGCTGGGTAGGTAGTTTGAGGTTGTAGAACCAAGGTTTTGATCAGTTTTGTCTTATCAAAGAAGAGCTCATCTCATCAATGACAGAAGTGTCAATGTAGTTATTTTGATGGAAGAACTTTGGAAGAATGTCCAATTCCCCTTCTATTCCCCCATAAATCACTCACTAACATCCCCTTGAGGACCTTGGGATCTGCCCAGTAAGTCCTGCTATCACTTCTTTTTTGTAAAATACTAAGTCAATCTTTGACTTTCTTCAATGAAAAGAAGCCACATTTCTTGTGTAAAAATCATTTCTCCATATTCCATTCAGTACTATGCCTAAGTTTCATTTCGTAAACTTAGCTTCATGCCCCTACACTTTCACTTCACAAGGTCATATTAACTCCTAACTCTATTATCTAGCTCCCTAGATCATTTCCTTATCCCCTATTATACAAAAAGCTATATAAAATTCCAAAAAATAATACATATTCCCATCCCCTGGCACTATAGCCCTATAACATCAGTTTGGGGAAATGCTAAGTTCATTTGGGGCTTGGCATTAGCCTCTCCGAGTTCAAACCTGGGATTAATTTAACATTCAGTTAAATTAATAACCATTCCCTTCCCTTTCCTTACCCATAACCCTTAATGTTTTACCCTGCGCGCTCACATTTTCGGGTTTTGTTTAAATATTTGATTAAATAGTCAAACTCTACCACTGACGCACATACCATAACCCACAAACCCAAAGGTTTGAACCCCTGCCATATAAACAAATGATATAATATTCAGCGAGCCCCGTACATTATCATACCCGCAGCTCACAGTTCCGTCCACTGTCGAATCAGGCCCTCCCCATCCGATAGCTCTCACCGATTTCGGAGCCACCCCGATGTTCGACAATTAGCTTCCGATAGCATAGCAGTTTCTCCGCCGTACAGAAGACAGGTGTCCCATTTTGATTGTATCATGCGGGCTCTGACAAATACCGCCCCCGTATAGAAGGCGGTCTGATGAAACCACAAACCGCCTTCTATCTCTCTGCCCCTGACGTCAACGCCACGTCGCCGCTCACGTCACCTCCGCGTCAACACGTCATTGCTCCGTGTCCCCACCAGCTCATCTATTAGCATCCCTACCCCGCCTTTTGTCCTTTGCCACGTCACCCTACCGTACTGCCATGTCATCCACCACCTGTCCTCCGCTGACATCACTTCCATGTCACCTTGCCGTACTCGGGACCCGCCGATGATGTCATGCTTATGTCATCACAGAAAAGGCGCAAAGGGCGAGAATCGTGTCAAAGGATGCCTGAAACGAGAAACAGAGGCAAAGGGCGAGAATCGCGCATCGCTAAGAAAAATTACTCAAATGGAGAGCTTCTTATCGCTCGGCTACCTGCAAAACCCAAAAAATTCACAAGAGGCAACGTCGGAAACAGAGAACTAAAGAAAAGACAACAGGTAGAGAGAGTCAAGATATGACTACGACAATTTTATAAAAGGGCCAAGTATGCATACTGAAAGCAGGATAACAAAGCAGTGACTCAGCGAAGCACCAAGGCAGCAGGCCCAAAAAATGCAAATTAAAAGCACCACCTCAGCCGACTCAGTTGATCCCAAAAGTCTAAATTCTCTCACTGAACGCATAGCTAATACCCTAAATATCTACTGCATCATTTACTCCTTCATCTACTATTCCTCAAGAGTTGGTAAAAAGTTATGAGTAATTAACTCATCAACTAGATATTTTGTAACTCATATTTTATATAAATACTTCCCCACAGAACATATTTGGGGTTGGTTGGTTGATAATCCTCATTCTAGACTTGCGCTGTATACTTTGAGAGCTCTATAATCAAAGACTGTTAGAATGCTTTGGATGAAGAAATGTCTGTTGTGTTATTTAATGGCCAAAGAGTGACTGTGGAATTCTTGTGTTACTACATGGCTCAATAAGTGTTTTCTTACCTCTGTTTACAATTTATATATGTTTCTGCCACCATCGAGTTACCATCTAAGTAGCAAGAAAGAAGAATAGCTTAGGCTTTGCTTGACTGCACTCTATGCTCAGTTCTTGTTATTTCTATATGTTTTCTTCAGAAATGGTTATGAATATGCATACTTAAATGATCATGTTTACCCTATTTCTTTCACATATGACTGTTATTTAGGAATTCTTGACTGCTCCTAGACAAACTTTCATTCACCTTCCCTCTCTGTTAGCTAATGAAAGATTCTTAGTTGCCTTTCATCTTTGACCTTCATTCCATCTTTATTCTAGCTTGATATTGTTCTATGTGTAGCTATCCTGCTCTGTATTCCTCTTGTGACCAAGAAAACGCAACAGCAAGCCCTAATCCATGACTCCATGCCCAATGGTTTGAACTTCTCACTCTATGCATCCCAACTTTGCTTGAAAACATCATCCTTCCCACCAAAATCAAAACAAAACCCATGTACACCATAACTAGCCTAAAATCAACCCAAAACAAAGCTAAATTTTAAAGAGAGAGCCCTCTCTTACTGCAGGCAGGCTAGGACCTGTAGCCCAAAGATTGGTTTGTGGTTACCTCGGCCACATCGCTTAAGGAGCCAAGGGGCAACCTGAGTGATAACAAAAGGTAAAGGCTCTATTTTCTTGAAAGGATCTAGGAATGTTATGTATGTTGATGGCTTCAAGCATAACTTGTTGAGTGTGAGTCAAATGTGTGATCAAGGAAATGAAGTAGTGTTTCGATCAAATGGATGTGTTGTTCGTGAGCTTGGTACAGGAGAAACCATGATCAAAGGTACAAGAACTGCAAACAACCTATACATACTCAAGGGAGGACAAAAATAGTGCTATCTAAGAAAAATGATGAAAACTAGTTATGGCACAGAATATTGGGACATCTAAGCTTTTCACAAATAAGAAAAGCATGCAAATTCTAGGTTGTTCGTGATCTTCCAGATGTCAACATTCTTGAAAATACTATATGCAAATAATTTCAATTCGGTAAGCAAACCAGATCTCACTTCATCGAAAAGGAAGGATCAACTAGTAAGCCTCTTGAACTTGTTCATAACAAATTTATGTGGACCATCATGGAAAAGGTCACCTCGTGGAGAAAAATGCTTTATATTGTTCATTGATGATTTTTCCAGAATGTGTTGGATAGGTATTCTAAAGCATAAAGATGAAGCATTTGAAAAGTTCAAAGCCTTCAAAGCTTTGACTGAAAATGAATCTGATCACAAAATCAAATGCCTCAGATCTGATCAAGGAGGGGAATTTATCTCGGATGAATTCTTTGACTTCTGTGAAAAACATGGAATAAAAAAGAAGTTATCCACTGCAAGGACTCCTCAAAAAAATGGAGTGGTAGAAAGGATGAACAGAACCGTTCAACAAATGGCTCGTGCTATACTAGATGAATCTAGAACTCTTGCAACCTTCTGGGGTGAAGCTGCATTTGCCATCGTCACTATTCTCAATCAAGCAAATGTTTGAGTAAAGAACACTCAAACTCCACATGAACTTTGGTATGGTAAGACTCCTACTATAAAATACTTCAAAGTTTTTGGAAGCAAATGTTACATCAAAAGGACTGATGAAAAACTTGGTAAGTTTGAACCCAGAGTAGATGAAGGTATTCTTCTTGGCTACTCTTCCCGAAGTAAAGGATATAAATGTTATAATAAAAGACTTGGGAAAATTATTGAAAGTATTTATGTTGTGGTTGATGAAGCATTCAAAAATCCAAGATAGATAAAAGCCGAGGATTATGAAAATGAAGAAGATGAGCATCATTTTCCCACATCAAATCACATTGATTCTGAAGAAGAAACCAATGAAGCACTAGAAGAAGAGAACGATAGAAGAAAAGGCTTCATCTAGGTATGTTCAGAAAAATCATCCAGAAACTCAAATTTTGGGGGAAAAAGGGGCAGGTGTGTAGACAAGAAGAACCATTGCCGAAGCCTCAAGCTATCTAGCATTACTATCTTCCACTGAACCTTAAAATGTAAATGAAGCATGCATAGATGAATTTTGGGTCAAGGCCATGAATGAAGAACTTGAGAAAATTGAAAATAATAATACTTGGGGATTAGTTCCTAGGCCTCATGATAAGAATATCATAGGAACTAAATGGATATTCAAAAACAAGCTGAACGAAAATGGAGAAGTTATTAGGAAAAAGGCCAGACTTGTCTGTAAAGGATATGCTCAACAAGAAGGTACAGATTTTGAAGAAACTTTTTCACCTGTTGCTAGACTTGAAGCCATAAGAATGTTTCTTGCTCTTTCTAGTTTTCAAAAATTCAAAGTATACCAAATGGATGTAAAACCTACCTTTCTTAATGGAGACTTAAAAGAAGAAGTCTATATTGAATAACCAGAAGGATTCATTCTTGGAAATGATGCAAAACTTGTATGCAAGCTCAGAAAGGCTCTCTATGGTCTAAATCAGGCTCTAGGGGCATGGTATTACTGTCTTGACAAATATCTCCACCAACAGGGTTTTTCAAAGGGGTCAGCAGATAGCAATCTATATACAAAGATGGACACTGATAAATTGCTAATAGTTGTTGTGTATGTTGATGATATCATTTTTGGTAGCAATGAAGAATCCATGAGTCAGAGTTTTGCTTCAGTAATTGTTAGGCCCCTATACTACTAGTGTAACCCCTTATTGTTATTAGTATAACCCACTTATTATATTGATGTACCCATGTAGTGCCCATATTGTTACTATTGTGCCCCATAGAAGTCCACTATTGTTATTATTGTGCCCTTACATTATTATTGTTATGTCGGCTTTGATTATGTTATGAACCCTTAGACTCCTATATATAGAAAGGAGGTATTTTCATTTGTATCATCAAAGAATTGTTCATTTATGTAATGTAAAGGAGGTTTCCCCCTTGAAGAGGCTGAATTCTAAGGCATTGATCTATCTTTTCTATCATTTCGTGAGCTGGTTTCATAACATTTGGTATCAGAGCTTTGGATTCTAGGGTTTCGCTGCTCCAAACAGGTCATCGTGACATTTTCGCTATAACTTTTTTTCTGTGACGTTTCAGAAGTCACAAAAAAAACCCATTTGAGAAGACATCGCGTTGAACCTTGGGTCCGAATTTCAGAGATTTTCCCGTGATATTTGTGGAGATATGATCTAAGGAAGTTGGTCTTTTTGTAGACTCCTGAATTACATTCAAAACAGGTGACCTGGGGAAAATCGTCATAACATTCTCTCTGGGGATCAGATTGAAATTTCGTAAGAAGGTACAGAAAGAGGACAGATTGTAGTTTTCTTTTATATATTTTTTAGAGTCAAATCTTGAAACAGTGACACGTGGAAATTCATACAAATTCACTCTACTGAACCAGTCTACAATCAGGTCACTGCGGGAGATTGTGCATAACGCCTTCTTGGAGAATCCAATTTGGATCAGACTAGTGGAATTGGAAAGAGGACACAGAAGGCTATTATAGGTTGCAATTTTAGAACTTAAAGATCCAAAAGTAAAGATTTACAGTCATTTCAAGGTCGAGCTCCTAAAATCAAGAAAAAGCAAGATGAGGAAGTTTGATGGCAAGGATCTGTTTAATTGGATACTTCAGATGGAGCGATATTTTGATCTACATGGTGTACAACTATTACAAAAGGTATGTATTGCATCTTCATATTTAGAACCAGATCAATTTTTATGGTACATAGGGCTTTGTTCTCGGAAACAACTTGTTACGTGGTAAATTTTCACGGAGGAAATGATAGCACATTATGAGGATACAAAGAGCAACGCCTTCTTTAGAGCAACACCACAACAGTTGGAAAGAGTAAAAGGGCTCTGTGACATAGTGAAAACCAAAATTATGGGAACCAGGAATCATACCCCTCACAACTATAAATATGGAAGTGTTGTTTCTCCTAGCCTTCCACAACCTACAAGGGTTACACCACAACAATTGGACGAAAAAAGAGAAAAAGGGCTTTGTTACAATTGTGATATCAAATGCACTAAAGGTCATAAGTGTGCTGAGAAGAAATTATTTTACATAGAATATGAAGAGGAGGAAGAAAATGATCAAGAAACATCAAAAAAAGAAGATATACGCCAGGACCCCACCCCAGAGAAAGAAGAAACGAATTAGACCATATCTTTTAAAGCATTGGCAAGATAGAAGGACATATGAAGAAGAAAGAGGTGCAAGAAGTGAAATATCACATCGAGAAAGAAGAAATGAATCCAACCATATCTTGTAATTCATTGTTCGAAATTACCACTCCTCAAACTCTCAAGATAGAAGGACATATGAAGAAGAAAGAGGTGCAAGAAGTGAAATATCACATCGAGAAAGAAGAAATGAATCCAACCATATCTTGTAATTTATTGTTCGAAATTACCACTCCTCAAACTATCTAGATAGAAGGACATATCAAGAAGAAAAATGTTCAAGAAGTGAAATATCACATCGAGCATCAAGAATTGAATCCGACCATACCTTGTAAAGGATTGGAAGAAATTACCATTCGTCAACCTCTAGAGATAGAAGGACATATCAAGAAGAAAAAGGTTCAAGTAGTGAAAGATCACATCGGGCATCAACAACAAGTTCTCCAACTTTTAAAGGATAATGCCACTTCGGTGCAAAATCAAACGAAACAACAGGTAGATCAACATCATAGTGAAAAATGTTTTGATGTAGGTGATTCGTTATTTTTACCGCTACATCTCAAGCAAGCTATTTATGAGAAGGAAACGTTAGCAATACTACATGCACTTAAAAAATGGCAACCTTACCGAATGGGAAGACTCTTCAAGGATGAGGATGTGGAAGAATTGTTTTGTGTTATTTATATTATCCAACTAGATTGGATAAACGAAGCAAGGGATGAATAGAAGAAGGATGAAGAAGTATGGCCACTTATTCAAAAGTTGCAAAAGATCCCAATTCAAACAATATTTCCAGAAATTAAAGAGGAAGGAAAAATCATATTGGAACTTGGAGCAGTCACAGAAACAAGAACCCGACAGCTAAGAAATCGATCAATTTCAGAGTATCTCATCAAGTGGAAGAACTTACCCGCTGAATATTCCACATGGGAGGACAAGAATTTTATACATAAGCATCAAGAACTACTCAAGCGTTGAGGACAACACTTTTTGAAGGAGAGGGGCATGTTAGGCCCCTATACTACTAGTGTAACCCCTTATTGTTATTAGTATAACCCACTTATTATATTGATGTACCCATGTAATGCCCATATTGTTACTATTGTGCCCCATAGAAGCCCACTATTGTTATTATTGTGCCCTTACATTATTATTGTTATGTTGGCTCTGATTATGTTATGAACCCTTAGACTCCTATATATAGAAAGGAGGTCTTTTCATTTGTATCATCAAAGAATTTTTCATTTATGTAATGTAAAGGAGGTTGCCCCCTCGAAGAGGCTGAATTCTAAGGCGTTGATCTATCTTTTCTATCTTTTCTTGAGCTGGTTTCATAACAGTAATGCAACAAGAATTTGGAATTTCCTTGCTTGGTGAGCTTACCTATTTTCTTGGTCTACAAGTTCAAAAAAATAAAGATGGTATTTTTCTCTGACAAACCAAATATCTCAAACAGATCTTGAAAAATTACGACATGGAAGATTCTAAACGAGTATTTACCCCAATGGTAATAGGATGCAGTCTTAGCTCAAATGATGAATCAGTAGTCGTGCATTAACCAACTTACAGATCCATGATTGGTAGTCTGCTTTATCTAACAGGTACTCGACCGGACATCATGCATGCAGTGGGAATCATTGGAAGATTCCAAGTAAATCCAAAGGAATCATGCCTTTAGGCAGTCAAAAGGATTTTAAAATATCTTCAAGGAACACAGAATTTTGGTTTATGGTATCCTAGAGATACAGATCTTACACTTCATGCATATATAGATGCAGATTGGGCAACAAGTGTTGATGACAGAAAAAGCACTAGTGGTGGTGCATTCTATATGGGTTCTAGGTTAGTGTCTTGGTTCAGAAAGAAACAAAGTTCAATTGCATTATCTATAGCCAAAGAAGAATATGTGGCTGTTGCATCTTGTTGCACACAACTACTTTGGATGATGCAAACCTTGCAAGACATTCAGGTCACATGTACTCCACCCATTTCCATTCTATGTGATAATACAAGTGCCATCAATATTTCAAGAATCTAGTCATGCACTCCAAGACCAAGCACATACCCGTCAAATATCATTTTCTATATGAACAAGTGCTTGAAAAAAAGGTCAAATTGGAGTATGTTCCCTCCAAAGAATAGGTTCCTGATATACTCACTAAACTACTGCCCAGAGAGACATTTTCATGTCTTAGGCAAAAGATGGGAGTAGTTCTTGGATCATCCTGCTGTTAAACCTATTTTCTTCATAGAAGGGTGGTTATATGTGAGTTTCATAAAGTGTAGTCCTGTACATACATGGGTTTATGTGGGCATAATCGCGTATATGTTGGTTTAAAGAAAAGAAGTGGGATAGACTCAAGAAAAATGGGTCTGCTATGGTTTTGTCAATTATTTGCTTTGTTTGATGATGGTTTCAATTTGCTGATAACATGTGGAAATATATTTCTCATCATAAAGTTGTTGATACCTCGATGTATATCTGATTGATGATGATATGTTGATATCTGACAGTGAATAGGTGGAATAGGTTTAGGGGGAGAAAATGGTTGATGACATTTTGGGAACTAATGATGGACATATACAAGTTTTTGGTCTGGATGTTGTTGACAAATGCCACTGATGGTTCAGATCATATAATAGTTGCTCATGACTATCATGGTCTTGTTTAAGATATTTGGTCTCTTTTATATATGTCATGTATATATTTTAATGTAACGGTCATGAAAATACCTAATTTGTAACCCCACTATGCATGGGATGGATGATGTAATGTTTCTTGTTTTTGACATGTATAAAAAATTGATATATCCCCACTTGGTTGGGTGGATGAGTCAAATTTGGTATATCCCCACTTGGTTGGGAGATGGATGTATGTATGAGCCATTGGTGATAGGAAGGTCATTTGTGATGTATGTATAGAGTCATGTTCTTCTTTTAGAAAATCTTTTTGCAGACTTTGCTTATGCTCATGGGGAGCATGGACTTGATCATGGCAGCTCAATTAGCACACTTCAGCATATCATAGAATTCAGCATGCACTCAGGGGGAGCATGACCCTTTGCCCTTGATGTCAAAGGGGGAGAGTGACTTGGTGTGGTTGTTTCCATCAAGTCCAAAGGGGGAGATTGTTAGCATTATGATGTATGTGTTGTACTTGATGGCAACCCACTTGTAGTAGAACAACCCACTTGTATATGGTAACTAGATGAATCTACAGAAGAGATATCAGATGTGACAGAATGCATAATAGTAGTGTTTACAGATGTGATGAAATGAAGGGTAGCTTCAAGGAATTAGTTTAGAAGGAAACTCACTCAGATGAAAGATCGCAGTATAGTGGGTAAAAAACAAAGAACTATAGATCATTCTTCACAAAATGAAGAAAGAGAGGTATACACAACTTCACCATTGACCAAGCTGCGTATACACGGAGGTTCACTATATACAAGTTGCGCATACGTACACATGCACTTTCACAGAAGGAAAAGCACGTATACCTTGGAAAACTAAATTTTTGGTCCAAAATATTTGGTCCATGGTATTTTGATCCATGGTATTGGTCCAAGGTATCTAGTATGAGGTATTGACCCTAGGTATTTGGTCCAAGGTATTGGTCCTAAGTGGTTTTGGTCCATGTTATTGAGAAAGGCCTAAAACTATAAAAGGAGGAGAAGATCATTAGGCCAAGGTGTGCAAGTATCGAATATCTGATGAAGTGTGAGATTTAATATGCAGGTTATTGGATTATGGTGCTATCCTTGATTTGAACCAAGGATGAACCTTAGTGTTTGATGAAGGATAAGAACTAATGATGTATCCAGATCTTAAGGCTTTAAGCGAATTATCTTTATGTGGTTTGATCATGTATCTGAATAACTGACACATGTTGTAGTCTGTAAATATGATGATTTGGGTATGACTGAAGTCTAGAATGGTTTTAATGTTTAAATCATCATTTACATATCTATACACAAGTTCACTTTAGAAAAGAAGAATATACATGTTGGTTTTACATATCAAAGTAGTGTATACATCATAAATTTGATTTGCAGATCTGTACGCTGGTTCGCTTTGAGGAAAGCATGTATGCACGTAGGTTCGACACATGGAAGTAGCATATACCTTATAAAGTATGTTTTAGTTGCTTCTGATTGCTGTTGCTTTTGGGTTCTGGCTTGGGTTCTAGCTACTATATTCGGGTGATAGCATTCTAAATGATCACATTGATGGGTTGTCAAAGTGATTGATCGATTCGGTTGTGGTTGGTTCAAAAAGAGAATGGTTGATGCTGATATATTTGATGATTGAATGATGTTGTTGATGGATCTAGTCTGAAAATTTATGAAACATGATCCCTGGAATAAAAGGGAAGGTTGTAGCATTCTTTAGGCTAGCACCTATGTACTAGTAAACATATCAGGTCATACAAGAGCTAGGGGGTTGTAGTGTTCTATAGGCTGGCACCTACATACTAGTAAACATATCAGCTAGTACAAGAGCTAGGGGGTTGTAGCTCCCTTCTAGTATAAGCTAGAGAACAAGAGATGGTTGTAGCCTTCTGTAGGTAGAAGCCTACATACTGGTATAAGACTGCACTAGTACAAAAAAATTGTAAACATAATTTTCTTATTATTAAAAGAAGAAAGAGACGACAATAGCAGGTGGTTTTCACTCACATTGGGTTTCCACCATATATCTTGGTGTTCATGTGTGTTGCTTATGTGTGATTATTTATTCTATTTTTACTACACTGTATAATGAATTCTGATATACTGGTTAAAGTTAAATGCATGATAATTTGGGTAAATCAAAAGATCTCTGCATATAAATTGGTTGCATTAAGTACAATTGTCTATACACGCTAGTTCACTAAGTTGAAGTAGCATATACAAATTAGTTTTGAAAATTAAATTGCTGATCTGATAATACTGATTCACGCTCCCCTCTCAATATTATTTCCAACAAAGTCCAAGTATTAGTAGCAACTAGGTTAGTTTCTATACTAGCAATATTTACATCTATAATAAAAAGGTCATTAATACCATTTGGTAGCACAAGGAAGGAGTTCCAATTGGGTGTCTAGTGTTACAAAATATGGCTATGGAAGATAAAGCTGAAGATCAATATCTAAAAAGAAATTTATGAAAATTTCTTATGCAAAGCTAATTGGCTCATTGTGTGCTTCAAGAACTGTGACAGTATATTTCATCCGAGGCTCACATTCTACTTGAATATGGGTGTTCTTCCCCTTATAAGGTAATGATAAGTGGGAACAGTTCATAGAAAAATAGCCTTATAACTTATTGGATCAATACTTACTTAGTATTAACCCATAGGACTCTAAAATTTCCAAAGTGACAATATCGCAACATTGGTGAACTCTATGATCAGATGATAAATGGATTATAACATTAAGCATTTCACTAATCTGTTGTCCTTGTGATATATATAGTTTTATTATTATGGCAATGATATTTTGAATTTTCCCATTTTGCATTAATTTTTTTAGCAATATATAGAGGCATAACGTTCATGAACACACCATAATCATTAAGGAAATGTTGGACACTATATTTGAAAATTACAAATGTTAAGAGAAAAGGAGGACACGAAGATGTTGAATTTACATTAGCAACATTCAAAACATTTTCAAGGATACTATTGAACTTATAGAATGAAGGTTTGGAAGTAGTACCTATCTTACTTGAGAGAGGTTTGGATGGAAAAGCTTTGATGATCAATTCTTGTTGGCCTACCAATTTTGCTATCTCTTAAATGGAAATATTGGAAAGAATTTTCTTCATATGTTCAATAATCTTGTACTCGATGTTGCATGCTATATCTTCATCCTTGGTAGGGTTTCTCGAATTGGTGGGTGATGAAGCTTTATTCAATGCCTCAGAGGCGATGGACATATTCTTAGTATTCTCAGATGTTTTATTAGAAGGTTAGGCACCTCTTACTAGGAGGCACATTTTCCTCAAACTCTATTTCCTCTACTTATCCATGCCCTTCTTAGGAGGTGGTCCTTTGGTCCTCATATTGTATGGATTGGACTATTGTTTCAAATGAGTTTTAACCAATAAGGCCTCACTAGCACCTTATTTATCATTATTCAGAATAAGATCAAAAGAAAAAATTGAATCTAGAACACATGTACCATCCTTAAATTAGGCTAGTTCATTAGCCTCCTTGGACTACTCACATTATTCCTATGTAGACAGAGCTTCTAAGAAATTAGGAATCATAACACTCAAATTATGTATCCATTGAGGGCACATCATTTTTGAATGCACTTCTTGATGAGATGTACATTAATTCTCCACAACCACATCATAAACATTGGATACTACAATGGAACTTTGAGAACGCTCGGCAGGTTGAGTGGTATTCTTTTTGAGAAATAGATTAAAGGACTTATTACTATTTAATGCCTCACTTGAATTCCTTTTCAATTTGGATACTACGTTGGTGAGCATCTTGGAGGACTAAGTCAATCTCACCATATCAAAAGAATCTTTCTCTTTACATTTAGGGGAAGAGTCTTGAGCCTTCCTTCCAACTTCTTTAGAGTCTTTTGAATCCTTCTTATTAGTGATGATATGATATATCTTAAGTACTTTTCTATATTAATAGATTCTGCAAAGTCTTGAGCCAATTTTTCTTTCGCAACACTTTTGAAGAAGACACAAATATTTGTAGGTAAGACAACAATGTAATTATCGTGACTGATATAATCATGAGGCTGCAAATCTATGGGGAACATGTTCAAAATGCGAGTGAACTTCTAATTAAAATATTTTATCTTTTCTTTGTTCCCCATCTTGATATTTTTGAGTTCCTTTAGTAACATGGAAGGAAGTTTATCATTAGTGAATTTTTATAAGAATAACTACTTAAACTCCCTCTATTTGTGGATTGAATTCGCTAGAAGGTTGTGGTACCATGTTGATGCACTTTCTTCAAGAGTAAAAGGAAACAACCTACAAGTGATAACATCAAAACATACTTCTATCATCCTTAAGTTCATGTATAAGTCATCCATGTTATTTTCAACCTTCATTTTCATGTCAGGATCATCCTTTGTAAGTAGATTCTCTGGTCGCTTAGGTAAGCCATGAAGTTGACTTAGAAGAGAAAGAGGCATGTGGGACATCCAATCCAACTGGTCATCAACCATGTCTGTATTTGCTTCCTCCTGTTCACTATTTGATTCTAAATACTCTTCTTCTTCATTATTAGGATTCTCATTATTGTTGAAGTTGTCATTATCACTCAACACTGCATTACTCAAAATATGAAAATTATCCTTATCTCCCTCCATATTTTCAGAATTAGGTAGTGTGACACTCCCTTGATGTAAGATTTGTTCAAGTGGGTAAGCTAAATCATGAAGGGAAGCATTAACCAACTATTGGATTGAAGAAGCATTAATGGTGGGTTGTCTCTTTCTTTGATTACCTGTAAGGAAAAATGGATGTAAGAGAGAGTAATACAAGAGCTCTTACAATCTCATGTGTGATAGGAAGAATACCTTGAAGATGATTTTAAGTAACCTCGTAGGCATGTCCTATACCTTTAGGAGATGATTCTTATTTCTTGAGTATGTGTGATGGAGTTCGACTCAGAAAATTGCTTCCTTGAGGTCAAGGTTCTTGATGTTAATGTGTTGAGTTAGCAAACGTACACTAGCATCACTCCTTCTAGTGAAAAATGTATGAAGTTGTTCGAAGTCTGCTAACACAAGGGGGTCTACCCAATATGAATTTCCAATTAGACCTCACAGTGTTTGGGATAGGATCCCCATCTAAAAAATTGGCATGAGTGCCATTATAATGATATTCAATATTTTCCTTGGTTGAAATCAACAACATAAGAGAGCTTGCACATAACTTTTGAGATAATAAAGAAGTTATATTTGTGAAAAATATAATGGAAATGTGTATAAAGTACTTACATGAATGGAGTAAAGGAAAGTGATCCTTTAGAAGAAAAGTAATAGTAACATCCCAGTAAAGAAACACACATACATAGAAATAATCATTAATTAATTTGCAAAATAGTTCGAAAATTAACAATGAGATGAAGGCAAGTAAGACACATGTTTCAATTAATATGTACACCAAATCCAATGAAATAGTTAATTTTCGTTAGTACATATGAACATAAACATGCATGGGAAACATGAAAGAATAGTCCTACAAAGTTCACAATACACGCATGAAATTATTCTGGGCTCTGGCAGCTCCAAGACATAAATTTAAAGTTTTGATATACACGATTATAATGATGCATCACTAGCCCCAATAGTGGAACATGAAGCTACCACTTACTCCTCACAGAGTTACCTCTCTATCTTATGTTATGCTTTGGAACCTAAGACTAAAATTAATTTTATTGAGTTATGAGGGTTTTATTTATAACAAATGAGGTGACCTGTCACCTCCCATATGAATCTCGAGTTACCACATGAATCTTGAACTTCCCTAAGTCCTTTGGAGTTCCTAGTGACTCTTCACATTCCATGTGTGACCCTTGGGCTTCCACACATTTTCCATTTTCTATTTTTTGAAATTACAAAATTACATTCACAAAAAGCATTGCAAAATTACATTCCACATAAACTGTTGCAAAATACATGATAGGCTTGACTTTTGGGAATGCACTATTTGCTCATGAAGGAAAGGTTTTGTGAAGTATAGTACAGAGCGTAGGTTCAAGGTACAAGAATACAATGACGATGGCCTAGAGATGCACTTTGCGCTCATGAAGAGGGGTGATTTCAAGTTGGGTGCAAGGCGTAGGCTTAGGAGAAAAGGGGTCAGGGACTGGAGCTCAGGAGTGCACTCATGAGGGAAATGAGGCTTTATGATTGGTGTTGGGTACATGCATAAGCTACAATTGCATGATGTCTAGGTCATGGAAGTAGGCTGTGTGCTCATCACTTGGGCTGAAATGTGAGTATGTTAATGACATGGCACAATATATGCGGATAAGGAAAAACCCAAAATTGACTAAATGTGGGATTAGTGGAACAAAGAAGAGAGTACGAAAATGCATAATAGGTCCTAAAAATTTTCACACAATTATATACAATCAAACTCGTTACAATAATATGCATAGTACTTAAAAATGACATGTATGATATGAAACAACAACAAAATTACACTAATCTCCAAGTGTGATAGTTAGGACACAAGTCCTTACGACTTAAGGGTTGACTACAACTAGAAAGTGCAATATGTGAAGGAAATGTGTGTAGCACATGTTATTATGATAGAGAGGATCAACTTATGTGAGAAAGTGTGTTAGAGTTGCCTCTAGAAGTTGTCTGAGGATTGCTTCTAGAAAAATATGACACTTAGGATTTCTTTAGGAAGGAAATTGAACATAGATAAATTGAACAATAAGCATGGAACAACTTTAATAACATTCAAAAACACATCATATAATAATTAGGAGGCTCAAAATTTTAAATTAAGGTGAAACTTTGGAGGCTGTTGTAGCAACTACAACAAGGTGTCACCACCATAATTTTTCTCAAAAGATACATTCAATTGATTTTCTAAACACATCATTAGTTTGAAAGAATACAATGTAATAAGGCTATCTCATGGATACTTTAAATCATACAAGTTTAATCACATGTGTGAGGATGAAATTACTCACAAATTTAAGAATGAATTCCTAGATTAAGTAGCTCTAGGTTGATGTACAAATTAAATTTAAATTCAATATAACTTATGATTAATGCTTTGGCCTCCCAAAATATTCTTTAAGGATTTGGATCTCCATTTTGATTGAAAAAGTTTCAGATTGGAAGTAAGTCTTCACGTGCCTTATAATTTCATTAAAATGAAATCCATGGGGAATTTTTAAAAGAATAATAAGATTTCCAAGGTATTGTTATAGGAATGGATTGAATATCACATATATTTTACTCTCATCTCCCCAATCCATCACCCTAACTCCTTTTTGATTTATTTCCTTGAAGGAAAAAAACTTATTAATTCATCGTTATTAGATGTTAGAAGATCAGAAAGGCAATAGATATTTTCTCAATCTTGATAGTTACTTTTGATGTTACTTATTATTATGATTATTTACAAATTATTTCTTTAGTTCATCAAGCAATTATACAAATTCAAAAACACATAAAAAGATGGACACAACATGTAGGCACATGAGAGGGAAATACCCCTCTCAAGGGGAAAATCTAGTGAAATTAATTCTTCCTTTCAATAGTGTTCCTTGAGGCTCTTCACCCTATACCTTGACCAGAATTTCCATCCACACCAATTCAACCTCCATAATATTGACCTCCTCCCAACAAATTCAATTATGTAGCAACTTGTAGCGGCCAACAACTTCTGATAGTAATCCAACTTGGAAGTCTTCGTTCTCCCAATCCAGGGAATGAAACAAAGTGAGACCACCACCAAAATTTAAAATTTTCACTTCTTCTTAAGCTCCCCCAAACTCACATTCACTTTGCCTTCCTGATAACAAACTTTCCTAGCTATCCACTTTTTACTTCTACCTAACAATATGATTTGTGCACTTCTACACAGAAGAGAGATAATGAGGAGTGATTCTCCAGATGAATTTGTATTCCTTCATTTTATAGGCCTCTTGTGAAATATAATAGGTTCTCTTGATAGTGCTAGATGTGCCAACATGTCAGGGGATCTCCTCGGTAAGAAGTCCCCATTAGACCTCAGACCATTTGGTGTAGGAGTTCCAGGAGTGGGTCAAATAGTAATGCCTTGACAACAGTTTCACACAGAGGCAAGTAAGATGTCCCTGTTGGTAGCAACGATGTGACAACTGTAGTAAGTCAAGGTAGGTGCATGAGAGGTTCTAACAAACTTAGGGTGAGGTAAGTGTGCCCCTTGGAAACTTGTAATAGTATGCAGATTGGAAGGGAACACATGAGAAAAGATGCATCACAATGTGGAAGGCCAGATAGCAAGAAATCCAAAGTGATGGTTAAACCAACAACACATTTCAGAAAGATTAATACATGCTTATACAGAATAGTCCATACATGCATGCGTAAGTAAACAAATACATATATCATTTAGAGTAAACAAGATAGATGGAATAAAACAAAACATATGCATGAAATGTGTTGGCTTTGTTATATTAATAAGTGTAAGTTCAAGTCATACAATATATCCATGTCCAACCACTAGTTCCGATAGCGAAACGTTACAGCCACTAATACCTCCTCCTCCAAAGATATATACTACCTTAGCGCAGTGTATAAGCCAAGGCACATTACAATTTTGTCCAAGATTCCTCTAAGATACTCTTATCGAAGCTTGGCTGAGCAAAAGCCTTTACAATGAGTTATGAGGGACTATTTATAGGAAAGGTTGGAGTGGGCCTTGACATTCCCCTTTCTGACAGTTCATCTACCCTCAGGACTATTCATCCACTCTATGACTATTACATCCAACTATTGATGCTTGAACTTACACTTGACAAGACATTACATTATGATGCACATGTACCCATGTGAGACAAAATGGCTTGAGAAATCCATGCAAGACATGACTATGACTCAGACAAATATTGGAAGACCTACTCTTTGACATCCTCATGTTGGTCGACAGTACTAAACTAATGCCAAGATCGGTAGTCTGCGATGGTGTCCATGTACTCTAAGGTGACATCTTTCTGGAACCTAACTCTTGGCTCCATAGCATTCAGGTACACTTCTTGGGCCCCTCTGTCCAACTCGTCTGATAGCATGCACATCTTTGTCTTCTGCATGGCCAGACCAAAAACATACTTGTGCACGGTGTCTACACTAATGGAAAAGTCTCGACTAGTGGCTATGCACATCAGTTAGTCAAAGTACAAGCCAAGCTCTAGTCAGACATGTGCCTTGATATTCGCCAGGGTGAGAGTCGGAATAGATGGGATCACATGTGTGTGCACAATAAAATCCATACTCTTGAATGGGAAGCTTGTAGACTAGTGATGAGCTATGGGAGCTCTTCAGAGTTTCGGATCTAACTCTGGACATGTGCCTTCAATTCGATCCCAATGGGCTTCATCATCGTAGGCTAGTGAAGTGGGGCTCCCTTGTATCTCATCATCCATGTTTGCATGTAATCAATAGAAACATGCATTTTTGAAAAGATACACTCTCTTCGAGCACATCATTGCTTCCATCCGTTGAGGTGGAGACTATCTTATGCACAATACCAAACTTGGAATAAAATTCCCGCATGACTGTCTCAATGGAAAAAACTTCATCGAGTATTTCCTTCTTCAATCCTTCTCGAGCAGACGTTGTAACCAATTTTTGTCCTTCCTTAGCCATCTATAGTTCCTTATCAATTACCTCGTTCTTAGCTACCAGAAAGAAAACACTCAATCTAGTGGCTTCGACATATGCTCTAATAGCATTGGCCAATGCTGTTGGATGCTTGTGCATGCCAGAAAAAATCACTTGTTCCTCACACTGTGTAAGAGATGTATGATCTTTTGGAGTTGACACTCTGTGAGATTGAACAACTCTATGTTGAGACTTGTCAAATGAGATGTTGTGCATCTCTCCTTCCGGATGATCTCCAAGGATCATAGTGTCTCCTTGGTCACTTGGGACTTGATCGTCTTCTGGATATGGTGAATATGGTGGGTTGACATCTTTGTTGTGAGGCATGAGGTTGATGTCTTGCTCTAGCTCCTGCCGCTTCATATCCATATCCATTGTTCAAGTGCCCACTCTATCTCCCTAGTGAAGTCCTGCTCATGTGATGGTTCACCCTTTTTTCCTGATGATAGTTGTTCTGATGAGTCCACTACTTGTACAAGTGTTGTTTCATCCATGTCCACAAGTCATGCCCCTACTGTACCTATTCTTGATGCACTTCCTTCTCCTGTCTGCACAGCTCCTATTCCTTCTGAAGTTGATCCTTTAACTCATGTAACTCCTTCTATGTTTCCTCCATTCTCCATTTCTCTCTCTGCCATTGAGCATTTCACTTTTCGCGATGTTTCCTCTTTGGCTATATTTCCATAGCTATTTTCTCCACAAGTGGATTTGATGATAACTTGTAGCTTTTGTCTTCCTCCATGTGATTGAAAATATTCCTCTTTCCCTTATCGCACGCTGGTATGTTTAGCTCTACTGTTGCTGCTACTTCTGGTGCTTTCCTATATGCTACTTCACATTGCCTCACTAACCATTCCACATCAAAGCTGACCGGTTCATTGAGTGTGGAGGAGTTGTAAAAATATCTCCATGGGTCCTCCTCTGCCCAATGACATGCCCCGTGGATCCAATTGAATGGTACTCTCATGCAGTGATCTTTCACAAGATAATGCAGGTCATGTGGATTGTAACTTTGGAGGTCGAATGGATACTTCTTCATCTATTCAGCTTTGGCATTTGCATGCTTGAAACTCTAAATCTCGTATAACCCAATGCGTAGTGGAAAAGTGGAACAATATGCTTTGTTCTTCCGGTGTAGCCTAGCTATCAATCCTACCGAGATGTGATATGCTACTTCCTGCATGATGAGTATGTCCAAGGAAAACTTAAATAGAACATTTGGAGGCTTCTCTGCACTGTACATTGGGATGAAGGTGTCAGATGGTGAGGCATACCAATCATCTATGTCTATCAGTGCCTCCATTGTTGCCTTCGACATGCAGTATGGATCTTGTTCTAATAACATATTGTAAATCGGGGTGACAAAATGATCGGAGAACTATGTGATAACTCCTCTGAAGCTACATTCAGACAACATCTTACGATAAGTGTTCACAAGAGTCTTCATCGATGTCGATGTCCACTTCAAGCATGGGAACTCCTGTTGGGCACAGATCACATCCAAGATCTAGGTCGACATGTAGATATTTGTCTGCATACCTTTGGGTGGCTGTAGAACCCTTGCTACTTATTCCTTCAACTCATGGCCAACATGTCGGACTAGTTACATGCTTTTCCTTCTCTCGTGAGTTGGTCCAATGCAATCACCCCACTCTATGGGAAGGTTTCTCTACTTTCTTGGCCATAATGTCGACATGAAAAGATGACCAAGTATTGATATGCATTTCCTATTATCTTCTTCTTGTAGATTTGGTTGGGTGTCATCCTGAATTTAGCTGGCTCCTTTACACAGTTATTCAAAATGTCTCTGGAGTTGGCATTACTGCTGGGTAAGATGAAGGGTGTCCATGATGAGCATAGGCTTTAAAATTTGATACATCTCATCATGATCTTGTGCCCTGAAGGTATAAATTTTCATATCGTTAACACTGTTCAATGTCGTCGTCTCAAGATCAATGTGCGAGATCATCCAATGTATCATGTCTGCACATGGGAGCATGATATATTTGCATGCAATCCGGTATAAGCCAGACTTGTGGATGTTCACATAGACTTTGCGATCTTTGAGGTCTACCCCAAATGTGCCCACAAATGTGTCATTGACCTCTTACCGTTTCAGCTTGATGTCCTTGTCTACAATCAGCTTCGTATCTTCATAGATTGGTAGACTTGCGGATGCTTGCTCAACTACTACTCCAGTTGCACTTCCATCAGTGTTGTTTGATCCTACTCCCTTGGAGGCCATTGATGCTGAAATGCTAAGAGGAAAACAAACACCTACTAGATTTGGAGACAAAGTGACATGAATGGCAATAAATATGTCAGTGAAAATGAAAGAAAATTTGAGAAAAGACATGAAACATACCTGGGAATGACTCGCAAATATTGTGCAATTTCTTTTGGGTGGCTGGTTAACTGGCTACTAGAACTGCACAAAAGGCAATCTGGGATGTCTGAGGAGGTTGACTGAATTCTTGAATTGCACAATGTGCAATATAGGCTAGCTGACTGGCTACTTGAGTTACAAAATGCACAATTTCAACTCGCAATGGTTGGAGGCTCAGTGAATGCATTGCGTAATTTTCAAGGCCAACATGCATTATCCCTCAAAATTACGCAAAACAAGCCTAGAGGATAGTCACTAGGAGGAAATGCACATTTCCTGAGGGGAAGATAGAGCCTTCCCTCTTAGGATTGTGCAATGTTATCTTGGTTAGGTAGATTCCAGGCCAAGGCTGCCCAGATCCGCCGATAGGAAACTGAAAGAAAATGTGAAAGTGAATGCATGGCAATACCCAGTGTAAGCAAGAGTGAATGATCATGCATGAAAATAGTGAATGAAAGATTCTGAAAATGGAACAACATGCATGTGGGTGAAGCGAGTCACCAAATGGGTTATCGTTCATGCAAAATAGTTTCATGCATGCATGTAAATAACACCAAGTGTTCACAAAAATCAAGTAAACAACACTCACACAAGAAAAAACACCAAAAGCGACAAAATGCTGCAAAAGACAAGTTAAGACCACTTACCCATGAATAGCTGAGCTAGATGTGTTGAAGAGTCTTGGATGTGCCGTCGGATGTCAGAGCTCCATGATCGATGTAAAGAAATGATCTCTGAACCTTTGAACAAATAAGTTTGGATCTCATGATGAACATGCCACAAATCTAGGAAAAAGTGACACTTGGAAGAAAGACTCTGAAACGATCTTTTCATGTAACCTCCAGCTACTAAAAATAGCCCCCTAAAATCTAGGGGTTTTTTTTTCATGTAACTTTTTCTATTCTAGGAAAAAGCGGGGCATGCATGCAAGTAAAGTTTTCTTGGTCACGAGTGGAACTGGTCAACTCAACTGCACATGCAACAGTCTGCTCAGCTGGGAGGAAAAAATGTGCATTTCTGGGAGTGAGTTGGGCTGGCTTCCCAAGAGATTTGTGCAATTTCTATGTAGAGGAGTTGACTACTGCCCAGACTTGCATAGCTCTTGGTCTAAGCAGCCTTGCTGGGAGGAATTGCGTAATTTTCTCAGTGAAGCTTGACCAGCATATTTGTGTAATTCTGGAGTCGAGAAGGATGTTAGACAAAATTGCATAACTTCTGAAGGGAGGGCTAGTTGCCCTATAGAATTGTGCAATTTCTTGAGGAAGATACTCAGCCTGCAGCTGAAACAAGTCCGAAGAAACAACCTATGAGGGGAATGCAACAAGATTTTATGGATAGGAGGACATTCTGCAGAAAAACCACTAAATCTTGTGTACTTGACAAAGCAGGACATGCTATTGTGAAAGGTTGGTAGTGAGGCTCCAAAATGAAGCTAAGGAAAAATTTTGGAGGGTGGTTGTAGACACTACAACACTTGGTGACACACTGGTAGAACTATATCTTTCTGAATGGACCTTGTTCATGAAAAGGAAGTCTAACACCTCTAGAAGCATTGTTCAGTTCTGAGTCCATCTTGGTTTTCGCACTTTCTTGATTATAAGATGTACCATCTACCAAGCTCTTGATAGGTTGACACACATTCCAAACAAGGGTAACACAGTTGTTTCAATTGGGGTTGAGGGGTATAGTGGTGCACAAGTAGTATAGTCGTCATAGTCTTAGTTTCATCTATAGTGTTGCTTGACTGCCACGAGTCCTGAACAGTACCCTGATGGAGTCACGCAGGGATATAAGCATCACTCTACTACCAGCGAGCCTCATTAGTACCCAAACGAAATTACTTGCATCACCTCTTTGTGAAAGAAGCCTTTCTCTTCTCTCACCTTACTCATTTTTCATTTCATAATTGTGCATAAAACTTATTCATTTTAGAGGTGGAAGAGGTGTCCCGACTTATTGAGAGGAGAAGAGGTAGTTCCTTCAAATAAGTAGTTTATTATACCTTTGACATGCTTGTTAATGTTTCCCCCTCACCTTACTCTACTTGATTGAGATACCAAGGGTTAACCCAAAAACAACCAACCAGACTAGTTGAGATTAGTTAGCTTGCAAGAGTTGTGTTTTTGCGAAGGTTCACTTTGAACAGTATGTATTTTCGATCGACATATCATGAACCAAAGGTAACAAGTTCTTCATATAGAGGTAGGATGACAGGTAACCAAGTAGTGATAGCTACACAAGGCCTCTTATACTTTACCCAGCTTGTTTCAAGAGTCATACATGGTTTCATGTGAAACTAACCTACGAACAAAAAAGTAAAACAAACGACAAAGCAAGGCAAAAGTGGAAGCAAATGCAAAAGAAAAGTAAGCAAACAAGCAAGAAAAAAAAACAAGTGAAGAAAGTAAGTAAACAAGCATGCAAGCAAACAAACTAAAAGCAAAAACTACTCCTACACCTAAGCTAATGTTGCATGGGCCTGATCACATGAAGTGTTATTTCGAATGCGGCCACCGGTGCATTGGTTGACCCATGTTGGTGAAGGATTGGTACGTGAGCAGCCCGGTTGTGCGAACCAGCAAACAAGAAAGATATAACAATGGAGACAAACACATTTCATGTTTGAAAGTGTCCACGTGACATAAGTGAGTGCAAGTAAATGACATGCGATCTGTGGACTTGTCACGGTGTTGTGCGACACCGCGTGCATCTTTGAAGCATACGCATACTCTTGACTATGACATGCAAGCAAACAAAAGAAACAAAGATAACTTGCATCATGAACGTGTGCTTGCAATGTCAGATTCCTCCAATGCATGAGCGATAAGATCATGCAGTCCGAGTGGAGAAAGCATGGTCTGTGTGTGAGATGGATTTTCAATGCATACAGATGAATGATGAGGAGCCTCGGGTGATTGAACAATTGCTTGATTAGAAGTGAAACCAGCCTCAGGACAGCGAGGGCTTGACATAACCATCAGCCATGGCTGAAGTGCCTTGATAGTCTGGGGAGTTTCAACTTCATCGTCAGATAGATCATCATAAACAGGTGGCTTCAAAATATCAACTGCATTAGAATCATGATCGTGATTGAATATGGGAGTAAATAGATCACAACAACCACAATAAAAAAAATCAATGATTTCATCGGCATCCTCATGATATGATGAATCAAAGAGAAGGGTAGATGATAAGTGAACAAATTCATCCTCTGTGGTTTCAAAAAAGGAAGATGAAAGATCAAGTGGATTTTCAATGAATAAATCATCCTCTCCATTGTCGAATGATGGACTGACATCTAGTGCGTCCTGCGAGTGATCAACAATGGGTGCATCTGTAGATGAAGATGCACATGTGAAATCATGGATGGAAGGTTCACCAAAGATGTCAGGAAAGAACAAAGGAGGCTCGGATGCAAGGGAGTCATCCTTCGCCGAGTGTTGATGCTCAAGCTCCTGGTCATACTGTTCATGAATGACATCACATGTTGGTTGTGCAACACCAACTCTGTTAGTGGCTTGATCCTCATTCACAACAAGTGTAGTTTCCAAAATAGAAAAACACAATACAACATCATCTGAAGGATTAGCCATGTACGAAGACTAAGGTTGTGGTACAAAATGCATATGACAACTCAATGGACTCACAACCAAATTTTCGTGAAAATTAAGCGGAGTGATGTTGGGAGGATGTGACAGATGAATAGATGTGTGAGCATGATCTCCTGCATCACTGTGCAGTAGTGGAGTTGTTTGATGAGGGGATGGCAGATAGCCACTTGTGAAAATGACCATGTCCATCTCTGATTGCGTAGCTCCATGACTGAAGAATGATGAGCGAGGCTTGATTTCAAACTTCTTCTTGGGATGAGCAAATGATAAAGGAGCATCCTGCTTCATAAAATCATGGTATATTTGGTTCACTTAAGGGGCATTATGTTTTAATTTATTTGTATATTTTTAATAAATTGATTGGAAAATATGTGTGTGAGGATTTAATTGTAAATATTCACAATTATGAGAGAATATGAGTGGTGATAGACTTGTAAATATCTCATAGAGATCTTAGGGATTAGGGGATCCTAGAAGAGAGGGTTATTTGAGCTAAAAGTGGAATTAAAGGATTTTTAGGATTTGGATGCGAGATTTTGGGGATCAAGAGAGATATTGTTGGAGCTTGTTAAGAGATATAGAACCTACCTTGGGTTCTCATCCATTTGTATAAATTAAGAGGAGCCCATGAGGCATAGGGGAGGGGGAGAAGTGTGTGAGTGAGAGTGAGGAATGGGAATAATTCTCATGTAAATATTTTATGAATGAATTATTTCTGATTTTTAATGTAGATACATATCGTGTAGGCTTCAATGTTATGTGTTGATTTTATTTTTGAGCCCCTTAGATTTGCTGCGTAATGGATTAAACCACAGGCCCAAGGATCATTTCAAAGTTGTAGTTTTGCTGCATCAAAGTGGTATCAAAGTAGGAATTTGTGAATTTAAGGTTGTGTTGATTTCTGTCATAGATCCATTGTCTCTAAGAATTTGCTGACTTGTGGATCTATGTTGGTGCATTGAAGCTAGGAGACCTAGGTAAGACATCTGCATCGAAACCATAGCATATCATTACCCTGGTGTTGATGTACCTATTTTTCTACGAGGCTACTTTGGTTTCATTTCCATTTTAATTTGTGGAATCACTGGGTCAAAGCATTTTAGTTTGAAATTTAGTATTTTATTATTCAAACTAGGTTGAATGCTAAATTTATTGCTAGATCTAACCTGGAGTTGAAGAAAATGTAGTCGTAGGAGGTCCAGACATTTCACAAAACAAAAAAAAAATTATGGACCTTGCTATTCAATAAAGTGCATGCGAAGCATTTCTAGTTTTGAAAGGCCTGATATTATAGTAATCATTGATGGTTGTCTAGGCTATTGATCAAACATCCTTCACATGGAAGCTTCATTACTAGCGTTTATCCATATATTGAACTAACTGTCATAGATTTATATGGTTTGAACATTTGATTGCCAACTGTATTTGGGATCTACGTGGCACAGATATTGTGCAGAGTGAAGTTTGTACTGTGGGACACTATTGATTGGTGTCTCTCTAAGGAGACAATCCTACATAGTTTGATTGCAGCGGAGGTGTGGTGCGACGACATGATTGGAAATTCATTTTTGTAATGTGTATTCAGCGAAAGAAAACCCATATATTATTCCTTGAACTCCATAAGGATAATGTTTGTTTATGGCTTAAATAAGTACTAAATATAATTAATCTAAGGTTTTTGAATTGTATTTTCATTAAAGATTTGTAAATCCGGGGCGAAATTTTGGTTAATATTCAGAATTCTCCGTTGGGCCTTTAATATTCTCACAAGCATGAGTACCATCAGTAATTAGAATAATTGTGACCTATGGTATATTTCAGAATGTGATATCTTCGGGAATGGTGATTGTTACTTGAAGTAGGAGTTTTATCTAGCTTATGACAAACATGATACAATGAAGCAGGTTTTGGGATTGTCATTTGGCTAGAGATTGTTGCAGCGCATTCAGGATCAGCTTTCTGCTTTATTTCAAGGCTAGGTGCATTGGAGAGATGCAATATTTGGTAAGAGCTACGTATTGTATTGTTGAACAACATATTTTGGCTTATTGAAGATTCAAAAGCTTTAGATGCTTCAGTATATTCTGGTTTCATAGCACCAAGGAGAGAGGATAAGTGTGCATAAAATTATATTATATTTGAGGTTCTTTGAAGTGAAAGTGGGATAATTAATGTACTAGTATCAAGGTTGAAGTAAAGATCTATATGTAATGAAGTGAAAGAGTCTAGTACATATTTTAAGGTCAATTACAAAATGTTTTTCTTTTTCTCTCCGAGAAGATTTTTGATAAAGTCAAAACTGAAGAAATAAGTCAATTAAGTATGTTTTTCAAGTCAGGTTAAGTCCTTGCATAAGTTGAGCATCTTTCAATGTAAAATTCAAATCAAGATCCATTGATGTACAAGTTAAGGTTAAATCAAGAGTCTCGATCAAAAATTCAATTCAAGTCAAGTCAAAAAGTTTGAGTCCTTGAATGTAATGGGTGCATGATCAGCAGAGCCTGACACCCAAAGTCTCGTCAAAGTGTTGAAGTATTTGAAGAGGAGCAAGGTGTGCTTACAAGTAAGGTTCAAGTGAAAGGAACCATTGGCCATGTTTAGAGAAAACAACTTGGTAAAGTGTTAGTTGTTGTAGGTGACATTGAACAGGATAAAGTTCACCATAGAAGATGAAGAAAGAGATCAAGGAATTAAAAGCGTGACTTGACATACTAACAAAATGGCTACAAGGAAAAGAGAATGAAGACCAAAGACATGGATGGAGAATGAGGAAACGGGTTAGATTGAACCTATTGCAAAATAAATGGAATGCCAAGCTGATAAACGAGTTTAGAGAAATTGAACAAATCCATATTGCTTTGTTGGAAAAGGAGAGACTCAAAGGAATTGAGTCACAACAAGGAGGATTTGCCGAAGCCCAAAAAATCTAATGTGAAATATTGGTGCTTGAAGCATCAAATGAGGCTGAAATGTCTTGTATTTTAAAATCCAATCGCTTGTTTGTGGATGTAGGACACGTTAAAGATACCAAAGGTGAACAAATAATTGTTGATAATTATCAAATAATTTCATATGTCAACATGAGTCATATTGAAGCAGAATTAAAAATTCTAGAAGATTGGTTGCAAAATCCAAAGTTAGAATGTGACAATATGCCTTCAAATCAACAAATTTGGTGCAACGGAAGCATAGGGAATGATAATAAAGTTGAAATTGAAGAAATGAAAATGTTGTTGGAACGTGAACATATTTCACATATGGAAGGAAAATGTCCAAATATCGAACTTGAATGTAATCATGATGAATTGTTATTCCAATCTTGTAAACAACACTAGGAAGAAAGATCAAAGGACCAGCAGCAAAACAAAGTTTGGAATGCTGGAGGTAGCAAGTCATTGAGACTTGTTGCTGTCACATTACTACAGAAAAGTGACAGACCTCATAAACATGAGTCTATGAATTTTTCTTTTCTACATTGTGAGTCTAATGTAGAAGCATCATGCTTCTTAAAATCATGGTATATTTGGTTCGCTTAGGGGGTGTGATGTTTTAATTTATTTGTATATTTTTAATAAATTAAGTGGAAAATATGTGTGTGAGGTTTTAATTGTAAATATTCTCAATTATGAGACAATATGAGTGATGATAGACTTGTAAATATCTCGTAGAGATCTTAGGGATTAGGGGATCTTAGAATAGAGGGTTAGTTGACTTAAAAGAGGAATTAGAGAATTTTTAGGATTTGAATGAGAGATTTTAGGGATCAAGAGAGATATTGTTGGAGTTTGTTAAGAGATCTAGAGCCTACCTTGGTTTCTCATCCATTTTTATAAATTAAGAGGAACCCTTGAGGCATACGGGAGGGGGAGAAGTGTGTGAGTGAGATTGAGGGATGTGAATAATTCTCATGTAAATATTTTATGAATGAATTATTTCTAGTTTTTAATGTAGACACATATTGTGTAGGCTTCAATGTTATGTGTTGATTTTATTTTTGAGCCCCTTAGATTTGCTGTGTAATGGATTAAACCATAGGCCCAAGGATCATTTCAGTTTTGCTGCATCAACAGATTTATTAAGATAATATTAAAATTGGTCCCAAAGATAGAAAGTTTCATTTGGATCATCAAAGCTTGAAACTGCAAATCACAAAAGTGTTGTCAAAAATCAATGGGCGATTCATGCGAAGCCTCCTGTTGTTGTAACTATTTTTGGTCAAGATATTCTGGATCAAAATGATAGAAAGTGTCTTCAATGAGATCACATAAGTGCTCAAGTGGGTGCATGCTATCAACTCGTAGGCTACACAACAACCGATGTGGAGATTCTCGAATTGTGTATGAAAGAAGCAGACTTGCTTCTTCGTTAGAATATCCATCTTCCTCATGAAGCATGGAAAGGAAGTTATGTAAGAACTTAGGCTAGGCCACTTCACCTTCAGCATCATACATGTATGTGGACAAGAGATCGAAAAACTCCCTCGTGATGGTAACATATTCAGCATGCGAAAAACATCGTGGAAGGAGGAGAGTGCATGAATCCATGATGGATATTAAAAGTTTCAAAATAGGATGAGGGGAACATCCTGTGATATGGCCCTCCTTCTAGTGCCATAAATGTTTGTGGTGTTGGACCTATTATCACTCTAGGAAGTTCTCTTAGGCTGTAGCTCAGAGATGCCTAGTAACATATAAATCTTCAATATTGTTCTCTGAACTATTGGAATGGATGATCATTTGGATCAAGTTAGATGACTATTTCAAATCTGTTTTCACTCAACACATGCATGAACACCCTCAGCTTTACAAGGTTTTAGACCACTAATGCTCAATAGTTTATAGATTCAATGGATAGATGGAGAATACTAACTGTACCAACAGATGCATACATAAACACATATGAATGGCTAGCTAGATGAAATGAAGTTTGGAAATCCAATTTATCAATGTAGAGATAAGATGATAGTTATTTGCCATTAGACATAGAAGAAAACGTGAATAAACTATTTAAGTGCAAGCTTAGAATAGAGGAGAAAATGGGAATTGAACATGTAACAACAAAAGAAGCTTATATTGTTGGAATGAAGATGAGAAGCTAGAGGAGCAGAGTCTCCACAGTCTCCAAAAGTTGAACCCTTATTACTCTGAACTTTCAAATATTTATAAGCCTTTTATAATGCTCTCGAGCCTTCTGAGGCTCGAGAGGTCTTAATCTATCCCCTCTATCTTTAACGACTTGATGCCATGACTAGGCATGCATGAGCTTGGGGGTTTCTTCTTCTAACATCAAAGTAACTACATTTTGGTAATTTGTTGCACTATCAGGGAGCTAGCTTGTGCCAACGATGCTCCATGATCACTTTTGTTGGTTTTGGCTACATCATGGTGTGGCTTTTTATCCCTCCAGCCTCAGTCTCCCAGGCTATGTCTGGATGAGTGGATTGGGCCTTTGAAATCCTCTAAATGGCCGCTTTCTGTTAACACAGAGAAATGCTGCAATACTATGAAATTCCGCCAAAACATAGTTCATTTTTTACTTCCAAAGTCCTCAAATATGGTCTATTCCTCCATCGGGTCTGCGCTCAATCACTATCGCAAGTCGCTTCGGCCTTGTTTCCAAGCTTCCCTTTGTATTTTGTAATATGTTAAAAATCGTGAAAATAACATAAAAATGGCCTATGGCGGATTTGAAAAAGTACACAATGGCTTTAGGGAACCCTTTCGGGTCTGGCTAATCACACTTCTGTGAAACTCCAATGAGATTAGTCACAATTGCATATCGCTCATGCCCTGGGCCGATAAGCACTCCTTTTATTTTCCGATAGCGATCCTGTGATGCAGCGTGAGCCATCAGTCTGTGCACTTGATCAATGGTCCATGTTGCATCACCGATAACCATTGCAAGTTCCACACATTTGTGATGATATCCGTTGATTTCCATTGCCGATTGCGATCCACTGATAAGATCTGGATCGTTGATTTTGCCAAAATTGATGGCTGTTATGTATTTCATTGTTTATGCCCCCGATACATAGTTTTTTCACTGTTTCCTTGGGTTTTTGCCTCCTGATAGTGCTTTCTCGCCATTCTAAAGGTTCTTCTATTGTGATGGTTTTGATCTTTGGCATGATTTTACTAGCTTTTAAAGACTTAGAGAGCATATTTGGACCCATTTGGATCAGGACCCGATTTAATTATAGATGCAAGAGTAATATTTTGAAGTTTGGCTTATGGCCAAAGCGGAGAAAGATCAGATGTGGCCGCCAAGGCTGAGACAGGGGACATTTCCGCTAAAAATAGTAGCACTACAACTTAGGGGCTAACACTGGCTCCTTCTAGGGATGAAAGCCTCCTTGTTAGGTTTCAAGAACCACAACTCAATTCCTTTCTTGTAAAACCAAAATCAACTCTATCTCCTAGTGTTACATTGGGCATGGAGTTTATTTTGGATAGAAAATAAAAATTGAAAAACATATTTACAATAATAAGGCTTTAAAACCTTAAATGAAATAAAGTTTCAAGAACCGCCCATTGATTGGGCCACCAAAAACATCTTCTCCTTCTAGACTGTGTAGAATAAAGGTATTGTTCTGCTGAATTTGAGCAATGACAAACGAACCTGCTCATAAGGAGTTAAACGTACTATGATTACCTTTATTTTCCTTCAATTCATCCCATTTGAGAACCTAGTAACCAACTTGGAAATTGTCCACTTTTGCTTTCCTGTTAAAGGTTTCTTTGATTTTCTTCTGATGAACTTTTGACTTCTCAACCAGCTGCTCTCTAATCTGTTGTAATTCAAACAGGTTATTCATTCTCCTTACCATGTCATTCATTTCATCTTGTTATTCTTGAAAGAATTTGGCCACAGGGAGAATCATCTGGATAGGAAAAGTGACATCAATGCCATAAAATAGCTTAAATGGAGAATTTCCTATGGACTTCTTGTTGGTAACTCTGTCAGTCCACAATGCAAACTTCAACTTGGAATCCCAGCTCTTTTTTTTGTCCTCCAACAATTTTTTGATTATCCTACAAGACTCTTGTTACATGATTTTTCCAAGCCATTTCCTTGAGGATAATATGAGGTAGAATGCACCAATTGAATGCCCATGAATTTAGTCATGTCCACCAACTCTTTTGCCTTGAAAGCTGCTACATTATCAGCGAATAGTTTTGTTGGGCACCCAAATCTAGTGAACATGTTCTCATTCAATAACTTTATGACAACTTGATGATTAGCATTCTTAGTGGGTATAGCCTCAATAGACTTGGTGAAGTAACTAGTGGCTACCACGATCCATTTGTGCTAGCCACTAGAATGTGGATTAATCTCACCTATGAATTCCAAGCCCCACTGCTAGAAGGGACCATTGGTGAGTGCTGGCTTCAAGGGCAAAAATTTTAGTTGTTTTCTTCCTGCAAACCTTTGACATTTGTCACAAGACCTCACAAAAGAACACATATGAGAGAACAAAGTAGGCTAATAATACCCAGTTCTCAGGATCTTGTGGGTTGTGGTTTTCCAATAATGATGCCCTCCACAGATGCTAGAATGGAACTGGTGCATGACTTCCATAGATTTTCCTTTATCTAAACATCTCAAGAGGATTCCCGATGGGTCTCTCCAATAAAACAGGTTTCTATTAATGTATAATTTGGCTGAGTTGAGCTTAATGGCCCGGGCTCGACTTGAGCTAAGCCCTAGAGGGATTTATATCTTCTCCAAAAAATAAACTATACTAGAATACCTTTCATAGGTGGCTAGATTTTCAGCCAACGACTGATTCTGATTTTTCTCTTTTGCTGCTTCCTCTATCTACTCATCACCTAAATTTGAACCCATGCAACTGATGTCTAACAAACTGCAATTTTCCTTAGCCATAATTTTAGCCTAGCCCTGGCCTTTGACAAGCTAGTGGGCTTCACCTCTATGTTGAACTCTTTGAATTTTGCGGTCCATTTAGCTCTCTTTCCATCAATATCTGGCTGAGTTAGAACATATTTTACTTAGGCCGAAGGTACATATACAATCACTTTGGAATGCAGGATATAAATTGTGAAAGCCTTTGAAGATTTTATGAGAGCATAAGCTTGTTTTTCAATAAGGTCATACCTTAGTTCAACATCCCTTGGATTTTTTTTGAAAAATTCCATAGGGTGCTCTACAATTTCATCATTTTTCTGCAATAGAACTGCTACAAGTGTATCATAAGAGCCAAAAGAGAAGATATAAAACTCCTTGGTGTAATCTGGGTTGATTCGAGTGGGAGATTCCATGATATCTTTTTTGATGGCTTCAAAAGAGATTGTTGCAGCATCTGTACATTTTATTTCTGATCCTTTTTTCAGCATGGAAGTGATGTGCTTCACTAGTTCTACAAAGTTTGGAATAAACCTCCTAACAAAGTTGATCTTACCTAGGAAATATTGAATGTCCCTTTTTGATCTTAGGGTAGAGAATGTCTGAATTGATTGAACTCTTGCTGGATCAATCTTCACACCTTCAACAGAAACAATATGTCCCAAAATTTTGCCTTCTTCTAGAGAAAACTGTGACTTCTTTGGGTTCACAGAAATTCCAAACTATCTGCACTTTAGAAACAAATTCTTCAAATGATACAAATGGTCCTTGTGAGTGCTGGAAAAGACCGTTATTTCATCAAGGTAAATAAGGACAAACATGTCCTTCTCTCCCACAAAGGCTATGTCTATGGCCCTTTGAAAAGTAGCCCCAACATTCATCAGTCCAAAAGGCATCTTGGAGTACATGAAATTGCCCCAAGGAGTAGTGAAGGAAGTCTTTTCTTGATTTTCTGGATGTACAACAATCTGATTGTAACCTGAAAATCCATCTAAGAAAGACATGACTTTAGCCCCTGAAACTTTTTGCAGCATCTGTTCCATCTTAGGCAGGGGGTAGTTGTCTTCTTTCGAGCATCCGTTTAGATTTCTGAAGTCAACACAAAGCCTGATTCCTCCATTCTTCTTTCTTACTACCACAAGGTTAGCTATCCACTTTGAATACCTTAGGGGTACTATGATCTAGGCATCCAAGAACTTCTTGATTTCTTTCTCAATCAAAGGCAATAAGAGAGGGAAAATAGGTCTTAATTTCTACTTAAAAGGGATGGTGTTATTCTCTAGTGGAATATTATGTTGAATGATGTTGGTGTCATAGGTCTTAAGATCATTGTATTCCTAAGCAAAAATATCACCAAATTGTTTCATCAGGGTGCAATACTCGGAACTCTGGTGGAGAGATTTATTTATTTTGGATGGGCTGGACTCCCTACATTATTTTTATGAACAATAGACTCATTTTCTTTTTTCGCAGACTTATAAGGTACATCATTATGATCAAACAACTTCTCTAGGGGCACCAATCCTTTGGGTATATGGTTACTAGGTAGCCAGACAATGCTTTCGCGGCCAATCTTGTCCTTTAGCTTGGACTGGTTTCATTCTTCCATGGTTTCATTTTCATGGTCGCTGTGCATTTCAGAGAATTCATTAACGACTTGTAAAAACCTATTATTTTCATCATCACCTTCAAACGCTTTCTAGTATTTGACATTGTTAGGTAGAGATGGTCTATATTTCACTTAAACTTCATAAGTCAATTTAGGAGGAAAAGGAGGAATGAATGTGCTAGCAGACACAACAAGGGAATCAACGTGTTGGTTCTTCATTCTTGGGATGTAAAAAATGATGAAAATATTAAAAGAGTCTTTGAGCTTCCATACATCATCTTTGTATGCTTTTAGCCTTGGTTTCTTTGCTTGGAAAGTTTTGTTGACCTGCTGAATGATAAGGTCTATGTCTCAAAACACTTTTAGACCTTTGATGCCCATTTCTTTAGTAGTGTTTACACCCAATATCAAGGCTTCATACTCTGCTATGTTATTTGTGACCTGAAAAGTTAATTTGAAAGATAAATGAATGCATTCCTGTGTGGGGGACACAAGAACTACACCTGCCCCTGCAGCTTCCTTAGAGCAAGCTACATCAAAGAACATGTCCTAAGTTTGTGGGCCTTCTTCCTCTGCGATCTGGCAAACTAGTTTCTTAAGCTACATGGAGGCCAAGTAGGATTCTTCAATCTAAAGAATACAAGCTCCAAAATCAATGTCGACAGCATAGATGGGATGATTAGTGGGATTCCTTTCATCATTGATTATATAAGCCAACTAAGCTTCCCTATATAATCTCTTACTCTCACCTCCAAAAACTGGGACAATAGCATAGGATAGATCATTTTGCAATGTTCCACCTAATCTCTTGATCCAACCTCTCAAAAGAAACATGCCAAACTTGGGGGGTACATCTACTGTGACAATATCCATCATCATGCTCTTCATGGGTAGCTGAGACAAGGTGATAGCTAGGTCTTTGATTAATCCAAAACATTTTAATTTTCTACAGTCAAATGAAAACATGTCATGATACACTTGTAGCAGTTCTATTGCAGAAAAATGATGAAACTGTAGAGCCTCTTATGATGGAAGACAAAGGCTCTTATGATACACTTGTAGCACTGCCTTTGTCTTCCAAACAATGGATCTCATCATCTTCTTCAAACTGCTCTTCTTCCATGACTACATTCTGGAAAGGGGTCTTCGCCCTTTGATCTTCATTGGCATCTTTGCATCTTTGGAGAATCTGGAACTGCTCATTATCTCTTCTATATGGATTTGGATTTCTAGGAGTAAAGATATTAGGAACTCTTCCTTTCCTAGGGTGCTATTTATCCTTTAATTTGGAGATTTCAGAGGCTAACGAATCTATCATCTTTGTCATTTAATCTATCTTGGGATCTGAATATGATAAAGATTTGCCTCTCTGTCTCCTTCTATCAACATTCCCATTGAGCTTCTCTGCAGCCATGATGCTTGATTCTACTTGCAAGGTTGCATCCTGCATATCAGCCAAAGTAGCGCATTGCCTCTCCTTCAATAGTAGACAGGAGTCAGAATGAAAGGCATTGGCATAGGTGAGTTTAGCAGAGGTAGTGGTGGGTTCTACTTCAACATGTATTTTGTTGTACATATGGTTAAATCTCTTATTGAAATCTGACAAAAACTCACCATTTTCCCTCTTTAAGTTCCCAAACTTAGTGTGGTAGTAGAGTAGATCCTTCTTATCCCCCCTCTACTTTAGGAATGCATCATCTAAAGCCTCAATATATGCAATAGATCTTCGAGTTAGTTCTCTGAACCATTTTCTAGCCTCTCCATCTAGGCTTTGGACAAAGACTCTCATCCACACATCATCTTCACTAATTTCCAAGTTATCCACATAGATATAGAATGATTCAAGATGTTCTTCAACTATAACACCATCAGTCCCAGTGAACTTAGGCCTATACTTTTGATATTCTCTTGTAGGCATGAAATTCAAAGGAGTGGGCAGTTTTAGAGGTCCATAACAAGTAGCTATGGTTCTTTCCATCTTGATAGGTGCTTGTGGACCTGCTATAGTTGTGGTGGCTATAAGGGCACTGGAAGTCTGAATGACAGAGGGTTGAGCGGTGACTGATAGGACTAAAGGAGTCTGATGGATAGGAGGTGAAGTTTCCTTTGGGCTTACAACAAAAGGAGAACCTAAAGAATAAGGAGCTTTATGAATCTTTGAGATTTTTTCTTCACTGCTCGTATTAGGCACTATACTCTCAACATGTATTTGTTCTATTATAAGATTTTCTTGAAGAGATATAAGATATTGTTTTAGCTACCTGAACCTGATGCTGCTGTATACAATGTCTTCCTTTCTTTGATGATTTTTTCAAGGTCAGATATTGGGTCAACTTGTGGCTTCTGAGGATTTCTCTGAGTATGTCTCACAAACTGAGCCAGAACTATGAAGTGGAGTCACCAAGAGGTTCGTCCTCTAGTAGAGTCGCCAGATAGATGATTACAACCTAAAAAGTGTCGAGGCTTTATCTATCATCAAAGCTGGATCTGTATCGTCTCCCATGGAAGTTTTGCTTCAGTCTCCTTTCCCTGGAAATGGTGCCAATTATGTTATCACTCCAAGAATCTTTCCTAGGTTATAGCTCGGAGATGCCTGGTAACATATAAATCTCCAATATTATTCTCTGAACTATTGGAATGGATTATGGTTTGGATCAAGTTAGATGATTGTTTCAACTTTGTTTTCACTCAAGACATGCATGAACACCCTCAGCTTTACAAGGCTTTAGACCACTAATGCTCAATAGTTTATAGATTCAATGGATAGATGGAGAATACTGACTGTACCAGCAGATGCATACATAAATACATATGAATGGCTAGCTACAACAAGTAAATGAAGCTTGCAAATCTAATTTATCAACGCAGAGATAAGATGATAGTTATCTAGCAATAGACATAGAAGAAAAAATGAATAATCTATTCAAGTGCAAGCTTAGAACAGAAGATAAAATGGGAAATGATCATGTAACAGCAAAAGAAGCTTATATTGCTGGAATGAAGATGAGAAGCTAGAGGAGTAGAGTCTCCACAATCTCCAAAAGTTGAATCCTTGTTACTATGAACTTTCAAATATTTATAAGCCTTTTACAATGCTCTTGAGCCTTCTAAGGCTTGAGAGGTCTTAATCTATCCCCTCTATCTTTAATGACTTGATCCCATGACTAGGCACGCATGAGCTCAGGGGTTTTTTCTTCTAACAATAGAGTAACCACATTCTAGTAATTTGTTGCGCTGTCAGGGAGCTCGCTCATGCTAGAGATGCTCCATGATCACTTTTATTTTTTTTGGCTGCATTGTGTTGTGGCCTTTTATCCCTCTAGCCTTGGTCTCCCAGCTTCTGTCTAGATGAGTGCATCAAGCCTTTGAAATCCTCTAAACTACCTCTTTCTATCAACATGGAGAAATACTGCAATACTATAAAATTCCACCAAAACACAGTTCATTTCGGACTTCAAAAGTCCTCAAATATGGTCTATTCCTCTATCGGGTCCACCCTCAATCAGTATCACAAGTCACTTCGGTCTTGTTTCCAAGCTTCCCATTTTATTTTCAAATATGTTAAAAATAATGAAAATAATGTAAAAATGGCCTATGGCAGATCTGAAAATATATACAATGGCTTTAAGGAACCCTTTCAGGTCCAACTAATCATACCTCTATGAAAGTCTGATGTGATGTCGTAATCGCATATCGCTCCTGCCCCTGGCTGATAATCGCTCCTTGTATTTTTTGTTAGTGAACCTGCGATGCAACGTGGGCTGTCGATCTGCACACTTGATCGACGGTCCACATTGCATTGTCGATCGCCATCGCAAGTTCCACATATCTACATTGATATCTGCTGATTTCCACCACCGATTACGATTTGTCGATCAGATCTGGACTGTTGATCAGCTAGATCTGACGGTGGCTACAACATTTCACTGTTTCCTTGGATTTTTGCCTCCTGATAGTACTTTTCCGCCATTCTAAGGGTTCTTCCCCTATGATGGTTTTGATCCTTGGCATGATTTTACTCACTTTTGAAGACTTAGAGAGCATATTTGGACCCATTTGGATTAGGACCCGATTAAATTATAGATGCGAGAGCAATATTTTGAAGTCTATCTTATGGCCAAAGTGGGGCTAGAGGAGATGTCGCCGTCAAAGCTGAAACAAGGGACATTTCTGCTAAAAATAGTAGCACTGCACCTCAAGGGCTAACAGGACCCGCCAACATTTCAAGCGATCTCCCTCGTAAGAAGTCCCAATTAGACATCAAACTGTTTCATGTAGGAGTCCCAGTAGTGCATCGTATAGTAGTGCCTTGACCATGGTTTCGCACAGAGGCAAGTAAGATGTCCCTGTTGGTATCAAGGGCGTGATAGCTGGAGTAAGTCAAGTAAGGTGCATCAGAGGTTCTAACACACCGAGGGTAAGGTGAGTGTGCCCCTAGGAAACCTGTAATAGTACACGGCTTGGAAGGTAGCACACGAGTGAAGATGCATCACAACATGGAAGGAAAGTTAGTAAGCAATCCAAAGTGATGGTTAAATCAAAAACACATTTCAAAAGGATTCATACATGCTTAGACATAATAGTCCATACATGCATGTGTAACAAGAAAAATACATATATCATTTAGAGTAAACAAGATAGTTGGAATACAATACAACATATGCATGAAACAAGATGGCTCGGTTATATTAAGAAGTGTAAGTTTCATATATACAATACCTCCATGTCCAACCACTAGTTCTGATAGCAGAACATTACAACCCCAACCATCTACTCCTCCAAAGGGACATAGTTCTGTTTAGTGGAGAAGCCAAGGCACGTTACAATACTATCCAAGCTTTCTCTAAGATACTCCTACCAAAGCTTGGTTGACCAAAAGCCTTTATAATGGGTAATGAGGGACTATTTATAGCAAAGGGTTGGGTGGCTCTTGACATTCCCCTTTATGATAGTTCATCTATGCTCATGAGTCTTCCTCTACTTTATGACTGTTACATCCAACTATCGACACTTTAACTTACACCTGATAAGACTTTACATTACAATACACGTGTACCCATGTGAGACAAAATGGCTTGAGAAATCCATGCAAGACATCGCTATGACTTAGACAATTGTTGGAAGATAAACTCTTTGACATCCTCACAGTGGTTGAAAATAACGAACTGATGCCAAGATTGATAGTCCATGATGGTGTCCATGTACTCTAAGTTGACATATTTCTGGAACCTATCTCTTCCCTCCATAGTATCTCGGTACATTTCTTGGGCTCCTCTGTCCAACTTGTCTCATAGCATACACATATTTGTCTTCACTACGGCTAGACCAACAACATACTTGTGCATGGTGTTTGTACTGATGGACAAGTCTCGGCTGGTGGCTATGCGCATCAACTCGTCAAAGTATGAGTCAAGCTCTAGTCGAACATCTACCTTTATATTCACCTCAGTGAGAGTCCCAATAGATGGGATGGAATTTGCATGCACAACAATATCCATACTCTTCAATACACATGCATTGGAAGCGTGTAGACTAGTGATGAGCTATAGGAGCTCTTCATAGTTCCGAATCTGACACTAGATGTGTGCCTTCAACTTGACCACTTTGGGCTTCATCATCTTAGGCAAGTGAAGTGGGGATCCCTTGTATCTCATCATCCATGTTTGCATGTAATCAATAGAAACATGCACATTTGAAAAGATACGTTCTCTTCTAGGACATCATTGCTACCATCTGTTGAGACGGATGACTGCCTTATGCATGGTACCAAACTTGGAATATAATGGCTGCATGATTGTGTCAAGGGACAATACTTCATCCTGTATTTCCTTCTTCAAGTCTTCTAGGGTGGGTTGTAACCAATTCTCCTCCTTGCTTGGCTGTCTGAAGCTCCTTAGCCATGTGCTCATTTTCAACTATCAAAAAATGAACACTCGAGCTAGTGGCTTCAACATATGCTCTGGTAGCATCAGCCAATGTCGCTAGATGTTTGCGCACGTCAAACATGATCACTCGTTCCTCATACTACGCAGGAGATGTATGATCTTCAGGATTTGACACTTTGCGATATTGCACAACTCTATGTTGAGACTCACCGAATGAGATGTTGTGCATCTCTCCTTCCGGCTAATCTCCAAGGATCTCAGTGTTTCCTTGGTCGCTTGGGACTTGCTCATCCTCTTGTTATGGTGAAGCTGGTTGGTCGACCTCTTGGTGGTGAGGCATGTGGTTGATGTCTTTCTCTAGCTCCTGTCACTCCATATCCATATTCGTTTATTTAAGTGCTCGCTCTATCTCCTAATCGAAGTCCTTCTTCTACGATGGTTCACCCTATTTTCCTGATGTGAGTTGTTTTGATGAGTCCACTACCTATATGGGTGCTATTTCATTTGTTTGAAAATGTTTCACGTGCTTCTGTACTTGTTCTTGTTGTGCTCCCTTCTCTTGTTTGTGCAAATACTCTTCCTTCCGTAGTTGCTCCTTCAACTGATGCAACTCCTTCTTTGTTTCATCCATTCTCTATTTCTCTCTCTATCTTTGTGTGCATCTCTTGTCATGCTATTGCCTCTTTGCCTCTATTGCCATAGCTTCTTTCTCCATAAGTGGATTTGCTCACGGCTTGTAGCTTTGATCTTCCTCCATGCAATCAACAACCTTCCTCTTGCCCTTGTCGCACACTGGTATGTTTACTTCTACTCCTGCTCACGTTGATTCGCTAACCATTCGATAGCGAAGCCGGCCATTTCATTGATTCTGGAGAAGTTGTAACAATATCTCCATGGATCCTCCTCCTCCTACTGACATAACCTCATGGATCCTGTTGAACTGTAATCTCACGTACTGATCTTTCACAAGAAAATGTGGGTCATACAGATTTTAACTTTAGAGGTCGAATGGATACTTATTCATCTGTTCTACTTCGAAATCCACATGCTTGAAACTTTGAATCTCATATAACCCAATGTGCAGTAGAAGAGTGGGCCAAGGTCCCTTCTTGTTCTTATGTAGCCAAGCTATCAATCCTCTCGAGATGTGATCTACTAGTTGCCGAATGACAAGTATGTCCAAGGCAAACTTCGGTAGAACATGAAAAGGCTTCTTCATGCTGTACATTTGTATGAAGGTTCTGAAAGGTGAGGCATACCAATCAACTATGTCTATTAGTGCCTCCATTGTTACCTTCGACATGCAGGGTGGATCCTGTTCGAATATCATCTTGTAAACCGATGTGAAAAAATGATCGGACAACCATGCGATAACTCCTTTGAAGCTGCATTTGGACAACATTTTACAATAAGTGTTCACAACATTCTCCGCCAGTGTCCATGCCCACTTCAAGCCCAGGAACTCCTGTCAGGCATAGACCGCATCCAAGTTGTAGGTAGACATGTAGATATCTACATTCATACCTTTGGGAAATTGTCGAGCCCTTGTTACCTATTCCTTTAGCTGATGAGCCAACATTCCTGACCAATTACATGCTTTGCCTTCTCTCATGAGTTGGTCCAACGCGATCACCCAACTCTATGGGAATCTTTCCATGCTTTCTTGGCCATGTATTCAACATGTAAAGATGACCAAGTATTGATATGACTTTTGTAGTGTCTTCATCTTGTAGATCTGGTTGGGTGTCATCCTAAATTTAGCCGACTCCTTTACTCAGTTCTTCAAAATGTCTTTAGAGTTGTCATTGTTGCTGCGTAAACTGAAGGGTGTATCCATGATGATCATGGGCTTTGACATATGATACATCTCATCATAATCCTGTGCCCCGAAGGTAGCAATATCTATCCCACTGATACTGCTTAATCTCATTGTCTCAGGATCAGTGTGCGAGATGATCCAGCATATCATGTCTGCACATGGGAGCACGAGATATATACATGCAATCCGTCACAAGCCAGACTTGTGAATGTTCACATAGACTTGGAGATCCTCGAGGTCTTCCCCAAATGTGCCTACAAATGTGTCATTGAACTCTTTCCATTTCAGCTTGATTTCCTTGTTTACAATCAACTTGGTATCTTCATATATCGATAGACTTGCTGACGCTCACTCAGCTTCTATTTCAGTTGCACTTCCGTTAGTGTCCTTTGATCCTACTCTCTTGGAGGCCATTGATCCTAAACGGTTAAGAGGAGGACGAACACCAGCTAGATCTGGAGACAAAGTGACATGCATGGGAAGAAATCTATGAGTTAAAACCAAACCAAATTTGAGAAACGACATGCGACATACTTGAGAATGATTGGCAAAGATTGCATAATTTCTTTTGGGAGGCTAGCTAACTGGCTAATAGAACTATGCAAAAGGAAGATTGGTCTATCTCGAGAGTTTGATTGACTGCTAGAATGGCACAATGCACAATCCAGGCTGGCTGACTTGCTGTTGGAATTGTACAATGCATAATATCAGCTTGCAATGGTTGTAGACTCAGTGACTGCATTACACAATATTCTGGGGCAGCAGTCACTGTCCCTCAGAATTGTGTAAAGCAAGGATGGAGAATAGTCACTGGGCAGAAATTCACATTTCCTAAGGGGAAGACAGAGCCTTACCTCTCAGGATTGCGTAATGTCGTCTTAGTGAGGCAGAGTCTGGGCCAAGGCTGCCTAGACTCTCCGACGGGCAACTGAAAGAAAATGTGAAAGTGAATGCATGGTGATACTCAATGTAAGCAGGAGTACATTATCTTGCATGCAAACAATAAATGAAAGATTCATAAAATGGAACAACATGCATGTGGGTGAAGCGAGTCGTTGAATCGATGACCGTTCATGTAAAAAAATTTCATTCATGCTACAATAGTGAGATGCTAACGAAAACTAAAACAGTGGTAGTACAAGCTAGTATTCATGTAAAAAAAAATAAGCATTTAAATAAATCAAGCGAACATCAATCACATAAGCGAAAACACCAAAAGTGACAGAAATGCTGCAAAAGACAGGTTAAGACCACTTACTCATGAATAGCTGAGCTAGATGTGTCCAAGAGTCCTGGATTTGTTATGGGATGTCAGAGCTCCAAGATCGATGTGAAGAAATGAGCTTAGAAGTGTTAAATAAATAATATTGAAGCTCATGACAGACATGCCACAAGTTGAGGAAAAAGTGACACTTGGAGGAAAGACTCTAAAACAATCTTTGCATGTAACCTCCAACTGCTAAAAATAACTCCCTAAAATCTAGGGATTCTTTTTGCATGTAGCTTGTTCTATTATGGAAAAATGTAGGCCATGCATGCAAGTCAAGTTTTCTTGGTCTTGGGTGGAACTGGTCAAACCAACTGCACATGCAGCAATCTACTCAGCTAGGAGGAAAAAATGTTCATTTATGGGAGGGAGCTAGGCTAGCTGCCCAGGAGATTTGTGCAACTTCTAGGCAGAGTAGTTGACTACTGCCCAAAATTGCAGAATTCCTGGGCTGAGTAGCCGTGCTTGGAGGAATTGCACAATCTTCTCAATGAAGCTTGACTGGTGTATTTCTGCAACTCTCAAGCCTAGCAGGCTGCTAGATAGAATTGCACACTTTCTAGAGGGAAGGTTGGTTTCGCTCCAGAATTGCATGATTTCTTGTGGGAGAAGCTCAACCTAAAACTAGAACAAGTCTAGAGAAATAACTTGTGAGGGGAATGCAACAAGATTTGATGGAAATGCTATCATTCTGCAAAAAAATCACTAAAGCTTGTGTACTTGATGAAGCAAGGCATGCTACTATGAAAGGTTGGTAGTGAGTCTCCAAAATGGAGCTACGGAAAAATTTTGGACAGTGGTTGTAGCCGCTACAACAGGTTCTTAGGATGACTTTATCTTCTTAGGACGACATGTTGTGGAGGCTCGATAATTCATATTTGACTCAATACTAAACAAATTTAAATGATTCAAAAGCCCAATAAGGGTCTCTTTAAATGTACAATAATTCTATAGACTCATAATAAATCCTAGAAGTGCTAAATGGGGACTTTGACCTAAAACATGGTTACCTAAGCATGAAACCCATGGTTTAATAAGTCACAATAATAATAATAATAATAATAATAATAATAATAATTTTCTTTATTCTCTTAACAAGTATATTACACAATGACTCAAGTACATTATTCAAGACTGAACATAGTTACCTTTTCCAGCCCTCCCCGTTAGCTAGGTACGTATCCATAATGTACATATAAAATGGAATATCTCAAACTATATGAGCCATGAAGAACTTTAGGCACCGCAATTCCATGGACTATACTATTGACCAGAGGAATCTATCCAACCAATTAATCAATTTAGGCACTCTAATTCAATGGACTAGATTCTTGACTGGGGAAATCTATACAACCACTCACTCAATAGTTTAGGCACCACAATGCCATGGACTAGATTCATGACCACAGAAATCTATCTAGGTAATACTAATATGGAATCAATATTTTAGCCCCTCTATACCATTAGGCTTACTTGCTAACCATCAACCCAAAAATCTAGGTGTGTATTCAAAACAGAGCATTTTGATTAACACCACCTCTCAAACTTCTAGACATCAACACAATGTGTGAGCTAGATGTCCTTTGAGATGATGCTTAACTCACAAAGCCTCAACACCCGTTGATCCAATAGAGAAATAATGACCAATCTCTCCCAATCAAACTGATTGGTAACAAACAATATTTTCCTTGAGAGATTCACCTGTACAAACACAACCCCAATAAGTAATATAATTGTTCATGTACATAACCAAACACCAACCTCCGGGGTATTCCAGGCAACAATATTTTTTTCTCAACTTTCCATAGTAGGACTATTAACCGAATCTTTGACAAAATATTCCTCAGTCATATATTCTTCCTTTCCTACTTCTCATGTAGCAACATATCCTTTGAAACAGAAATATATTCCCTCCCTCTCAATCAGGAAGCATTAATTTATTCATACCCTACTTTTCTTCTCTCAGTAACACTTCAAAATTCATTCTGCAATTTCCTTTTTTTTCTCATGGCCTTCACTCTGACGTACGATTGTTAGTCCTGGTCTAGTGCATGACACATGAAGTATAGGTCCATATTTTTCACTCCCTCTCATCTAGGAACAATCTCCTTATCTAGAATAGACCTTAATATTAGGGAGATCTCTTATATTCATGCTTACTCTATGAGATCAACTTCTTCTTTTACAAAATCAGAGAATATTTCATGGCTGCCAATAATTTCATCATAGTTATCATTATCCTCATAATTTTCATTACATCTTCTCCGAGTTGAATATTATGTACCTACGCAATTTTCTTTTCACATCTAGCATATTCACCAAGTTCAGGATTGTGTCCCTCCACAACTTATAGAGAAAGTACAACCAAATATATAGAAGCATGATGTTATATCAAAATCACAGAAGCATTTCATATTTATACATATTAGATACCCAAAATCAATAAAAAAAGAGACATATACTCTTCAATGCCTTGCTAGGGACTTTGTTATACACCCTAGACTACTTCATAACAATATTAATTCCATCTAGGGTTTCAGTATGTCTTCGAAAGGTATGACATACCTTACTACAACATATATCAAATCCTAGAACCCATTCACACAAATATGGATCTCAAATCATCTAACAACCTTCTAGAATACATGTGTTAGACTTCTCACTAGGGATTCATTTAAATCCTAGACTTCATACAAAATAATGATTGAATGTCAATCACATCTTAGCCATTAACGTTACTAGCTTCCACTAGGGTTGGTTCCAAAACCTTAGATTTTCAATAAACCATCAATTAGTCACTAACATGACCAACTACTACTAAGGTTAGTTGCAAACCTTAGATTTCTGAGCAATCATCATAATCAACCAAAGCTCAAATTTCAACAATTTCTTCTCAAATCTCAAATCATTATATTCCAGAGATTTTACTTTGGCCTTAGAATTCCAATATCATCAATAATTCAACCCATAAATATTATAATATTATACATACTAAGAAATTTTTAACTTCACTAGGGTTTAGCTATAACATCCGAGATCAACATCCTAGGACTCATGACCATCAATGGCTAGGTCATCACACACATCTAGGAATTCATAACCAAGCATAAGCATATCATATGTCCAATAATATAAATACATATGACCTATACCAAGCTAGGGATTCAACAAAAAGGACATATCTCTATATGCCTAGATTTCATAACTATTCAAATACATTTTATATCATGATATAGTCAAACCCAACTTCACAAATATCAATAAGAGTTAGACATACAAACATATTGACTTTACTAGGGTTTGAAAAGACACACACATACCAAGTAAATTAATTCTAAGAGAACATAAGGGTCTTTCTTGAACATTCCACCAAACCCTAATGAACTAGGGTTCCAATGTAGAACACACATTCCACCAACCCCCAATGAGTTAGGGTTCCAATGTGGAAACATATATTCAACCAAACTCGAATGTGATAGGATTCCAATGTACAAATGTAGTGAACCCTATATTAAGAAAATGTCAAAGGTTCCGAGATTTTAAAAATTATCATTCCATCCTAACAATTTAAGATTTCTTGGTCATACCAAAATCCCATATATGAAATCATCAATAAAGACTTCAACTAGCATTCCACAATAGCCCTAATTAGTTTAGGTATTCACACATTCAGAACATCATACCCTTCGGTTAGGGTTTTCCATAACCTGTCTAGGGTTCTACCAAATCACATAAGAGTGGGGTGGGTATATTTATCAAGAGATGAATCACACAAACAAGAATCACTAGGATTAAATACTGCTAGTCATAAAAAAGTTAGTAATAGATCATCAAATGAATAATATTTTCAATCAATGAATTCAAATCATACATTTGTTTCTTATCTAACCTTATCTTGAGAGATCCTCCTTCTTGCGGATGTCTTTTTCTAGAACAAACTCATTAATGACGAAGAGATCATCCATGTGTATACCTATCTTCAGAGAGAAGGTTGCCACAGTATCTTCCTTTGTTATCTTTATATTCCTCAGCTCATTCTTCAAACTTGCTACTTAACTGATGTTCTTAATAGTGAAAAGATTCAACAAGGCTTCATACATCTCATGAGAATGACTGATGTTATCTATTAAGGGGACAATATTTCCTTTTACCTCTTCTATAATTAGAGCCATAGCTACCAATTTTATATCCTTGAATTTCACTTTGTTGGAATCACTAGCTTCTTCGTTAGGCTTCTTTACATTTCCTTTTACGAGACTAATACCTTATTCTTCTCGAAGATTTGGTCAATCCTCTTCCTCCAAGAGCTGAAGTTAGATGCACCTTCAATCTTGTTCTCACCCTTGATAGAGTTAGACATCTTCTTTGAATATGATAGATTCCTTCCCTGCAATAATGCTTATGAATATATCTTCCTTTTTCTTCTTTTTTCACCAAAGCTCTGATTCCATGTTGGAAAATCAAAAGGGAAATAAATATTTTCTCGATGTTGATAATTATTTGTGATTTTACTTATTATTACAATTATTTATATATTAATTTTTAGTTCATCAACTAATTATATAAATGTAGTAACACATAAAACAATGGATAGAAGATGTAATCACATACCAGGGAAAAACCTGCCTCAAGGGGAAACCCCGGTCAAAGTAATTCTTCCTTTGAATAGTATTATTTGAGTCTCTTCACCCTAGAAATTTACCAAACCTTCCCTCTGTACCATGTCATCCTCCAAAACATTGACCTCTTCCCAACAACTTCTACTATGTAGCAACTTGCAACAACCAGCAGTTTCCGGGAGCAGTCCAACTTTGAAGACTTCGTTCTGCCAATCTAGAGCACGAAATAAAGTGAGACCACCACCAAAATTTCGATTTTTCTCTTCTCCTTAGACTCCCCCAAACTCTCATTCGCTTTGGCTTCCTCAAAATAGACTTTCCTAGCTATCCACTTCGCACTTCTCCTGAGCAACAATATTTTTGGACTTCTGCCCATAAGAGAGAAAATGAGAAGTGTTGCTCCAAATGAATTCATAATAATTCCTTCTATACACTTCTTTTGAGGTGGAATAAGTCCAGAGTCTTACTCTATCTTCTTAGAAAGACATGGTGTGGACGTTCCATAATCAATATTTCACTCAATACTAAACTGATTTACATGATTCAAAATCCCAATAAGAGTCTCCTTAAATGTCTAATATTTTTATAGACTCTGAATAAATACTAGAAGTCCTCAATGGGGACTTTTACCTAAAACATGGTGACCCAAGAATGAAACCCATGCTTTAATAAGTCACAACAATTATAATAAAATATATTTTCTTTATTCTTTTGACAAGTACATTACATAATGACTCAAGTACATTATTGATGATCGAGCATAGTTACTTTTATCAACATTAGAGAGGGTTTTCAAGAAGTAGAAGGAACTATCTCAAAGATAATGATAAATAAATATTTTTATTCAACCATTCTTAGGAGTTATTGTTACTCATATTCATGCCTTTCCATTGGATCAGTAGATGAGTATTGGAATTTCCCCACATATTTTTATCTAAATTTAATACATTTAGTTTAATTTATAGTTTGAACCTTATGCATGTTGACCTATTTCATTCTTATTATAGTAGTACCCTTCTATCAGTCTCATAACTAACCATTATCTATTGTTTACCTATTAGGATGGCCATAAAAAGGATTTTATTTTTCATCCATGCAAAATATATATTAAATGAGGATTGATGTTTAGAAAAGCCTGCAAGTTGTTCCATGCATATTTATTCATTTGATTCCCCACGTATAAAATAACTCATTCTTTAAGATTTCAATTTTTTTCAACTACACCATTATGTTGTTAAATATAGTGTCCGATATTGTGCCTTTTAATGCCATGTGTTGCATAAATATCATTGAATTGTTTATTGACATATTCTCCATTATTGCAAGTGAAAATTCTCTTGTTTATATGTCTAAACTAATTTCAACTAATTCTTTGAAGGAAACAAGCTTCAAATTCTACCTAATGAAATAAGATTATGCGAAGTCAGTATGATCATCATTGAAATCAAGAATATATCATGCATTTGAAAAGAACTGAGTGGAGAATTTTCCAATTATATCATTATAAACCAATTCTTACTAAATTGTGATGCTTACCCAAGATACAACCATCCTACAAATCATCATTGTAAAGAACAAGTGAGTCCATCGACCATTTGATGCATTGCCAAATGTTTTGGGTGGTGTTATTTCAAATGAATAAATTCCTTGTGCCAAATTTTTCTCAATTTATCAACATGAGTAATGATGATGGTGATCATTCACCAAGGTTCAAATATTTCAGATTTGTAAACCATGAAGAATCATCCACATGTCTGGAAGATATTGAATGTGCATGTTTCTTTATATATTCAAATAAAACATCATGAGGTTAAAAATCAATGGTTTTATCATGAATTAAATAATTAATTTGTAAATTTGAATGAAAATTGACTAAGAGAGAATGAACACAAAAGACATTGTTAATTCACCCATTTATGAGATTTATTATTCTTTCTTTTGCAACATATTAAGGATAATTGTCACTAACAAAAATATATAAGTTTTATAATCATCCAGAGAAGAAAATAAAGTATTTTCACTATCAATTTGATGAGAATCCCCTAACTCTAAAATAATCTCATTGTTATATTGACACACCATTGCAAAAAAGGCATGAGATTTAGAAGAAGAAGAAGAATGGGAGGAATAATCAACTTGAACAATGTGTTTCTTTATGGATCCAACAATTTCATCTTGTTTTAACAATATGTCCATATTTAGCACAAACACATCAAGGGTCTCCTCTTATCTTTCTACTTTGTTCCTTTATGCGACATTGAGGAGGAGTCATTGTAGGAGACTTGGTGGTATTGGGAAGTGTGGTTCCTTTGGACTACATTGATGAGGGATCCATACCTTTGTTGTGGTGATCAACTTATATCAAGCACAATCATGGACAATAAATATTGATCATGTGCTAATTGTTGAAACAAATCTTAAAAGAATGAATCCCATAATTTGTATATAATGCATACATAGCAAAATGAAATTTAGAGAGAAATAAATTAAAATGAGCTTTCATTTTTGAAAGAATAACATTCATTACTTGATCATTTGAATTAGTGGTTCCACAATCACCAATTTGAAGTTTTAAGAACTTGAATTTAGTAAAGTAGTCTCCAACCTTATGGAGTTTTATTTGATTAAGGGAGATGGGTTGATTTCCCAACTATTGAGTGTAATATAGATTAGCTTTCCCAAAGTGATACTCAAAATTGGACCCTAATTCCTATGTTGTATAAATGGTCTAAAATGAAATTCTATATTTGTAGAGATGGACATGCCAATAAGGTCTTGTGCTTTTTTATATTGATTTAATCATTTCACATATCTCTCCATGTTTAATGATGTATCATATATCCCAAGTGTGATTTAATAAAGCCTTTATAGTATTGTCAATAATACTTCAAGATCCCCCAACGCTCAGCTCAATTCCATTACATATCAAGTATATAATTCTATGATTAACTCCTCATAGATCTCGGTATTAAATTCAATAATTCACACAAAATTAATCTACCACTGTACATGATAATGTAATAGCTACTAGTCTCAATTTTCATCTTGATTGTGAAGAGTATTATAAAAAATCATATGACAAAGGCATATCGATAAACTATTCTAAAAAATTAGTTGAAAATAATAACAAGTACGATTCCAGTAAGAGCATAATACGTATACATCATTGCAATGAAACATTGAATTCTAATGAAATCTTAATATGCATGAAGCCTCACAACGAAGATTCTAATGAGAGTATAATGTGTATACATCCTTCCCATGAAACATTGTATTCTAACAATAGTTTAATATGCATAGAACCTTACATAGAAATGTTAATTAACAAGGAATGCATCCACTCTTTTGTTGAAACTAACATTCATACCAACTGTATTTCCAAGGATAGTTTAATATGTACAAATCCTTCCAAAGATATGTTGAATAATTACAACTACAATTATAACAAAAATTTAATATTTATGGAACCCTAAAATAATAATGTACACATCCTCTATTCTGTAGAGATTTTAAACTCGAGTATATCTCCCTCTAAAACCTTAGAATACTTGACCCTCGTACATCCCCAAATCTGCTATCCAATAGAAAGAATATTTCATCCCTTATATAATCAAGTAATTTCGATCCTCCTTACATTTCCACCCATTCAAAAAACCGATCTTCCTTATCCAACACCAATCCTTCCACTATCAAACTAAATCTATGTTCATCTAATTATCTCCATTCAAATTCCCATGATTAGCTATCCCTTAATTGCTAGTCTTCTCCTCTATTGATAAACATTTCCTCATGCATAATTCCTATTGAATATAATACCAATCCACCCACCACCTTCGATTATGACAATGACAACTTTTCTAGCCATCTTGTTGTGAATCTATTAAACACCCAGATAGATGCTCACACCATCAATTTTCTAGAAAGAGGATTGAATTTTTCTTTTACAGCTTGTAAATTCTAATTGAAGACATCAATGTGTAGGATTGAATATGATAATAACTATTTACCTCATAATGTCAAAGAATAAATTAGACAATATTTCTCTGTTATCCTCATGAAAGCTAAATCTCCCAAAAAAAACATCTCCAAACGAGAATAGCTTTCTCTAAAAGCCTTAAATAACAACCCTAACATTGTTGTTTTGAAAGAACACAAAGGTGGAGCTATAGTAGTTATGAACAAAACTAATTATAATGATAAAATGTTGTACCACATTAATAATAGTGGATGATATAGAAATCTAAATAAGAATCCCTTAAAGAAAATTTATACATATTTATGCAACTAGATCAAAGCTAGTAATGAATGTGATAATAAAAAGTTGATAGAAAGAAATACCTATATACCTAGGATTTATGGAGCACCAAAAATACACAAGGATGGTGTTCCCATTAGACCCATTCTCAATACTATTGGTTGAACTACGTGCGATCTTGCTAAACACCTTCCTGCTAAACTTAAACTGATGGTCGGTAATACAAATTCTTTTGTTATGTACTCTACCTTCTTTAGTAATCAAATTAAAGATTTAAGACTTGATGGGAATGATATTTTTATAAGTTTTATTATGAATTCCCTACACACCATAATTCCTATATATGGAGGTATGGAATTTGTTTTCAATATTACACATTTTGACATGGCTAAGTCGATAGATATTTTCCATGAATCCACATATTTTGGTTTCATGGAAGAAACCTATGGAAAAACATGTGGAGTAGCTATGGGCTCTCCTCTTTCTCCCATTATTGTAAATATATTCATGGAAGAATTTGAAACAAAAGCAGTTGACTCCTCTCCCTTGAAGCCTAAACTCTCTAAAATATTTGTTGATGAGACCTTCATCATATGGCCACATGGACGAGAGAAATTAAAAAATTTCTTGGAACACCTAAAGAACCAATTTGATTTCCATCAAATTCATAATGGATCTAGAGGAGGATAAAAGCATTACCTTTCTTGACATTATCATGACCATAAATCAAGATGGTTCGATGTCTCACAATGTTTCTCGTAAAAAGACTCATACCGAACAATACCTCCATGCTAGATCCCACCATTATCCTGCTAAAAAACATGTCATTCTTAATACTTCAACAACTAGAGCAGTGAGGACTTTTGACAAAGAATATTTGGAAAATGAGAAGATCCATCTTATGGATGTATTCATAAATAATGGGTACAAGAGACACCAAGGAATCAAATATTTTAATAATTCCCTTAAAGGACCTTGAAAGAAAGAAAAATATGATAATATTATTAACAAAGAAACTTACCCTATGTCATGGGAACTATGGAAATAATTACTCACATTATATGAAAGAACAATATTAAGTCTGCCTTCAAACCAATGAACACCATTCACCACTGCGTGAAATATGTTAATGATCACATTGATCCCAAATGTCAAAAAAGTGTTTACCTTATTTCTTGTTCATGTGCGAGACCCTATGTTGGTGAAACTAGACATTCCATTTTGACTAGGACACATGGACACTCAACAAATATAATGCATAATCGTTCTAAATATTATGATTTGGTCGAAGATTCTAATAATACAAAACAACAAGTTTGCATTGAAAAAACCTTAAACATTGCTAAAATTGATTGCTATCACCATAGAAAATTTAAGGAGGCTATAGAAATAAGTACAGATTATAATGACCTTAAGAGAGATGAAGGCTAGAAAATAAGTGATAATTGGATTCCCACCTTAACCTCCAAATTTGTCTCTAACTAACTTCCTATGGTCCAATTTTATAACAAATTAAAAATGAATAATTCTTCATTTTTATCAATAATTAATATCATCCCATTTCTCTTAATAATAATATTAGCTCTACCAAATTAATGATTTATAATAATAATTATTAACATACTAGTTTAACTTAATCATATTATTTCACACTAACTTTTCTTTTGAATTTATTTTTTAATATATTAATCTACATAATTAACCCTTAGATTTACAAGAATTTTTATTTATTCATTCTTAATATGTTACTTTTCATTTATATATATATATATATATCTCTCTCTCTCTCTCTCTCTCTCTCTCTCTCTCTCTATATATATATATATATATATATATATATATATATATATATATATATATATATATATTCTTTCATTCTTTTATTTTATTTTATATATATTTCTTGGAAATACAGAGATGGGGTGAATCAATATTTTCTTTCAATTGTTATTATTATGAGTTAGATTCTTCACAATTTAATGAGAGAAATGTATAAGAATAATTTTATTGAGTATGAAAGAATAAGTACAATGTATGATAATTATTCTCAAGCATGAACTTGGTTTTTTATGAGTCTATGACATCTAGGGATTCGATCCTATCTCATGCAAGGCACCGACCTTGAGTTTACGAGAACAAACTCCAAGAACACCAATCCTTTAGTTTTAATAAATAATGTAGATGGAACTTACATCTATCCCCCTCTCGATTCTTCATGTGTCAACTCTTACCAAGGTACTAGCACATCATATGCATACCCCCATCTGCATCTATTAATGCCAGGCCCAGTTGTTGCTAAACCTAGATATACAATTTTTGTCACAAATCCTTAGTATCCTTATGTATTGCATGTTGCTCTAGCCCCATTGGCACAAACTCCTCAACTTCCCATGACACATTATCCTCTTCCCCAACAACAACCGCCTCCACAGAATCAAGTGTATGCCTAGCAGAGTACTACCAATCCCCATAATCCCAAGAGAAGGAACAAGGGGAAATGTAACTAGAACCGCCAACCTCAATGAAACTAAGGCAACCAAGGTCGATAACCTAATGCCCCTATCAGTGACTAGCCTAACCCCGTAACCGAACAATAATGTGTATAGCCCAAGAAAACCACAGTGCTTAGAACCAATAAGCCTTGCACTTGTTGCAGAGATTTTGGACATTATACTCATGAATGTCCCCTTTTACCTTAGATGCACCAAGCATGGAATGATCAAGCAGTAGCTACTCGAAGACCTAAACCCATTTCTCCACCTCCACCCCCTCCTCCTTCATCAAAACCAACTGTTCTTACAAATGATTTTCTTGATAAATGATATGTGGTTGCACAAACCACACAGAGTAATGTAATGCCCCAACTTTCACAATATGGCCAAAAAACTTACCAAATCCTCATGATGAATTCTGAGGAAGTTAACACCAAACAAGTTAACCTCTGCACTTAGTCGCACCAATATGAGAATCCTCCTACGTGTAGGTCAACGATTTATTCCTAACCCAAAGTTTCCACTGAGCTTCTTTTGTCACCAAATGGCACCTTATATATCCCTCTAGCTAAAGTCGAGGTTTTCCCTAATATCCCCAAAGGTCAATTAATTTGAAATGTTGCTTCTTCTAAATCCACCCATGCCTCTGATGATTGTATGATTTTATTTGATGTTGATAAAGCGAAACATCCCCTCTCATTTCGTCATTTTTTTCCTTTCAAATACTTGCCTGCATAAAAAATTCCAGTTGAGTGGTGTATAATAGACAAAGGTACCTTCACCTGTGTCACAACCACTAGTGTTTGGAAGAAATTGGGTTCCGCTGACCTGTCCCCATCCAATATCATTCTTCATGATTGGGATGGTCATGCCTTGTAGACCATTGGTTTATATCATAACTTCCCCATCATTGTTGTTGGCAAGATAGTCTTAATTGATATCAAAGTCATTGATACCCAATTATATTATAACATCTTTTTGGGTCATGGTTACACCTATGCCATGTTCGTTGTCGCATCCACTATATTTCTTAAGATGTGCTTTCCTCGTAATGGAAATATCGACACTATCGATCAGTTGACTTACTATGACCCTCAGTCTCAAACCATTCCTCATAATTATATCTCATTGGTGACTAGAAATAAGACTATCCCTTCCTTAACTGATGTTTCTCCTAGAGTCTACAAATATTTCATGTTTCTTAGGGCCTATTATGGCCCACCACCTATGCCTCCTAATCCAATCTCTTGAAGTGTGTTCATGCTCCAAGCATCACGACCCACCAAAAAATAGTTTGTTACACCTTCATATTAGCCAGCCCTTCTACAACCTCCTACTTCCAACTCAATTCAGCCTTTAGGAATAATTCCTCCAACCAATTTTATTCTGCTGGTATCTCTCCCATTCCTTTTCCACCTGAAACTATTCCCATAGGTCTCTCCCATCTCAAAGTTATTCCCCCAAGTCATTACCCTTCTTGTTAGACACCTATCTTATTCCTGCCACTAGGAATATTTTCTACCCTTATTATCATTGTGTTGAGTCTCTCGAAAATCACTTTGGGGATCCCCATATGGTACATTAATCCTCCTACAAGCACTCCTCCCAATCAACTCAAAACTTACAAAAATTTGAATCTGCTTGAACTTGTTGTCCCTTCCGCTCCATTTGCTTTTGTTCCACCACAAACTCAAGAGGAAGCTGCTCTTGTTGTGAAAGCATCGAGTGAGGGGGCAAAAGCCCAAATAAAAGAGAACCAAAGAGTTGGCACCTCACCCAACTCATACTCCTCCTAAAGTACCAAAGTCTTCTCCTCTACAGTCTTTGTGTGATTTCATTGGGCATGCCTCAAATACTTTTCCAAAACTCCCTCATATTAATAATGTGGTTTTTGATACTTTCCCAAACTCTAACAATTCTGAGGTCCATGTCAATTTACCTGAGTCCACTAATAAGAACAAATCCTTATATACAAATCACCCTTGTGCTTTGTGTGATAACTATGGCCATTATTCCCATCATTATCCATGTCTCAAATATTTTCCTAATACACTTCAAGTGTTTCATGAGTTAGATGTCGATCATAGTGATTCCACTTCCCCTATACCTGTGGTTTTTGGCCCCGCTACTTTTCCAGAATAGGAGGTTTCACAACCCACCATTGTGACCCCCCCTCTTGATGTCGATATGATGGATAGTTTAGCCCCAATTCTTGAGTCCACCAAGAAGAACAAATCCTTATGTGCAAATCACCCTTGTGCTTTGTGTGATAGCATGGCCATTATTCCCATCACTATCCCTATATCAAGTATTTTCATGATACACTTCAAGTGCTTCATGAGTTAGATGTCACTCATAGTGATTCCACTTCCACTATACTTATGGGTTTTGGCCCCACTGATTTTAAAGAATATGAGGTTTAACAACCCACCATTGTGACCCCCCCTCTTGATGTCAAGATGATAGATAGTTCAGCCCCAATTCTCTACCTGTCATCATCTACGTGATTGATATATTCAAACCTTTTAGGATTTTCCTATTGTGTTTCTTTCGAACCTATTTCAGATGACACTTTGGTGTCAACATCTGTAGATGTTACATCTACTTGTCATCCATCCAACCCTTCTGACGATGCACATGTGAAGCATGTCTCCGATGATGATTATTGGTTCCTTTACCCCTTATATCAAACCCGTGAATTTGAACCACATCCACCTTGTGGCTATTACATTGCCACACAACGTTTGGGTAAGGGGGCAGACCTTTTTGAGATTTTAGGAGAGGTTAATTCTCCCTAACCCTCCTAGTGAATTTGGTAGTGTTGAATCTATTACCATTATTCTTCCTCACATTGAAGAACCTCTAGTTTCCCATATCACTTGAGATTGCCTTGGGTATGATCCATTTAAGCATTCCTTCATCTTATGTCAACAACTGAGTACCTTAGAAATTGTTGTTGTTTCAACCATCGTATTGTCTAGGTCAGCATTACTTCATTATATCTGAAGCTACTCTTTGGTTTGGTGCCACCATGTATGCGAAGCCATATATTCATTCCATTTGAAACATATTTTTAGTGCCAAATGAGATCATAAATCCAACATTTCCATTCTCTTATTGCATCCTTTATACCTTCTTTCCATAAGAAGACATCCATGAAATAATTAAATGATGAACCACATCATCAAAATATCTTTAAAGTCCACTATTCTAAATACACTTGGCATGCCCATAGCATGCTATAACAATACGTACAATAATGGGGGCACCTATGTCCCTATGCCTAATCATTGTCCTCTACAAGATCTCATTCCAGTAGGGCCAAATGCTTGAATCCCTTATTTTATCATTCAAAACACATTTGCATTCCACAAACTCATCAAGGTAGGGTAATAATTCCCACATTTACATACTCAATAAGTCTCCTCCATCATCATAGGCTAGGGGTAAGTATGTAATTCTTGGGGGCAAGATGGCCTCTAGCCACCTTCTCACTTAATTATTATCAATGTCAGCCTAGACGCTAATGATCTAGGTATGCTCAATTATCCTCCCATTCCTTGGATAGCTTCCCCTACCAACCTCTCCAGGAAGCCATATACATATTGCATATAATAGATGCATGATACCATATATTGACACATTTTACTCTAAGTGATTCCACACTTACAACCCTGGCCCCATGTTTGACTTCATGGGCACGAATGATCCTAGACCTTTTCTAGTAGTTCATTCGTGTATTCCCTTTTCACCTTAATTCTTCCCTAGGAACCGTCCTTCCAATAACCATTAAGTCCATTTTTACACAAGTAATGTCACCTATCTAAATGTAACAAATCTAAAATTCAATAGTCGATTTGTTCGCTTTGATCTTGCCAAGATTTAGGGCCTTCTCATCCTCCCCAAATTCTCGAATAATTCAATGTGCAAATGAATTGGATTTAGGGGCAAGAAGCCCTTTTATAGGATAAATCCAAGTTTTTTCATTGATAATTATGATAAAATTGTATATTTCTTTGACGAAACATCGACACCATCAAAAAGCTCTCACCACATTCTATAATGGGTCTCTCTCTATTTTTGGTAATTTGGAACTTCACCAGGAAGCCATTTTTTCAATGAGGTCTCACTTTACCACCCATCAAAACCGAATCTCTTCACATGAGTCACCTGTCCTTTGGTACCAATTTACCTTTGCACTTTTTGACTTATGTGTTGATTTTCATCTTGAGTAACCATTATTTACTCATGTTTTCATGGTCCCCTTTGGTCCTCTCCCATGTGGAAGCATCATCAAGTCACGCTTGTTAAGAGCATTAGAGTTTCATCACCCTTGTATCATGGAGTCTGTTATAGTCATATTGAGTCATATTACAATATATAATCCATCATTACATTGCATTCATCCCATTTTTCTCATATTTGGCCTCTAGTTATAGTTATCAGTCTTTCAAAATGATCCATCCGAGTAATTGACCATCCCCTCTGGAATTGAGTAAATCACTTCTAGGTCAACCATGTATATCATTATTTGAAAACGGAATTCACGAGTCCACCTCTCATCTTGCCACTCTCTACCATCATTCTCAATGCCAATCCACCATTGACATTACAATGATCCTCATTCCTCTATTGAGGAATCCTCATTACCTCAACTCTAAGTAACCCTCTTCTTTCGACTTCAACACATTTATTCAAGGAGAATGGTTTAGAGGACGATGTACTATGGTTCTAGATTTCATATTTGTTCAGTGCCTTGAATCAAGCAAAGTGAATTGATATTTTCCTTTGACTTGGTTTATTTTGGTACTGTTGACTCCATCTCATTATCACATGATTGAGAATTTTATGCTTGATGGTCAAGTGATCCAATAGATTGTACTAGCTTTTCTCAGTTATGTGTGAGATGTTTCAATCCTCATGAGGGAGTGTTCCTTCAAGTAGGACCCCACATGCCAGGATGTTAGCAACTTATGATCCCACCTCAGATGCGGTTCCATAGGTCTGACTCGTTTGGTTCCCACCACTTGCAATGCCCATAACATGCATGTCTTATTCAAATGATCCATTTAGATCTTCGGAACCCTTCCCTGATAAGAAGGGCTTCGTTGGTTGTGTTCTACCCTTACCTTGTCATATTGAGGGGAATTATTTGTAATGTACTTAGATTAGTAGATGTTATTATATTTAGCCCTAGCCTATGTTTTTCCATGCACATTATGTATGTGGGACACACCGTATCATCGTATCACTTCCTAGCCCATTGATGTAAAAATACCATGTATCATCTATCATGTACCTTTTTTCTCAGAATAACATTGCTAGGCATGCCATTATTATATGTACTAAGTTATCTCAGCAGACATGGGTATGCCTCCGCTGCCTTATTTGAGATCATCTACTCCAAGATAAGAGGAGAGTTATATAATATAAGTAGGTCTTGCCCCCCTACATTATCGGTCCTTCCTGGCCATGCTTCAACTCTCTCTCTCTCTCTGACTCCTCTTCATTGTCTCATGAAAGCAGAACCTACAATGTATTTTGGTTATATGATTTTCTCTTGACACTCTTACATTAGGAGGAAATCTATTACCACTCAAAAATGATCACCTAGCCATGTATTCCTAGGTTGATCAAAATACACCATGTAGGATTAATTTTACCATAGCAAATCCATTTTCAGCATGGAAATAATTTAGTAAACCATTCTTTCTAAATTTTGTCTCATTCCATTTGAGCTCCAACTTGAGTTCAAGTTATTTTTTGGCTTCTTCCCATTGCAAGTTAAGAGAGAGAAAAAGATCACTAAAGTGCAAGGACATAAAAAGGATCGATGACATGGAAGGGAATATATAAACCCAAGTTTATAAGTCCTCCTCACGAGTTGTAAAGTTTGTATTAGTAAAATTTTCTTATTCATATGATCCATTGGGTTGCTACACCTTCGTTTTTGTTGTTATATATTTCTGGTTGCACATGATATTCTATTGTAACATTTTTCTTTCTTTTTCATTGCAAATTTGAAGCGCAAAACAACCATATTTTTTTTGTTAGGGTCACTTGTCACCAGTGACTTAAGTGAACCATTTTTGGTACACTTGTAATAATTTTCATACTAACAACTTACTTAGAGGAACGACCTCTACTAATCAGGTGCAACAAAATGTGGCAATTAATATGAACCAATGTTTCTTTGATGAATGTGGAAAATTTTATCTGATGCCATCAAATCCCCATTACTAGAAAGGTTCTTCAACGATGATCATTTGTAATGGGGTAGATGACCTATTTTCACGACCAACACTTATTTGACAAATAGGGCATTTGTGAGCATAAACATGTGCATCTTTGAAAAGTGTTGGCCAATAATATCTAGACCACATCACTTTATGAGTTGTAGTATCATCTACATAATTCCCACTAGTTACTCCATCATGAAGATATTTTAAAACCCTTTTCGAAACTGGAGATTCCAAACATTTGAGAAAGAAAACATTATGGTGCTTTTGGAAAATCACACCATGAACAAGATGATAAGATAATGCTTTAAGAAAATTTTCGCTTCTTTTATTTTCTCATAGGCCCAATGGAATGGTGCTCTGTTCTATGGACAAGGTTTCATTTGTTGGGATAAATCGATTGATATTATACATATTAGTTGCTTGTTCCTAGCTAGATGTGTCCTCTTCTAGTGAGTTAACTTCTTCTACAGTGAGTAGGCAGAGATCGTGACCTTTGATAGTGTGAACTCGCTTGAATTCAAAATCATACTCTTGTAAACTTGTCATCTAGTATATAGTTCTTTCTCCCAAATCTTTTTTTACAAACATAGATCTCACTACTGGGTTAAGAATGAAGATGATAACATGACTTCTGAGAAGGTAAAGCCTAAAATGATTCCCTTCCTATGAATATGCCTATTTATCTATGGTGATATAGTTTAATTTTGATCCATGAATCCCTTCACTCATAAATGATATTGATCGTTCATTTTATTGATTGTATTTCTAAGTTAATATGACTAAGATTTTCCATAAAAATAAAAGGTATATAACATGAAATCTTTGTTGAAATATGGACTCTATAATGTCAGTGCTTCAGTTATAGCTTGCTTGATCTGGTTGAAAGCATATTTTTCCCTCTGATCCCATTTATACATTACATCCTTCTTAATCATATATTGTAAATTACTGATAATTTGTGCATATTCAAAGATAAAATTTCAAATAAAATTGATCTTCCCCAAGAAGGACTACATAGCTTTCTTGTTTACAGGATATGGAATCTACATAATGGTTTTGACCCATTCTAGGTCCACTTTACCTTTGCTCTCTGCTATGATGTGCCCCAAAAGGGTTCCCTTAGACACTCTCAAAATTATTTTCCTAGGATTTTATGATATACTATATTTCTCACATTTCTCGAATATTTGCTTCAAATGACGAAGAAGATCAACTATTTTCTTATAGAAAATTGTGATGTCATTCAAATAGACAACCGCACTCTGTCCAATTAATCCTCAGAAGTCAACGTCCATAGCATGTTGAAACGTAGAACCAACATTGATTAGGCCAAATGAAATTTCATGTAAATGTGAATGTACACCATTTTATTCTAAATGTTGTCTTTAATCTATCTTGTTCTACGATAAGAATTTCGCTGTACCCTAAAAATCCATCTAGTACTGAGAGCATTCCAGGTCTGGATACTTTTTGTAGAAGATGCTCCATGGTTGGAATGGGGTATTTTTCTTTTTCACAACCTTAGTTTATCTTTTGGAAATGTAAACATAAGTGTATTTCACTAGAATTCTTCCTTACTGGATCCAATTTTTATACCTAAGTGGAGTGGTGAACATTGAAAATTATCCAAGCATACAACAATGTTTTTACTTCTTTCTGTATCAGGGGTTCAATTGTAGGATGAAACTTCATAAAAATTTATTGGAATGGCATCACCCCTTGACTTATGAGTGTCATGTGTTGAATGATTCACTTATCATAACTTTTCAAATCGTCATAATTCCAAGCAAATACTAATTGGTACTATTTGAATAGGTAGATAAAAGCATGTTGCTCTGAAGGAGAATAACATGTACCAAGATTACATACTTTGGATCTTCCTTAGTTACCAAGTTAATTTTCTCACAAAAAAATGTAGAGATTTGGGTCTCTGTGTTTGTTGCTACCGTAAAATGGTTTTGTAAGTCATAGATATTGTCTGGCGACACCGTAATGTTAGGAATGGAATTTCGACTATGTGCTTCAACTCCATCTCTTAATGACATCTTGTGCTCATCCTCATTGATTTCTGGATCTTTGAAAACATCAAAATTAGCCATGAAGTCAAATATCTTTTGGTCATCATTGAATACACATAAATTAGTTATGTTTTCCATGATAGAGGGCCTATAAATCATTTCAATAGAAAAACTAGCTCTAAGCAGAGATAACCTATCAGTTGCATTCATTAAAGTATCAATGACTACATTGCTAATCCTAGCAATACACTTAATATTAAAGGATTGAAATGAAGAAATGAGCCTCCATATCTCCTATTGATAGTTTATGGAATTAGGTGAAATACAATGAAATGTATTTCATACTTGAGGTGTGACAATACCTTAACGACATATTACCTTAATGTTTCTAATTTTAGGTCCATGGCCTTCTTCATCCCTAGTATGAGTGATTCATATTTTACGATATTATTCATGGACTCAAACTTCAATTGGAATGAAATCAAATACTTTTCATTTCAAGGATTGATTAGGATTCAACTAAATCCAACACCCTCATGTGCCTTGGAGCCATAAAAATACAAAGTCCATATATCAATAGAAACTAGGTTAGTTTCTATACTAGCAATATTTACATCTATAGTAAAAAGGTCATTAACACCATTTTGGGTGCAAGGAAGGAGTTCCAATTGGGTGTCTAGTGGTACAGAAGATTACTATGGAAGATAAAATTGAATATCAATATCTAAAAAGAAATCTCCAAAAATCACTTATGAAAATCTAATTGGGTGATTGTGTGCTTCAAGAACTGTGACAATAAAATTCATTGGAGGCTCACATTCTACTTGAATATGGGTGTTCTTCCCCGTATAAGGCAATGATAAGTGGGAACAGTCCATACAAAAATAGCCTTGTAACTTATTGGATCAATCCTTACTTAGTATTAACCCATAGGACTCCAAAATTTCCACAATAACAATATCAGGGCATTGGTGAGCCCTATGATCAGATGATAAATGGATTATAACATTATGCAATTCACTAATTTGTTTGACTTGTGATCTATATAGTTGTATGATTATGGCAGTGGTTTTTTAAATTTCCCCATTTTGTGTTAATTTTATTAGCAATAGATAGACGCATAATGTTCATCGAGGCACCATAATCATTAAGGAAATTCTTGACATTATAGTTGAAATTTACAAATGTTAAGAGAAAAGGAGGACAAGAAGATATTCAATTTACATTTGAAGCATTGAAAACATATTCAAGGATACTATTGAACTTACCGAATGAAGGTTTGGAAGTAGTACCTATCTTACTTGACAAAGGTTTGAATGAAAAAGCTTTGATGATCCATTCCCGTTGGCCTACCATTTTTTCTAGCTCTTAAATGGAAATATTGGCACGAATTTTCTTCATATGGTCAATAATATTGTACTTGATGTCTCAGGCTATATCTTCATCCTTGGTAGGGTTTCTTGAAGTGGTGGGTTGTGAAGCTTTATTCAATGTCTCAGAGGTGTTGGACTTATTCTTAGTATTCGCTAATGTTTTCTTAGGAGGTTGGGTACTTCCAGATTTAGTATGCAAGACTTGAGCTAGACTACTAGGAGCTTAAATTTTCCTAAAACTTTGTTTCCTCTACTTATCCATGCCCTTCTGAGGAGGTGGTCCATTGGTCCTCATATTGTATGGGTTGGAGTATTGTTTCGAAGGAGTTTTACCCAATAGGGACTCACTAGCACCTTGTTGATCATTATTTAGAATAAGATCAAAAGAAAATTTTGAATCTACAACACATGTGCTATCCTTCCATTGGGCTAGTTCATTAGCCTCTTTGGTGTGCTCAGACTATTCCTATGTACATGGACCTTCCAAGAAATTAGGAATCATAGAACTCACATTATGTCTCCATTGGGTGCACATCTTTTCAGAATGCACTTCTTGATGAAATGTACATTAATTCTCCATACCCACATCCTAACCATTGAATGCTACATTGGAACTTTAAGAAGACTTGGCCTGTTGATTGGTACTATTTTTGAGAAACTGATTAAAGGACTTATTATTGGTTGATGCCTCACTTGAATTCCTTTTCAATTCGAATACTGCATTGGTGAGCATCTTGAAGGACTTAGTCAAGCTCAACATATCAAAAGAATCTTTCTCTTTAGATTTAGGGGAACAACCTTGAGGCTTCATTCAAATTTATTTAGAGTATTTTGAATCCTTTTTATTAGTGATGCTCTGATATATCTTAAGTCCTTTTCTATAGTAATAGATTATACAAGGTTTTGAGCCAATTTTTCTTTCACAACAGTTTTCAAGAAGACATAAATACTTGTGGGTAAGACAACAATGTAATTATCCTAAGTGATAGAATCGTGACACTGCAAATTGGCAGTGAACTTGTTCAAAATGCGAGTGAACATCTGATTAAAATATTTTACCTTTTCTTTCTTCCCCATCTTGTTATTTTTGAGTTCCTTTAGTAACATGACAGGAAGTTTTTCACTAGTGATTTTTTCTGAGAGTAACTTCTTACACTCCCTCTATTTGTGGATTGAATTCACTAGAAGGTTGTGATACCATGTTGATGCCCTTCCTTCAAGAATAAATAGAAAAACGTACAGGTGACAATATCAAAACATACTTCTATCATCCTTAAGCTCATGTAGAAGTCATCCATTTTCTTTTCAACCTTCATTTTCATGTCACGATCATGCTTTGTAAGTAGATTCTCTGGGTGCTTATGTAAGCGATGAAGTTGACTCAGAAGATTAAGAGGCTTGTGGGACAACCAATCCAATTGGTCATCAACTATGTTTATATATGTTTCCTCCTGTTCACTATCTAATTCCAAATACTCTTCTTATTCATTATTATGATTCTCGTTATTGTTGAAGTTGTCATTATCACTCAACACTGCATTACTCGAAATATGAAAATTCGCCCTGTCTCCCTCCATATTTTTAGCATTTTTTAGTGTGATGTTCCCTTGATATAAAATTTGTTCAAGTGGGTAAGCTAAATCATGAAGGAAATAACTAACCAACTATTGGATTGAAGAAGAATTAATGGTGGTTCATCTCTTTCTTTGATTATCTATGAAGAAAAATGGATGTAGCAGAGAGTAATACAAAAGCTCTTGTAATCTTATGTGTGATAGGAAGAATATCTTGAAGCTGATTGTAAGTAACCTAGTAGGCATGTTATAGACCTTTACAAGATGATTCTTCTTTCTTGAATATGTGTGATGGAGTTGGACTCAGAAAATTGTTGCCTTGAGGTGAAAATTCTTGATGTTAATGTGTTGAGTCATCAATCGTATAGTAGCATCCCTCCTAGTAAAAAAAGTTTGAAGTTGTTCGAATTTTGTTAGCACAAGGGGGTATACCCAATATGAAGTTCCAATTAGACCTCACACTGTTTGGGATAGGATCCCCATCTAAAAAATCGGCTTGACTACCATTATAATTATATTAAATATTTCCCTTGGCTGAAATCACCAACATAAGAGAGCATGCACATAACTTCTGAGATAAGAAAGAAGTTAGCTTTGTGAAAAATACAATGGAAATATGTATAAAGTAATTTCATGGATACAGTAAAGGAAAGTGATCCTTTAGAAGAAAAGTAATAGTCACATCCTAATAAAGACACACGCATACATAGAAATAATCATTGATTAATTTGAAAAATAGTTTGCAAATTAACAATGATCCTGAAAGCAAGTAAGACACATGTTTCAATTAAGATATATACCAAATCAAATGAAATAGTTCATTTTCCTTAGTACATATGAACATAAACATACATGGCGAACAAGAAATAATAGTCTTACAATGTTCACAATACATGCGTGAAAGTATTTTGGGCTTTGATAGCTTCAAAACATAAATTTAAAGTGTCAAGATACATGATTATATTGATGTGTCACTAGCCCCAATAGTGGAACATGAAGCTACCACTTACTCCTCAAAGAATGACATCTCTCTCTTATGTTATGCTTGGGAACCTAACACTAAAAGTAATTTGATTGAGTTATGATGGTTTATTTATAACAAATGAGGTGACCTTTCACCTCCCATATGACTCTCAAGTTACCACATGACCCTTGAACTTCCCTAAGCCCTTTGGAATTACTAGTGACTCTTCACATTACGTGTGACCCTTAGGCTTCCACACATTTTCCATTTCCTATTTTTTGAAATTACAATATTACATTCCACAAAAAATGTTGCAAAACTACATTACACATAAATTTTTGCAGAATACATGGTAGGCTTCCCTTCTGGGAATGCACTATGCACTCATGAAGATAAGGTTTTGTGATGTATAGCATAGAGCATAGGTTCAAGGTACGAGAATATAATGACAGTGGCTTGGAGATGGACTTTGTGGTCATGAAGAGGTTGATTTCAAGTTGGGTGCAGGGCACATGATTAGGAGACAAGGGGTCAGGGACTAGAGCTTAGGAGTACAATCATGGTGGAAATGAGGCTTTATGATTGGTGTGGGGTACATGCATAAGCTACAAGACAATCATGTCTAGGTCCTAGAAGTTGGTTTTGTGCTCATCATTTGGGCCGAAAGGTGAGTATGCTAATGACATGACACAATATATGAGGATAAGGAAAAGCCCAAAATTGACTAGAGGTGGGATCAGTGGAACAAAGAAGAGAGTAAGAAAATACATAATAGGTCCTAAAAATTTTCAAAAAAATATATAAAATCAATATCATGAGAATAATATCCACAATACTCAAAACCGACATGTATGATATGAAAGAACACCACAATTACACTAATCTCCAAATGTGATAGTTAGGAAACAAGTCCTTATGACAAAAGTGTCGATTGTCACTAGAAAGGGAACTAGGTGAAGGATATGTGTGTAGCACATGTTATTATTATAGAAAGGATCAACTTATGCAAGAAAGTGTGTTAGAGTTGCCTCTAGAAGCTGCACGAGGGTTTCTTCTAGAAAAATATGACACTTAGGATTTCTTTAGGAAGGAACATGAACATAGAGAAATCAAACAATAAGCATGGAGAAACTTTAATAACATTAAAAAACACGTTGTACGATAATTAGGAGGCTCAAAATTTTGAATGAAGGTAAAATTTTGGAGGGTGTTGTAGCAACTACAACAAGGTGTCACCGCCATAATTTTTCTCACAAGAGACATTCAATCCATTTTCTAAACACATCATTAGTTGGAAAGCATACAATATAATAAGGCTATCTTGTGGCTACTTTAAATCATCTCAGAAGGGAAAGATAAACATTATAAAGTGGGTTTCCATGTAATAGTGAAAATTTAATTGAGTGATATCCATGCAAAATGCACTTTTTCTTTTGAAAGTCATGCAAGTTTACTCACAGGTGCAAGAATGACATTGTTCACAAATTTAAGAAATAATTCCTAGATTAAGTAGCTCTAGGTTGATGTACAAAACAAATTTGAATTCAAAATCATTTATGATTAATACTTTTGCCTCCCAAAATCTTTTTTAAGAATTTGGATCTTCATTTTGAATGAAAACGTTTTAGATTGGAAGTAATTCTTCAGTGGCTGATAATTTCACTGAAAATGACATCCATGGGGAATTTTTAAAATAATAATACAACTTGCAAGGTAATATTGTAGGAATGGAATTAATATCACATATATTTCTCTCTCATCTCCCCAATCCATCACCCTAACTCTTTTTAAAGTTATTTCCTTGAAGAAAAAATACTTATTTATTCACCATTGTTAGACGTTGGAAGATCAAAAAGGTAGTAAATATTTTCTCGATCTTGATAGGTACTCTTGATGTTACTTATTATTATGATTATTTATATCTTATTTCTTTAGTTCATTAGGAAATTATACAAAATCAACAACACATAAAACAATGGAGACAAGATGTAGGCACATGTGAGGGAAAAACCCCCCTCAAGTGGAAAATCCAGTCAAAGTAATTCTTCCTTTCAATAGTATTCCTCGAGACCCTTCACCCTAGACCTTGACTAGACCTTCCATCCACACCATGTTAGCCTCCTAAATATTGACCTCTTCCCACTAACTTCGACTATGCGACAACTGGCAGTAGTCAACAACTTCCAACAATAATCTAGCTTGGAAGACTTCATTCTCCCAATCCAAAGCACGAAACAGAGTGATACCACCACCAAAGTTTCAAATTTTCTCTTCTCCTTAGGCTCCCCCAAACTCACATTCACTTTGGCCTCCCAATAATAGACTTTGCTAGCTATCCACTTCACACTTCTACCTAACAATAGGATTTTTTCACTTCTACCCAGAAGAGAGAGAATGAGGAATGATGCTCCAAATGAATTCATATTCCTTCCTTTTATAGGCTTCTTGTGAGGTAGAATAGCTCCTTATGCCAACTTGATTTTCTTAAGCCGACATGGTGTGGAGGTTCCATAATTCATATTTGACTGAATACTAAACAAATTTAGATGATTCAAAAGCCTAAGAAGGGTCTCTTGAAATGTACAATAATTCTATAGACTCGGAATAAATCCTATAAGTCCTCAATGGGGAATTTGACCTTAAAAATGGTGACCAAAGCATTCAACCCATGGTTTAGTAAGTCACAATAATAATAATAATAATAATTCTTTTCTTTATTCTTTTAAAAAGTACATTACACAATGAATGAAGTACGTTATCGAAGATGGAACATAGTTACTTTTTCCAACACTCCCTCTTAACCAGGGATGTATCCATAATGTACATATAGAATGGAATATCTCAAACAATATGAAACATGAAGAAATTTAGGCACCACAATTCCATGGACTAGATTCCTGACAAGGGGAATGTATCCAACCAATTAATCAATTTAGGCACTGTAACGCCATGGACTAGATTCCTGACCAGGGAAATCTATCCAACCAATCACTCAATAGTTTAGGCACTGCAATGCCATGGACTAGATCCATGGCCATAGAAATATATCTAGGTGACACTAGGATGGACTCAAGCTTTTAGCCACTCAATACCATCAGGCTTACTTGCTAACCATCAACCCAAAAATCTAGGTGTGTATCAAAAACATAGCTCTTTGATCAACACCGCCTTTCCAACTTCTACACATCAACACAATGTGTCTGCTAGATGTCCTTCAAGATAATGCTTCACTGACAAAGCCTCAAAACCCCTTGATCCAACAAAGAAATAATTACCAATCTCTACCGATCAAACTGATTGGTAGAAAACAAGATTTTGTTCGAGAGATTCACTTGTACAAACACAACCTTAATCAGTAATATAATTTTACATGTACATAACAAAATACAAACCTCTTGGTCATCCATGCAACAAATTTTTCTTCTCAACTTTCCATCATAGGACTATCAACTGAATATTTGACAAAATATTCCTCAATCATATATTCTTCCTTTCCTACTTCTCATGTAGGAACATGTCCTCATAAATAACAATCTATCCCTTCCCTCTCAATCAGGAAGCATTTATTTATTGATACTATACTTTTCTTCTTTCAACAATGCTTTAAAATGAGTTCTCCAATTTCCTTTTCCTGCTCATGGCCTTCACTCAGACTTACGGATGTTAGTCCTCATCTAGTGCATCACACATGAAGCATAGGACCATATTTGGCACTCCCTCTCAAGCAGGAAGCACCTACTTATATGGACTCCATCTTAATCTTAGGGATATCTCTTCTATGCATGTTTCTTTTTGGAGATCAACTTCTTCTTTTTCAAAGTGAGAGAATCTTTCGTGGCTTCCAATCATTTCATCATAGTTATCATTAACCTCATCATTCTCATCACATCTTCTGATCCGTAGCTAAATGTTAGTTTTTTTGTGCTAATTTCAACTTCAAATTTAAAAAGAAATTATTTTCGATTGCTTCATGTGCATAGGTTTTCTTAGGTGTTTGTGAATCAAAACAGGTAAATTCATTTCAAGTTTCATGTTAAAATCATAAGTAGTAAAGTGATGAAAAACAACAAGAAAATCGACAAAAAACCATCAATATTAACACTTAACACAATGTTTTGATAAAGGATTTGACCCCTCCTTGGCTACATCTCCTTGGTCTAGCTTCCATGGCTTGGGCCTCTGTATTTTCTCAAAATGGAAAAAGTTATAGTTTACAATGCTCTACAACTTGTGAAACCTACTCCAATGGACTCAGAGCATGCAAAATCCACAAATATGACTCTCCAAATTTTGCAAATAGACTACAACTATTATGGGCTTGACCTCCTCCATGGTGGCCCTCAGCTTCATAAAACTTCAATATGGAAAGATCACATACATAAGTGCCCCATTTCATAGAAATGACTATTCATTTTCTAAAATTTGTCAAAATACCATCAATTTATGGTCTTTTCAACTTTTCCCTAGGAATCTCCTCCAAATCTAGAAAACTTTAGTTAATACTGGTAAATTTGGGGGTGGTTCTAGATTTGGTAGAATCCTCCAAAATCTCTTCCAACTTAATTGCTCGTTTAATTAATGGTTAAGCTGGGTTAATTAGCAGTAATTGTGCTTAACACAAAATCTGCACAATTTGTAAATCTTGTCTAATTAGTGCTTAAGCACAATTAATTAGCACTAATTACCAACTAATCGCTATGGTTTAAGGTTTAGCTCTAGTGGTTATTAGTGTGGTTAGATGTGAATTAAACATTAACATTAACCACTAGTGGTTATTCCCCTAACCTTCAACATTTAACCTTTAACAATGAGTTCATTCCATTACATAACAAGACTTAATGTGTACAGGAGTTGGTAATGCGTGTTGTTAGTGGAGTGGAGGTCATGGGGTCAAACCCTAGTGCTTGCAACAATTTTTTCTCCTTTGCGTGTCGAGCCTGACAAGGCAGTTGGGAGGTGCCACGTGGGGGTCTCTCGGCTTGCCTTGTAGCATTCTCTCATTGGCCCAAAATTAACCAATGATATTGCCCCAAATCACAAACTTGAAAACCAACCATCCAGTGACACTTGGTGAGCCCTCATTATTTATTGACTCCGTTGACTTTCCCACATCACCTGCTGAGTCACTTGCCACATCAGCAGTATGGACTACTAACTCAGTTCTACCTGCAATTTTTTTCTTGTTTGGTGAAGCAGTCAGTGGGCTCTAACTTCATCATACAAACTCTATTTTGAGTGAAACAAGTTGCGTTGGGATCATTCTAACGAGATGGGCACAATCGTTTAGGTTTCGTACGATTCCTAGGACTTTTATTTTTGAGATAATTTTTTCCCCTAATCCAGATTCTGATCCCTCCTTCCCACTAATGGGCTTTTGGACACACAAAAGTTGGTTATCTGATGAGAGATGAATGCTCTTCTCTTTCCCAAGTTATATCAATTGATTATACTTCAAAAGTCTCCATGACAACCACTTAGGTTCACTCACATGCCTTGCCTTGCAAATAGATATGTCCATCAACCACTGTTCTCCCTTTGTTTCTGACCCAATCCAACACTTGTTGGACACTTTCTGGCTGCAAAATAATTTTTCTCTACCACAACGATCCCTCGGTGCATGGAAAATTGATACAATCTCATAGCCTTCCCACTGAAAATCTTGGCTTCAACACATACAAATGGCCTACAATCGCTGCAAATTTTTGGTATCTCATCTATTTTTTCTTCTTGCCTCTATCATCAAAGGCTAAGAATGAGAATCTTGTTCAAGGATGGATCTTCCAAAATCCTACAACATCTTGTCACAAGAATCACCATTAAATGGGAAAACACATTGTGCAAGGAATGCAAATTGATGACCTCTTCTTTTGCTCCTTCAAAGTAACAATTTTTACGTCATGTAACATCACCATGTCCTCTTGCATCTTGGTGTACACAATATTAACTAATCAAGTCGACAAAATATCATCGACCAAACATAAGTCCACAAAACATACTTCTTCAAACAATTGACTTGACTTGAGAGCCAAACATAAGCATGTCCAACAACTTGACAATTCCTTGCATAAACAATAAGAATTTCACATCTCATGCAACAATCCATCAACATCTCCCTTTCATCTTTAGAGATAAAATCAACTCTTTCAAGTTGGTATGACATACATGTGACAACAATCGATACAAGTCGACACTCATGCATGTATCCAAATACAATGAAACAAGAAACAATTCCACTGTTCAGACACACACAAACTCTCTTGCATGTGTACATTTCTTCAACTCTCCCTCATGTACAAACACATCTACAATAAGGCCAAAAACATGTATGGATACATAAGAACTGAATTGACAAATTTGCTAAAAATGAAGTGAGTAACGTAGTGAGCTTTCACACACCTTCATGGTGAAAATATGCAACATCAAGAATGACAAATTTGCTGCAAATGAAGTGAGTAACATACTCAAATTTCACTCACCTTCATGGCGAAAATATGTAACATCAAGAATGACAAATTTGCTGCAAATTAAGTGAGTAACATACTCAACTTTCACACACCTTCATAGCGAAAATATGAAACATCAAGGATGACAAATTTGCTACAAATGAAGTGAGTAACATACTCAACTTTGACACACCTTCACAGTGCAAATATGCAACATCAAGAATGCTTTCAAAATAATTGCATTCACATACAAAACTTGTAACCACAAATTTCCTTCTTTGTTGCATTAAAGTGAGTCAAATAGAACTCCAATTTCAACATATTGCATCATACGACTTGCAGCATACTTTCAACAGAACAGTATTGCATTCATAAGGCAAAGAACTGCATTTTTAAGGAAAAGAATTACATCTATGAACAAAATAAATGCAAACCTTATTTGGTTGAGAAATCAAACCACCTCTTACCAAACCATTTCAGTGTTGATTCTTGTAGTCACACATCACCTTGTGAATCATCTTGACCCACATAAGTTATGGAATCCTTTTTTCCATTCTTTCCAAAGTCCCCCTCCACCTTCTTCAAATTTCGTGGATGAGTTGTTGGATGCAAAGTCCCACATTTGCTTATGACATGACCTTGCTTATGAAAATGGGTGAAAAACAATTGCCTCTTCTTTGCAACATGGTTTCCATTATCCAATGAACCTCTCGTTTTCTGTTGCTTTTGCTTCAAAAGTTTCCTGTATGTGGCCATTGTATTCCAACATATTGAAACATTATGGTTATTCAAACCAGAAAAATAACTTATAAATTCTCTACAATTCTTATGTGAAGATTTACCATGTTTATCATAATCAAAAGGAACATGATTAAAGGCAGATTAATACCTTGCATATTCACCTTTTTTTCCTTCTTGAGGAAGTGAACTTGATAAGGTAGTGGATCTCTTTGGAATACCAACAATGGTTTCAATGGCCTTCGAGCTTTCATCATCCTGTTGTTTTTCATTTCCACCAGTTGCATGCTTATGACTATCTTCTTTTAAAGTGGGCATAAAACTTTTTCATTCCTCATGAACACAAACTTCATAAGCTTGAGGTGATGAACATGAATTGAAACTCCCTCTTGGAACACTTTTGTGTGCCTCCTTGTCTTTGCATCATTCCCCATCATGTTTTCCATAACCAAGACCCAAATACCTAGCCCTTTCCTCAACAACAATTGGCTGAACTATGCCTTGTGCATGTGTGCCTAACCCTTTACCTTCATAGCCCATTTTCATCAACAATTTGGACCCTATTCCACTAGTGTGTCTTTCAAAAGCACCAAAAGATTAATTTTGAGAGGAAACTCAAGATAAACCTGAATTGCATACATCATCTTCATACACATACTTGGCTAGGTTTTCCTTGGAATCATAGAGTAAAATCTCCATCTCATCCATCTTTTCAAGAAGCTCTTTCTTCGCCTCCTTCATGGCCATCAACTATTCTTGAAGTATAGTTTTCTCCTTTGTATCTTCAATAATATCTAGCACCATATCTCTTATGATGAAAAAGTCCTACAACATCTCCTCATCAAAAAATCTTGCTAATGAAGAGATATTAGAGACATCACTTGTTGAAGCTCCCATCACATAAACTTTCACATTGTTAATTCTCCTTGCACAAATCTCAAGAAATCAAGCAAATAAACCTTTTCTCTGATACCAACTTGATTCAGAGTTGAATGCTAGTATTTTTGTGCTAATTTCAACTTCAAATTTAAAAACAAATCCTTGTCAATTGCTTCATGTGCATAGGTTTTCTTAGGTGGTTTTGAATCAAAACAGGTAAATTCATGTCAAGTTTTTTGTTAGAATCATGAGAAGAATAGCATGAAAGTAAAATTCTGAACAACAACAAGCAAATGAATAGAAAAACATCAAGATTAACATTTAACACAGTGTCTTGGTAAAGGACTTCACCCCTCCTAGGCTGCATCTCCTTGGTCCAGCTTCCATGGATTGGGCCCGTGTATTTTCTCAAAATGGAAAAATGTATTGTTTACAGTGCTCTAAAGATCCCGAAGCCTACTTAAATGGACTCATAGCATGCACAAAGCCCCAATATGACTCTCTGAACTCTGCAAATGGACTATAATTGTTCTGAGCTTCACCTTCTCCGCAGTGGCCCTAAGCTTCATAAAACTTCAATGTGGAGATATCACATACATAACTACCCCATTTCCTATCAAAAATGTTCCATTGTGTTTAGAATGTCTCAATCATCTGAAAATAACTATTTATTTTCTAAAGTTGGTCAAAATCCCATCAAGTTATGTTCTTTCCAATTTTTCCCTAGGAATCTCCTCTAAATTTGGAAAATTTCAGTTAATCCCGCTAAATTTGGGGGCAGTTCTGGATTTGGAGGAACCCACCAAAATCTCTACAAAGATAATTGTGGGTTTAATTAACGGTTAAAATTGCTTAATTAACACTAATCATGCTTAACAAAAAATCTACACAATTTTTATAGCACGTTTAGCGCTTAAGCACAGTTAATTATCAATAATTACCAACTAATCCGTGTGGTTTAAGGTTTAGTGCTAGTGGTTATTAGTGTGGTCCCATGTTCATTAAACATTAGCGTTAACCCCTAGTGTCTAATCCCCTAACCTTTGGCACTTAACCTTTAACAATGAGCGCATTTCATTACATCACAAGAGTTAATGTGTAGTGGAGTTGGTAATGCGTGTGGTTATTGGGAGGGAGGTCATGGGGTCCAACCCCAACACCTCCCAAAAAAAAATTCTCCTTTGCACACCGAGCCTTCCAAGGCCGTTGGGAGGTTCCACACATCAGTCACCAGTCTTGCCATGTGGCATTCTCTCATTGGTGCAAAATTAACCGATGATATTGTGCCAAATCACCAACTTGAAAACCAATCACCCAGTGACAATTGGTGAGCCCTCATTGGGCATTGACTCCATTGAATTGCTAATTTCACCTATCTAGTCACCTACCATGTCAGCATTATAGACCACTGATTAGGTAGTACCTGGAAAAAAATTTGTTGTTTGGTGAAACCATCAACATGCTCTAACTTCTTCATACGAACACCATTTTGAGTGAAATGAGCTACATTGGGATTGATTTGACGAGATGGATGCAATTGTTCAAGTTTCACATGATTTTGACAAAAAATATTTTTGAGCTAATTTTTTCCCCTAATCGAGATTCTGATCATCTTCTCCAAGTTGAAGATTGTGTACATACACAATTTTCTTGTCACATCGAGCACCTTCACCAAGTTGAAGATTGTGTACCTGCACAACTTATAGAGAAAGTAGAACCAAATCTATAGAAGCATAATGATATATCAAAATTACCAAATCATTTCATATTTATACATATTAGATACCCAAACTCAATAAAAAACAAGAGACATATACTCTTCAACATCTTGCTAGGGAATTTGTTATACACCCTAGACTATTTCATAACAACATTAATTCCATTTAGGGTTTCAGTATTATCTTCCAAAGATATGACATACGTTACTACAACATATATCAAATCCTAGAACCCATTCATGCAAATATGAATCTACAAATCATCTAACAATCTTCCCAAATACATGTGTTAAACTTCTCACTAGGGATTCATACAAATCCTAAGTTTCATACAAAAGAATGAATCAAAGTCAATCATAGCTTAGTCATTAATGTGACTAGATTCCACTAGGATTGGTTCCAAACCTCTAGATTTCCAATGAGCCATCAATGAGTCACTATCACGACCAACTACTACTAAGGGTTAGTTGCAAACCTTAGATTTCTGAGAAATCGTCGTACTCAACCAAAAGTTCAAATTTCAACAATTTCTTTGCAAATCTCAAATCATTATATTCCACAAGTTTTACTTTGACCTTATAATTTCAATCTCAACAATCATTACATGCATAAATCTTAGATTGTTATACATACTAAGGAATATTTAACTTCACTAGGGTTTAGCTATAACACCCTGGGTCAACATCCTAGGACTCATGATCACCAATGACTAGGTCATCACACATATCTAGAAATTCATAACCAAGCATAAGCATATCATATTTCCAACAATATAACTACATCTCACCTATACCAAGGTAGGGATTGAACCAAAGGGATATATCTCTATATGCCTAGATTTCATCACTATTCAAATACATTTTATGTCATGAGATATTCAAACCCAAATTCACAAATATCAATAAGAGATAGACACACAAACATATTGATTATACTAGGGTTTGATGAGACAACACACACATACCAAGTAAATCAATTCTAAGACAATATAAGGGTCTTGATTGCACACTCCACCAAACCCTAATGAACTAGGGTTCCAATGTAGAACACACATTCCACCAAAGCCCAATGAGCTACGACTCCAATGTGGAAACATATATTCCACCAAAGACTAATGTGCTAGGATTCAAATGTAGAAACATAGTGAACCCTGTATTAACAAAGCTTCAAAGGTTTCAAGATTTTAGACCTTATCCTTAAATCCTAACAAGTTAGGATTTCCCGGTCATACCAAAATCCCAAATATGAAATCATCAATAAAGACTTCAACTAGCATTCCACAATATCCCTAATTAGTTTAGGTATTTAGACATTCACAAGATCATACCCCTTGATTAGGGTTTTCGAGAACCTATCTAACATTCTACCAGATCAGATAAGAGTGGGGTGCGTAGATTTATTAAGAGATGAATCACCCAAACAAGAATCACTATGATTCAATACTTCTAGTCATAACAAAGTTAGTAATAGATCATCAAATGAATAATATTTTTAATTAATGAATTCAAAACATACCTTTATGTCTTGACTAACCTTGTCTTGAGAGATCCTCCTTCTTGCACATGTCTTTCTTGAGAACAAACTCATTAATGGTAAGGAGATCATCCATGAGTCTACCTATCTTCACAAAGAATGGTGCCACAGTATCTTCCTTTGTCATCTTTGTATTCCTAAGCTCATCCTTAAAACTTGCTACTTGACTAATGTTCTTAATAGTGAACAGGTTTGACAAGGCCTTATACATATCGTGAGCATGATTGATGTTAGCTATGAATGGGACAATATGGACATTTATCCCTTCTATAATTAAATCCATAGCCACCAATTTTAGATCCTTAAATTTCACTTTGTCGGCATCAATGGATTCTTCGGTAGGCTTCTTTACATTTCCTTTTACGAGACTAATACCTTGTTATTCTCGAGGATTAGGTCAATCCTCTTCTTCAAGGATCTGAAATTCGATGCTCCTTCAAGCTTGTTCTCATCCTTGATAGAGTTAGACATATTCTTTGAATATTATAGATTCCTTCCCTAAGATAGTGCCTATGAATAAATCTTCCTTTTTCTTCTTTCATCACCAAAGCTCTCATTCCATGTTGGAAAATCAGAAAGGTGATAAATATTTTCTCAATCTTGATAATTATTTGTGATGTTACTTATTATTATGATTATTTATATATTATTTGTGATGTAAGTGCATGCCTTGGAAAAACCCGCTTCGAGGGAAAAACCAAGTGAAAGTAATTCTTCCTTTGAATAGTATTATTTGAGACTCTTCATCCTAGATATTGACCAAACATTCCCTTGACACCAAGTCAAGATCCAAAAGATTGACCTCTTGTGAGCCACTTCGACTATGCAACAACTTGCAGCAACAAGTAGTTTCCAGTAATATTCCAACTTTGAAGATTTCGTTCTCCCAATTCAGAGCACAAAACAAAGTGAGACCACCACCAAAATTTCGAATTTTCTTTTCTCCTTAGACTCCCCCAAACTCGCATTGACTTTAGCTTCCCAAAAATAGACTTTCCTAGCTATCCACTTCACACTTCTTTCAAGCAACAATATTTTCGCACTTCTGCCCACAAGAGAGATAGTGAGAAGTGATGCTCCCAATGAATCATATTACTTCCTTTTATACACCTCTTGTGAGGTGGAATAGGTCCATAGGCTCACTTCATATCCTTAGGCTCACACGGTGTGGAGGTTCCATAATCAATATTTCACTCAATACTAAACTAGTTTACATGATTCAAAATCTCAAGAAGGGTCTCTTTAAATGTATACTACTTTTATAGACTCAGAATAAATCTTAAAAGTTCCAAGTGGGGACTTTGAACTAAAACATGGTGACCGCAGAATGAAACCCATGCTTTAATAAGTCACAACAATAATAATAAAAATTATTTTCTTTATTCTTTTGACAAGTACATTACATAATGAATCAAGTACATTATTGAAGATGGAATATAGTTACTTTTTCCAACATTAGAGATGGTTTTCAAAAAGTAAAAAAAACCATCTCAAAGATAGTGATAAAGAAGTACTTTTATTGAACCATTCTTCCTGGTTATTGCTACTCATATTCATGCTTTTTCATTTGATTAATAGATGAGTATTGGCATTTGCCCACATATCTTTATTTAAATTTAAGACATTTAGTTTTATTTATAGTTTGAACCTTATGCATTTTGACCCATTCCATTCTTATTGTAGTAGTACCCTTCTATTAGTCTCATAACTAACGAGTATCTATTGTTTACCTATTAGGATGGCCATAAGAAGGATTTTATTTTTCATCGATGAAAAATATCTATTAAACAAGGAACGATCTTTAGAAAAACCTATTGGCTGTTCCATGCATATTTATTCATTTGCTTCTCCACCTATAAAATGACTCATTCTTTAGGCATTCAAATTTTTTAAAACTATACAATTATGCTACTAAATATAGTTTCCAATATGGTACCTCTTAATGCCATGTGTTGCATAAATATCATTGAACTGCTTATTGACATATTCTCCATGATTACACATGAAAATTTTCTTGTTTAGATTTCCAAACTAATTTTCAACTAATTCTTTAAAAGAAACAAGCTTCAAATTCTACTTAGTAAAATAAGCTCATGCGAATTGAGTATGATGATCATTGAAATCGAGAATATATCTTGCATGTGAAAGGAATGGAGTGGGGAATGTTCCAATTATAAACCAATTCTAATGGTGATTGTTCTTCTAATGATTTACTAAATGGAGATCGATATTTGTGATGCTTACCCAAGATACAACGATGATACACAACATCATTGCAAAAACGAGTGAGGCCATCGACCATTTGATGCATTGAGAAATGTTTCGAGTGGTGTTATTTCAAATGAATAAATTGATTGTGCCACAGTTTTCTCAATTTATCAACACGAGTAACGAAGATGGTGATCATTGATCATGGTTCAAATATTTCAAATTTGTAAGCCATGAAGAGTCATCCACGTGTCTTGAAGATATTAATGTGTATGTTTCTTTATATATTGAAATAAAACATCATGACGTAAAAAATCAATGGTTTTTCCATGACTTAAATGATTAATTTTAAAATTTTAAAGAAAATTGGGTAAGAGAGAATGAACACGAAATATATTGTTAATTCACCCATTTGTGAGATTTATTATTCTTTCTTTTACACCATCTTAAGGATAACCGTCACAACAAAAATATGTAAGTTTTTTAATCATCCAGAGTAGATAATAAAGTATTTTCACTACCAATTTGATGAGAAGCCCCTAAGTCTAAAATCATCCCAATGTCAGTTTGACACAACATTGAAAAAAGCGTGAGATTTAGAAGAAGAAGAATGGGAGGAATAATCAACCTGAATATTGTGTTTCTTTATAGATATTTCCAACAATATGTATGAATATGTTCATATTTAGCACAAACACATTAAGGGTTTTTTCTTATCTTTCTACTTTGTTCCTTTATGGGACTATTGAGGAGGAGTCATTCTAGGAGACTTGGAGGGATTGGGTATTGTGGTTCCTTTGGACTAATTTGTTGAGGGATTCATGCCTTTGTTGTGGTGATCAATGTATATCAAGCACACCCATTCAAATATATGGTCTTGATGATGTGCTAATTGTTCAAAAAAATCTCAAAAGAAGGAATCCCATAATTTTTATATATTTCATACCTACCAAAATAAAATTTTGAGAGAAATATATTAAAATGAGCTTTCATTTTGGAAAGAATAACTTTCGTTACTTGATCATTTGAATCAGTGGTTCCACAATCACCAATTTGAAGTTTTAAGAACTTGAATTTATTAAAGTAGTCTTCAATCTTATGGAATTTTATTGGATTAAGGGAGATGAGTCGATTTTCCAACTATTGAGTATAATCTAGATTAGTTTTCCCAAAGTGCTACTAAAAATTGGACCCTAATTCCTATGTTGTATAAAGGGTCTAAAATGAAATTCTAAATTTTTAGATATGGACATGCCAATAATGTCTTATGCTTTTTTATTTTGATTTAATCATTTCACAAATTTCTCCATATTTAATGTTGTATGATATATCCTATGTGCCATTTAATAAAAATTCAAGAGTCTTGTCAATAATACCTCAATCTCCCCCAACACTCAGCTCAATGCCATTACATATCAAGTATCTACCTCTATGATTAACCCCTCACAGATCTCGGTATTAAATTCAATCATCCACACACAATTAATCTACAATTGTTCATGATAATTTAACAACTACTCGTCTCAATATGCATCTTGATTGTGAAAAGTATTATAAACTAGCATTTGCATCTTATGTTGCAAAGGAAACGTCGTAAGGCATAGAGTGGGGAAGAATAGAATAGAGTGGGGAAGAATAGGTAATCAAATCCGTCAAAATTAAGATTAAATTGATCTATTAATTTTCCATTTACATACATTGAAATCGTATGCAACATGGGATAAGAATCTCAAGTTATCATTTAGATAAATTTCTATAGTCCATGTCCTATTTTAAATATTTTACTATTTTGTCATAACTGGAAGAATCTCAAATTATCATTGAGATAAATAAATCTCTATAGTACATACTCGTTATATAGATATATATATATATATATATATATATATATATATATATATATATATATATATATGAATGAAGATCTCTACTATGATTTATATTACTATGGCAATGCCATTTTTCTCTCGCAAAGTTGCATCCATTGGTGTTTTTTAAGGCATTAAAAGAATCTAGCTGCTATGGTTTGTTATGATCGATGGGTTATCTTTCAGATTATATTGTAGATGATGTTAGATACATAAAATCATTCTGAAATAAGCACGGACATGCCGTTGGCATTGATTAGTGGCATATGCCACAATAACTTATTCAAATGTAATTTCTATGTTTTCTTATAGTAAAAATATCATTATTGGATCTCTTACTCTAATTTATCTGATTGGTTCTCATAGACCTCTGGATTTTCTACTCTTCCAGATTCGTTTAGCATTTCGACACTCTATGAATTCAGTTTTTTGGTACTCAACTAGTTCAGCGTTCGAGTTCTCAGGAAGCTCAGCGATCTGGTATTTCGTCTAATACTCAGTCGAGAATCTTGCACTCGTCAACCACCTACACACCTATCTAGTACTCGAGCAATAGTTGTGTTCTCAATGATATTTCTCACCACGCATGCACTCATCCAACACTTGACCCGTCACCCGAGCTTTTGGCTAATGCGCTCATCACAACCATTCCATTGTTTGATTCTAGTAAACAAATTGCTCCACGGTTTGATTCTGGTACCAACTGCTCCAATTGTTCTATCATTTTAACTCCAGTACTCATATTCTTTGCTCGACGCTGGTACCTATATTCCATTGTCTACTGTCTAATTCCAGTACCATACTTCATCTTTAGACTTAGTGCTTTAACAAACAATCCACTATGGAACCAATGAAGTTGTTGAAGACATCCCACTTACTTGGTTACCCAAGATCCACTTCCTCCTCATGCACTTCGTGTCATGAGGACAAAGTTACAAATGTAATTTCAATTTCATTACACAGATTATGGTAACGACGCTCTTCTTTATAAAAGAGAGGTATGTCGAACAATTAGGTTAATCAAAATCTTTCTTGAATGGTTAATAGTTAATCTCTTAGTCTTCAGAGAGATCCAAGAAGGGAGATTAGGTTGGAAACAAAGCACTCTGAGATTTGTAATGCTGATATTGTAATCCTTTTTTTCATTAACAATATGAACAACAATTGTTAAGATCAATGTGTTATTTTACTTCTTAACACTATAAGTCTTTAGCTTACCTAGTAGATCAGCAAGGGCCCACTAAAGCCATCAAGGCAAGTTTTCCCTTTGTTTAAGTTATTAAATAGTTTAGTCTTTCCAGTTTTATTTACGAGTGATGCTTTCATAGTTCAAATTGTATTTGTGCTAAAGATTTAATGATTAATTGTTTGAAGTACACGTCAGATAAAATTTGAGATCTCACCATTCACCTACATGTGCCACTAGTGAAGACTTATATTTCCTGTACTAATTTTGATTGTCTTGTTTAAATGCATTGAATTGATTAAGAGTAACAAGAAACAAAGTTAGATCCATCTTGTTATTTCATGAGCCTATAAATGGAGATTTGTAACGCTGATATTGTAATCCTTATTTTTCATTAATAATATGATAGCAATTGTTAAGATCAATGTGTTATTTTACTTCTTAGCGCTGTAAGTCTTTAGCTTACCTAGTAGATCAGCAACGGCCCACTGAAGCCATCAAGGAAAGTTTTCCCTTAGTTTAAGTTATTAAATAGTTTAGTCTTTCAAGTTTTATTTTATGAGTGATGCTTTCGTAGTTCAAATTGTATTTTTGCTATATATTTAATGATTAATTGTTTGAAGTACACATCAGATAAAATTTGAGATCTCACCATTCACCTACATGCGCCACTAGTGAAGACTCATATTTCCTGTACTAATTTTGATTGTCTTGTTTAAATGCATTGAATTGATTAAGAGTAACAGGAAACGAAGTTAGATCCATCTTGTTATTTCATGAGCCTATAAATGGAGATTTGTAATGTTGATATTGTAATCCTTTTTTTCATTAATAATATGAACAACAATTGTTAAGATCAATGTGTTATTTTACTTCTTAACACTGTAAGTCTTTAGCTTACCTAGTAGATCGGCAAGGGCCCACCGAAGCCATCAAGGCAAGTTTTCCCTTTGTTTAAGTTATTAAATAGTTTAGTCTTTCCAGTTTTATTTTACAAGTGATGTTTTCATAGTTCAAATTATATTTGTGCTATAGGTTTAATGATTAATTGTTTGAAGTACACGTCAAATAAAATTTGAGATCTCACCATTCACCTACATGCGCCAATAGTGAAGACTCATATTTCATGTACTGATTTTGATTGTCTTGTTTAAATGCATTGAATTGATTAAGAGTAACAAGAAACAAAGTTAGATCCATCTTGTTATTTCATGAGCCTATAAATGGAGGAACTTGTTCCCTGATTTAGAATATTCAATTGCGGTACTTGAGCATTGTCTGGTTTTTCATTAATTGTGTGACAAAATGAATTACAGTTTGTAGAATGAAGTGTTAGTTTGTAATACTCACTATCTAGACCATAGTGCAGCAAACAACAAAACTTATCTATTGTCAGCACATATAGTGCATCAACTCTACTTATTATGATTCCCAGGTTGATAATTAAGTATCGAGGCAAACACTCAATAAAAGAGTATTATCATATATAATATATATACATGATGCCATAACAAATTACCAGTTTTTCATTAATTGTGTGACAAAATGAATTACAGATTGTAGAATGAAGTGTTAGTTTGTAATACTCACTATCTAGACCATAGTGCAGCAGACAACAAAATTTGAACACAAATTGGTATTGAAGTTTATATATCTGACTTTGCATGTCTAAACGAGTTCAATTATTTACTCAATAAAGGGGCATTTCCTATCTCAACAAAGAATGGCCAACAGATAAATAGGTGTCAAAGCAATTTCAGGATCAATAAAAAGGATTTACTATCCTGAAGCATCTGAGGGGATTCTAAAGTTTAGTTAACAAACAACATTTGCCTAGCATGAATCAATCTCACAGCTCACTCGAATATATATGCATGAAAGGATACATATTGATGCACATACAACAACCCAATGACTCATCAATACAAACCAAGATTTTGACAGACTTACATAAATTCAGAAACGTTCATGCAACTTTGAAGCATTCGTAGCATCAGAGGCATGATCCAATTCAAATTATGAACAAAATACAAAGAGGAATACTCCAGAAAAATTCAAAATTGTTATTAAGATAGAATCTCCAATGCAGCTATATGGTAGGTAAATCAGTACAGACAATGCAGGAAATTGCAAGACTGAAAGAGACAGTTTGTAGGATAATTATCTCCATATTTGGCATAACAGACAATGTTTTCCAATTGAACTCGTTGGATTTTCATGACTTCATCAATTGATTTTGCCTTCATGGAATAGTATATGATAGCGTAGTAGATTTTTATGTTATTTTGAACATGCCCTCTTCATGATTTGTCGATGTTCACTGAACGATGTTATGTCCTTTTATGCTTGTGATAAAGTGTTAACTGTCCTATTGCCCAAATCAACGTCGGTTGTTATCTTTTAGTTGTGTGTTCGGTGAAAGTGTTTATTTTGATCTTGTGTGCTCGTGTATATATGCGTGTTGATGTTCTTGGTCACATATAGTTTATGGTCTGCTAGGATAATGATGGTGTTGATGCTCGTTTTTTCCAGGTTGTTCTACAATCTTGCTTCCAACCAGGATTGTCCATGCATTCAACCTTAATGTGGAAGACATAAATTCTCAGCCAATCACACAATGTGGTCTTTTCCCAAGCATGCAATTCTCATCCAAGCAAAAAATGTGGTCTTTTGCCAAGCACACAATGTTTATCTATACAAATATTTTTTTGTTGTAAAACGCATCATGGAAGTGATGGTCATGGTTGAAGGCTTGTGTTTTATCTAGTCCATGGTTTTCCAACTTCCAGTTGTACAACAAGTGATAAAGTTGTGATAGATTAATTTAGCTTTTGTATAAGAATCATTACATGAAATGATGCTCTGGAAGCACGAGGGAAGTATTATTCAATACTGTGGCAGTTTCCACGGTCTTGAGGAAATAGTTCTAGCATTTTGTAATAAATTGAATATAATGAAATCCATTGCGGTGAATTTCTTGCTAGAAATATGTTATATCTCCAACATGAGCTTTTTTCATCATTTTTTTTTATATTCTGGAGTACCCAAAAATGTATTTATGTTGGATTCATTCTGAATCCAAATGAATCCATCTTCCCCAGAATAATGAGTCCCGGGGAAATCATAGACATCTCTGCATTGTCATGAATTTGACATGGCTTAGGCCAAGATATGACATTGGTTCTAATAGAATTTATAAACTTTGCCTATGAGGATGCTCTTCTAAAGCCATGTCTTCATGGATAGGCAGCAGCTACAAAAGTAGCAATCAACTCAGAAATCGACCAAATTTAATGCTTTTTCACATGCATTGGTGTACACTGTAAACAGAATAGGGATCAATGGTTTGACAATCGAAAATCAAATAGAGCTGAACGTGCAACTGTAAAATCAATATGGGATCTTTTATTAGAAACTAAATATTGACATGTTTCATCAGGCTTGTTTGTGTTGGATCATGGCATTTAGAAATCGAAGTTATCCCTTCTGAACAGATATTGAAGGAAAAAAAAGGGAACTCCTAGATCACCTGAATAACACCTTCCTCCAAACCATTTCCGACTCGCATGTCCTGGACTGCACTGGCAAAGAGACTTGCAAATTTTTCATAGATACCTGCAAATGAAATGGATATTGACCACCATAAAGACGGATAATGGATGAACTAGAGTAATTCTAAATTGCCAAAATGGCCATGGTGAGCGACCAAACATTGCAAATACTAACATTTAATAATTTCAAAGTGATTCAATGTAGCTATGTTGGTCAAATTTTAATTTATAGAGTATTTCATACAAGGAAGATAGAGAAGTTTGCATAAAACGTGAGATTCGGGATATGCAATCTATTTGAAAGGTAATGAAGTAATCAAGCTACAAGACCATGGAACAACTAGGATATATAATTGCTATTTAATTCTTAAAGAGAAGATATGATTGTAAGCAAATCTATCTGTCATTATAGAATCAACAATTGCAGATGAAGGAGCATGCCGTCTATTCAAAGCGATAGCACTAATAATTATACATTTAAGAACTATTATTAGAAACATGATTTTAGGTAAGTAAACAATAATAACAAATAATTGAGTTTATAAAGTTACGTTTTAGGTGAGCCTCTTTTAGAGCATCCATGAAGATAGAGTAAAGATCCCTATTTGATTGGCTGGATTCCACTCATTGAGATAAACAGAGAAATGAGAGAAATTTATCTGTAATGTAACCAATACACTCTATGCTTTGTTGAGCATATCGAGTACTTCTTGAAACCACCAATTTCACTCCAAAATTGTTTCTCTGATATCATTTCTCACTGTCCTGCTATTAATTAGTTAACACAAGCAAACATGAGAATATATACTTATGAAAGAATAGTTAATCAATAAGTCACAATGGCATCATAGATTATGTATGTGGCCTTACACATGCAAACAAGACTTAATAAACTAGAAAATAAAAACCCATAACATAAACAACATTAATTCATCACAATTCACAGATACATTCATGAAGATTTACCTAGCTTGAAATTGTCCACCAAGTGGCCATAGAAAAAGGATGTTCCACTAAACCATAGTCTCCCTACTGCAGCAATTCCCTTTGCAACAGGAGCCAGCTTCAAGCTGAGGCTATGAATCCACAAGAGTGAAGTTTTACAATTCGCAGAGACATTCATGAAGATTTACCTAGCTGGAAATTGTCCACCAAGTGGCCATAGAAGAAGGATGTTCCACTAAACCATAGTCTCCCTACTGCACCAATTCCCTTTGCAACAGAAGCCAGCTCCAAGCTGAGGCTACGAATCCACAAGAGTGAAATTTTAGTGTGGCTAGCTATAATTATCTTCTCGCAATCCAATTCCTAGGTTCACAGATAATAGTTACAACTACAATGGTCCCAATCCACAACCCTTTTCCCCTGTTAGCTTGCACAACCCAATGAATGGAATCACCTTTTTTTCTCTGTAGTCCCTCAAACTATTCTTCTTTCCAAATTTTGACACAAACTGGCAAGGAAATCTGTACATAATTCCTATTATTGTAGTTTATGGAAGATTTCTACAAATATATATGAATATGTATTGAATAATGAAGAATTGTTAAGATGATAAGAATGATGATTACAATGAAACTTGTGACAGTATACTTATATGCATTGTCTAGATGTAGCTACATCATTTCTAGTGAACATGGGCAACCATTCTTCATACTTGTCATGTAATTTATGGGGATATCCCTGAATGGCACACATGTCAAGGGGGCTTGTAGACACTAGTGAGCCATTGTGGCTGAGAAAGAAAGGGCTATTAAAGCGGGCTTTTCTTGTGCGAGAGCCTTGAGTTACAGGAGTATTCAAGATAGCCTTCCTTTTAGGAGGAATGAATGTTTTGCTAGGTCTGCTACCAGAAGATCCTCAATGGAATAAGACTTGGGATTTGCCAGATGAGAAATTAGTCATCCTACTAAGAAGTTTCCTAATTCTAGTGCTTGGTATATTCCATTATTAATGTAGAGCCTTTTAGTTTTGAGGTGGTAGCAGGTGAGAGAGTATGGTAGGATACCATGGTAGAGGACTACAAATTCATCCTAAAGAATGATGTCGATTAGATGGTATTGAGACTAGTAGAGAAGCCAATGATTGATTCCAAGTGGTGATTGACTATACTAAACCTAACCCTAGGTCCCTGCTAATGCTATTTAAAGAGGTCCCCACCCTCCATTTCACTCATACAATTCATTGAGGAATTTGGAATTTTTGAGTTGAGCCTTGGGTTGATTTGGAGTGTTTTTTGAACTCTTGAAGGGTTGTTTTGAAGAATTTGTTGGGCTGATTTGGAGAGTTTTTGAGCTGAGTTTCTTGGGCTGATTTGGACCTGATTGTAGGGTTTATTTTAGAATTTCCTGGGCTAGTTTGGAGGTGATTCAAGGGTTGATTTTCATAATTTCTTGGACTGTTATGAAAATGTTTTTCCTGCTGTTAGGAGGTGTTAGTTACTATATAGTCATGTTGAAGATGTAGATGATGAGAATTCAGATGATTCTCTCCTATGATTAGATTGTAGAGTCTAGAGTATATACTATATTTAATATTTATTAATTAATACTATTTTTATTTTTGGACTCTAGAGGCCATTCAAAGCCTCTTTGTTGTTGTATTCTGGTTCAGATTGGATTGCACTTAGTGTTATATTAGTTATATGCACCTTTGCTATATACTTGAAAAAAATTTCATATTTGTATATAATGGTTTGGATTCACATGGATGCTTATTAGATGCTACCATCATTAAATCATTATTACATGCATTCATGTAAGGAGGAGAGCTTCACAATTTTGTCTCTTCCCACTGTAATTAAAAATATCATATGTAGAATTTGATTGGGATTGTAAATAGAATATAGAGGGTGTGCATAATGCTAGGAGACTACAATGATAGGATATTTTTATCAGTGCCCTTCCCACACTCTACAATTTTGAGACCGATATGAAATGATGAACCTTTATTTGCTGATGAAGAAACCTTTACTCTGTCTTTTAAGCAACATGTGACCATGAGGCCCTGCTGTAGGATGAAGAGATACCCTTCCTAATTCTTCTCCTACTGTAAGAGGTTCATACTTGTTGAAATAGGAATTCATGTAATAGATGATGAATTTCTCCACTGTTGGACTGCTCTTACATTACAAGTATTCAATGATTGTTTTGAAGAGAGTTCCACTGAGTATTGATTTAAAGTCTACTTCTCATACTTAACAGAACTTCTTTAGGTGACATGACACATATGTAATCTTTATCAATCTAGTGGTAGGCTTGGCTGGGACTTCAAGTATGCATATAAGCCACCTATAGTTAATCCAATTCCATGCATATTCTGGAAGAATTTGGCAATTTGAGCACTTATTCAAGTGTTGTTCTTCAACTTTGACCAAGTCCACAGAAATTATATGACTCAAACAAACCTCAATATTGCCAGATCCAAATAGGATGTAGTTACCTATAGCAAGGCCTTGAATGCCATACAAAACTAGAATAGTCCCTAGGAGACTACAATGATAGGATATTTTTTATCACTTCCCTTCCCACACTCTACAATTTTGAGACCAATATGAAATGATGAACCTTTATTTGCTGATGAAGAAACCTTTACTCTGTCTTTTAAGAAACATGTGACCATGAGGCCCTAGTGTAGGATGAAGAGATACCCTTCCTAATTCTTCTGATGCTGTAAGAGGTTCATACTTGCTGAAATAGGAATTCATGTAACAGATGATGAATTTCTCCACTGTTGGAATGCTCTTACATTACAAGTATTCAATGATTGTTTTGAAGAGAGTTCCACTGAGTATTGATTTAAAGTCTACTTCTCATACTTAACAGAACTTCTTTAGGTGACATGACACATATGTAATCTTTATCAATCTAGTGGTAGGCTTGGCTGGGACTTCAGGTATGCATATAATCCACCTACAGTTAATCCAATTCCATGCATATTCTGGAATAATTTGGAAATTTGAGCACTTATTCAAGTGTTGTTCTTCAACTTTGACCAAGTCCACAGAAATTATACGACTCAAACAAACCTCAATATTACCAGATCCAAATAGGAGCTAGTTTGCTATAGGAAGGCTTTGAATGCCCTACAAAACTAGAACAGTCCCTAGGAGACTACAATGATAGGATATGTTTTCTCAGTGCCCTTCCCACACTCTACAATTCAATTTCTTGCAAAACTCAGATCCTGGTCTAGTCTCACATTTGGCTGTGTCTACCAATATTGATTCAGATATGATTTTTGGACTATCTTTTCTTATTCCATCATATAAAACCCCATAAATCTCATGAATGCATATAAAGGTAAGGTAAAATTTGGCTCTGTCTATCCATATTGATTCAGATATCATTTTTGGACTATTTTTTCTTATTCCATCATACAAAACCCCATAAATCTCATGAATGCATATAACTTATTTAGGTGACATGACACATATGTAATCTTTATCAATCTAGTGGTAGGCTTGGCTGGGACTTCAAGTATGCGTATAAGGCACCTGCAGTTAATCCAATTCCATGCATATTCTGGGAGAATTTGGCAATTTGAGCACTGATTCAAGTGTTGTTCTTCAACTTTGACCAAGTCCACAGAAATTATACGACTCAAACAAACATCAATATTGCCAGATCCAAATAGGAGCTAGTTGCCTATAGCAAGGCCTTGAATGCCCTACAAAACTAGAACAGTCCCTAGGAGACTACAATGATAGGATATTTTTTATCAGTGCCCTTCCCACACTCTACAATTTTGAGACCAATATGAAATGATGAACCTTTATTTGCTGATGAAGAAACCTTTACTTTGTCTTTTAAGCAACATGTGACCATGAGGCCCTGCTGTAGGATGAAGAGATACCCTTCCTAATTCTTCTCATGCTGTAAGAGGTTCATACTTGCTAAAATAGGAATTCATGTAACAGATGATGAATTTCTCCACTGTTGGACTGCTCTTACATTACAAGTATTCAATGATTGTTTTGAAGAGAGTTCCATTGAGTATTGATTTAAAGTCTACTTCCCATACTTAACAGAACATCTTTAGGTGACATGACACATATGTAATCTTTATCAATCTAGTGGTAGGCTTGGCTGGGACTTCAAGTATGCATATAATCCACACCTTTCAGTTAATCCAATTCCATGCATATTATGGAAGAATTTGGCAATTTGAGCACTGATTCAACTGTTGTTCTTCAACTTTGACCAGGTCCACAAAAACTATACGACTCAAATAAACCTCAATATTTCCAGATCCAAATAGGAGCTAGTTGCCTATAGGAAAGCTTTGAATGCCCTACAAAACTATAACAGTCCCTATGAGACTACAATGATAGGATATTTTTTCTCAGTGCCCTTCCCACACTATACAATTCAATTTCTTGCAAAACTCAGATCCTGGTCTAGTCTCAAATTTGGCTGTGTCTATGCATCTTGATTCAGATATCATTTTTGGACTATTTTTTATTATTCCATCATACAAAACCCCATAAATCTCATGAATGCATATAAAGGTAAGGTAAAATTTGATCTGTTGTCAATATTATTTTTCTGAGGAGAATCTAGAAGTATACATTAAAAAAAGACAAAAAAGTGTGAGATGCAATTCTAAACTTTGTTAAAGCAGGCCATGATAGTATGGTCACCCTTTCAACAATGGTTTCCAGATGTTTCATGATAACCACACTATCTTTCCTCGCACATCCGGTTTTTCTGGCAGGCTTTTGCTCTGCATCTTGCAGGTCTAATGTTAACAATGCAGATTTGCAGTCTCACCATTTTCAAATTAGGATTTGAAGATGGGGAGTTATGAGGTTTGTGAGCAATATGATTCAACCCAGATCGTTCAAATTGAAATCTGAGCAACAGAAATAGCAATCTGAGCATTTCTTAGTTGGAAAAATACTTATGAGCATCACTGCAAATGGGTCAATTTGATTATACTCCTTAGGAAATGGCGATCTTTTCTTAGATGAGTGAGAATTGGGAAGCTTATGGCTGGCAAGATATGGCTATATGAAGCCTAACAAAGTGATACACCATACATCTTGTTTCATTTTATTCTGTTTGGCACTACTACATATACAAGCAGTTATTTCTAGAGGGACCTAGTTGTGCTAGACTCTAGTTGTCCTCTGCCACCAGTGCAAAGACTTCAGTGTGAAATTAACCAGAAACTATAAATGTCCTATTTCGTTTGAATTTCTTGAAATATCACTACCTCTATGGATATGACTGTAAAAATCAGCCTTGGAGCAAGTTGTGCATTGTGTAAAAAGTTGCATAAAACATTCAACCCTTGCCCCCAATAGATGGAATTGAACAAAGTTACCAAACTTGTCTTAATGAAGTTAGAACTGTATCTATGCGAAGTTTATTTTACTAATTAAGGAGCAAATAGTCTAACGCGAATCCTACAAGCCAAACTAACAAGGGACCAAAAATAGATTTTGGCCATTCTACACCCCAGATTACTGAGGGTCTAACCAGTAAACACTTATCAAATCTGGGCCATTAATCAATGCGTTGAACCATTCCAGACAAAAACAAACACCATACAAAACTTTGCCAATGAAACAAATCCCTACATTAGCCCTATTTCAAGTGAATCTCAGCAGGGAGTGAATGTCCCAACGACTACAGCCCTGGATCCTTACCTTATTGCATATAGCCAGAACAAGGGACTATGCAGAATGTTGTCCACAAACAACGTAACCTTCTCACTTTCTAAATAGGGCAGACAACAGTTCAATGCGAAATAACTGGTAATTGCAATGTATGTCACCTTGATCAGCGCTAGAGTCATACAAAACAAAACCGTTGCAAATAGCTTAAGCCCCAATCCCACATTTTTCATAGGAAGAGAGACAGGATGAGAAAGAAGGGTTTCCTTAATAAAAACTAGATATTGTGGGCCAAACAAATGTAAGAAAAACAACAGCTACCATAAAATGACATGAATCTGAAAGAGCTCAATAAACCAAAATCTTCTCCACTCTAGAAACTCGCTTGTTCTTCCGTGGAAACCCTAAAAAATCCAAAATACATAAAACAAACCATAAAAAGCCTTGAAGGAATAGAGCTGGAATACCTGTTCTGCCATGGCTGCAGGAATTCAAGACTTCTAACTTCGCATTTCAAGGCCTCAGTCGCTCCCGCTCCTACCTGAGAAGTTACAACATTTTTGATGGAAAGATGTCGATTTCATTTTTCTCACCAGCGTTATGAGGGAGGATTTATTCTGCTTCATCATCGCGATGGTCTTTTTTTGTGCATGAGGTGGAGGTTTAGAGCTTGAGTCTAGGCAAAGCCCTTGTTGGCAGTGTGAGCCAAGCACATGTCAGCTGCGGAATGAATAGCTCGCTGGCAGTGTGTCTGTTCCACTTCCTCATTAACCATTTAGTTTTGGATCAGTGTTGGATCAACGATCACAATTCATTCAATCATCTAACACCACAAATCCATGGTCAACAATAGGACACGGCGGCGGCTGGGGCAATTCATTTCAAACGGAAATGCCTTACGACGTAAAAATCATATTACAAAGGCTTATCGGTAAACTATTCGAAAAATTTATTGGAAAACAATAACAAGTATGATTCCAATAAGAGCATAATACATATACATCATTGCAATGAAATATTGAATTCTAACGAAAGCTTAATATGCATAAAACCTCACAAAGAAGATTCCAATCACAGTATAATGTGTATAGATCCTTCCGATGAAACATTGAATTCAAACAATAGTTTAATGTGCATATAACCTCATAGAGAAACGTTAATTAACAAGGAATACATCCACTCTTTTGTTGAAACTAACACTAATACCAACCACATTTCTAAGGAGATTTTAATATGTACAAATCCTCCCAAAGATATGTTGATTAATTACAACCACAATTATAACAAAACTTTAATATGTATGGAACCTTAAAATAATAATGTACACATCCTCTATTCTGTAGAGATTTTAAACTCGAGTATATCTACCTCTAAAACCTTAGAATACTTGACCCTCGTACATCCCCGAATTTACTGTCCAGTACGAAGTATATTCCATTGCTTATACCTTCAAGTAATTTCGATCCTCCTTACATTTCCAACCATTCAAAAAACCAATCTTTGTTATCCAACGCCAATCCTTCCACTATTAAACTAAATTTACCTTCATCTAATTATTTCCATTCCAATACCCATGTTTCGCTCTCCCTCAATTGTCAGTTTCTCCTCTATTCTCCTATATTGATAAACATTTCCTCATGCCTAATTCCTATTCAATATAATTCCTATGTTATTACCAATCCACCCACCACCTTCGATTATGACAATGACAACTTTTCTAGCCATCTTTTTATGAATCTATTAAACACCCAGATAGATGCTCACAGCATCAATTTTCTAGAAACATGATTAAATTTTTCTTTTACAACCTGCGTAGAATTGAATATGATCTAAACTATTTACTTGATAGTGTCAAAGGAAAAATTAGGCAAGATTGCACCATTATCCTTAGGACAGCTAAATCTCCCAAAAGCAACATCTCCAAACTAGAATACCTTTTTTCTAAAAGCCTTAAATAACAACCCTAACATTTTTGTTTTGAAAGCACACAATGGTTGAGCTATAGTAGTTATGAATATAACTAATTATAATGATAAAATGTTCTACCACCTTAACAAGAGTGGATGCTATAGAAATATAAATAAGAATCCTTTCAAGAAACTTTCTAAATATTTATGCAACTAGATCAAAGCTAGTAAAGAACTTGATAATAAAAAGTTGATAGACAGAAATCCCTATACAACTAAGATTTATGCAGCAGTAAAAATCCACAAGGATGGAGTTCTCCTTATACCCATTGTCTGCACTATTGTTTGAACTACAAACGATCTTATTGAACACCTTCATGGTAAACTTAAATAGATGGTAGGTAATACAAGTTCTTTCATTAAGTACTCTAGCTTCTTTATGAATGAAATTAAAGATTTAAGACTTGATGAGAATGATATTTTCTTATGTTTTGATGTGAAGTCCCTATACACCAATATTTATATATAGGGATCTATGGAAGTTGTTGGCAATATTACTCATCTTGACACAACTTGATAGAAATTTTCTATGAATACACATTTTTTGGTTTCATGGGAGAAACCTATGAACAAACATGTGGAGTAGCTATGGGCTCTCCTCTTTCTCCCATTACTGTAAATCTATTCATGGAAGACTTTGAAACAAAAGCACTTGATTCCTCTAGTGTCAAAAATATTTTTTGATGACATCTTCATCATATGGCCACGTGGACGAGACAAATTAAAAATTTTCTTGGAACACCTAAAAAACCAATTTGATTTTATCAAATTCATAATGGATCTAGAGGAGGATAAAATCCTTCCCTTTCTTGAACTTCTCATGACCATCAATCAAGACGGTTCCATGTCTCACCATGTTTATTGTAGAAAGACTCATACCGAACAATACCTCCATGCCAGCTCCCACCATTATCCTTCTCAGAAACTTGGTGTTCTTAATACTTCAGCAGTGAGGACTTCTTACAAAGAACTTTTGGACAATGAGAAGACCCATCCTATGGATGTATTAATAAATAATAGGTACAAGAGATGCCAAGGAATCAAAGCTTTCAATAATTCCCATAAAGGACCTTGAAATAAAGAAAGATATGACCATATTATTAGCAAACTAAACATACCCTACGTCATGGGAAATACCAACAAAATTACTCACATTCTATCGAAAGAAAAATCTTAAGTCTACCTCTGAACCTATGAACACCATTCACCACTATGTGAAATGTGTTAATGATCACATTGCTCCCAAATGTCAAAAAAGTGTTTATCTTATTGCTTGTTCATGTAGGAGACCCTATGCTGGTGAAATTGGATGTTCCTTTTTGACAATGACACATGAACACTCAACAAATATAATGCATAATCGTTCTAAAACTTCTTCTTTGGTCGAAGATTCTAATAATACAAAAAAACAAATTTGCATTGAAAGAACTTGAATCCTTGCTAAAATTGATCACTATCACCATATAAAATTTAAGGAAACTATAGAAATAAGTAGACATTCTAATGACCTTAATAGAGATGAAGGCTAGAAAATAAGTGAGAATTGGATTCTCACCTTGACATCCAAATTTGTCTCTAACTAACTTCCTATGATCCAATTTTATAACAAATTAAAAAAGAATAATTCTTCGTATTTACCAATAATTATTATTGTCTCATTTCACTTAATAATAATATTAGCTCTACCAAATTAATGTTTTATAAAAATAATTATTAACATACTAATTTTGCTTAATCATATTATTTCACACTAACTTTTCTTTTGACTTTATTTTTTAATATATTACTTTACACAATTAATCCTCACATTTAGAAGAAATTTATTTATTTTAATTTATTCATTTTTAACAGGTTACCTTTCATTTATATATATATATATATATATATATATATATATATATATATATATATATATATATATATATATATATATATATATATATATAGATATATATATATAGATAGATAGATAGATAGATAGATAGATATATAGATATATATATTTCTTTCATTCATTTATTTTATTTTATTTCAATCAATATTTATTAATGTATTTAACTTAATTTTAATTTATTTTAAATATTAAGTAGTAATAACTTTTTAGTTATTCAGATATTTCATTAAAATTTTCATGATCATTTTTAGGGATTCTACAATTTCTGTTTTCCTTTTCTTGTTTGCCTTCCCATTATCATTACAGTTAGTATATGTGTGTGTGTGTGTGTGTTTGTGTGACATTATGATCAGACATTCGCATCTAGCTCGGAATCATGGTGATGAACGAGATATGATGGTTCGAAATATCAATGAAACCACCAATGCTTATGCGATGAATCCGTAAATAAGTTCTACACTCAATAGAACTTATAAATTTTAGCCTACATAAAGGATTTGTAGAGTAATAATTGTTAATGTTAACCTAAGCACATGAAAGTTATTAGAGGCTATATTTCAGTCAAAAAATTATAAATAAAAAATATTTGAAATAAAGTATAACACTATGTAGACCTTGAAAAATGGAGTTTAATTTAAAAGGAAGAACTAGAGTCAAAACCAAGTTTGCATTGTTTTTTTTACATTGAAAAGCTTAAGAAATGAGGATGATGCTTGTGTGCGCACACACATGCACATGCACACACACGTGTGTGTACACACACATGCACCAAATTCAACATGGAAAGAAAAATAAACCATCCATACCACTTTTTGGAGAATTTAAAATACATAATTTGGAAAAAAAGATACCAAAATTTGATTCTATATGAAAAATAAACCCAATTTGAAATCCCATAAAAAAATTAAATGTGAAACACTAATGGAGTAGTTAAAGTGCCACATGCTTACCTATGCATGACCTTATGACTATATAATTGAGCATACTTGCTAACTAGGTTGGTGACATGGCACTAAATTTCCCATGTGGTGTTGTGCTAATAACATAGGTTGAGGTGAGGTTGTAGTGACATGTAGGCCTACATGGTGAGATTGTTTCCATGTAAGTGGATGGATGTGGTATGAATATTATGATAGAGGATGCATATTAGTATATCTAATGGAGGAGGAGAATGTGTGCAATATTTTAAAGAGGAGTGGGGTCTCAAGCCTTGGAAAATCCATACACCTGAAGAGACTATGATGATTCTTCTAGTAAATTGGAATTTATATGGTTTAAATGGCACTTCTCGTGGTTAGAGCCTCTTAGTAGGGTAAGAGAGGGGTTTCTTGGTTGTTAAGGGTGTGTTTAAAGGTGCATTGGAGGGAAGTAATAGGAACAAAGAAATTGATTTGTGGTACACAATATAGATGTGGAAAATGATATGGAGAAAGTAATCATAAGTATTTGGGGACCATCTATCGAAAGGAGGTCAATGTAAAAAAGAGGCTAGAGGCATTCAAGCCATATTATTGAAATCGATTGGGGAAGGAGAGTTGAGTTGAAACCTCTATTGTAGGATGTGGGTGAAATAAAAATGAATAAAGTAGGTAAGGAGGGATATAAATAATGGTTGAAAGGTCCCAAGTTCATTACAAAAACCGAGAATGTAGGAAATTAAATTTTTTAAAATAAATTTTAGAAGTTTTAAAATAGTTTTCAAAATGAATCTTATAAAACATCATGCAGATGATAACATGAAAAATTATGGATAATTTTAGGATATGTTTTATGAAAAAATAATTGTTATTGGGTAATTTGGATGCTTTAGACTTAATTTTGCAATTAGATCTATTTTCTATAATCATTAGAACATGTGATTTTGAAAATTCCCCACATGAATAACTGCCAAATGTTGATGATGTATCTAATTAAACAATTAAATTTTACTCACTAGCCACTTTGATACAATGTTAAATATTATATATGGTCATGAGATCATAAAATAACAACAAATTCTCATATGACACAACATATAAATGGTAAAAATATCGAAAGAGAAATTCCTACAGAGTAAAGGGGGACCTTGATTTTTTGTTGATCAACTCTTTGTTTACAATTAGTACTCTAGTCATTTATTGGTAAAGAATATGTTTTCATACAACCTACTCTTTTTGTTTTTAGTGCACTAAGACATAGCTAGAAGATTGTATAAGCTATATTTACAAAAACTTGGGATATATTGATGGTTTTATAGATGAGTATAACTTTACCTTGTGAAGTCCATTTGTTAACTATGATTACAAAGCTTCTTCTCATTTATTAAATATTTATTAGTGTATACAAAATTAAATAATATGCACATAATTACACATAACAATTGTTCACTCTTAGTACACGTGACCAATATATGGAAAGCTACCTATGAGGAAAAGTCCCCTTCTAAAACTCTTTGGGATTAATGTATTCACTTACAATAATCATCAACATTGCATAAAAATCAACTAAATTAACACAAGGTATATGGATTTCATACCTTTGGTTGATTTCGATCCAACAAAAAATGCCTAGACTTTATACTATTGTGTAGGATCCAAGAAAGCTCACATTAAGGTAGTTGAGTCTATAACCTATAGATTAAATTAACAACCTCTCTCCGTTAGGGGTGAATTAACAATACCTTTAGCTAGTTAGGAATATCAAGGTATATTATGATTCAGATCTTGGGGGCTAAGATGTAGAAGGTTTGAAAGGTGAAAGAGGAGGAGAGAAAGCATATAGATATGCTATGAAACTAATCACAAGAACATTGGAAAATATGAAAGAATGTAATAAGTCACAAAAATATGAAGAGATAAAGAGAGACAATTGGAGAAGAAGGATTCCTTTGAGAAAACACATTACATGCAATGAGGCCAGTTTTTGGGACTTCTCCTTCCCGACCTTCACTCTCTTCCTATTTCCATCTTAAAATACATCTATTTGATGGGGTCAAATTAATTATATTTAACCACATAAACTACATATTTATCAAGTTCCCTTTTGAATGAAAAGATGAACTATGACTTATACATAGGATCTTAGACTATAACCCCTGAAGATTCAAATCAATCCTCCCCCATAGAAAATGATTGTTCACATTCTTCATGCACGATAAAAAAATAGCGACTGCATTATATTGAACATATTATCATAAACAAAATTTGTTATGATCTCATCATGAAGACAAGGTTTTTTTGTGGTTGACCCATAACTAAAGGTTTGTTGACACCCCATAACCATCATGCTTACAATGTGTGAAGTCGCAATGAAGTGAAGGATTTTGTAAGGTTAACCCATAATCATGGGTTTTATGATTACCCATAACTATATTGGAAAAGTTAATCATGGAGAAGGTGGTTGTGTAGTTTACCCGTAGTCATGGGTTTGTGGATGACCCATAAACTTTCTTTATAAAAAATATCTAGAAATGGACGTTTCACTACAACTTATTGATAAATTTTGTTACATGTTAAGAAATCAAATTCGATTGAAGACCCATTTGATGTATTGAAGTTATGTTTCCATTAGTATAAGATAATTTATTTGTAATGATACATGTAGCGAGAAAATTTTTCTGAAACTCAAGGTGCATAAGATTGTGCTTCTTTATAGACATGTGTAACTTTAATTGATGATGTCTCTTAAACTAGGAAATGAGATTAACTTGTGTATAAGTTTCATTTTAGCTGCTTGTAAATCCTTTGAATTGAGCTATAAGAACCCTATAAAATTATCTATAGAAGTTGTACCTCCCACATTAATTTGGATGAAAATTGTTTCCTTACATTTTATCCATTATTGTGCTTATATGGTAGCCAAACCACTATGGGAAATCTAAGAAATGGATGAAATGAGGTTCCCCAAGATTGTAGATGCTAAATGTAATTTATTTTAAGATATTTCATGGTTGTATAAATATGCAATAATGTTGAATATGAGAACATCGAGTGCAGGGGGCTAGAAAGGATGCCAAGGGTATGTGGTGAAACATGAGTTGTTTTATAGCTCATAGAAACTCCACGACCACCATGGAAACCCTAAAAAAGTCATGACGCATTTGAGAATACTTTGTGGTGGTGAGTGGATGTTTGAGGGTAGAAATCCCTGTAATGCTTGTTGACCAACTATCATACATTCATTGCATGGAATCCAAAATGGTTTCTAAAATTGATAAAATAAGGTTGTAGATTGTTTCAAAACTTCGAAACCAAAATATACTTCAAACCTTAGCTCCAATGGATTTATAACCCACTATGATACCAATGGTATGAATATTGGGGGAATATATCTACAAGGATGGAATGTTGACAAAGGAGGATAGAAAAGATACATGCTATCCATGAAAATAAACATAAGAAAATTGAGAAAGATGTAAGAAATAAACACATCACAAAAATATGAAAAGAGAGAAATAATTAGAGAAGAATGGTTCCATTAAGAGCAACCATTGCATGGAATCAAATCAATTTTAGAACCTCTTCTTCGTGACCTTCACTCTCTTCTTGTTGCCTTCTTATACGGTATCATGTTGATGAAGTCAATTTTTTTTAGGTTTGACTCCATCAATTACATATCTATCAAGTTCCCTTTTACATAAGAAAACAATTTTATTACTTATATAGATGAACTTAGACTATAAGCTTCCCTAAGGTTCTTATCATATTAAATTCACAACCTTAATTGGAGTATATTATTTTCTGTAGGAAAAACTGAAAATATCTTCACCCTTGATTTGGAATGTACTTAGAGAATTATTCATAAGACTAACCATTGTCTTTCATGGCTTATGAACAAATTTTCTTGATATCCTTGTTAATATGAAATATGTATGATAACTTTATAGATGCTCGTTTTTGTATCAATAATGATGAATGCACTTGATATTTTTAGAGTTTCAATATCCTTAAATATGTCGATCAAGCTTCATAATCACTAATTATCTGATATTATTTAGATTTTGCATACTATAAGCACTAGAATGAAAGACAAGTGTGAATGCATTTTTCATTAAAATGGTACTCATATAATTACATTGGTTATGACTATTTGATTCATCATCCAAGGTCTCTTCCACTGTTGATGATGGTTCATATTCCTCACCATAAACCTAATCAGTTAGGTGTCTAATATTCCAACCCTTGAATCAAAGGGGCTCTTGTGAGTACTAGTAGATATATTAGTAAAACTACCAATAGATGAATTTTCTCTCTCAATCTATTAGTTTTATGATGATCACAAACTGATTGGATAAAAAAATTGAAGAATCTAATAAATGGCCGTTAAAGGATGATGACCAAATTTAGAACTCTACTCTAAGGCTAAACATTTCTTGGGACATGTCCTAATTGGGCTAGAATTTGATTCTTTAAACTAATGGGATGTTCTCACAAATGGAAATTTGAATATGAGAAAAAGCTCTAGAACTTGGTTATAACCATAAATAGCTCTCAAAGAATTTTCAAATTAGGTTAGAAGTTGACACCTTCATATAATTGGAAGTTCTCACCAATGGCCATTCGAAGATGACAAAAATACAAGAAGTTATAATTGTTCTACTAAATAGTGGTTCTAGGAAGACAAAAAATCAAATCATGATTATGAGTATAGCTCTAGATTAGGGTTGATTCCCTATTTCGTTTTATGGCTCAAGACCACTTGTGCATGCTGAGTTGATAACGATAAAAAATAGAAGTATCATTGTCAATATTTACTATTATTCCCCGAGTCAATTGCAAGGTGATAAGATGAGTTTATTTCCACAATGCTCCCAAGGATAAAGATCAAAAGCGATAATCTTCCATATAATCAGTTTAATGATGACCTAATCTTCTATAGAAAATGTACTTGATTACAAATAATTTCAAGTGGTAAACTTAAAAAAGACTTATTTGCAAGTTATCATTATTTATTCCTTTTCCTTTAATGTTATAGTTGAATTTATATTAAATGTGTCAATGAGCAAGAATAATAATGGAGAAACTAGATATGACATAATTGTTGTACAATATCCATGAGAAAACCTAAATAGAGAGAACTTATAGGGAGATTAAAGATCCAATTCATTCATTAATTATGTCAATAGAAACTCCAACTAATACATTTAAGTTATTTGATATGAACTTAAGTATTTATAAATAAACTTTAAAAAAATGTAACACGGTAAACAGAATCATCATAGATGCCTCCCCTTAAGACACCACATACCAACTCATAAGGCATCCTGCCAAACCTCAATATACATAACAAATGGTGATTCTCATGGGTATGTAGGTATAAAAAACTAAAATCCAACTTTTCTTCTAATCAAGAGGAGAATTGTAATTAATAAATGGTGTTCCAAGATAGATAAAATATAAAATATGGAACTCCAATTGTTGGATATAATCCACATAAATATAATCCTAAATAAATAAAATTGGAGAAGGAAAACATGAAAAGACATTTCAAAAAAGAAATGAAGGGGCACTCCATTATATAAATTTGACTGCACACTAATGGAATAAAAGAAATTGGGAGTTACCTCGGAGGTGGTATCAAAGTAGTGTTATTCTTCTATAAATTCTCTCTTCCATCTACGCATTTTTTGGCCTACACTAATCCCTCCTGCTTCTCTAGTTTTAAATGGTGGATGAGATACTCTCTGGCATGAAATACAATTTCATTTCATTAATTTTCTAGTCATTCACATTTCATATGACCTTATTTCTCTAAAGTTGGAAGTTGACTTTATATTTTCATCAGTACTCTCTTTTATTATTTTATGTTTTCAAGGATTGAAACCTAAACTTATTTCTATAGTCCAACCTGAAGCCTATTTATAAGTAGGTTCTTCTCTCTTAAAATAAAATTAAAATATTCTCTAAATAGAAAATCAATGTGGGGTATATATGCTATGTATATTTAATTAGTTGTCCATATGACCTAATATAATTTCATGTAAATTTACTAAAAATAAGAATGTCATTAAGATGCTTAAAACTTAAAAGTTAAAAAATATTTTAACAAGTTATACCATGTTTATATATCTATATATACAAAAACATGTTAAAAAGAAAATATTTTAATTTTGTATAGAATAAAATATCCAATGTCAATTATGAGTAAAATATTTTAATATGAATTAATATTGATGTATACTTAACAATATATTAATAACAAAAAAACTAGTTTAATGTGTGCTCATAAACTGACTCAATACATATGTTATGTAATCTCTATAACATTTAAAAATAAAATTTAAACAATAAAAAATGATACATTTTTTTTCACTCTAAAGTAAATTTGCATTTAAAGAAATTTGATCCATTTAAGCTCATGTTAAATTTAGCCTTATGAATCTATACTTGTATAGTTTATAAATATTCTGACTACCCAACATCATTTGTTCTCATCCAAATCTAAATCCAAAATATGTTCACATGATACAACAGATTAGTTTGATAAAATCAATAATGAAGCTTCACATTGGTTAGATTGGTAGAAATGACTGTAAGGCGCCAATGCACAACAACTTTTCTATTTGAAAATATGGTGACTCTACGTGGTTGGGCCATTAAATCATTCTGACTATACATACTTAGGCTATCAAATAATTAATGAAATTCAGACTTAGAGTAAATCAATGTTTCATATAATCAACTCATTCTCAAGACAAATCTTTGTAATTTAAACAAATGATATAACCATTCATTGATCAAATGAATATGAGTTTCATTCTTATTAGTAATAGAGATAATGAGGGAATTTTCGTTACATACGTAATAATTATTATTAGGATGGTGTTTGGTCTAAAGTGCGGACGCAAATTAGAGTTTAATTTAATGTCAACCCGGGAAGGTAAACTTAGAAGTGCTTATCTAAAATATATAGATCTAGAAAGATTCCTAATTTGTCCAAGAGCTTAAAGTCCCCTTACAAGAACATATTCATTAAGATCTCTTTCAATAACTAATCAAACCTAGATCTAACAATTGTTTGAGATCTACGATTCTCTTACAAGAATATATTCTACAAGATCTCTTCTAAAAATTAGATCATCTAATAAGAACTTGAAAGCTGAAATGAAGTAAACCTAGATCTAATCATTGTATCAGATCTTATGGTTCTTTTACAAAAACACTTTCAAATAAGATCCTTCCAATATTAGAACATTTAATAAAACTTGAAAGCTAAAATCAAACAAAAACATAAAATAAATTATACCTAAAATAAACAAATAAGCATGCAAGTGAGTCCATGGGGGCCCTCCATAACTCCAAAAGCACACCACTTCAATGGAGACTAAAATATAGAAGCAAAATTGAAGTATGATCATTTATTCCAAAATCTCCATTACAAAAGCTTCAAGACTCTAAGATTTACAAAAACTTCAACATTACAAAACTTCAACATTCTAAGATTACAAAAACTTCAAGATTCTAAGATTCTAAGATTTTCAAATGGAGGAGATTGTATTCCTATTCATACAATGGGATGAGTAAAAAAATCATAATGATCATCCACTAATCTCTCTTTCAGTTCCATACATCTCTCAACCATCTAGACACATAACCCCCTTTTGTCCTTGATCTTCTCCATGAGATCATAATATTCTCCATGAGGTTTATCTCTTCAAATTCGAATTTGATCCTTCAAGGCCACGTAAAGGTGTCTTGAAAGCTTCCTTGGCACCCACACATGTCACAAAAGCAACCCACTTTCCATATACAAAGTAAAATATATTATTTTCTAATATTTAATCAAGAATTTCTCTCAAAAATGCTTAAAAATAAATAATATTTGGAAAATATAAATGAGACCCATGAATGGTGAATAATAGGGAAAATGGAGTGACAAGGTGGTGAATAGTGAGTGATAGAATGGAAGCATAGGTGACAAATGTATGGTAATGAGTGATATTTGCATGACATTTTGAAACCCCAACATACTACCCAACTGAAGCTCTTGCATGTCCTCATGCAAGCTACTACAATGACTTATTTGATTTATTTCTTAGATGAGCTTCCTTTTACAAGATGTTTGGTTCTTGTGTAACAAACATGTTTCAATCATGGACTTCCTTTTAACTTTGCACATCTTTGGATAACTTTTATTTTTGCAAAGCATTTACATATTTTAATGATTGGTTCTTGTGTTACAATCATTATTTACTTTGTTTAGATCAATCATTTTAAGAAGTCATTTAATATGCTCATCATTTTGTAGTAGTTTTTATTGTGGGAAGACTATGTGGGTTAAGATGTAATATGAATCAGGTAAAAAATGAAGTGTGAAATTCCCCCCTCCCCAACTGATGGTTTTTGGCAATTTTTAATGAGAAAGGGAATAGTGAAATAGTTTAATATTTTCCAAATATCATCATTTTAGCATCTAAGAAGAATTTTAAGATTAAAGGTTAGAAAACATCATAACTTACTTACCTAAAAAAGTGGATGAATCATGCATGTTTAGCTGCTACAATTCTAATCTGAAGCTTCTTCTACAAGTTGTGGATGAGAGATGGATTTGTATTGTCGTATCTGCTACTGGATAGTCTGATGAATCTAATGAGTCTACTAAATATGGCTGAAAATATATAAGGCTTGGAATGTATAAAAAATATATAAGTTACATTTTCCTCCCCCAAACCTTATTTATTGACTTGTCCTCAAGTCATGACAAACTGAAATACAATGAAAGGAAATCTACTTCATCTGCTACAAAATATGGGTCTTCAAGTCTTCAACGGTCGATGGCACAAATCTTACTATGTGATTAAATGTGCTGGTGTCGAACATAGTAAGAAGTTGTTGACTTAGTGGCCGTTAATGAATGCCCCTAGCCAACACAAGAGCTCCCACCATTGATTCCAATGGGAGTTAGGATGCCTAACACATCTTTGTAGGTATGAAGGAGTTTGTTGTGGTCGAGTCACCTACAAGATCCAACGAAAAACGGATATTAATGTACTCCCATTGTTTATTGGCAAGAGTACTTGCCATTAAGGCATGTAAGCCTCTAGGTGTTTTTACAAAGATAATTAGACTCTACGACTTTGACTCAGTGATATGTAGAAGCATGATTTTATTTGAGGAAGATGAAAATGGTAGAGAGAAAAGGAAATGGAATTGACAAGGAAAAGGAAATGGAAATGACAAGGAAAAGGAAATGGAAATGACAATAAGTGAGCTTTTTGTAAGTGATCTTCTTGTTTTATTTTGTGGGTTAGGGGTGAATGAAAAGAAGTAGTTTTGACTGCATGATTGAAACTTGCTCGGAAAAAGGGATTTTGGCTTGCATTGAGGACTCATTGGGATTTACAATTTTACAAAGGGAATGGAGGACTGGTTGTAATGAATATGGACTTATTCACATGATTCATCATAAAATTGATCTGTTGGAAGTCCAACTGTCGAAAAATTATACTCCTTGAATGATCATCTGATTAACGCAAACCTGCAAAAACTTGGCATTCACAAAACATAAATATATCCAAGCAAAAGTGATCAATTTCTACTTGGTTTTTTATGAAAAAAATAAACACCAATGGAACAGATTTAAATAAAATCAAATATATAAGTTAGCCCAATTCAATGATTTTTTACAAATTCATTTTCGGATATGAAATGAGTATAATTAATTCCCTTCTTATGTAAATAAAATTCAATTTCGTTGCAATTATGCAAATCCCGACAATAGTCGAAATTGTTTCATGATTTATGTCGATGATATCAAATTTCACATGTCGTCGTTGATCTTGTAATTGCCAAAAGCTGCATGATTTAAAAATTTGCAAGAGTTTAATACAAATGCATCAAGTAAAAATAAATAAATAAATAAATAAAAAACAAAAGTCATGAAAAAAACTAATTGTTACTCCTTGTTGAAAGTTTCGGCGTGTCGTGTTTTCTATGCTTCGCCCATTAATGGAAATCATCTGTCTAAAAAATGTTATGATATTGCACATGCATATTCTGAAGTTGATTCCATTTTTGCAGCTATTTCGATGTTGCAGCTATATCTCATCCATCAGCCCTGATAATTAAAACAAAGTTGTAGTGGCTATGTTTTTGCTCGATGAAATTAAACAAAGTGGTAGTGACTATGTCATGGCTGAACAGTAGCAGAAAAATTAGTGGAAGCTTCCGATCATTAACATTTTTCAACTAATTCTTTTTAGTTTTGTATGGATTTCAACCCTAGAAAAACTCAAAATCAATCCCATAAATAGACAATCAATCCCATAAACTCACAATCAATTTTTCCAGTTTGAATCGGAGGATTGTTCATCATATATGTGAGTGGTGATTGTAGTTATTGATGATGATGAAGAAGAGCTGTTGTTTGGGATAATTACCAGAATAACAACCAACAGGATGCAGATTGAGATAGGGGACACTATTCTCACGATTTCTTCTCCAAGTCCATCCAGTATGCTTCTCCTATTCATTTTTCCTTTGATAATTGCAATCAGCTGAAACAACACAATTGCAGTTGCATCCCGAATGTGTATCCTTCATTAAATGTTGAGAAACTGTGGGCCACCTCGAAATGCATTAGTCTTACGAGGTGACCTTTTGCGGCAGATTTTGCTAGGGATACAGATATCGTGGTATTTGTTATTCTTCGCATATTTATAAGTCGCACCCTAACATTTTATATCATAATCAATGACCTGAAAATGTTTTGGGCTTTGTGTGATAGAGGTCACTGGCAAATTGAGATAACATAGATCCTTATCACCATAAAGAAATCATTGTTTTGTAGGAGTGAATCCTAAATTTAATTACATATAAAGCGAAATAGTGGGTTGAGGCAGATTTCTTGTGATTTCCATGGCTTCTGTTATGGGTTTTAACGGATCCTCAACCAGAATGCCAAAGATATAGCCACCGTCACTACCCTCTTCCTAGCTCTCGTCCTTTGTATCTCCACTTATCTCGAACGATTTTCTGCGATAATTTGGCCTTTTTACTGTTTTAATGTTACGTAGAAATTCCTCAGTCAACAGACAAAATCTCACACGCTGCAAAACATGGAATTCTACCCAAATTACATCTTATTTGAACATCGCTCGCAAAATATCAACCTCCGAGTCATATGAATCATTGTAAAATGCAGACTTATGGTAATGTAATATCATATATTGAGCTACAGTGTCATTTACACACAGGTGCGAGAAGTGAGTCACATATTCGAGCCATAGATTGGAGAATCGGAGCAAACTGTGATGGCTTGAAATTGCAGGGTATGGGCAATATGGATATACTTGGAAGACTTTGAAAACTTTCAGCGAATTCGATCATGTGGTATGACAACGAAGCTTTCTAATCTTTTTAAAGAAATGCAATGTGCTGGAAATTTGCAAAAACCAACCAATCATGACAATGAATGATCTTATTCCTGTGAAACTTAAATGCTAGAATGATGAAAGCGGTGAAATCATTTTTTTCTACACCCATATAACTGTGTTGTTTGTTGAAAATTGTGGAGATTGAACTTCTTTCCCATTATGTGAATTCAAGTTGTGCTCTGTGTTACAGTAAATGAAACCTTGATAAGACAGAAAATATAATGAAATTCACTATGAAAACCAGGTTATAATAATTCTGGGCGTATCATAAATCGATTTTTGATGAAATTTGGAATACATTTGTTGTTTGTGGCAAAGTCAACGTATGGCTTCTTTTACAGTTCAAGTTTTTTTTTAATTAAAAAAATGGAATCCCATCTTTAAAAAAAAATTGGTTAGCTTAAAAATATTTTTTTTAATAATAATATATATATATATATATATATATATATATATATATATATATATATATATATATATATATATATATATATATATATAGTATTATGTGAAATTTTTTTTATTTTTTTTATAAAACTAAAACTTAAAAGACAAAGTTTTATCTAAAATGTTTTTTTTTAAAGATGATTTTTGCTCATTTACAAAAAAATTTATTGTCATATCACAAATCAATTTTCTAGCAAAAGTATTTTTATTTGAAATAAATCAATAGATTTTCTAATCTTCTTGATCGCACGAAGTGCAAGAAGAGAGCATACTAATCTCTTGATTATTTATGCAGGTTAGCGTGGATGGATAAAACACAATTAAGATTTGCGACAAAACCTTGCATTATCTACACTCTTTATGCAATGTCACGGGGGCATTTAGACTCTTGGAAGACAAGGCTTTCCGATAATCAAGCTCCTGGCTCACCCATGATACAGAAACAAGACATAGAGATGCAAAGATGTGCCACTGAATTTATTCATGATGATTTAGTTTTTGAAAACAAGACTAAAAACTTCTAATGATAATGACTTCTAATGACTTCTAATGAGATGTCATTTTTATTTTTCTAATCTATTCTACATTAACTTAAAAGATGTTTTATTTTCTAAGTAAAAGAATGCTTCCAATGAAGCCATCTACGGACTAAAAATTCCAACATGCTCACATCAAGATTTAAAAATGTTACATTATGTTTTACCAGTATGTGAGTAACCTGCCTTACAGTTGGCTCAAGGTTATTGTCCTTGCTCTCCAAGAAGTACCTGTTCAACATTTTCAAAGTCCTCATCCATAGATGGATTAGTGAGAAATGGGGGGTTTAAAATAAAAACTGAATTTAAATTAACTATGTGCGAAAATAAAAGTGCTCCAACTTTGAACTCCTTTATGAACCAGCTATCACCAAGTTCCACAAATTAGTCCATAAAAACAAATGCATAAAATAATTACTAAATCCTTATAGTTGCACTTCCCTGGCAACGACGCCAAAATGTTTGGTCTAAAATGCGGATGCAAATTAGAGTTTAATTTAATGTCAACCCTGGAAGGTAAACTTAAAATTCCTTATCTAAAATATATAGATCTAGAAAGATTCATAATTTGTCCAAGATCTTAAAGTCCCCTTACGAGAACATATTCATTAATATCTCTTTCAATAACTAATCAAACCTAGATCTAACAATTGTTTGAGATCTATGATTCTCTTACAAGAACATATTCTACAATATCTCTTCCAAAAATTAGATCATCTAATAAGAACTTAAAAGCTGAAATGACGTAAACCTAGATCTAATCATTGTATAAGATCTTATGGTTCTTTTACAAAAACACTTTCAAATAAGATCCTTCCAATATTAGAACATTTAGTAAAACTTGAAAGTTGAAATCAAACAAAAACATAAAATAAATTATACCTAAAATAAACAAATAAGCATGCAAGTGAGGCCATGGGGGTCCTCCATAACTCCACAAGCACACCACTTCAATGGAGACTCACATGTAGAAGCAAAATTGAAGTATGATCCTTTATTCCAAAATCTCGATTACAAAAACTTCAAGACTCTAAGATTTACAAAAACTTCAACATTACAAAACTTCAACATTCCAAAATTACAAAAACTTCAAGATTCTAAGATTCTAAGATTTTCAAATGGAGGAGATTGTACTCCTATTTATACAATGGGATGAGTAACAAACTCATAATGCTCATCCACTAATCTCTCTTTTAGTTCCATACATCTCTCAACCATCTAGACACATAACCCCCTTTTGTCCTTGATCTTCTCCATGAGATCATAATCTTCTCCATGAGGTTTATCTCTTCAAATTCGAATTTGATCCTTCAAGACCACATAAAGGTGTCTTGGAAGCTTCCTTGGCACCTACACATGTCACAAAAACAACCCACTTTCCATATATAAAGTAAAATATATTATTTTCTGATATTTAATCAAGAATTTCTCTCAAAAATGCTTAAAAATAAATAATATTTGGAAAATATAAATGAGACCCATTAATGGTGAATAATAGGGAAAATGGAGTGACAAGGTGGTGAATAGTGAGTGATAGAATGGAAGCATAGGCGAAAAATGTATGGTAATGAGTGATATTTGCATGACATTTTGAAACCCCAACGGATGGCATTTCTAACTTGCCAATAATGAAGCATTTATCTTTCTATGTGTATTTTCTAATGTTATCCTTTGAATAATATTATTTATTGGTTATTACCCACCACACAAGTTGTTTATTTTCGGCTACTAAAATTTGAATATTATTATGTACTGGTTATTAACCATCTTATAAGATGTGTATTGTTTGTTGAAAACCATTGGATATTATTCTTTATTTTTTTAATCGTCATATAAGCTTACAGTTATTTGCTAAGATTGTTTGCAGGCTTTTCTGATTGAGAGTGAGGGAGTTTGGAGGCATTGGTGGTTCCATTTCTCACACAATTTCCTTCACTAGCTCTAATGGTGATGCACTTATAATTACTATTTCACTTGTTGAGTCCCATGGGTAGGTCACCATTTTTTTCTTGTTCCCAACTCTAGCTCAAATATTTATAGAATATACATTCCTTCATCTCTATTGTTATTGTTGGGATAACTCACAAATAGAACTATAGATAATCGTATAGAAAGATCAGGAACCCTAATTCTTAATGATTTGTGGAAATTAATATGTGAAGGAGAGAAAGACAATAGACCTAGGAAGGCCACATCAGATAAGAGTTAGTCATTTTGGAAAACAACAAAAATGAAGTATATTCCCTTATTGTTTCTTTTTTATAAGTGAAGAGGTATTCCATCATTTATTTTCCATTATAAATTCCTATGGTGCATTAAAGTTAAAATATTTGTATAACACAATACCTTAAATTAGAGCTTTCTCCAACTAATGGTTAAGCTATTTAAAATTGAGTTCAAATATGATGATCCCTTGGCCTTACCCTCTTATATTAAAGCAATCATGTAAGATGTAGATGCCATTGGAGTGAGGATGGAAATTCCTCTCATATCCTTCATTGTTACTATACCACACATACTCTCATTATCTTGAATCCCTACAAGCTAGTGAGAAACTCAAGTCCATTACTTTAGACAATGTGGTGGAGAAGATTGCATAATGACATAAAGCTCTCAGAAGATGAAGGAAAGAACCCAATACACTGAAGAAGAATTGTTCCTTGGTCAGAAAAGGAAGAATGAGTCACATGATTATCCTAAAGAAAGTTGTAATAGAAGAGGGTGTGGAATAAATAATTTCAGATTCCTGGTGCCAAACACCATCATGGAGAAATACCCAATCTTCACTTTATTTTTTGTGGAAGATATGGACATGATTCATAGGCATGTAGAATATTGTAAGAGAAAATAAAATACAATAGAAACCAAAATAAATACTTAGTTAAAACACCAAATCTCACTAAAGAAAAATAAATTGAGTCTACTCATTATATTTTTTTCATTTCAATATTGGATTAACTAAACATTTGTTTCATGTGTAGCTTTCTTCTAGGAGTGATGCAACACTACTTAACACACCCATAACATGTCACATACCTTCCAAAGAGGATTGTTTGATGCCTTAAGTGACTATGTAGTTGGAACAATGAATTTTGTAGATAAATCAAGTATGAATACCTTCCGACTTGGAATCATTAGGTTTAAACTACTAGATTTCCTAATTTTCTTCTACATGATTTTCTCTATCTTTGAAAGCTTTCAAGAAATCTATTGCCCTTCGTTTAGATTCACTAGGAAGGCCATTCTATTGATATTGATGATGGTAAAGTGGAAATAATATAGTCACCTAATTACATTGTTGCAATGACTAGAGTGGAGTATGAAATATTATTGAAGTTGAAAGGGACATCTGCTCATACAAATAATTATGTTTGAATCTCTCACCATGATGAATGTACATTTCCATTAAGCCTTTTATGGAATGCTAGAATTGGACATATTATTTATCATAACCTTGGTTTATTGAAAATAAATCTCGTGATTGTATTTTTGGAAAGAATAGAAAGCAACCATTCCATAATTCCACTTCTAGAGGATACAAAAAACATTTATTGATGTACTCTAAATGGTGTGGCCCTATGCTTGTTCCCTCAACTAATGGAAATAAATATATAACTACCCTAGAATGTATTCGATATATTATTGTAAAGTAAATTAGAATTCTTTAAAAAGTTAAAAAAATAGTCATTTATGGATTGAAAGAGAAGGACAATCACATATTGGCTCCTTCATAACGATAATGGAAGAGAATACAACTCTAATGAATTTCCAAACTATATTTTCCAACATTGGATTCCACATAAAACCATGGTTCCATACAATCCTAAAAAAATGGTGTTGTTAGAAAAATGAACATGAATATGTCGAATATGGTTTTCTCAATGATGTTTTGGCTTGATGTGTTCTAAATGAAGTGTGTGTGAAAACAAAAAACCCATCTCATGCTCTAGTAAGTAAGACTACTTATGAATGGTGGTATGGATACATTCCTTCAATATGGCATCTCATGGTCATTATCTTAGCCTCTTATGCCTTCATTCCTAATGAATAAAGAAGTGGTAAACAAGAAGTTCATTATTTCTATATATGTGAGAGTGGGTCTATGTGAAGAAGTTCAAATGAGATGTCTCACATGACATCCACAGGAAAAGGCTTATGGAGAAATTGTTTGCATAGAGAGAAGGTGTTGATTATGAAGAGACTGTTTCCCCTAGAACAAAATGGACCACCATTTGAACTCTGTTCATGTTGTTAGCTTAGAATGGATGGAAATTCTTTCAAATAGATGTGAGAACAACTTTCTTGAATGGATACCTCAAAGAGAATGTTTGCATGGATCAACATGTAGGTTTTTTGGTGAATGGAAATGTAAAAAATGTGTAAACTTATCAAATCCTTATATGGATGAAAACAAGCACGAGGAGCTTGGTATGAAAATATGTTTGATCGTATCGTGTAATTGAATTTAAAACATTTTAATCTTGACGATGCAATTCTTCTTGTTAATAATATTGACAAAACTATTTATATTGTGTGATAAATATATATGATTTGTTGATGATAGGGAAAAATGGAAACCATATACAATCGATAAAGAAAGAGTTGAGAAATGCCTTTGAGATGAAATATTTGAGACACCTTCACTACTGCTTGGGAATTGAGGTGACTTGACATCCAAGGTATATATTCCTATTCCAAAATAAGTACATTGGAGAATGGTTGAATATGTCTGGCATGGCTAATGCAACCCTCTACCTACTATAATGGAACAAAAATTGAAGCTCACACTAAAGGAAGGGAAAGAATTTGAGGGTGCTACCAAGTACAAATAGCTTGTGGGAAGTCAAATCTACCTGACAACTACTAGACAAAATATTTCATATGTTGTTGGAAATATCTCATGCTTAATGTAAAAGTATTCTAAAGCAGTACATTGGTCTCCTACATAAAGGGTTCTAAAGTACTTCACTAACTCAAGGCTTTGGACGCAAACATTCACATGTGGATGACTTAGGCTCCATTAGATATTCAAACTTAGACATTGAAAAAGACAAGTAAAATGGAGTGTGGACTTTGGTTTACCTCATCACCAGTCATAGATTAATAGTTGTCTCCTAGAGATCATGCAAACAATAAGTTTTAGTAGATTCCACGGTAGAAACAAATATGCAATAGTTGTATGGGAAAAAAGGGAGATTTTTAGTTTAGAAAAATACTTGAGTATTTGTAGGAGAAACAAGAGAATTGTAGTCTTCTTCTCATCAACAATACTTCTACAACCAAGTTGGCCAAGAATCTTAGATTCTATAATGAAACCAACCACATTAACAAAAAACATCAATTGATTCAATGTCATGTAGAGGCCATGACTATTTTTTTAATACATTGTTCCACTAATGAGAAAATTGCATACATTTCACCAAAGCACTTGAAAAAGAAAATTTAAAAAATTCAAAAAAATGCTTAGGCTTACAAACAAACCTTTGACATAGTGCAGTGAACATGGAACATAAAGCTTCAGGATTTTATCCCACAAATATAAGTGTAAATATATAAAATAAGAAAGAACACCCAACAATCACTACACATCAATACATCAATACCACACATAAAATCTGATTATACAACATGACAACATTATTGTAGCATAATGTATGATCTCTATCAATGTTATCCATATGTTGCTACATAAATTATTGACAACAATCTTCTTTATTGTCTCAATGATCATATATTATATATTTTTTTAAACATGGATGAAAGGGTTCCCCACCGGTAAGGGATGGGATGGGTTAATAGCTTTTAAGGACCTCAAAAAATTAAGTGACATGATCTTTGCAAGTATCACTTGTAATATTATTCATAAATGGACCTTGTTTAACTTGGTTATCACTCAAAAAAACCTAGAAACAAAATAGTATATATGAGATGAGATAATGATTTTTCAAAGTAGGCATACTTCTAACAATGTTCTGCGTCACAAATTCAACCAAAAAATAATTATATAACTGAATTCCATGTTTCAGGGTTTTAAGTATATAATTCATCCATAACCCCAAAGATTTTCATGTGAATGAAATTCATTCATTAAAGAACACATTACCAACAATTCTAGAGTTGTCTGTGTCATTTTGCTATCGCTGCCACTCACATAGTTGGATCAATTCAAGTATCAATAGATGGATAGGACAGTAAATATTTTTACTTCAACCAAACGAAAAACGAAATCTTATGGGCGTAATTATGCGTAACACGTCAAACTGCCCCGTTACGTAATGTCGGCTTCTAACGGATATAATTCAAAACGAAATGTCGGCTTCTAACGGATACAATTCAAAACGAATATTTATATAGAAAGAAGATTTCATTATCGCAATTACACATCTTCCATCATCCACTACGAAGTTTACGAAGTTTTATGTACGCCTGAGATTTGCTTAGGCGCGATTTCTTAAACACTACCAGGTTTTATTTCATCCCTGCCTGCGTCTGGAAGCTTGGGGAAAACAGGACAAAGTTGAACCTCTCTGGATTCTGGATCAAAATCTGCCCAGGCTCGATACTATTTTAGCATACACATATATCTGCCATAGATTTCTTGCGGGGCGTTCTGGGGGGTTTATTTAACTGTATATTGTAGAGTTTATAATATTTCGGAATGATGCAACCAAATCCCACGGCATCACCCGCGACTGATCCCAAGCAGCAGCGACCTGAACAACAGTTTATGACGATCCCCCTGTCTCCTGCTCAGTCTGGGTCTGCCCCACAAGAACCCCAGCACCGACCTCAGCTTCTTATTGTGCCGCCATTCCCGCGACAAGTGAACTCCACAGACGAGATTAGGACCCTCTGGATCGGAGGTTTGCAGCATTGGATGGATGAGAATTATCTGCAGCAATGTTTTGCTTCTACCCAGGACCTTCTTTCTCTTAAGATCATTCGCAATAAGCAGACTGGACATTCAGAGGGTTATGGCTTCTTGGATTTTGTAAGCAATGCAGCAGCCCAGATGGTTCTCCAAAATTACAATGGTGTACAGATGCCCAGGGCTGAACAATTTTACAGGCTAAATTGGGCAACAAATGGCAGTAGAGAAAATCGTTCTGAAGATTTTACTATATTCGTGGGAGATTTGGCATCTGATGACACAGATGAGCTGCTGCGAGAGACCTTCAGAGCCATATACCCATCTGTAAAAGGAGCAAAGGTTATTACTGATAAGGTTACAGGCCGTTCAAAAGGATATGGGTTTGTAACATTTGGGGATGGGAATGAGCAGGCTAGGGCTATAACAGAAATGAATGGAATATTTTGTTCCTCCAGACCTATGCGAATAGCTCCTGCCATAACAAAGCAGACTCCAGCTTATCAGCAACCGTCTCCTAAAGTTGACGAGTCAGCCTGAGAGGATGATCCAAACAATACGACTTTATTTGTTGGTGGCCTAGACCCCACTGTTTCAACCGAAACGCTGACAGAGACATTTGGCCAGTATGGTGAGCTTGTGCATGCAAAGATACCTTTCGGCAAGCGGTGTGGATTTGTCCAGTTTAGCAACAGGGCATCTGCAGAGTTAGCATTGCAAATGTTACATGGTACAGTTCTTGGTCAGAGACCAATTAGGCTTTCTTGGAGAAGAAACAAACAAGTGCAGCGTGCAGGGCCTTTTCAAACACAGCAACCAGATCCAAATCAATGGAATGGGGCATATTATGGTGATGGACAAGGATACAATGTTGGTTATGGTTATGTCACACAGCCTCAACAAGTATATCCATATCAATGGACTGGGGTTGATTATGGTGGTATACAAGGATCCAATGTTCATTATGGTTATGCCACACAACCTCAAAATTCAGCTAGGTACATTAATACCTTTCCGAATGCAAATTATTAGCAAGATCCACAGTGAATTAGTTATATTTTTTTCTCGTTATTGTTGCATTTAGATATTGTTATGTTTTGTTCTTAAAAAGTAAATAACATGTTTTTTTTTTTTAAATTGCTTTCATATACATATCTAGATAACTTAGGAAATCTCACATGATTGTTTATGATGGGGCCACAAGATCTATTTAGATATCTTTATATGTCGCAACTTATACATTAAATGGGTGAAGTTGGAAGTTCCATCCTATGCATCCGATGATTTAAGCGTGGTAGCCATGACAATAAGGCACCATTGCACAAAAACTTTTCTATTTGAAAATATTGTGACTCTACGTGGTTGGGCCATTAAAGCATTGTGACCATATGCGGGTGATCAAACAATTAAAGAAATTCAAACACAGCCTAGAGTATGTTCCTTGATCAGAAAAGGAAGAATGAGTCACATGATTAACGAGTTCAAAAAGACAAGTGCTCAATAATCTTTTCATGTTGAGAGTGTGAAAACATGATAAACATGTACCCGTTCATCAAAATGACATATATTTAACTTATAATCTACATTACATCCTTCAGAGTACCGCCACAAGATTAAAAATAGATGATACATGATAAAAATTAGGTTAAAACATTAAAAAATAATAAAATAATCAAATTTTACCATAAAAAGTGAAAACGTAATTTCATTTATTACCATTGTGAGTGACCTGTTATGGTTTTTTACCTTTAATATTCAACAGGAGATTGCATCTTTTTTGGTGGAGCATTTTGAGTTGTTTTAGTTCTCAATAGATGGTATATCCTTTCTCATCAATTTCTTGGTTTCCATTTCTTGTTTCATGAAGTTTTTGGCAAGATATTTGCTTTTTTCGACTTATTATGTTCCCTAGGTCCATCACACTCTCCTTATGTAAGGAAGTGTGATGGTTCAGTAAAATTTACAATAATGAGTGTGAACTAGCGCACTTGACAAGGAGGAGGAGTGTGAGGGGTCACTTTGTCCAGTGACGAACAATGTGATGGATGCAATGAAGTTCCAAGAAAATCAATTTTTAAGTTGATCTTTGCCCAATTTTTTTCTTGTGACTCATTCTATGTATTTTTCATGCCATTTGTAGGTGTTCAATTAGAGCGAAAATGGTTCTAACATGGAGAGAAAGAGAGCATGAAGCTCAGGGTATGGTTGTTTCCAATGACCCAAGAATAATTCACGCTTTGAGAATTTATGAGCTTCTCAAGTTATTCATGATTCTGAGTATGAGGGCAAAGCTAGAGTTGTTGGAGAATTTGGTTAGAGCCTAGGACATACATTGATGGTTCTTCACGATTGGAGAACATATTATCACAATAGATGTTAATGATATCTATTTCTTCACAAGGCTTTCTTGTAGAGGGTCAAGTATCCCACTATCTCGATACAGAAGAGTGGGAGAAACAATGAATGATTACATAATTGTTCATTTCCAGCCTCGCTCTTAGATTACCAAGAATGGAAAAATATAGATAAAGGATGTCATGCAAGTTCCCCTGAGGACAATGTTATTTACTATCACCCAGTTGTCCGATAGTGCTCCTTTACATCTAGCTACCAAATCTCAAATGCAATACACTTTAGAGTTCTTCGCACATACAATATTTAGCTAGTGTCAAGGAGTCAACTTGGTAGTGAGTCCAAACATCATGTAATTTCAAAAATGGTTTCCATGGTCTAAAATGATGGCTTGTGGCACACTAAACATGGCAATAACATGGTTGAAAAGGAACAATGCAACGTTTTTGTTGTTGTTGTCATATGTAGGCATCACTTCAGCCTATTTAGTAAAGTAGTTTGGAAAAAAGATAATGTATCCATGTCATCCATCTGAGAGAGAGTTACATGTCATGAAGTCAATGCCCCATTTGGAAAAAGGTCCAACAACAATAATAACATGCATAGGAGCAGATGGAGCATAGGCTTTCCTATTATAGATCTTAGATGCATGACACTTTTGGACAACGAGGATGAAATATTGAAACATGGTAAGCGAGAAGTAACCATCATGTAATTCATTTAGGTGGTTACAAACCCATACATGCATCCACTACATGCTCTAGCGAGATAGTCATCTAGAGCTTTCTTGGCCTCCTCCTGAGTAAGACACCTTCAAACTATCCTATCAACACCACATGAGTAAAGAGTGTCACTAATTATGATATATTTGAAAGCCTAGTATCAAATTTGATGTTGATCAAAAGGAGTAGTATCAGGCCACAAAGACTGGGTCTAGAGATAAGTGATGATATCTCCATACCAAGGTTTGCAAGATTCAATCCAAAAAACATTTTGTCTACAATAGAATATTCAATTGTTGATTTTGCCACATAGGATGGAAGGTTGCAAATCAGTTCGGTGAACACTAAAGATTTTTTAGATTTGGATTTGATGAATTTTAAATCAAATTCTTGGAGGAAAACTATCAATTTCAAGTACTTGCCTCCTAGTAATTGATGTACAAAATGTATGTCATTGGGCTGCAATAAAAAATCAAAAGATTCTTCTGAAGCATAATATAATGGTGAAATTTTTGTAAGACTTGCAAGAACTTCAAAGCTAACATTTTGATGTGTGAGTACCTGACTTCAGTCTTAGCCAATTTTTGACTTGAGTAATATATGGGGTGCTTGTCTCCTAAGACATATTATTGTACTAACACCATATAAATGGTGGGAACTGGTGCAACTAAATAGAGGAAATGGTCTCGTTGATAGTCACAGGGATATAATAACGATCCTCAAGCTAACACATATTTCAGAGCATTGAAATCATTTTGAGAAGTGTGATCCCAATCGAAGGCAACCCTTTCATTAAGTAAGAAAGTAAATCATTTTGTAAGTTATGCGTAGTTCAGGACAAGTCTACATAGAAAGTTAGCCTTCCCTTGTAGGAATTGTAACTAAATGAGTGAGAAGGGACAAGTAAAATCAATTATTGCTTGTACATTCATAGGACAAATGCAGATCCAATTCTTGGAAACTAAAAATCCTAGAGGTCAACTAGGTTGAACACATAAAACACATTTATGTAGGTTTAATCGTGTTTTATAATGTGAAATCATAGGAGGATGGCTCCAAGATGCATCAGGTGGTGTTCACGATGTTTAGATTAATTAGGAAATTCATTAAGATATGGTTGCACTATATGCATAATATCATGGAAATCATAGTTCATTTCCCTTTGGAAAGTTATGTTAGTGTTCTTCAGACCAAAAGGAATTTTGAGGTAGGAAAACATACCCCATGGACAAATGAACAAAATTTTGTGCTCGTGAGATGGGAGTATGTTGATTTGTTTTTAACCAAAAAATTTATCCATAAATGAAAAAATTTCGCTTTCAGAATTGTCATCAACAATTTGGTCGATGAAACGAGTTGGATATCTATCTTTCAGACAAGCGCAGTTAATATCCCCAAAACATACTCAGATTGTCCCTTTTTTGTTCATTATAGGAACTATATTTGAGTCCCAATTAGTTAAAGGAATAGGGTAAATAAAACCATCTTTTCAAAATATTTTCAACTTCAACTTTTATGAAAGCAACTTTCTTTGACTCAACCAGATGTAAACATTGTCAAAAGGGTTTAGCATTCGAATAAGTTTTAATCTCATGCACCACAATATTTGAACCAATGCCTAGAATCTCTTCATATGAGAAAGAGAAAATCGCAAATAATTCTTGAAAAAGGGCATTATAAATCTTAATCTCATCGACAGAACAAGATGTGCTAATATGGATATTTTCAATAACACTGGGTTTAATCGAAATATCGAAGGGAATGGTCTCCTCAATATTTTCTAAGTTCTTCTATTGGGTCCCTATAATACTAGTGATTACCCCATTACTATTGTAGTTGTACCCCTTATTAATATTTTTGTGCCCCTATTGTCCCCATATTGTTATTATTGTGCCCCATAGAATCCCTCTATTTTTATTTTTGTGGCTTTATATTATTATTGTTAGGTCGACTGGGTTATATTATGACTCCTTAGACTCCTATATATAGAAAGTAGGTTTTCTCATTTGAATCATCCAAGAATTGTTCATTTATGTAATGTAAAGGAGGTTTCCCCCTCGAAGAGGCTGAATTTTAAGGTGTTGATCTATATTTTCTATCTTTTTCTTGAGCTGGTTTCATAACATTTGGTATTAGAGCTTTGTATTCTAGGGTTTCAGAAGCTAAAAATCAAACCATTTGAGAAGACATTGCCCTGAAACTCGGGTCTGAATTTCAGAGTTTTTCCCACTATATTTGTGGAGATATGATCTGAGGAAGTTGGTCTTTTTGCAGACTCTTGAATTACATTCCAAACAGGTGACCGGGGAAAATCATCATAACTTTCTCTCTGAGCATCGGATTGAAATTTTGTAAGAAGGTACAAAAATAGGACGGATTGTAGTTTCTTGTGTATATTTTTCAGAGCCAAAGGCCAAAACAGGGACACGTGGCACGTCGTACAAGGTCGCTCTACTAAATTAGTCTATAATCATGTCACTGCTGGTGATTTGGCATAACTCTTCATTGGAGAATCCAATTGGGGTCAGACTAGTGGCATTGGAAAGAGGACACAAAGGGTTGCAGAAATGCTAGAGGCTGGTATAATTCAACCGAGTCAAAGTTCTTTCTCTGCTCCAGTAGTATTGGTGCACAAGAAGGATGGATCATGGTGCAAGTGTCCAGATTATAGGGAGCTCAACAAGCTCACTATTAAAGATAAGTTTCCCATTCCTATCGTTGGTGAATTATTGGATGAATTGCATGGATCAATTTACTTCACCAAGTTGGATCTTCCTTCAGGATATCATCAAATCAGAATGAAGTCTGAAGACATTCTGAAAACAACATTTAGAACTCATGAGGGTCATTATGAATTTTTGGTCATGCCTTTTGGCCTTACCAATGCACCCTCAACATTTCAAGGTTTGATGAATTCAATTTTCAAACCATTCCTTAGAAAATTTGTGTTAGTATTTTTTGATGATATACTAATCTACAGCAATTCTTTGAAGGATCATGTTGAACATGTTGACAGGGTGCTACAACTATTAGAGGAGAAACAATTATATGCAAAAAGATCCAAATGTTTCTTTGGAGTACAAGAGGTGGAATATCTGGGTCATATTGTATCTCATGAAGGAGTTAAGGTAGACCCTAGAAAAATTAAATCCATTAAGGAATGGAAAATCCCCACATCCATAAAGCATCTGCGAGTTCTCGGGTTGACAGGGTATTATCGCAAGTTTGTTAAGAATTATGGGAGAATAGCAGCACCTCTAACAATACTATTGAAGAAAGATGCATTTTCATGGACTCCAGAAGAAACAAAGGCCTCCGAACATCTTAAAGAGGAAATGTTCCAAGCACCTGTCTTAGCTACACTGGATTTCACAAAAACCTTTATTTTGGAATGTGATGCTTCAGGAATTGAAATTGGTCTTGTTTTAATGCAAGATGAGAAGGAAATGTTGGCAATAATCCATGCACTTAATAAATGGGGACCCTACCTAATGGGAAGACACTGCAAGGTAAAAACGGATCATGAGAGCCTTACATACTTTTTAGAACAAATATTATCCTCTGAAGAACAACAAAAGTGGGTCACAAAGATGTTGGTTTATGACTTTGAAATCATCTACACAAAATGGAAGCAAAATGTGGTGGCAGATGCACTCTCAAGAAAGGATGAGGATGTGGAAGCATTGTTGTGCGTCATTTCTATTATCCAGCCAGATTGGATAAACGAAGCAAGGGAGGAATGGATGAATGACAAAGAAGTGTGGGCACTTATTCGAAAGTTACAACAAGATTCCAATACGTCAGATACATTTAGCTGGAAAAATAATTCGTTATGGTACAAAGATCACTTATACCTCTGTAAGAATTCCTAGCTAAAACAAAAGATTCTTATGGAATTGCACACTTCTCCCTTAGGAGGGCTGTCGGGATTTTTAAAAACTTACCACAGGGTTAATAAGGAGTTTTTTTGGGATGGCCTTAAATCAGATATTCAAAAGTTTGTGGAAGAATGTTTGGTTTGCCAACAAAATAAGGTTGAAACAATTAAGACACCAGGTCTATTACAACCTTTATCCATTCCAAGCCAATGTTGGGAGGAGGTTTCAATGGATTTTATCACAGGTTTACCCAAGTCTGAGGGCAAGAGTGTCATCATGGTGGTAGTTGACAGACTTACCAAGTATGCACACTTTTGTGCATTATCACATCCATTTAAAGCTAGTACAATTTCTACTGCATTTATGGAAACAATTCAAAAGCTACATGGAAACCCAAAGATTATTGTAACTGATAGAGATCCCATTTTCGCTGGAAAATTTTGGACAAAATTATTTTCTTCTCTTGGTACTCAGTTATCTCACAGCTCATCTTATCATCCTCAATCTGATGGGAAAACTGAGATAGTAAACAAATGTTTGGAAGGATATCTTCGTTGCTTTGTATATGATACACAAATAAAATGGGTCAAATGGTTGCCTCTGGCTGAATGGTGGTATAACACTTCCTTCCATACTGCAACAAAATGACCCCATTTATGGCACTTTATGGATATTATCCACCATCCGCCACATCATATTTAAGAGAAAATTCCAAGGTTCAAGTAGTGGAAGATCACATCGACTACAAACAACAAGTTCTCCAACTCTTAAAGGATAACCTCACCTTGGCACAGAATAGAACGAAACAACAGGCAGATCAACATTGCAGCGAAAGAAGTTTTGATGTAGGTGATTAGGTATTCCTACAGCTACAACCATATAAACAAATGTCTCTCAAGTAAGCTAAGAAGGATAACAAATTATCACCAAATTATTATGGTCCGTACAAGGTGTTGCAAAAGATTGGTACTATGGCATACAAATTGAAGCTTCCCGTAGCTTCTCGATTGCACCCAGTTTTCCATGTTTCATGTTTAAAGAAGGTTATAGGCGATAAGATCCCAGTTCAAACAATATTTCCATAACTTGACGAGAAGGAAAAATTATATTGGAACCAGAAGCAGTCACAAAAACAAGAACTCGACAGCTACGAAATCGATCAATTTCAGAGTATCTTATCAAGTGGATGAACTTATCTAATGAAGATTCCACATGGGAGAATGAGAATTTCATACAGAACTATCCAGAACTACTCAAGCATTGAGGACAACACTTTTTGGAAGGAGAGGGGCATGTTGGGTCCCTATAATACTAGTGATTACCCCATTACTATTGTAGTTGTACCCCTTATTAATATTGTTGTGCCCCTATTGTCCCCATATTGTTATTACTGTGCCCCATAGAATCCCTATATTGTTATTTTTGTGGCTTTATATTATTATTGTTAGGTCGGCTGGGTTATATTGTGACTCCTTAGACTCCTATATATAGAAAGGAGGTTTTTTCATTTGAATCATCCAAGAATTGTTCATTTATGTAATGTAAAGGAGGTTTCCCCCTTGAAGAGGCTGAATTTTGAGGCGTTGATCTATCTTTTCTATCTTTTTCTTGAGCTGGTTTCATAACATCTTTTCAGAATTCACCTCATGAATGGCAATAGAATCCTAGTGTCTCAGTAATATTGGGCGAGTAAAAGTCTTCAAGATTATTCTAAAGGTTTTCATGTAGTGAGCAATGATGATGATTATCATCCCATAGTGCCTCGTTCAAGACCATGATCTTCATGATGGGTTTTTCAGTTCAAAATATGTCATTGAAAGAGTTAGAATTTCAAACTAAATCTTGGGAATGAAGAACCCAATTTAGTGAGGTACCAATCTCATAATTTCTCAAACAATTTTAGTAAATCTCTTCATACTCTAGCTCGACGGAATTGAGTGGTATACGGTTGCCAAATGAGTCAATGTTAGAGATGTCGTGCACTATCTAGGGATCATATGGAACAATACAAGGTGAAATCATACTGATAGGGAAAACTAGATTGGAAATGTCAAGAGGAGGCAGTGTAAACTTTCTGATTAAGGATGAATCTTTAAGCAATCCTATCCCAACATGTTGATAAGGGTGTGGAGATTCACCTGAAAGTGGAACGCTTCTAGGACTTTAGGAGTCAGTGACAAAAAAGAAAAGTTGATCTATGGCAACAACTCACCCCATGGTGAGGGAAAGTAATCATCTTAAAATAGGTTGAGACCATAGCGACCATGGCATAAATCAATGTTCACCCCAATAAGAGGTTATGATCTAAAGGTTTACCAATTATTTCAACCTCTACCGAGTATTTTTTTCCTAGCTAATTATATTTGTAATGAATTAAATATCCCATAAGGTTTAAATTATCCTTCATCGAAATCCTTAAGGGTTGTGGGTGACTCATTAACCTATGGAGAACCAATGGATTTGAAGCATGAAAGTGAGATGATGAAAGTTGAGGCCCATTGTTAGGTCCCTATAATACTAGTGATTCCCCCATTACTATTGTCGTTGTATCCCTTATTGTTGTTGTTGCGCCCCTATTGTCCCAATATTGTTATTATTGTGCCCCATAGAATCCCTCTATTGTTATTTTTGTGCCTTTATATTATTATTGTTAGGTTGGCTTGGTTATATTGTGACCCCTTAGACTTCTATATAAATAAAGGAGGTTTTGTCATTTGAATCATCCAAGAATTGTTCATTTCTGTAATGTAAAGGAGGTTGCACCTTCAAAGAGGCTTATTTAAGGTGTTGATCTATATTTTCTTTGTTTTTGTGAGCTAGTTTCATAACATTTGGTTTCAGAGCTTTGGATTCTAGGGTTTCGCTGCTCCAAATGGGTCATCGTGGCATTTTGACTCTACCTTTTTTTTGTGATGTTTCAGAAGCTAAAAAAACCCATTTAAGGAGAAATCTCACTGAACCTCAGGTCCGAATTTCATATCTTGTCTTGCTATATGTTCAAAAATATGATTTGAGGAATTTAGGGATTTTGGAAGCTCCATAATTTCATCTAAAATAGGTCATCGTAGAATTTTCGCTATCTCTTTCACTACAAAGTTTCAGAAGATAAAAAAACAACCCATTTCAGAAGAAGTCGGTCTGAACCATGGCTCTGAATTCAGATCATGTCTCGCTATATTTTCGGAGATATAATCTAAGTAAGTTAGGGTTTTTGGAGACCGCCGAATTACATTCCAAACATGTCACCTTGGGAAAATCATCATAAATTTCTCTTTGAGCATTAGATTGAATTTTCATAAGAATTTACAGAAAGAGGACGGACTGTAGTTTTTTGGGTACCATTTTCAGATCCTAAGGTTGAAACAAAGACCCACAGCATGTCGTACAAGTTCGCTCTATTGAACAAGTCTATACCCAGGTCATCGTGGGAGACTTGGCATAACTCTTCATTGGAGAATCAAATCTTGACCAGACTTGCGGAGTTAGAAATATTATTTAGAGGGTTACTGCAGGAAGAAATTTTAGACCTTGGAGATCTAAAATTATAGAAATAAATCAGATTCAATATCAAACTCCTACAAAGTGAAAAAAAGGTGTGTAGTTTTTTTTTGTTTTTTTCCATAAGCTTGGTTTCAAAAATTAGTTTGAAGGAATTCAAAGTGAATAATGAATCATTATTATCGGTAATTGATGCCCTGAAGGAAGAAAATGGAAATACCTAGTAAGAAACCTAAAAGCTCTAGCATGACTCATGAAGAAGAGGAAGAGATGCAACATGATATATCAAAACTACAATACCAAGTGCAACAAATGTCACTTGCACAAAAAGCAACAGAATCTAAGATGGATGGTTTAAAGAAAGACATAGAAGCAAAGATGGATGGTTTAAAGAAAGGCATGGAAGCTAAGATGGATGGTTTAAAGAAATGCGTAGAAGCTGAGATGAATGGCATGGAAGCCAATATGGAAAATTTGAAGACAAATTTCAAGACAGACATGGAAGATTTGAAGATATATTTGAAGACAGATTTGACAAAATTTTTACAAGAAATGATTACTAATGGAGAAAGGGTAGTAAAGGAAACACATGATGAGAAAAAAATAAATGTTAATCATGATTTCATAGACTTTAACATTGGATCGAAGGACCACCATGTTCCAAAGATCGATATGAGGAAGTTTGATGGCAAGAATCCCAGAACATGGATACTACAGATGGAACAAATTTTCGATCTCCATAATGTGAAAAACACACAAAAGGTACGCATTGCAACTTTGTATTTGGAAACAAATCAGTTTTTATGGTATTGATGGCTTTTCTCTCGTAAACAAATTGTCACTTGGGCTATTTTTATGGATGAAATGATAGCACATTATGAGGATACAAAAAGAAACACTTTTTTTAGCCAATTGATAAATCTCAAACAAAAGGGTTCTATGATGGAGCACATTGAGGACTTTCAAAAATTGAATATAAGGGTAAAAGATATTCTAGAGGAGCATAGGATTGATGTGTTCATAGGGAATTTAAAAGATAACATCCAACATGAGTTTCACCTTTGGGAACCAGATTCTTTGGAGAAGGCATTTAGGTTGGCAAGAAAAATGGAAAGAAAAATTATGGCAACAAGGAAGTCTACCACTCACAATCATAAACATGGAAGTGTTACTGCCCCTAGCCATCCAGAACCTACAAGGTTGACACCACAACAATTGGAAGAAGAAAGAGCAAAAGGTCTTTGTTACAGTTGTGATAGCAAATACAGTAAAGGTGGTAAGTGTTCCAAGAAGAAATTATTTTACATAGATTGTGAAGAGGAGGAATAAAAGGAACAAGAAACATCAAAAGAAGTGGATATACACAAAGAAAAAATCATTGAAAAAGAAGAAATGAATCTGACCATATCTTATAATGCATTGACTAGAATAACCACTCCTCAAACCGGTGCTTGGCACATTGCCTCTTTAAGATGTTCAAAGGCCTTTGTTGCTTCCGGAGTCCATGAAAATGCATCTTTCTTCAATAATGTCGTTAGAGGTGCTGCTATTCTCCCATAATTCTTAACAAACTTGCAATGATACCCTGTCAACCCAAGAAATCCACGCAAATGCTTTATGGATGTGGGGATTTTCCATTCCTTAATGGCTTTAATTTTGCGAGGGTCTACCTTAACTCCTTCATGAGATACAATATGAACCAAATATTCCACCTCCTGGACTCCAAAAAAACATTTGGATCTTTTGGCATATAATTGTTTCTCCTCCAATAGTTGTAGCACCCTGTCAACATGTTCAACATGATCCTTCCAAGACTTGTTGTAGATAAGTATATCATCAAAAAATACTAACACAAATTTTCTAAGGAATGGTTTGAAAATTGAATTCATCAAACCTTGAAATGTTGAAGGTGCATTGGTAAGGCCAAAAGGCATGACCAAAAATTCATAATGACCCTCATGAGTTCTAAATGTCGTTTTCGGAATGTCTTCAATCTTCATTCTGATTTGATGATATCCTAAATGAAGATCCAACTTGGTGAAGTAAATTGATCCATGCAATTCATCCAGTAATTCATCAATGACAGGAATGGGGAACTTATCTTTAATAGTGAGCTTGTTGAGCTCCCTATAATCCGGACACATGCGCCATGATCCATCCTTCTTGTGCACCAATACTACTGGAGTAGAGAAAGAACTTTGACTCGGTTGAATTATACCAGCCTCTAGCATTTCTGCAACCATACGTTCAATTTCACTTTTTTGGACATAGGGATATCTGTACGGCCTGATGTTTGGAGGAACACTTCCTGGAATCAGATGAATAGCATGATCATGATAACGCATAAATGGGAGACCTTTGGGAGTCTCAAATACCTTGGAATGATTGTCCAGGACTTTTTGGAGATCTGGAGAAATAGATGATTCTAATGTGGAAACATCTAGCGAACATAATTGTGCAATTACACCCCTTTGCTCCTTTTTTAGAAGCTTTTTCATACCATTAGAGCTGATTATCTTTCCTGGTTTCCCTGCAATACCCCTTAATTCAACTTCCTTTCCTTCCATAGAAAATTTGATGAAATTTTCTTTAAAATTAAAAGCTATTGTACCCAAGGATTGTAGCCATTGGACTCCTAGTACAACATCAGCACCTCCCATTGGAATGGCGAGCATGGGGCTAGTCAATACATATTATCCCATGGATAGCTTGATATTATGGCACTTTCCAGAGCAATTTATTGTTCCTCCATTTGCAATCATCACTTGACACTCTGGTGCTAGATATAGGAAGCAATTCAATTCTTTTTCTACCCTACAATGAATAAAATTGTGGTTGCTTCCTGAATCAATGAACACTATTACCTTTCTCTTCTTGATTTGTCCTTCTATCTTGATGGTTTGAGGAGTGGTAATTCCTGCCAATGCATTACAAGATATGGTCGGATTTATTTGTTCTTCATCTAGGCTTTGTTCCTGGAGCATATCCTGTTATTTTGACCTTTCTTGCTTCTTTTCTTCTTCCTCTTCACAATCTATGTAGAATAGTTTCTTCTCAGCACACTTATGACCTTTAGTGTATTTGCTATCACAACTATAACAAAGCCCTTTTGCTCTTTTTTCTTCCAATTGTTGTGGTGTCAACCTTATAGGTTGTGGAAGACTAGGGGCAACTGCACTTCCGTCTTTATAGTTGTGAGTGGTATGCTTCCTGGTTGCCATAATTTTGCTTTCCATTTTCAAGCCCTTCCCTAGAAAATTTGTGTTAGTATTTTTTGATGCTATACTAATATACAACAAGTCTTTGAAGGATCATGTCCAACATATTGACATAGTGCTCAAACTATTGGAGGAGAAACAATTATATGCAAAAATATCCAAATGTTTCTTTGGAGTACAAGAGGTCAAATATCCGGGTCATATTGTATGTCATGAAGGTGTTAAGGTAGACCTTAGAAAAATTAAATCCATTAAGGAATGGAAAATCTCCACAACCATCAAACATCTACGAGGATTTCTCAGGTTGATAGGGTATTATTCCAAGTTTGTTAAGAATTATGGGAGAATAGCAGAACCTCTTACAACATTATTGAAGAAAGGTGTATTTTCATGGACTCCAAAAGCAACAGAGGCCTTTGAACATGTTAAAGAGGCAAGATGCCAAGCACTAGTCTTAGCTACACCGGACTTCACAAAAGCATTTATTGTGGAATGTGATGGCTCAGGAAATGGAATTGGTGCTATTTTAATGCAAGAAGAAAGATCCATTTCTTTTGGAGGTCATCCAATCAAAGGAAAGTATTTACAAAAAGATATTTATGAGAAGGAAATGCTGGAAATAATACATGCACTTGAGAAATGACAACCCTACCTAATGGGAAGATACTTCAAGGTAAAAAAGATCATGATAGTCTTAAATACTTTTTAGAACAAAGATTATCTTCAGAAGAGAACCAAAAATGGGTCACAAATATGTTGGGTTATGACTTTGAAATCGTCTACAAAAAAGGGAAGCAAAATGCTTTGGTAGATGCACTCTCAAGAAAGGATAAGGATGTGGAAGCATTTCCTTGCACCATTTCTATTATCGAACTAGATTGGATAAACGAAGGAAGGGATGAATGGAAGAATGACGACGAGGTATGGGCACTCATTCAAAATATACAATAAGATCCCAGTACATCTCATACATTTAGTTGGAAAAATGATTCACTATGGTACAAGTATCGGTTATACCTATGTAAGAATTCCCAACTCAAACAAAAGATTCTTAGGGAATTGCACACCTCTCCCTTAGGAGGGCACTCATGATTTTTAAAAACCTACCACAGGGTTAAGAAGGATTTTTTTTGGATGGCCTTAGATAAGATATTCAAAAGTTTGTTGAGAAATGTTTGGTTTGCCAACAAAATAAAGTTGAAACAATTAAGACCCTAGGACTATTACAAACATTATCCATTCGAAACCAACGTTGGGAGGAGGTTTCAATGGATTTTATCATAGGTTTACCCAAGTCTGAAGAAAGGAGTGTTATCATGGTGGTAGTGGATAGGCATACCAACTATGCACACTTTTTTGCATTATCTCATCCATTTAAAGCAAGTATAGTGTCAACTGCATTTATGGAAACAATTCAAAAGCTACATGGAAACCCAAATATTATTGTAAGTGACAGAGATCCCATTTTCATTGAAAATTACTGGACATAATTATTTTCTTATCTTGGTACTCAGTTCGCTCATAGCTCATCTTATCATCCTCAATCTAACGAGAAAACAGATATAGTAAAAAAATGTTTGGAAGGATATCTTCGTTGCTTCGTATCTGATAAATAGACACAATGGGTCAAATGGTTGCCTTTGGCTAAATGGTGATATAACACTTCCTTCCATACTGCAACAAAAATGACCCCATTTATGGAACTTTATGGATATCAACCACCATCCATCACATCATATTTAGGAGAAAATTCGAAGGTTCAAGTAGTGGAAGATCACATCGAGCATCAGCAACAAGTTCTCCAAATCTTAAAGGATAACCTCACCTTAGAAAAAAATAGAATGAAACGGTTGACAGATCAAAATCGCAATGAAATAAGTTTTCATGTAGGTGATTGGGTATTCCTACAGCTACAACCATATAAAAAAATGCCCACCAAGCAAGATAAGAAGGATAATACATTATCACCAAAGTATTATGGTCTGTACAAGGTGTTGCAAAAGATAGCTACTATGGCGTACAAATTGGAGCTTCTTGCATCTTCGCAAGTGCACCTATTTTTCCATATTTCATGCTTAAAGAAGGTTATAGGTGACAAGATTCCAGTTCAAACAATATTGCTAGAACTTGATGAGGAAGGAAAAATCATATTGGAACCTAAAGAATTCAAAGAAACAAGAACTCAACAACTACGAAATCAATCAATTTCAAAGTATATCATCAAGTGGAAGAACTTACCAAGTGAATATTCCACATGGGAGGATGATAATTTTATACAGAAGCATCCAGAACTACTCAAGTGTTGAGGACAACACTTTTTTGAAGGAGAGGGGCACGTTAGGTCCCATAATACTAGTGATTCCCCCATTAATATTGTCGTTGTATCCCTTATTGTTATTTTTTTGCCCCATAGAATCCCTCTATTGTTATTTTTGTGCCTTTATATTATTATTGTTAGGTCGGCTTGGTTAAATTGTGACCCGTTAGACTCCTATATATAGAAAGCATGTTTCTTCATTTGAATCATCCAAGAATTGTTCATTTGTGTAATGTAAAGGAGGTTGCCCCTCGAAGAGGCTTATTTCTAAGGCATTGATCCATACTTTCTATCTTTTTGTGAGCTGGTTTCATAACACCCCTTCATCTATGATTGTGGGATGGATAGTTTTACTTCTATCATCACTTGAATTATAGATGCTAGTTGGGGGAAAAATTTAGGAGTAGGGTTCTCGTGATAAAATACAACAAGATTTGAATATGAAGGATCTACTCCCCCATTGACTACTAGTAAATATTTCTTTTGGGTAGGACAACCTTGCAACACTTCGAGATTTGATATAGTTGAAGGAGTCTAAGCTAAATCCTCAACTATGTTGTAATTTTTTGTAACTCTTGCACGAGGATTAAGTGCAGGTTTATGAATCATTCCTTTAGGAGGTTTTATAGTCAATTCAACAAACAGTTTGTCTATCTTGAGAGGACCATAAGCAAGTAGAGTAGAGCTAGAAGGTTGATCAATAGCCTTTTCAGTCGAAGGATTTAGGTTTCCATAGTCCTTATTTCTTGTAGCCACCATGATATTATCCTTATTTCTCATAGAAGCTAACATCAATACACGGTAAGAGGGGGATGGATCTCGTGCAATGAGATCTATCTCCTTCTTTGGGAAAGGATACTTCAAACTGATAGGTGAAATGGATAAATCTTTCAAAAATCTATTGACCTCTGCACAATGTGGAGAGTCCCTCATGAAATGTTAGTCATTACAGATCAGACATGAATAAAAATGCTTTCTCTTCTCCTGAGGAAAAGAGAATGAACAAGAGAACCATCAAGAGCAGGATTGGCAGGGTTTTGATTGGTCACAATGGGAGAAAATTTTGAATTAGCTTGACTAGGAGATTCTCTCACTTACCGTTGAAAAATGAAACCAACCACTTTATCAGTAGAATGTGATTCCTTAGAGGGAGAAGGTGGAATAGTATGTGAAGGGTTCAAACCATTGGGTATCTTAACATAGAGTGTTTTAGATTTAGTGTTAATAAAATATAAATATTGAGCATGTACAATGACTTGCTCTTCAGTAACAACCATGCCTTTGGAAATGTGTTCAGTTATAGATGGGTTAAAGATTTGATGAACCATTCTACAAATAATTGATCGGGAATATAATTTTTGACAATCTGATGTAGATTCCTTGACTCATGTATATAATCAGATATATGGGTGGAGTCAAACTATTTTAATGAGGTCAAAAGCCAAGTTTCAGTTTCATGATGAATAAGAAATTAGAAATGGGTTAGAAACATGGTTGATAAGGCATTAAATTTGTTGAATGAAGCTCGTGGTAATTCAACATACCACTTAGCTACCACATAGGTAAGAGTTCTCCAAAAATCCGTAATGAAAAGAATCATCATTTAAGGAGTTGGATGAACACCATAGATGATAGGTCATAACGTGATTCGACAGATATTCTCTTGGATTTCCATTAACTTTCTAGATATCGATCGGTAATTTTTTAGGAATGACTGGTAACCAAGGAGAATGAAAAATTTGATCATTCGTTAGGTAGGATAAATCTAGTATCCTAAGTGTTGTAGTGAATAGCAATTGTCTATTAAAATCCATTGGTGGAGGTTTACCATGTGGACAAAGGTTAACCGACCGTGTAGGATATCCTAGATATGATGAAATAGGTTGAGAAACTGGTATTTTCATTCCAAGATAATCATAACTAGGTTTTCTAGTTCCATGAAGACCTTGGTAAGGTTGGAAGGGATGATTTTGAACCTGTTGTCTTTGATAAGGAATTCTTCGTATAGTGGTTTAACCAACAAGCATTTGTAGAATTCTTGGAATGGTTTTCGGATGGAATTTGCACCATTCTAATATTGGGTTGAATGGTTGGTACCTGTGGCATGCTATGCAGATGTTGATTTACTTGAATATGAGGTATGGACTAAATAAGGGGTGGAGTTTGTAATGCACCCTCAAGATGTTGGGTAGATATGATTTGATAAATCCTAGATATTGTTGGAGCACTTTCTATTTTGGATACAACCTGAACAGGTTGAATTGATTGAAATGTAAATGTTGAAGGTTGAGGTATATATTGGACAAATTAATAAGTAGGAACATGGGACATAGCTAGAACATGTTCAAAGATGTAATACTAAACCAAGTTGAAAAGGAAAGGTAGGATTCCAAGGAGCAACAATGTTTCATGGAAACGGAGCACCCATAGGAAGAGGGATAGTAATAGGTAATGAACGAACTTGTAAAATTTCATCATGGGATGTGAACATTCTAGAAAGCTTCTCCTAGTGGGAGGGTATCCATGATAAGATGGATTAGGTTGTTGTGGATTCCCTAATCCACTCAGGAATGAACTATACTATTGATCCAAAGGTGTTTGGGTTGAAAAATTTTAATCTTATTTTTCATTGTTAGTTTGTAGTGAAATGGTTTTTGAGGTTGTTTTGTATGCGTTCTGAGTTATGTCATTCAATTTATATATACTAACATGGCTTGACTATCATTTCTCAGAGATGGAAGAAGTATGATGCTCACATGCTTGCATTTAGGGAGCGACATTGCCCCCCACTTTCTGAAAGAGTTGAGTTCTTAATCCCTCCACCAAAAGGCTAAAATATGCCTATTAGATGGTGAAAGAGAAAGAATGAGTGTTGATACACATACATACTTGATCCATATTTTTTCTTTCTTCCATCCCTATTAAAAGAGTACAAAAATTTTTAGGTTCTAAAGCAATGGTAATTGCATATTTATTCACCCAAATGCTGTAGAGGATCTATGATAATAAATTGCCATTATTTCCATACTTATTCTTAAAAAAATTATCGTGACAATAATTTCCCCTATGAATGGATCAATAATGAAAAATCAAATCAATATTGGTTGAGGAAATAAGGGGAGAAATTCCTCTTCACGGATGGAGTTACAATTTGCATTCTTTACAAGTATGTTTTGTGTTATCTTGCATTCACATTCAGTGTTTTTTTATGGACAATAAACTTCTAAGTAATATTGGATGAATATTATGAGTTTTCTTATTCTCTTAGTTTTTCTTAAATTTGTTTACTTAAGGTATTTGTAGTTTCCACATGTGATGCTCGTATCTTCTTATATTTTAAATATTTTCTAGAAAAATCTTTAGTGGTTGTAAACATTTATCAGATTTAGATAAACAAAGGTTTGGAAATGATTAGTATCTTTAATATATTTATTATTTAAAAGGAATAGAAATCATGTGCATTCAGTTTTCTTAGATACAAGTGGAGAATATTTTGCAACTATAAGTGAGGATTTTGTTATTGCATGGTATTTTCATTATGGAAAAGGTGGTGAATGTGTACATCATGAACTGAGTTGTAGTGGAAATAAATTCCATTCACGTTTATTTCATTCAAGCTATCTAAAAAATTTGGTAATTGGATGTTATCAAGTTAGTCACATTCGATATTTAACTTCAAAACTATTACTTATTTAATGTGGTATTTTTTCCTTGTAATAGTTGGTAACTTTTGGTAATTGGATGTTATTAGGTTAGTCAAATTTGGTATTTAACTTCAAAACTATTACTTATTTAATATGGGATTTTTCCTTGTAAGAGTTGGCAGTGATAGACGTTATGATTGAGATATGTGATTTTTTGATCTTTATTATGTTTGACTCCAGTCATTGGAGCTATGGAATATAGGAGAAAACAAGAGTATGACCTTTCTTGCACACAATAACCAAGCAGGAATTCAGAAAGAGGATAATAATATAACATTGGAGCAAAAAATGCAAGAAGAGGGAGAGAAGAGAACCAGTCTAGTGATACCTTTAAAGATAATATCCTACATGAGACATACACATATAAATTGATGGTCAAGCCTTTAGAGTTGGTGAATTCATCTACCATGCCTTGGAAACACAATGATAATGTTTCGATGTGATGAAACAATATTTCATGTGTAAATTCCATTCCAACCAATATTAAGTTGGAAACTCATATTGTAATACTTGACATTTCACCTAATATAATTTGTGGTTGAAGTTATTTATAGTAGTACTTAACATTATCTAGTGTTGTAATTAACATATGTAATTTTTTGTTTTCATATTAGATGAACATGCACATTGTATGATATTTTATTTTAAATTTAGTTGCAAAATAATACTAATTAATTTATGTTGATTAATAATGAACATATAAAACCAATCTAAAAATACTAAATTAGTATTTTATCTTGATTAATGATGAACACAAATAAAATGAATATATCACAACTAAATTAGCTATTTATAATGATTATTAATGAAAGTAAATGAAATGAATATAAACTACTAAATCAGTCGTCTATATAATGAATATCAAAGTACTCAAAAAAGATAAATGGCTACTATAAATGGAAAAATTGTGATTACAAATCATGAATATATTTTGAATATATATGACTATTAGTACCTAATTTACAATATCTTATAACATGACTGAAATTAAGTCATATTTCTTTAGTCATGAATTGGTTTCAAACGATGACTAAACTTTTCACATATATGACTATTATTAGATAATTTACAATATATTATAACACAACCAACGTTTTGGTCATATTTATTTGGTCATTAATTAGGTTTCTCAGGTGATCATGTAGTAATATATTTTGTTGTTTATTTGGTCATTAATTGTGACAACTAATGACTAAATCAATGACTACAATAATGAAAAACTTTATGACTAAATATACTACTCAACGATAAAATTGAGACCATCAATTAATGACTAAGTTAAATACGACTAAAATTTGGTCACGTTATAAGATACTGTAAATTAGCCAGTATTCGTCACTCACTGAGGAACGGTCATTTCTATGAAAATTTTAGTTGTTCTTTTAGAAACTAATTAGCCATTTTGTTACAATGTATTATAGATCTATAAATCTAGAAATATGCTTAGCTAGAAGTAACCAAAACCTAATATTTCTTGCGCGCTTTCATACCCATACACATGTCTTCTGCATGCTGCAGCATGAAAATAATTTAGAGATTTCTAGGCCTTCTCATGAGTAAGACACCTTCAAAAGATCCTATTAATAGAATGCCAGTAAAAAGTGTCACCAATTATGATATGTTAGTTAGTGTGGTACCTAATTTGACGTTGATTCAAACGAGTCATATCAGGCTAGAATGTTTAGTTCTGGAGATAAATAATGATATATCCATACGAAGGGTTCAGAGAGTCAATCACAAACAATATTTTGTCTAGAATGGAATATTCGGTTGTTGATTCTAACTTAGAAGATGGAAGGTCACAAATTAGTTTGACGAAGACTAAAGATTTCTTATATTTGGATTTGATTAATTTCAAATCAAACTCTTGGAGGAAAACTATATATTTTGAGTACCTTCCTCTGAGTAGTTGATGTGATAAAATGTAAGTCATCGAGTTCAAATAAAAAAGGAAAACAATTTTAAAAAGAATAATATAGTGTTGAAATATTTGTACAACTTGCACAAATTCCAAAGCTAACTTTTCAACCTGTCAATACTTGGCTTTAGTCTTAGTCAAGATTTGGCTCAAGTAACATATGTGTTATTTGTCTCCTAAGTCATATTATTGTACCAACACCATAGAGATGGTGGTAACTATCATAACTAAATATAGGGCATAGTCTCATTGATAGTCAAGAGGATATAATAAGGATGCCCAATCTAACACATCTTCCAGGGCATCAAAATCTTTTTGAGCAGTGTGATCCCAGCAAAAGGGAACCCTTTTTTTAAGTAAGCGAGTAAATCATTTTGTAAGTTCTACATAGCTAAGGATAAATCTATGTATAAAGCTATCCTTCTCTTGGAGGATTTGTAACTGGATGAGTAGGGAGGGAGAAGGAAAATACATGATTTCCTATACTTTCGTAGGACCAAGTGGATTTCATTCTTGGACACTACAAATCCTAGAAGTCGACCAGATTGAACACAAAAAACACATTTATGTGGGTTTAATCATGTGTTAGAACATAGACAGATGGTCTTGATGATGTTTAGAGTGAACAAGAAAATTATCAAGCTATGGTTGTACTATATTCTTAATGTCATGGAAAGCATAGCTCAATACCCTTTGGAAAGTTGCACTATTGTTCTTCAGACTGAAGGGAACTTTGTCATAGGAAAACATACCCCATGTACAAATTAACATAATTTTGTGTTAGTCAAATGGGAGTTTGTTGATTCATTTGTAACCGAAAAAGGCATCTATAAATTTAAAAAAAAAATTCTCATGGCACAGACATCAACAATTTGGTCGATGAAAGGGGTTGAATAGTTGCCTTTAGGATAAGCACAGTTAATATCCTGCTAATCGACAAATACTTAGATTTTCACTTATTTCTTCATTATAGGAACTATTCTTGAGACCTAATCAGTTAAAGTAACATGGTAAATAAAACCAACATGAAAAAGATTTTCAACTTCATCTTTTACAGAAACAATGTTTTTCTAGTGAATTAGATATAAACATTTTTGAACGGGTTTATCGTTTGGATAAGTTTTAATATCATGTACCATGATATTTGAATCAATGCCTAGAATTACTTTATATGTCCAAGAAAAAATGTCACATAATTCTAGAAAAAGGGCCTTATAAATATTCATTGAGAGAACAATATGCGGAAATATGGAAATTTTTAATAACTTTGGGTTTAATCAAAATAATTAGGGGATTGGTCTACCCAGTAGTTTCTAAGTTCTCCATAGAATTCACCTCATGAATCGCAAATTTTCTTAGTAATACTGGGTGAGTAAGAGACTTCAAGATTATTCTCAAGTGTTTCATGTAATGAGGAGGGTTGAGGATTATTGTCCCACGATGCTTCGTTTGAGCTAATGATCTTCAAGTTGTTTTCGTTGGTAGAAAATATGTAATTAAAAGGGTCATAAGTTGAACTTGAATCTTGGGGATGATAAACCCAATTTAGTGAGGTATCAATGTCATAATTTCTCAAATGGGCCGAGTAAATTTCTTCATACTCTAGCTCGATGGGACCGAGCGGCATATGGTGACCAAATTAGTTAATGTGAGCATTGTCTTGTACTATCCATGGATCAAATGGAATAGTAAAAGATGAAATCATATTGTTAGGGGAAACTAGATTTGAAATGTCAAGAGGAGGGAGCATAAATGTTTTCATTAAGGATTAATATTTAAGCAATCATATCCCAACATGTTGATAAGGGTGTGGAGATTCACCGACAAGTGGAAAGCTTCCAGTAGTTTGGCAATGAGCGACAAAAAAGGAAAGTTTATCTATGACCACAATTACCCCCTGGTAAGGGAACGTAATCATCATAAAATAGGTTGAGACCATGCCTACCATGGCATAAATCCGTGTTCAACCTAGTGGGTGGTTATAATCTAAAATTTCATCAATGACTTCAACCTCTACTAAGACTGTTTTTCTAGATAATTTTATTTGAAATGAATTCAAGATCCCATAAGGTTTAAATCCTCTTCCATCAAAAACCTTAAGGGTTGTCAGTGATTGATTAAGCTATGGATAAATAATTTTTTTCCAACATGAAAGAGACATGATTGAAGTTGAGGCGACTTCATCTATGATTGCATGCTAGGTAGTTTTACTTCTAACAATCAATTGAATTATGAATGTTAGTTGGGAAGACATTTAGGAGTATTATTCTTGTGATTAAATACAACAATATCTGAATCTGAAGTATCTACTCCCCCACTCGCTACTAGTAAATATTTAATTTTTGTAGGACAACTCTACAACACCTCGAGAGTTGACATAGACGAAGGAGTCTAAGCTAAATCTTCATCTATGTTGTAATTTTGTGTAACTCTCACATGAGGATTAAATACTTATTTATGAATCATTCCTTTAGGAGGTTTCATATTCAATTCCGCAATGGGTTTCTCTGTATAGAGAGGACCATAAGCAAGTTTAGTAGAGCTATAAGGTTGATTGTTAGCCTTTCCAGTCGAAGGATTCAAGTTTATATAGTCCATATTCCTTGTAGCCACCAAGACATCATCCTTATTTCTGGTAGAATATAACACCAATACATGGGAAGAGGGGGATGGATCTCGTGCAATGATACCTATCTCCTAGTTTTGGAAAGGATATGTTAAAATGACAAGTGTAGTGGATTCAACATTGAAAAATATATTGATCTCTACACAATGTGGACCCCTCATAAAATGTTAGTCATTACATATAAGATATGGGTAACGAGGCTTTCACTTCTCATTAGAAGACTAATTATTATGCTTTTCTTGTGGAGGGTTCTCCTATTTATTCTCTCCTTTACCATTTCTCTTACTTCGAGGTTTTTGATGTTTTCCTTCATTGGAATGAACAACGTTTATCTTATAAGTACCAACAGGACCATGACTGGGATGGTTTTGACTGGTCATAATCGGAGCAAATTTTGAATTAGCTTGACTAGGATATTTTCTCACTTATCATTGACAAACATAATGAATCATGCCATGAGTAGTGTGTGAGTCCTTAGAGGGAGTAGGTGGAATAGTGTGTGAATAGTGTAGATGATTAGGTATCTTATCATAGAGTGTGCCATATTGAGTGTAAATAGAATCTAAATATTGATCATGAGCAATGAATTACTCTTCAGTAACAACCATGCCTTTGGTAATATCTTCAATTATAGATGGCTCAAATATTTGACGAACCATTCTAACGATAATTGATCGAGAATATAAGTTTTGGTCAATAGATGTCGACACCTTAAGTAATGTATATAATCAAATAAATGGGTGGAGTCAGACTATTTTAATGAGGTCAAAAGCTTAGTTTCGGTTCCATAACGAATAGGAAATTAGAAATGGGTTAGAAACATGGTTTCTAAGGCATTAAGTTTGTTGAATGATGCTCATCGTAACTCAACTTACCACTTAGATGCCACACTAGTAAGAGTTTTTTGGAAAAGACGTAAAAGAAAAAAATCATCAATTAAGGAGTTCGATGAACACGATAAATGATAGGTCATAACGTGATTCGATGGATATTCTCTAGGATTTCCATTGAGTTTCTTGATATCACTCGATAATTTTGAATGAATTACCGAACACCAAGGAGAATGAGAAATCATATCATTAATTAGACAGGATAAATCTAGTAACTCAAGTGTTGCAGTGAATGGAAATTATCTATTAAATTCCATTTGTGGAGGTTTACCTCGTGGATAAAGGTTAACCAACAGTGGATGATATCTTGGATATGATGAAATACATTGAGAAATTGGTATTTGCATTCTAAGTTAAGGAGGATTTTGATAACCAAGATAACCATAACCAGGTTATCCAGTTCCATAAAGAACATGGTAAGGTTGGAAAGGCTTATTTTGAATATATTAGCTTTGATAAGGCACTTTTGGTATAGTAATTTTACCAATAGGAATTTGTAGAATGCCTTGGAATGGTTTCCAGGATGGAATTTGCATCATTCCAATATTGGGTTGATTGGTTGGTACTCGTGGTGTGCTATGCACAAGTTGGTTTACTTTCATATGAGGTATGGACTAACTAAGTGGTGGCATTTATAATGCACCCTAAAGTGAATGGCTTGAATGATTTGAAAATTCCCAAATGTCGTTGGAGTAGTTTGTGTTTGGGAGACAACCTAAATAGTTTGACTTGATTGAAAGGAAACTTGGGCAGGTTGAGGTATAGATTGGAAAAATTGACAAGTAGGAACATGGGGCATAGTTGGAATAGGTTGAGAAGTCAATATTTTGATTTAAGACCAAACCAAGTTGAAAAGGAAAGGCAGGATTCTAAGGAGAATCATCCATTCCTAAAAATGGAGCACCCATAGTAAGGGGACACATAACATGAAAAGAACCAACCTGTAACATTTGATCATGGGATGGGGAAATTTCAACAAGTTCCACCCATTGAGAGGGTATCCAGGATAAGATGGACTAATTTGTTGTGTATTCCCTAATCCACTCAAGAATTCACCATAATATTTCTCCCAAGGTTTTTGGGGTGCAAAAGGTGGAAAATTTTGTTCAATTCTCAGTAGAGATAGACAATATAATGTTCCAGATGATGAGGGAAAACGAGAAGTCCATGGACTAGTCCATGCACAAGAAAAACTTCGAGATAATGATTGGTACCGAGGTTGTAAAAATGGACCACCATATAGGTGTTTATATGGTGAAGTAGAAAACATAGAATTTGTTGTGACTTTATTCTATTCACTCATGATGGAAAAGACGGGTTGTGTGACTGCAGCTGACACAGTCATGGTTAAAATTCCCAAAAGAGTACATGAGTGAGGGGAATATAAAAGAGAATTGTATCAAGGAGCATGATATGAAGGATCTTGTGATAGAGTATGAAGGGTAGGAAAAGGATGAGCTTGATAAATAGGATTCCCCATTAAATGAATATGATATCAAGGTTGAGACTCTTCTTCAGTAATGTCCTCAATACTCAATAAATGAATGGAATTTGTTCTCCATCAGAACCCAAAAATGAATGTAATGGATGCGATGAAGGCAAGGAATAAAGATTATAAATATCTGAAGTTAGTTGCTCAATAGTCTATGGTTTTTGAGGTTGAATCATCATAGGTTGTAAGGTTTTTGAGCCAAAAAATTCAGGGTCAATAATTTCAGGTTCACCAATTTCCAAAGATGTAATATTAGGTTTTTTAGTAATAGGAAGTGATGACTCTGGTTGATTAACATCAAAAGTGCTTCTAAAGGGGGTAAAATCTAATGTACCAAGCTTAGTAGTTTGCATTTTCTTATTTCTTTGATGACTAGGTGTTGCCTCAGGAGGCAAAGGAGGAAATATTTTCTTTCCACATTAGCAATGAGGGTGATGTTCTATGTTTTATTAATAGATTTTAGAAATTAAAGACAAAAAAAAGGGTAACTAGGTATATAAGGATTACCAAGCCACTATGAACTGCAATATACCATTTCAAGTACGTGGAGGAAATCTACTTGAATATTATGTTTGGTGTATCATAATAAGCAAGGTGGCCAACTCAGTTACTTAGGGTTGATTTCTGTAACACCCTCATCCCACATTTACCCAAGAAAACTAGTCCACCGAGGTTAACATGTCACTAAGAGTAACTATGATATGATTCAACTCCCTAAGTACCGTTAAGGAAGTGGAATAAAAAAACCAAAACAAAACCAAAAGAAATTTCGTCAAACAGATCATGGACATATAATCTACAGGTCATATAAACACATCATAGCATAGGGACTGCATATTTGTATAATATTTGTCAAGAAGGTATGATTACCTCTCATAATAGTTGCATTACCATCTATTAGGTGATACATCAATTATTCAATAATTTAATAAACAAAACATGATGAGAGCCATGAATAAGATTTGTCATAAAAACCATGCTTATAACCAATTTATAAGTAGTAGAATATGTTAGAGCCTAGATTTACCTCAGGCTGAAAAGGCAGGATCTAGGACCAAAATCAAACCACGCTCAACCTCATAGCTAGCCCTACGAGGACAGGAGAGGGCTCTCTCCGAGTCAATCTCAGCAAATAATGATCGATTGGGGCTTGAGATGACTGAAATATCTTCTGATGTTAGGCTAGGTATGAAGTGCAAGGATTTGATTTGATTTTTTGAGGGCTTTTTTGGAATCAAGGGAAAGGCAATTTTAGGTCTGGGGATGAAGGCCAGTTTTGCAGAGTTCTGATTAGGGCAAGAAAGGCAATCGTTTTGATGCTCTAATTTGTAAAGGTGGAGGTTTTATACTGGTGAGAAGCTGAAGAGGGCAAGAGGGTACCAAGAATCCTCTTTGAACTGAAGAAAACATTGAAAATTAAACAAAACTAACAGGCATAGCACAACAAGCTAATGAATTCTACCTTTATCACTCATTTGTTTAATTTCAGAAGCAAAGAGAAAAGAAAATGATGCACATAAATTTTAGTGCACTCACAAATTACATAGAGAAGAACACCATCAGAAAACAGAGCCACAAGGATCCCAAAAGGTGCTACAAACCCAGGTCTTTCCTTTGCCAAAAATGCAGAAACCAAATGTACAATGGAGTGCTAAGCAATCCCAAGTGTCCAACCCTGAAAATGACTGAGAAATTACATGATATAGACAAGCGTAACTCCTTCCCATGCTTCTAGGGGTCGAGCTCATCATTCTAGGAGCTGTTTCAACCATCTCTAAACAAGGAATTGAAAAATAGGCATTGAAACAACTTGCCTCTAAATAAAAGTAAACTGATTCATTCACTATCTTTTCACCTTTTAGAGAATGAATCTACATGGATGAGTATCAATGTTCCAAAATTACATCAAATTCATGAATTTACATCAAGATAAGTCAAAAGCTACATGAAATAGTGAAACTAATCAAAGCTGGGTGAGATTCTGAGCTGTTGAGTGAATAATAGGTCAAATTCCCCTATGCGTTGCGCCTGAAACCTGTATGCGTAGCACAACTTTGAGGCTGATTTTGAGGGTCTTTCTGAAGTCCAAATTGAGCTCAAGATAGCTCGTTTGAAAGCCTTGCCCGTCTACTTTCCAACCCAGGTGGAATTTCTAGATTTTGTGTCCATTTGCCTCTCCCAAAATCCAATCTTCCAACACTGCTTCTTGTGGGTGCAAAAGGTGGCAGAGATGTCATTTTTTGTATGTTTTTGACTGTTTAGGCAACCCAGAACTTGATGAAATCCTTAGGTAATTCATGAGCATGCATAAATTTTAATAAAAAACCCCAAAATATAAATTTTTCCTCCAGAGGATTTCCCAATTATAAGCGTGCGCCATGTGGCGCTACCGTTGGGTAGGAAAATCTGTTTTGAAGCCAAAAAAACTCAAAATTGACAAAATTGTCTCCAAATTTGTTGAAATTTGGACTGAAGGTCCATCATCAAGTATCATACTTATCCAAAGAAGCTTCAGCCAAGATTTGGAGCCTATCATGGCTTTTTCATCGTTTTAGTGCCCTCCTTAGTCTTGCTTTCAGGATTTTGATCCTTGCTTTGCAAACATGAGTTCATGCCCGATAATGATTTTTCATGTGCCTAAGCATGTCCTTGTATTTGTTTTCCTTCGCCAACAGCTTCTCAAGATGAATACGGACCCTCTCAAGTTACGTCTCCCAATCGGCCTCTATCTCCTCCTCCAATGAAGTGAACTCTATCCTCCTCCTTTGGGCAGCTTGGCGGTTTTGCCAAATGTTTTGTAACTCCAGGATTGTATGTTGATCCTCTAGTTATTTGTTTCGCTGCTCCAAATAGTTTATGACCCATTGAGCTCTCTGCAACTTGTTGGTCAATGCATCTATCTCGGCTTTCTACTCATGAATGAACTCCCTCAGCTTTGAGCTAGGAGAGCTTACATCATCATCAATGAGTATGAAATCAGTGTCTAGGCCTCCTGAAGGGCCCTCATGCTGCATAGGCCTCTTGCCTCTATCCTATACCTGTAGTACTGATGATGGCAACGAGACCCCTTCCACCCCAGGTGGAGATAGTACTCGTTGGGCTGCTACAAACAATCCTCTCATGCCTCTCTGATAGGTGACATATGTAAGCACAATAGTAGTCTTTGCCTACCGACCTCCATGCTGATGTGAAGGTTCACCTACAAGATGGACAACCTCCTGATGGGCTGCTGAAGCTATGAAGAACACATGGGAAATGAATTCTTCCCATGCGATACCCTGCAAGCCAAGCCGATATACAACAATGATCTTGATGAGCGCATAATGGTAAATGCTATTGTACTGTTGCTCAGTAGTCTTCTTTTGCATAAGAGTAGTCATCCTCTTGACATTTCTGCACATGAAATATGGAATGTACATCGTCTTCACTCGCGTGAAATGCATCAAAAATCTGATATGGTATGCATAGAGGCATGAGAAGCGGCCCTCACAACTGAAGTATCTGATAATGAGTCTCCTCAATGGCACATTGGATTATTTCAAAAACTAGAATAGGAACACCCTTCTAAGTTGTTTCGCATAGCTGGGCCTGATGTATGGTTCATAATGTTCTTTTTCTACCTATATTATTTTGTTCCACTCCTCACCTACATTCGGTATTCTTGTTGCTTGAGAAATGGTCTATGGTGTCAAGGTGAAATTTACACCAGTAAGAGTTGCCTGACCATCATGCAAATGCAAAACAAATAACCAAGCCAACTCCTGATGATGCTGAATCTGAGCAATCATTTCGCAATATTGAAAGCATGACTGTTGTTGGAAACATGCCATGGCAAGTGGGCAGGCTTGCAGTTCAGTCAAAGAGGTGGGCTCTTCTCTAACATGTTTTCCTCCTTTATGAGGCCTTCTCAGTGCATGAAGCTCTCCGGTAGAATCATTGTCTTGTTCATATGATAAATCAGTCTCCATTTCCATAATGTTTCAAGCAAGGTGTATGTTTGTTTTGTTGAGAATGACTAATTGGTGCCTTTGTTTTCAATGCCAAATGTGCCAAAGGGAAATGAGGGACTGTGAGGAATATGAAACAGTGGGAAAAGTGGAGTTTGTCAAGTGAAATTAAGGTGTGCAATAACAATCACTTGACTGTTGGGAATTGGGGATTTAGGGATTTTGCAAATGATATGGGGAAAGGGATAATGATAAGAAATGGTAGTGTTTAGGGATAGGAAAAAAAAACCAAAATGGGGACAAATGATATGAATGATTTTAGAATATAGGGGAGAAGGAGAGGGACTATATAATGATGTGACAGTGAGGGGAAAGGAATTATAGGTAGGAAATGATAGTATGACAATGAGTATTCAGCATGAAAATGACTTTTTAAAACACCATTTGAAACCCTAAGGAGCAGCTTCAACAAAAGGATAGGGTTTATGTTTTCACCATTCAAACCTTATATTTTTCTCTTCAAATCACAATAAACACCGTTTAATAGCAATGGAAAAGGCTCACACACTTAGTTGGATTATAGAAGACTGAGTCGATTTGAATAAATTTGGAAGTAGTGATGAAATTTCAATTGGCAGCTCTGTGCGCCGCGCGCACAACCTAGTGTGTTGCGCCATCTATGTGTGTCGCGATAGTTATAAATTACACAGTGAAAAACCTCTGTATGCGTCGCGTTGTCTATGTGCGCCGCGCCTTCCTCCCAATGCGTCGTGCAAGCAATTCAACACACTGTCAGCCTTCAAAATCACAATTCCGCCCTTCCACAATCTAACTTGACTTCTTGTTGTCTCCTTGTGTGCAAATTAATTGTTTGGACACCAAAATATCTTGTATAACCATTGGACTTAAATTTTCGATCTCAATAACCTACTTTCTCATGTTTCCACTTTGGCACTTTTCACTTTCTAATTTTGTTGTTTCCTTTGACTTTTGACTGAAATGATGAAACTCTTGGCCATTTTTTGTAGGGATGTTGGCCTTGGACTTTGGCAAAAGATGACCAGGGCTGCACTGAAGAACTATAGATGTTGAAAAACCTTAAAAATTACATATTTATTACAAAAAATAAATTTAACGATTTCTTCTTCAAAACATAGTTTTGAAGAAGAATCATTCTCAAGCATTATTGATAATGAAAATTTTGGAATGAAAACTTATTAGGGACATCCTCATGTGCCTGGTGGCATTATTGGACACTGTTTTGAAGAAGAATCATTCTCAAGAATTATTGATAATGAAAATTTTGGAATGAAAACTTATTAGGGACATCCTCATGTGCCTACTGGCATTATTGGACACTTTGAAGACAAAATTTACGAAACCCTAGACCTAATGACTGAAATGACTCTTGGCTAACCAAAAGACCATCCATAATGACTTTAAAATTGATTTGATGAACTTTGATGATTACACACGAACCAAGAGGTACATGACATGAGGGAAGTATGGAGACAAGACCCTTCCGTCAGAAGATCGATGCTCCTAATGGAATGCAGATGATCGAGCTGAATGAGACACCTAAAATGAAATGCAACAAAAGAGGTTTTGATCTCTAATGGAGGGCTGAACAGACCAACTCTAACAGTGGCTCCAATGGGGATGGTAGCTCCTTGGAGGTGCCAAGAACTACAGATCTCTGGGAGAGATAGAGAGTGCCTTCATCCATTGTGAAATGGAGTCAAAACTCAAGCTGAAATGCATGACTAAAAACTGATGACTTGATGACACAAACTAACTCTCATTCAATTGACTTGATACTTAAACACAACTGACAAATTGGAAATGATATTCATCAAATCCTACTCTAACAGTTCCATTCATCACCTGATCAAGTGAAATGAAACAACCAATGCAACCAAGTAAGTATTCTGGCTACTGTTTGAATTCTCCAAATGTGCTCACTTATGGACAATAAGAGAGAACTAATGAAGGGCAACTCCCATGAAAACTTGGAAACAGATCCGTTGAATACTATACATTCTCTATCCGCCTCTAAAAACACTGCATAAGGATCTTGAAGTTCATGCACACTGGGACTTATCTCATCCAATGGATTACTCCTCTTCTCTTCATACCATGAATGCAAACTTTGATCTGAGCTTTGTGATGAGACTCCTACTGAAAATGACAAAGAGACCAGCTGTCGGATCATGTTTGTATTAGTACATGTTCCAAGCTCACATATAGTCAATGGAGAAGAACTTTGACTGCAGACATCATCCAACACATCAGTTATTGGATCATGAAAAGATTGAAAAGACTGTTGCAACCCATTTTCTATTGGTTCTGATGAGATTGCATGACTTCCTACAGGCTACTCGTTTGAAGATATAGTATACAATTTACCCCTAAAAAACTGAAACGATTCGAAACAAAATGATACAAAATCATCTTGTATCATTTGATCATCTGTGCCAGCTTCCAAGTCCTCATATGCAACTTGACAATCAATGGCATTCGGGGCCTGCAAATTTGGATATGAGAAGTCTTGAACAAGGATTTCATTGCCCTCATGATGGTCCAAATCAAGACTTGTCAACAGTTGATTTTTCATTGCATGAATGTTGTCTCTGATGAACTGAAACGAATAAAAACAAAAAGGCAAGGATCCTTCACTTACTTCAAAATTTGTTTCACTTTCCTCGTCATTGTCATAGTTGATATGCATCGGCTGATCACTATATTTGAGCCGCTGAAAGTGAACTTCTTCCTCCCACAAACTAGCTGTTGATTCATCTGCAAGATTAGCTTCTGTTTGGAGAACATAATCATCATCATATTGATCAAACTGAGGAAAATCATCATTATTAAAGACATCATCAAAAATACATGTCATATCAACAGATCTCTCTTCTCCAAGATGATCTACAAAACAATCATTATCAGATCTATGCCAACTGGGGTAGGAAAGAAGATGTTTTGGATCAGCAACTTGTTCTTCTTCAATCAGAGAGCCATGGCCTTGAACATCATAATGATTCCTTGTGGTGATATTTTGCATCATCTCTTCTACTTCACTTACCAGAATGTCAAGCTTTACTTCTAGAGAAGTCGATTCCTCCAGATCTATATCTTTCATCTCTTCTTCCTTCAACTTTGCTCTTTGGATTAACAAATGAGCCTCTACATCTACTGCACTATTTTGCATCTCTTCAAGTGTTACAAGGTTCCTTTCCCTCAGCTGAAACTCCATTTCTGGATCAAAGGCACCCGGGTAATGCAAGAGAGCGGATCCACGAGGAGGTCTTATATTAACAGGCATTGAATAATAAACTTGGTTAAATCTAGCTTAAAATTGTTGTATTGTCTCCCATGGTAGTCTTTTCAGCTAGTTATACTCTTCTATAATCAAGAAAGGGTTTTGTCTGATCACCCACCTGTCCAGAAAAGCTTTAACGAACCGCTAGAAATCTGAGATGCTCACATCAGGCAGGGTTTTGAACCAACTCTTGACTTTGCCTTGCAAAGAAAGAGAAAAAAGCCTAATTCTTACATCCTCTTCATCAATTTCAAAAATATCAATAAAAGACTCAAAATTTAGAACATGTCTCTCAATAGTGATGTTGTCGCGTTCACCATCAAATCTTGGTAGATATAGGTCATGGTTTTTAGGGAAAGCATGGGATATAGGAGATAAAATCAGAGGCTTGTATCGATATGGAATTTTACAAGGTGTAGGAGTAAATATAAAAGGTATAGAATCAGTCTTGGTCTCTTGGGGATCATTAGCTTGAAGACAGTCATCACGAAATTCAGAGGAAAGGACTTGATCCAGCTCAAAAGCATGCAAATCTTTGGTATTTACAATCTTCAAAGGGAAGGAATCAAATGCAGATCGAGGATCTTTTCCTAAATACAATATACTTTGCAAAGCCTTCTTGACATTCTCGGGAAAAGAGAAGAAATAATTTAGAACAAAGAACAAAATGTATTGGATGAAATTCCAACCTGAATACCTGATCTATCCATATTATGCTTTCATGTTTTTGCTGGCCAGGCACATCCTCTAGTGGAGTCTTTGGATCTGATCTCGAAAATGATTTGGAATCGCCAGGTGAATGATTTCAGTGTTGCTGTGTCTAATTGTTTTCCACCATCCACAAACAGATCTAACTTGATACATGTACTGGGGAAAGTTGCAAGTCAGATGTTCAGCTTATAAGACTAGATCGGAGATTGACTGAAGCAGCTTTTATCTACTTATGCACTCGCAAAGAAATTTGTAGTTTGAAGGCTTCTTGGCATAACTTCAAGCTCCATATGTAGTTTATAAAGCAAGAACACTAACAAACAAATAAGATTTTCTTCCCCAGTATGGTCGCCACTATGTTAGACCCTAGATTTACCTCAGGCTGAAAAGGCAGGATCCAGGACCAACATCAAACCACGCTCAACCTCGTAGCTAGCCCTACGAGGACAGGAGAGGGCTCTCTCCGGGTCAATCTCAGCAAATAATGATCAATTGGGGCTTGAGGTGACTAAAATAGCTTCTGACATTAGGCTAGGTATGAAGTGCAAGGATTTGATTTGATTTTTTGAGGGTTTTGTTGGAATGAAGGGAAAGGAAATTTTGGGTCCGGAGATTAAGGCAAGATTTGCAGAGTTCTGATTGGGGCAAGAAAGGAAATCATTTTGATGCTTTAATTTGTAAAGGTGGAGGTTTCAGACTGGTGAGAAGCTAAAGAGGGCAACTTCATATGTGCCAGCTTCCAAGTCCTCATCTGCAACTTGACAATCAATGGCATTCGGGGGCTGCAAATCGAGATATGAGAAGTCTTGAATAAGGATTTCATTGCCCTCATGATGGTCCAAATCAAGACTTGTCAACAGTTGATTTCTGATTACATGAATTTTTTCTTTGATGAACTGAAACGAAGCAAACAAAAAGACAACTTAGATCCTTCACTTACTTCAAAATTTGTTGCACTTTCCTCATCATTGTCATAGTTGATATGCATAGGCTGATCACTATATTTGAGCTGCTGAAAGTGAGCTTCTTCCTCCCACAAACTAGCTGTTGATTCATCTGCAATATTACCTTCTGTTTGGAGAACATAATCATCATCATACTGATCAAAATGAGGCAAATCATTAGTATAAAAGACATCATCAAGCATACATGTCATATCAACAGATCTCTCTTCTCCAAGATGATCTACAAAACAATCATTATCAGATCTATGCCAACTGGGGTAGGAAAGAAGATGTTTTGGATCAGCAACTTGTTCTTCTTCAATCAGAGAGCCATGGCCTTGAACATCATAATGATTCCTTGTGGTGATATTTTGCATCATCTCTTCTACTTCACTTACCAGAATGTCTAGCTTTACCTCTAGAGATGTTGATTCCTCCAGATCTATATTTTTCATCTCTTCTTCCTTCAACTTTTCTCTTCGGATCAGCAAATGAGCCTCTACCTCTACTGCACTATTCTGCATCTCTTCAAGTGTTACAAGGTTCCTTTCCCTCAGCTGAAACTCCATTTCTGGATCAAAGGCATCCGGGTAGTGCAAGAGAGCGGATCTAGGAGGAGGTCTTATATTAACAGGCATTGAATAATAAACTTGGTTGAATCTGACATAAAATTGTTGTACTATCTCCCCTGGTAGTCTTTGCAGCTGGTTATACTATTCTATAATCAAGAAAGGGTTTTGTTTGATCACCCACCTGTCGAGGAAAACTTTGACAAACTGCTGGAAATCTAAGATGCTCACATCAGGCAGTGTTTTGAACCAACTCTTGACTTTGCCTTGCAAAGAAAGAGAAAAAAGCCTAATTCTGACATCCTCTTCATCAATTTCAAAAAGATCAATAAAAGACTCAAAATTCGGAACATGTCTCTCAGCAGTGATGTTGTCGCGTTCACCATCAAATCTTTGTAGATATAGGTCATGGTTTTTAGTGAAAGCATGGGATATAGGAGGTAAAATTAGAGGCTTGTATCGATCTGGAATTTTACAAGGTGTAGGAGTAAATACAGAAGGTATAGAATCAGTCTTGGTCTCTTGGGGCTCATCAGTTTGAAGACAATCATCACAAAATTCAGAAGAAAGGACTTGATCCAGCTCAAAAGCATGCAAATCTTTAGTATTTACAATCTTCAAAGGGAAGGAATCAAATGCAAGCCAAGGATGTTTTCTTAAATACAATATACTTTGCAAAGCATTCTTGACATTCTCGGGAAAAGAGAAGAAATAATTTAGAACAAAGAATAAAATGTCTTGGATGAAATTCCAACTTGAATAGTTGATCTATCCATATTTTCCATTCATGTTTCTGCTAGCCGGGCGCATCCTCTAGTGGACTCTTTGGATCTGATCTTGAAAATGATTTGGAATCATTAGGTGAATGATTTCAGCTTTGTTGTGTCTGATCATTGTCCACCATCAACAATCAGATCTAACTTGATACATGTATTGGGGGAAGTTGCAATCAGGTGTTCAGCTTATAAGACTAGACCGGAGATTTACTAAAGCAACTTTTATCTACTTATATACTGACAAAGCAATGTGCAGTTCGAAGGCTTCCTAGCATAATTTCAGGCTCCATATGTAGCTTATAAAGTAAGAACACTAACAAACAAATAAGCTTTTCTTCCTCAGTATGGTCGCCACTATGTTAGAGCCTAGATTTACCTCAGGCTGAAAAGGAAGGATCCAGGACCAACATCAAACCATGCTCAGCCTCTTAGCTAGCCCTACGAGGACAGGAGAGGGCTCTCTCTGGGTCAATCTCAGCAAATGATGATCGATTGGGGCTTGAGATGATTGAAATATATTTTGATGTTAGGATAGGTATGAAGTGCAAGGATTTGATTTGATTTTTTGAGGGTTTTGTTGGAATCAAGGGAAAGGCAATTTTGGGTCCGGGTATGAAGGCCAGTTTTGCATAGTTCTTATTGGGGCAAGAAAGGAAATCGTTTTGATGCTTTAATTTGTCAAGGTAGAGGTTTCAGACTGGTGAGAAGCTGAAGAGGGCAAGAGGGTACCAAGAATCTTCTTCAAACTGAAGAAAACATTGAAAATTAAACAAAACTAACAGGCAGAGCATAGCAAGCTAATGAATTCTACCTTTATCACTCATTTGTTTAATTTCAGAAGCAAAGAGAAAAGAAAATGATGCACATAAATTTCAGTGAACTCACAAATTACATAGAGAAGTACACCATCAGAACACCGAGCCAGAGGGATCCCAAAAGGTGTTGCAAACACAAGTCTTTCCTTTGCCAAAAATGTAGAAATCAGATGCACAATGGAGTGCTAAGCAATCCCAAGTGTCCAACCTTGAAAATGACTGAGAAATTACATGATATAGACAAGCTTAACTCCTTCCCATGCCTCTAGGGGTCAAGCTCATCATTCTAGGAGCTGTTTCAACCATATCTAAACAAGGAACTAAAAAATAGGCAATGAAACAACTTGCCTCTAAATAAAAGGAAACTGATTCATTCACTATCTTTTCACCTTTTAGTGAATGCATCTACATGGATGAGTATCAATGTGGAAAAATTACATCAAATTCATGAAATTACATCAATATAAGTCAAAACTTACATGAAAAAGTGAAACTAATCAAAACTGGGTGAAATTCTGAGCTGCTGAGTGAAAAATAGGCCAAATTCCCCTATGCGCCGCGCCTAAAACCTGTATGCGTAGCACAGCTTTGAGGCTGATTTTGAGGGTCTTCCCGAAGTCCAAATTGAGCTCAAGATAGGTCGTTGGAAATTCCTACCCGTCTACTTTCTAACCCAAGTAGAATTTCTAGATTTGGTGTCCATTTCCCCTCCAAAAATCCAATCCACCAACACTGCGTCCTGTGGGTGCAAAAGGTGGCAGAGATGTCATTTTTTGCTTGTTTTTGTCCCTTTAGGAAACCCAGAACTTGATGAAATCCTTAGGTAATTCTTGAGCATGCATAAATTTTCATAAAAAATCCTAAAATATAAATTTTTCCTTTATAGTATCTCCCAATAATAAGCGCGCGCCAATTGGCGCTACGCGTTGGGCAGGAAAATCTGTTTTGAAGCCAAAAAAATTCAAAATTGACAAACTTTTCTCCAAATTTGTTGAAATTTGGACTGAAGGTCGGCCATCAAGTATCATGATCAACCAAAGAAGCTTCGGCCAAGTTTTGGAGACCATCATGCCTTTTGCATCGTTTTAGTGCCCTCCTTAGTCTTGCCTTAAGGATTTTGATCCTTGCTTTGCAAACATGAGTTCATGCCCAATAATGATTTTTCATGTGCCTGAGCATGTCCTTGTATTTTTTTGCCTTCTCCAACAGCTTCTCAAGATGAATATTGACCCTTTCAAGACAAGTCTCTCGATAGCCTCTATCTCTTGCTCCAATGAAGTGAACTCTATCCTCCTCCTTTGGGCAGCTTGGTAGTTTTGCCAAATGTTTTGTAACTCCAGGACTGTATGTTGATCCTCCAGTTGTTTGTTTCACTACTCCAAATAGTTTATGACCCATTGAGCTCTTTGCAACTTGTTGGTCAATGCATCTATCTCAGCTTTCTGCTCCTGAATGACATCCCTCAGCTTTGAGCTAGGAGAGCTTACATCATCATCGATGAGTATGAAATCAGTGTCTGGGCCTCCTGAAGGGCCCTCATGTTGCATAGTCTTCTTTCCTCTGTCCTGTACCTATACTACTGATGACGGCAATGAGACCCCTTCCACCCCAGGTGGAGATAGTACTTGTCAGGCTGCTGCAAAGAATCCTCTCATGTCTCTCTGATAGGTGACATATGTCGACACACTAGTAGTCTCTGCCTCCCAACCTCCATGCTAATGTTAAGGTTCACCTGCATGATGGACAACCTCCTGATGGGCTGCTGAAGCTATGAAGAACTCACGGGAAATGAAGTCTTCCCATGTGATACCTTTCAAGCAAAGTTGATATACAACAATGATCTTGATGAGCATATAAAGGTAAATACTATTGTACCGCTCTTCAGGAGTCTTCTTTTGCACAAGAGTAGTCATCCTCTCAATGTTTTGGCACATGAAATATGGAATGTTCATCATCTTTACTCTCGTGAAATGCATCAACAATCTGATATGGTATGCATAGAGGCGTGAGAAGCGGCCCTCACAACTGAAGTATCTAATAATGAGTCTCATCAATGGCGCATAGGATTCTTTCAAAAACTAGAATGGGAACACCTTGCTGAGCCGTTTCACATAGTTGGTCCTGATGTATGGTTCATAATGTACTTTTTCTACCTACATTCTTTTGTTCCAATCCTCACCTACATTCGGTATTCCTGTTGCTTGAGAAATGGTCTCTGGTGTCAAGGTGAAATTTACACCAGCAAGAGTTACCTAACCATCATGCAAATGCAAAACAAATAACCGAGCCAACTCCTGATGATGTTGAATCTAACTAATCATTTCACAATACTGAAAGCATCACTGTTGTTGGAAACATGCCATGGCAAGTGGGCAGGCTTGCAGTTCAGTCAAAGAGGTGGGCTCTTCTCTAACATGTTTGTCTCCTTTACGAGGCCTTCTCGGTGCATGAAGCTTTGTGGTAGAATCATTGTCTTGTTCATATGATGAATCATTCTCCATTTCCATAATGTTTCAAGCAAGGTGTACGTTTGTTTTGTTGAGAATGACTAATTGGTGCCTTTGTTTTCAATGCCAAATGTGCCAAAGGGAAATGAGGGATTGTGAGGAATATGAAACAGTGGGAAAAGTGGAGTTTGTCAAGTGAAATTAAGGTGTGCAATAACAATCATTTGACTGTTGGGAATTGGGGATTTAGGGATTTTTCAAATGATATGGGGAAAGGGATAATGATAAGAAATGGTAGTGTTTAGGGATAGGAAAAAAAATACAAAATGGGGACAAATGATATGAATGATTTTAGAATATAGGGGAAAAGGAGAGGGACTATATAATGATGTGAGAGTGAGGGGAAAGGAATTATATGTAGGAAATGATAGTATGATAGTGAGTATTCAGCATGAAAATGACTTTTTAAAACACCATTTGAAACCCTAAGGAGTAGCTTCAACAAAAGGATAGGGTTTATGTTTTCATCATTCAAACCTTATATTTTTCTCTTCAAATCACAACAAACACCATTTAATAGCAATGGCAAAGGCTCACACACTTACTTGGATCATAGAAGACTAAGTCGATTTGAATAAATTTGGAAGCAGTGATGAAATTTCAGTTGGCAGCTCTGTGTGCTGCATGCACAACCTAGTGCATCGCGCTGTCTATGTGTGCCCCGATAGTTATAAATTACACAGTGAAAAACCTCTATATGCGCCGCACTGTCTATGTGCGCCGCGTCTTCCTCCCAATGCGTCGCACAAGCAATTCAACACAATGTCAGCCTTCAAAATCACAATTCCGCCCTTCCACAATCTAACTTGACTTCTTGTTGTCTCCTTGTGTGCAAATGAATTGTTTGGACACCAAAATATCTTGTATAACCATTGGACTTAAATTTTCGATCTCAATAACCCACTTTCCAATGTTTCCAGTTTGGCACTTTTCACTTTCTAATTTTGTTGTTTCCTTTGACTTTTGACTGAAATGATGAAACTCTTGGCAATTTTTTGCATGGGTGATGGCCTTCGATTTTGGCAAAGGATGGCCAAGGCTACACTGAAGAACTGTAGAACTTAAAAAACCTTAAAAATTACATATTTATTAAAAAAATAAATTTAACGATTTCTTCTTCAAAATAGAGTTTTGAAGAAGAATCATTCTTGAGCATTATTGATAATGAAAATTCTGGAATGAAAACTTACTAGGGACATCCTCATGTGCCTGCTGGCATTATTGGACACTTTGAAGACAAAATTTGCGAAGCCCTAGACCTAATGACTGAAATGACTCTTGGATGACCAAAATACCATTCATAATGACTTTAAAATTGATTTGATGAACTTTGATGATCAGACACGAACCAGGAGGTACATGACATGAGGGAAGTATGGAGAAAAGACCCTTCCATCAGAAGATCAATGCTCCTAATGGAATGCAGATGATCGAGCTGAATGAGACACCTAAAATGATATGCAACAAAAGAGGTTTTGATCTCTGACGAAGGCTTGAATGGACCGACTCTAACAGAATAAAATTAATAGAAAAACCATTGAAACCTCATAATAGCAAGTACATTTACACATAAAACACAAGAGGAAAGAGATCTTATTAACTTATGAAAAATCCAACTAATCTAGGGACTTCCACGTACCAGCCAACCATATATTGGGCTAAACCAAATCTTTCATTCAACCGAACACCCTTGTGCCATATTCCAAACATGAATGTGGGACTTACAACAAAATAACCAAGGATTCCTTAAGATTTACTACAATCCACCAAGGGATTCTTGGGCCCAATCCCTCATATATATAGCCATGATTTACCACAATCCCAGCAAGGGATTCTTAGGCCCAAAAAACAACCATACGCTATGAGGATTTACCACAGTCACACCATATACTAGTCCAGGCATCACTAGGCCTATACAACCATGGATTTCTTCAGGTATATCCACCTAAATCGTCAAGGATTCTTAGGCCCAACAAGGGTATAAACAATAAGGATTTATCACAATCCCAACTTCACTAGTGTAGGTATTCCTAGGATTTGTGTTTCTCCTCTGAGACCACCCCACTCAATTTCAAAATCATTTAAGAATCTAGCTACACAAAATAAGAGATACCCCATCACACCATGGCTATTTGAAAATGGAAACCAATGCCTAAAATGGCAAGTACACATGCTCCCCAACCTGAAACTCCTTGAACTCTCAATGTTGATCTGGATAACTATTCTTCTTGTCTTGTTTTTTCCTTATATTCCTTTTGATAACCTTCATTTCTTGTTTCATATCTACAAACATATATCATCTAATGAGTACCTTGTTCAATGGAACACTCTAGTTGACAGGAGTGTTATAACTCTGCCCATAATGTTCCTCAAGAGGACGCATTCTCAAGGACCCCTGATACCCATTACTATATGCAAATTGTACCAATGGACGATTACTCCAACTTACATTATTGATGCATGACATACACACTCAACATATCGTCAAGAATCTTGTTAACCCTCTTTGTTTTTCCATCTGTCTGTGGATGATAAGTTGTATTGAAAACTAACTTTGTCCCCAAACCTGTGAATAAATCCTTCCAAAACATCTAAGTGAACATGGAATCTCTATCTGATATAATCTTCTTAGGAACACCATGCAATCTCACTATGTCCCTAATGAATATTTGAGCTACCTCACTAGCTAAATTAGTAGACTTAACTCGAATGAAGTGAGCCGCCCTACTTAACATGTCAACCACAACCATGATGGAAGCATGTTATATAGATGTTCTCAGAAAAACTATAATGAATTACATGGAAATGACCTCCCATTTCCTCTGTTGAATCAGAATTAGCTATAAGAAACTAGTTGGATTCTTACACTCCACTTTCATCTTTTGATAGTCTAAATATCTAGAGACAAAATTATCCACCTCTTTTTTCAAGTCTAACCAATGATATAACTTCTGAATTGTTGTCAATGTCTTCTGATATCCTAGGTGACCTGAATACAACTTGCTAGAAAGTCCCTCAAGTTATGATTCTTGAGCTCACTATTGTCTGACATATAATTCTTATTCCTGAATTTGACTAATCGATCTGCTGTAAGGTGACACTCCTCATCCCTATCACCTTCACCTTGCTGTTGTAATCTCTGCTTCAGCTACTAGTACTTATCATCATGTTGTCCTTCTTGGAAGATCTACTCTTGTAAATATGTCCCATAAGAACTTAATGTTGCAATATGATTCACTTTCACTTTCCTATTGAGAGCATCTGCAACCTCATTCTCCTTGCCCTTGATGTATCTGTTCTCAAAGTCAAACTCAATGAGGGTAGCCAATGATATAGCATACTTGAAATTCAGATTGCATTGGTAAAACAAGTACCTCAGCCCTGAACATGGCATATCTATCTGATATAATCTTCTTAAGAACAACATGCAATCTCACTATCTCCCTAATGAATATCTAAGCTACCTCAATAGCTAAATTTGTATACGTAACTGCAATGAAGTGAGCCACCTTACTTAACCTGTCAACCACAACCATGATGGAATCATGTTGTATAGATGTCCTTGGAAAACATATAATTAAGTACATGGAAATGACCTCCAATTTCCACTGTCGAATCAGAATCATCTATAATAAACTAATTGGATGCTTACACTCCACTTTCACCTTCTGATAGTCTAAAAATCTAGTGACAAAATTAGCCACCTAGTTTTTCAAGTTTCACCAATGATATAAATCCTTAATTGTTGTCAATGTCTTCTAATATCTAGGGTAATATGAATACAAATTGACATGAAACTCCCTCAACAATCATAATACTCCTACTAGTTTCTCTGCATGCTCTTCCTCATTCTTAGAATAAACCAATGTATCATCAATGAAAATTATCACAAACATGTCCAGATAAGGATGCAACACATTGTTCATCAAGGAGATAAAATTTGTTGGGGCATTAGTAATACCAAAAGGAACCACCACAAACTCATATTGCCCATGCATCATACAAAATTTGTATTGGCATTATGATACAAGTGTTGTCCTTGATGGCAACTCACTTAGATGTTGATACAGGTGATGGCAACTTAATCAGAGGACAGATCTTAGTACAGCAGGTCAAGAAAGACATATACACAGGTTCATTGTGGCAAATCAGCGTATACACGTGGGTTGGACGTGCCGAAGATGCGTATGCGTATACACGCACTTTCACGCAAGGAAAAGCACGTACAGGTGGGAAAATTTATGTCTTGCTCCGTGGTAGTTAGTCCTCGGTATTTGAACCTATCGTTTTGGACCATGGTATCTCGACAAGTGTGTTGAAACCAAGTATTGGGCTCTTGGTATTGATTTATTATGGTTTTGGACCCTGGTATTGAGCAAGGCCTAAGACTATAAAAGGAGGAGAAGATCATTAGGCAAATTTGAGAGGCAAGGAATGGATGTCTGACGAAGTGGGAAGATCTAGTATTGCTGGTTATCTGTGTGTGACGCTTGGCTAAGGTTGGATCTGACAGCGAAGGTATAAGTAATTATCTTTAGATCTGTATGCGGGTTGTCTCTGGTGAAAGCACGTACACACGCGGTTTTGATGTAGTCAAGTAGCGTATGCATTATGAGATTTGGTGTTTCAGGTTGCTGTTGATTCTAGTGGTTGTTGCAGAGTTCTGGGCTCTGGTTTTTGTTTTGTGTTTTTGATGACAGGGTTTCAGTGATTCAGTATTGGGTGATTTAGAGATTTATGATGCAAGTATAAGTTAATGATTGTATTGCAGTAGTGATTGTTTTGTACTCATGGATCCAGTCTGAAAATTAATGAAACGTGGTCCCTGAAGAAAAGAAGGTTGTAGCCTTCTGTAGGTCAGCACCTACGTACTAGTATATTAGCTAGGACAAGAGCTGAGGGGGTTGTAGCTCCCTTCGAGAAGTAGCTGGAAAACGAGAGAGGGTTGTAGCCCTCTGCAGGTTGAAGCCTGTGTGCTGGTAAAGGACTGCACCAGTACATTGTAAAAGAAGTTTCTTATTAAAGGAAGAAAGAGACGAATTGCAGCAGGTGTTTTTCACCCACATTGGGTTTCCACCTTATATCTTGTGTTCTTGTGTGCTTCTTATGTGTGATGATCTGTTCTGTTTTACTGCACTTGATTACTGTTATTATGGTTAATAATGTTCTGATGAATTTACTGAAGATAAACTAACTGATTCATAAGATTACTGCATGTACGCTAGTTGCATTTAACACAGTCGCGTATATACACTGATATACTAAACTGAAGCCACGTATATGATTCTGAGTATGAAATTGAAAAGTATCTGAGTTGATAATACTGATTCACCCCCCCCCCCCTCTCAGTATTATTTCCAACAATTTGGTCTTGTAAATATATTATTCTTTGATGCACACCTGATGATATCCTGATCTCAAATCAATGTTTGAGAATAGTAATTCTTGCTTCAGCATACCAACAAGTGATCAATCTATGGCAAAGGATACTTGTTCTTGATAGTTACCTTGTTTAACTACTTGTAATAAATGCACAATTTGAGAGGACCATCCTAATTCTTCATAAAAAATATTGGTGCACCCAATGGCAACATACTTGGCCTTATGTGTCCCTTATCAAGCATATCCTTAAGTTGTAATTTCAATTCTACCAAATTCATAGTACTCATTCTGTAAGGTGCCTTTAATTTTTGTGCTACTCTTGCTACCAACTCAATAGAAAATTCCACCTGTATATGAGGAGGTAAATCTGAAATATTTGCAGGAAGCACATCCTGAAACTACCACAAAACTAGATAACTCTTAATAAGTTCATCATCCTCAACATCATTCCCTTTGTCATTGGAAATAGTACACATCCCTTTCTACAACTGCGTTTTTCCTGCATAGATGTAACATTTCTCACTGATGTAGGCTTATTTTTACCTTGTAATATTCTCCTTTCCCCATCATCATCCAAGCACTCAATAGCCTTCGGATAAAAATATATCTTAGTTTTGTGAATGAACAACCAATCCATGCCCAACAACTTATTGTATGAACCCAAAGGAAGCACATTTAGATGTGCTATTGTAGGCATATTGTTCAACTCAAATGCATAAAATCTCACCCAACCATAAATTATTTTCATGGTCCTTTCATCCAACTATTCCAATGAAAATTTTGTATGCACTTCTTTCTTCGATCAACAATTATTCACAAGGTTAAGACTAACATAACTATAATTAGATCCATGATCATTCAAATGGAAACATATCAAGCATTGAGATTACCTTCCATCTCACTAATGGATCATTGATGCTCTGCCTACCTATTATCAAGTGCTGCATAGGTCCGAGGAATACTCTAACCAACATATCCAATTGTTTGTGCCTCCTGAGCACTGTAAATATAAGACCTGCCACCCTGATGTTGTGGGCGATATCTCCTCTAATGCTGTTAACCACAAGTCTATTATCGCAATGGTTTCCTCCCATCGCATTTTTTCTACTCCTCAGACTGAAACCGATTTCCAATGTAAACTACAACAAACATCTTATAAGGTCTCACATTATCATTATCACCGATGTCCTGAGGTATTCCTCACTTCTTAACCAAATTTCCTTTAGTCTTACCATTACCTTTCCAATCCCTCTTAGGCTCAAACATATGGTTAGACTACTCATAACAATGCTTCAACTTCCCAATGACTTCATCCAATGACTGAGGCTCATCATACTCAATCCAATCTTTAAATGCTAATGGAAATACACTAATGAATCTTTGAACCTTCATCTTCTCATATTTAATATATGGCACATACCTTAACAACTCTAGAAACTTGATCATATACTCTTCATATATCCTAGAACCCATCTTAGTATCATAAAACTCCTTATCCTTTCCATCATAATATATCTCTGACAAGTTCGTCTTCTTGAAAATTGTTTTAACTGCATGTGAACTCAACTCCTTTGTCTTGATGCCTCTTACATGCTTATCGTCTTCCCATCGGATATCCTATTTTCCTTTGAGACTAAAAATAACTATCCTAGCTTTCTTATTCTCTATATAATCATGCAATTCAAAGAACTTCTTCATCCCATGCAGTCATTCCTCTTCATCTTTTGCTTTCTTCATATCTCCAGCAAATTTAGGAGGCTTAGCTTTCTTGAACTCATAGTCATCTAGAAAGTACTTCTTTTCAGTCCTACAAGGATGATGGAAATTATGACCATCATGCCTCTTTGAAATAGAACTAGAATAAATTCCATAAGCACTATCTCTCTTGTCAGTTGTATCCAACCATTTTCCACCTCTGACTGTGTCATCCATGTCAAACTTGCATCATTATCGAGACCTCCTACCATATGCCCCACTAGTCCTTTCCTCTCATCCATGAAATATTCTTGGATGTCCATGTCTTTGCAAATATGATAAGCTCTAAAGGATCATTGCATTAACCTCGGCTTGCTTTTCCTTATCTCTATAAATTATTTCCTATGGATATATTATCTTGTTATTATCTGCCTTGGAACTTATAATCTCTTCCTTTAAGCTTCTCCATGTATCTTCTATATTAGGAGATGATCCATCCCCTTGCTACTCAACTAGCCTATAATAAGAGTGAAGCGAACTGTAATCCACCATTTTTCTCATCATCTCTAATCTTATTCATCCTCCAAACATAGCATGTTAGATAAACCAAATATAAATATATGTACAAATTTTATAGAAATTGCAATTTCTCAAGATTCCAAACAAAAAAAAAAAAACAATTGTACTCTACAATTAAACAAAATGGAAATTACAATTTATAGGCACATGCAAAGATATGAAAAAAGAAAAACCACAAGTACATAGTTATTTCTATGGGAACCCAACTGGGGAAAAACCGCTCAACCTTGTTTGAATTAATCAATTGAATACAAAAACTATTACAGTTGCATGCTCCAACTCTGAGAACCACCTGCAAAGGTAAAACTATTCTCCCTACTAAATGAGAACCTCTGGCAAACACTTAGCTAATTTTTGCCTCCTACAACCTCCTATTTTCTTAGATAATCCCAGAGGAGATTAGCTCCTAAAAGATAATAATTTCCTCCTATTTCATTGCACAATTCCCAAGGATTGATTACTTTCCTATATAAAAACTTCTCTACAATCCATTGCTATACAAATAATTTGACATTATCCTTAATTGCTCCACTCCAACTAAGGAATTTGAATTCTATGCATGCATGAGATATTTTGGGTTGATTAACCAGTTAACTGGTAGATCTCTAAGTTAGATTTCTATATCACTGCACAAATTATCTTCAACTCACTCTATTAATTGTTATAGGTTACTTTAATGAGTAAAACTGAAAATAACTGAGCTAGATTGCTAAAATTTAGTAATCAACACATGCATGACTAAACTCCAAGCCAACCAAATCAAAATTTGTGTTCTAAATAAGTCACAAGATCCATGTCACATTAGTTAACTACCTTCAAGTTGTCCTCTGGATGTGGAAATTAGATTTACTCAATTTGACTAAGGCTAAAGTCAAATTGAGCCTCTCTTGCTACACTTTCTAACACGGCCTCTTAGGAATAAAGGGATATTTCACCACCCCTATCCAACACCTATGGAATGTATTATAGTGCTACCTCTCATTGTTGTTGTTGCTACTGCAACAATTGCAACTGAGAAGCATCCAAAATAGTGATTCAATCAACTATGTCTCTGCAACTATCTACTAGGAAATTTTCTCTGCCGCTAACTTTGGTACTAAGCCTCCTACTCTATTGTCAACACTCCTCTATGGTCCATAGAATGTAATTGCACCAAATCACACAAATCCTTTTGCTACTTAATGCTATATGACATTGTAGGAAGGTAATTATCCATGAAGAGGATGCCTCAATTGACCCTGCCCAAATATCTGCAACTCTGAGACTAAGCGTATACATAAACCCACCTCACTCTAGGAGGTATACATGCAATTACTCCCTCTACCAACTTAGGTCGAATTATCCTTATACTAGAGGTCTATGTCTGGTCATCATCATCGAATTTCTAGTCAAGCCAACTTCTAATTGGCTGAGGCTCCATCTTCAAAGCTCTATCATGCTCCCTCTCAACAACAACATCTCAAATCTCTGCCTTGCTCCTGAAGGCTACACATGTGATCTGATGTTTGATCTAAGACAATTAATAAGGTATTATAGACTCATGTGCATGGATGTGCCCATGTTATTTTGTGTAACGGATCGATAATATTGTGAAATACACAGGAAATGAAGCAGTAAAAGAAAACATAATAGGTAACACATATAAACACAATAATTTTAATAAGGAGTTCACCCAATACTCCTGGGCTAGTCTCCTGGTCTGGCCTCCAGTGGTGGCCTCTTTATTATGTCTTCATAGCAGATTTTTTACAGCAGTGAGCTCAATTTGAGTCTCACACAATAGATACAAATCAGTAAGACTGTACTTGGATCCCCCAAATCTCTTTTGAGTACACAAAGTCTCCTTACTAGCTCTCGGTCTCTTTTGATTACAATAATATGAGCCCAATCTGAGACTCAATACATGACAGGTGTGGAGAGGAGTCGATTGAACCTCGCAAGCCTTCTCTGAAGTACACAGACTCTCTAACTCTCTATGTCTATGGCTTACTACCTCTCTCTTGCTTACTCTCTGTCAGTTTGCGGCTTTCAAGCCACTTTGCTCCCTGACTGTTCGTTTCCACTTCCCAACTTTCTGGTTCCCCTGCTGCTGTCCATTTTAATCCCTTTGTCCTGCGTAATTAGTCACTGTATAATGCCTCACAGGGAGGTGGCCACTGATTTCATAATGGATGAGTGTCAGTTCTCTTGGACATATTTGAAGCAGCCATTTTTTTCTGTTAACTCCAAGAATGACAGTGAAACATGAGCTTCTACCAATGCATCGTCTGTATCAGATTTCAAATTGTATGTGATCCTACTTTATAATCTTGTCAAATCTGGTCTTCCATTGTAATGCGTCTCTATTGTTGATCTGGGGGCCCCAGATCCTACGGTTGTCGTTCATATCGGGCGGCTGAGTAGCATGATGTCTACCCTCTCAATGTGAATAGTTTTCTCTCTCTTCTGCCAAGACCCATGGTAGTTGTTGTATGGCATCGGACGGAACTCGGTTGAAACCGCTTACCACTCGAAGCCCATCCGATATCCTACCAGTTTTGTGGAATCCTGATCCAACAGAACCGAAACAATATTTTCCATGTTTTATAATTATTTTGGGTCCAGGTGCTCGGGGCTTCTCTTCACTGAGAGGTTTGCCTTACGATATGCAATTAGCGTCTTGTCCCTAATCATATATGAGAAACTACCTCCATTGCTTAAAGTTGATCCTGCATTTTCTGGTTGGTGTCAATGCGCATTACCATGGCCTGCTGCTCTGTGCACTAGATCGATGACCCTCGTTGATCCACATTGATCACCATTGTAACTCTCTAAGGATTCCCTCCGATAGCTTGATCTTTATAAGGCCTTGAATCTTTGGCATGATTAAAGAGTTCATGAAAACTTAGAGAGTGTTCTAAGATCCATTTGGATCACGCCTTCCCACTAAAAGAGCTTTTGGACCACCAAAAGTTGGTTTTTAAGCATCAATCAAGTGAGGATATAGATCTCGCTTGCCCAATTTCTATCCATCTTGCATTTCTTCGTTTTGAACCCTTGAGTCCAATTCTGAGGTACTCAACATCCCCTTTGCATGTAGTTCTCACCTTCTTGCCTAGAACTGTATCTTCCTGCAATTCATTGAGATATTTAAGCAACAAATCATCAATAGAAGGAAACTGGCTCTACTCTTCAGGATCTTCAATCAATGATGGTTCAAACAGTCTCAAGCTTTCTGCATTAACTACTGAATAGATGTGCATGTAAGCTGGAAAATCATGGCAAAATTCATTCTCACCAACTTTCTCAAGTATTTTGAAAGGTACATACCTTATTGGCTTCAGCTTCTTACCTTCACCTTGCATTCTGTCTTTGCTGATATATAGCCAGACTTGATCACCAACTTGGAAACTATACTCAGTTTGATGCTTATCATGCCTTTCCTTATACTTGGCTTGGATATTTTCTAGTTGTTCTTGTACTGCCTGGTGAATCTCTTGGATTTGTTCAATGAACTTGGTTCCCTTGTCCACATCACTATGTCCATCAACCGCTATGTCTTTACCAAAGACAAAATCTAAGGGAGACCTTAGTGTGAAACCAAAATAGGTCTCAAAAGGAGATCTCTGTGTAGATGAATGTTTAGCCCGATTGTAAGCATGTTGCACATAACACAAATGTTCATCCCAAAGCTTTGGATGCTTGCTGAAATATCCTCTAAGAAACTGGATCACTGACCAGTTGACCACCTCTGTTTGGCCATTTGTTTGTGGATGAAAGGCTGTGCTCTTCTTTAGTTGGGTGTCCATCGATTCCCACAGACTCGACCAAAATTTCCTAATGAATCAGGAATCTCGATCAGATACAATGGAAGTGGGTAACACAAAATGAACCCATACATGCTGAAAGAACAACTTTGTTGTTTGTTCAGCTGTAATGTGTTTGTTACAATGTATTAAAATACACATTTTGCTGAACCTATCCATAATAACATATAAATATTCATGAGCTTTTCTAGATTTAGGCAATCCCCCAACAAAGTCCATGGAAACACTTTCCCAAGGATGAGAAGTAACTGGTAGTGGAGTGTAAAACCCTAGTTTTCTATTGTTGGGCTTGCTTTTAGCACACATGGTACACCTTCTTACATACCTAGAAATTGTTTCATGCATTTTTGGCCAATAACAAAATCTTTGTAGCTATACAACTGTTTTACTTACACCAAAGTGACCTAATATTAGAGAAGTGTGTGCTTCTTGAATTATCTTTACTCTTTTTGTTTGGGGAACGCATAGCTTTCAAAAATGATACAAGAGTTGGTCCTTAACATGATAATCCTATTCTTCTACTTGTTTGCCATGAATTAAAGTTGCATATAAATCCTTAAAGTCTATATCTTCAGCATATTGTTCAATGTAGCTTTCATGCATTACTGAGTTGTGCTTACGTATAGTAGATGCATTTATTATTGGTATGGACAACATATCTGCAACTTTATTGTTTATGCCCTTTCCACATCTGATGACAAGATGAAGCTTTTGTAGAAAACCCATCAACCTATAGTGTCTTGATTGCTGCAACTTAGTTTGTGAGTGTAAATATTGAAGTGGTTGATGATTAGTATGTATAAATGTCCCTTTGCCCATTAGATAATGTTTCCACATTTTCAAACTTTGTACTAATGCATACAATTCTTTGTCATATGTGGGATAATCAACTACTGCAGAATTAAATGTCTCAAAATGATAACATATGGGTTTATTGTGTTGCATCAACACTGCTCCCATGGCATAGTCACTGGCATCGGTTTCAATCTCAAATGGTCTTTGAAGATTAGGGAATGCTAGTACTAGTGTTGTACTAATTCTTTATTTTAAGGTGTCGAAGACTTTCTGCTATTTGCCTCCCTATTGAAACACCTTGTTAAATCCTATTAAAGCATCTAAGGGAGCTGCAATCAAGGAAAAGTTAGCAATAAACTTTCTCCAATACTGTGCTTCTCCTAGGAAGCTTCTAATTTCTGTAGCAGATTTGGGTTTAGGATAGTTTATAATGACTGCAACCTTAGAGGGATCTATCTTCAACTCACCACCCCCTACAATATGACCCAAATAATTCAAAGATGTTTTGCAAAATTCACATTTTCTCTTTTCAAAACATCTAGAGTCTACTTTACATGCTTCAAATGTTCTTCCCATGTTTTACTAAACACAAGAATGTCATCTAGATATACAATGAAAAAATTATCAATAAAAGGCCTGAGTACATCATTCATTACTCTCATGGAAGTGGTAGGAGCATTAGTTAAGCCAAAAGGCATAACTAACTACTCATACAATCCCTGCATTGTTTTGAAAGTAGTCTTCCATGCATCTTGCTCTATGACTCTGACCTGATGGTAGCCACTATTCAAGTCCAACATGGAAAAGTAAACAACTTCTTTCAACTGATCTAATAGATCATCTACGAGAGGAAGGTGGTAGAGGGACTTACTCCCCTAGGGTTTTTTGGGTTGAAACCCTAGCATACTGAAAGTTATCTATTCAAAGAAACATGCATTCACACAGCCATTATGCTATTATAAGCAAATTCTATGATAAGGGTACGTACCTTTGGTCCTACGTTTGAGAAGACCTTTAGGGTCCAAACCCTTCTTGGAGTTCCCTTCTTCACTTTTGTCTTGCAAAACAAACAATTCAAAGAACACAGCAGTACATGGAAATTTTTTTATAAAGAAACCATCTTCATGTATAAAGAAAGGTAGTTAGTTATGAAATCCAAACAACTATTTACACATGGATTCTAAACATGAATATCATTAACATAAAGAAGATTCACTTCGGGAACCAAGACACGTGTTTCTTTTATTATAGACAAATAAAGTACATAAAAAGGAATATGTTCACCTAAGTCACCATCAGCAGGCTCCAAGCAAAGCTTCCTTCCGGATCCATTCCAGCCTCAAGCCTCTAACAAAACTCCTTCCATGACTCTCTCCATGATGTCATAAATGGTGGATGAACATCAACACACAAGGAAACAAAGGTTTCCTGCACAAAATGGGGGAAGTGCAGAAGGCACAAGGGACTTCAGACCTGGTCAAGGGAAGAATCTCAGCATAATAACCTTTCTCTCTATTCTCTCCTCCTTAGGCCTTCCCTTTGAGGTCTTTTTATACCATCTCAAAAGTAGTTTTTTAGTTAGGAGTTGGTTGGGAACAGTTGGGCCACGGGCACTAACAGGTGATCAGTAGGCAAAACCCGCGATCTTCGCCCGAAAAGAAGGAATTTTATATTTTTTTAAGTGTTTTAATACATACACGCGGGTTGGATATGTACAGACCCGCATATACACGCGTTTAACTCAGCGCAATGTCGCGTATAAGGAATAAAACACTGTTTTTTAAATTTTAGGACCAGGTCTGGAAGGAGGGGTTGCCCTAGGCCATGAGTACAGCATCACGAACCATAAGAGTGAGATTTGGAGCTATAACAGATGCCCCCTAATATATGAGGTCAGAAGGGGTACATGATGGCCGAAATATATTATGCGAGTACATGGAAAGGAAGTTTGTCAAAAACCGAGGAGGACTTCACCATAATTCAGCTTGCCAAGCCACCAAAGGAGATCAGAAAGAAACACTGTCTGAGGCAGGCATACCCATGCTCAGAAAAAGTAAAGCATGTTCGCATATCAAGTACAAGCGGATCCACTAAGTATACAAGTATAAATGACTGAAAGATACATAATGGATCATCTGATCATAATGAACAAGTACATGTCTGAATATCACATATAAGACTGTCAATGATGCTGAAAGATGCACTGGATCACTGATATCAAAGACTGATCCCAAAAGGTACCAACTGAACATGATGGAATAAGATGGTACTACACTGCAAACTCAGGTGCCAGCATATAGAATGTCGCCATGACTGACTGCAACATATAAAGTGGAGTGGTATCAACTAGCAGCAACAGGAGCAACTGTCAAGTGAACCAATGAATGCTGATACAACCTGAGGTCTTCACAGACCGCCGTGGTACATTTCTACACCATGGGAATAAATGATCTGAAGTCGACCATGTGAGAAATCGTTTGATTACCGGTCATTGATGTATACCGTTAACAAACGCGAGACTACTCACCGATAATGATAATGAGCGTCAAGGTACCCAGTACAATCTAACAAGTGTGAATAGATGAGCTGGATTCGAACACCTGTAAGAATCTATCGATCAGGAGACAATGATGGTTTCCCACTGTCGATAGCGAAGGATCTACGACTAATGACTGCAAACCCCAAGGTACTGCCAAATGGACTCTAGATCTTTGCCCCAGAGCAATGAGTCGGAGTGGATAGGGAAAGATCCACTAGAAGGAAGGCATTAAGGCATCCTCCATCAATCTAGTGCGAGTGTAACCCGTAGGCCAATAATGTGGAAGGAATCGGACGAAAAAGATGTAGTAACCCAACCGAAGTATGTTTCCGGCGTACACAAGATGTGGCTAGCGCACGGCAGAAACCCTCTGAACCAACCAATAATGAAAGCCGACACAGAGGCGAGGTATCCACCAATAGGGTCAAATGGAAACCAAGGTACTGCACGAATCCCAATGTGTGATAATGTAAGCTGATGTTGAACACAAGGGAAACCACTCAGTCAAAGACCCATGATATTGATTGATACTGAGCACAAGGTGACCTATCAATAATGAAAATAGGGCCAGGGTGCAGCTCTAGGCCTATCCTCAGAGCAAGATGTCGTCGTTGATAAGGACAAGACCCGCCAGCAAGAAGTCAATGGGGACCTTCTCAAACCGGCATGAGTAAAGGACCAATATAACTAATGTGATGATAGACATGACACTAACAACCAGGGATGGCCGACTGAAAAATGAGTCAAGAGACACCGCAGAGAGGCCGACTCAGGCTAACTTCCCTTGAACAAAAGCACGACTCAATGTGACTATCTGGTAGCATATGATGACTTTGTATAAGTTCGCCATGCAGGAGGCACGAACGAACCCTCCATATGATTGGAAGAGATAACCAATCGGGGGAGAAATGACTCAATAACAAGGTTATGGCATACCTAAGTCAAACTAAATCCCACCCATGTGGAGGAGACTTTTGTTTTGAGTGCTTTGTTCAAGGGCGACACGACTGACTCTAGCTGCCAACAATAAATGGAAATAATGTCTCGTTCCCGCTCTTTTTGGAATATTTAATTTTTTGTCTTTTTCTGTTAAGCCGGAAAAAGAATAAAAGAATGCTATGGTACAGTGGGAAGAACGAGTGTCGGTGAAACAGATGATCTAGTTCCTGGGAAAGGGATGTTCCTATGCTCAATGCAGGGAGGTGAAAACTGGTCAGTGACACTCAAAGGTATGTTCCTTCCATGGGTCAAGGTGTGTCAAGCTACAGAAGTCAAAGATATGCAAGGTTGATTTTGCAGACGTCATGGTCAAAAGTTGGCTTAAACACGAGTCCAAGTGAAGCCGGCTCCAGGCCAAAAGGTGCAAGTGGTCAACATGCAATGCAGTAGTACAACTCAACACAAAAGAGCCTCTAGGGTATAAGGCCAGAACAAAGCAGAGAAGCTAACAGGAATGAGTCTTCAACGCTTAAGTCATGGCGGGACTACAGAGGACTCCCGAGCCTACTCAAATCAGAGCAGCATGGGCAACAAATGTCAGTGAGGTGCTAACTAGGATGCCCATGTAAAGGATGGCTCTACCATCGTGTCATGATTTAAAGAATCGGCGAGTGAAGATGGATTGCGAACCATAACACGATGGGATCGACCCTATGGCAGATGTATCAGTCAAATGGAGGCTAGTATGCATAATGCAACGGAAAAATGGTGTTCCTAACCTATATGCCAGTGAGAACACGATACCTTCCATGACGGGTCAACAGTCATGGAACCGTCTCGAACTGTCAAAAACGTCCAAAATGTCCTGAAAAATAAACCAATCTCGACATTCCAAGCTCCCAAGTTAAAAGTCACATGAGGCCAAACAAAATAAAATTTTGAAAAAATTTTGCATTTTCAAAAGTTATAAAAAGCATTTTGGACTCACCATTTTTACCATTTGAGTTTGAGAGAAAAAGATTTGGAGCAAAAGGAGCAAACTTCCCACAGCTAGATTCAACCGTTCAAATTCGTCGAATACCTCCAGGTAACCCTTATACTTAGCTTGCAATTGATTGTGACAGGTTTTAAGATTTATGATTGATGTTTCACCGTTGAACCTTTTGTCAAAAATTCGCCCGCGGCGTATACGTGGGTTGGTAATATTGAACCCGCGTATATGCGAGCCCTATGCTATTGTGTGCACAGGGACCCACGTATACGTTGCGAATCATTTTTAAACAAAAACTAACGGTTTAAACTCGATTTTTTCTCAGGATGCCTATCACGTGGCATGAGAGAGAACATGCAGCGGTAGAAAATGAAGTTATGAACAGTCCAGAAGCATTAGATGCACTCCGGGGATGCAGTTTGCTTAAATTTTTCAAATTGCCAAATATGAAAGCGAACACGCGATTGCTTGAGATGCTCATTGATTATTGGGATGTCGATGAGGAAGCTTTTATGATCGATCAGATGCCGCTCAGGGTAGAAGTGGAGGAAATCTATTTTATCACGGGCCTTTCCTGAAGGGGAGAGGTAGTACAGTCCCGAGGCAGGACACGGAGTAGTCTCTCGATAGAGAACTATGTACATATATACTGCCCTGGACATCCCAAGAAGGTTGGGAGCCAGATTTCCATCACACATGTGGCGAGTTTGTCACTTAGGATAATCCTGTTCACCATGGCTCGGGTGAACGGATCATCCTCTCTGCATCAAGCATCACGGCAAAACATGAGCGTGGCAGTTGATTGTCTCACTACTGTGTTTGACTGGTGTACTCCTCTTTTGGCCAACATGAAGAGCCAGCTCACTTCTATCAGGAGGGGTCAGACTAAAAACATTGGATATGGGAGCATCTTGTGTACTTTCTTTTTCGAGAAGATTCCCGCACTCCGCCCTAGGGTAGCAGTTTCCATCAGCACCACACGTGATCCACGCATGGGTCGGTGGGCTGATCTGATGAAACGTTTGGGGGGCGGGGAGGTCTCAAGGACTGCCTTCGACGATGACTTCTTCACCTGGTGGGATCAGCAGATCATTGCCGTGGATGACTACCCCTATGCTGGACTGGATTTCCGAGGAGATCCTGATTTAGCGTTACCACCGAATGCAGCATGGGGCGAGATCGGTAAGATTTTTGATTTTATGATTTTTTTGGATTTTTTAAATATAATGATGAATTTTGAAAAATATTTTTTTTTGATGAGATTCAAATGACTGATATGATGATCATGTTCCAGACATTGGGCCTGTATGACCAGATGGATTCCCGCTGCATGGACAGCGTGGCTGAGGAGCCGAAGAGGCGGCTGCTGATTCAGAGCGGACTCTAAACAACGTCCAGCGACACTTGGCGAGACTGAGCTACCGAGTACCGATGGCCGTCATAGAGGACCTTCCTGAGGATATGCAGCGTCATGTGGTTGGCATGCCACGTGACTGGGTTCGCATTTTTCAGCGTGTGGCCAATGATATAGTTACATACTTAGATGCTCATCCTGAGCCGAGGCATTAGATATGTCGGACACGATTATGGGCATTTGAGTCCCAATTTTGTATATTTTTTGGACACGCATATGTACACCCGAGACGTTTTATGATATATATATATATATATATATATATACAGTTTAACTTTATGATGCTTGATTTTATTATGATGAATGATTGATGTGCCAGTCTAATGCCTGATTAGCGATAGAATCAGCTAACCAATTATGAGATCTTGGAATGTGAAAATAATTAATATAAGTAAACGATCTTTGCAACAACCTCACTCTTAGATACTGGCGATATAAAGATGGATCCCGTACCCGATAAATGTTATTTAATCGAGTCACTATCAATTGAGAATCAAGATACACTACCAACGAGTCGATCCCATGAGAGATTGCCTCGGATAATAAATTAATAACAGCAGTATACTCGGCCATATTGTTTGAAGCAGGACCGATACACACACCTCTTGATGCCATCAATTGACTAGTTGGATAATAAAGTACCCAAGCTGTGGAAGCAAGATTCCGAGTGTGCCGACTAGCACCATCGGCGAACCCAAAATAGACCAAATCATCCATCAACACCTGCCACAGCAGACAAAAAGTGCTGATATCAGAAAACTCTCGATGATATATGTAAAAATATACATAAAATACAAAGAAGCCATTGCCTGGTCAAAACTAAGCAAAGTACTTCTTTAGGTAGAGCCCGTTTCGGGGCTCCGCCAGCTTGTTTCCCTCGAAATCAATTAACTCATACGATCCTTTTTCTAAAAGTCGTTTAATAATGAAAGGACTATACCACATAGGCTTAAATTTTCCTGCCCACAAGGCATCCTTATCTTGGTCGTAGACCAAGACAAGGTCACCTTCAGAAAAGAGTCGAGGACGGACAGACTTATCGTACTGTGTTTTAACTCTTTTCTTATGGGCCTCATTCATCGTGGCGGCATCTCAATGCTGCTCATTGAGATGTTCCAAGTGAACTAGGCGCTCTTCGAGACTCAAAGTCTCAGGAAGAAGCTCAATAGCCAACTTAAGAGATGGAATTTCACATTCGACTGGAAAGATAGATTCCATCCCATAAACCAACTGAAAAGGAGTAAAACCAGTAGCCATTTTGACGGAGGTTCGGTATGCCCAAAGAGCTGAATACAACATAATGTGCCAATTGGACCGATTTTTATCAATTGTCCGTTGGAGTATCGTCTTAAGAGTTTTATTGACCACCTCGACCTATCCATTGGCCTGAGGATAATAAGGGGACGAATGCTCCTGACGAAAACCTAATTTAAGAGCCAATTCGGACATTAGTTGATTCTGGAAATGACTGCCATGGTCAGTGACAATCTCTCTTGGGATACTGAATCTTGAGATAACCTGATTGAAAAGAAACAAAGCTGCCGTGTCACTATCGTTCTTATAAGTAGGCATGGCCTCAGCCCACTTCGTAAAGTAGTCTACAGCCACGATAATGTACTTGTGATTTGCCGCTGAAGGCGGATTACAAGTTGTAAAATCAATACCCCACTTAGTAAAGGGACCGACGGTGACAACGGGAAAAAGGGGAGCTGGATGTGCATGCATCTTGCGAGTAAAAATTTGACACGGGTGACAGCGTTTTACCGCTTCCACACAGTCCTTAAAGAGTGAAGGCCAAAAATAGCCGGCACGTAAGATGCGCTGGGCTGTAGCAAGCCCTGATAGATGACCACCACAAGCTCCACTATGGCAGTCATTGAGCACAGACTCTGCTTCCTCTAAGGTTAAACAGCGCCGGAGGATTGAATCAACCCCTCGACGGTATAATGTGTCACCAATGATAACATAGTTTTTAGCTAGGTGATGTAATTTTCGACGTTCATCCTTGGAGAAAGTAGGGGGAAACTTTGAAGTCTGGAGATAAACAATGATATCTCCGTAACAAGGGTCGAGTGAAGAGATGAGGAATAAATGTTCATTGGGAAAAATTTCCTCATACACAGTACCCTCTCCGCAAGGAAGCTCAGAAATTAGCTCCGCGAAAACCATGGATTTCTTAGACTTGGCAGACAAGAACTCGAGATCGAATTCTTGCAAAATGACTATCCATCTATTATATTTGCCCCCAATCACTCACCTACTGAGGACAAATTAAAATGGATTGACCGCCGCTAAGACAAAAGTTTTGCATAGCAAAATATAATGACGGAGCCTCTGGACAGCATGGACAGCTGCCAAGGCCAACTTCTCAACCAGAGAATAGCGGAGTTCATGACCTATTAAGCCTCGGCTCAAATAATAAATCACGTGCTCGGCAAGAGCATCGTCCTCCTGAACTAGAACCATACCAATGGTTGATTCTGCTGCAGCGAGATATAAAAGGAAGTCTCTACTATAATCCGGTGGACTCAAAAGCGGGGCAGAGACTAATGCCTTTTTCAAAGCATCAAACGACCGCTGCGCAAAGTCGTCCCACACAAATGGAACTCTTTTCCGTAGCAAACGAATGAACCCTTTAGTGATCTCGGCATAGTTTGCTATAAACCATCTTAAGAAATTAGCTTTCCTGGTGGGCTCCAGTATTGTAGCAATAATGCTACAACTCCTGGAGCTTCCTTCTCTAATTTTATCAACCCGGTAGTTCGTAACAAACTTGGAAGCGACGGTGCTGTATGCACAAGTACTAGCTCTTGTCGCAGCTGTCACTTGGTCAGCTGGCACAAGTCCACTAGGGCTCAAGCCAACTTCGATATGTTCTCAGAAGAAGCTTTTTAAGTGATGAACGAAAGCTATCTCAAAGGAAATTAACCTACTTTGCAAGAATGAACTGAAAACCAACAAAACATGGAAACCCTAGTAAACCCTAATTTGACCAGCTTAATCCTTACAATGCAACGGTGGGAATGAAACTTCTAAAAATGATGCCATTACTTCTAGTGAGATGAGATGCATGAGTCTAAACTACTTTCATCTGAAGAGAACATGTTTTTGTATTTTTGCTCAAGTGGTTGGAGTTATTATGACTGTGCTTCTTACTGGGTCTTGACTGTGCAAGGGTAGTTCGAGGGGAGGAAAGCTTGGAAAAGGTTAGGAGGACTCTGAGAGGGTCCAGAGGATCCCTAACATCATTCCACAGAAGTTCACAACCTTCGGATGCCTAGCAACCGTGTTTGCAAGCTTCTATAGGATGTCTGCAGGGGATCCTACAGGAAGCTTGGGATTTCTACAGGAAGTCTGCTAACTTCTACAGGATGTTCTGCAATCGGAGTTTTGGGTGATGGAGGAGTGAATGAGCTGTATGGGTGGATGGGTAGGATGAGAGGGGAGCTTGTGATGGCTTATGGACAGAGAGATGAGATGGAGAGGGGGTGTGTAAAGCTGGTTGGTTGATAGGAGGGTAGAGGCAATGGAAGGACGAAAAGATAAAACAACGTGGATAATAGAAGAGTTAGTGGGCAAATGATCGAGCTGGGAGGTAAGGAGATGGCTTAGGCATGGCTGAGAAGGATAAGGAAGTGATAGAGTGGTGTTGTGTAGTGTAAATGAAACAAATCACCTCTGTCTTGCACAAAACCGAGAATTCATCAACCTATTCTAACTCTTTTATTAAAAACCAAAGAACAGCAATGTAAGTTAAGAGAGAAATCATGCATGGTGCTGAAACAAAGAGTTATTGCTCAAGATCTAAATGCATGGACACTTCTACAACTGAAATTATTGCGTTAAAGCTTGCATGAACATATAAAACAGTGTTTTCGGTGGTTGGCACGGTCTGCACTCCCAATCTCTAAACAGAGGTGGTAGTGAGTGTAGAATCAACCTTTTCTTGGAACTCTGATGAATCCTAATCCTCCTACTCTAATCTAAACTGCTGAAAGCACTTTATCCATAAAACTAACCTACTTAACCACATCAAGAAATTCGAATCAGCAAACTGTGTTTCCTAAGTGCATGTAAAGGACAAGAAATATGATGCTGAAGAGAATACAAGTAACAATACAAAGAAAGGAGGCCTATTGCTCTCAGGTTGGGCCCAAACCTGAGAGTTATAGCTCCTCTAAGAACTCAGAATTGAACTCAAATCTGCCTGCCTTTTATTAAAAGATCATAATCATAAGTCTGACAACATGCCAAAAATGGCTTACAAAGAGCAAAACAGAGCTATAGCTTGTGATCCAAAATCTGCAACAAAGGTTCAAAAGTTTTTTATCGAAGGCTACAGCCTCAATATTTATACATTATGAGGGCCAAGCTAGCCTCCTAAATTAGTGGGCCTTGGCTGTCCAACTAAAAGTAAACTGCTGTTCTTGTAGAATCCGTTGGCTGCCTTCTAGCTCGATGGTGATAGCTGTTGGGGCTCGGAGTTGGGGTGGAGATCACGAGGAAGGTCATTCAAGGCTGTGGACAACCTTCCTACAAACCCGCAATGCCACCTTGGCTGTCTCCTTGCCTCCATCTACGTGGTTTTGCTCCATTTAATGTCAAAAAGACCTAAAATAAACATGTATTAGCCACATAGGCGTAATGACAGCCCTCCTTCCTACAAATAACATGAATATACTAAGAAATGATGCATGAGTGATAAAAAATGAAGGGTTGAGCAAGGTAAGTAGGCCAAATGAGCCCAAAATGTTACCAAAATTTGGGGCTCATCATCACCCCCAGCTAAAATATTTTCTCATCCTTGAGCAACTAGTCCAACTCTTCATCCTTCATTGCCTTTATTGCCACCCTTACATCCCAAGCCTCTGTAGTAGTGTCCTCCTTGTTGATATGAAACCCAGCCTTTCTGTTCACCTCTTCCCACTGTTCATTATCATCCTTCTCTGTGCTGCCTTCCATTAATCCTAGCAGCAGTGGTGGGCTTAGTTTTAGGCCAATCCAGCTAGCCTGGAGGTTTTGCATGGATTTCTTATAGAGGGCCACCCGTGCTAGTGCTTCTCTCATCCGAGTTGGGGTATGATATTCTCTAATTTTCAGACTGTGGGCCAAGGTATTCCATCTGCGGTCGCAAGCTTGGACAGCGTTGTCTCCTAACAGTCTCTCCATGTCCTCAAAATGCGCTATGGCTTGGGCCTGTTGATCCATATATCTCAATGAAGCTTGAGGGTCAGTGGACAAGTGTTGGTGTGCCGAGATTAGTGCAACTGGATCCCCTGGTTCTGGTCTAATTAGCAATGGCTCATTCAGTTCCTGGATCATGACCGCTTTGGCTTCTGCTGCTCTTTTGTCCTCATGGTTCAACCATGAGGCAAATGCCATTAATTGCATATCTCCCAAGGCCGTATTGGGATCCTATGAAACTACATTAGGCAGGGCCAAATTATGGAGGTAGAACTCCGCTAATTTGGCCTTATCCTCTGATGAACTAGTACTGCATACTTTAGTGAACTGCTGTTGGTCTTGGAGCTGAGAGATACCTCTTTCCGCCAAGGTATTGATTTGAAACTGCAGCCATTGGTCTTTCAAGTATAGGCCATAGGATTTGGCCAGCGGTCTGCATTGTATAGCATCCATGGCCCAACTGGCCATGCAGGCCAATTGTGCCTCTTTCTGCTGCAGTTGTTGTCTGAGAGCTTGCACCTCAATTTGTGCTTGCTGTTCTGCTTCCTGTAGATGTGTGGTTGGCTCCCCAAGACCGGTGTGCAGTTCCTTTTTGCCTTGTTGTTCTGCTGTGGTGTCATTGGAGGGTGTAGCTGTCCTTGTCCTCAGCTCCTGTAGCTGCAATCTCAGCTTTTGGTTTTCTTCCTGTAGGAACACTCGTTGGCAATTTGCCACGTGTTTAGCCATGGATAATTCACTTCTGGCCTCCTTGAGCTGCTCCTGCAAGGGACCTATGTCCGCCACACCCTTTGACTTGGCTATTTTCATCCACGTGTGTGTATGGACTCTTTCTTCCTCCAATGCAAAAAACAGTGGCACAGTAAATTTCTGAGGTATAATTTTGCCAGCCTCTAAAAAGTTGTAATATGAACTTAGACTTGGCTGAGGGCTGGGCTCTGGTATCTGCTCTTTCTCCACTTCTTTTGGTGGCTCTACTTCGCCCTCCCTCGGTGGTGATGAGGGTGCTTCTCCTTCCATTCTCTCAGTTTCTTTAAGCCTGGCTAAGGTTTCCTATAGAGCATCCTCAGCATCCTGTAGCCGAGCTTTTGTAGTCAATTGGTCTAACCTTTCTTTCCAAGTAGTTTTCTTCGGGCTCCCCCTCTCATAGGTGACTGATATCCTCGAGGGGGACCTCTCCTTGGGCGAAGTAGGGGCATCTTCGATAATGATTGGGCTGCTGGACGGAGGCTGTGGCTTGCCCATCTTTATTCTTACACTTCTTCTAGCTTTAAAATATAGAGGGGTCTCCCTCTTTCTCTTCTCCTTGGGCTTAGGAGGTGTGCTGAGGGTGGCCAGCACAGCTGCTGCTTCCCTTGCAAGAATGTCAGCTTTCTTCTCCTTGGGTTTCGCTTTTTCAGGGCTTCCTGTAGAAGACCCTGTTTTAGTTAATTTCAGGATTCCTGTAGAAGACCCTTTTTCAGTTAATTTCGGGCTTCCTGTAGAAGCCGGTTTCTGTTTTCCTGTAGAAACAGGTGTCACCGCTTTGGTTTGTTTTTCTGCATGAGTTTTACTTTTTGACTTGGTTGTGGTTGCTGTCGAGGCACTTTTGCTGATGTGGACCTTCTCAACCTTGTCCACTCAGCTTTGCAATCTTTTCTCTCTTGCCGTCAAAATGGGTGTGTCATCCTTCTCTTTGGCACCCTTTTTCTCTTGTTTCTTCTCTTGCTTTTTCTTCTGCTCCGTCGTCGTGGTCTTCTGGCCTTTTTCTTTCTTCCCTGCGGGCACTGACTCTTTCTCCTCACTGCTAGATGAACCGAGCTCTTCGGTCAGCATCTTTATATCACCATCCTTGGTCAAATTTCTGAATTCTTCCCATGAGAGAGGAACCTTGTATGTGTGGAGCGCATCCTCCACGAGGAGTTTGATGAGTCCATGGTGGGCTACCTGGTCCGGTGTGCCTTCTTTCAACTTGGTGGCACACTCAATCAGAGACTATAGTAGAAAGTAGGGGAGACTGAGTTTGTTTTCTATAGGTAGGTCCATCTGGTGCCTTAATTCCGTGAGTAACCGAAAATGGTACCCATAGACAATACTAAAATGACCTTCGCAGGTGATGTACTTCAGAATCTGCAAGCTAACTTCACTCCACAGTGGCAGTAAACTAGTTCTACGAACCCCATTTTTATCTTCTAAGAATTCCTCCTCTGGTGGAAAGAATTCTTTCTTAGCCTGTTGGCCCAATTTTCTTTCTTCTTTATCCCATGGTAATCCCATTGGGAGCTCAGTAACATGGCTGATGAATTGTGGGGTGAGTCTGAGACTCAAACCCCTGAAGTTAACAGTGGCCAATGTTTTGGATTTTGGCCTCAGAGCTTGCAAAAACTCTTCTGCCACCTCGTCGTCATAGCCCTGCAATTTGTCACAGAATGATATCCATTGCACTCACGTGAAGAGCTCCACCACCTCAGGATTTTCTCTTAGCTTTGTGGAGTCGGTTGGTTCCCTTCTGATGAACCCACCCGGCATGGTGAAAAACTGCTGCGTTAGCTGGAGGTGGCGAATGCAGAAGAAAATTGGCCTACTGGGACAGAGCGTAGAATTACACCTCTATCATGCATACAATTCACGAAGCTTATCCCCCGAGGACCTTAACACAGCTTAATTATAGTGACATCCTGTAGGACGACAATTCATGCGACGGCAGACAATATTTGCAAAAATTTTCTACGACCAGACTGTAGACATCGATTCCGCCACCCTCAAAACCAATTGCATGGAGAGTTCAGGCTTACCTTTTGAATCCGCCACCTTTTGACGTGAGGACCCAATTTCCTGTAGAAACATCTTTCCTGTAGAAGCAGCGCATGAATTCCGGAGGATACTGCAGTGGGTCTGCGCTCTCTGTGCTGCTTAACAGGCGTTCGAACGGTGAAAGACTTGGAGTGTCGAGCTGCAGAGGGATCCGAATGATCACTCGAGTTTCAAACGGTGAATGATAAATGCGTGGGGTGGCAATCTAGCCGATTAGATTTGAATTTGGCAGAATCCGTGGCACGGGGGTGAGCTGTCCCTGCCGGACCGTTGGACAACGTCACTCCATCATTCGTCTGCGAGTTCCCTTACTGCCACATCATTCCCTGCAGATCCGCCGCCGTCACTTCTGTTAAAACTCGTTTCTCTGCGACTGGATGGCTCTCACGTGTGCACTGCCCGTTCCTTTTTCCACGGCCACCATTCCACACATCCGACTAGACCAGCTGACTGGTCGACGTGGCCAGTCGATTGGCCATACAACCGCTCAACCCATTCACTTCACACTTTGCAAACATTTTCAAAGTAAAATTCATGCAATTCGACGGAAGAAAGGGTCGAGGCACTTACCTGTGCGGCCGCAACACGATGTTCCAGGCTCTTGGACAATGATGAGTCAATTTGTTTGCTGCTGCTTGATTGCACAGGTTCAGAGGTTCATATTCACAGGCCGTCGATGATGAATCTTATGATGCGGCTGCATGTGCCTGCGTTTTCATTGCATGTGGCAAGCACTTTGAATGGTGTACACTCTAGCGGGCTTAACTGTTACGGGACTCCTGCAGGATGTCCTGTAGCAGTTTTTCCTCCTCGGGTGCATGCTGCACGACGAAGGCAGTGGCCTCACGATCACTCTCATAGAGCTCATGGATGGCTGGGATGGATATGGTATGACATCTCAGCGTTTTTTCATTTTCAAAAATTGCTTTCTCTTGATACTCAATGATCTGCTTTGATGGTGTAGGTATCTTCATTGCATGTCGACAGGGGTAGTAGAAAGAGGTGACAACAGTGTGTAAGGGTGAAAATAGTAGCTTGCATGCATCCAAACCGATCCTTGGTCGTTAGATCTCCTCATACAATGATTTTTGGGCCGTCCCGAACTTCTACAGGAAGGTTCCTGTAGAAATACAGAACTTCCTGTAGAAAGTTTGCACCTTCCTGTAGAAAGTCTGCACCTTCTTGTAGAAAGTCTGCATCTTCCTATAGAAGACTTAAGCTGTGATGAAATCATGCCCATACCTTCGAGAAGATGAGTATTCTTGGAGGAGGCGCTGGTGAGGTCTCCTGGCAGCATAATAAGGATCCTTGACTTTGAGTTGAGAGACCTCCTCTCCTTCATAGAACACCTGCAACCTGCATGCATTTCCACATTATAAACTTGTTGTCCCTGTCTTCTTTTTCTTATTGTTTTTTTTCTTTTTTTTTCTCTTTCCTCTTTTTTTTTTTTGAAAGATAACAGGGGTGCCTCAATGAGGTTTTCACCCTTTCCATCTGCCTTAATCGCCTCAGAGAGGTTTTCACTCAAGGATCTTTTTTCAAATCTCTTTTTTTTTTGAAAGACAATAGGGGCGCCTCAATGAGGTTTTCACCCCTACCACCTGCCTTGGGAGCCTCAGAAAGGTTTTCACCCAAGGATCTTTATTACCTTTTTTTTTTTTTAGATCTTTCAGGGTATGCCCAAAGCAGAGGCAGAACCCTTCTCTATGACCAACACTGACTTCTCCACAGTTTTGATGAATTCTTGTCTTGAGAGAGGTTTCCTGTAGATCTTCAGTCGATGCCCATTGACAAGCATGGGGATGGCCTCCTCATCAATGGTCCGAATAAGAACAGATCCATTGTCATGACATTTTTCCACTGCATATGGTCCCAGCCATCTGGTTCTCAGCTTCCCCTTGAAATCTTTATGCCTGGAGTCATACAACAGTGCCCAATCTCCTGGCTGGAATTGCTTGTCATTGAGGTGTTGGTCATGCCACACCTTTCTCTGAAGTTGAACCACTTCTGAGTGAAGGAGGGCCTGCATCCGGTGCTCGTCCAGTCCATTCAGCTGCAATAACCTTTCTTGTTGTGCATGGCTGAGATCTATGTCCAGCTGAGCTGCCATCCTCAAAGTGTTGTATTCAAATTCAATGGACAGCAAAGCTTTCTTCCCATAGACCAGCTCATAAGGTGTGAAGCTGGTGGTGGTCTTCCAGGTGGTGTTGTAAGCCCATGTGGCCTCAACCAGGCGATCTGCCCAATCTTTCCTACTGCTGCTCACCACCTTAGTCAAAATCCCTTCCAATGCTCTGTTGGTGACTTCCACTTGCCCATTTGCCTGTGGATGATAGGGGGTGGAAGTCCTATGCTTGATTTTGTGATGAGCTAGTAGGTCTTCAATTAAGTTGGATGTGAATTGGCTTCCTTGATCAGTGACCAGCTCTCTTGGGTAGCCAAATTTGTAGAAGATGTTTTCTCTTAAGAACTCAGCCACCTTTTCTTCTGTTGCTGCTTTGATTGCCTTAGTTTCTGCCCACTTTGTCAGGTAGTCAGTGCACACAATGATGTAAGACCTTTGCCTCGAAGGAGGGTTGATTGGACCCACAAAGTCCATACCCCACTTCTCAAATGGCTCAAGAGTCACTTGAGGTTGGAGAGGCATCTCATCCCTTTGAGTCGGTTTCCCCATTCTTTAGCATCGGTCACATTGGCTGATATACCTTCTGACATCTTGATGAAGTGTGGGCCAATAGTAGCCTGCCTGTAGGATTTTGAAGGCAGTCCTCTTTGCTGCAAAATGTCCTCCACAAGGCCCATCGTGACAGGTGAGGAGGATATCAAAGACTTCCTCCTCCCATACACAATGCCTTAAGATCTGATCAGGGCCAAGCTTGAACAGGTTGCCCCCGATCCAAGTAAATGAGGCACTTTTTCTGATGATTCTGCTCTTCTCTCTTGAAGATAGGTGCGGAGGGAACTGTGCTGAAACAAGGTAGTTTGCTATATCAGCAAACCATGGAGAGAGTACTGAGATAGCAAACAGATGTTCATCGGGCATCTGGTCATCCACTATTCCATCCTCATCTGCAGACAAATCCAATCTAGATAAAAAGTCAGCAACAACATTTTCTTTACCTTGTTCATCAACAATGGTCAAATCAAACTGCTGCAACAAAAGTAACCATCTAATAATACGAGCATTCACATCTGGTTTATTCATTAAATATCTAATTGCAGCATGATCCGTATGTACAAAGGTTTGATAGCCAGTGATATAATGTCGGAACTTGTTCAGTGCATGGACCACAGCCAAGAATTCTTTCTCGGTTACAGTGTAATTCAGTTCAGCTTTGGATAAGTTTTTGCTAACAAAGTAAATGGCATATGGAAGTTTTTGTTCAAATTTTCCTAAAGCTGCCCCTATGGCTTTGTTCGAGGCATCAGTGTGGATGTGGAAAGGTAGGGCCCAGTTTGGACCTCTCAAGATTGGGGCCGACACCAACTTGTCCTTTAATTCATTCAAAGCCCTCTGACAATCGTCAGTCCATTTAAACTCCACATCTTTTGCCAACAGGCCAAACAATGGTGAGGCTAGCTTGCTAAAGTCTTTAATGAATCTCCTGTAATACCCTGCTAATCCTAAGAAACTCTGAACATCCCTTACCTTTTGGGGAGGTGGAACCCTCTTGATGAGAGCAATTTTGTTAGGATCCACTTGTAACCCTTGGCAAGAAATGGTATGGCCTAGCACGGTCCCTTCAGTCATCAAGAATTCACATTTTTCAGGACTAAGGGACAGGTTCATCTCAATGCATTTGGTTAGGACTTTTCCCAGATTGGACAATGCTTCCTGGAAGTTGGACCCATAAGGAGTGAAGTCATCCATATAGATTTCCATCGCATCATGGACCAGCTCCGAGAAGATGCTCAAGACAGCTCTCTGGAAGGTAGCAGGAGCATTGCATAGCCCAAAGGGAAGAACTCGGTAAGCAAAGGTACCCCAAGGACAAGTGAAGGTGGTCTTATCTTGGTCTTCCGGGCTGATTTGGATTTGGTTGTACCCGCTAAACCCATCTAGGAAAGAGAAGAACTTCTTTCCTGCCAGTCCATCCAACACTTGATCTATGAAAGGTAGAGGGAAATGGTCTTTCTTGGTAGCTTTGTTCAGTTCTCGGTAGTCCACACAGATTCTCCACTTCCCATTTTCTTGGGAACCAACACCAGAGGGGACACCCATTCACTATCTGAGATGGGGTAAATGAATCCGACATCCAACAGTTTTTGCAATTCTTCCTTGACAATGTCCTTAAGGGCTGGATTCATTCTCCTCTGGGGTTGCCTAACCGGTTTACAATCCTCTTTGATGTATATGTGATGGGTACAGACCGAAGGATGGACTCCTTTCATCTCCTTATAGCTCCAAGCAAAAGCATCTAGATGACTGGCCAACAGGCTACACAGCTCCTTTTCCTGGGAAGGAGATAGGGAGGAGCTGATCTTTAACATTCTCTCAGGGCCGAACTCCACATTCTTGACTCTGGGAGTGACAGGGTTGGCTACACAAAGGTCCACTAAGGTGCTGGCTTGGGCATCCTCCACCAATTTCTCTAAGGATAGTGCACTGGGAGGTGGATTCTGGATCAAGGTCTCAATCAAGTCATCCTCGGTTGGGGGGTCTCTTCTAGTGGTGTCTAGGGTGCACAAAGGTGTTGAGTACACCTCATCCTCTTCTCCTTCCTCCAACCAAAGTGGTAAGTCATGCTCTAAGGAGGGTTGGGCAGGAGGGTATAGGACTAGCTGCTTGGACATAGGACCATTTTTGATGGTCATGTTTCCTGCATGGCAACTTATGTAAGCATCTGCAGTGGCTAACCAAGGCCTTCCCAAAATAAGAGGATATCCAGTAAGCTTTGCCTTTGGTTGCAGAACCAAGAAATCTGCAGGGTATTCCCAAGAGTCGACAGAGACCAAGACATCCTCCACAATCCCTTCGGGAGTCACGGTGGAGCGATCTGCTAGTTGCAGGACTGTCGAGGTCTTCCTCAAGGAACCCTGAAGATTGAGTTTGAGCATGGTATCCCTGGTCATCACATTAATGGCAGCCCCCAGATCAATCAAGGTGTGCGGTATGATGGTGCCATTGATGTGGACATCTACTACAGGACTCCCAGGATCTAGATACTTTGGGCAGATGACTTGTCCTAACATAAGGTCAGACAGTTGTCCTAAGACATTGATGGTTGAAGCATCTCTCTTTCGCCTGCCTGGGTGTTTGAAACACTTTTCCTTAACCAGTTTGTTGTATATTGGCACATCCTTGATGGCTTGGAGAAGTGGTATTTTCACACACAACTGCTTGAGCTCTCCCAGAAGCTCATCCTCCTCTGGGTTGGGTTGTGTGGTGGCTGTTAGTCTCTCAGGAAAGGGTGGAATAGCCTTTGGTTCACTTTCCTGTTTGTCTTCCTCGTCCTCTAGGGGAGGAGGTTGGCGATCCGGAAGAGTCTTTCCAAATCAAAGATTGATCTCCTGGATCTCCATAGCATAGGTAGGGCATGATGTTTCCCCAGTGTATACCTGCTGGGCCTGTCTATTGTTGGGGTTCAGGTTCGGTTGAGCAGGCATTTGAGGTTGCCTTGGAGGAGCAGGAGGTAATGGTTGAGGTTGAATTGGTGGTGGAGGCAAAATGGCGGGAGGAGTGTTGTACTGGGGCCTCCACCCCGACTGAGGTGCATTCCACTGAGGCTGTGGCTGGGCATGTGAGTGATATGAATGAGTAGTGGGCTGAGTAGGGTACTGAGGTGGATAAGACCATGGAGGAGGCATAGACCAGGAAGGATGAGCAGGGGGACCCCAGGAAGGCATAGGAGTAGATTGGTTGGGGCTGTAATAAGCTTGGGGTGCCCCTTGCATCCCCTGCTGGTAAGGTCTAGGTCCTTGTGGCCTCCTTTGGTTGAGGAAATAGAGAGGTTCAGTGGGGGCTTCTGTCCCTTGGTACATGGCTTTAAGCCCAGGTAAGGTTGGACATTGATTTGTGGGATGGTCCTCCTCACAAACGAAACACACTTCAACCGAATGCAATGGGAACTCGTTCTTAGGGTGTCTCCTTGTACATCTAGGGCAGAAGATAGCCAAGGCCCTCTCAGCTTCTTCCTTCTTCTGCTGGATCCTGAATGTGTCAAGTTGCATGGCAATGGTCTGTCTCACCTCACTCTTGAGGTCTTCTAATTGATTTGCAAACTCATGTTTGGAGAAAGGAATACCAGCTGAGAGGAGGTTTCCTCTACCTCGTTTCCGGGCTGCCCTAGAGTGGTTTCTAAACACAGTCTTGATGTCCTCATAAGGCAGTTGGTAAATATCTCCTCCAGCTAACATGTGAAAGGTATCTAAGAGGTCTTCAGGGACTCCTCGGAGCAGGACCAACTTGAGGGATTCAGGGTCAAGTGTGAACCTGGCCCATTTATAGCTAAGTTGGAACCTTTCCTCATAATCCTATAAGGACTCATCATTTCCCATGGTCATCCGAAAGATTTCTCCCTTGGTTTCCTTGGACCTACAGTAGTCCCGGTACTTGGTATTGAAAGCTTGCTGCATCTGAGCCCAAGTGGTGATACTATTCCCAGGTAAGCCCATGAACCAGCGTAATGCTGCATCCTTAAGAGTTGAAGGGAAGAGTTTCAGCTTCTGCTCATCTTCAGTATAGTCATAGGTTCGACAAAGGACATCAAACTCAAACAGGAAGGTATCAGGATCTTCAGTAGTTAGTCCATGGAAGTGAGGTAAAGCGGAGGGGCTAATGTTCTTCATTTTCATGTCTCCATTGGTTTCTCGGATGGGGAAGGCACCTTCTATTCTCTCATCTTCTCCTTTATTGTCAGCCATAGCTTCAGATGGGATGGTCTCTAATTCTTCTTCTGCTATAGGATCTTCGTATATCTCAGGAGGTTCACCTATAGGTTCTTCTAGATCACTGTCACCGAAGAAGAGAGAAGGGTGACTCAGTGATGTGGTGGGGGTGTTGGGTAAGAATTTGCCTGTTTTATCTCGATTCCTACGAGGCATGAAATGGAAAGAATTTTTTGATTGCTTTTGTTTTTTTCCTTTTGGTACCTGCAAAACTGAAATAGGTTGATCTACAACTAACTATCTTGCTGAAATAAAAATGCAGAATTGAAATGAAAGCAGGAAAGAACTAATCTACTTTGCTCAAATGGAATTACAGGAATGGAAATGCTAGTCTACGCTTGCAGAATTGAAATGCTAATCTACGCTTGCAAAATTGAAATTGCGGAATTGAAATGCTAATCTATGAAAGCAGGAAATGTCTATGCTACTTTTGCAAAATGGTAATGAAATAAACTACTTGGCAGAAGGCGAGAGTAGGAAAATAGAAGAAAAGCAACGATTACTAATACTCTAACGCTTCCCCGGCAACGGTGCCAAAAAGATGGTGGGCTCCAGTATTGTAGCAATAATGCTACAACTCCTGGAGCTTCCTTCTGTAATTTTATCAACCCGGTAGTTCATAACAAACTTGGAAGCGACGGTGCTGTATGCACAAGTACTAGCTCTTGTCGCAGCTGTCACTTGGTCAGCTGTCACAAGTCCGCTAGGGCTCAAGCCAACTTCGATATGTTCTCAGAAGAAGCTTTTTAAGTGATGAACGAAAGCTATCTCAAAGGAAATTAACCTACTTTGCAAGAATGAACTGAAAACCAACAAAACATGGAAACCCTAGTAAACCCTAATTTGACCAGCTTAATCCCTACAATGCAATGGTGGGAATGCAACTTCTAAAAATGATGCCATTACTTCTAGTGAGATGAGATGCATGAGTCTAAACTACTTTCATCTGAAGAGAACATGTTTTTGTAATTTTTCTCAAGTGGTTGGAGTTATTATGACTGTGCTTCTTACTGGGTCTTGACTGTGCAGGGGTAGTTCGAGGGGAGGAAGGCTTGGAAAAGGTTAGGAGGACTCTGAGAGGGTCCAGAGGATCCCTAACATCATTCCACAGAAGTTCACAACCTTCGGATGCCTAGCAACCGTGTTTGCAAGCTTCTACAGGATGTCTGCAGGGGATCCTACAGGAAGCTCGAGATTTCTACAGGAAGTCTGCTAACTTCTACAGGATGTTCTGCAATCGGAGTTTTGGGTGATGGAGGAGTGAATGAGCTGTATGGGTGGATGGGTAGGATGAGAGGGGAGCTTGTGATGGCTTATGGACAGAGAGATGAGATGGAGAGGGGGTGTGTAAAGCTGGTTGGTTGATAGGAGGGTAGAGGCAATGGAAGGCCGAAAAGATAAAACAACGTGGATAATAGAAGAGTTGGTGGGCAAATGATCGAGCTGGGAGGTAAGGAGATGGCTTAGGCATGGCTGAGAAGGACAAGGAAGTGATAGAGTGATGCTGCGCAGTGTAAATGAAACAAATCACCTCTGTCTTGCACAAAACTGAGAATTCATCAACCTATTCTAACTGTTTTATTAAAAACCAAATAACAGCAATGTAAGTTAAGAGAGAAATCATGCATGGTGCTGAAACAAAGAGTTATTGCTCAAGATCTAAATGCATGGACACTTCTACAACTAAAATTATTGCGTTAAAGCTTGCATGAACATATAAAACAGTGTTTTTGGTGGTTGGCACGGTCTGCACTCCCAATCTCTAAACAGAGGTTGTAGTGAGTGTACAATCAACCTTTTCTTGGAACTCTAATGAATCCTAATCCTCCTACTCTAATCTAAACTGCTGAAAGCACTTTATCCATAAAACTAACCTACTTAACCACATCAAGAAATTCGAATCAGCAAACTGTGTTTCCCAAGTGCATGTAAAGGACAAGAAATATGATGCTGAAGAAAAGACAAGTAACAATACAAAGAAAGGAGGCCTATTGCTCTCAGGTTGGGCCCAAACCTGAGAGCTATAGCTCCTCTAAGAACTCAGAATTGAACTCAAATCTGCCTGCCTTTTATTAAAAGATCATAATCATAAGTCTGACAACATGCCAAAAATGGCTTACAAAGAGCAAAACAGAGCTATAGCTCGTGATCCAAAATCTGCAACAAAGGTTCAAAAGTTTTTTATTGAAGGCTACAGCCTCAATATTTATACATTATGAGGGCCAAGCCGGCCTCCTAAATTAGTGGGGCTTGGCTGTCCAACTAAAAGTAAACTGTTGTTCCTGTAGAATCCGTTGGCTGCCTTCTAGCTCGGTGGTGATAGTTGTTGGGGCTCGGAGTTGGGGTGGAGATCACGAGGAAGGTCATTCAAGGCTGTGGACAACCTTCCTACAAACCCGCAATGCCACCTTGGCTGTCTCCTTGCCTCCATCTGCGTGGTTTTTCTCCATTTAATGTCAAAAAGACCTGAAATAAACATGTATTAGCCACATAGGCATAATGACTGCCCTCCTTCCTACAAATAACATGAATATACTAAGAAATGATGCATAAGTGATAAAAAATGAAGGGTTGAGCAAGGTAAGTATGCCAAATGAGCCCAAAATGTTACCAAAATTTGGGGCTCATCACTTCCCTTGAAGACTTTGAAGTTGACGAATTGAGGACGGGGGAGGCAACTGAACTATTGCCTCAACCTTGAAGGGATCAACCCGAATCCCCTCATTGGACACTATGAACCCTAACAACTGACCGAATGTAACCGCGAAAACACACTTGTTGGGATTCAACCGGATTTTATAAAAACGACAACGTTCAAAAACCAATCGAAGATGACTAGGATGATCAGTTCTCTTTCGAGAACAAGCAGCGAGATCATCCAAGTATGCCTCGATGACATGTTTGATGTCGTGGAAAGCGTATGACATGGCCCGCTGAAAAGTGGCTCTAGCATTTTTAAGACCAAAAGGCATCTTTCTATATGCAAAGGTACCCCAGGGACATATAAAAGCTATCTTATGTTGATCTTCAGGACGGATAGAGATTTGATTATAACCCGAAAAACCATCCATGAAGGAAAAAATTTCATTACCCGCACACTCGTCGATAATTTGATCAATGAATGGCATGGGGTAATTGTCTTTCGGACAAGCCTTGTTTAGGTCCCTAAAATCGATGCATACTCGGATTGTTCCTTGCTTTTTGTCCACAGGGACTGGATTAGAAACCCAATCAGTAAGAGGAACAGGGTATATAAAACCCACCCTTAGCAGCTTCTCAACCTCAGCTTTGATAGCCGCTGCTTTCCTAGGGTTGACCGGCCGAAGCCTTTGACGAACTGGTTTCACGTTTTCATATGTCTTGATCTCATGTTGAACTATAGAAGGATCAATGCTAGGCATTTCCTCATAAGACCAAGCAAATACATCACGATATTCCTTGAATAGGTCGGTGTAAATTGGAATTTCTTCAGGGGAACACTCAATTCCGATGAAGATATTCTCGATGACGTTAGGGTCCCTAGAGATGTTTATAGGTATCGTTTTTCTAAATTACCGACATATTTCCTTTGGCACGAACGTATGCTGGAGCCAAAGGGTTTGACACCGCACAAACATCACTAGTGAAGAGCTCGGAAAATCTAGATTCTACTTCCTGCAATGGAGGAAGAAAGTATGAACGATGGTGTAAGTCTTCCCAAGGTCGATCTATACCCATCATTACTTCGAGGATTGCTTCTTCAGAAGGCAGAACCGAATCTAAGCAGTCCAAGGCAGAGGTAGAATCAAGGCTCCAAGCCGGGGCCACATGACCATCTAACTCCTCTTCGGAAAGAGTAGAATGGTTTTCTGCAGAGTCTATGATAGACTGATATCTAAGCTCAGCTGCAGATATAGGGAATGCCATTCCATTTACTTGTCCTTCAACTAATGTGGTCGTAGGTGAAGGCAAGGTCCAAGGGTCTGAAAAATAATGAGTTCTGAAGAACTCTTCTCGAGGAGACTCCTTAGATGATGAAATAGCATTAATTTTAGCGAAAGGAGAGGGAAGATCAAATGTACCGATCAATGAGGAATACATCCCTACTCCTAAATTCTCAGTCGGCGGGCGAGGGTTATCCACTAAAGGGACAGTAGAGTCAGAGCTTGCTTGAGGATCAACTGGACAATAGTCCAATTGATCAACCTTAACGATTTTACCCTCATGAGGAAAGCAAATTACACGAAACAGAGTCAAAACAACGGCATCCATCTCGTATACCCAGTTCCTTCCTAATAGGAGATTATAGTCTAGGTTAGCGTCTATGACCTCTACTTCAATATTGATGACCTTTCCCCCAACACATATAGGAAAGGCTGGGATAATCCCATACGGCTTGTGAGAATGACCGTCAAATGCAGTCAAGACGGTGGGTGAAGGAACATCCAAAGGTGATCCAATAGCCTTCCAGCATGACATCGACATAACGCATGTGGAAGCTCCTTCATCTACTACAGTGCGAAAAATATTGATTTTCCGGTATGTAGACATTATTTGAAAAGCCATATGATGAGGGGGTCGCTTTTTTACATTTAACATGTCAAAAGTGAGCACTAAAGAGTTAGCTGGATCGACTGCTCCAATCGCGGAGAGTAAAACACTTCTCTGAGCCAGACACGACTGGAGAACCTCTAAAGCGGACATGGCGCACGGACTCTAAGCCAGATCCTCCACAATGGAGTAATTCTGGGCGGCCCTAGCATTAGGATTAATCGTCGCGCGTTTAGCGGAACCTTTCGGTATCTATGGTATAGTCTCAACAGGGGGCCGCTCAATATGAAGGTCAGTACTTCCGGGAACAGTCTTGTCCTTGGAAGTTTCAGCTTCACCATAATCACGTGACCGAGTAGCCACATGGACATTAGAACCCATCATGAAAACATTTGACGATTTTTCCCCTTCCTGGTTGCCCCCAGCGGAGGTTCCAGGGTTCGAACGCGCGCCAGCAAGAAGTTGCTGCCCTTGGGGAAACGGGTTGGTTAACACAGCTTGAGAACTAGAAGTCCCTTGCTGTCCTAACAAGCACTGAGCGTCTTCAATCTTAGGGCAGAGATGAGTTAGATGGTCTCCACTGCACAACTTGCATGGAAACTTGACTTTCTTTCTCGACTCATTTCTACCACCACCAGCGTTGTTGCCGGATTTATTTGCATCAGGCTTCCCATCCTAGTTCTTTTTCTTACCTCATCCTTTCTTTTTTCCATTGGAATTTTGATTTCCTTTGGGATTATCAGATTGGACGGCATTTATTGAAGAAGTTTGCGAAGCGGGGGGATTAGACGATGTGACTTGGTTGTTAGAAGCAGTTTTCAAAGACAACTGCTGCAGTTGATTCAACAAGTTCACAGTAGTTGTGTCTACTGACCCGACGATACCATCCGCGTGTGGACCTGGATTCGACTTAGCTAAATCAACCTTAGATCCAGGAGCATCTGACAAGTACTTTTGTAGGATCCCGAACTGAGAGTAGATCAATTCTAATTGCTGGGCCCTAAGAATGGCTTGCTCCTCAAAGTAGACCCTAGACATGGAGACATCCTTGGAGATCTTGGGTTGTAAAGACTTCAAAAACCACTCGAGACGGTACTCTGGAGGGATTTCGGCTTTAATGAGCCTCTTTCTCTGTCTCCATTCCTGAATATGGTCAGAAATGTGGGTTGCCTTATCCTGACGGAAGGTGGCCAGAAGTTCAATTCTGGCATCATAGCGGACAGGCGACTAGAAGTGATTCAAGAAAATATTGGCTAAGTCAGCGAACGATGTAAAGCTGCCCCCCTGGCAACTCTATATACCATTTGGCCGCATTACCAGTCAAGGTGCGCTGAAAGAGTCTCAACCTAATCGAGTCATCGATAAGGGAGTTAGATGAGCACCACAAATGGAATGTGGTTACATGGTCGCCTGGGTCTTCACCACTCTTCCCTTCGAATTTTGGTATGTCCGAAGGGAGTTTGGTTGGGACCGGAGGCCAGGCCAGATTGTACTTGATTAGGTCATTTGTTAACTTAGTGAGATCTGGCAAGTTTAACGTTGCCAGAAATGGAAGCCTAGGAGGACCTTGGGATTCCACCCAGACTGGACAGAACTCCCAAAGCTCTGAAAAGATTGTCCTAGAATTTGGGAGGCACCAGGCTGCCCGAAGTAACCAGTAGAACCGGCTGAACCAAAAGGCAAGCCTTGTGGTCCAGGGAAATTCGGAGTTTGACCAACTCCGGCCGTATAACCTCCATAACCAGCAAAGTTTCCTCCTAAAAGATTGAAGGGAGTTGATAACCCCTAATATGGATTCCAAGCCGAAGCAAGGGGAGGAATACTTTGAAACATACTAACCATGGAGTACGGCCTATTCCCTTGTTGGCTGATAAACGGATTCCCAGTTCCCGCACTACTAACCCAGGGTTATTCCAACCTTGGAAAGGATTGCTGCTTTGTCCTATAGAAGAAAAAGGCATGGATCCTACCGTCGGGTTGGAATGTGGTATATGACCACTTCTAAAAGGAAAACCCTGGAATGAAGCCGATCCGCCCATCATGGATGTAGTGGCACTAAACGGAACCGATGGAATACCTTGTGAGTGGGTGCCAAATGGGAAGAATCTAGTACTAAAAGCATTGGTTTCGGCATTTCCACTCGTGGACGGAATGGAGGTAGACCCAACTATAGATGTGCTAGCAAAAGATCCAAATAAGGAAGCAGAGGAGATGGAAATGGTTCCTCCCCCTTGCACCGATGTTGGGGTTTGCATAGTCGTAGCACTCGTAGAAGCCATGCTTCCAGTAGTGGTCATCGATGGTAAGCGCATAGCGTAACCTGGACTTGACGGTCTATGCGTTGGAGTCCCAACGTATTGCAATACGTCTGGATGACTAGATGGTAGTGGAGAATTTGGAGCCACTAATGACTCTGAAAGTTCTTCTACCTCTATGTTATTCTCCGCTTGAAAGAGAACTCGAGAAAGGACTAGAGTGTCCCTCTCTTGCTCAAAAGTGCCAGGCCTTGCTTGGCCGCTAATGCCCCCGAGAGGAGGATCAATCCCTGATGCGTCAACCGGCGTGGGACGGAACCCACCGGTAGTATTGCCTCTGCGCCTTCTAGGAGAAGGCTCTAAACTTGGTGGCGAGAGACCACGAAGTCTTCGAGACCGTCTTGGAGATCGGTCAGCCACTTTGAATTTTTTGTTATGATCTAACTAAAGACTCAAAAAATTGAAAGCTAGGCCAACTAGGAGCACAGAGCACACACTATAAAGTCCCTAAAGATACAGCCAGTCAAACAACTTCCAAGTATTTTCGCTCCGGGTGATTAAGACTGGACACCAAAATACGAGAAAGTGAAATAAGGGGCCTTCCGAAGATAGTCTAGGATGATGAGGGCCCAGTCCTATCAACGAAGGTATTAGAGGAAGTTACGCTGACCTCCTAACAACAGCCTGCACCGGTGCAAGCCCCCAAGCTTCGCAAGGGTGCCCTCCAGTAGTACTGTCGAGAGTGATACAACGTCAACCTCATGTGCCACAGGATTCCCCTCCGCAGCCACCTGTGTAGTTCCCTAGGAGTAGCAACTATGGATACCAACTCGTCGCAGAAGCCAGGCAGAACAGTCGTGAGGTAAGTTCGGACAAGTAGGAGAGGGGGTATCTCTCTTCCTTGTCTTCACAGACCCTCGTGCTTAACTCCTAGATCCAGAGCTTTGCTGGTCTTCCTAACGCTATTGGATTTTCTCTCATTATTCAGACTCCTACATTTGACGTTTATATGGCCTTGGAGAGTTAACTCTCCACTCGCCTAATCCAAGGCCCTAAAATCCTAATCTTGTTGGTGTAACTGACTAAAACAAAACGTTCTAGTGAATTTTAGTTAGCACTTGATTTTATTAGACTGTTATTTAAGTCACAAGGTAATGGAAGTGAAACTAGTGGTGTTTTTTGACGCAAAAGAAATTAATAAAAACTTAACTACATGCACATGCACTTTTTCGTTTTTCGATGAAGAGTAATTTCTATAGGGTTCAGAGGTACTTCTAATAAAACAAATTTTCCTTTCCTTTTCGTTAATGCACACTTCACACTCACAAAAGCTAACAAAGCTATATATGCCTAAAAAGGGGATGCAAATCTATCCTAATGCAACAACTATATGTGGATGCAAGATTCAAAACTACTCTAAAAACAAAATGAAAGTTGCTTGCTTATCAAACTTTATCTTGCCACTTAAGATGCCTAGATGGAATATGAGATGTTTCCATTCATTTCGTCTAAACACTAAAAACAAGTTCTAAGACAAACATAAAGCACTTTCACTTCACTAAAAGGAAATCAAATGAAAAGCAAGTTCAAGAAAGCAAAACTAAGATTTTCAAAAGATTTTCTTCAAAGCAACAAACAAAAAAGTCTTTTCAAAAATTGCTCTCAACAACACTGAAACTTGTGATTGAAGAATAGGAAATTAAACACTTTTGCGAATCAACACCACTTAATGGATGAAAACCCAACAAAAATAAATGTGTTTGAAATCGCTCTTAACAATCAAAAGCCGCAATGAAATCCTTGGCAATGAAAACCAAAAAGATCAAAAAGACAAATTCCAAGAAAGTGTCAAACAACAACTTTCATGAAACAAAGAAGTAGATGGTCACAAAAAGTGATTTTGTCAAGCAAACAAAAAGTCACCAAAAGCAAGATTAACACAAAGATTGAATTCAATCTTCCTACCTTGATGAAACAGAGCAGCCAAGATTCCTAGCCAGAAATCTTGCGTGTTTTAGCAAAAAAACGATGATGCTTGCAATCAACAAAAACAAGACCAATACTCCTTATAACCAGAGAGAATTCAGAACGAGATGCTCGTTGTAAAACAAATAACTGATACTGGAAAATGACTATTTCAGACTGACTCAAACCACCAGAAAAACCTTCAGAGGCCAAAAAGATTTACAAATCTTGAAAATTGGAATATATACGCGATTTTACTGTAGTACAGATTACGTGTATACGCGACTGTGTTTGAGGAAACCTGCGTATATGCGGGTTCACTCAAAGAAACAAGCGTATATACGCCTTTGTATCTAAGAAAAACAGCGTATATGAAAAGCTTCAAGAAAAATAAAAAAATAAAAAAGACAAACTGAAGAAACTGGCAAAGCTTAAAGTTCAAGAACAGACCAGACAGTAACAACAAGCAGACAAGGTAGCTAAGCCCTGATTGGCTTGAAAAATACCCAAACTAGGAACAACAAGAGTGTTGTCCCCAGTGGAGTCACCAATTCTGGTAGAGGGACTTACTCCCCTAGGGTTTTTTGGGTTGAAACCCTAGCATACTTAAAGTTATCTATTCAAAGAAACATGCATTCACACAGCCATTATGCTATTATAAGCAAATTCTATGATAAGGGTACGTACCTTTGGTCCTACGTTTGAGAAGACCTTTAGGGTCCAAACCCTTCTTGGAGTTCCCTTCTTCACTTTTGTCCTGCAAAACAAACAATTCAAAGAACACAGCAGTACATGGACAAAAATTTATAAAGAAACCATCTTCATGTATAAAGAAAGGTAGTTAGTTATGAAATCCAAACAACTATTTACACATGAATTCTAAACATGAATATCATTAACATAAAGAAGATTCACTTCGGGAACCAAGACACGTGTTTCTTTTATTATAGACAAATAAAGTACATAAAAAGGAATATGTTCACCTGAGTCACCTTCAGCAGGCTCCAAGCAAAGCTTCCTTCCGGATTCGTTCCAGCCTCAAGCGTCTAATAAAACTCCTTCCATGACTCTCTCCATGATGTCATAAATGGTGGATGAACATCAACACACAAGGAAACAAAGGTTTCCTGCACAAAATGGGGGAAGTGCAGAAGGCACAAGGGACTTCAGACCTGGTCAAGGGAAGAATCTCAGCATAATAACCTTTCTCTCTATTCTCTCCTCCTTAGGCCTTCCCTTTGAGGTCTTTTTATACCATCTCCAAAGTAGTTTTTTAGTTAGGAGTTGGTTGGGAACAGTTGGGCCACGGGCACTAACAAGTGATCAACAGGTAAAACCCGCGATCTCCACCTGAAAAGAAGGAATTTTATATTTTTTTAAGTGTTTTAATACATACACGCGGGTTGGACATACACAGACCCGCGTATACACGCGTTTAACTCAGGGCAATGTCGCGTATAAGGAATAAAACACTGTTTTTTTAATTTTAGGACCAGGTGTGGAAGGAGGGGTTGCCCTAGGCCATGAGTACAGCATCACAAACCATAAGAGTGAGATTTGGAGCTATAACAGAAGGGGATAACGATTTTTTATCGTTATCTTATTCAGTGCTCGGTAATCATTGCACATTCACCATGAGCCATCTTTCTTTCTCACCAAGACAATTGGAGACCCACATGGTGATGTGCTAGGTCTTATGAACCCTTTTTCGCGCAGCTCTTGTACCTGCTTCTTGATTACTACATTCTCTAAAGCGGATAACCTGTACATTCTGATGTTAGGAAATGCAACATCTTGCTGCAAATTAATATCATGTACTATTTCCTTTTTGGGTGGCAAACCTTCAGGTTCCTGAAATAGAATATCATATTCTGAAACAACCTTTTCTAAATTATCTTGCTGTTTAGCATCACAGCCTTCAAATACATTGGTTTTATCAGGTTTCCTTTCTCTTACAACCATCAGTGAAAATTGTTTGCATGAATTTAAAATTCGTTTCATCCACCCTGAGTTTATGAGACTATAATTATTCTTGAGTTTATGAGCTCTTACAATATATTCAATTCCGTCTTTAACTAGTTGATACTTATTTCCAACTCTATAGAAAATTTATTTTCTATCATACAAGTAAGTACTTCCCAAAACAATTCCACATATATCCAAGGGAATTACATCTAACTCAACCTCATCTACAAATGATGAACCAATGGAAAACCTAAGTTCACATTGTCTAGTCACTTGTAGCTTTGTTTTATCACATAACCAACCCAATGGGTATCGCTTCTTATGAGATGTGGTTAGCTATCCTAGTTTCTTTACAATTGCTTCAGAAATTAAGTTTACTTGTGAGCCACTATCAAATAAAGTATCAATCTTTTGAAGCTTGGAAATAACTCTAATATGAAAAAGCTCATGTCTTCTTCTCTCATTTTCTTCACTATTAATAGTTTGTGTAGAATTACTGGTATATGCTTCAGAATTTTTACCTTTTGTACCTGTTTCTATGATTGTTATTTCATCCCCTGAGTTTGACCCCAAATATTTTTGAATAGCTGCAGAAGTCTTCTTCTTTTTTCCACCGAACTTATTAGGTTTCAGCTCTGCATGCAAAATCCAATAGTGTTCATCATCATGCCCGTCCTTCTTTCAGTGAGTGCATGAAGGTTTGGTCCTCTGTACAACGTTTGCCTTCCTCTCTTTCCATTTCTGCTTTCTCTTTTCCTTGTTCTTTCTTGCAGTGTGTTTTGATGATACCCCAACTTCTAGGTTCACATTCTTGCCCCTAGCCTCTAGATGTGTAGCCTGAACAGATACCTCATCTATGCTAGTAGGATTAAACATGATAATGGTATGCCTCAAATAACTATGTAGACCACCTATATACTTCAGTAGAGTTTCGGGTGAGTCTAAAGAAATGCCTAGAACCAAAGCTCCTTTTGTAAATTCTTGGGTGTAACTTTGTACACTTTTCCCTTTCAATTGGCGAAGAGTTTGCCAACTCATTATAGTTTGCTACATATAAGCTAGTGGATAGAATTGCTTTTTAATTGCAGAAACAAATTCACTCCAAACAAAAAGGATTTTACCATTCTTCTTCATGTCATCTTATGTCCTTCCTTCCCACCATACCAAGGAAGTTCCTCCAAGGCATAGGCTGGCCAACTAAATCTTGCTTCTGTCTGAATCAATTATATGCACCCTACAATATACATAAATCTATCTAATCCAATTATCCAGCTTCTCTACATTCAACTCTCCATCATATATTGGCAAATCAAATTTTACATCTAATTTAATCAAAGATGTTTTCTTTTCAATTTTAGGGCTATTAGGAGCTGTGGGAAGCTTTTCTTATTTCCCTTTGCCTTTAGAATGGTCATTGAGGTGAGATTCTTCTGCCCCTTTGTTATTCTGGGAAGTTGAAGAGTCTTCACTTTGACCTTTCTTAAATTCTCTATACATTTCCTCTACCATGGCTCTCATAGTCAAGAAATTGTCCATGAACTAAGGGTTTGATTCTAAGGGAATCTCTTCTGACATTTTCCCCCTAGTATAGACTCTACCAATTTCTGGGTTAAATTCAGCCAGTTCTCCTCCTCCTAGTTTAAGCTTTGATCTAGTTATCATTCACAAATAGTCCAACACAAGTTTGTCTAACCTTAGTAACCTGGATCTCTGATACCACTTGATCTGATATTTGATCTAGGACAATTAATAAGGTATTATAGACTTATGTGCATGGATGTTCCCTTGTTATTTTGTGCAACAGATTGATAATATTGTGAAATACACAGGAAATGAAGTAGTAAAAGAAAACATAATAGGCAACACAACATGTTTAATAAGGAGTTCACCCAATACTCTAGGGCTACGTCTCCTGGTCCAACCTTCAGTGGTGGCCTCTCTATTATGTCTTCATAGCAGAGTTTTTACAACAGTGAGCTCAATTTGAGTCTCACACAACAGATACAAATCAGTAAGACTGTACTTGGATCCCCCAAGTCTCTTTTGAGTACACAGACTCTCCTTACTAGCTCTTAGTCTCTGTTGATTACAATAGTATGAGCCCAATCTGAGACTCAATACATGACAAGTGTGAAGAGGAGTTCACTTGAACCTCTCAAGCCTTCTCTGGAGTACACAGACTCTCCAACTCTCTCTATCTCTAGCTTAATGCCTCTTTCTTGCTTACTCTTTGTCAGTTTGTGGCTTTAAAGCCAGTCTGCTCCCTCATTATTTGTTTCCACTTCCTGGCTTTCCAGTTGCGCTGCCTCTGTCCATTTTAATCCCTCTGTCCTGCGTGATCAGTCACTATATAATGCCTCACAGGGAGGTGGCCACCTATTTCATAACAGATGAGTGTCAGTTCTTTTGGACATATTTGAAACGACCATTATTTTCCGTTAACTCCAAGAATTCCCACAAAACATGACCTTCTTCCAACTCATCGTCCATATCAGACTTCAAATATTATGTGATCTTGCTTTATAATCATGTCAAATTTGGTCATCCATTGGAACATGTCTCCGCCATTCATATGGGGGCCCTAGTGGTTGAAGGGAAAGTACCCCTAGGGTCCTTTGGGCTAAGACTCTACCAGACTGAAAATTGCTTATTCAAAGAAACACACACACAGCCATCATTTTTACTTTTAAGCAAATTCTAATGTTTAGGGTACGTACCTAAGGTCCTACGTTCGAGAAGGCCTTTAGGGTCCAAACCCTTCTTGGAGTTCCCTTCTTCTTCCTTTGATCTGCAAGACAAACAAATCAAAGAACACAACAGTACATGTACAAATACTTATGTATAAACCATCTTTATGCTATAAAGTTAGTTATAAAAATATTTAAGTAACCACTTGCATAAGAATTCAAGACAAGAATCTCATAAGCATAAAGAAAGATTGTTTCGGGAACAAAGACGTGTTTCTTTATATATAAAGGCAAATAAAGTACATATATCAGAAAGATATCACCTGAACACCTTCAGCAGGCTCCAAGCAAAGCTTCCTCTCGGATTCGTTCCAGCCTCAAGCCTCCAACAAGAGCTCCTTCCAAGTCCTACTCAATGATGATATCAAGGATGAATGATCACCAAGACACATGGAAACAAGGGTTTCCTATGCAAAATGGGGGAAGTGCAGAAAGCACCAAGGACTTCAGACCTGGTCTAAAGGGAAAATCTCAGCATAATAATCTTGCTCTCTTTTCTCTCTCTTCTCTCTCTCCCCTTGGCCTTCCCTTTGATGTCTTTTTATACCCTCTCCAAAGTAGTTTTTTAGTTAGGAGTTGGTTGGGAACAGTTGGGCCATGGGCACTAACAGGTGATCAGCAGGTAAAACCCGCGATCTCCGCCCGAAAAAGAGGAATTTATTATTTTTTAAGTGTTTTAATAGATACACGCGGGTTGGGTATGACAGACCCGCGTGTACACGCGTTTAACTCAGGGCAATGTCGCGTATAGGGAATAAAACACTGTTTTTTAAATTTTTGGACTAGGTCTGGAAGGAGGGGTTGCCCTAGGCCATAAGTGCAGCATCACAAACCATAAGAGTGAGATTTGGAGCTATAACAGATGCCCCCTAATGTATGAGGTCAGAAGGGGAACATGATGGCTGAAATATATTAAGTAAGTACAAGGAAAGGAACTCTGCCGAAAAACCGAGGAGGACTTCACCAGAATTCAGCCTGCCAAGCCACCAAAAGGAGATCAGAAAGAAACACTGTCTGAGGCGGGCATACCCATGCTCATGAAAAGTAAAGCATGTCTGCATATCAAGTACAAGCGGATCCACTAAGTATACAAGTATAAATGACTGGAAGATACATAATGGATCATCTGATCATAATGAGTAAGTACATGTCTGAATATCACATATAAGACTGTCAATGATACTGAAAGATGCAACGGATCACTGAAATCAAAGACTGATCCCATAAGGTACCCACTGAACATGATGGAATAGGATGGTACTACACTGCAAACTCAGGTGCCAGCATATAGAATGTCGCCATGACTGACTGCAACATATAAAGTGGAGTGGTATCAACGAGCAGTAACAGGAGCAACTGTCAAGTGAACCAATGAATGCTGATACAACCTGAGGTCTTCACCGACCACCGTGGTACATTTCTACACCATGGGAATAAATGATCTGAATTCGACCATGTGAGAAATCATTTGATTACCGGTCATTGATGTATACCGTTAACAAACGCGAGACTACTCACCAATAATGATAATGAGCATCAAGGTACCCAGTACAATCTAACAAGTGTGAATAGATGAGCTGAAGTCGAACACCTGTAAGAATCTATCAATCAGGAGACAATGATGGTTTCCCACTGTCGATAGCGAGGAATCTGCCACTAATGACTGCAAACCCCAAGGTACTGCCAAATGGACTCTAGATCTTTGCCCCAGAGCAATGAGTCGGAGTCGATAGGGAAAGATCCGCTAGAAGGAAGGCATTAAGGCATCCTTCATCAATCTAGCGCGAGTGTAACCCGTAGGCCAATAATGTGGAAGGAATCGGACGAAAAAGATGTAGTAACCCAACCGAAGTACGTTTTCGGTGTACACAAGATGTGGCTAGCGCACGGCAAAAACCCTCTAAACCAACCAATAATGAAAGCCGACACAGAGGCGAGGTATCCACCAATAGGGTCAAATGGAAACCAAGGTACTGCACAAATCCCAATGTGTGATAATGTATGCTGATGTCAAACACAAGGGAAACCACTCAGTCAAAGACCCGTGATACTGATCGATGCTGAGCACAAGGTAACCTATCAATAATGAAAATAGGGCCAGGGTGCGGCTCTAGGCCTGTCCTCAGAGCAATGTGTCGTCGTCGATAAGGACAAGACCCGCTAGCAAGAAGTCAATGGGGACCTTCTCAAACTGGCATGAGTAAAGGACCAATATAACTGATGTGATGATAGACATGACACTGACAACCAGGGATGGCAGACTGAAGAATGAGTCAAGAGACACCGCAGAAAGGCCGACTCAGGCTAACTTCCCTTGAACAAAAGCACGACTCAATGTGACTATGTGGCAGCATATGATGAATCTGTATAAGTTCGTCATGCAAGAGGCACGAACAAACCCTCCATATGATTGGAAGAGATAACCAATCGGGGGAGAACTGACTCGATAACAAGATTATGGCATACCTAAGTCAAACTAAATCCCACCCATGCGGAGGAGACTTTGTTTTGAGTGCTTTGTTCAAGGGTGACACGACTGACTCTAGCTGCCAACAATAAATGGAAATAATGTCCCTGTTCCCGCTCTTTTTGGAATATTTAATTTTTTTGTCTTTTTCTGATAAGCCGGAAAAATAATAAAAGAATGCTATGGTACAGTGGAAAGAACGAGTGTCGGTGAAACAGATGATCTAGTTCCTGGGAAAGGAACGTTCCTATGCTCAATGCAGGGAGGTGAAAAACTGGTCAGTGACACTCAGAGGTAAGTTCCTTCCACGGATTTGGGTATGTCAAGCTGCAGAAGTCAAGGGTATGCAAGGGTGATTTTGCAGACGTCATGGTCAAAAGTTGGCTTAAACACGAGTCCAAGTGAAGCCGGCTATAGGCCAAAAGGTGCAAATGGTTAACATGCAATGCAGAAGTACAACTCAACACACATAGGAGCCTCTAGGGTATAAGGCCAGAACGAAGCGAAGAAGCACAGAGGAATGAGTCTTCAATGCATAAGTCGTGGCGGGACTACAGAGGACTCCCAAGCCTACTCAAAACGAAGCAGCATGGGCAACAAATGTCAGTGAGGTGCTAACTAGGATGCCCATGTAAAAGGATGGCTCTACCATCATGTCATGATTTAAAGAATCGGCGAGTGAAAATGGCTTACGAACCATAACATGATGGGGTTGACCCTACGGCAGATGTATCGGTCAAACGGAGGCTAGTATGCATAATGCAACGGAAAAATAGTGTCCCTAACCTATATGCCAGTGAGAACACGATACCTGCCATGACGGGTTAGCAGTCATGGAACCGTCTCGAACCGTCAAAAAATGTCCAAAATGTCCTGAAAAACAACCCAATCTCAACATTCCAAGCTCCCAAGTTAAAAGTGACATGAAACCAAACAAAATAAAATTTTGAAAAAATTTTGCATTTTCAAAACTTATAAAAAGAAATTTTGGACTTACCATTTTCACCGTTTGACTTGGAGAGCAAAAATTGTGGAGCAAAAGGAGCAAACTTCCCCGTGACTTATTCAACCGTTCAAACTTGCCGAAAACTTCCAGGTAAGCACTAAACTTGTCTTGCAATTGATTGTGATAGTTTTTAGGAAGTTTAATTAATGTTTCACCGTTAGACTTTTGCAAAAAATTGCTCTGCGGCGTACACGCGGGTTGGCTGTATAGAAATCGCGTATACGACGGCCCTACACGCGACTGTATACAAGTGAACCCGCGTGTGCGCAGCAAACTAATCTTATACAAAAAACTAACGGATGAAAATGATTTTTTCTTTCAGGATGACTATCACATGGCGTGAAAGAGAGCACTCAGCTGTAGATAATGAAGTTATGAACAATGATGAGGCATTAGACGCCCTATGGGGATGCAGATTGTTAAAATTCTTCAAGTTGCCAAATATGAAAGCAAACGTGCGTCTGCTCGAGAGACTCATTGATTATTGGGATGTCGAGGAAGAAGCTTTTGTGATTGATCAGATGCCACTCAGGGTAGAAGTGGAAGATATATATTTCATCACGGGCCTTTCCCGAAGGGGAGAGGTAGTACACTCCCGGGGCAGGACTCGGAATAGTCTCAGTGTAGACGACTATGTTCAAATTTACTGCCCAGGTCATCGGAAGGTCGGGAGCCAGATCTCTATCCCACACGTGGCGAGTTTGTCACTGCGGATAATATTGTTCACCATAGCTCGAGTGAACGGATCATCCTCACTACATCAGGCATCACGGGTAAACATGAGCGTAGCAGTGGACTGTCTCACCATGGTGTTTGACTGGTGTACTCCTCTACTTGCCAACATGAAGGAACAACTTGCTTCTATCAGGAGGGGACAGACCAAGAACTTTGGGTACGGAACCATTTTATGCACTTTCTTCTTCGAGAAGGTTCCCGCACTCCGCCCCAGGGTAGCAGTTCCCATCAGTAGTCCACGTGATCCACGCATGGGCCGGTGGGCTGACTTGATGAAACGTCTGGGGGGTGGGGAAGTGCCTAGGAGTGCATTCGACGATGACTTTTTTGCTTGGTGGGAGCAACAAATCATCGCCATAGATGACTACCCCTATGGTGGGCTAGATTTCCGGGGAGATCCTGATCTAGTGTTACCACCGGATGCAGCATGGGGCGAGATTGGTAAGATTTTTGATTTTTATGATTATATGATTTTTTGGATTTTTCAAATATAATGATAAATTTTGAAAAATATTTTTTGATGAGATTTAAATGACTAATATGATGATCATGTTCCAGACATTGGGCCTGTGTGACCAGATGGATTCCCGCGGCATGGACGGCATGGCCGAGGAGCCGAAGAGGCGGCTGCGGATGCGGAAAGGACCCTCAACAACGTCCAGCGACACTTGACGAGACTGAGCTGCCAAGTACCAATGGCCGAGGTAGAGGACCTTCCTCCAGATATGCAGCGTCATGTGGTTGGGATGCCACGTGACTGGGTTCGCGTCTTTCGGCGCGTGGCCAATGCTATAGTTACTTATTTAGCTGCTCATCCAGAGCTGAGGCGTTAGATATGCCTGACATGATTATGGGCATTTGAGTCGCAATTTTGTATATTTTTGGACACACATATGTACACTCGAGACGCTTTACGATATATATATATATATATATATATATATATATATATATATATATATATATATATATATATATATATATATATATATGTATATATATATATATATATATATATATATATATATATATATATATATATACAGTTTGACTTTTTGATGCATGATTTTATGATGATGAATGATTGATATGCCAGTCTAATGCTTGATTAGCGATAGAATCAGCTAACCAATTTTGAGATCTTGGAATGTGTAAATAATTAATGTAAATAAATGATCTTTGCAACAACCTCACTCTTAAATATTGGCGATATAATAATGGATCTCTAACCCGATAAATGTTATTTAACTGAGACACTATCAATTGAGAATCAAGATATACTACCAATGAGTCGATCCCATAAGAGATTGCCTCGGATAATAAATTGATAACAGTTGTATACTCGGCCATATTGTTTGAAGCAGGACCGATACACACACCTCTCGATATCATCAACTGACCAGTTGGGTAATAAAGTACCCAAGCTACGGAAGCAAGATTCCGAGTGTGCCGACTAGCACCAGCGGCGAATCCAAAATAAACCAAATCATCCATTAGCACCTGCCAAGGCAGACCAAAAAGTGCTGATATCAGAAAACGCTTGATAATATATGTACAAATATACATAAAATACAAAGAAGCCATTGCCTGGCCAAAGCTAAGCAAAGCACTTCCTGAGGTAGAGCCCGTCAGGGGGCTCCGCCAACTGACTCCTAGGGATGTTTATAGGTACGATGATCGAACCAATCAATATACTCTCTTCGGCAAATAAATGTGTCGGAGCCAAAGGGACCATACAAACATCACTAGTCGAACTGGAGGACCGAGATTCTACTTCATGCACAGGGGAATGAAAGTGTAACCGACGATGTAAATCTTCCAAAGGTTGATCTATGACCGTCATTGCTTCGAATACCACTTCATCCGATGGAAAAACAATATCCGAGCAATCCGATGCAGAGGTGGAATCAAGGGTCCGAAAATGAGCCACATCACCATCTATTTCTTTCCCAGAGGAAATAGTAGAATGGTTATCTACAGAGTTATCGATAGATTCACATCTAGTTTCTACTGTAGATATAAGACATTCTATTCCACCCACCTTGTCGTCACCTGATGTGGTCGTAGATGAAGCTAAGGTTCCAGGATTCGAAGAATAAGGAGTTTGAACAAACTCTCTCCGTAAAGGATCCCTGGAGGATGAAATTGTATCTATACCAGCTGTAGGAGGGGGAAGATTAAATGTACCCATCAATGAAGAGTACATCCCGACTCCTAGACTCTCAATAGGTGGACGGGGGTTACCCACTAAAGGAATAGCAGAGTCAGAGTTTGCTTGAGGATCAACTGGGCAATAGTCCAACTGATCAAGCTTAACGATTTTCCCCTCATGAGGAAAGAAAATGACACGAAACAGAGTCGAAACAACGGCATCCATCTCGTATACCCAGTTCCTTCCTAATAGGAGATTATAATCCAGGTTAGCATCTATGACCTCTACTTCAATATTAATGACCTTTCCTCCAACACATATAGGAAAGGCCGGGATAATCCTGTATGGCCTATGAGAGTGACCATCAAATGCTGTCAATAGGGTAGGTGAAGGAACAACCGACGGTGATCCAATGGCCTTCCAGCATGACATAGACATGACACACGTGGAAGCTCCCTCATCTACAACCGTCCGAAAAATATTCGTTTTCTGGTAGGTTGACTTTATCTGGAAAGCCATGTGATGAGGAAGTCTCTTTTTGACATTACTCATATCAAAAGTGAGAGCTAAGGAATTACTTGGATCCACTACCCCCATTGCCGATAGCAAGGCACTTCGTTGAGCAGGACATTACTAGAGAACCTCTAACACGGACATAGCACATGGACTCTGGGCCAGATCCTCAACAATGGAGTAATTCTGGGCTTCCCTAATGTTAGGGTTGATAGTCGCGCGTTTAGCGGAACCTTTCGGCACCCGAGGTATAGTCTCAACAGAAGGTCGCTCAATATGAAGTGGGTTGTTAGTTTCGGGAACAGATTTACCCTTAGAATTTTCACCTTCACCATAATTGTGTGACCGTGTGGCCACATTAGCGTGAACACCCATCATTAAAACATTCGATGACTTGTCCCCTTCCTGGTTGCCCCCTGCGGAGGTACCAGGGTTCGAACTTGCGCCAGTAAGAAGTTGCTGCCCTTGGGGAAACGGGTTAGTTAACACAGCTTGCGAACTAGAAGTCCCTTGCTGTCCTAACAAGCACTAAGCGTCTTCAATTCTAGGGCAGAGATGAGTTAGATGGTCTCCTTTGCATAACTTGCAAGGAAACTTAACTTTCTTTCTCGACTCATTTCCACCACCACCAGCGTTGTTGCCGGATTTATTTGCATCGGGCTTCCCATCCTGGTTCTTCTTCTTGCCACGTCCTTTCTTTTTTCCATCGGAATTTTGATTTCCTTTGGGGTTATCGGATTGGACGGCGTTAATGGAAGAATTTTGGGAGGCTTGAGGATTAGACATTGTGACTTGGTTGTTAGGAGTAGTTTGTAATGACAACTGCTGCAATTGATTCAACAAGTTCACTGTAGTTGAGTCTACTAACCCTATGATACCATCCGCGTGCGGACCTGGCTTTGGCTTAGCTAAATCAACCTTAGATCCAGGAGCATCTGGCAAGTACTTTTGGAGGATCCCAGACTGAGAGTAAATCAGTTCTAACTGCTGGGCCCTGAAAATGGCTTGCTCCTCAGAATAGACCCCAGACATGGAGACATCCTTGGAGATCTCGGGTTGCAAAGACTTCAAAAAACCACTCTAGACGGTACTCCGGAGGGATTTTGGCTTTGATGAGCCTCTTTCTCCGTCTCCATTCCTGAATGTGATCAGAAATGTGGGTTGCCTTATCCTGACGAAAAGTGGCCAGAAGTTCAGTTCCGGCATCATAGCGGATGGGCAACTGGAAGTGATTTAAGAAGATATTGGCTAAGTCGGCGAACGATGTAAAGCTACCCCCTGGCAACTCTATATACCATTTAGCCGCATTACCAGTCAAGGTGCGCTGAAAGAGTCTCAACCTAATCGAATCCTCGATGAGGGAGTTGGATGAGCACCACAAATGGAATGTGGTTACATGATCGCCCGGATCTTCACCACTCTTTCCTTCGAATTTTGGTATATCCGACGGGAGTTTGGTTGGGACCGGAGGCCAGGCCGGATTGTATCTGATAGGGTCATTTGTTAGCTTAGTGAGATCTGGCAAGTTTAACGTTGCCAGAAACGGAAGCCTAGGAGGACCTAGGGGATTCCACCTAGACTGGGCAGAACTCCCTAAGTTCTGAAAAGATTGTCCTGGGATTTGGGAGGCACCAGGCTGCCCGAAGTGACCAGTAGAACCAGCTGAACCAAAAGGCAAGCCTTGTGGTCCAGCAAAATTCGGAGTTTGACCAACTCCTGCCGTATAACCTCCATAGCCTGCAAAGTTTCCTCCTAAAGAATGGTAAGGAGTTGATAACCCCTGATATGGGTTCCAAGCCGAAGCAAGGGGAGGAATACTTTGAAACATGCTAACCGTGGAATACGGCCTACTTCCTTGTTGGCCGATAAATGGATTCGCAGTTCCTGCGTTGCTAACCCCAGGGTTATTCCAACCTTGGAAAGGATTGCTGCTTTGTCCTATTGAAGAAAAAGGCATGGATCCTACCGTTGGGTTGGAATGTGGGATATGACCACTTCCGAAAGGAAAACCCTGGAATGAAGCCGATCCGCCCATCATGGACGTAGCGGCACTGAACGGAACCGATGGAATACCCTGTGATTGGGTGCCAAAAAGGAAGGAACCAGTACTAAAAGCATTGGTTTGGGCATTTCCACTCGTGGACGGAATGGAGGTAGACCCTACCAAAGATGTGCTAGCAAACGATCCGAACAAGGAAGCGGAGGGGATGGAAATGGTTCCTCCCCCTTGCACCGATGTTGGGGTTTGCATAGTCGCAGCACTCGTAGAAGCCATGCTTCCAGTAGTGATCATAAATGGTAAGCGCGTCGCGTAACCTGGACTCGCTGGTCTATGCGACGGAGTCCCAACGTATTGCAATATGTCTGGATAACTAGATGGTAGTGGAGAATTTGGAATCACTAATGATTCTGAAAGTTCTTCTACCTCTACGTTATTCTCCGCTTGAAAGCGAACTCGAGAAGCGACTGGAGTGTCCCTCTCTTGCTCAGAAGTACCAGGCCTTGCTTGGCCACTAATATCCCCGAGAGGAGGATCAATCCCCGATGCGTCAACCGGCGTGGGATGGGCCCTACCGGTAGTATCCCCTCTGCGCCTTCTAGGAGAAGGCTCTAAACTAGGTGGCGAGAGACCACGAAGTCTTCGAGACCGTCTTGGAGACAGGTCAGCCACTTTGAATTTCTTGTTATGATCTAACTAAAGACTCAAAAAATTAAAAGCTAAGCCGACTAGGAGCACAGAGCACACACTATAAAGTCCCTAAAGATACAGCTAGTCAAACAACTTCCACGTATTTCCGCTCCGGGTGATTAGGACTGGACACCAAAATACGAGAAAGTGAATCAAAGGGCCTTCCGAAGATAGTCTGGGATGATGAGGGCCCATTCCTATCAGCGAAGGTATCAGAGGAAGTTACGCTGACCTCCTATCAACAGCCTGCGCCGGTGCAAGCCCCCAAGCTTCGCAAGGGTGCCCTCCAGTAGTACTGTCGAGAGTGATACAATGTCGACCTCAGGTGCCACGGGATTCCCCTCTGCAGCCACCTATGCAGATCCCTAGGAGAGGCAACTATGGATACCAACTCGTCGCAGAAGCCAGGCGGAACAGTCGTGAGGTAAGTTCGGACAAGTAGGAGAGGGGGTATCTCTCTTCCCTGTCTTCACAGACCCTCGTGCTTAACTCCCAGATCCGGAGCTTTCCTGGTCTTCCTAACGCTATTGGATTTACTCTCGTTAATCAGACTCTTATGTTTGACGTTTTATGTGGCCTTGGAGAGTTAACTCTCCACTCGCCCAATCCAAGGCCCTAAAATCCTAGACTTGTTGGTGTAATAACTAAAACAAAAAGTTCTAGTGGATTTTAATTTAGCGGTTGATTTTATTAGGCTGTTCTTTAAGTCACGGGATAATGGAGATGAAACTTGTGGTGTTTTTATGGACGCAAAAGAAATTAATGAAACTTAGCTACATGCACATGCACTTTTTGTTTTCAATGAAGAGCAATTTCTATGAGGTTCAGAAGGTACTTCTAATATAAACAAATTTTCTTTTTCTTTTCAGACTCCACACTCACAAAAACTAACAAAACTAAATATGCCTAAAAAGAGATGCAAATCCTACCCTAATGCAAGAACTATATGTGGATGCAAGATTCAAAGACTACTCTAAAAACAAAGAAGGAAAGTTGCTGCTTTACCAAATTTTGTCTTGCCACTAAAATGCTTAGATAGAAGATGATGTGTTACCAATCATTTCGTCCAAACAATAAAAACAAGTTCTAAGATAAAAACAAAGCACTTTCACTTCGCAAAAAAGGAAATCAAATGAAAAGCAAGTTTAAGAAAGCGAAACTCAAAACTTTCAAAAGATTTCCTTTCAATCAAACCAAAAAGTCTTTTTCAAAGGAAAGCTCTCAAAAATACTGAAACCAATGATTGATAAACAAGAAACCAAACACTTTTGTGAATTGACACCTTTCAAATGATGAAAACTCAACAAAAATAAAATGTGTTCGAAATCGCTTTTGACAATCAAAAGCAGCAATGAAAGTCCTAAATATCAAAAGACAAGTTTCAAGAAAATGGTAACAAACAAACTTCCCGAAACGAAGGAGCAAATGGTCATAAAAATGATTTCTTTAAGCAAACAAAAAGTGTCATGAAAGCAAAAATGGACACAAAGATTGAACCCAATCTTCCCACTCTGCCGAAACAGAGCAATCAAGATTCTTAAACAGAAATCTTGTGTGTCAAAAATCAATGACGCTTGCAATCAACGAAACCAAGGCTAATACTCCTTATGACTAGAGAGAGTTCAGAACAAGATGCCCCCCGTCAAACAGAGAACTGTTACTGGAGAAATAACTGCTTGACACTGACCCCAAACCACCAGACAAACATTCAGCGAAAGGAAAATTTATAAATCTTGAAATTTATGTAATATACGCGCCTGCAATTAAGTGCAGAATGCGTGTACACGCTACTGTAACTAAGGAAACCTGCGTATACGCGGGTTCACTTAGTGCAACTTGCATATATACGCTTCTGTAATCCAGGAAAAGGGCGTATCTGAAGTCTTTCAAGAAAAATAAAAAAAAAAACATACTGAAAAACTGGAAAAGATTGGGGTTCAAGAAAATATCAGACAGTCAGAGCCAACAAACAGAGGGGCTGAGCCTTGATTGGCTTGAAGACTACCCAAACTAGGAACAACAAGAGTGTTGTCCCCAGCGGAGTCGCCAATTCTGGTTGAAGGGAAAGTACCCCTAGGGTCCTTTGGGCTAAGACTCTACCAGACTGAAAATTGCTTATTCAAAGAAACACACACACAGCCATCATTTTTACTTTTAAGCAAATTTTAATGTTTAGGGTATGTACCTAAGGTCCTACGTTCGAGAAGGCCTTTAGGGTCCAAACCCTTCTTGGAGTTCCCTTCTTCTTCCTTTGACCTGCAAGACAAACAAATCAAAGAACACAACAGTACATGTACACATACTTATGTATAAACCATCTTTATGCTATAAAGTTAGTTATAAAAATCTTTAAGTAACCACTTGCATAAGAATTCAAGACAAGAATCTCATAAGCATAAAGAAATATTGTTTCGGGAAAAAAGACGTGTTTCTTTATATATAAAGGCAAATAAAGTACATATATCGGAAAGATATCACCTGAACACCTTCAGCAGGCTCCAAGCAAAGCTTCCTCCCAGATTCGTTCCAGCCTCAAGCCTCCAACAAGAGCTCCTTCCAAGTCCTACTCAATGATGATATCAAGGATGAATGATCACCAAGACACATGGAAACAAGGGTTTCCTATGCAAAATGGGGGAAGTGCAGAAAGCACCAAGGACTTCAGACCTGGTCTAAAGGGAAAATCTCAGCATAATAATCTTGCTCTCTTTTCTCTCTCTTCTCTCTCTCCCCTTGGCCTTCCCTTTGATGTCTTTTTATACCCTCTCCAAAGTAGTTTTTTAGTTAGGAGTTGGTTGGGAACAGTTGGGCCACGGGCACTAACAGGTGATCAACAGGTAAAACCCGCGATCTCCGCCCGAAAAAGAGGAATTTATTATTTTTTAAGTGTTTTAATAGATACAAGCGGGTTGGGTATGACAGACCCGCGTGTACACGTGTTTAACTCAGGGCAATGTCGCATATAGGGAATAAAACACTATTTTTTAAATTTTTGGACCAGGTCTGGAAGGAGGGGTTGCCCTAGGCCATAAGTGCAGCATCACAAACCATAAGAGTGAGATTTGGAGCTATAACACCTAGATCCTACGGTTGTCGTTCATATGAGGCAGCTGAGTAGCATGATGTCTACCCTCCCGATGTGAGTAGTTTTCTCTCTCTTCCACCAGGATGCATGGCGATCGCTGTATCGCATCGAGCAAAACTCGATTGAAACCGCTTACCGCTTGAAGCTCATTCAATGTCTTGTCGGTTTTGTGGAATCATGCTCCGATGGAATTGGAACAATATTTTCCATCTTTTATAATTATTTCGGGTCTGGGTGCTCGGGGCTTCTCTTCACTGAGAGGTTTACCCTGCAATATGAGATTAGCGACTTGTCACTAATCACATATCGAAAGCTACCTTCGTTGCTTAAATTTGACACTGCATTTGTTGGTTGGTGTCAGCACGCATTACCATGGTCCACTGCTCTGTGCACTAGATTGACGGACCTTGTTGATCCGCGCTGATCACCATTGCAACTATGTGAGGATTCCCTCCAATAGCTTGATCTTTATAAGACTTTGAATCTTTGGCATGATTAAAGAGTTCATGAAATCTTAGAGAGTCTTCTAGGATCCATTTGGATGAACATGCATCTTCCTCTAATGTTTAGGGGATCTCGATCCTAACCCAAATCTACTTGATATGACTTAAAGAAAAATTATTTAGGTAGGCCTTCCCATTACTGAAGAATACCTCATACCCTTTTTCTCCAATCCTAAATTTATTCACTAGACCAAGTTTTTGAGCATCACTATTATTTTTTAATAGCTCAATGAGGGTATTTCACATAAAAAAGGGAGTATCCTTGCCATGTAATCTTGAGACTATGTCATCTCTCACACCCTCCAATATGATCCTCTAGCTCTTGCAACATCCTTCTTCCACTAAGTTAACCACTGTGTATCCTACTCTTGAGGTTCCACAATGTTAGTTTTGACATATTCTAGCACACCATTATCACTAAGCACTACTTCCATTTGATCCTTCCAAACTACGAAATTCAAGCTAACCTTTAGGTCATGCTAAAATATCGGTCTGTTAAAATACATTGTCCCAAATATGAAGAAACAATCGCTGTAATCACGCTGAAAATTCAAAATTCACGAGGGATAAATTTGAAACAATAGTCCCTAATGTGATTTCATGGCTCCTATACCATGTATAATTTTGAGATAAATTGCAATTACTTAATATTTCAAAATGAAAAATAAGAGACACAATTCTACGGAATGGAAATCACAATTTAGAGACACATGCTAAGACATGCAAGAAGAAAAACCAAAGTACATAGTGATTTCAAGGGGAAGACAACTAGGAAAAAATCCCTCAAACTTGTTGGAATTAATAAGTTGAATAGAGAAACTATTACAATTGCATGCTCTAGCTCTCAACACCACCTCCAAAGGTAAAATGGTTCTTACTACTGAATGAGAACCTTTGGCCAACACTTAGCCAATTTATGCCTCCTCCAGCCTCCTATTTTTCTTGTGCAATCCTGGAGGAAATTAGCTCCTAGAAGATAGGAATTTCCTACTATTTTCTTGTGCAATTCCCAAAGATTGATCAACTTTGTGCATGAAAAATTTTATACGCTCGGCTAGTATACAAATAGTTTTACATTGCCCTTAATTCCTCTTCTCAAGCTGAAGAATTCAAATTTCATGCATGCATGAGATATTTTGTCTTCATTGACTAATTAACTGATAAATCTCTGAGTTATATTATCGTCTCACTACACAATTGACCTTAAACTGACTTTATTAATTGTTAGAGCTTAGTTAATTAAGTACAACTAAAAATAATTGAGCTAGGTTGCTAAAATTTAGCAATCAACACATGCATCACTAAACTCCAAGCCCATTAACTTGAATTTGTTGAGCTAACAAAGTGACAAGAGCCATATCAAACTAGTTAACTACCTCCAAGTTGTATTGCTAATGTGGGAATTCAATTTACTCAATTTTACTAAGGATAAATTCAAATTGAGCCTTTCCTACTATTATTTCTATCAACATAATCAAAATCGTACCTTAGTCTGAAGTCCATGGGAGGCCATCTCATCTGCACAATTAATCAATATTAGAACAATATGTATGCACATAATTAAATTGACATATCAATCATCTCAACATCAACATGATGACACAAGACTACCACAATGACCATCAGAATGCATGAATAAAAAGCATATCAACAAATAAAATGCACGCATAATAGTCACGTTTGTCCCATATAGTCTAGTTGTTTGAACCTGGAAGCTTTGATACCACCTTGCAATACATCCTCTCACATTTACCCAAATTCACAAACTCGTCAAGGTAAACATGAGACAAGTGTCACTATGACATCACCTAATCTACAAGTTCCATTTAAGAAAGTGGGGTGTACAACTGAACACTTGTTGACATCCTATAGGGACAATAGATGATGAAGGAGATGAAAAAGCACCCCACATGATCAATCCCTAAGCTAGAACCTTTTTTCTTTAACCTAACACCCCAACCACATACACAACAAGGTAAGAGTGTGATTATGAGGTCCCAACCTCATGGGAAAGCCTGCTTTCATGTGGTTATGGCCTAAAATCCCCATTTCATTGCCATTGGTTCCAATAATTGACCACTTTTCCATGATAGCCTCTCAACCACTTCCTACAACTACCTGTAACATTCCATAATCATAATTAACATGACGACAATGCGAAACATTCAAACTTGAAGGAAAAATTTGACCTAGAGTGCCTAATCCATAACAGGCATTTCATCAAACATATGCAAAACATATAAGCTAGAGGACATGAATGGGTATTTCATCATAAAATAATATTCTTCATCTGAGAATCAATAAGAAGGCTGTAAGCCCTCTCTAGCTAGCTTCAGTAGCACGTTCTATTCCATGCATTCATCAATCACTCAATAGCTGATCAAAACAAGTCAATATTCATAGATAGATTACATCATATGACCAGCATATAATAACCAAATAACCAGCATAGGAACCACAATAATAATCCATAATATCAACATGATGACTAGTGCAAGTATTCATAAATCGTAGTAGGAAAAATCCCTTATTCACATATGAAAATGCCAACCAAGTCACAAACTTCCACGTACCACATGATCATGGATTGGGTTGAACCAAATATCTCTTTCAACCAATCACCCCCATGCCATATTACAAGAATGAATGTGGGATATCATGGAATAAACCAAGAAAAAATCAACCAAGGATTCTAGAGGTAAAACCATCTCAAACCCCAAACACACTGATTCCAACTCTACCATCTGTAAATCACTAACATCAACCAGGTCGGTATCTACCTAAGTTTTCTTGGACTTCAAGAACTAGTAACTCAACCCACGGACTTCTGGGGCTCCATATAACTTTTTCCAATTGGGGCTCTAGGGAATAGTAATTCAATGTAGTAAGGGCTCAAGAGCGTTTGTCTCAAGCTATGGGTCTAGTAAATAATGACTCAACCAAAGTTGTTCCTGGGCTTCCAAAGCATTTGTTCCAACACATAACCATCGAGAGCTTGAGAGCCAATAAAAAAAATGTGGAAGAACCCAAAACACCATGGTTATCTAGAAGATGGCAAGGCAATGCTAAAACCACTGTCAATCTAGGAAAATATTCATTCCAATGACAACACATAACCAAGGAATCACATGCATATACCATGCATGTAAAAATAAACAAGGAAATCACATATGTAAATTATTACCTACAAAACAATCTAGGTGTAGCTATTGATCCAACTATTTCCTTGCACTCCTTAGTTTCCTTTGCCTTCTTTGGCCAAATCTAGGTGCATGCCGAAGTGATCTAATAATTATCTATGTGTGTAAGAGTATGAGAGAGTGAATGAGAGAGACAAAAACTGAGTTGAGAAAAGCTAGAAACTATTTCTCTGAAGCCTTTTTATCATTGATGCCTCCATTCTCTTCATTTTCTTTCATTTTTCCCTTAATTTCTCTTGCATGTAAATCTGTGTCTCTTCACCTTCCTTTTATCCTATTTTTATTTATTTTCATACTTCAATGCCAATTACTTCTCTTTTCCTTTACCAATTCCTTTGCCAATTTCCATAGCCATTAATTAATCACAAGTGATGCCCACTATAAGTATTTTTCCAAACATTCATCTTGGAATACATGTTTGGTAATTTAATTGAGCATAAATTACTTCCTAAATTATCGATCAGCACTAAAGTGTAGAAGTAAATAGAAAAATCAAATCTAAATCCTCTTCACACTTGCAGAAAAGAAAGCTAATCTTAAATTGCAGAAATAAATATCACACCAGCAAAATTAAAATCTTCTTCACACTATCAGAAATCAAACCTTGAACTAATTACAAATTCCAAATCAAATGATCAATTTACATGTGCATAATAAATCCCTTTGATTATTTTCTTCACCATTCACACAACGAGATTAGATTTATGAAAGAAAATCTATACAACAAATTCTAACTTGACTATCACTAACGCTTCTCTAGAAATAAAAAATATATTTATTGTGATAACTTAATCCTATGAAATAGAAAAATTAAATAAAAATGAAACCTTACAACTACGAGGGAGCCCTACTGTGAGTGTAGGTATGCAACAATCAACAAATAGATTAACCATGCATTTATATAGACAACATAGTTGAATCAATAACTTAATTAATTGATTGCAAAGAGTTTTAAAAATAATAACCAGTCACACTGTCATCGTGCTGAGAGGGAGGTTTTATAGCTTACTTTGTTAAATTATTTGGAGATTTCTGAGCCCATCCTTCTCAACCCATCATCTTAAAATAAAATTACCTAAATGAGATAATGATTCCTCATGATTTTTTTTGTTGAAGAATCCAATCATGGGGAAAAATATTAGCTTCAATCCACAATCTTCTCACTCCCCTGATTTGTCTTTGTTCTGTTTCACTGTGTTGAATCCCATGTTGATCAGCTCATACCACATCCTTATCGCTTTTCCAGATTAGAGGAACAAGTGTATATCATTGTGCTAGTTTCCATATACTTATTCATATGCTTCGTTCCTCAGTTGATGTTTCAGCAATGTGTAGATTCCCCATGTAAGCTACAAAATCGATTATTAGCTATATAATTAATGCAATCTGGTAGGTTTTGCAAATATCATATTAGACAATAAAGAAACAATGAAACAATGAAACAATGAATGAAATATGATTAAATACTTATTTTTCTAGTAACCTTGCAAGATGACACTTAATTGAAATTATTATGGTCAAAAATGGAGAGAATGGGGTTTAAGGAAGGTGTCAAAAAGGAACAATTTTGGCCTTCAATAAGAGAGAAAAAAATTGAACTGAGAAAAGCTAGCAATTGTTTCCCTAAAGCCTTTTTATCATTGATGGCTCCATTTTATTCAGTTTATTTGATTTTTCCTCTAATTTCCCTTGCCTGTAAGTATGTGTCTCTTCACCTTCCTTTTCTCCTATTTTCCTTTATTTTCATAATTAAATGCCAACTATTGCCTCTTTTCCTTTACTAATGGATTTTCCAATTTCCATAGCCATTAATTAATCACAAGTGATGCACGCTATAAGTTTTTTCCCCAACATTCATCTTGGAATATGTGTCCAATGACCTTTGTATTATTTTAATTACATAAAAAATAAACCAAGGGTTGTTACAGAAACCATCATTTGATACATTTATGGTACATGGAAAACTTCTCCTTAGTTTTGTGCCTTTTTTCCTCGAACTTGAGGAGGGTGTCCATATTAATTTTAACAATCAAACACTATTTACCTGAGGATTCTTGGGATAGTGGTGAGGTCGTAAGGTACAATTCTAGAGGTAGGATAGCTTCATTTCTATATACAAGTAAGTAATGTGAATTTCCAAGAGGTGATTTCGCTATTACTTGGTTAGCCCACAACGCATCTACCAAAGTGTTATGCCAATTTCATTGCTCACTAAAAATGATTTTCTTTTGAATTTAGATTAATTTTTTGTTGGTTGATTCATCCAAACCATTTCTCTAAGGTTAGTATTTAGATGAATTATTTAACAAAATATTATTTTCCAATGCAAAATCAAGGAGTGTCAATGATAAAAAATAAATTGCATTGTCAAATACAAGAGATATATGCATTCCAAACCTAGTAAAGATGTTATGTTTCATGAAGTGGATGACCTCCTAGTTGTTCAGTCTTGTTATCATCCACATATTATCACCTAACCATTTCTTCCTAGGTTTATCGAAACACACCATGTAGGATTCATTACATTTATCGAAATTTCCTTAAGTTTTAAAATGACATTCATGAGAAAAATAACTTCAAAAACAAGTACTGAACAACAGACATTCAAAGATTAGCAAACCATGAAAGAGATACTTTAACACATTCTCCTTGGTCCACCTTCCATGGCTTGGGCCTCTGTATTAGCTCAATATGGCAAAACGTTGTTTTAAAATTTTCTATGACTCCTGATATTTGCACCAATGTGTTCAAAATTTCCAAATTACCTAAGAACACCTCTTCCTGAGCTTAATTTGGTCGAAAATTCCTTCTCCTGAAGAACCTCCACATTGAACCCTAAATGCTTTCCCATCATGAAGAGACTCCCATTATTTCCCTCTTCATGAGAAGAACACTTCCCTTTTGGATCATTTCCCAAGAATCTTCCTTTTACTCTAGTTTACAAGACTGATGCTAATGACCCATTTCCTTCTTCCATCGATTTGCAGAGTTTAAAACTCGGCCTAGTCTGATACGATGCAATTGAGCCTTTTCTCAATTGTGTCGATCCTCTTTTGGAAAGTTTTCTAAATATGGATTTGAAGCTTCTAGGTCTAGAAGCTTCGTAACGGAAGTCTGGTAGATGATGGGGCTAGATGGAGCCAAGAAAGTCTGTTTGGGCTCCTTTCCCCTATTACGATTGAACAAACCAAAGTGATAAGCCCTCTCCCATCATAAGAGGAACCATCTACCCTCCATCAAAGCTATATAAACTCCTCCTTTTCCAAGCTGAACTAGTCTCTTTTGGAGCCTGAATAACCAACAAGATATCTATAGCTTGTAGCCTTCTAGTTTATGTTTGTGGAGGGAGAATAATGTGTTTGGTTTGATTTGGAACTAAACGGATGAAGCCTTAAAACATTTATTTTTGGGGCTATCCATGAGATGCCAGTAAAGGTGTGGGAATCTGGATACATCATAGGAGACCTGCAACGTCAAGGATTTGGTTGTAATCTCTTTCTGAACTTATATGAATACAACTATTGATTTATTTTCTGCGTTAAGTGTTATCTTACATTTGATGGCTTAATATTCCTTGATCTTTTAAGTAGGTTGAATGCAATTTGTATGCTATCACGTTTGTTGTTGTTGTTTCTTTGCTTGTTTCAGGTATTCGAAGGAAGGAAAAGAAAGGTAGCTGGAGCGAGGAAGCACGAATATCACCAAGAGGAATAACATTCTAAGAGGTAGGCCCACCTATTTGATTCCAGCCTAAGTAAGTTTTCACTAGATTGTTTGTTTGTGGCTAGACCCACTCTCTCGGGCTAGAGGAATTGTCTTTTTCCACATCGAGAATTTACCTACACAACAAATTGTTGACTCTACTGGGGAATTAATCATGTCGCTTAATTGATTTTCATTTCACGGTTTGTGTTAAATTTTATAGTATCATCTTTTCCCTTTGGTTTTCTCTTCTTTTCTTGGTTTATTATTCTGTGTCTAGAATTTACAGTGGCAAGTCTAGTTTTGGCCTTTGAAAATTTCTATTTTTTTCTTGAAATCCTCGATCAACACATTTAATTTTCTGACAGTCGCATTTACCAAAGCGGTTTATTTTAAAACAGTCACGCCATACCCCCTTATGGTGTTTTTTGTTAGTAAGGCAATCACGCTGATTCTTGTAGGTGAAGATCATGGTTTCTCCTGGATCATAACTAGTATGCCTTGCCCTCTTAATTTCTGCTTATTATCCTATTTTTCCTGTGTTATCCCTGACTTGAAGGCTTCAATAGCTTGGTTTGTGTGATTTCCTGGTTTGCCATTTCCTTGATTTTTTGAGTCTTTGGATGGTTTGTTGCCCTAGGGCATCTAGGTCACCATTCATTCAACTGTTAGTGTGATTAGCAAGTCAATTGGCTGGTTAGTTTCCCCATTCATTTTGTTTTTTAGTCCTTTTATCGCTTTGATTTCAATTAAACAAGATTGAAAAGTTTCTTTTGTTCTTCTCTTGATTAAGCGTCTCTTTTTGGGCTTAGATTACATTTCTCATCTTGTTTTTGGTCGAGTCTTTGCATCATTAGTTTGGAAAAAATTGTCTTTTTCTGCTTTGCATTTGATTGATGATGATTGTTTGAAAATTTTCATTGAAGTGTATGTGAAAAATTCATCTTATCATTCCATTGAAAATACATAATTCTAGTTTTCTGAATCAATATGTTACATTAGCTAGCATCATTCAAAACTAGAGTTGCATCATCATTTTCATTCAAAAAGAAATGAAATATTTTTACTATTGAAAGGAATACTTGAAGTGAATTTGATAGGAAAGATAGAAAGTGGAAAGAATATTCATTATTTTGTTTTCAAAAGTGAAGTAGTGAAAAGGTCATCTTGTTTTCAGTTGCTTGTTTGTTGCATTGATTGGTTTCTCTACTCTCATTAGTGTAGACATTCATCAAATTGAAAGGGTTTTGTATCATTTAGCTACATATCAGAGTTTTTTTTGAGTCACATCGATAAGGCCTGAAAACTAAGACATAATATCAAGATAAACATTAGAATGTATTTAATTAACCTAAGGTGCATTTGAAACTTAACGCTCACATTTCGAAGGTCTAGGCTAGAGATGTGTTCTGGCATCTTTAAACCTAGTAGCTGTCATTCGCTTTGGCACTAGAGAGTGCTAGTATGGACTTGTGCTCCTTGTACCTTTGCGTATATAAGGGGATACCCCACTATGTTTCAATCCTTTAACCATTGGAATTCGAGTTTGCCACCTTGTGAACATGATACACCAAACACGACATTCGGGGAGATTTCATGTCTGTAATTCTCGGTTTGTTGGGAGGTATTCTGTAGTTAACAGTTACCTGGTAATCCTTTTTGCCTAGATTATCCTGAATAGTCATTTTGATCTTTTGACTCCATAAATATAAAAGATCACTGAGTGATTGTCCTTTCGAGATCATTTCAAAATGAAAGTGATAGAGTCAACTTTTCTTTTCTCTCAACTCTTAAAACATGAAAAAGCACCAGTTTGTTTCAGCGTATTAAAATAGTTGTTGCCCACGATCACATAACATTCCTATTAGTGCTTTTCTCGACCACATCGTGAGTATACCTTTAAATATACTTTAAAATCCTTGAAATTAATCTCTCTCTTCTTGTTGTTTGAGACAAAGTCGTCATGGCTGAACCATCAGGTTCACATGGTTCCTCTTCCTCTCCTCTCCCTAAACTTCTGCAATCACTTGAGGATCAATGCATTGAACTTGGAATTGTTCTGAGCATTCAACCTTTATCATCATGTCCTCCTCCTCCCTTAGATACTGGTTCACCTTACGAATTTGTCCCAGAAACTTCGGATAATCCTATCTAGACTCCCAAGAGTTCGTCGACTTCTGAAGGTTAGCTAGGACTAGTTGTTTGTCCTATGAATCCTTTGTTTAATCTTGTTGTGATATCACCACAGCTTCCATACAGTCTGTATGATTGGTCGGGTATTCCTTTGGAATTATCCCCTCAAACATCTTCAGTTTTCCGTTGTCGTTTGTTTCCACCCATGGAATCAAAAGGTGAGGTCCTAGTCTCCTCTCTCGGTCACTTGAAGGTGTCTGCTACACACACTCCTCACATCGTTGATGAGTAGGGATATCCATTCCCTCCTAAAGGTATCCCTTACATGGGATGCATTCTGACGAGTATTTATCCTGAGTTACCTTGTGATTACGTTTCATTAGCTCAATGGGTGACGGACATCCCTAGTGCCTCGCTTTATATCACAAACCTATCTAGTCATCTGGCATTATGCCTACCTTAGGTCTGTTCATTTAGAACTTGTCCTCTCAGCCGGTGGTGCATTTTGCAGTCACTTCTATTTTGGTGTAAACCACCGTTCTGAATCCACTTGGGTCGTCGGTCCAAGTTACTCATCTGATTCAACTGATGGGTTCAAGTCAAGTCTCTCTCAGTTCGTCGATTCCTCCAGGAAGTGGACAGGCTATGCCACCACCTGGGGGGGAAATCCAAATATTTCTATAATTTCTGGCTCAACCAAGGTGACTGGCTGACAAACTCACATGGTCGGAATGAGCCATCCCTCTTTCGGTGCTATTCTTAACCATGTTGGTCCTGCTGGGTCGAGTAATGTCCAATGCCAACAGCTGAACCTTGTTGATCCTTCTGGGTCAAGTATCGTCCAATACCAGCAGTTGTATGTGGCTCAAGTTCAGTACCAACCGCCTTATGTTCCACATAGTTCACAAGTGATGGTCCATATGTCTTATGTCCCTCACGCTGGACCTTATGCTCAGCCAATTCCATCCGCCATGCTTGGTGGATAGGGCCAGATCTAATTTGGGAACTTTCAGGGGACTATCCAAGTACCGTTGGAGTAGAAAGGATAAACTTTGCAGTAGTAAGGGAAACCCTTGTAGTAGCCACGACCATCCTTGTTGCAGCAAGGGTAGACATTATAGCAGCAAGGACAATTGCAAGAACCATAGGGGCAACCCTTGCCACAGTGGCAACAAACCTTATAGCCACAGATGGAGTATGTTCCTCAATCTTCCTAGCCTATGTCCTCGCAAGTTCAAACTCTATAGCCATAGGGACAACCCTTATAGTCGCAAGGTCAACCCTTGTAGCAACAAGGTCAACTCAGGCAGAAACAACCCTTGTACTCATTTCAATAGGGTCAACCTTTGCAAGGGCGAGGTCAAGGTAAATTCCTACAGTAGTAGGACCAAAATCCTTATGTTATAGCATCTACAAAACCCTTATGTCACGGGGCAATAGGTTCAACACACTTATGCCCAGGGGCAGCAGGTGGAAAATCTGTATGTCCAATGTCAATAGGCTCAAGAACCATTTAACCCATATGTTGCTTATAAATAGCCTATGGATGGACAATATCAAGGCTATCAAGGTCAGAATCCTCCCTATGGACAAGGTAACCTATAGTGTGGGCAAAATCAAATGCCATGTGGACAAAATCCTCCACTATCGAGAAAAAATCCTTACCAACCAGGATGGGTTCTATAGTCCAAGCCCGCTCAGAGGCCTCAAATGCATTTCAATACCCAATTTCCATTCTTGGACAGATTGGAGTTGTCAGTTGTGTTTAGAATCATGAATGATCCTATTCTTCATTTGTCATACTAGCCTTCAATTCCATCCAAGATTCCGAGCAATTGTCCGAAGTTTGAAGGAAAAGTGAAAGAGGATCCACAAGCCCACGTGATGACATATCACCTCTTGTGCTCCTTGAATTCATGCGTTGATGATTCCATTCATCTCTATATTTTCCAATGAACTCTCACAGGTGCTGCAGCCAAGTGGTACATTGAACTCCCTCGAAGCACCTATCATGACTTTAACATTGTCGCTATGGCCTTTCTCACAACTTTCCAGCTGTGGGTTCGCTATGAAACTAGCTCCCATCTGCTAACCTGACTCAAGAGAGACATTGTGACCCACATCTCTGATCACATTAATGAATGGCGACATTAACGTTGCCTGATCAAGTTTGAGATTGCTGATGAGTTGTTGACCGAATGGTTCACCAAATCATTCATCAGCAAAAGTTTTGAAGACATTGCTATGGATGGGTGTGTCACTAACGAACAAGCCATCATGCGTGCCTAGTATCTAGACCTCTTCTATTCATAATCTGGCATGATATATGATATGTTACCCGATGTGCCTAAACCATCATCGAATCTGGTGACATCAATGTATACGACTACACCTCCTGTTAATGTAGTAATTGGTTCAATGTCCCAGACCCCTGCAAAATCTTCTTTGAAACAGAAGTTGGTCTCAAACACTGCTCCTAATGGTTCCTCTCAAAGTTCACCTCATCGTGATAAAACCTTAGAGATTCACACTGTCCAGTCTACCATAGCAGAAAAATCCTCTAAAGGAAAAAATAAAGGCAAAGGCAAGGGTAAATTCGATGCCCTGAAATAGGGCCCTCATAGTACATCTACTGGCGATTCTTCTCATCAGAAGCCCAAGTATCCATGTGTCATCTGTGAGGAGATCACTATACTAAAGATTTCCCTTGATGATCTGAATCTATTCATTTGCTCAAAGAGATGCCAATTGTCCTAAAAGAGCCCTTTTTGTACCAGCAGACCCAAATGGTAGACAAGCCTCAGTCATCCGCTTCCTTAGGTTCATAAGTGTTCATGATGAATACGCCTATCAATGTCACTACCAGGTCAAAATATTATCAAACACCTACCTCGACAGCGGGGAAGGAGAAAGAAAGTACCCCCTCTTCCTCCATCTCGTCAAGTTCTAGTCCTCTCCATATAGATCAACCTGATCCTAATTCTGCCATTCGACCACCTTCTCGAGGTGTGTTGCAAAAGTCCTCATACAATCCGAACACTAGCGCCGTTCAACATTATAATATTTTTTAGGATTTCACTCGGGCACCAGTAGCTATGTCTGCTCTCAAGGTCCTTCAAAGCTGTCTGTCTGAGCAGAAAGCATACTATCAGCTATTGGAGGTATTGATCCAACTAACTCTAATCTCATTTGTTTTCATATGGAAAACCACATTCCATGTTTACCTCATGAGATTTCCTTTCTCATTCAGGTCATCATAAATGAGAAAACCATTCGTAGGACCATCATTGATGAAGGTGCTTCTACCTGCATCATGTCTGTCACTTGTTGGGGGAAAATTTCTTCTCTTACCTTGAACCAATCACCTAAAACTCTGGAAGCTTTTGATGGGCATGATTCATGACCATACAGTGTCCTTCTTAACCTTTCCATTACATTGGAGGGTAAGATAATACACGTTAAAGTATAGATTGTTGATGCTAATCTTAACTATAGTCTTATACTCAGACGAAGTTGGACCCATGCCATTCATGTTGTAGCCTCCTCACTATTCTACTTGATTCATTTCCCCCATCAACAGAATATTGTCATGGTCAACCAACTATCCTTCTTTGCCTCTTCCTCCTCAGATGGAAACATTCCTTATGTCAATCACATCGGTGCTCCTTATGAGAGTGTGGGCACAAGAATTTCTAAATATTTCGCCTCGATAGGTATTTTTCTTCTCCCACCTCTGCATGTTGCCTTTGTCACCATGATCTTAGTCAAGTTTGATCCTTAGGTCATTCCCTCATCATATATTGTTGGTACATCGGGTGAGGTTATGCCATTAAGCCTTGCCAAAATTAATTATGTGGAGATTGTTTCAACCTCGACTTCAGTATCCTCTGATCATCCTATTTTGATTACATATCTCCACACGTATTTTCTATCCCCATGGCTTGGTTATTTGGAATATCCCGATTCCTTAGCCAAGAATTTTCTTTCTCACGAAAGTATCATGGAAGTTATGTCTCTGGAGAAAGTACATTGGAACGACACTCATCATCATTCCTCATTCTTGCTTGGCTCGATGGTCATGTCTGCTTGTCTTGAGAATTTCTCTTCTCGGTTCCTATCCCAACCACTTCATATGTCGATCATGACTCATGAAGTTTGGTCGAAAGGGAACATGGGTAACATTACCCAAATTATGCCAACTGATATTTCTATCAATCCTGGTGTCATTGAAAATGTCCATATCGAGGTAACTTGTTCTCTTGATAAGATCAAGGTTTATACTCATCTTTTCCAAGAATTACAAGATATTTTCATGTGGTGATATGAAGAAATTCTTAGAATTAACCAAAGTATATTCGTGCATGACATTCAAATATACCCTCATGCAAAGCCCATTCACCAATGGCTCCATCAACTACACCCTAGAAAAGCGGTGACCATCAAAGGGTGAAGTTGAAAAACTTATTAAAGTTGGATTTATTTATCTAATCCATCTCATAGATTGGGTGTCTAATATCGTATCAGTGATGAAGAAACAAGGAACTATTCACGTTTGCGTTGATTACCGTGACCTGAATCATGCATATCCAAAGGATAATTACCCCACTCGTTTCATATACCAGATAATTGATGAATGTGTTAGGAGGGAAATATTTTCCTTTGTGGATGGTTTTTCTGGTTACAACTAGCTAAACATTGCACTGGCTAATGATGATAAGACAACATTTATCTGTCCATGGGTGTCTTTTGCATATAAGAATCTCCCTTTTGGCCTTAAGAATGTTGGGGCTACATTTCAAAGAGTGATGTCTTATGCATTCCACGACATTAGAAACATCATTCAACCTTACTTGGATGATCTTCCCACTCATTCACATAAGCACCGTGATCATCCTGATAATCTACAAAAAATATTTCTTCGTTGTAGACACTATAACATTTAGTTGAATCCGCATAAGTGTGTCTTCTATGTCGAATCTGGATGTCTCCTCGGCTTTATTGTTTCAAAAGAAGGAATTCATCTTGATCCTCTTAAAGTCAAGGCTATTGTTAATTTACCCCCTCCCTCTTTGTTGCATGAACTATAGAGCCTGCAAGGGAAAGAAATTTTTCTCCATTGTTTTTTACTGAACTATACCTTCAAGAATAACCTAGTTGCTTAAGCAAGGAATGCCATTCATTTGGGATGAGGCTACCTAAAAATATTTCTATGGTTTAAGAGTTCTCCTCATTAATGATCCTTTGCTGCACACTCCGAACTATCATCATGATTATTTCCTTTATCTAGTTGCAGCTTCTACTACCACCTCTATGGTACTAGTGTAAGATGATGACAAAGGTATTGAACATGTTATTTACTATCTTAGTCACAATATCCTATATACCAAGACGCGCTAATCTCACATTGAGATGTTGGCTTTGTCTGCTATTCATGCTGTTTAGCACTCTCGGCATTACATTCTCCTCTGCACTACGACTATGATTTCTGAATGCAACTCCATGACTTACATTATGACTCGTGAGTTGCTTGGGGAAAGTATTCCAAGTTGATTGTCATCCTCCAAGAATTCGATTTGGTGTTCACTACTGCCAAATTTAAGAAATCACTTGTCTTTGCTGAGTTGATTTGCTCCCTTCCCTCTGCTTCTCTTCCTGCTAGTGCTAATGAGCATCTCCTGAATGAGACTCTTTTTCTGATTAGCACTCTTGACCCTTGGTACGGTGATATCATCATGTATCTCCAAACATCTACCTTCTGGTCTGCGTTGACCAAGGATGATCACCAATGAATTTGGCATCAATCCCAAACTTACCGCATCATTGGAGATACTTTATACCATGTTGATTTTGATTCAATTCTTCACTAATGTCTAGCTATCGAGGAGGCTAAGAGAGTCTTGAATGACTGCCATTTTGGTGCATGTGGTGGCCATCTGTCTGGTTATGCTACTACTCAAAATATCCTCTGTGCTAGTTATTTCTAGCCCTCCATCTTCAAGGATTACATCGTTGTTGTTCACAAATGCCATGCATGCCAAATTTATCGACGAAAAATGTGCACCCCACCTACTCACCTTAACCCTGTTATTATTGTTGGTCCCTTTGCCAAATGGGGCATTGACTATATGACATGTAACCCTCATTCAGCTTGGGGGCATGGTTATATTATCGTTGTTGTGGATTACTTCACCAAATGGGTCGAAGCGATGCTTACATATTCTGCTGATGGTAAAATGACGATTCAATTTCTATTCAGTCATGTTATTTCTAGGTTTGGAATGCCGCAAGCCATTGTCACCGACCATGGCTCTCATTTTCATGATTACATGATGGCTGAGTTAACTTCTATGTTGGGCTCGCGCCACGATGGCTCGACCACGTACTACCCTTAGGCCAACCGTCAAGTTGAAGCTGTGAACAAAGTCTTGGTTATGACGCTTGAGTGCACCGTTGGGATGCATAAATCAAATTGGCATCTCATGCTTTTTTTAGCTCTATGGGCTTATCGAACCTCGACCAAAGATGCCACTAGATTTACACCTTTCCATCTCGTCTATGGTCTGGATGTAACTTGACTAATTGAGTGTGAAATTCCCTCACTCAAGTTGGTTGTAGAACTACTCCGTTAGACCTCACCTCAAGAAGAGTGCCTCTTGTACTTAGAACAACTGGATGAAACTTGTCGTCTTGCTGCTTTAGTCATTGAAGCATAGAAAAAGTGGGTTAAGTCCCATTTTGATCAGTCGGTCTCCCCTCATGATTTTTCTTAGGGTGATTTGGTTTTACTATATGATCAAGCTAATGATAAGTTGAGGGCAGGTAAATTCGAACCCATGTGGCATGGGCCCTACATTGTTAAACGTGTGTTACAAAAAGGGGCCTATGAGTTGATTGATTATGAGGGAAATCCCTTAGACAAGCTCTGTAATGGGCTGTATATCAAAAAGTACTATGCTTGGGTCATCTTGCATGCCTACTTTTGTACAATAGTGTGTTATTCATTTTTTTGCAGTGTGGTTTCGTGTGTTGTTTTTTGAGCAACTTTCCTGCTTACTATGTCTTCAGCTGCTTTGCAGATGCCTGTGAATCATCACATCGGTTTCACTAATAGTGCTTGTTGTAGTACACAGAATCTATCCTCCATGGCATGGGCCACTTATGACCCCCATGGTGAATTTATTGATCTTCAAGGTATTTGTTTAGGTCGAACAACTAATAACATTCCTGAGTATAGTACAGTTATCAAACTATTGTTAGAAGCCATTGCTCTTGACATTGCTCTTAACATTCGGGAATTAGTTATCAACCTTGATTCACAACTTGTTGTTCTTCAACTCAATGGGCTATATTCCATTAGAAACCCTCAGATGTTTATAATGTATGTTATGAAACCAGCTCAAGAAAAGATAGAAAAGATAGATCAACGCCTTAGAATTCAGCCTCTTCGAGGGGGCAACCTCCTTTACATTACATAAATGAACAATTCTTTGATGATTCAAATGACAAAACCTCCTTTCTATATAGGAGTCTAAGGAGTCACAATATAATCCAGCCGACCTAACAATAATAATATAAAGCCACAAAAATAACAATAGAGGGATTCTATGGGGCACAGAAATAACAATATGGGGGTAATAGGGGCACAACAATATAAATAAGGGGTATAACTACAATAGTAATGGGGTAATCACTAGTATTATAGGGACCCAACATGCCCCTCTCCTTCAAAAAAGTGTTGTCCTCAACGCTTGAGTAGTTCTGGATACTTCTGCATAAAATTCTCATCCTCCCATGTGGAATCTTCAGCGGATAAGTTCTTCCACTTGATAAGATACTCTGAAATTGATCGATTTCGTAGCTGTCGAGTTCTTGTTTCTGTGACTGCTTCCGGTTCCAATATAATTTTTCCTTCCTCGTCAAGTTCTGGCAATATTGTTTGAATTGGGAGCTTGTCGCCTATAACCTTCTTTAAACATGAAACATGGAAAACTGGGTGCAATCGAGAAGCTGCAGGAAGCTCCAATTTGTATGCCATAGTACCAATCTTTTGCAACACCTTGTACGGACCATAATACTTTGGTGATAATTTATTATCCTTCTTAGCTTGCTTTAGGGACATTTGCTTATATGGTTGTAGCCGTAGGAATACCCAATCACCTACATCAAAACTTCTTTCACTGCGATGTTGATCTGCCTGTTGTTTCATTCTATTTTGTGCCAACACGAGGTTATCCTTTAAGAGTTGGAGGACTTGTTGTTGATGTTCGATGTGATGTTCCACTGCCTGAACCTTAGAATTTTCTCTTAAATATGATGTGATGGATGGTGGTTGATACCCATAAAGTGCCATAAATGGGGTCATTTTTGTTGCTGTATGGAAGGAAGTGTTATACCACCATTCAGCCAGAGGCAACCATTTGACCCATTGTGTCTGTTTATCAGATACAAAGCAACGAAGATATCCTTCCAAACATTTGTTTACTATCTCAGTTTTCCCATCAGATTGAGGATGATAAGATGAGCTATGAGCTAACTGAGTACCAAGACAAGAAAATAATTCTGTCCAAAAATTTCCAGTGAAAATGGGATCTCTGTCACTTACAATAATCTTTGGGTTTCCATGTAGCTTTTGAACTGTTTCCATAAATGCAGTAGAAACTGTACTGGCTTTAAATGGATGTGATAATGCACAAAAGTGTGCATACTTGGTAAGTCTGTCAACTACCACCATGATGACACTCTTTCCCTCAGACTTGGGTAAACCTGTGATAAAATCCATTGAAACCTCCTCCCAACGTTGGCTTGGAATGGATAAAGGTTGTAATAGACCCGGTGTCTTAATTGTTTCAACTTTATTTTGTTGGCAAACCAAACATTCCGCCACAAACTTTTGAATATCTGATTTAAGGCCATCCCAAAAAAATTCCTTCTTAACCCTGTGGTAAGTTTTTAAAAATCCTGAGTGCCCTCCTAAGGGAGAAGTGTGCAATTCCATAAGAATCTTTTGTTTTAGCTGGGAATTCTTACAGAGGTATAAGCGATCTTTGTACCATAACGAATCATTTTGCCAGCTAAATGTATCAGAAGTACTGGAATCTTGTTGTAGCTTTCGAATAAGTGCCCACACTTCTTCGTCATTCTTCCATTCCTCCCTTGCTTCGTTTATCCAATCTGGTTGGATAATAGAAATGGCACACAACAATGCTTCCACATCCTCATCCTTTCTTGAGAGTGCATCTGCCACCACATTTTGCTTCCCTTTTTTGTAGATGATTTCAAAGTCATAACCCAACATCTTTGTGACCCACTTTTGTTGCTCTTCAGAGGATAATCTTTGTTCTAAAAAGTATTTAAGGCTATCATGATCCGTTTTTACCTTGAAGTGTCTTCCCATTAGGTAGGGTCGCCATTTCTTAAGTGCATGGAGTATTGCCAACATTTCCTTCTCATAAATAGCTTTGCTTAAAAACTTTCCCTTGATTGGACGACTTTCAAAAGCAATGGGTCTTTCATCTTGCATTAGAACAGCACCAATTCCATTTCCTGAAGCATCACATTCCACAATAAAGGTTTTTGTGAAGTCCGGTGTAGCTAAGACCGGTGCTTGGCACATTGCCTCTTTAAGATGTTCAAAGGCCTTTGTTGCTTCCGGAGTCCATGAAAATGAATCTTTCTTCAATAATGTTGTTAGAGGTGCTGCTATTCTCCCATAATTCTTAACAAACTTGCGATAATACCCTGTCAACCCAAGAAATCCTCGCAGATGCTTTATGGATGTGGGGATTTTCCATTCCTTAATGGCTTTAATTTTGCTAGGGTCTACCTTAACTCCTTCATGAGATACAATATGACCCAAATATTCCACCTCCTGGACTCCAAAGAAACATTTGGATCTTTTTGCATATAATTGTTTCTCCTCCAATAGTTGTAGCACCCTGTCAACATGTTCAACATGATCCTTCCAAGACTTGCTGTAGATTAGTATATCATCAAAAAATACTAACACAAATTTTCTAAGGAATGGTTTGAAAATTGAATTCATCAAACCTTGAAATGTTGAAGGTGCATTGGTAAGGCCAAAAGGCATGACCAAAAATTCATAATGACCCTCATGAGTTCTAAATGCCGTTTTTGGAATGTCTTCAATCTTCATTCTGATTTGATGATATCCCGAACGAAGATCCAACTTGGTGAAGTAAATTGATCCATGCAATTCATCCAGTAATTCATCAATGACAGGAATGGGGAACTTATCTTTAATAGTGAGCTTGTTGAGCTCCCTATAATCCGGACACATGCGCCATGATCCATCCTTCTTGTGCACCAATACTACTGGAGCTGAGAAAGAACTTTGACTCGGTTGAATTATACCAGCCTCTAGCATTTCTGCAACCATACGTTCAATTTCACTTTTTTGGACATAGGGATATCTGTACGGCCTGATGTTTGGAGGAACACTTCCTGGAATCAGATGAATAGCATGATCATGATCACGCATAGGTGGGAGACCTTTGGGAGTCTCAAATACCTTGGAATGATTGTCCAGGACTTTTTGGAGATCTGGAGAAATAGATGATTCCAATGTGGAAACATCTAGCGAACATAATTGTGCAATTACACCTCTTTGCTCCTTTTTTAGAAGCTTTGTCATGCCATTAGAGCTGATTATCTTTCCTGGTTTCCCTGCAATACCCCTTAATTCAACTTCCTTTCCTTCCGCAGAAAATTTGATGAAAAGTTCTTGAAAATTAAAAGCTATTGTACCCAAGGATTGTAGCCATTGGACTCCTAGTACAACATCAGCACCTCCCATTGGAATGGAAAGCATTGGGCTAGTCAATACATATTCTCCCATGGATAGCTTGATATTATGGCACTTTCCAGAGCAATTTATTGTTCCTCCATTTGCAATCATCACTTGACACTCTGGTGCTGGATATAGGAAGCAATTCAATTCTTTTGCTACCCTACAATGAATAAAATTGTGGGTGCTTCCTGAATCAATCAACACTATTACCTTTTTCTTCTTGATTTGTCCTTCTATCTTGATGGTTTGAGGAGTGGTAATTCCCGCCAATGCATTACAAGATATGGTCGGATTTATTTTTTCTTCATCTAGGCTTTGTTCCTGGAATATATCCTCTTCTTTTGACCTTTCTTGCTCCTTTTCTTCTTCCTCTTCACAATCTATGTAGAATAATTTCTTCTCAGCACACTTATGACCTTTTGTGTATTTGCTATCACAATTGTAACAAAGCCCTTTTGCTCTTTTTTCTTCCAATTGTTGTGGTGTCAACCTTGTAGGTTGTGGAAGACTAGGGGCAACAACACTTCCGTCTTTATAGTTGTGAGTGGTATGCTTCCTAGTTGCCATAATTTTGCTTTCCATTTTTCTTGCTAACCTGAATGCCTTCTCTAATGAATCAGGTTCCCAAAGGCGAACATCATGTTGGATATTATCCTTTAAAGACCCTATGAACACATCAATCCTATGCTCCTCTGGAATATCTTTTACCCTTATGTTCAATTTTTGGAACTCCTCAATGTGCTCCATTATTGAACCCTTTTGTTTGAGACTTATCAATTGGCTAAAAAAAGTGTTGCTTTTTGTATCCTCATAATGTGCTATCAATTCTTCCGTAAAAATTGCCCAAGTGATAAATTGTTTACGAGAACAAAGCCATTGATACCATACAAACTGATTTGGTTCCAAATATACAGTTGCCATACGTACCTTTTGTGTGTTTTGCACATTATTGAGATCGAAGAATTGCTCCATCTGTAATATCCATGTGGCGGGATCCTTGCCATCAAACTTCCTCATATCGATTTTTGGAATATGGTGATTCTTCGATCCAACATTAGAGTCTATGGAATCATGATTAACATTTCTTTTGTTCTCATCATGAGTTTCCTTTACTACCTTTTCACCATTAGTAAGTATTTCTTGTAGAAAATTTGTCAAATCTGTCTTCAAATCTACCATGCCTGTCTTCAAATTTGTGTTCAAATCTATCTTCAAATTGTCCATCTTAGCTTCCATGCCATTCATCTTAGCTTCCACGCCATTTATCTTAGCTTCCACGCCATTTATCTTAGCATTTGTTAACTTTTGTGAGCGTGACATTTGTTGCACTTGTTCTTGTAATTTTGATATATCATGTAGCATTTCTTCCTCTTCTTCATGAGTCATGCTAGAGCTTTCAGGTTCCTTACTAGGTGTTTGCATTTTCTTTCCTCGGGGCATCAGTTACCGATAATAATGCTCTACTATGCCCTTTGAATTCCTTCAAAATAAATTTTCAAACCAAGCTTAAGCAAAAATTTTAAAAAATCTACACACCTTTTTTCACTTTGTAGGAGCTCGATATTGCCTCTGATGTATCTCTGTACTTTCCAATCATCTAGTTCTGAATTTGTGACTTGTAGTAGCTATCTGTGTCCTCTTTCCAATGCCACCAGTCTGATCCAAATTGGATTCTCCAAGAAAGAGTTATGCACAATCTCCCAAGTTGACTTGATTATAGACCTTTCCAAAAGAGAGAAGTTGTATGAAGTGCCACGTGTACAATTTTCGATATTTGGTTCTGAAAAAGATATACAAGAAACTAAAGTCCGTCCTCTTTCTGTACCTTCTTACGAAATTTCAATCTGATTCCCAGAGAGAAAGTTATGACAATTTTCCCCAGGTCACCTGTTTTGAATGTAATTCAGGAGTCTGCAAAAAGACCAACTTCCTCAGATCATATCTCCAAAAATGTCACACAAAAAGCTCTGAAATTTGGACCCAACGTTTAGCGCGATTTCGTCTCAAATGGGTTTTTTTTGCGACTTTTGAAACATCACAGAAAAAAAGGTATAGTGAAAATTCCACGATGACCTGTTTGGAGCAGCGAAACCCTAGAATCCAAAGCTCTGATACCAAATGTTATGAAACCAGCTCAAGAAAAGATAGAAAAGATAGATCAACGTCTTAGAATTCAGCCTCTTCGAGGGGGAAACCTCCTTTACATTACATAAATGAACAATTCTTTGATGATTCAAATGACAAAACCTCCTTTGTATATAGGAGTCTAAGGAGTCACAATATAATCCAGCCGACCTAACAATAATAATATAAAGCCACAAAAATAACAATAGAGGGATTCTATGGGGCACAGAAATAACAATATGGGGGTAATAGGGGCACAAAAATATAAATAAGGGGTATAACTATAATAGTAATGGGGTAATCACTAGTATTAAAGGGACCCAACAATGTATTTGCGTATTCATCTCTTAGAAAGGAATTTTTATTACATCACATATCATCAATATCCTAGGCATCTGAATACATTAATAGATGCATTAGCTAATTATATGTTGGATATACATTTGTGAAATATGTGAAAAAACAAACATTTGTACCATAATAACAAAACATTATAGCATATATATATATATATATATATATATATATATATATATATATATATATATATATATATATATATATATATATATATATATATATATATATATATATATATATATATATGTCGATAATGATTGAATGTCATACATCAAAACCACAAAAAATAATATATGTGTTAAAAAGTACATCCGTGGCTCGTAGGGCTCAAAACTGTAAAATCCTAAACCTATGGGCTACTTGGCATGGTGCTCATGATAGCACATCACTACTTGTACTACACGATTCAATGGTCAGTGGATCCGGTCTAATACCACCTCAAGGTTCCATGTGATTTCCTCCTCATTATCGACTCCTTCCTCATAAGGAGCAATATCAAACTGTTGAGCAATGCACCTAGCAGTTGGAGACATCCCAACTAGTCACTCTGGTCCTACATCTGCATTTACAAAATCGAAATGTCATGAATGCATATATTTCAAAAAAATAAAAAATTAAAAATTAAAACTGATTTGCTTACCTCCATCATCATAATCTTCTCCCTCTGGGAGTGGCATATCTAGATCGCCACAAAAGTAGGTACTGCTATAGGGAAAATATTCTACTACGATCAGCTAATGCCTTAGCCACAAAAAGGTGGGCGTGAATGACATATGTTGGCCCCCATTGATTCTAGGCATCAATTCACTCCAATAGACCATCTGTGAGTATTGTGACAATGGTGGGTTCACCTCTGTAAGATGATAATGAAATAGTGGGATCCGCTCCAAAAAGAAGGTCACTACAACAAAACCATATATGAACTACCTCAAGCTTCCTACCTTAGCTTTGGATAACTAGCGCTTCATGCTGACCTTCATGGCTTCCACCCAGTTGAAGATAGTTGGCACCGTACAGTCTATAGCATACTAGAATTTGGACTTATTGGACTCATGCAATACATGAGCTCCAACAAATTTGTTTATGGTTAAGAGAAGTGTTTTCAATACAAGGTCAATAACAATCATGATATAAACCTTGTGAATTTTTTTTTCAATTCTTCTGGGTAGTGTTCTATAACCAACATGTTCACTCTTGCCCCAATAGGCCTGGCCCCATACAGATTGATTGGTTCCCCTTTTTTGGGTAGTCCAGTGATGAAATAGATGTCAAAAGTTTCTAATTCCAGTTCTTGGTCTCATCTCAAAAAAAATTCTCTGTTAGTGTCCCAGAGAGTGATCAAATATTGCAATAGTTTGGGCTGAGCTCGGAGGCCTGGTATAAGGAAGAATTACAGGAGCCCACAGTTCCTCGGGGAGTTTAAATAGTTTAGGTTTGCCAAAGCCTATGAATTGATTTCCTTGTGCTCACATTCTTTCCAATCGACAATTTTTTGTTGTGTTTTTCTTGCAAAAACCACAAATTCAAGTCAACATTCATCCTTGACTGAAGAAATTCGGCTTCAAAGCAGAGAAATCATGCAAAAAATTGAATTTTTTATATTCATGGTGCTGGCATGACTATTTTTAAAAATAGTAGCACTGACAGTGCACTTGATCGAGTTAATGACCCTTGAACGGCGCGATCCCGTTCCTGTAAATTGCACCAACCGACGGTGAATTTGTTTTGATAAGGTATCGTCCAATCCAAAAAATGGTTAAAAACAAGAAAAACAAGCATAAAAATGAAGCTAAGGGTCTCAACTCTTATTTGCAATTGATGGATCATCGAATGGCCTCCTAGACCTACCGTAATCTACTCTTAAATATCTAGGGCAAAAATGGGTGAAAATTTCTCCACACAAGGTAAAAAGGTAAAATGCTAAAGAATTATTTACTTTTCCCCCTTTTATTCATTTTTCTTGATATTTTAGGGTTTTAAAAATATTTTTCATCTATTTTACCTCAGGAATTGGATAATACATTTGCCTCTTGTGCAACCACAGGTGATAGATTGTTGATGATGGTACTAGAGTCCTATTTAAGCTCTTTTCTGAACTCATAAAAACTCAAATGAAAAGATCTTTGAGTGCTTTTCTGTTTTTAAATCGTTAAAGAGAAAAAAAATGGGGGTCTGCTTTCAATCTCTTTTCCAACTCTTTAAACACGAAAAGTTTGCCAAGCTCTTGTCGTTTTGAACTCGTTAAAGGTTGTGAAATGTCATTTACCCAGTATAAGTTTACCCTTTTTTTGGGCTGGGATAAAATATTTATGAAAAAGGTACTCGATTGAAATGGTTAAGCGTTTCTCTCAAGTATCGTTTTCTACCTTTTAGGGCTTGAGAGACACAAATGTATGAAAAGGGACCATGTGGAGTTTTCTTTTCTAGATGTCTTTTTCAAACTCTCTAAACATGAAAAAGATACTGAGTTACACCTTTTTTGGACTTGTTAAAACATTAAACGACATAGGATTCATCACTATGATGAACATGAGCTTATCATTCTTAGGGCTCATTAATCTTGTTAGGTGAGATTCATTTGAAGGATGGACTTATAGTGAAAGCACATATTATCCCCTTCAATCTTGCCATTAAAAAATAATTGGGATACGTACCAAAAAAGGTGCGAGAAAATGGGAAATCCTATCAGTTGTGTCAGAAGCTCACTATTGAACATGACACTTTCTGCTTCGTGTTGGGTTGGGATATCCTCAGTTCGACATTAACTTTCTTGGGTTGGGCCCTTAATTTTTGCCTTCCATTTGATCTCTGCCATGTCATCATGACCTCTGATCCTATGGATCCAAAAGCTACCAAACTCCACAGTCATGTTGTCAATATGTTCAAGAGTTGTTCTTCTGTAGTTACACTCATTCCTGATTCTCTATATCATCCATTATCATTGCATCCCTTTGTCTCAAGTTGATGATGTGGGATACATCATGGCCCTCCTTCGACACAGTCACTTCCGGTCAACTTCAGCTTATTATTTGAGAAGTTGGTTGAGAGACTCCCTTCTAGTACCTTAGAGCTTGCATGCCTTAATGGCAAGTTCTTCGCACTCGACAACAAGTTCAGATCATTGGCTTTCGATCGAGTGATTTCATGGGTGTTCGACTTTAGTTCCTTTATTCACATTTCATGGATTGTGCTACTAGTACCTTGAGAGCCATTGTCATTATTGGTGGTTTCTCTCACCCTTGTTAATGGTCCACATCATTGACCGATCATCAAGTCACTTTCTAGCATGTTCAACTTCAACACATCCATTAACATGTTATAATTTGTACTTTGATTGGGTCATGCTAGAGCGCAAGGCCCTGGAATCAGATTACAAAAGTCCAGGTTGCAAGGCCATGTGACATGATCATGCTTATATAAATGTCTCTCTCAGATGGATGGTTACAACCATACCATGAGTTGTTATATGTGATTCTTCTCATTATTGGATGGTTGCGACCATACCATCAGTTTTTATATATGATCCTCTTTATTGGATGGTTGTGCCCATGCCTTGGATCCATTTACATGATCTCTTTCTGGATGGCTATGTCCATACCATGATTCATGTATCATTAGTTAGAGTTTCAATAATGTATATGTATCTATGATTTCTTGGAGGTTTCCTGATGACGAACTTCGGTTCCCCGCATCTACTTGTAAAACATTTCACCCATCATTGTAGTTTGACCTTCATGCTTTAGGGGGAATCTATTACATAAAATTTTGTCACTGTCCTTATACTCCCCATTCCTAAATCCTGGAGGACCTCTACAGTGAACCCTACATGCTTTCCCATCATGAAGAGACTCCCACTATGTCCCTCTTCATGAGCAGAACATTTCCCTTTTGCATCATTTCCTAAGAATATTCCTTTTACCCTAGTTTACAAGACCATCACTAATGACCCATTTCATCCTTGCACTGATTTATAGAGTTTAAAACTCAGCCTAGCATCATATGTTGCAAATGAGCCTTTTCTTAGTCACATCAATCATCTTTTGGCAATTTTTTTAAATATGGAGTCAAAGCTTCTAGGTCTAGAAGCTTCATAACGGAAGTCTAGTAAATGGTTGGGCTAGATGGAATTAAGGAAGTAAGTTTCAGATCCTTTCCCCTATTAATATGGAACAAACCAAAGAGATAAGCCCTCTCCCTTCATAAGAAGAACCATCTCCCCTCGAACAAAGGTATATAAAATCCTCCTTTTCCACGCTGAACTAGTCTTTTTTTGAGCTTGAATAACTGGCAAGATATCTATAGTTTGTAGCCTTCTATTTTATGTTTGTGGAGGGAGAATAGTGTGTTTGGTTTGGTTTGGAACTAAAGGGAAGAAGCCTTAAAACTGCTATTGTTGGGGCTATCCATGAGATGCTAGCAGAGGTGTGGGAATCCAGATACATCGGAGGAGACCTACAACATCAAGGCTTTGGTTGTAATCTCTTTCTGAACTTATATGGATATAACTATTGAGTAATTTCCTACATTAAGGGTTATCTTACATTTATGTCTTAAGATTCCTTGACCTTTTACGTAGGCTGAATGCAATTTGTATGCTATCAGGTATTCAGGTTTTTGTTTGCTTTCTTGTTTCAGGTATTCGAAGCGAGGAAACGAAAGGTAGATGGAGTAAGTAAGTAGGATCATCATCGAGCACAATAGTGTTCTAAGAGGTAGGCCCTCTTATTTGATTCTAGCCTAAGGAAGTTTTAACTAGATTGTTTCTTTCTGGCTAGACCCACTCTCTCGATCTAGAGGAATTTTCTTTGTTCACATCAAGAATTTACCTACACCATAACGAATCAGTGAGTCTTTTCCTATAAAAGTTATGCTAAATCTTGAATGATTCTAGTTAGCGCACTAAATGTGGAGGCAGGGCCGAAATTGGTGGCACTGCCATATTGCCACCAAACTAACCTCGGAGTTAACTAGTGTTTAGATGCACTTATTAGCTTTAAAATCAGATTAATTAACATACACTGCAATTACTATTCACAAAAAACTTAATGGCTTCAGTGCAGTGGTCACATGTGGTGTCAATATCGCATTAACTATCGTTGTAATGGTCGGTCAAAAGGCTAACCATTTAGTGTTACATTTATTGCATTCACATGGGTGAGTAATAATTGTTGCAAAGTTGGTGAACTTTCTGCAAGATAAACCGCAACCTTGACTACTTTGTGGTGTTCATATGGCATACACTAAACCATCGAAGGTTTGTTTGGGAAGTGATTAACATAATTACCTGCCCAATCATTGTGGAGTTTGGTGTGATCACATGAGAAAACCATTGTGGTGTTGGTAACTGTCTCTTGGGTTTGACATCACCATTTGCGATTAATAACAAATTCGTTCACACGGGGGATGGATGGCCTACAGGGTGGCCCTCCCCTAACTACCTAACTCCTAACCGTTAGTCTTTAAATTAATGTGGAGAACATACATGGTAAGAAACATGGTGTAGAGGAGGTGGTTAGGACTTGTGGATGGTATGCCAGAGGTCACGGGTTCAACCCCAACCTCAACCATAAAAATTTTCTCCACTACCGAGCCCTACCTAGGCCTTTGGGATGTGCCAAGTGGTGGCCTCTCAGAATTCCATGTTGAATTATTTCATTGGCCCAAAATGAGCCAATAGAAATGTGCTAACACACCACTTAAAACCAAATGAAAGATGCCACTTGTCCATATGCGACACACTGTTGACCATTTGACGATGCCTAATCACTTCCCAAATTAGCAGTATGGACTGCTAACTGTGTAGTGACTGGGAATTTTTTTATTGAAAATTTTTCTTATTTAGCAAAGAAATCAGAACACAATAAATTTCTCATAGGAACTTGGTTTTCAATGAAACAATTTGTCTTAGGATCATTTTTCCGAGATTGATATGGTTTTTCATGTTTCAAGCCATTCTTTGAAATTTGATTTTTGAGCTAAATACTAAACACCTGATCATTCCTCCCCACTAGAAGCCTCTTGGGCCCCAAAAGTTGTTATCCATTATTCATCAGGTGAGGGTACAACCCCCTCACCTTCTTGATCTGCAACCATTTTGCTTGAGAAGGCTTTTGTCCCTTGAGTCCCACTTTAAGGTATTCAACATCCCCTCTCTTCGAAGTCTTGATTCTTCTGTCAAGTACGAGATCTTGCTAAAGCTCATCTAGATATTCGAGAGAGAAATCATCTATTGATGGCAGATGAACATGCTCTCCTTGATCATTAATCAAAGGAGGCTCAAACAATCTCAAATTATAAACATTAACAATAGAGTTTGTTTGCATATAAGGAGGCAAATCAACCTTAAAATCATTATTACCAATCTTTTCCAGAATTTTAAAAGGACCATAACAAATTGGTTTATGCTTTTTACCTTCCCCTTGAAGTCTCTCTTTGCTAATATATAGCCAAACTTTGTCTCCAACTTGAAATTTGTGATCAACCCGATGTTTGTCATGCCTTGCCTTGTAGATGCTCTCACTTTTCTCAATCCATTCCTACACTTTATGATGTATGAACTAAATTTTCTCTACGAGCTTCCTTTCCTTATCGATGTCACTGTGACCATCGATAGTGACATATTTCCCAAATATGAAGTCTAATTGATATCTTGGCAAGTACCCATAATATGCCTCAAATGGCGATGTGTTTGTGGAAGAATGCTTTGCCCTGTTGTATTCATGTTGTATGTAATGCAACTGTTCATCCCACAACTTGGGTTGTTTGTTGCAATATCCTCTAAGAAGTTGAAAATATATTCTATTGACCACCTCATTTTGGCCATCTATTTGTGGATTACAGGTTGTAATCTTCTTCAACTTTGTGTCATCATGTCCCATAAATTCGACAAAATATTCCCAAAAAATTAAGAATCTTGATCACTTACAATAGAAGTAGGAAGACCAAAATGAACCCAAATGTTTTCGAAGAAAATATGAGCTGTTTATTCAACTGTAATTTTCTTTTTACAAGGTGTTAGTATGCACATCTTGCTAAACCTGTCTACAACTACATACAAGTAATCATGACCTTTCCTTGACAATGGAATACCTCCTACGAAATCCACTGAGATAATCTCCCATGAATGTGAAGGTACTGGAAGTGGAGTGTATAAACCAATTTTCCTATTGCTGGGCTTACTTGTAGCACATAAAGAACATCCTCGTATGAAATGAGAAACATTATCCAACATGTGTGGCCAATAACAATACCTTTGAAAATTGACTATTTTCTTACCTACACCAAAATGTCCAGCAATCAATGAAGTGTGTGCCTCCCTTATGATACTATTTATTTCTCCTTGTGGAATACACAACTTCCTGAGGTGATACAAAAAACTATTATGTACATGATAATCCAACTCTTCAATTTGATTTCCTTGACTCAAGCTTGCATATACTTCTTGAAATTCATTATCATTTGCATATTGTTCTATGTAACTTTCATGCAAAATAGAATTATGCTTGAGCATAATAGATGAATTTACAATAGGCATTGAAATAATATCAACTACCTTATTGTAGATTCCCTTTTTATACCTGATAACCAAACAAAATTGTTGTAGAAAACCCATCCATTTGAAATGTCATGACTGATGCAACTTTGATTGTGACTCTAAATACTGCAATGGTTGATGGTCAGTATGGATGACAGTCTCATTCCCCATCAAATAGTGCTTCCATTTCTTAACACTTTGTACCAATGCATAAAGTTCTTTTTCATAGGTGGGATAGTTAGTTACATCTCCATTAAATATTTCAAAATGAAATGAAATGCGCTTACCATGCTGCAATAGAACTGCTCCCATGGCATAATTTCTTACATATGTTTGAATCTCAAATGGTTGTCTAAGATCTGGAAGAGCCAATAGTGGTGTTGTACTTATCTTTTACTTCAATCTATCAGATGATTTCTATTGTACATCTACTCAGTGGAAGACCTTCTTGAAACTTGTCAATGCATGTAATGGAGCTAGAATTGAAGAAAAATTAGCAATAAAATTTCTCCAATATTTTGTTGCCCCTAAAAAACTTCTTAGCTTTGTAACTGTATTGGGCTTGCGACAATTAAGAGTGAACTCAACCTTAGAGGGTTTGATCTTCAACTCACCTCCTCCAACAACGTGTCCCAAACACACTAAAGAAGCCTTGCCAAATTTACACTTCGACATCTTTAAAAACAATTGTTTTTTTCTCAAGACATCAAGTACTTTGTTTACATGCATGACATGTTCATCTCTGGATTTGATGAATATGATTATATCATCTAAGTAGACAATGACAAAATCATCTAAAACTACTCTCAATACATCATTCATTACCATCATTAAAGTAGCTGGAGCATTTGTAAGACTTAAAGCCATAACAAGCCACTCAAAAAATCCTTGTTTAGTTTTAAATGCGATTTTACAAATGTCTTCTTTAGCTATCCTAACTTGATGATAACCACTTCGTAAGTCAAACTCAGTGAAATACTTTTCATACCTCAACTAATCAAGAGAATTGTCAATTCTTGGGAGTGGATAACAATTATTTACTGTGATTTTGTTCAGTGCATGGAAAGCCACACACATGTGCTAAGTTCCATCCTTCTCTGGCATCAAGACAATGGGTGAACCACATGGAAAAGTAGATGGGTGTATGATACCTTTGTTCAACAATTCTTCAATTTTCTTTTTGATTTCCATGCTCTCCATAATCGGCATGCAATACATGCCTATGTTTGGAAGTGGAAAATCCTCTTGCAACTGAAACTCATGCTGAATTCCCCTCTTGGGTGGTAACCCCTTTGGTTCCTAAAACATCTCACCATGCTTGCTTACCACATCAAACAAATCAGATTCAAATTTATCATCACAACCTTCAAAAGATTCATAATCAATATCATTCTTTTCCTTGATCACGAGGAGCACAAAACTTTTACTTGCATTTACTAGTCTCTTCATCTTCCCTGCATTAATGAAAGAAATGTTCATAATTTTTTGATGGGTTCTCACAATGTACTCCACCGCATTCTTGAGAAATATGTATTTGTTATCTTGGCGATAAAATACTTCTTTCCTACCATACAAATAAGGACTACCCAAAATGATTCCTAAGATGTCAAGTGGAATTACATCTAACTCAACTTAATCAATGAACTTTTGAGTGATGGCGAACTTGAATAAACACTTCCTTGTAACCTGTAGGTTTGCATTATTAACTATCCATACCATTGAATATGTCTAATGATGAGGTATAGTTTCAAGGTTTAGTTTTTCTACCAAGTCTTCTGAAATCAAGTTTGATGGTGACCCACTATCAAATAATGCATCAATCTTTGTATGATTTGAAATCACTCTTACATGAAACAACTCTATTCTTGATTCTTCATTTGGAATGTTGTTTTGATTATTTGTTAAGCTAGTGCTTGCAATAGTTTCTTTTCCTTTTGTAACCATGGCTGAAATATTGGTCTCATCAGGAGAATCTAAGCCAAGGTCATGTTGTGTGGTAGCAGTATTCTTTTCTTTTCCCTTATTGTTTTGTTTCATAGGCCTTAATTTGGGATGGAATTTCCAATAGTGGGCTTCATCATGCCCCTCTTTGGAACAATGTTTACATGTGATTTCCCCCCCTTCTTTCTTCACACTTGCATTCTTCTTTCCCTTCTATTTCCCACCCTTTCTCTTTCTCCTTGCACTTGAGTGGCTTCCTCTTACTACCCTCTTCCTGAATGTTATCTCCTCTAGATTCAAGCTCCGCGGCTTGCACACATAACTCATCTAAACTATTTGGATTGAACATAACAATAGTATGTTTCAAATAGGAATGTAAACCCCCAATATATTTCAACAATGATATGATATATGATCTTAGACAATTATTAAGGTATTACAAACTCATGTGCATGGATTTTCCTATGTTATTTTATGCAATGGATCGATAAGATTGCAAAATACATAGATAATGAAGCAGTAAAAGAAACATAATAGACAACACAATTAAACATAGAAAAATTAATAACGAGTTCACCCAACAATCCTTGGCTACATCTCTTGGTTCAACCTTCAGTGGTGACCTCTCTAAATAGATTTTTACAACAGTGAGCTCAATTTGAGCCTCACACAATAGACACAAAACAATAAGGCTTTACTTGGATCCCCCAAGTCTTTTCTGAGTACACAGACTCTCCTCATTGACTCTCTATCTATGTTGCTCTATCTCAGCACTACTTGTCTCTGTTTGCTCTTTGTCTGTGGCTTTTAAAGCCAATCTACATTGTCTATTGATTTCACCTTCTCAAGTTCTCTGGGTTCTCAACCTCTGTTCATTTAGATCCCTTTCTGAGCGTTAGCAATCATTGCTAAATGCTTCCAAGGTTGGTGGCCACTTGTATTATAACAGAATGGTCATCGGGTCTTTAAAATCCTTTGACATTGCCATTCTATGTTTACATAAAGAAACACATTCAAACACAGGAAAAGTATGCCAAACACTCTCTATCAGACTTCAAATATCCATAAATCTGCCTTATACTCCTATCGGGTCTACCTATATACTGCCGTTGCATCTCCACTGTTGATCTAAGAGGTCTTGATGCAATGGTTGAGATCCATTTCGGGTGGCTCTTTCGTACGGAAGTTAACCACCCGATGAGGGTGGTTTTCTATCTCCTTAGCCTGGACATGTGGTAACCATTATATGGGATCGAGCAGAGCTCAGCCCAAACCACTTACCGCCCTTGGCCCGCCCAAAATCCCTCTCATATCGTGATTTCCCTTTATATTGAAAATACATTAAAAACATTGAAAAACCCTGTAAAATGGCTTTATCAGACTTGAAATCATATATAATAGCGTTAATAAACCCTTTCGAGTCTGTAATATCGTATTGGCACTTTTTCTTTGGTTTTTTGTTTATTTAACGAAAATGTGATCTACAAAGGAAAACCCTGTTTTCCATACTTGAAACGTCATCAAATATCATTCATAATCTTTATCGGGTCTAGCTATCACAATTATGGTTATTATTGACTTCGATCCTTTATAATACTCTGATGGGATGTTGTGATCGTAATCGCATATTGCACATACCCCAGGCCGAATGTAATTGCTCCATTGTGGTTTGCCAACGTGATATTAGGATGCAACATGGGTTGTCAATATTCATGCTTGATTTACGGTCCTCGTTGACCCCGTTGATCACTCTCACATATTCCTTATGGTCTCCATTGGTAGCCTCCCTTTTCCACTACCGATTGTGATTCGTCGATCAAATCAGGACCGTTGATCGGCCAGATCTGACGGCTTTGATTCAAAGTTGCTTTAAACTGCTAATAAGCCTGTTTTCACTGGTTTCTTCATGTTTTTGCCTCCCAATAGCGTTATCTCCCTTTTTAAGAGTTTATCTTTATGTTATAGTTTTGATCTTTTGAAATATTTTGAAGACTTAAAGAGTTTTTGAATCCATTTTGGAGCACGCTTTCCCACTGAAAAATATTTTGGACCACCAAAAGTTGGTTTTTAAGCATCAATCAAGTGAGGATACAGCTTCCTCACTTGTCCAATCTCTATCCATCTTGCACTGCTTGGTTTTGAACCTTTAGGTCCAACTCTGAGGTACTCAACATACCCTCTACGTGTAGTTCTCACGTTCCTGTCGAGAACTGTATCTTCCTACAACTCATTGAGATATTCAGGAAACAGATCATCAATAGAAGGAAATTGAATTTGCTCTTCGGGATCTTCAATTACTAAAGGTTCAAATAGTCTCATGTTCTCTGCATTAAATACTGAATAGATGTGCATGTAAGCTGGCAAATCAATGCGAAAATCATTCTCACCAATTTTCTCAAGTATCTTGAAAGGCCCATACCTTATTGGCTTCAGCTTCTTACCTTCTCCTTGCATTTTGTCATTGCTGATGTACAACCAGACTTGATCACCAACGTGGAAGCTATGCTCAATTCAATGCTTATCATGCCTTTCCTTGTACTTGGCTTGGCTCTTTTCCAACTGTTCCTACACTTCCTGGTGAATTTCTTGGATCTGTTCAATGAACTTGGTTGATTTTTCCACACCACTGTGTCCATCAACTGCTATGTCTTTACTAAAGATAAAATTCAAGGGAGACCTTGGTGTGAAACCAAAACAAGTCTCAAAAGGAGATCTTTGTGTCGAAGAATGTTTAGCACGGTTGTAAGCATGTTGCACATAACACAAATGTTCATCCCAAAGCTTGGGATGCTTCCTACAATAGCCCCTGAGCAACTAGATCACTGTCCTATTGACCACCTCTATTTGGCCATCTGTTTTTGGAGGAAATGTTGTGCTCTTCTTCAATATGGTGTCCATTAACTCCCATAGACTTGACCAAAAGTTCCCGACAAATTTGGAATCTCGATCAGAGACAATAGAAGTGAGTAACCCAAAATGAGCCCATACATGTTGAAAGAACAACTTTGTTGTTTGTTCAACTATAATCTGCTTGTTATAAGGTATTAAAAGACACATTTTTCTGAACTTCTCTATAATAACATATAAACAGTCATGACCTTTCTTATATTTTGGTAGTCCCCCAACAAAGTCCATGGAAACACTTTCCCAAGGATGAGAAGGAATTGGAAGTGGAGTGTACAAGCCTAGTTTTCTATTGTTGGGCTTGCTTTTAACACACATGGTACGCACTTTAATATATCTAGAAATTGTTTCATGCATTCTTAGCCAATAACAGAATCTTCGTAGCTGTGCAACTATTATACTTACACCAAAATGACTTGATATTAGAGAAGTATGTGCTTCTTAGATTATGTTAACTCTTTCAATTTGAGGAATGAATAATGTTCTGAAATGATATAAGATTTGGTCCTTAACATGATAATCCAATTCTTCTACTTGTTTTCCATGACTGAAAGTTGCATATACATCCTTAAAATGTATATCTTGAGCATATTGTTCAATGTAGCTTTCATGCAACACTGAGTTATGCTTAAGTATAATAGATGCATTTATAATTGGTCTGGATAACATATCTGCAACCTTATTGTGTATTTCTTTCTTATATCTGATGACAAGATGAAAATGTTGTAGAAAACCCATCCAAATATAGTGCCTTGATTGCTACAATTTAGTTTATCAGTGTAAATATTGAAGTGGTTGATGATCAGTATGTATAACTATTTCTTTGCCCATTAGGTAATGCTTCCACTTTTTCACACTCTGTACTAATGCATACAATTCTTTATCATATGTGGGATAATTAACTACTGCAAAATTAAATGTCTCAAAATGATAACATATGGGTTTACCATGTTGCATCAACACTGCTCCCATGGCATAGTCACTCGCATCTATTTCAATATCAAATGGTCTTTGAAGATCTGGAAATTCTAGTACTGGTGTTGTACTAATCTTTTCTTTCAAGGTGTCGAAGGATTTTTTTTGTTTGCCTCCCCAATGAAACACCTTGTTCAATCCTATTAAATCATGTAAGGGAGCTACAATCAAGGAAAAGTTAGCAATAAACTTTCTCCAATATTGTGCTGCTCCTAGAAAGCTCCTAACTTCTGTAGCAGATTTGGGTTTAGGCCAGTTCACAATGACTTCAACCTTAGAGGGATCTATCTTCAATTTACCATCCCCTACAATATGACCCAAATAATTCAAAGATGTTTTTCCAAATTCAAATTTTGATAATTTGACATGGAGATTTTCGTTTTCAAAACATCTAGAGTCTACTTTACATGCTTCAAATGTTATTCCCATGTTTTACTGAAACAATAACGTCATCTAAATATACGATTACAAAATCATCAATAAAAGTCTTGATTACATCATTCATTACTCTCATGAAAGTGGTTGGAGCATTAGTTAAGCTAAGAGGCATAACTAGCCATTCATACAAGCCTTTCATTGTTTTGAAAGTAGTCTTCCATGCATCTTGTTCTGCTACTCTGACCTGATGATAGCCACTATGCAAGTCCAACTTGGAAAAGTAAACAACTTCTTTCAACTGATATAATAGATCATTTTTACGAGGAAGAGGATAACAATTCTTGATCGTTATTTTATTCAGTGCTCTGTAATCAATGCACATCCTCCACGAACCATCTTTCTTTCTCACCAATACGATTGGAGATCCACATGGTGACGTGCTTGGCCTTATGAACCCTTTGTCAAGCAGTTCCTGTACCTGCTTCTTGATCTCTGCATTCTCTAAAGTAGATAACCTATACATTCCGATGTTAGGCAATGGAGCATATTGCTACAAATGAATATCATGTACAATTTCCCTTTTGGGTGGCAGACCTTTAGGTTCTTGAAATAGGATATCATATTCTAAAACAACTTTTTCTAAATCAGCTTTTTGTTTAGAATCACAACCTTCAAATATATTGGTTTTATTAGGGGTCGTTTCCTTTACAAGCATTAGTAAAAATTGCTTCCATGAATTTACAATTCTTTTCGTCTACCCTGAGTTAATGAGAGTTTAGTTATTTTTGAGCTGGTGATCTCCTACAATATATTCTATCCCGTCTTTTGTGAGTTGATACTTATTTTTAGTTCTATAGAAAATGGATTTTCTATCATACAAGTAAGGACTTCCTAAAACAATACCAAATATATCCAAAGGAACTATATCTAACTCAACCTCATCTACAAAAGTTGACCCAAAATAAAACCTAAGTTTACATTGTCTAGTCACGTGTAGCTTTTCTTTATCACATATCCAACCTAATGGATATGGCTTCTTGTGAGCTGTGGTTAGTAGCCCAAACTTCTTTACAATTGCTTCAGAAATCAAGTTTACATACCACTATCAAATAAAGTATCAATCTTTTGATGCTTGGGAATAAATCTAATATGAAAAGGCTTATGTATTTTCCTCTCATTTCTTAATTATCGATAGATTGTGCAGAATTACTAGTAGATGCTTCAGATTTTTTACCTTTTATACCTGAAGCTGTGATTGTTGTTTCATCACCTGAGTCTGACCCCAAATCTCTCTGAATAGAACCAACAGTCTTCTTCTTCTTGCCATCAAACTTCTTGGGTTTCAGCACTGGATGCAAAGACCAATAATGTTCATCATCATGTCCAACCTTCTTGCAATGAGTGCATGAATGTTTGTCTTTTTGTACAGTGTTTGACTTCCTCTCTTTCCATTTGTGCTTCCTCTTCTCCTTGTTCTTACTTGTAGTGGGTTTTGATGATCCCCCAATCTCAGGGTTCACATTCTTACCTCTAGCCTCCAGATGTGTAGCCTGAATAAATACCTCATCTATGCTAGTAGGGTTAAACATGAGAATGGTGTGCCTCAAATAGCTATGTAGACCACCTATATACTTCAACAAAGTTTCAGGTGAGTCTAGAGAAATGCCTAGAATTAAAGCTCTTTTTCTAAATTCATGGGTATAGCTTTGTACACTTTTCCCTTTTAGCCGGCAAAGAGTTTGCCAACTCATCATTGCTTGTTGCATATAAGCCAGTGGATAGAAATTTTTTTTAATGGCAGAAACAAATTCACTCTAGGTAGAAATAATTTTGTCATGCTTCTTCAAATCACCTTGTGTCCTGCCTTCCCAGCACACTAGGGCAGTTCCTCCAAGGCAAAGGTTGGCCAGCTAAATCTTTCTCCTTTCTAAATCGATGTTCTTCACCCTGCAATATACATCAATCTGTCTAATCCAGTTATCTAGCTTTTCTACATTTAATTCTCCATCATATATTAGAAAATCAAATTTTACATCTAATTTAATCAAAGGGCTAGAAGGAGGTGTTGATAAAGGAGGCTATATTCCTTTCCCTTTTCCTTTTGAATGTCCACCAAGAAGAGGTTCTGTGGAGTACTAAAAAGTTATGTTTTTGATGATCATTTCAATGGCTTTTCAGTGGAAATTGTGAACCTTTTTGCATCATGAACGTGGAAAACAAAAAAGAATTATAACAAAACATGTGGGATTAGTATGCAAGACTTAACCGCTGATAGTTGTCATTCTCCTGTGAAGGAAGGGGTGAAAACGAGTAGCTGTTGTTCCAAAGAAAAAGACAAGAACAGGGTAACCGTTGTCCCTTTGACGAAGGACCGAGTGCAAACAAGGCTAGGCAGGTTGAAGCAAACCGGTCCAGAAAAGGAGGAGAAGACACCATCTCGGTGGAGGAGAAAAGAAGTGATTAAGGATTAACAGTTTAGCGAATCCCTCAGGATCTTTGATCCTGAGGGATCACTGCTTTATTTATCTTATTACTTAGACATCTCCGTCGTCACCCTTATATAAAGGGATGTCACTGTTAGCCTTGGGGGATTATGCTTTTATGTAACTTTCTGTTAAAGATCAAACTTTGATCATCGAGTCTCGTTGAAACTGGTTCATTTTACTTTTGTTTTATGCATTAATATAAACTTGGTGATTATCCTATCTCTGCGTCTGGATTAACTTAAAGAAGTGTACCCTTGGAGGCTAAGGGCCCAGCCCTAGAGGACACTTGCTTCTGTATCACTACGATTTGATTTATGCGTGGTTTGCTTATCGTCGTTATTTGGTAATCTGATATGCTTCATAAGTTGCTATCATATGCTCTGTTAAGATTCATTCATTAAGGTTTTTACAAACAGAACTATTGTATTGACTCTGCATTATATTACTAATCCTTTTGGAGTTCATTGAATATTATTAGTCTTGACCGAATATTGTTACTATTTTTTACAGAGCTCTTATGTTGTACATTCATGTGATAGAATTTATCTGAAGGTTGTGTTCTTTACGATTCAAGAGTGATGTTGTTCCATTTTGAAACGAAGTTGTATTCCTGTTAATGAAGATTGATGCTAGATCAGATTACTCTTCAAGCGTGTTGTGTGTGTGTATGATTTCCAAACGTTGTTCCATAACTTATTAGTAATTAATGTTGTTCCATTAGTGTGTGCTACTTGATTTGCCTGGAGAATGAAAGATTGTTGTTTGATTACAATGAGTGCATTTGAGTTAGTAGAATAAAGCTTGATTACTGCTCGCGAGACTTAGTTGTTCGATTGCTGTTCCATTTCAGAATTGTTGTTCCATTTTAGCATTGTTGTTCCATTCCAGATTTGCTGTTCGATTTCTTATTTGTTGTTCCATTTTTCTACCTGCCGTTTCATTTACTCGCATTTGTTGTTTTGGTGTGAGAGACGATCTGTGGCTGTAGTGAGCCTCGACATTTACTGTCTAGCTCCCAGACCTGTGGTCCATGCTCTAATTTCTTTTCCATCAGTTTCCAAAGGGATGGGCTATCACTGCCAAACCCTTGACTAATAAGTGCCTAGCTTTAGAGTGTGTGATTTATTCATTTGAAGTAACTTAGTTATAGACAAGCATCCGTTTACTCTTGTATTTTTGTTGAACGCTGTACTACTAGCATTACTCTGACAAATGATAGCCTCAGACTGAGTCACTCTTTGAAATAACAAAATGCTCCCGGATTGACATATTAATGTGAGGTAATTAGAGGTGAAAGAGACCCTTTTTATAGCTCTACATTTTGGCGCCGTTGCCGGGGAAAGAGTGTAGCCATTTGTTTTTTTCAGAGTAGTGTACGAACCTGCTAGGGAAGATTTGGATATTAAAAATGGAAGGTAAGAACCTGTGTGCGGAGCATGTAAAAGCCCTGCTCCACTGTCCGCTTTCCTAACAGATTTGTTGTTGCTTTGTTTGAATAGAATTTAGTAGTTCATTTGAGTGCATGACTAAGCAGAAAAAACCAGAAAAGAATATTAAGCTTCCATCCAAACCTGAAAAAGCTAAGGGGCTGGTGACCCTTGGCCGAATGACCTTCATAGACGAAATATATAAGAAAACAGAATCTCAGCCATCAGTAGGCCCTAGGAAAATCATTTCTAAATAGCCTACTAGTTCCCTTCAGGCCACAGGATCACCATCTATATCCTTTTCTGAGGTGCATAGTCAAACTGAAGAACAGGACTTTCAAGAAATTGAAAATTCTACTCCAGAACTATTGTAGGAAGGGAATTTGAGCAAGTTTTGTGAAGGAGAAGGAGAAACAGGGGAAATCGAGGAACCAAAATCTCCCATTGGAAAAAATCAGCCATTAAATAGCCCAGATAAGTAGAGCGTTGCGAAAATCATTATTGAAGGAATCCAATCTCCTCAGACATCAAGTATTCCAATTATCCCAGATAAAGGAAGTGCTATTAAAACTATCCCTGCCAAAACCATTCCCTCTCAACCTAGGAATACCCTCCTAGATATCCCAGAAGGTTATTGGCATATATTCGATCCTATGGCTCAGAACTAGCCAAATATTCAAACCTCTACATTACAATATCCTATAGTGGATTCCGCAGCAAATGCGCCCATGAAAGCTATCCCTCTTCAACATATCCCTACATTTCACGGTCTCACATCAGAAGATCCAGATTCATTTTTATTCGAATTCGATGTGTTGTGCAGGGGATATGATTACACCATCAATCCCCAGAAATTGAAATTATTCCCCTCTACATTAAAAGGGGTTGCTTTAAGATGGTTTATGGGACTAGGTGGTAGGGTCATCAACAATTGGGATCAAATGAAAGAATCTTTCTTAAAAAAATATCAGGACTATTGTAGGTCTAGTGAATTAAACGATGAAATATTCCAAATGACAGCCAAACCAAATGAAACATTAGAGGAGTATGTGGAATGTTTTCAGTACAATCTACAAAGATCTCCTTATGCATCACTACGTTTACCTGATAATTTGTTAAAAACTGCATTGATAAGGGGCATGAAGGAACAATGTATTGAAACATTAAACATCATGGGAAAAGGGGATATTTATCAAGAGAATTTTGCTGACATCATTGATTTATGTATCAAGAGTTCGAGAGGCAGCACAAGAGTAAAACTGGTAGCATATGATCGGTTTGCAAGAGACAACAAAATATCGACAGAAGGAGTAACACGTGTAGAGATTGGAAATTTATTAGAAAATTTTAAAACTGATATTCTAGGGACACTAACTATACAACTTGATATTATGCAGGCCGAACAGAAGCAGATGGAGGTAGAACAGAATTTGGCGATCTTCTGTCCCCGATGCAGGAAAAAGCATAGTCACAAGGAGTGTCCACTGGATACAGTCCAAACATGTGCCATCTGTACAAAAGATCATCTTACGGAAAGCTACCCCTCACTTCCTCGATTAAAAGCAGTATATAAGGAAGCGGAGGAAGAACCAGAATTGGTGTACTTGATCAACCAGCGCTGCCAATGGCAGCCGAGACAATCTGGTATGTTTCTAGACCTAACTTCTTCTTTTCAGCTTCCACAGTATAATGCTCAACAATATAGTATGTGGCAAAGTCATTCCCAACCCCCATTTTCAAACTGGTCACCACCATCGTTTCCTTCTTCAAACCAGTGGCTGAATTAGGCAAACCAATCTGGTTGGCCGAATTACCCCTACACCCCACCATATTGGTAAAATAACCCATATCCTCCACAATGGACTCCCCCTACTTCACAAAGTTCACCCTGGCAGACAAACTGGCAAAGACCGATGCACCAGCTAGTAGGAACTATTCCGCTCCCTCAACCTACTCTGCCAGCTTTACAACAAAATCCCCAGTCTAATCTGAGACCGCAACTCCCAGCCCAACCCAACCCCAATCCAAATAACAAACCGGTCCAATCTCTTCAAATCATAGAATCACCAGAAATATGACCCGACATGAGGGAGTGTAACGATCTTCAGTTACGATCTGGACGTATTATTGAAACTGAGGGAGATAAAACAGTTCATATTGAAGATCAGTTATCAAGAGAACATTAGTTGCAACAAGAGGATGTAAATAAGCAGCAGACTCACAATCAAGCAACCAAATCCACTCATCCATTCCCAGAACGATTAGTCATACCTCGACCTTTACAGTATCCTGACTTCGACATTCTGGGAGAATTACAAAATCTGTACATAAAAATCCCATTCCTCCAAGCCATTCAAGACATGCCTATATACGCAAAAACTATCAAAGAATTGTGCATAAAGAAACCAAGGAGGAATATAACGACTAATCCAAGAGTCCAAGTAGTCGGTACTTCATCTGATTTACTATCTGGGAAAGAAACACCCATTAAATGTGAAGACCTAGGAAATCCAATTGTAACTATTCAAATTTATGGTCAGACCCTGTCTAATGCCTTAGTTGATCTAGGAGCTGCAATCAATATTTTAACAACCACTACCTGTCAAAAGCTCGGCATTACATTTGTAGAGCCCACCTCTACTTTGTTAGAATTGGCTGACCGATCTATGGTTAGACCAGAGGATACTCTACATGATGTCTTGGTCTCTGTAGATTCCTGGGAATATCCAACCGATTTCCTGATAATTAATCCAAAAACCCGACTTGATGGACACCTGCTAATCCTAGGTAGACCTTGGCTTGCCACTGTCGATGCTTACATTGGTTCCTGGCAAGGAAATATGACCATAACCAAAGGACCTAATATCAAGAATTTAGTTCTATACCCTCCAGCGCAGCCAAGTGTCACAATAATTAAAACTAACAAGCACCCTATATCATACCTTACTAATAACATTAGATCTCCATTGACTATACAAGAGGCACTTGATTTTAAAGATCAAACAGAAGATGATCCCATTAACAACTTCATTAGTCAAACTGAAACTGGATCTTGCACACAATGTCACATGATAGAAGCAGCATTTGATAATGAATTAGAAGAAGATCCTCTGAAAGATACACATGATCAAACAATACATGTTAATTCTGTTGCAAATAGTAACATTTTGGAAATTGAACTAGGAAAAACTTTAAATATCAATGCCAACCTCACACCTGAACAAGAAATGAAGCTCATCCATCTGTTAAGAAAATATCAAGAAGCATTTGCATGGGATTACCCTGATATGAAAGGAATCGATCCACAATTGTGTACACACCACATTTATATAGAAAAAGATACTAGACCTGTTCGTCAACCGCAAAGAAGACTTAATCCTCATCTAAAGGATGTGGTAAAAGCCGAACTTAAGAAACTTTTAGATGTCAATTTTATCTATCCTATTTCTGACAGTAAATGGGTCTCTCCACTTGTGGTGGTACCAAAAAAGAATGGGAAATGGAGAATTTGTGTGGATTACAAGGAACTCAATAAAGCAACACAAAAAGACCACTTTCCTCTCCCGTTCATAGACCAAGTACTAGATACTTTAGCAGGAAAGAAATTCTTTTCTTTCCTGGATGGCTTCACTGGATACAATCAGATTCAGATTACCCCTGAAGACCAAGACAAAACTACATTTACTTGTCCTTGGGGAACATTTGCCTATCGAGTTCTACCTTTTGGGCTATGTAATGCTCCTGCCACATTCCAAAGGGCTATCCTTAGCATTTTTTTAGATCTAATAAATGATGGACTTGAAGTATATATGGATGACTTTACATGATATGGAGATGATTTTGATCCAGCACTAGACACCCTAGAAAAAGTCCTACAATGCTGCATAGCTACCAGGCTTTTCTTAAGCCACGAAAAATGTTACATGATGATGACTGAAGGACTTGTCCTAGGACACTATGTTTCAGCAGCCGGCATTCAGGTAGACCCGACCAAAATCCAAATACTTTTGCTTATTCCCACTCCTACTACTCAAACAAAGGTACGCAACTTTCTTGGATTTTCTGGTTATTATAGATGATTTATAGAACATTATTCACACATTACTACACCTTTATATGCACTAACTGGTAACATTGATTTTCTTTGGACAGAAAAATGTGAACGTGCTTTCAAGGATTTAAAGAAGCTCGTATCCACAGCCCCAGTCCTTCGAGGACCAAACTGGGATTTTCCATTTCAGATATCATCTGATGCCTCAGATACAGCCATTGGCGCAGTCCTTGGGCAGGAAGAGGATAAAAAACCATACGCTATCTATTAAATCAACAAAATTTATCCCTTGCTGAATTAAATTACACTGTTACTGAAAACGAATTCCTATCTGTAATACATGCTGTCAATAAATTTAGACATTATATTATAGGCTATCCTCTTATCTTGTATACAGATCATTCCGCCATAAAATATTTAGCAAATAAGCCTGTCACAAATGCCAGAATAAATATATGGTTGATTTTATTGCAGGAATTCGATATCACAATCAAGGATCGGCCTAGCAAAGAAAACACTGTAGCCGATTTTCTCTCAAGAATGCCAAAGCCAATTGATGCAACAGTAGTTGAAGATCAATTTCCGGATGAACATCTGTTTGTTGTTGTCGTTCAAACACCCTGGTATGCTGATGTTTCCAATTACCTTGCAGTAGGTAAACTACCAAAACACCTAACCCTTAATGAACGAAAACAAACTGTTTAGAATAACACTCGGTTCTCATGGATTGGGGGCTATTTGTTTCACAAAGGGGCAGACATGCATATTAGGAGATGTGTTCGAGAAGATGAAATCTTTGACATCCTAAAAACCTGTCATGATGGACCATGTGGGGGACACTTCGCTGAGCGTAGAACTGGACATAAAGTATTACAGACAGGATATTATTGGCCCACGATTTTTAGAGATGCAAAGAAATTTGTCCAGGCTTGTGACAGCTGCCAGTGAGCAAGACGTCCTGGTTAAGCTGATGAGATGCTTCTAAAACCACAGTTAGTCATTGAACCATTCGAGCGATGGGCTCTTGATTTCGTTGGACCCATCAACCCATCATTAAATCATAAAACATATATCTTGGTGGCAATAGAATATGTAACCAAATGGGTTGAAATAGAAGCATTGCCAAGAGCCACAGAGGACTCTGTCATACAGGTCCTGTTCCATCTACTTGTATGTTATGGGCTTGCAAGGGAAATAATCACAGACAGAGGACCACAATTTGCTGGGAATAGATTAGCTGCAACACTTAATAATTATCATGTTCAGCATAAAATCACTACTCCATATCACCCATAGGCGAATGGACAAGTAGAAAGAAGTAATAAGGTAATAGAATCAATCCTAACGAAAACCATTGCATCACATAGCCGCGTGATTGGGCTGCCCGACTACCTGAAGCACTATGGGCCTATAGAACAACATGGAGAAGCACCACTGGTTACTCACCTTATCAATTAGTGTTTGGAAAACAACCCATTTTTCCTATAGAATTTGAAATCCAAACATTACGAACAACACAGGAAGTTGGATTAGATCTAAGCGAGGCACAGATTAATCGACTACAGCAGATCAATGAATTGGATGAAATTAGGCTCTCTGCACTACAAAATACAACACGGATTCAACAACAGCGAGCTAAATGGCATGATGCACTCATCAAAAACAAAGTCTTCCACAAGGGAGACTGGGCTCTGTTGTACGACTCTCGGTTTCAGGACTTCCCTGGGAAACTCCAGACTCGTTGGTTGGGACCATACGAAATCCAGAAGGTACATGACAATGGGACTTTTACTCTAATCACCATTGATGGTTTTGGATATGCCTTTAAAGTAAATGGCCACCGAGTTTGTCTCTATCGTAAACCACTCACTCGGGAATCCTTCTGCCAGCAGCTACGCCGAGACACTGATATGGAGATTTTAGGAGAGGAAGAGAAGTCTTCCTCACCTGTAATTCATTAGGGAATTCATTTCTTTTTACAATTTGTACATAAGTTCTTTTCTTTAAGTCGTTCTTGTACATATGCTTGAACTAAATGTTTTCTTGTCATTTTTTGCACTCAAGATTTCGATTTTTGCTGTTCCATTTCTAAAAGAATGGCATTTGTGTGTTTTTGTTGTTCCTTTTCAAAAGGAATAACATTCTTGATTTTTCTGCTATTCCTTTTCAAAAGGAACAACATTATTGATTTTTCTGCTGTTCCTTTTCAAAAGGAACAACATTCTTGATTTTTCTGCTATTCCTTTTCAAAAGGAACAACATTCTTGATTTTTCTGTTGTTCATTTTTCAAAGGAACGGCATTTGCTTGTTTTGATGTTCCTTTTCTAAAAGGAACAACATTTTGATTTTTGTTGTTCCTTTTTCAAAGGAATGGCCCTGCGGTGTGTTTGTTGTCCCTTTTCCAAAGGTGCATCATATTTTTTATTTCCGTTGTTCCTTTTTCAAAGGAACGACACTTTTGCATCTTTTGTTGTTCCTTTTTCAAAGGAACAACATTTTTCATGGTTGTTGTTCCTTTTTCAAAAGGAAATTCATTTCGAGTGTTTTGCTATCCTTTTCCAAGAAGATAGCATTTTTTTTAATTTCTGTTGTTCCTTTTTCAAAGGAACGGCATTTGTGTGTTCTGTTGTCCCTTTTTCAAAACGAATGGCATTTTCACTTTTGAGACCTATGCTCCTTTGTTGTTCCTCTTTCCAAAAGGAACACTTCTAGCATACTTTTTCTCTCCTTGTGAAACAGCTTATCCCTTTTGCTGATCTAAATTGAGGATGCTTCTTGCTCCTAATCTTTCAAAGTCTTTTAGAGACAGCTATGCACTTATGCAATGAACACAAAATCACAACATTCTGAAATCAGCAAATTATAAATCGCTATCTTTATAAGTCTCTGTATTGGTAAGAGGACAAAAGGAAGGACACACTTATTCATCATCTTTCGTTGTCATTATCTTACCAATTTTGCCTTGATTGGTTATCTTTATCATGACATTCCCTTCAATCCTCTTTGATTATTGTTTAGGAATAAGAGCAAAGGGTTTATATCTTCCTATTGAGATGATAAGACTTCTTCCACCATTCCTACTCTTAAGGAGTGTTGAACCACCCTTTGTGTATAAATAAGGAAAAGTGCTTTATGAAAAAGAAGAAAGTAAAAAGATGAATTATAAGTTGTCAAATGCAGGATAGGGGGTCTTATCAAGAGCCAGCCTACCATGATCATAAGGATGGAAGTGAAGTGACATTCCCACTATGGCCACCACACCAGGGATATGGTACAAAAGGTATATCAAATAAACAAACCTTGGAACAGGAGGTCTCATCACGAGCTGGCTTGCCCACTTTTCGCTCCCTCGTCGTGGATGGCATTATGGCTAACTGGTTACCAAGCCAACATAATGGCCTACACTTTGACATTACATTCCTTAATATGCACATAAAGGATCATGGTTCCAAGGGTGAAATAAACAACTCTGCCAAGGTTATGGACACCTGTCGCAGCAGAGCACTGTTAATGGTATTGAAGTCACATTGATTACACCAATAGGTAAGATACTAATACTCTTTTGTTTCTTATATCCTAGGCACTAATCATACATTATCTCCTGACTTATATATCACATGAACATTTATTACCACCAATCATGGCAAAGGAGGTGACAATGACCACTTGAGATTTGGCAAGTACGATAGACGTCCTATCCCCCAGCCTCGCATCATATCACAACAGCCTCTTACGTAATACGCGATCCAACTTTATGCCTCGATTTCGGTAATTCGTTTTTTTTCTAAACATGGCATATTTTCATACGTTGTTCCTTTATGACTCGGTTGCAAATCGGATGCTGCTCCTTTCTTTGATGGTTGGGACAGCCTATCACATTGTGGGGGGGAGGTTAACCTCATTATTCCCCAGATTATGTGTCAGCTCACTATTCGAGAAAGATAGTGTACGAGGGTATGGCATGGCTTAATGGCATGATATTTCTATTTTTTACACAAAATGCTGCTCATAAGCCATTTCTGTTGTATACTCTGTGTTTTTTCCGAAATCTTGCGATTATTACCATCTCTATGTTTCAAACAGCACAAGTAGTTGCCGTTCCATTGAGAATCCACAGTGAAACCATGGGAGGAAGGGAAATTCGAAGGGAACATCAGGAGTTGACAGTCTCTGCTGCTGCCCGGGAGATCCTGGAAAGAGTAGGGTGGCTGACTTATCTCAGCCGCTTGCAGGAGTCAAATGAAACAGTGGCGATTGAATTCCTACATAATCTGCAGGAGGATCACTCCATAGTAAGGGGGAAGCAGATAACGATCACCGATGATATAATAACAGAAGTCTCGGGACTACCAGCCACCGAACCTGTATGGACACTAAAGAAGGAAAGATTACAGAAGATCATGGAAATCTTCCAGGACGAAGGCCAGTTCTTTGACTACCTAGTCACTCATCACGGTTGTAGGTCTCCGCATGAGATTCCTTCTCCAGCCTATTCTCTCACTGCTTTGCATGTCAACTACAACATTTTCATGAGGGCATGAAACAGGGTAAGAAGGGGGGTGTGTGGAGTACTAAAAGGGTATGTTTTTTATGATCATTTCAATGGCTTTTCAGTGGAAATTGTGAAACTTTTTGCATCATGAACGTGGAAAACAATAAGGAATTATAACAAAACATGTGGGATTAGTATGCAAGACTTAACCACTGATAGTTGTCATTCTCCTATGCAGGAAGGGGTGAAAATGAGGAGCTGCTGTTCCAAAGAAAAAGACAAGAACAGGGTAACTGTTGTCCCTTTGACGAAGGACTGAGTGAAAACAAGGCTAAGCAGGTTGAAGCAAACCGGTCCGGAAAAGAAAGAGAAGACACGAGCTTGGCGGAGGAGAAAAGAAGTGATTAAGGATTAACAGTTTGGCGAATCCCTCAGGATCTTTGATCTTGAGGGATCACTGATTTATTTATCTTATTACTTAGACATCTCCACCGTCACCCTTATATAAAGGGACGAAACTGTTAGCTTTGGGGGATTGTGCTTTTATGTAACTTTCTGTTAAAGTTCGAACTTTGATCATCAAGTCTTGTTGAAACTGGTTCATTGTACTTTTGTTTTATGCATTAATATAAACTTGGTGATTATCCTATCTCTGCGTCTGGATTAACTTAAAGCGGTGTACCCTTGGAGGCTAAGGGCCCGGCCCCGGAGGACACTTGCTCCTGTATCACTACAATTTGATTTCTGTGTGGTTTGCTTATCGTCATTATTTGGTAATCTAATATGCTTCATAAGTTGCTATCATATGCTCTGTTAAGATTCATTCATTAAGGTTTTTACAGACAGAACTATTGTATTGACTTTGCATTATATTACTAATCCTTTCAGAGTTGATTGAATATTATTAGTCTTGACCGAATATTGTTACTATTTTGTTACAGAGCTCTTATGTTGTACATTCATGTGATAGAATTTATCTGAAGGTTGTGTTCTTTACGATTCAAGAGTGATGTTGTTCCACTTTGAAACGCAGTTGCATTCCTGTTAATGAAGATTGATGCTAGATCAGGTTACTCTTCAAGCGTGTTGTGTGTGTGTATGATTTCCAAACGTTGTTCCGTAACTTATTAGTAATTAATGCTGTTCCATTAGTGTGTGCTGCTTGATTTGCCTGGAGAATGAAGGATTGCTGTTTGATTACAATGAGTGTGTTTGAGTTAGTAGAATAAAGCTTGATTACTGCTCGCGAGACTTAGTTGATCGTTTCTGTTCCATTTCAGAATTGTTGTTCCATTTTAGCATTGTTGTTCCATTCCAGATTTGTTGTTCGATTTCTTATTTGCTGTTCCATTTTTCTACCTGCCGTTTCATTTACTCGCAGTTATTGTTTTGGTGTGAGAGACGATCTGTGGCTGTAGTGAGCCTCGGCATTTACTGTCTAGCTCCCAGACCCATGGTCCATGCTCTAATTTCTTTTCCATTAGTTTCCAAAGGGATGGGTGTTTGGTCAATTTACTATATTCTAAATTGCTATTTAAAATGTCAATCTAGGATTCGTAAACTGACGAAGTGAAGTGTACTATATGTACTAGATAACCATTTCCTTAGTCTTTTGTCGTTTTTGAGTTTTCTAGTTTGTTTTTGCATTTATCTTTTCCTAATGTGTGATGGCGAAAATGAAAGTTAAGTGTGGATGGTGATGGTGATTTCTACAGTGATTTCCGCAAACTTAAAAGTGATCAAAGAGAAAGCTTTAAAACAACTGTAATGAAATCAATTCTTAAGAGGAAGTAAATGTATCAAACAGTGAACTAATGACAATGGCCCAGTATCCTTGCTGCTGAATGAAAAGAAAGTAAAAATTGAACTTAAAGCAACTCAAATTAAAAGCAAAGCAGCTAATTCACACTACTTCAACTCTTCAGATCCTTTACCCTTCAGCTCATTCTACCTTGTGGGAAGCAATCATGAACAAGTCAAGTAATATGATATCTAGATGGAAAGAAATTAAATTGCATAAAAGAAACTAATCACACTACTTCAACTCTTCAGATCCTTTACCCTTCAGCTTAATCTACCTTATGGGAAGCAATCATGAATAAGTCTAAGCAATATGATAACTAAGTGGCAAGAAATTAAACTACATAAAGGAAACTAATCACACTACTTCAACTCTTCAGATCCTTTACCCTTCAGCTCAATCTACCTTGTGGGAAGAAATCATGAACAAGTTTAAGCAATATGATAACTAAATCACACTACAATAAGTAATATTCTGATTTCTTACTAATAGAGTCACTTGACTATAGAAAGAAACCATAAACAAATGAGTAGTATGATGTCTAAGTGGCAGAAAAAGAAATAAGCAAATCACAACTTGAAAAAGGGCAGTGTTGGAATTAAACTTCAGAAAATGGAAATTAGCAGGAAGGACAACATGATCTCATATGTCAATAGTTATCAAAAAGATGAAAATTTTCCCAGGCTGCCTAGGAAAACCTGCAGAAAAACTTTGATCAGCTGACAACTATAAGAAAACAAAAGTGAAAATATAAACAGCAGTGAATTAAAAACATCAAAACAACATGTTATATACAAGCTAGTAATTATAAAAATAGAAACATAATAAAATCAAATGACAACTATACAGGGCTTTAGTGCACAAGGGCCTCTGCCACTTCAGCCAGTCAACGAATAGTCACGAGAACGAGCTCAAGCTTTAGTGCACAAGGGCCTCTGCCACTTCAGCCAGTCAACGAATAGTCACGAGAACGAGCTCAAGAAAGTAGTCTTCTCATGTATTAAAGCAGCAGCAACATATAAAAACAAAGTACAGTGGGGTGACAATAGAAAACAGTTGAAAAATTACATTCAAAAAAGCTTTTTTACAGCGTTCATCAACGCGTTATTTATAATGAAAAAGTGTTGAACTTACTAACTGAATCCTATGCTATTAACTGCGTTGCCAAAGACACATAGATCTCCTCCGCCGAGATCTAGCGTAACTGTCATCATGCCTATTAAATCTTCGGAGTGGTAGCGATTGGATTCAGGTTACGGGGATGATCTCCAGGTGTGCCGATGTCTCCGTGGGTTGAGGACTGGGCCACGTAAACTCTCACGTGCTCCAAACAGAGATGTGCCACCGCTAAATACCTTGGTTGGCTTTGCCTTTGACCCTCGTTGACCATGACCTTCTATGGATGATTTGGCAGATTTGAAGGGACACGTTCCATGTAGCCGTCACCTGTAGCTTGCCCATGTGGCTCGTTTCCTCATAGGACACCTATAGCATAGCTTTTAACAAATAGCTGTGGAATCCTGTGCTAGCTACAGAAACCTGTGCTGGCTGCGGAAACTGACAAGTTTCCGCAGCTACCTAAACAAAAATCTAAACCAAACAACAGTCATAAGCATAGTTAGAAAACCATGTCAGAAGCTCTTTTTAGACTATAATGCAATGATTTAACAGCTTGATGGATGAAGTAAGTGGGAAAAAGAAGGCTGAGAGGGTGTATAGGAAGATGCAGGTTTGAGGCTCAACATACCCCCACTGTGAAGGTGTTGCATGTCCTCATGCAACCAAAATTTAGTTATTTCCCTCTAATCCATATGCTCTGAGGCTTCTGCTAGGACATCTAGCCCTCTTTTCTTCTTCTTTGATGCTAACATCATCCTTGGTTTCCTGACTAGACATTTGAACTTGAGATTAATCAATGCTCTGCTTAACTTTTTGCACTTCTTCTTCAGTTTCCTGTTTTTATTTTGCCACAGTCCTAAATGGAGCATAGTGTTATCATGGGCAATCTTGTCTACTTTACTCTGCTCTTTGAGTGCTTCATTTTCCTGTTTGATATGCCTATTTAGGACTTCTTGTTCAAATACTTCCTGTTTCAAAGACTAAACTTGTGCATCTAGTGGCAGAGTGGTACTTGGTCCTGCAGTTGATTGTTCTAAGGACTCCAGGTAGTTATATGCCTCTTGCTGATTAGGATCTACCTCAGGTGTCTTTCTCAGACTAGGCTCAAAATCTGGTCGAGGAGGAGGATTGTTCTCTCTTTCTGGCCGAAAAGGGCTTACATCATGTGGAGGACTTGATTCAATGCTTGGATGGGCTGGAGATTTCTCAATTGTCTCTTCACCTAAATCGATAAAGTGAGACTTTTTTTCTTGGGTTTTATTCACTTTTCCTTTTAGCCTAGTGCTCCTCCTTAAGTATGGACTAGTACTCTTGTCTTGTGCACTCTGTTTTCCTTTTTCCTTTTTCTTTGCTATAGCTACAGCTTGAAGATGTTCTAATATTTCTGACAGAGGTTGATAATCCTCCTCTATGGATTGCTCAGGGGATGGATAGACTTCTTGAATGGCTCTTTTGCCTTTTTCTTTCTTCTGTTTCTTATTTTTAGCTCTATCTTCTTCTTCTTTTTGGACAATTTCTTGAACTTCTATTGTAGGGGAGTCTTGGACTGTAATGTTCTTTTCTTTCCTCCTACTTTTCCTTGGAATCTTTGGTGGACTGCTTCCAGAGGCCTCAGACGGCTCTTGGAAGTAGTTTCTTGTCAAAAATTGCTCCCAAGTATCCTTAGTTTTCTTTAACTGGTCCTCAATAGGAATTTTTATGAATCCATGATGGTAGAGATGAGATTCAATGTTGCCTATGTGTTTTTGAACTGTAAAACTCATCCTTTTCAAACTCAATAACAGAAAATGAGGCAAATTAAGAGTGTGACCCTCTAATAAATTCATCATAAGTCTAGCATGATACATATACATAGAACCAAAACGACCTTCACATGTGATAAATTTCTGGATGACTAACAGTAGACTAGACCATTCCTCTTTTAGTGCATGAATAGGGATGCCTCTTGTAAATACGGTGGTATCCATACCTTGGTTTTGTAGCATGATTCTCCATATTTGATCGTCCACACTTCTATTTTTAAACCACCTTTCACCTTCTTGAGGTAGGCATGTGGCAGCTGCTACTGTGGCCTCAGTCACTCTAAACTTTAAGTCTCCAATCTCCACTGTTTGTCCATCAAAAGACTGCGCAAAAGCTTTGGTCACCTCCTTGTTATGCCCTTTAAACTTTTGGATAAATCGTAGCCATTTGGCTTTCTTCAGCAATTCCTTAGTTTGAGGATAACCCTCCAAGTATTTCGGTCCTTCTGGCTCGACTCTCATTAATTTTCCCATTTGTTGTTTTAAATTCCAACTGAGAGTTCTTCTGTGTGTGAGGGTTCAGAAAAAACGGCTCTGTTACAGGGTTTAGGATAAACTGTAATGACTGCAGTCGGAAATGGAGAACAAACTGTAGTGGCTGCAGTCAGAAATGGAGAACAAACTGTAGTGGCAGTACCCGAAGGGTGAGCAGCAGTGAGCAAGTTCAAAATAAAATGCGGATGCATGTGAGAGGTATGGTATTAGTGGAGTGGTAAATGAATGGAATCAGATTGATGACTATGTATGAAATTTTTACACGTCTCAATAGACGGCTGCGGAAATTATGGCTAAGAAGAACCGTAACACAATAGGTCACGTCTCAAGAGTACGGGTAATAAATAGAAATGCAGTCAGTCTTGAGTTTAAACTCGGAATAATCATGAGACCGTTGGAGAAATGAATGCAAGGTGTGTGGAGTGATATCGTGGAATAGGAGTGGTAGTGGAGCTATCGTATCAAATCATTGCACATAGTAGAACTTGTTATGGTTTGATAACTATGCATAATTATGACTTGAATTGTTATTTGATGAAGATTTTTTATCATACCTTTGGAAACTTTGTCAATTTTTCCTCAAGGCTTCTAACCAATTGCTCTTCCTTGATGTCTTGGAGATGTCCCATGTCTTTAGCTCAATTACACCTGCATTTCATGATTATGGCACTAACAGTTGACTGTAAGTTTGAAAACAGAGTGATGCTGGCTGCAGAAGTCATTTCTGGCTGCGGAAACTACTTCTGGCTGTGGAAACGATGTCCAGCTGCGGAAACTGAGATAGCACCCCCTTAACTGCTTAAAGATAGTTAGAGAAGAACTAACTGAATGAAAATAGTCATGGACTTTTATTGATGAAGTGAAATGGAATGTGGAATGAAATGAAATGAAATGGAATGTGGAATGAAATGAAAATGAAGTGGAGTGAAGTGAAATGGTAATGAGAGTGAGATGGAGGTGAAGTGAGATGGAAAATGAAATGGAGTGAAGATGGAAAGAGAAGGAGAGGAGATTTTTTTTTTGGAAAATATAGAGTGTCAGGTGTCCCTGATTTTCACTCTACATTTTCTGTATAAGACTGCCAATCTATGATTGGTTTTCAGGCTTATACGATTTTTTTTCTCTCTTTTTTTTTTTACTGAAAGAAACAAAGACTAGGCTGATGGGGGAGAAGGATTCTTCTCCACCAGCCTTATTGCAGAATTCCCCTGGAACATTTTGACAAATTCCTCTTTTGAGAGTGGCTTATGATAAATTTTCAATCGGTGGCCATTCACAATGAGAGGAGTTTGAAATTCATCAATAGCCTTGATTCCTATCGCTCCATTGTTAAAGACTTTGTCTATCTCATATGGCCCAAGCCAATGAGTCTGAAATTTTCCTTTGAAGTCTTTAAACTTGGAATCAAACAGTAACGCCCAATCTCCTTCTTGAAACTTTGTCTCTTTGATGTATCTATCATGCCACTTAGCTCTTTGATGTTGAACTAGATCAGTCCTTAAAATTTCATCTTGTCTGATCTCATCTAGCTCATTCAGCTGCTCCATTCTGTGCTTTTGGGCTTCTTATAGATTCATCCCCAACTGGACTTCCATCTTGAAAGTCTTGATTTGAAACTCAATGGGGAGAAGGACCTCCTTCCCATAAACAAGTTCACAGGGAGAATGTCCTGTTGTATTCCTCCATGTAGTTCTGTAGGCCCATAAGGCTTCAGGAAGCCTTTCTGCCCAATCTTTTCTGTGTAGATCAACAATTTTGGTGATGATGCTTTCAAAAACTTTATTTGTAGATTCCACTTGGCCATTTTCTTGCGGATGGTAAGGAGTAGATTTTCTATGCTTGATTTTATATTCTTCCATCAACTTCTCCATCAAGTTAGATGTAAATTGACTTCCCTGATCTGTCACAATTTCTCTTGGGACACCAAAACGAGTAAAAATATCCTCAAAAAGAAATTGAACAACTGAATTTTCAGTGGCAGAAGGTAATGCTTTGGCTTCTACCCATTTAGTGACATAATTAGTGCATACCAATATATACTTCTTTTGTTTAGATGGTGGATTAATGGGTCCAATGAAATCTAAAGCCCATTTTTCAAAGGGTTCGATGAGTACTTGTGGTTGTAATGGCATTTCATTTGAAAGAGTCGGTCTCCCAACTCTTTGGCAGCTGTCACACCTTCTGACATATTGTTTTGCATCTTTGAAAAGGGAAGGCCAATAATATCCTAAATAAAGGATTTTATAGGCCGTCCTTTTTTTAACAAAGTGTCCACCGCATGGTTCATCATGACATGCCTTGAGGATGTCAGGCATTTCATCTTCCCGAACACATCTTCTGATCACACAATCTAGCCCTGTTTTAAACAATTCATTAGAAATCCATGAATAACTTGAGCTCTCCTGAATAATTTTTCTTTTTTCACCAAGAAATAGATGTGGAGGTAGCTTCCCTGTAACCAAGTAGTTAGCAATATCTGCATACCAAGGAGTCTTAGTAGTTACTGCAAACAAATATTCATCTGAAAACTTATCCTCTACAGGAGAATCTTCGTTAGTATTTTGGATTCTATACAAGAAATCAGCTACTGTATTTTGTTTCCCTGGTCTATCCAAGACAGTAATATTCAATTCTTGTAAAAGTAAGAGCCATCTTGTAACTCTGCCATTAGTAACAAGTTTATTCATAAGATATCTAATTGCAGAATGATCAGTATGGACAAAATTTTCATAGTCGGTTATATAGTGTCTAAACTTATTGATTGCATGAACAACAACTAAGAACTCTTTCTCAGTCACAGTATAGTTTAACTCAGTGGGAGTCAAATTTTTACTGGTGTAGTAAATGGCATAAGGAACTAAATCTTTTTGTCCTAACACAACTCCTAGAGCTGTATCTGAAGCATCTGTGGAAATATGGAAAGGAAGTTTCCAATTTGGACCTCTCAAAATGGGTGCTTCAGATATTCTTGTTTTCAAAGTTTCAAATGTAGATTGACAATCAGGATCCCATTTGAATTCACAATCTTTTGTAAGTAATTTGAAGAGTGGAGATGCTATTTTGGTGAAGTTTTCAATAAATCTTCTATAGTATCCAGTAAATCCAAGAAAGCTTCTAACATCTTTTTGACAATTTGGAATAGGCAACTTGGAGATGACTTCAACTTTTGATCTATCAACTTTAATCCCATCTCCTGAAATATGATGTCCTAAAACAATCCCTTCAGTAAACATCATAAAGCATTTTTCATGACTTAATGATAGGTTTGTTTCTTTACATCTTATAAGGACTTTTTCCAAATTCTCTAATGCCTCTTCAAACGAATTACCATAAACTGTAAAATCATCCATATACACCTCTACACAATCATGGATTAGATCAGAAAATATTCCTAGTACTGCCCTTTGAAATGTTGCAGGTGCATTGCATATTCCAAAAGGAAGAACTCGATAAGCAAAAGTTCCCCATGGACAGGTAAATGTGGTCTTGTCCTGATCTTCAGGTGCTACTTGAATCTGATTGTAACCACTAAAACCATCCAAAAATGAAAAATACTTTTTGCCTGCTAAAGTATCTAATACCTGATCGATAAAGGGTAAAGGAAAGTGATCCTTCAAAGTTGCTTTGTTCAATTCCCTGTAGTCAATGCATACTCTCTGTTTACCATTCTTTTTAGGTACTATAACCAAAGGAGAAACCCATCGGCTATCTGAAATTGGATAAATGAAGTTCACATTAAGTAACTTTTGGAGCTCTTCTTTCACTATCTCCCTAAGGTTTGGATTCATCCTTCTCCAAGGTTGTCTGATTGGTCTACTGTTTTCCTCAATATAGATGTGATGAATGCAAGTCTTAGGGTCAATACCTTTCATATCAGTATACTCCCATGCAAATGCAGTAGAATGTTTTTGCAAGATTTTGGTTAGTTCTTCCTGTTGTGATCTTTCCAAATTTTTGTTGATATTCAATGTTTTTCCTGGAAAGGTCTCAATGGCAGAACTACCAAATTCTTCCATAGAGAAAAGAGACATTTGTCTAGATGATAGATACTCAATGTCAGAATTTAACTGAAATTGTGTGTGGTCATATTCTGAAGATGTTTCAAAATTTTCTAATGTGTTCAGAATTTGACTATCTTCACTAACTTCAGAGATGGTAAAGACCGGTTGTATAGTATCTTCATCATCAATCCATTCATTATTTCCTATTTCTGTGATTTCTTTTGCTGGAGGATACAAATTGAATTTCTTTGTCGAATTACCATCAGAAATATACATATCCCCATACCTACAACTGATGAAAACATCGGTTGTGGCTGGCCAAGGTCTTCCTAAAATGAGAGGATGTCCTCCTAAATTACTCTTGGGAGTTAAAATCATGAAATCCACTGGATATTCCCAAGAGTATAAGGAGACTGAAATATCTTCTAATACACCATCTGGTTTAATAATTGATCGATCTGCAAGTTGCAGTAAAGTAGGTGTAAAGAGAAGATTAGGAAGTTTCAGCTGTTCCATAGTCTATCTACTCATAATGTTGATAGCAGCCCTTAAATCAATCAAAGTGTTTGGAATTTCAACCCCATTGATATGTGTTTTGACAATTGGACTACCGAGATCTACATACTTCTGCATAGTAATTTTTCCCATCATGATGTCTGCAATTTTCCCTACCAGGTGGATTCTTCTTATGTCTCTAGGTTTCCTTCCTGGTCTTTTAAGACTCAACTACTTTATTATTTTTGCTAGAATAGGAATCTCTTTAATGGCCTGTAACAAGGGAATCTTAATACAAACATTCTTCAATTCATCTAGAAAATCATAGTCAGGCAACAAGATTTGTTTTTCCACCCCTTTGTCAATTTGTAATCTTTCAGGAAAAGGAGGTGTAGATGAAGATACAGGTTGCTCAACTATAGGAGTTGTAGGGGTTAGTTCTTCTTTTTCTTTCTGAGTGTTTGGGTTTTGAAGAGATGCTTCAGAACCCTTATTGGCTTCAAGAGATTCTTCCTCAGAAATGCTTTGATTTTGGGCATCTATAGAAGGTTTATCTAGAACTCTACCAGATCTAAGTTGTACATCATTGAGAGGAACAATCATATAGGCAGGAAATTGTTGACCTTCTATCATGTAAGATTTTGAGGGTTTTTATTATTAGGGGTTGGCAATGGCTGAGAAGGAAGTTGATTTGACTTCTGTTGGAAGGGAAGCAAGAGTTGAGAATTTGGATTTTGCTGAGAAGGTTTTTGTTGTTGAAATGGCAATGATAGTTGTGGGTTTTGATTTGGAAGTTGTGGAGCCTGTTGATTTTGAAAAGATGGAGGATATTGATAAAATTGAGCAAATCTCCCATAAGGATTTTGCATACCTTGTACCCATGATTGGAAAGGATTTTGAGGTTGGGACCAAGGTTGTTGCCAAGGATTCCAATTTGGTGAGGGTTGAAAGTTCATAGAGTTGTTAAACCCTTGATTTTGTTGCCCCTGCCAAGGTCTCCTTGCAACAAAATAGAGAGACTCAATTGTATTTGGATCTTCTTGAAAGACAACTTTGAGCCCAGGAATTGAAGGACAATCCTTGGTCTCATGATTCTCTGAACAAATCACACATGTTTCTACAACCTTTGCATCCAAGGGACATTCCCTGAGAGCATGTTTCTTTCTACATTTTGGGCAAAAGATGGCTAAAGCTTCAGCTTCTGCTTTCTACTTATTGTGGATCTTAAGAGTGTCTAGTTGCTCACTAAGACTCCCTAAGATATCAGTTTCAAATTCATCAAGCATATTGCCAATCTCAGCCCTACTTACTGATCCAGTTGCAGATTTGTTTGCTCTGATGAGAGAAGGATCTCTAGGCCCTTTTCCAGTTTTAGATTTTCCTCTTGAGAGATGGACACATAGTTCTGCTATGTCATGAAGTGGAAGTTGAGATATGTCTCCTTTTCCCATCATGTTCAAAATATCTATCCATTCATCTCTAATGGCTTTTAATAGAAGGGCTTTCAAGGTTTCCTCATCTAAATTACTCATCTTTTCTCTTTTCAGATTGTATTGGAATCTTTTAAGTAAATTCTCCAAGTTTTCATCTTCTTTTTGTACCATTTTAAATACTTCATCCTTGTGGTTGGTAGGCATACAATAATCCATGTATCTATCCAAGAATGTTTGTTTCATATCATTCCAAGTCCTAATGGATTGATTGAGCAATCCCATGAACCATTTCAAAGAAGCTCCTTTCAGTGTTGAAGGAAACAATTTGAGTTTTTGAGAGTCTTCCAGATAATCATAGGTTCGACACACGACCTCAAACTCAAATAGAAATGTTTCAGGATCTTCATTTCTTAACCCATGAAATTTTGCGAGGATAGATGGTGAAATATTTTTCATTGTTGCTCGAGAATCCTCACCGATTATAGGGAATCCAAATTAGTTATCTCCATCTATATTTCCCCCATTGTTACCTCTACCTCCTCCATTATTTCCTCCTCCTCCTCCTCTACCTCTACCTCTACCAAATCCGTTAACTCCCTCTTCTGTCATGGTAGTTTTCTCAGAGATTTCAGAGCCCTCTGGTTCTTCTACTAATGGCAAACGAGGAGGAATTTCTCCCTCTTCTTCCTCAAGTGATTCTACTTCTTCAATTACAATGTGTCTCGCTGTAGAAGAAAAGAAAGAATCTTTTCCTAATTCAAATTCAATGGATGGTGAGGAAGAGTCTCCTAACTCGACTACTGTCTCTTGAATTCCAGGAATCCTAGGGCTAGGAGTGTAGGTTGGAGATGATGGAGGTGTCTCTTGTCTATTCCTTGAGGTAGAAGGAGTTGTAAAAATCGAACTCCTGGCTCTAGCTAAAAACCTTCCCCTAGAATCTCTTGCTCTATGCATGTCATTTTTATTTTTCTCCAAGTCGGGCTAATAATTCTCTTTCTGATCTTCCAGGTCACTCTAGGTGCAAGAAGAGAGCATACTCAAGAAACTATTAAACCAATAACTTTCTCTTTTCTGATCCTCCAGATCACACTAAGTGCAAGAGGAGAGCATACTTTGAGAGGTTATCAATTTTCCTTCCTTGAAATTTTCTTGTTTTTTTTTTTTTTAAGAAATTGGCTACCTAATTTCACTTCCCCGGCAACGACGCCAAAATGTTTGGTCAATTTAGTGTATTCTAAATTGCTATTTAAAATGTCAATCCGGGATTCGTAAACTGACGAAGTGAAGTGTACTATATGTACTAGATAACCATTTCCTTAGTCTTTTTTCATTTTTGAGTTTTCTAGTTTGTTTTTGGATTTATCTTTTCCTAATGTGTGATGGCGAAAATGAAATTTAAGTGTGGATGGTGATGGTGATTTCTACAGTTATTTCCCCAAACTTAAAAGTGATCAAAGAGAAAGCTTTAAAACAACTGTAATGAAATCAATTCTTAAGAGGAAGTAAATGTATCAAACAGTGAACTAATGACAATGGCCTAGTATCCTTGCTGCTGAATGAAAAGAAAGTAAAAATTGAACTTAAAGCAACTAAAATTAAAAGCAAAGCAGCTAATTCACACTACTTCAACTCTTCAGATCCTTTACCCTTCAGCTCAATCTACCTTGTGGGAAGCAATCATGAACAAGTCAAGTAATATGATATCTAGATGGCAAGAAATTAAATTGCATAAAAGAAACTAATCACACTACTTCAACTCTTCAGATCCTTTACCCTTCAGCTCAATCTACCTTATGGGAATCCATCATGAATAAGTCTAAGCAATATGATAACTAAGTGGCAAGAAATTAAACTGCATAAAGGAAACTAATCACACTACTTCAACTCTTCAGATCCTTTACCCTTCAGCTCAATCTACCTTGTGGGAAGCAATCATGAACAAGTTTAAGCAATATGATAACTAAATCACACTACAATAAGTAATATTCTGATTTCTTACTAATAGAGTCACTTGACTATAGAAATAAACCATAAACAAATGAGTAGTATGATGTCTAAGTAGCAGAAAAAGAAATAAGAAAATCACAACTTGAAAAAGGACAGTGCTGGAATTAAACTTCAGAAAATGGAAATTAGCAGGAAGGACAACATGATCTCATATGTCAATAGTTATCAAAAAAATGAAAATTTTCCCGGGCTGCCTAGGAAAACCTGTAGAAAAACATTGATCAGCTGACAGCTATAAGAAAACAAAAGTGAAAATATAAACAGCAGTGAATTAAAAACATCAAAACAACATGTTATATACAAGATAGTAATTATAAAAACAGAAACATAATAAAATCAAATGACAACTATACAGGGCTTTAGTGCGCAGGGGCCCTCTGCCACTTCAGCCAGTCAACGAACAATCATGAGAACGAGCTCAAGAACGTAGTCTTTTCATGTATTAAAGCAGCAACAACATATAAAACAAAGTACAGTGGGGTGACAATAGAAAACAGTTCAAAAATTACATTCCAAAAAGTTTTTTTACAACGTTCATCAACGCGTTATTTATAATGAAAAAGTGATGAACTGACTAACTGAATCCTATGCTATTAAATGCGTTGCCAAAGACACGTAGATCTCCTCAGCCGAGATCTAGCGTAACTGTCATCATGCCTATTAAATCTTCGGAGTGGTAGCAGTTGGATTCAGGTTACAAGGATGATCTCCAGGTGTGCCGATGTCTCCGTGGGCTGAGGAATGGGCCATGTAAACTCTCACATGCTCCAAACAGAGATGTGCCACCGCTAAATACCTTGGTTGGCTTTGCCTTTGACCCTCGTTGACCGTGACCTTTTATGGATGATTTGGTAGATTTGAAGGGACACGTTCCATGTACCCGTCACCTATAGCTTGCCCATGTGGCTCGTTTCTTCATAGGACACCTGTAGCATAGCTTTTAACAAAATAGCTGCGGAATCCTGAGCTGGCTGTGGAAACCTGTGTTGGCTGCGGAAACTGACAAGTTTCCGCAGCTGCTTGAATAAAAATATAAACCAAACAACAATCATAAGCATAGTTAGAAAACCATGTAAGAAGCTCTTTTTAGACTATAATGCAATGATTTAATAGCTTGATGGATGAAGTAAGTGGGAAAAAGAAGGCTGAGAGGGTGTATAGGAAGATGCAGGTTTGAGGCTCAACAATGGGCTATCGCTGTCGAACCCTTGACTGATAAGTGCCTAGCTTTAGAGTGTGTGATTTATTCATTTGAAGTAACTTAGTTATAGACAAGCATCCGTTTACTCTTGTATTTTTGTTGAACGTTGTACTACTAGCATTACTCTGACAAATGACAACCTCAGACTGAGTCACTCTTTGAAATAACAAAATGCGCCTGGATTGACATATTAATGTGAGGTAATTAGAGGTGAAAGAGACCCTTTTTATTTCCTCTATTCCTTTGTCTTGTTTGGAGGTTGAAGTATCTTCACTCCGACCTTTCTTAAATTCTCTATACATCACTTCTACCATGGCTCTCATGGTCATGAAACTGTCCATGAATTGAGATTATGATTCCAAGGTAATTTCTTCTACTATTTTCCTCCTAGGATAGATTCTTCCTATTTATAGGTTAGTCTCAACCAGCTCTCCTCCTAATTTGAGCTTTGACCTATTTATCATTCAACAATCTCGCACAAGCTTGTCTAACCTTAGCAAACCTAAAGCTCTCATACCACTTGATCTGATATATGATCTTAGACAATTATTAAGGTATTACAAACTCATGTGCATGGATTTGCCTCTGTTATTTTATGCAATGGATTGATAGCATTGCGAAATACATAGACAATGAAGTAGTAAAAGAAACATAATAGACAACACACTTAAACACAACAAATTTAATAAGGAGTTCACCCAACACTCCTAGGCTATGTCTCCTAGTCCAGCCTTAAGTGGTGACCTCTCTATTATGTCTTCAAAATAGAGATTTACAATAGTGAGCTTAATTTTAGCCTCACATAATAGATACAAAAAAATAAGGCTTTGCTTAGATCCCCCAAGTCTCATCTAAGTAGACAGACTCTCCTCATTGACTCTCTATCTCTGTTTCTCTATCTCAACACTGCTTGTCTCTGTTTGCTCTTTGTCTGTGGCTTTTAAAGCCAATCTGTGCTATCTATTCATTTCACCTGCTTGGGCTCTCTGGCTTCTCAACCTCTTACACCATCATTGGATTTTGATCCATCAAAATACAAAGACCAAAATAAAGGTTTATTTACAAGCTTATTTACAAGTTCATCTACAACATTGACACACTTTGAGGAATTAGCATGAGAGAAATGTTCAATTTGCAATATGACACTATTAACAGGAAAAGGAGATTACTGAGCATTAAAATTCCCAAAAAAAGACTCAGCCGCATAGTTTTCGATAATATTATTATTGAAGGCTACAACTTGATTCTCTTGTTCAAACTCAGTTACTGTATGAGTCAAATGGTTTTTACGATCTATTCTGATTTGATTTAGCTTCCCATTATAGGGAAGCCACATGTGAGACCAATCAGTCGAAATATAACCATGACATTTTTCGGACCAATCTTTGCTCAGAATCAAACCATAAAACTCAGGGATGTCAATGACTAATATATCAATTCTTTGGACAACCCTGGGATCAGCTACTAATCTAATAGTAACTAAAATTATCTCTCCTAAAACTTGTACCTTAGTTCAATCTAATTGAACAATGTGAACTGCGGACTTCTGGCACTCAATATTTAATTTGGAGCAAACTGAGGCTGGTATAATATTTGATGAAGCCCCTGAATCAATCAAGCAGTTATGCAAATTTCTATTGTAGATCTCATAAGTTAAAAGAAAAGGAGTATGAGAATTTGACTTGTCCTCAATTAAAACAACATTAGTAGCATCTACCTTGTCAGATGGTGGCTTACCTGATCCTTTAGCAGCCTTGGACAATATACTAGTTGGAAGAGGAGAAGAAGGTATGACATTTAATTCTTTGAGCAACAACTTTTTTTGATGTTTGAGCTTGCTAAGTTCATGAAAAGAAATATTTGCTCGAGTTTTCTTCATATCTTCTACAATGTTATAATCCATAGAGTCTAAAACTACTAGTGTTTTAGATGATGAGGAAGGATTGGAAGATGATGGTTGATTATGAGGAGGTGCTATTGGAGTTTTCTTTATGGGAATTTTGTCTTTAGTAACAGGACTTGAGTTTTTCTTCTTAGAATTTACCTGATTAGGCTCAACTATACTTTTGCTTCTGGTATTTACTGGGAGAGCTTCTTGTTCACTTTCATTATCAAAATTGGGTAAGATAAAGTCCAACATTCCATGATATTCAAATGTTTCATCTTCATCCATTTCTTCAACTGATAAAACTATATCTTCATCTTCATCATCTTCCAGACCAAATTCAACATTAGATATCACATTAGGTTGTTTAGGATTAGTCGGGCGGTTTCTTTTAAAATTCCTAAAATGTTTTTTGGTAGGAGTTTCAGCTACCTATTTTTTTATTTCAATCATTTCATTAGACATAGTTTTAAGAACTTTTTGTAAACCTTCCATGTCATATGGATCCTTGACTGATTTCTTCATTGAATCATCTCTAAAGGTAACTTTTTTGGATTTCCTTTCTTCTATCACGTTTTTCTTTTCCAAATCTAGGATACATTTTTCAACAACAATTGCTTCCTTCATATTTTATGCTAATGTTAGTTTAACAGCTCTATCAATGAAAATGGCTATGTTTGAAGGCAAGGTAGAGATGTACCATTCATTTCAGACTTCCTCACTAGGCTTGGATGTGGCGGGAATTTTATTCAATAGCTTATTGAAGCGTGAGTTGAAGTATTTGATGGGTTCCTTTGATTCAGATTTAATATTGGAGAGATCATTGATCGAAGTTGTTGTAGACCAATCATCTCCAAACTTAGTTAGAAATTCCTCTTAAAAAGCATCCCAGCTATTAATAGAACTTGGTGGTAATGAAAAGTACCATGATCCTACTACACCTTGTAGAGTGTATGGAAAGAGTCTAACAACAACATCTTCTTCAGTTACTCCATTCAACTTGATGGATAACATGAAATTATTTATATGTTCTTTTGCCAACAGGCCAATGTCAAGGTTAAATTTTGGTAACCATTTTTCAGGATGAGCTGACAATTGGCTTAAAGGTGTAACCATTCTGAATGCTTTTAGGTTGGTCCATGGCCTTGGTTGAGGTTGATTATGTGTTGTCATGGAGATAACAGTAGAAGATGGTGATGAAGCGGTAGAAAGTGATTGGGTAGAGGATGTTGAAGTTCCTTTACCTGTTTGGACTATAATTTGAAGTTGGGAAAGGGATGAATGATCTTGTAATGATACAGATGGAATAGATGGCGATGATGACAGAGTCTCACTGTTAGATTCAGATGGTGTTTTCCTAGCCCTTTTTCAACTTGCTAGAGTAAATTCAACTGGTGGAGTACCAAGTTTTTCACTTTTCGATATGGTAAGCAGCTATGATGGGATATATTATGAACTTACACTACATTGGGATAACTCATATTGTTCTCAGGATATCGAAGACCATGTAGTTTATGAATCAAAGACTATACTTTATGTGGTCCAGGAGAAGAATTATCTGGTGTGTTTAGGATTTCAGCAGTGGGTGTTGTATTATCATTTTCAACTTCTCGCTTAGGAATAGGATATTTCGAATGCAAAGGAGAAGTTGGAGGAGATGGTGAGGGAGTTTTACTCTTAGAATGGCCTGTGGATTTAGATTTACTCGCCATTCATAGCTTGGCCCTCCTTCTAGTGCCAAAAATGTTGATGCCTCTAAAATTGTAGCACCAACATTGGGGGATAACCACCTGGTCCGAACCTTAGTACAACTCCTTTTCCATTTGGGATTCACTGGTGTAAATTTTCCAAAAACCCACATTTTCCATTTAACCAAAGTTTTTTTTCTGCGCGCGGTATCAACAGAATTAATTTTTTAATAGTCAGGTCCCGCTGCTATTGTGCTGGCAGCTCGTCCTCCCATCTGCCATCGGATCTGGGCCCTCCCATTCGACGGTCATCCGGCATTTTGGAACCCCTCTTTTATCCACCCGTTAGCGCCCGAAATCTGTCAGAGGATGACGTAGGGCCAGGGACGCATGCCAATATATTAGTGGATCGGGTAGCCTCTGACCATTACCGGGCCCGTACCAAAAGCGGTCCGATAATAGCGCTTACCACCGTCGGCTTCCCGCCGTTACGTCATCACCTACGTCATCAGACGCGCCAACTACCATTTCACCATTATCCGACATGGCCGCCATGTCATCCCTCCACATCAGCCCTGTCATACATCACCAAGTCATTCCTGTCATACCCCGGCCCAACCAGTGACATCATGCTGACGTCATTTGTAAAAAAAGGCGCCAAATCCCACTTTTCACATATTTTCGCTCAAAATCGTCATTTTTTCGCATTTCTATTGGACGAGTGCTGTGCTTCCCTGCATGCTGTTTTACGACGTTTCTCCGCCAACTCCAAAATTCAATTCCTGAGCTACCACCACTGCAAATTCACCAATTCTCGACACCCTCGGCCTCACCATCACCAGGTATTTACTGTTTTCTCTGCATAACCTAGTCTTCCTAGTTTTCTATAGTAAAAAAGTATAAACAACTGGTCTAATTACCTGCGTACCAAGCCCCTGTAATTACCAAATCAACCCGAAGTTCACCTGAAGAGGGTTCCTGGACTGAATTTACTTAATTCCCATAGCTCCCTGCGCATTTGCAACTTAAAACCACTAGCAGACAAAGTCCACTGAAAAAGGTCGCGCTTACCCCCAGCATTGGTTACTTTCACCCTCTCGACAAGCTGTTGTTCTCTGTTAGCCCAATTCACCTCCTTTTTCACCTCTGCAAGTCAGCCCATCAACAATAATCTCCTGTTCACTGCCAGTTTTGCTAAACTGAAAGTATAAATTCAACTTCAAGTAAGAAATAAGCAATGAGACCCCTGTGGCATTGAATATTACTCCTCTGAATGCCCCACAGAAGAACCTGGAATGGTCGGCCCTTGCTGACCAGGATTATCAAATCAAAGAAACAGTTGAGATAAGTACCAAATATCACATACAAACTATTTGTGAGATGAAGAAGAAATACATGAGTGGTGTTGATGACATAGGTATCTGGGAGTCTAGCTTGCCCATTTATTACCTCCCCCAAGTCAATGTGTTCCCAGACCTCATCCATCAGTGTTGTGAACACTATGAACCCTCTCAAAGAGCAGTTTTGGGTTCATCTGGGAATATTTTATTTCACATCACTCCTCAATCCATAAATCAGATGCTGAACTTTAAGCCAACTAAACCTCTGGTGCCCCTTTCTATGAATTTTCTGCTCAAAAAAGCTGCCAAGCTGCCCAGCCCAGAGGTCACAAGGATTGGCCAGTTGTTCATGAAGCCAAAAATGTAGAAGATCCTTGAGCTTTCAAAGAATTATAACATTGGAGATTGGTACTACTACCAAGACCACACAGTAATTAGAATATATGGCTGTAAGCTAGCCCCTTACAGACTGCCAAAGTATGTTCCCATGAGACTTTTTGCATTAGAATATTTCCGGCAATTTGGAAATGCAGACATGATTCATTTTCATAGCAGAAATAAAAAAGCACAGCTCAAAATCAAACACCAACTGGGTCCATTTATCTTTAATAAAAGGGAAGAAGCTTGGGGAGAAGCAGATAAGATCCTAAAAAGCCTCCAGTTGAAAACTAGCTTCTATTGGGCACCATATGACCCTAATCATTTCATAAGCCTCAGAAGAATCAAGTATAGGCTTGTTGTCTATGATCACTATAGCATTCCACAAATTGAAAAATATGCTAACCAACTAGAGTGGAAAGAAGGCACATTAGTGGAGGACTATTCTGAAGAAGAATTAGCAGAAAGAGCAATTAAAAATATAGAAAAAGCGGTTGACTTGGAATATTTTGGACAGGTTTGGTCTCCAGCCCCTCGGCATCTTGGAGAAAGTGCCTCATACTCCACTGTTCCCCAGCAGTCTGCCAAGGTAATTGATCAAACAACAAATCTAACCAAAGGCAAAGAAGTACAACAAGAGGAGTCACTTCCCAATTTGGAGCAGCAAGCAGAACAATAGGAAGAAATGGCTAAAATGCCTGCCTCCACAGAGCAGCAAACCCAAGAGCAGATCCCTCCAAGGCAGGAGGTGACGGTTGAAAATACAGTGTTACAGACACCTGCAAACAAGGAAAGAACAAGAAAAAGAGATAAACAAGAACAGACTCCTACCACTTCCACAGATCAGCAAGGTGAGAAAAGGCAAAGGCTGAATCCCTTTTCTGAGGAGGAGATGCCTGAAAGACCCACTGATACTATGCTTCCTCCTAGTATTGAAACATCAGCCAACTCCTTACAACAAGAGCAAGAACTGCAACAAGTGACAGAAGTAAGTTCTTCAAGGCAGTGCACCAAGGCAGATTCTAGCATAAAGAAACAATTTACAGACATAAAAGCAAGAAATGAGCCGGTTAGATTCCAACTTTATAACCAGCTGCTCAAAATGGCACCAACTAATCAAGAAAGGCTTATGTCGGCCTATGATATCCAAGAAGGAAAAATGACTCTTAGTCATTTTAGGCCCACCATGTAGCAACCTCAATCAGCTGCAGACTACATCAGAACTAACTTAGAGGTATTTGCCAAAGACATCCACCCCATGGACCAGATCGAGCTACACAAGCAAACAGGGGAGATGCTCTATTCTACATTGGCTGATAAAACTCTATTAGCACACCGTTTACAGAATTCTCTGCACAACACTACTGCCCAGTTAGAACTAGAGAAGGCTTCATCTCAAGCCAAGGACAATAGAATCAAGTCCTTGGAAGAAATTATTATAGAGCTAGGACATGACCCAAATGATCCTAAGGGTGTGCAAGCATTGATGAAGAAAAAAGATGAGGATATAGCAGCATTGAGAAAGCACATTAAAATACCACCTACCCATCACCCTCAAACTGAAGGGGTTGCAGAACAAAAGAAAGATCAAGATGCGGTAGCTCTACTCTTGACCCTGCATAAGAGATTGGTGGAAACAGAGGGCACCTTGGAGGTGGCATTAAAGACAAAATAGGGAGAATTGCCAACTCAGCCAGTGCAGACATTTATAGCCATTGAAGATGTGCCCCCTGTAACCATTTCAGTAGGTCCTCCTACTGGACAAACGTCAGAGGCATGCCCTTCAGGCTCAGCACCAGCTCTAGAAGCGACAACACCAACAACAACATCAGAACAGGTACCCAGCCTTGATATGCAAAGTATGAGTAAAGAACTAGAGGCTCTTGAAGCACATATGGCAGAATTAAAGGTGGCTAAAGAGAAATTGGCTACACTGGAGGAAAAATATGACAAGTCAAAGCAGAATATAGCTGAAAGAACAAAAGAGGTAAGGGCTCTTGAAAAAGGATAAAGGAGTGAGAAAAAGACCTCACTCTGGACAAGACTATAAGTGATGTCAAGAAAATTCTATGGGCTAACATTGGTCAATCCATCACAGATCAATGGCAGTCCATTGAAACTATCCATGAGCAAATGGATCTCCTAAATAGGGCAAAAGCAGAAGGTCAAAGAGCCCAGGCATCCTTGGGAAGTATGCCTGAAATAGCCAACAGAATGATCCAAGTGCTTAATAACCATACCGGCCTTCAGCTAGCAGGAATGGGTACCAGAGACAGGACTAATACCATATTACTGATTAAGAGGGTGCTTACCTTGAGGAACTATGTGCAAACATTGGACAGAAGATGTCAAGAAATGCAGATAGAGGTAAATGAATTCATTGCAAAAATCACTGCATTACATAACAAAGGTCTCCCCAGCTTGGTAACTAGTGCAGGAAGGTTGTTATCACATGAAAATTATGCCAAGAGGGTCAACAACTACGCAACAAATCAAATAACAGCATCTGCTAGTAGTCCAGAGGAAGCAGGGCCCCCATCTGGGCAGACTCTCTATGAGAAATTGGAGAATTTATTTTTTATTGAGCATGAGATCAAGCACCTTTTTGAAACACCTCCGAATTACTACAAATATACTGAAGCCGCTGAGACTCTGATTAAAATACAGAGACACCAATTGCCTACTGAAGATTGGTGGAGAGGCATGATAGAAACATTGCTCTGAGAAATCAAATCTGAAATAGCAGCTGAGTGGCAAAAATGATAACTAGGCACCAATAAATGATTACAAGTAACGCAGCCACAATAGCAACATCGTGGCAAGACAGCAAGAAAGCCAAAACTTCTGAAATAAATGCAAATCAGTCGGCAGGCCCAGTTGGTTCCAAAGTCGAGGATCTCTGACAAAGATAAGCAGCTGTTTATTAATCCTTTAATAGCAATAACTTTTTGTAGCTACTATTGGTAGAAAGTTGGTGAGAATGTTATGAGTTCATGACTCATCCTTCAGATATTTTATGAAACATTTTTGTGTATATACCCCCACGCATAACTTACTTGGGGTTGTTGATTTTTCTTCAGAAGAGCCGCACTGTAATTACAGACTTTAATACAAGAAACTAATGAAGTTCCTGAAATACTACCTTGTTTGATGCATTATGATGAGATTGTTTGCTTCTACAGGATTCCTGCGTTATTTCGTGATACAATAAGTTTTCTAAAACCATGTCTTTACATTTTCTTCGCTTACAAATCTGCATATGTTGTACGTTTAATGGTCTTAACATCAGAGAAAAGGAATAGTTCAGGATTTGTTTATTCAAACACCCTAAGCTCAATCTCTGTGGTTAATTGTGTTTTCTTCAGAATTAGTTATGAATGTGAAATTCTTAATTGTTCACATTTACACTGAATCTTTCATAGTAAATACTGTTCAAGAATTTTAAGTTGCTCCTGAGTAATATTTCATTTCCTCACCATACCAGCTTAGTGAAAGAACCTCAATTGACTTTCACTGACTGACTGTAATCCATATTTTTCAAATTCAAAGGTTGTTTCATGAATACCCATCTGGCTCTACAGTACCATCATTCTCACCAAGCACCTCAAGCAAAACATTATCATCGACTCCAATGCCCAATGGAATAAAACCCTCTGAACGTTGCAGTGCAGCTGTTAGAAGATATCATCCAACCAAAACTTTAAAACAAAATTCAGTGCATCATAGCTAGCCAAAAACTCCCCAAAACAAAGCTAAATCAGAAAGAGAGAGCCCTCTCTGATTACAGGTGGGCTAGAACCTGTAATCCAAAGATTGGTTAGTGGTTACCTCAGCCGTATTCCCTTAGGAGTCAAAGGGAACAACCTGAGTGATAACATAATTGGAGACTCAACTGGGGACATAACAAATTTCTCAACAGCTGTCTGCTGAAGATAGCTGTTCTAGAATTTGAGCAGTTCCTTGATACTTCTGAAAATATTCTCCAAAATACCAAAAAAAAAAAAAAAAAAATCGGAAGCTGGCTCCTAAAAAGAGAACCAGGTATCCAAGTCAAATCCTGACCCAAATTCTCCACCTTTTTTCGATAATCCTAATTTGATTCCCAAAGTTCTTAGGAACCAAAAGGAACCAGAAGAATTTGCTGATTCTAGCCCTGAGGTAGTTCAACAAAGTTATATCCCAACCCCTGCTAAACCATCAGTTAATCCTCTCATAACCCATTCTTCCCCCTCTTCCTCATCTACTTCCCAAAACATATTATTCACACCTCCATCCCATACACAAACCGTTGGTGTTGTCCCTGTTGTTCCAGTTCTCCCCCTTCTACCAGTTGTCCCATTGATCCCTGTAAATATGGCAAATCGTTATGCCCCTCTTCAGCTACCTGGTAATCCTAGGGCTATGCCTCAGGACTACCAAAGTAAAATTACCTATTTTGATGGAACCAGTACATATACTGCCTTGCAGCATACCAAGAAAATGCAAGATTACTTTGAAAATTATGAAATAGATGATGATGATGTGAGAATGAAAATTCTTGTCCAAAGCTTAACAGGTGAAGTGAGGACTTGGTTCAGAGCACTTGCTGCAAATTCCATACCCAATTAGGCTGCTCTTTATCAAACCTTCATGAACAGATGGGAAAAGAAAAAGGACCCTCTACATATTTTAGCTGAGTATGACACTATAAGGAGAGGCCCACAAGAGACTGTCCTAGATTACTGTGCCAGATTTAAAAATGTTTATGATGCTATTCTTGAGAATCTTAGGCCTCCACCTGATTTAGCTTTAATCAAATTCCCAGATGGGTTTGATGCTGATATGGCATATCAGCTAAGGGAGAGAGCCCCTGCAACCCTAGCAGACATGCAAAACATAACTGTAAGTGTAGAGGCAAATCTGATTGCCAAAAGAAACCGAGCAAGAGCTAAAAGAAGGACCCCTTTTAAGGAAGAACCCTCAGCATTTGAGCAAAAGCTAGATGCAATCATCAAAGGCATGGACAGACTTGGGGACAGGGTAGAAACAATAGAAAGGAAATCATCATGGGAAGGTCAACCCAGTACTGCTAGAAACCCAAATTTTAGAAAAAATCAGAATCCAAATGTTGGAAGGGCTGATCCCGACCAGCACATTAGACCCCCTTTTCAAGAAAATTTCGTTGAGGCCTCAACATCTAGTGAACCTACCGAGGACCCTCACATCAACCTAATGGGTCTAGACAGTGAGCATCAGGTTTTTCTAACACAAGAAGATCAAGAGGCCTATGATTGTAATCAATTTCAAACTAAATCAGGAGAGTCTTTTGACTTTAGGGAAGGCTATGATGCAGCGGTATATGAGGTACATAAACAGTACAAACTAAGGAGTAGAACCATAGATGTATCTGAACCTTCAAAACCAAAGGACAGTAAGCAGCCAAAAAAGAACAAGGATAATTCTGTCCTTCCACAATCTGCTGCTAACTCAAACCCCCATACCACTGAAGTCACTGTGGAGGATATCTCAGAACAACAGCCCTCTGAAAACCACCCAGCCATGCCCCACCCTTGGAAGGCAAGTTCAAACACTCCCCCCGAGAGCAAATTTGGTACCAATTTCACTCAACATCAAACCAATCATGAAGAAAGGATTACTGAAGACCCAGCTGAAAAGGAAAAATCTGCTGCACCTAATGCCAAGACCCAAATGGAAAAGCCCTTCAATTTGGAAACAGAAATTAGTAAGCTAAAGATAGTTGTCCCTCTCTCTGAATTGGCCAAGCATCAAGTGTATAGACAGCAGATTAACATGTCACTAAAAGTATCAGACAATAAAGATGCTATGAATGTTCTTGATGACCAACTTGAGTTACTATTTGGTCCTGAGGTGAACGGAAAAATAGCAAATGGAGGGGTTCAAACCTTCTATGTCAATTTAAACATCCATGACAAGGTTTTACACAATGCAATGTTTGATTCTGGGGCCTCACACAATTTAATGCCCAAGTCTGTAATGGAAAAACTAGACCTAGACATCACAAGACCTTATAAAGATCTATTCTCATTTGATTCAAGTCAAGTCAGGTGTCTAGGCCTAATTAAGGATTTGTGTGTCTCCCTGGTCCAATACCCAACCAAAACAATTTTGATGGATGTAGTGGTAGCTGACATACCTCCTAAGTATGGTATGCTCTTGTCTAGATCTTGGGGGGCCAAACTTCAAGGATCTTTGCAACTAGACATGTCCTACGCCACCATTTCAGTGTTTGGACAGCCAAAGAGATTATACCGTGAGACACTAATGAAATATGTGGTGAGTAGCCAAGAGAAACCCCAAAACTTCCCAATCTATTCAGTACACTCTGACATGGATTCATTTATTCTCTATAACACTGACATGTGCAGCAAGGCTTATTCTAAACTACTAGTGGCAACGCAGACAGAGGGGTTGAATGAACAAATTGCCTCTCTAGACCAAAAGACTTTTGATACAGTTGATATAACAAAGGAGTATGATGTATCAAGTGAATTGCAAACCAATCTGCGCATGATCCAACCTTCTAAAAATCTCAATTCAAATCCTGATCATGACACCTTATCGTACTTAGAATTTGATGGCTCAGTAAATAAGTTAGGAGCTGGAGCAGGAGTCTAGATCCACAATATGCAGAATGACCGAGCTAAAGGTCATGCATATAGGTTAAACTTTCGATGCACAAACAATATGGCTAAGTATGAGGCCCTTTTGTTTGGTCTCAAACTCATAAAAAATCTAGGTGCAACCAAAATTTCAGTCTTAGGAGATTCAGATTTGATTATACAACAGATGAAAGGAAACTTTATCACAAATGATCTAAGGTTAAGAGCTTACAAAGGAGCAGCCATCCAAGTACTTGATACCGTCTCAGAATCTCAGTTAACTAAAATTTCCAGAGAACTCAACTTACATGCTCATAGCTTGGAAACTTTCGCTAGCACTTGCAAGCTACCTTTAAAACCCAATCACACTTTCACTGCTGAAATCAAACATAGACCTGCAGTCTCGGAAAACATCAAGAACTGGCAAGTCTTTGAGAGTGACACATAAATAAACAACTTCCTCACTCTAAAAGAAGAATTTTCAAGCCTCAACATTGATACTAGCACCATGGATGACCAACCGCAAGCTGACACAGCCAAGAAAAATATATCAGCTCAAAGAGAAAATTTGGTTTTGAATCCTACCACCTTTAACAACAAAAATATACAAGAATTGAGGAAAATAGATGTAGATGAAATAGCTGAAATAGAATCCGAGGTAATTGAGTTAAAGGATAATTTCTTGCCCACGGGTTTAACCCCTTTGGAGGATCTGTTTGATTCAAATGATATCTCAAGAAAACCAAAAATGCAACCACTGAATGCAGAAATTGAAGATTGTAACATTGGAACTACAGAAAACCCCAAAATGATAAAATTATCTAAGGCATTACCAGCTAATCAAAGGTCAAAATACATTGAATTGTTTAAAGAGTTCCAAGATATTTTTGCCTGGAGTTATGAGGACCTAAAGGCATATGACACTTCAGTCATTCAGCGCACCATACCTTTAAAGGAAAACCAAAAACCTTTCAAACAAAAGCTTAGGAGAGTGAACCGAGTGCTCCTTCCCCTCATTGAAAAAGAAGTAAAACGTATGTATGAAGCAGGAATCATTGCTCCAATCAGGTTTTCAGAATGGATTTCAAACCTAGTGCCTACTAGGAAAAAGACGGGAGAGATCAGACTCTGTGTTGACCTAAGGAATTTGAAAAAAGTCTCTCTCAAAGACCATTACCCCTTACCAAAAATGGATCATATCTTGCAAAGGGTAGTGGGAGCCTCTAGGATTTCATTATTAGATGGATTCTCTGGATTTAATCAGATTTTGGTACACCCTGATGATCAAGACAAAACTGCCTTCACAACACCTTGGGGAACTTTTAAGCATGTCAAAATGCCTTTTGGGCTTAAGAATGCAGGGGCAACATTCCAAAGAGCAATGGATATAGCCTTCGCCAAGGAAATCCATGATTTTCTGGTGGTCTACCTAGATTATCTTACTGCCTTTTCAAAGTCAGACTAGGAACATTTAGTACATTTGAGATGGGTTTTCTTAATTTTTAGAAAATATGGCATATCTTTGAATCCAAAAAAATCACTGTTTGGCCTAGAGGAAGGTAAACTCCTAGGGAACATAATCTCAAGAGATGGTATTAGGATTGATCCGGACAGAATTCAAGCTATCCTTCAGGTTCCCCATCCAAGAAATATCAAAAAATTGCAAGGTTTTTTAGGAAAGATTAATTTCTTAAGAAGGTTCATTCCAAATCTGGCCAAGTTAATAAGACTGTTGAACAATATGTTGAAGAATGATTCTAAGGTCAAATGGACCATGGAAACTAAACAGGCCTTTGAGGATATCAAAAGAGCATTGACAAACACACCAGTCCTAACAAGTCCTAGGTTTGATAAAGACTTCATCATTTTCTCTTTTGCATCTGAGCATACAATTGTTGCAGTCCTATTACAAAAAGATGACTAGGGCTGTGAAAAACCCATTGCTTACTTTAGCAAAGCCCTTAGAGATGCTCCTTTGAAATATCAAATCATGGAAAAGCAAGCCTATGCACTGATAAAAGCCATCAAAGACTTTAGAATCTATATTCTATATTCACACATAATTGCCTATGTCCCTAATGATGTCCCTAATGCAGTGGTTAAGGACATCTTAACTCAAGAGGGAATTGAAGGCAGGAGGGGCAGATGGATTGCCAATATCTTAGAATATGACATTGAAATCAAGCCTACTAAACTAATAAAAGGACAAGGTCTGGCCAAGCTAATGACTGAAACCAATTTTCAAGCCCTTGACATTAATGAACTCGACAACGAAGAGGAGATGGCGACTCCACAGATCAACCAAGCCTTTCTGCAATATCCCTGGTATACTGATATATGTTTTGTATTGTTAAACCTGCAAGCTCCTCCAGGGTTGTCCAGAAATAAGAAAAGGTTCTTGAAAATGAAAGCATCAAAGTTTTGTATAATAGATAATGTTTTGTTTTGGAGAAATCATGAAGGAATTTTACTCAAATGTTTAACATATGATGAAACTGACAATGTCCTTAATGAATTTCATGCAGGTGACTGTGGAGGACATTTATACTGGAAATCCACAGCTAATAAGATCCTAAGGGCTGGTTTTTATTGGCCCTCCTTGTTTACTAATGTGAGAGAATTTGTAATGTCCTGTCATAAATGCCAAATCATTGAAGGCAAGAGAAAGTTGTTGCCTTTACCACTTAAGCCTATTTCAACCGAGAGACCATTCGAACAATGGGGTTTAGACTTCATTGGTGAAATCAACCCTACATCCTCTGGTCAGCATAGGTGGATTTTGACTGCTACAAACTATTTTACCAAATGGATAGAAGCCATCCCTTGTAGGCAAGCCAATGATTCCATCATTATACAATTTCTAGAAACCAACATCTTGTCCAGGTTTGGCTGTCCAGATAAAATTATTACAGACAATGCTGTTGCTTTCAAGTCCAAAAAAATGACCAACTTTTGCCATAAATATCATATGACCCTGGGTCATTCCACAACTTATTACCCACAAGGCAATGGCCTAGTTGAGTCTTCCAATAAAAGCCTCATCAACATCATTAAGAAAGTCTTAGAGGAGAACAAAAAGAATTGGCATAAGAAGTTGGTAAATGCACTATGGGTAGACAGGTTGACTACCAAAAGATCCAATGGCAGAAGCCCATATGAACTCGTTTATGGAATGGAAGCAAGATTTCCTTCATCTTTCGGAATCCCTGTAATCAAGTTACTGCAGGAAACACAAGCTGAGCCAAATGACATCCAAAGAAGAATCAATCAAACAATTCACCTACAACAAACAAGAGAGGAAGTCTATCATAGAACCCAAATACTGCAAGAGAAGCTCAAAAGAATATTTGACAAAAAAACCAAAGCTGAAGACTTCTTCATAGGAAGCAAAGTGCTGACATGGGATTCCAGGAGGGAGGACAAAGGAAAGCATGGTAAATTTGATTCCTTGTGGAAGGGACCATATGTCATTTATCCTGTACAAGGTAATAACACTTATTTTCTAAAGAGTTTGGATGGCTCAAACACGAAGGAAGGCCCAGTCAATGGGAGGATGCTCAAGCATTATTTTGACCACCATTGAGGAAATACTACAGAACCACATTGTACATAAATATTTGCATTTTCAGTATGTATATTTATAGCAGATAGATAAAGGTCCAAGGGAACCTGATTTTGAGAATGACGAAGGTGCTGCACCATTTTTGATATACATTTTCACCCTATCATTGGAAAGCAAGAGAAAACACATGGAAACTATTAAAGTGATGAGCAACACTCAGACAAAGAAGTAAAAACAGAGCTGTAACTTCATAGCAAATCAGATTGCAGGCTATTTCATATAAGCTCCTAAAGATTCAAATGAGTGGTATTCAAAAAAAGGGAGGATTCAGACTGTAACAAGATGGGGAAAAACAAGACAATCTGATCTGCTGTCCTTGAATTTTCATATGGAAAATTCATCCCCAAGTGGAGCCACTGTTAGCCTCCTATACCAATAAGGTTTCATTTTTCATGATTGACAGGGGAAGTGCCAAAAATGTTCATCTGTGGCGACACAAAGGTTCTATTTTTGTGAAGGAGACAAAGAGTTAAAAAATGAAAAGAGGGTATGCCTTAAAAGAATAATCAAAAGGCAAGAAAAATGAATTGGTCAGAAAAAATAAAGTGAAATGAACCCCAAAGAAAGACCAGGAAAGTGGCCAACCAAAATGCCACTGCTATCTTGATAGATGGCCCAACAGTGCAAGCTGGGCCATGTTATGTTTTAAATTGCCTGTTTTAGACTAGAGAAAGAGAAATATGTCCAAACAGTTTATGGTTGGCAGATTGGTAGTTAGGTAGAGAACAAAGGCGCCCAACTGCTCAATCTGGGCCCTTGGAAGTGATAAGGGTAGTTTTAGATAGCAACTTATTTGAAAAGAAAAAGAAAAGATCAATTAAGGGTTTGCAATTCCAAGTGCACCTTCCCTGAAGTAACAAAAAATGCTAGGAACTAAGATGGGTAGGTAGTCAGGGGTTGCCGAAGCCTAATTTCTTTCATGAGTGAGCTTGACAAAGAAAATTGATATCAGCAAGAACAGAACTGTTACTCAGCATTTTGATAACAAAAGATGGAAGCATGTCTAACTTCCCCTCTTTCCCAGGAAATCTTTTTCTAACATCCCTCTAATAAACCTTGGAAATCACTCAACAAGTCCTAGCATCACTTTACCTTCTGTGAAATACTAAGCCAAGGTGTTAGTTTCTACCACACAAAAAAGCCACATTTTCTGTGTAAAATCATTGCTTACTCTCATCTGTTCCTAATCTAAGTTTACTCCTCAAAAACTTAGCTCCCTGTTCCCCTCTCACATCTCCAATTCATATTGACTTCTAACCTTACTATTTAACTCCCTAAGTGTTCCCCTCCCCCTACTATTATCATATTTTATACAAAAACCCAAAAATATGTACATACCCCTCCCCCTTTGGGCATTATAGCCATATAGTTCAAAGTTCGGGAAGCCTGAGGAAATCTAAGGCTTTCATGTGTATTTCTCCAGGCTATGTCCGGGAATTAAATTAACACCTGGTTAATTTAATAACCCTAACCCGCTATACCCCCTTAATGATAAAATCCCTCGTTTCTTTATCACTGGTGTAAATTTTCCAAAAACCCACATTTTCCATTTAACCAAAGTTTTGTTTCTGCGCGCGGTATCAACAGAATTAATTTTTTAATAGTCGGGTCCCGCCGCTATCGCGCTGGCGGCTCGTCCTCCCGTCCGCCGTCGGATCTGGGCCCTCCCATCTGACGGTCATCGGGCATTTCAGACCCCCTCTTTTATCCACCCGTTAGCGCCCGAAATCTGTCAGAGGATGACGTAGGGCCAGGGACGCATGCCCATATATTAGTGGAGCGGGCGTCCTTTGACCATTACCGGGCCCATACCAAAAGCGGTCCAATAATACCGCTTACCACCGTCGGCTTCCCGCCCTTACGTCATCGCCTATGTCATCAGACACGGCAACTACCGTTTCACCATTATCCGACATGGCCGCCGCGTCATCCCTCCACATCAGCCCTGTCATACATCGCCACGTCATCCCTGTCGTACCCGGGCCCAACCAGTGACGTCATGCTGATGTCATTTGTAAAAAAAGGCGCCAAATCCCACTTTTCACATATTTTCGCTCAAAATCGTCATTTTTTTGCATTTCTATTGGATGAGTGCTGTGCTTCCCTGCATGCTGTTTTACGACGTTTCTCTGCCAACTCCAAAATTCAATTCCTGAGCTACCGCCACTGCAAATTCACCAATTCTCGACACCCTCGGCCTCACCATCACTAGGTATTTACTGTTTTCTCTGCATAACCTGGTCTTCCTAGTTTTCTACAGTAAAAAAGTCTAGACAACTAGTCTAATTACCTGCGTACCAAGCCCTTGTAATTACCAAATCAACCCGAAGTTCACCTGAAGAGGGTTCCTGGTCTGAATTTACTTAATTCCCACAGCTCCCTGCGCATTTGCAACTTAAAACCACTAGCAAACAAAGTCCACTGAAAAAGGCTGCGCTTACCCCCAGCATTGGTTACTTTCACCGTCTCGACAAGCTGTTGTTCTCTGTTAGCCCAATTCACCTCCTTTTTCACCTCTGCAAGTCATCCCATTGACAATAATCTGCTGTTCACTGCCAGTTTTGCTAAACTGAAAGCATAAATTCAACTTCAAGTAAGAAATAAGCAATGGAGACCCCTGTGGCATTGAATATTACTCCTCTGAATGCCCCACAGAAGAACCTAGAATGGTTGGCCCTTGCTGACCGGGATTATCAAATCAAAGAAACAGTTGAGATAAGTACCAAATATCACATACAAACTGTGTGTGAGTTGAAGAAGAAATACATGAGTGGTGCTGATGACATAGGTATCTGGGAGTCTAACTTGCCCATTTATTACCTCCCCCAAGTCAATGTGTTCCCAGACCTCATCCATCAGTGTTGTGAACACTATGAACCCTCTCAAAGAGCAGTTTTGGGTTCATCTGGGACTATTTTATTTCACATCACTCCTCAATCCATAAATCAGATGCTAAACTTTAAGCCAACTAAACCTCTGGTGCCCCTTTCTATGAATTTTCTACTCAAAAAAGCTGCCAAGCTGCCCAGCTCAGAGGTCACAAGGATTGGCCAGTTGTTCATGAAGCCAGAATATCAGCCCCGGCAACCTCCTCCTTATCTACATGTCTGGTTCAATGAAACAGGGAGACTGCTAGTGGATATGATATCCTGCATTCTAGGATTCAATACCAGTGAGTTTGTGGATGAAACAACCTTGGTAATGTTATCCATGTTCACTCCAGGGCAACCCCCTGCTGCCCAGTATGATTATGCCACATTTATTACTGACAAAATTCATGAGCAATTAATGAATTTGGAGAGGGAAAGGGTATTCAAGTACACCTCCTATATATATCAATTGATATTGTATTATCAGCCTGAAAGTTTCCCTATTTTCTTGAAAATGCTGGATGCAAAAGGAAACAGGAGGTCAGTGGTATTTTGGACACCAGTCTGTCACCATATCTCTTGCTCCCCATATAACTATTGTGAGTTCATTGATCTGTTCATCTATTTGGCCTTGTCTCTGCTGGAGAGTTCTCCTCTTCTTAGGCTCACCGATGAAATGCAGAAGATCCTCCAGGTTTCAAAGAATTATAGCATTGGAGATTTATACTTCTAACAAGACCACACAGTAATTAGAATATATGGCTATGAGCTAGCCCCTTACAGACTGCCAAAGTATGTTCCCATGAGACTTTTTGAATTAGAATATTTCCGGCAATTTGGAAATGCAGACATGATTTATTTTCATAGCAGAAATAAAAAAGCACAGCTCAAAATCAAACACCAACTGGGTCCATTTATCTTTAATAAAAGGGAAGAAGCTTGGGGAGAAGCAGATAAGATCCTAAAAAGCCTCCAGTTGAAAACAAGCTTCTATTGGGCACCATATGACCCTAATCATTTCATAAGCCTCAGAAGAATCAAGTATAGGCTTGATGTCTATGATCACTATAGCATTCCACAAATTGAAAAATATGCTAACCAACTAGAGTGGAAAGAAGGCACATTAGTGGAGGACTATTCTGAAGAAGAATTAGCAGAAAGAGTAATTAAAAATCTAGAAAAAGTGGTTGACTTGGAATATTTTGGACAGGTTTGGTCTCCAGCCCCTCAGCATCTTGGAGAAAGTGCCTCATCCTCCACTGTTCCCCAGCAGTCTGCCAAAGTAATTGATCAAACAGCAAATCTAACCAAAGGCAAAGAAGTACAACAAGAGGAGTCACTTCCCAATTTGGAGCAGCAAGCAGAGCAGCAAGCAGAACAGCAGGAAGAAATGGCTAAAATGCCTGCCTCCACAGAGCAGCAAACCCAAGAGCAGATCCCTCCAAGGCAGGAGGTGACAGTTGAAAATACAGTCTTACAGACACCTGCAAACGAGGAAAGAACAAGAAAAAGAGATAGACAAGAACAGACTCCTCCTACCACTTCCACAGATCAACAAGGTGAGAAAAGGCAAAGGCTGAATCCCTTTTCTGAGGAGGAGATGCCTAAAAGACCCACTAATACTATGCTTCCTCCTAGCATTGAAACATCAGCCAGCTCCTTACAGCAAGAGCAAGAACTGCAACAAGGGACAGAAGTAAGTTCTTCAAGGCAGCGCACCAAGGTAGATTCTAGCATAAAGAAACAATTTACAGACATAAAAGCAAGAAATGAGCCGGTTAGATTCCAGCTTTATAACCAGCTGCTCAAAATGGCACCAACTAATCAAGAAAGGCTTATGTCAGCCTATGATATCCAAGAAGGAAAAATGACTCTTAGTCATTTTAGGCCCACCATGCAGCAACCTCAATCAGCTGCAGACTACATCAGAACTAACTTAGAGGTCTTTGCCAAAGACATCCACCCCATGGACCAGATCGAGCTACACAAGCAAACAGGGGAGATGCTCTATTCTACATTGGCTGATAAAACTCTATTAGCACACCGTTTACAGAATTCTCTGCACAACACTACTGCCCAGTTAGAACTAGAGAAGGCTTCATCTCAAGCCAAGGACAACAGAATCAAGTCCTTGGAAGAAATTATTATAGAGCTAGGACATGACCCAAATGATCCTAAGGGTGTGCAGGCATTGATGAAGAAAAAAGATGAGGATATAGCAGCATTGAGAAAGCAGATTAAAATACCACCTACCCATCACCCTTAGACTGAAGGGGTTGCAGAACAAAAGAAAGATCAAGATGTGGTAGCTCTACTCTTGACCCTGCATAAGAGATTGGTGGAAACAGAGGGCGCCTTGGAGGTGGCATTAAAGACAAAACAGGGAGAATTGCCAACTCAGCCAGCGCAGACATCTACAACCATTGAAGATGTGCCTCCTGTAACCATTTCAGCAGGTCCTCCTACTGGACAAACATCAGAGGCATGCCCTTCAGGCTCAGCACCAGCTCCAGAAGCGACAACACCAACAACAACATCAGAACAGGTACCCAGCCTTGATATGCAAAGTATGAGGAAAGAACTAGAGGCTCTTGAAGCACAGATGGCAGAATTAAAGGTGGCTAAAGAGAAATTGGCTACACTGGAAGAAAAATATGACAAGTCAAAGTAGAATATAGCTGAAAGAACAAGAGAGGTAAGGGCTCTTGAAAAAAGGATAAAGGAGTTAGAAAAAGAGCTCACTCTGGACAAGACTATAAGTGATGTCAAGAAAATTCTATGGGCTAACATTGGTCAATCCATCACAGATCAATGGTAGTCCATTGAAACTATCCATGAGCAAATGGATCTCCTAAACAGGGCAAAAGCAGAAGGTCAAAGAGCCCGGGCATCCTTGGGAAGTATGCCTGAAATAGCCAACAGAATGATCCAAGTGCTTAATAACCACACCGGCCTTCAGCTAGCAGGAATGGGTATCAGAGACAGGACTGATACCATATTACTGATTAAGAGGGTGCTTACCTTGAGGAACTATGTGCAAACATTGGACAGAAGATGTCAAGAAATGCAGACAGAGGTAAATGAATTCATTGCAAAAATCACTGCATTACATAACAAAGGTCTCCCCAGCTTGGTAACTAGTGCAGGAATGTTGTTATCACATGAAAATTATGCCAAGAGGGTCAATAACTACGCAAGAAATCAAATAACAACATCTGCTGGTAGTCCAGAGGAAGCAGGGCCCCCATCTGAGCAAACTCTCTATGAGAAATTGGAGAATTTGTTTTTTATTGAGCATGAGATCAAGCACCTTTTTGAAACACCTCCGAATTACTACAAATATACTGAAGCCACTGAGACTCTGATTAAAATACAGAGACACCAATTGCCTACTGAAGATTGGTGGAGAGGCATGATAGAAACATTTCTCTGAGAAATCAAATCTGAAATAGCAGCTGAGTGGAAAAAATGATGACTAGGCACCAATAGATGATTACAAGTAACGCAGCCACAACAACAGCATCGTGGCAAGACAGCAAGAAAGCCAAAACTTCCGAAATAAATGCAAATCCGTCAGCAGGCCCATTTGGTTCCAAAGTCAAGGATCTCTGACAAAGATAAACAACTGTTTATTAATCCTTTAATAGCAATAACTTTTTGTAGCTACTATTGGTAGAAAGTTGGTGAGAAAGTTATGAGTTCATGACTCATCCTTCAGATATTTTATGAAACATTTTTGTATATATACCCCCACGGATAACTTACTTGGGGTTGTTGATTTTTATTCAGAAGAGCTGCACTATAATTACAGACTTTAATACAAGAAACTGATGAAGTTCCTGAAATACTGCTTTGTTTGATGCGTTATGATGAGATTGTTTGCTACTGCAGGATTCCTGCGTTATTTCGTGATACAATAAGTTTTCTAAAACCATGTCTTTACATTTTCTTCGCTTACAAATCTGCATATTTTGTACATTTAATGGTCTTAACATCAAAGAAAAGGAATAGTTCAGGATTTGTTTATTCAAACACCCTAAGCTCAATCTCTGCGGTTAATTGTGTTTTCTTTAGAATTAGTTATGAATGTGAAATTCTTAATTGCTCACATTTACACTGAATCTTTCATAGTAAATATTGTTCAGGAATTCTAAGTTGCGCCTGAGTAATATTTCATTTCCTCACCATACCATCTTAGTGGAAGAACCTCAATTGACTTTCACTGACTGACTGTAATCCATATTTTTCAAATTCAAAGGTTGTTTCATGAATACCCATCTGGCTCTGCAGTACCATCATTCTCACCAAGCACCTCAAGCAAAACATTATCATCGACTCCAATGCCCAATGGACTAAAACCCTCTGAACATTGCAGTGCAGCTGTTAGAAGATATCATCCAACCAAAACTTTAAAACAAAATTCAGTGCATCATAACTAGCCTAAAACTCCCCAAAACAAAGCTAAATCAGAAAGAGAGAACCCTCTCTGATTACAGGTGGGCTAGAACCTGTAATCCAAAGATTGGTTAGTGGTTACCTCGGCCGTATTCCCTTAGGAGTCAATGGGAACAACCTGAGTGATAACAGTATCTATTTCTATTCCTGTATCCACAACTAATAAATTGAGAGCATGTTTTGAATTTATGGAGCGTGACTCATCCTTGAGTGTAGTTGTCCCATGTACGTGGCATCTGAAAGTTCGGGCAGCATGCGATCAACAACATTGGTAAGGCATTTGATGGTCATCTGTTGACTGTGTGGCTTGACCAAAAAGGACAGAAATGCATCCCAAGTTAGGATTTGTACTCTATTGAGTTGTTCTTCTTTGGTGGCCAAATCTTGCTTCCATTGATTTTCTAACATTTTCACTTTCAGGAGCTTTCCATGGGAAGAGTCCGAAATCAAATTAACTCCATATAAGTTATCATTTACCAGCTCTATCACATTGTTCACTATAGCTCTGGCCCTGGAAGTAGCCCTTTCTTCCTTTAATAACTATGTTTCCCATTCTGAAAACAATACGTCTTTATGTGACTCTTGAATTTTTGGTAGGTCAGTAGCTCTGCCTTCTACTGTGATTTGCCATTTGAGGAAATTTGAGACCTTTTCATCTATGTCCTCAAATTCTAATCTGGTATTAACTGCCTGATTGACCAGCGATGCAGTGATGCGTAGTGGGTCGATAAGCGATATTTTATGACAGAGAAGAATGAGCTGTTGTGATAAGGCCTTAGTTTCTTCTAGAGCTTCCTTCTTGAATTCCTCAACCTTACGATAATCTCTGAATTGTTTTGTATATGGTTGAAGCTGTGATATTTCCTCCTCCTTTTCCTTCATTCCTTGTTGATGTGTTAATTGAATTTGTTCGAGCTACTGGGACATCTATTGTTGCTTCTGGATGGCATGCTGCTCATTCCCTTGTTTTTCTTTGGCCAACTGTTCCTCAAGCTGATGAATCTTCTCTTTTTCTGATGTTGTTTGCTCTTCAAGTTGAGCAATCCTTTGATCTTTTTCTTTAATTAATAGATTCACCTCAGTGGCCTTATCAATTGTGGCAGTTGTGTAAGCCCCTGCATATTGGGATAGCTTATTCAAATCCTCAAAAGGATTGATCTCTGAATCCTTCCATATAACATTCATAAATTCTCATTGAGGAGCTATGGATGATCTCTGGTCGATTTTCCTCTTTTTTCTTTGTTTCCTGACTATAGCCCTGTGCTTAAGATTGTAAAAGACATCCAAAAGTGGTATATCCTCAATATCTAATGTAATTACACCTGAAGGATTTTCAGGGATTATTTCAACTTCTTTCTGAGCTATGTGTGTACTGGGTGTCCCTTCAATCGCGCTCTCAGTAATGATGGGTTGTTGAGTTGTGGGCGATGCTGATGTAATACTGTTTTGAGGGTCGCTCTAGATTTTGATCTGTTGATCAAATTGTTCCCATTCTTTTATCAATATGGGGTCAATATTAACATCTGTGCTAAGGGGTTCACTGGTTTTTTCAATTGTTTCCCCTTTCCCAGAAATATCTTCAATAGTCTACTCCCCACTATGTTCTTCTTGCTGAATAGTAGGGGTAGTATTTAATAAATCTAGAGGAAATGTCTGTAACCTCCTTGTCCTGTATTCCATGAATTCATCCATCTTTTCAGCTCCTAGTTTGAATCTTGCCAGATGAGTTACTTGTGAAAGTAACTCTACTGAATCGAATAATTCATCAAACTCATCCTCCTCACATATCAATTTAGCAATTTTCACCTGACTGGTGAAATTGTAAGCGACATTGTTTGGATCATACTATCTCTTAGGAATTACTACTAGACTCAGATCCTTAGTTTTCTCTACCTCTTTCTCAAAATGTTTAAATTCATGCAATGTGCAAGTGCTAGAGCGAAGGGGAAATGGAGGCCACACTTGTTTTTTAGAGTCGTTAAGGTTTCTAGTCATTCCCTTCTCCACTATTTGGTATGCTATTTCCCTAGCTAATAGCTTATCTAGGATATAGAGTGGAAGGACATGAGCGTCTATTATACTCCCAAAAACCCTAATATAGGTGAAATTCTCCTCACTAAACCAACTTTTGTTGGAAGTTAAGTCAATGCTAGCTTCGTTAGAGACCCGGGGAGAAGGTTTGTTAAAGATGGCTTAATGAACAGGTAAAACAAAATTATGGAAAATTCTATATATGTGATTCTTATATTTAGAATTCAATAGATACTTATGATAAATATGAATGGGGGTTCGATCTTGAACATTCCATTTCCAACCTAGAATAGGAAAGTCAGAATTAAAACAGATAGTGTCCATTATGTAGGCACTCATATAAAATGGGGGCATGACTTTGGTGGTGACAAATGTGTTTCTTCTATAATCTAATATTTGACTAGCCATTTTATCAGATAGAATAGTTCCCCAATCCATAATAAAAGAGTTGACTACTGCTTCTATTAATAGGATCATTTTTATAGAAAACGTAGCAAATTTTTGGCTTCCAAAGAGCCTACATACCATTGTAGCACCATAACAATACGAAGATTCAAAGGAGTGCACAAAGTACATACCAGAGGATTCGTGCTTATGCTTGTTTGGAAAATGTCTCCACCATTTGATAGGGTCTGACTCTAGGTCATTCTCCTTAGTGAAAGCATCTAGAAATTCCTTGTTGTAGTGCTAATGGGGATCTGGCAAATGGTACATCTTCTTAACATCTTCAGGATTGAATGTCCTAAACATCTTTCCATCGGCTATGAAACAGGCTCTATCTGTTATATTAATACTTTCAATCACCCATCTCACTAGATCATTATATGGTAAAACTTTGGCACGGGCTACTATTTTATGGAGGAAGGAGTTGACCAATTCATTGAGCATGCTCTCTATTTTATCGGTTCCATCTGTTGTTGCTTCTTCTTCTATCTCCATTGGGTCTTCTGCTTCAAGTAAAGCATATATGCCTTCCCACGATACTTTACCGAGTCCTAGACAAGTAGTTTCTGCAATTACTACCAATTTTGTTGGTGCTTCTTCGACTACAACAGGGGCCTTTGCCTTCCGAGATATCTTAGACATCTTGCTTGATTGTGTGATTCTCAGTCAACTCTGCAAAATGAGAAAGAGGAGCGTAACAGTCGAAAAACTTAAACAACGATAATACAAATTACAAACCAAATGCAGTTAAGAGCATTAGGTGTATGAGATGTTATGTTGTACTTAGCTATCTCGGATGAATTCTTCAAAGTACGTACCCATAACTGCTCCTTAATGTTTTGTCATAACTTTCAATGTGAAACTTTAATGCTGAAAACATATGTCACATCACAAGTCATGTAATGGTCTTTTGTAGAATAGGTGTTGTGACTCCGCGATTTGTGATCAGTGATTGCATTATTTTAATATTTGTATAATCATGTATTGCAAATCAGGAGTTACAAGTGCCATACTTAAAAGATTTGTTTGCATAGTTGTAATTGCAATGAGTGCTGAGCTGGCATAGGGAGACAACAGGTTTTAATCTTGGAAAATCAAGTTATTTCTTTGTTTATCGATTTATCCCTTTACCGCATGTATTTATAATATTTATCACTTTATTTTTATCAAGAGCATGCCATATGATAATTAAATCGCATCGCGATTTTTCAATGCAGTATGTTGGATGTTTCTTCATGAATCAGCAATATGCGATTTGCAATAGTCTTATCACAACAGGAGATTTCAATGGAGTTTTATGGATGCTTCACTATGAATCAGCGATTTGTGATAGCCTTATCACATTTCAGAGTTTCAATGCTGCTTTAAGTCATCCCGTGGGATTAACGTTGTGTGAGATGTGATAGTTTTATTACATCATGCGTATAAAAGGCTTACCGTGATAAAGCTTTGCAATGAGGGTTTTATTATGACTATGACCACATTGCAAGCTCTTCAAATGGATTTTCAAGGGTTATTAAATAAATTAGGTTTGTGATGAGCAGTTATAACCATTCTAAAATCAATTTTGATAGGAATTCTACGGAAAATTTATTTTATTCAAAAGTTTATTGCTTTTATCTATATTAAAAAGGGGACCGATTTCTTGTTTAGCATTTTAAGACTACGAGTTTAAAATTGAAATTGGGGGGGCGGGGGGGGGGGTTGGTTGCATAGCACAACACATTCTCAGCACTTTACGTGCAAAATGTTGTCCCCAGTTGGAGACAAATGTTGTAGCCCACTCTCACACAACTAGAATACTTAAAATCTTAAAAAAAAAATTAGCGTAGGATTAAAATTGCAATATCTGATGGAAACCTTTTCATTATAATTAATTTTCTGGAGTCAAAAGAATTATTAGAGGAGAATCCTTGCTTAAAGAAATTCCTTCTAGAATTTGGTTGTCAAAGTGTGAGCTATTATCAGTTATTGCAGGTTGGATATTTTTGATGCACTCATGGATTTTCCTTCTTTGAAGACTAATAAAATTGTGGTGTCATCTCACAACCCTATTTGGAGTCTCTCAATTACTTCTTACCATTGGATAGGAAAACAAATTGGGCATCAAAACTCCAATTTTTCTGTAAATGATTATAATACATGACCTTTGACATTGCAATTATGTGACATGAATAAACCTAATAATATTATTAACTATGGAAAAAAGGGAAGGTTTTCCACTGGCTGGCATGGCCAAACTCCATCAGTGAACCTTAGAGATGTTATGCTTTATATTCCATGTGGAGCAGTTGTTATTATACAAGATCTTATTGAACATGTCAAAGCTAACATGATCCCTATTATCATGGGTGTATATGATACTTTTGAAAAATTCTTAGCTTGCAGAGTCATGGTAGATGGCCCTCCACAATTTTCAAATGCTATGGTATATGCTAATGGTGCCAAATTTGAAGGTAAATTACCAGAGGGAGAGTTGATATCCTTGCATGGAGAAGTCAAAGATGTCCTTTGTAAAGAACTGAATCCTTTTCTAAAGGAAAGTAGATTCAGTTGAAAATATCTACCTACAGATATCAGTTCAATATTTATTCCAAAAGTAATGTACACTATCCATTTACAAGGTCCACATGGTTCTAAGAAGATCTGTCTTCGTGGAATATTCAACAAATGTGTTTTGTCTCTTGGATTTGGACCAGGAGTGTCTGCATCATTTTATCGTGTGCTTTTGCAAAGTGACCTTGTTGTACCAAAAGAGTTGTTTCTTACTCCAACATCAACTATTGTGGTCAAGGCTACAAAAGAGGTTCTTTATCATGATTATGGTAGATATAATACTGAAGCCCAGGATCTATTGCTTATTCTGAATGACTAGCATGTCAAGGATTCAATTTTGATTTCATGCTTATCTAATAGCTTGATTGAAGAAGGCATAATACTTTGTTGTAGGGTTGTGTCTATTCAAAGTTTAGTTCTACAGTGGCAGCCTGAAAAATCTGAATCTGCTTGTTCATTGGTAGGGGGTGCCTTAAATTCTATTCAAATAATTACAGGGTCTTTCATTTTAGATGATGGCTTAGGATTATGTGATTGTTTGGCTACTGGTGTAAGGGCAACCCATTTTCTTAGTATATATTCAAGACCTTTTGGTATCTCTATGCAAGGTTTCAAAGAGAGCTACAAACAAGCCTAAGAATATTGTTGGTTTCTTCCTAGAAAAGTTGGCAAAGAAGCATCAACAAATTACTATACAAAAGAACAATAGTGTGAGTTCAACACATGCAAAATTTACGATGCAAGGAGTTTCAAAGGAGATTTTAAATCCAAAAGAGAAGACATTGATTTCTTTTTTCCTTGCAAAGGCATGTGATTTTGGTCCATTAGTGATTATTGGTAGCACTCTTAATTCACTAGATCAACAGATTGGAGAACAAAACATGCTTGATAAAATCAAAATAAGTGGTGATCAGGAGAATTTTAGTACACTTATATAATGCAGAAGAAATATTTGGCTAGACATGTTTCTGTTGTTAGCTTTTACAAGAGGTTGGCAAAATTTCTAAAGAGCTTGCCTCTGAAATCTAGTGGAACATATGCAATGACTCACTTTATGTGTCTGAAAATAGTGAGCTCAAGAAGCTTATGTTGAGAGAGTTTCTTTTCAATTCGTATTCAGGTCACCCAAAATATTAGAAGACTTTGACAATAGTTAAGAATTTCTTTCATTGGCCAAATCTGGAGAAAGAAGTGGTTAATTTATTTGTGAGATGTTTGGACTGTCAATGGTTGAAAGTTGAGTGTAAGCACCTCGCTGGTTTATTGTAACCTATTCTTATTCCAAAATTGAAATGGGGCATCATTTCCATGTAATCTATTATAATATTTGCAAGGACATCGAAGCAACATGATTCCATCATGGTTGTGGTTGATAGGTTGTGTAAGGTAGCTCACTTCATTCTGGTGAAGTCTATGAATTAAGCTAGTGATGTAGCCCAGATATTCATCCACGAGTTAGTGAGGTTGGATGGTGTTCCTAGAAATATCATATTAGACAAAATTGTTGAGTTTATTTTCAAGTTTTGGAAGGATTTGTTTTCATGTTTGGGGATAGAGTTAGTTTTTAGTACAACTTATCATCCATCGATAGATGGACGGATAGAAAGGGTCAACGAGAGTCTTGAGGACATGTTGAGAGTGCATCACATGCATCAATAGAGGAAGTGCGAGGAGTATCTTCCACTGATGGAGTTCACATATAATAATGGGCATCAGTAATCCTTGAAGATGAGTCCATTCGAGGCTCTTTACGGGAAGAGTTGTAATACTCCCATCAGTTGGAGTGATCCAGTGAACAAGTTGTTGGTTTGACCGAACATGTTGAATAAGATGGAAAAAGAGATTCATGTTATTAAGATGAATTTAAAGGCAACATAGAGAAGGCATAAGATTTATGAATATTAGAATAGAGAGTTCAAGGAGTTTTTAGTTGGGGAGCATGTGTACTAACACATCAAGCCCAAGAGGATATCATTGAGGATTCGATCATGTGCCAAGATGGAACCTTGGTATTGTGGGCCTTTCGAGATCCTTGAGAGGATTGGACCAATGCCTACAGACTTGCACCACCACCAAGAGTTAAAGTCCATGATGCTTTCCATGTTTCATTACTTAAGATATATGTCTAGGATGTTGATCATGTGATTCATTGGTTTGTATTGCAGATCAAACCAAATGGAGAGTTCCATCCAAAAACTTAGTGCATATTGTTTTGGAAGTTTCTCATGCTAAAGAACAGAACAATAGAGCAATTTGTAGTGCATTGGAATAAATTTGGGATGAATGAAAGTACATGGGAGATGGATGATCAGATGAGGGATTTGTATCCTTCATTATTTCATGGTTCAATAAAATGTGTTTTTGGTATATATATGTATATGGTTTTAAATACCACAACGAACTATGTTATAAAGATCCAATAAGCGATATGCTTATTTTTCTTTTGTGAGGATGGCATTGTAGAGATTGCATCAATCTGTGTTATAAAGATCCATAGGTAGTATGTTTTGTTTTCAGACTTTTTCTCGTCATAGGCGTCATAGAACATCGAGAATGATTTTCACATAAGGGCTAGGGGTGTGTAAATACCCTAGGTTAAATTTTCATGTAATAAAGGATAATAAAAAAAAAAATACCAAGGTCATGGGACACACATTCCATATTGAATGTTAGGAAAACACTTTAGTGGTTATCGCTTGTGGATCAATAATGTTTATTGAAATTGGTAAAGGGATTAGAAAAGGAAAATATTCCATAAATGGAATTTAATTATGAAAATAAAGGAAAATAGGATAAAAGGAAGGTGAAGAGACACAAATTTGCATGCATAGAAAATTAGATGAAAATGAATGAAAAATGGGACATTAATGATGAAAAGGCATCAAAGAGATAGTTTATAGATTTTTTTAGTTTAGCTTTGGCTCTCATACACTCTTGCACACTTAGATCATTCTTGGAGCACTTTAGCATTCACTTGGATTTGGAGAAATCCAAGAAGGAAATCATATGAAGGAAATTGACAAGAAAATCAAAGTGAAGGGAAACAAGGAGAAAAGTTGGAATAACAACTTCATCAGGAAGATCTTGGAGGTAACAAGTTGTGTGTGTGATTTCCTTGCTAGGATGTGAATGCATGGTACATTTTTTTGTTTATTTGGTTCATTATTTATCATTTGCATGGGTTTTCCTAGTTTGACAGTTCTTTCAACCTTGTGTTGACATTTCACAAATGGCCATGGTGTGATGGGATTCATTCCTAGTTGATCTTTGGATTCTTGGAAGGTTTTGGAACTACGTAAGGTGGTCTAAGGAAAACCAAAAGGGTTGGGGGTGGAGATGGCTTTCTCCAAGAAGGCTTTGACAGGTGGGTAGAGACAGGAAAATTACTTAAGGTATGGTGAAGGAATTCTAAAGAATTCAAGCTTGGTTTGGTTTTGTGATCTTGGGGCTGGTTTAGGTGAGATCATGGTAGCTTGAGGGCAGAGGTGGTTCAACATATGGATTACTTATTTTATTATGTCTTAGTTTATCCCATGATATCCCACATTCATGCTTGGAATATGGAACAGGTTGGATTGGATGAAAGGAAGATTTGGTTCAGCCTAATCTATAGTCAGACGTTACGTGGAAGTCTGTAATTGGGTTGGATTTTTCATATGTTAATACAATCTATTTTCCTAATTATGATTATGAGCACATGTATTGGTTATTAAGGGATCTTATGGATTATTTTTTGTGGTTTCTATTCTGGTTATATGCTAGTTATATACCTGGTTATATGATGTACTCTAGTTATGGATCTCCTTCATGATTTGATAAGTTATGAAATGGTTGATGAATGCATGGGATAACAAGTTTTGTTGTAGCTACTGTAGAGGGAATTAGAAATTCTTGGTGATTCTCAAATGACTTTTATAATTTTATGATCAGATATGCATTCGTGACCTATAGCTTATATGTTTACCACATATTTGACAAAATGTATGTTGTACATTAGGCATGTCTAGGTCAAGATATTGTTCAAGTTTTGAATGGTTAGCATCTTTGGAATCTTATTTATGATTCTTGGAAAGTTACATGTACTTTTGGGTAGTGGTCAAAAGGCTAGTCTGGAATGGTGGCTCAGATATTGGGACTGCTAGCACTAAAATCAGGAATTTCGGTCATAACTGCACAGAGGTGAGCTTATACATGAGGTTGGGACCTTATAACCACATTGATGCTATGTTGTGCATGTGGTTAGCTATTCCCCCCATGAAAAGATCTCCATCTTAGGGAATGAACATATGGAGTGGTTTGTAGGCTTTTTGGTGGTATATAGTCCCTAATGGATTTTTTTAAGTTGTTGGTTTGTTGACCCCACTTCCATAACTAGATCTTAGACGCTAGGTCATGTCATAGTAGCACTCAACTCATGTTTACCTTGGAAAGCTTGTAAAAGTAGGTAAATGTGGGAGGAGGCATTTACATTATGCTATATTCATTTGAATGATGTTATCATCCACCAAAAAGGAAACATTAATTGTTATTTTATTTGTAACATGTGTCAATCTAGGAAATAAATCAATATAATCGTTAATTGGCTCATCTCCAAAATCATGTGCATAGTTTGGTTTGCAGTCGTAGGGTGTCTCATGGGTCCTAGAGTAGTTTTCAATTGAGTCACAAGGACATGAGCCATAGAAAGAGAAGAAAATAATCATATCGGAATTTCCCTCATTCTAGGAAATTTTTGTGTTTGTGCATCATTGCTACCAAGATTGGCCTCACTAGTAGCCTCACGCACAAGTCCTTAAAAATCCTATAGAAAGGAAAATTTTCTTTTTCAAATCATATGAAGTATAAAACCAAAATTCACAATTGAATATATCTAGTAAATAATATTTTTAAAATATGTAGCTTACCCCATATCATTATATCTTCCATCAAAACCCTACACCTTTATTTGTTCTCTTATTTTCAAATGTAGCCAATGAAATAAGTTCCATGTTTTCAATTCCCATATCCATTTTAGTTATCTTCGTTGGGTTGTTGGATTAAGGAAATTCATCATTTTCATCCACATTTTCTCGTTAGGTAACAATAAATACATATATCAACAAAAAAATGATTTGATATAACTATAAAAATAATAAGAAATTTCATAGTCAGTGGATACAAATATTGTTAATCGTTTAAAATATTATTGTAGCGGCTGAAGCATCCTCAAAAATTTTGACCTGCAACCAAATTTCGGAGCTTGCCACGGATCCTGTGATCGATTGTTCCTTGGTGACTTATTGGTACGATGATGATCTCAAGCCCCCTCCTTGATCTTAAGAGCATTCCACATTCCCATCTTTATGCAGCATGTGTCATCTTTGGGCATGGGGATTATCATTTGTCATGCAAAGGGAAGCTTGTTTTGTTGCAAGGGGAAAGCTTTGTGTGTATGAGTTGTTCTAATTACATGGACATGTTTCACGCTCGCTTCATGCACCTTTTTCATGCAGGTCATTGCATCAAGAAGAGTATGTTTTATATATCCTGGATGGTATATGTTGTATCACTAAGTGTTCCAATGTGTGATCATAGTCAAGTTCTATCACTATTTACACCATATTCATTGATCTCACACTTAGGCAGTTTCCTAAGCAACCTAGCCTCATCCAACTTTCCGGAACCTAGCCTCTTTGTTTCTGAAACCCTCAAGAATTTTTCCTTGCCTCTTGGAACTGCACAATGCACAGGAACCCTAGCCTCCCTTGGCACTTCCAAAACTACACAGTGGTCTTGTCTAGTTTCCTTCCCTCAACCAGAACCCACTATCTCTAGAATTTTCATAATGTTGTCCCTCAGCTTCCCAACCAACACTACTCTCTAGAAAAACACAGAGAAGGTAGGTAGCCAGCACTACTCTCCATAAATGTGTAAAGCATTCAGGAAACCAACATTACTCTCCAGAAATGTACAGAGAAGTGGGACAACCTTGCTTAGGAAAATTGCATAGAACTGCCCTCCCGAGACCCCACCCTGCAGTAATGTCTTGCATCCAAAAAATGCACAATATTGTCTCAACTATCTAGTTTGTCTCACATTTAGAAACTGCACAAATGTGCCTCCGAGGGCCCCATCCCAGCAGTAGTCAATGCCCACTAAAAACTGGGTAGATCTATCTTTGATTGACCATAAGGAAGGATGACATTCTATGTGACTCTCAATGAGTTGAGGAGAAATACCAAGGAACCACATTATGATAACAGATCTAGACCACATGCAAGCTCCATTGAATTCATAACCATCTAGAGGGTAAGTATGGTCTTTCTCCCTTTTGCTTGTTGCACCAGTAGTCATCTTCTAGCATACTAATTTCTTTATCATGATTGCAATCTTATCCTGGAGATTTTGAAGGTTTGTATTTGTGTACATGAATTGTCTTCGCTCTGTGAACATCAGCCACATTCATACTCAAAGTTGCAAGCACAGTCATGCAAGTGTCGCCACAGTCTTTTGAAGGACTATCTCAAGTGTCGTACTTGTCACTCTTAGATTTAAGAGAGTCTCAATGAGCACATGTTTTGTCTTGTTGGTCTATGTTTTCTTGTCATCAAAATATGCTAAGTGTATGATCACAATGTCACGTCTAGACAAGTTCACTTGCTCTCACACTTAGCCATTTTTCCTAAAACTTTGTTGACCACACAAACCCTTTGAACTAGACCCCAATCTCAGTGACCTTGCTCTACTACCCAAAAATGCGTAGTGCTTGAGGTTTCCCCTAGGCAGATGTACTGCTCAATCCTAGAAGTAAGTAGGTTGTCTGTCTCACAGAACAATGTAGAAGTTTCCTCTAAGCTATGTCCAATCTACACTTCCCGCAAGATCAACTATCATGTCTGCATTGCAATTTTCCCTATAAATGCATAGAGCATCCCATCTGGTCATCTATAGTCCCGCTCTACACTATTCACAATAATTTCATAGAGCTACCCAGATGAATCATGTTGGCCCTCTTGGCTCTGCCTCTAAGAAATGCACATATTTTCCCAGCAATGCCCTAAGTTGTTTGTCTTGTACTGTACCCAAGAAATGTATAAAACTAGCTGTCAGTCCCTGCATTTCCTATATTGCACTATCTCTCACAAATGTACATATTTTCCCAACAATCCCTTGGGCTTCCTATCCCACACTGAGCCCAGAAAATGCACAGTTTTTCCTTGGCAACCCTTTGGATGTCAGTCTTGTACCATGTCTCAGAAATGTGTAGTTGTGAACAGTAGCTTCATGAAGCCTAATCATGCCTTGCTCTGGAAAATTATGCAAATAATCTTTCAAGTTCCTCCTACTACCCTACTCTGTCTTCCTTGAGAAATTGAGCAGAATTATCAAGCAGTTCCCCAGACACCTTGTCATTTTTTCCTCCTAAGAATTGCATATATTATGCTGAGCTAGGTTTCACCTAGCAACTGACAATGCTGACCCTGATTGTACAAATTTTCCTCCCAATCACCTCTGTGCAGTTTTCTCCAGAGTACTCTGGAACCCCTCATCATGGCCTGCATTGTGTTCTACACAATTTGAGTGTCTTTTCCTCTCTCCCAGTCACCTAGACCTAAAACTAAAAAGAATGCTCATGATAGACTATAATATTTTTGGATTTGATGTTGTCCCATCATGAGTGAATTTTAGGAACAGGAACATTGATTGGACATGGAAAGACGATGAATGAGATGAATAAGGAGTGCATACTAGAAGACTTTCTTACAACTAGATGGACATGCACAACACATCAAGAAGCAAGTGAAATAAGACATGCATGGGACCATTAAGCAACACCAAGACCATCGAAGACCCCGCGACACATTGTCATGTGGGGGTGAAGACATAACACATCGAGAGTACATCCATCACTCAGTAGCATAGAAGCTTGACATGGACACCATAATCATCCACTACATGTCATCAATGTCATGTCAATTTGTTTCATGAGTCATCTTAGCCACATCACTACTGTTGACCATACTTGTTGTAATCAAATGTAATGTAAAGTGAAAGTCCAATGGACACGCATATGAAGTTGAAGAGTCACAGCAATTGAAAATTCATAGGAATTTGAATGGTCATGAGATAATTCCAAGAGTCACAAGGGTCAAGCATGACCCGTGGCTATATATGCCCCCTCACTATATGAGAAAATGACTTTTCACCTTGGCTCCTCCCGCATATCCTTGAGAGTCTATATTTTGTTCTTTGAGGAACGAGCAATGGATTGAATGTCCCACTACTGGGGCTAGCGATGTATGGTATACAGATGTGTCTTGGAACTTTTTCTTAATTCGGAAACGTATCTTAGGCCAACACGTTTTCATGCATGTTTTTAATCTGTTTGTAAGACTATTCTCTAAATGTTTGTAATGAATGTTTTCTTAACCTGTACTAAGATAGTTGAACTACTTCAGTTATTTTAGTACTTACATTGTTGAATATGTGTTGTATTGTTTAAGAATATTATCTCATCCATATGGACTACTCTACCAGACATTCTACAGACCATTCTTGTTTTCCTTGGTTATAACGACTGTCACCCCCATGTGGACTACTACACTGGATGGTGTACGTGTTTTCCCCTTACACTTTGGTTTTAAAAGTTGCCGCATTTGTTGTGGAATATTCTATTGGATGTTGGACAAACCCTTATTTTTTTCACGTTTTTTCTCCCTAGGTGGTAGTACTACCTATCATATAGAGGCTCACTTTTACCCTCCATCTTATAGTAAGAGAAACCAAACACAAAGTTACATTACACACTCACTAGGCATATGCACCTTGTTTTTGTGAAGTTACAAGTATAACACTCTCGAGTGCTAAACAACAAGATCTAAGAAAAATATCTAAGATAATGGAAACTGGGCCATCACACCGGATGGGACTCCTACACCAAGTGGTGTGATGTCTAGTTTGGACTTCATACCACAAAGATCCCCTTTGTAGGTGGGTCCAACACTGTCAACACTTATACAAGGATATTACTTTCTCACAACAACAATCAAAATATATAAGAAGTGTGACACACTAAAATTCTACCTTAATATTAGAGAAGAATCAGATATTAAAATTACATTTTCATTCTATAATCAGTCTTTGGTGTTTTCACACATCAAAGGGATTTATTTCTCTAAATGCATAAATGAAAGTATAGTAAGATGTAAGAAGTTAAATTACACCCTCTATTAGGAAGCAATCGTCTCCATTGTATTGAGTGCCTCCATGACGTGAAGAAACTTCTGCTGAACTTGGTCCCTAGTGAGCTAGTGGCCTTGGTGGAGGAGATAGCCTGAAAACATGATATAGTTGGATACCCATTTGGAAAGTGGTTTTAATTTGTGTATCCATCATTTGATAAGTTGTGGCTTCTTCACTTCAATCTATGGTGATCTTCGTTGGTGTAACCTCTCAACATTGTGTGATGTGTCCAACAATGGTGGAAAGTATGCTTGAAGGTGGTCCACTTAAATATTAGGTGCAAGCCAAGTAATGGGGGGATACTTATATTGAAAGAATTTTCACCAACAGCCTTGGTGATGGTGTAAGGCCCATATCAGAGTGGTCAAATATTTTTATGGGCTCTAGCAAGGCATTCTTTTGAAAATGCAACCAAAACCTTGCCACTCACTTAAAACTTATGTGGCACCTAATGTTGATCATGATGTTGTTTGTACTTAGTATTCGCTTTATCTATGATAAGAGGAACCTGCTAGCATATGTGTTGGGTGTGTTAGATAAAGTTGACGGACTTATCAACTTTAGATTTAACATGTGCATATTTTTTCTATGTAGATGCATGAGGCATTACAACATCAAAGGGACGCAATGGTTGAAATCCTAGACCCACTTGAAAAGGAATCTGGTCAATTGAGCTATGGAGAGATTTATTGTAATTTTTTTAACATAGGGGATACTCTCATCCCATGTTCATGGATTCTTAGAGTTGTACATGTGGAGTATGTGCACTGGCATCCTATTGACGACCTCTATCTAACCATCAATCTAAGGGTGGAATGTAATCATGTTGGAGAGATTTGGTTCCAAAGATGACCAGAGGTGCGACCAAAATGTGCCTAGGACCATGATATCATGATTTTATATAATGGTTTGCGGGATCCAAAAATTTACCCACACTCATTGCAATAAGAGCTTTGCAGTGGCTTATGTTGTGATACTCTTATTGTAGGCATCCATTATGGCCATCTTAGAAAATCTATCAATGAACACAAACACAGGGTAATTACCATGCTTGGTAGATGGAAGGCCAAAATTATATCCCATTGATATGGGTTTCCAAGGCTAGCTAGGAGTAGGTAGAGTAGTGTAAATGCCTTTCTTCTTAATGGTTGACTTGGCAATGGCACATGAAGTACAAGAAATGACACTTTTACCAACACCCTATCCTTGTTTTGGCCAATAAAAATACTTTTGTAGCATTACTGCTATCTTCTCCACACCAATGTGTTATGTAACTCAAATCTAATGCACCTCACAAATTAGCTTGGCATGCTTGCTTAAAGGACTGCAAATATGTCCTAAATAGCACAAAATTCTATCCTAAAGGTGGAAGTCTAGAAGACTGAAGTAGATTTCTAGCCATCAACATCTTGTGGGTAACAGTGAATTCTGACTCATTTTCATATAATTGCATCTATTGAGAGTGCTTGTGCCCATAAGAGTTGATAACTATGCTCAGTTCCACAATCAAGGGCCGATTGAGATAGTCTATGACATGATTGGTGCCAACCTTCTTGTATTTAATGTTCAAATGGAATTGTTGTAGGTATGTGGGCCAGTTACGACAGTGATTATTGTACAACTTCCCCTGTGTCTGCATAAAATGAAGAGGATAGTGTTCCATGTGGATAATTGTCTCCTTCCTGAAAATATAATGTTTCCATTAGCGGTAAGCCTACACAATAGAATACATTTCCTTATCATAGGTGGGGTACATTTGAATAATATGATAGAGAATCTCGCTATTATAGGCCATTATATGCCATTACTAAGTGAGGACTACACCAATAACATAATCAAAGACATTTATCTCAATCTGAAATAGTTGTAGGTCTAGGAAGGTGAGGATTGGTGCAAAGAAAATGTAGTGGTTCAGTTTAATGAATTCCTTCTGTTGTGACTCAAACCAAAAAAACTTTTATTTTGTTCTACTGTTTTTAATTTGACTCAAGGGCCAAGCGATATGAGAGAACCCCAACACAAATATCTCAAAGAAATAATAAAGTCGAAGAAGATACAAATCTCAGTTAGAGTCACCGAGGCTAGCCAATCCTCGATTACTTGGATCTTAGTTGGATCCACATGCACTCCTTTCTCATCAATTATGTAGCTTAGACATTAAACCTTCTCCATGGAAAATGATAATTTCTCTAGGTTGGAACATAGCTTGTGTTGTCGCAAGGTTTGAAGGACCGAAAGAATATGTTGTCAATTCTCTACCCAACTCTTGTTGGATATGAGGATATCATCTACATATACAACAATGGAGGAATTGATGAAAGGCTACAATATTTCATCAATCAACCTCATAAAAATTGTGGGGGCATTTATCATTATGAAGGGCATGACCAACCACTCAAAGAAACCCCCCTTAGACTTGAATTTAGTATTCCATATATACATGCGTTGTATTGGAAATTGGTGATAGCCAAATTTCAAATCACTCTTGTTGAAGTTCTTATCCCCATTTAGCTGGTCAAGAAGGTCATTAATCTATGTGATCAGGTATATGTTCTTGACTATGATTTTATTCAGTGTCCAATAATTAATGTAGAGTCTCTAGGTCCTATATTTATTTTGCACGAGTAAAAATGGGCTCCTAAAAGGTAAGTAACTTGGTCAGGTGTGCACTTTTTGTAGCAACTTATGGGTCATCCACCTAGTTTCTCCATTATCCATAAGAGAGTGGTGGCAGATTGGCCCATTAAGTAGTGTTGCACCGAGGTCATATAGATTAAATTATTGGCCTAACAGTGCAAAGGTATGCATGTGGGTGTGGAGAAGATGTCCTTTTATTCTTCGATGACCTTATCAATTTTTTTTTCTACACAGAGAATCCCTCTATTAAGGCCATGGATGTGGCCATGATATTCCCCTTACTTTGAGAGTGAATCAGGAAGAAAAAAATTCCAATCAAGGAGATGATCTGACTGGAATTCTTATTAGAGAGAAAATAAATGGCGGTAGGTGGAGCTACCTCTGGTATCCTGTATATTTTTCTACACAAGTAAAAATAAAAATAAAAGTTATAAAATAATATAAAGCATGAAAATTCCATAAGGATGGTTAGCCTAATAAAACATCACAAACTTTAAGGGGAGAAATATCACATAATACCTCATCCATGAAAAGCTTAACGTTGTAGGGAAGGTGGCACTATTGAATCGCAAAGGTCTCATCCTTGGTGGAGCCACCAGATGGTGTATCGTTGTGGGTGTGGCTCTGTCAGAAGGTCCAATTATTTAACAGCCTATGTTAATAAGAAGTTCTTTTGACTCCCACTACTGATAATGAACTATAGTTGAGCACCCTTCAACTACATCTGTGAGTGGAAGAGATGCTCACTCTCTTCCAAATCTTTAGGCTCACTTTTCTTGACCTTGGTAACAGAAAAGATGACATTGGGTTCTACATCAATGGTTTTTTCCTCTTTTCATGTTCTAGCTCAGAGTGAGAACATGTGTAAGACTCTAAATCTTTTAGCTCGACCACTAGCGACGATTTTGATTCACATTCACATGTGTTGTAAGTGGGGATTTTTTGGAACTAGGACCACTTTCTTTTGTCTTTATTTTCCTTTTGATTGTTATTATTTTCTTATGGTTTTGATTAGTTATCATGGTTTTTTCCACCTTGTCTCTATAATTTTTTCTATGGTATGGGGGTTCCCTTTCCCTCCTTGGCATTCACAGATCCAAAGTCTCACTTCCTCTGTTTAAATTTAGGCTTCATTTTGTCTGCATATCAGTATGTTGCACCAAGTGAGGATACAGCTAGGAACTTGATTTCTTCCTCAATTTATTTGTGAATATAGCCATGGTACTTTAGCACTATATTTCACTTAGAGTCCCTGATACCTAGCTTCATGTGTAGGGCATGAAATACATTCATGAACATTGGAACTTCTTGGTTTCATTCCTCCCATATTGTGGTCCATTTAATGTACATGTCTTCATAGATCCCAACAGGTTAATATTGTTCCTTAACAACATCTCAAAAATATTCCTAAGAGGGTGATGCTGAAAATAGTGAGGATTCCTCCTCCCCCCTTTGCTCACAAAAATTTTCTCACCAGTCCTTAACATTGGGGGTGATCTTAAGGAGCACAAAACTAGTATTTTCTTTATCCGAAAAATTATGGATTGAAAAATAGCCTCCCATTAGGTTTTACCATTTATTTGGAGCATTTGGGTCTATCTAGCCTTAAGATATGCGAATTTGAAAATTTAATTGTACATTAAAGAGGGCAGCAACTCTAAAGTGACTATTGGATGAAGATGCTTCACCCATTGGTATCCACCGAAGGATCTAGGAAAAATTGTCCATCATCTCATTCCTTTGTTTCTTGAAGGATTATTGGAGAAATAGCTTGATATGATCTCCTTCTCCCTTTTCTTTCTTCCATTCCGCCATAGGAGTCCATCGGGGTCAATGAGGACGGTCCTACAATGGTTTAAGAAATTTTAGTCCCAACGCCTTATACCCTCACCTTGTTGAGGAAGCACAAAGAAAAATAAAGAAAGCGCAGACTGATCTGATACCAATGATATGAATCTATGAAGGGAGGAAATTAAATACAATTTGAATCAAAAAAATAGAGACATATAGAAACTAAACTTCAATTAATAAATAGCAAATTTTGAAAATTGTTTACATGGAAAATGAAAGGAAACTAGTTGACGTAATGGTAGCTTATCTCTTAGAAGATATGTGATGGATACATGCCTTTTGAAATGATTTAGAATGAGGCTTGGAGGCCCAGTTATCATGAAGAAACAATGAGAAATCATAAACATTTAAAAACCTAACCCTAGGAAATGAAGCGCCAAAAGGTATGGGCTCTAATGGGGTTATTTGGAATGTCAACTTCTCGGGGTAATAATCTTGGCATACGTTCTCTATTTGGCATACAAAAGAGATTTTTAGAAAGGTTTATCCAAGGAAAACAACTTTCTACTACAAACATCCATATTTGATCCATGTTTTCCCATTTCCCCAAAAAATGTCATTTAGGGCCTCAAAACAACTCCAAAAGTTCAAGATTCATAAACTACCAAAAATAGAAAACTACCAAAATAGGAAACTATGTTGAAAAATTGGAAAGTGATAGGAAACATTTCTTAGGGTCCAAGTGGAATAATAGGGTGGCTACCAATATCCACATATATCAATCAAAGATCTACTGAATAAATCCATGATTAAGTTATTAAATTAATTAGTACCAAAAAAACTACATAACCAATCTCAATCATAATTAACACAAATATATTCTATCCAATAAAAAATTCCTAATTAAAAATAAGAATCTATTTGGTATCTCATCCTAGGATAATTTCCCAACTAAGAAAATTATAACTACAACATACCCTAGATTTGATGTACTAGATCAAGCCTTGAATCTCTTGTTGATCTATTTGGCTGATCTAGATCTCTTATGTCGTACTCGTACACTTTCCTCAGACCCATCACACTTGAATTTCACACTCCTCACTTGAGAAAATCCCTCTCTCAATGGCTAGTGCCTTTATATGGTGTGCCCTTATTCTCTCCTTGGCCTTGCATTTAGAACTTAACATTGAGATAAATACCTAACCCTAATATCCAAAGTGATTCATAGATAAGACTAGATATTTCCTCACTTGGGATTAACAACTAATATTAAAAATAATCACTAAAGTAAATCTCTTTAAATTTCCTAATTTCTCTTAGCTCAAATAATCCAAAATAATTAATTATGCTCTTTTTGAAAGTAAGACTTGGGCTAAGTTACAATAGCCACTTTCTCATACTTCAGAGAGTATCCTAAGGATTCTATGGGTGACTTATGCACACCTAGAAAATTATGTCTATGTAGGAATACCTTCTCAAGCTACGAACATCAAAATTCCCTCTTTATGAGAGAGATAATTCTACCCCCTAGATCTAGGTCCAATCATAGCATTTCATCCACTACTATGGTTTCTCCCTCTAAACTGGAAGGATTCCCTGCTATATAGATCATAATTTTCCTTGAAGAGCTGCTTCATTACATTTTTTCCTAGATGCCTATATTTCTCATGGACATCAATATTCACCATGTCTTCTCCTCAAACCCTTTGGTATATTCCCATAGCCCTTATGTTATGTACCACTAGCATTATTGTTATACAAAATCTATGACTAAAGACATAACTATCTTCCCTAGGCCTAGTGGACTAACCTAGAACAACAAAAAAACAAAGGGACTAATGTTTTTGTTAAAGTAAATAGATAACAGGATGAAGCCTACGTGGAACCTGTCATATGTTTTTCTCCTTCCTTAGCTTGTATGCTCCAATCCCAACTTCAATTGCTATAGTTAGAACCTACACAATCAGAAAACAAAAGCCAATGATCTATAGGATATATGTAGCATCATCTAATCACTTTATTCAATAGATCAACATGGTATTGAAATACATGAAACCATAACATCATATATAGGAAAACAAAGAGATATTTCCATTAATGGAAATGGAGTGAGTTACAACCAAAATTATGTGTTGATATTGTAAGATCTCCTGCAAGTTGACTTGTCATTTTCTTTCCACAAAGTGCACCTCTAATCACCCTAATACATGGAAAGATATCTCTCACATCAACAAAATAAGGGTAGAATCATTCTCCAAAATACAACCCCTTGCCTATGGATGGTAGTAAATATATAGGTGAAGGAGGTAGTTCATGAATTCTTATCCTTTTACCAATATGGGCTTGAGATCTACTCTTAATGGGAGGATGAGCTCAATGGATAAGAGATGAAAACTCCAAGGTAGGAAAGGATAGGATTCAAGACTTTTACTCAAGGGAAATAGTTACAACTCCTAGAAGCTTCAAGATTCTTTTTTGTTTTCCCAAATTTATAGAATCAATGCACCCCCAAGACTGAGCAACCTGTTGGTGATCAATGTAGGCCCAAAGTAGGACAACTTGGTAGTTAACACTGGCCAATGAGGGGTGAGGGTCCGTTGGTCCCAAAAATGACTGAAATAAGGCAATTTTAGGAAGAAACTCAAGGATATGAGAGAGGCATACTTAGGGCTTTGTGTATGGAGGATGAAAAAGTATTCAAAGAATGTGAATGATCCTATTCAAAGGCCTATTAACCTGATGTGAAAAAATGGCCTATACATATTTCCCCCTAAAGCATAAAATTAGAAAGGGTATTTGATGACTAAAGTTCTTTACCTTGTGACAAGTCGGGATCAAGAACAACCGATGAGATAATCATTTGTTGCAATGAATTTACATAAAGAAATATTTATTGAGGGAGGCATACCCATACTCACAGCATAAACCAACATTACATGTACAATGATCATAAGGCACATCCACGTATGACAAATGGTGGAATCATGAATACATGTTTCTCTGTACGATGATAGCCATCATACACTGTGATCTTGTATTACTCCTGAAACCGAAGCTTGGATGGATGAAACTAGATCTGGGGTCTTCCATCTCATTCACACAACTAACCAATGTACAAGTCTAACTATGTGAATCAATGAGTTGAGGTCTAACATGGTAGACACAATCTAATTACCAATCAATGATATAAGCCATTACCAAATGCGAGGGAACCATCGATCATGTTAATGGCTCTCAAGGTACTACAATATAATATATATCGTGTGAATAAATGAGTTGATGTCAAACACGACACAAAATATTTCATTCTAGGGTCAACAATGAAAACCTGTCGTCAAGAGCAAGGGAACTTCCCATTGATGCATGCGAGCACCAAGGTACTAAATGGGTGTTTCTATGTCAACTTCCTAGATAATGAGATGATGTTGACAAGAAGCGACTCATCGCAGGAGGGCCTTGATGTATACCCCATCAACAACATGAAACGGGTATCATGATTTAAGACAGAATGATTAGAATGATGTTGATACAAACTAGATTAGGAAGGGCATATATGGAATGAAGTATTAAGAGTATTGTAGTAGATATTAACTAAATGACTTCTCTTGAACACAACAACGAAATTGAATGGAGCTGCCAACATTGACCCAAAACTAAAAATAGAGGCTTTAAAATGGTACGATTAAGCAAAACACAAGTAGATTTCCCAACCCAACAGCCATAGAGATGAAGTGGAATATTTTCATGTTCAAGAGATACTTGTTTCCATTAACAAATGGATTACCCTGTTTTCCCAATTTCACTAAGAATACTGGTTAGTAACTCTTTATATTTTAACAAGCTTGAGGAGGATAACATATGCTTGATATGTTATTTCATCCTTGGTATGAATCCATGTGAGAATATTTAATCAACCCAGAGAAGGAGTGGTTCAGTCTTATCATGAATAGTGAGCCCATCATTGTTTAATGTTTTAATGAGTCTAGCAAAGGTATAACTCGACACCGTTTTCATGTTTAGAGAGTTTGAAAAAGAGGTGAAAAAGGAAACTGTAGATGTTTATTTTCATAGATAGTCCCTTAGGTCCAAAAAGGAAAAACTACTTAAGAGAACCTCTTATCCATGTTTGACTAAAGTATTCCTTTTTCGTAAGTAGTATATCTCAGTCGAGAAAAGGGTTAAACTTATACTAAGTTGACATATTTTCGTTTACTTTAACAAGTTTGAAAAGACAAGTTCTCGAAAATATTTTTATAGTTTGGGAGTCTGAAAAGAGCTAAAAGATGACTCCAAGGAGTTCCTTTTTCATGAGTTTATGGAGCCCAAAAGAGTGATAAAAGTGTGCTCCTCGATTAAAATAATTTGTTCAAAACATGACAATGAGCATCACTCGATGCAATGAGTGCTAAGTGAACTATTCAAAAATCATGAGAAATTAGTCAGTTAAGACTACCTCTCATGGAAATGGTCATACGTTTGAATGACTTACTTAACGCAGTTGAATCCCAAAAATGATATCTAATATAATGCACTGCGTAAATCCCCCATACTTAAATTCAAAAAGAGTCAAGGGATCTCTACTTGAATGGTTCATGAGGCACAATACTTGCTAAGGTTTTGCAAATGGGGTAGCAAGCTAAGTGGGCTTGATTGTGGGAAAAACTCCATAGTTAAGCGCGCTTGAGCCAGAGGAGTTCTGGGATGGGTGACCTCCTGGGAAGTCCTGGTTACCGGGTGCAAGCCCCGAAAGTGATGATTGATGCTATGTGATTCGTTCTCCACATTTCACTAGTTTCAATCCCACTTCTTCACCCCTGTGAGCATCACCCGATGCAATGAGTGCTAAGTGAACTATTCAAAAATCATGAGAAATTAGTCAGTTAAGACTACCTCTCATGGAAATGGTCATACGTTTGAATGACTTACTTAACGCAGTTGAATCCCAAAAATGATATCTAATATAATGCACTACGTAAATCCCCCATACTTAAATTCAAAAAGAGTCAAGGGATCTCTACTTGAATGGTTCATGAGGCACAATACTTGCTAAGGTTTTGCAAATGGGGTAGCAAGCTAAGTGGGCTTGATTGTGGGAAAAACTCCACAGTTAAGAGCGCTTGAGCCAGAGGAGTTCTGGGATGGGTGACCTCCTGGGAAGTCCTGGTTACCGGGTGCAAGCCCCGGAAGTGATGATTGATGCTATGTGATTCGTTCTCCACATTTCACTAGTTTCAATCCCACTTCTTCACCCCTGTGAGCATCACCCGATGCAATGAGTGCTAAGTGAACTATTCAAAAATCATGAGAAATTAGTCAGTTAAGACTACCTCTCATGGAAATGGTCATACGTTTGAATGACTTACTTAACGCAGTTGAATCCCAAAAATGATATCTAATATAATGCACTGCGTAAATCCCCCATACTATGACAAATTTTGTCAAACAACTGTTAACCTACTCAAAACATCACCAAAAGGATTAAAAATACTTATTTCATGGTAAAAATGGAATGTAACTACGTCAAAACATTAAATACGAATAAAAGAATGGAAGAAATAATGATAAACATTCAAAATGAGTATTCATCTTTACCATTTCACATTTACCTTCAACAATGAGAGACTTGATTCTTTTTTTCCCTCGATCTTCCACAAATGATTGTGCTCAATCTGGTGGATGATTTCAAGCATCATTACCTCCAGGTAGGAGGTAAGACCTTCCTGTTTCAATTCATGGTTTCATTTTGTGTTTTCATGCAAGTTTTAGGTGTTTTTGAGGGCCTTGGGGTTAAAAACATTCACCCTATTGTTGGCATTATGATGCATGTGTTGTCATTGATGGAAACTCACTTATAACAGAACAAGGATATGATAACTAGATGACCCCACAAGTTAGCTCAGAGGTGACAGAGTGATGGAACAAAACACCAGAATGATGGGCCAAAGGTTTACATATCGTAATCATAAGTTCGATATAGGTGAATATTTGAAGATGTATACGTGGGTTCTTCAAGGCCAAGTCGGATATACACACAAGTTTAAAGAAGAAAAGGTATGTATAGTTTCCACACCATGGTATTCTAAATATCAAGGGTACTTACCATGGTATTTCGTTGTGTTATTGAGCCCAAAAATGGTTTTTTTGATCCCATATAAGAAAACCATTGGCTGGAGGATGGTTTTGACCCGTGGTATTGAAAAGGCTAAACTATATAAGGAGGAGAATATCAAAGTGATAATTGTGCATGTGAAAGCATTTTTTATGAATACTTCAATCCAAAGTATATCTGCATTGTAAGGGCCTATTTGACACATAGATATGAAATAATTAGACACCAAGGAATACAATGATGGATCAAGCTCATGAGACTTGAAATGACTTTCCATTGTATGATCTACTCATGGGTTGACTCGATCTAAGTCTTGATGCATGTTTTTATCTTAGAATATTATGATATGTATCTTTTTGAACTTCCAAAGGGATGCACAATTTTAGGTCAAAATTTGTAGATCTATGCGCAGGTTTGTCTCGGTGAAGTCACGTATACCGGGGGGTTCGCTTCTTCAAAGTTGCATATATAAAGGAAGATTTTTTGTTAATAAATGACTGATCAACCTGATCAGTGTTGTTGTATCTATGTTGTCTGTCAATGATGTCCTCATGTTGATCTAGGTTGAGTGATAATGTCGGAGGTAGAATTGGTTGAATGATGAAGTTGAATTTGGTTACATGTTGATTGGTTGAAAATATTATTGATGCTACTAATTGTATGATGGTTCTGTAAGCTGACAAAATAGTTCAAAATAACTCTAGTCAACTTTGTGCCTGATTCAGAAATACACATTTTCAGTATATTGAGATATGTACACAGGTTCCTCTACAAAAAAGTGCGTATACACGCAAGTTGCCGTAAGTGAAGTAGTGTATACATGTTGGAATATGAATGACTAGGATTGGAGCTCATTTTGTGTCTTGATGTAGTATTATGAGTTCAGTTTTGTGTTTTGGTTACAATTATCTCACTGTTCTGTTAAGATTTAGTTAGTGTTTGCTTCAATTGATATACAAGTTGTGATGTGATAAAGCAGGTGGATCCAGTGTGAAAATTTATGAAACATGGTCCATGGATGTTGCTGAGGGCTAGATCCTTCATTGAGGAAGTCGAAGCTTCCTACTAGTAGTATTTGGTAATCAAATCAGGGGGCTGGAGCTTCCTTCTAGTAGGATTTGGAGAACGAGTGAAGGGTGTAGCCTTTAGCAGGTGAGTGCTTGCATACTTGCATGAGTCTGCATCAGTACAACAATGTAAGAAGTTTTTGATATTAATAATTTTTAAAACTAAGACAACATCAGTGGTGGTTTCTCCCACATTCGGTTCCCACCTTAAATATTGGTGTTCATGTGTGTTTCTTATGTGTGATATTTTATTTTGTTCTTACTGCACTTTATTATTGCTGATTGAATGCCTGATAAATATCTTACATTCTGGTTTAAGTTTAAAAGATAGAGAATTAGTTGTTTAACAAGTTTACTAAGCATACGTTAGTTTATTTTACAATAGTCGTGTACATATGCGAGTTGGGCTTAGTGAAGTCACATATATATTTCAAAAAATAAAATTATTATTGTGAGTTTTTAAAAATACTGATTCACCCTGTTATAGACATTTTTGTTCCTTACAACTCTAAGCATGAAATGTCCATATACCAAGGGCTCCTAAGTCTCTAAAAGTGTTGTTCTAACTCCTAAAGGAACAACGTCAACAAATTACAGCTTCTCCCAGAAGTTCTCCACCAGAAACTGCTCAGAACTAGTCAAATCAGGATCATTTCAGCTGCTCCACTGGCTAGCTGCGTTGCATAGCACCCAAATACACTAGCTAGGTGCGTTGCAACGCACCTAAATGCACTACCAGGGTGCGTTGAGCGGGAAATGACAAGTGGCAGAGTCATTCCACGAGGTGGAGAGACAATGGAAGCTTCCAGAATCTTCTCCAATGACACTTGCCTCACTGAATTCAACCAGGGATGAGTAAGAGGCTCTCAGTCTCCAAGTGGAAGCAAGAACTGACAGAGAGAAGCCACTAATAAATTCATGAGCTGACTCATCCTCCTTGCATACATCTATATATGGATCCTTCATCCAAGAGATCCAGAGGCTGGAATATTGTACATTGCAAAGAATTGCTGTTGGTTTTGAGATAGATATCAGAGTGTTGGGTGATTTATGCTTTTTTGGAGGTGAAGAGGGGCTTCTTTGCTAGGAGGTTGATGCTAGATCGAGAACCATCGGTTGTAACTCCTCCTGGATCTTCTTGTTATATCAATAAAACTATTTGAGTTTCTCCTACATGCTTGTGTATCATTGATGCTTGTTACATTTGTATGTTTAGCTTAAATCTGATCCTAAGCTATTTATGAATATAAATCCATGTCTTTGTGTAGTTTTCTTCTTCTGTGATCTTACAGGAACTTGGTGAAGCTAGGCAAGTAAGGAAGCAGGTAGCTGGAAGCTGTCAAAGAAGAGAGAGATTGGATCAAAGGACTAGTGCAAGACACAGGTTGGTTCATCCTATTCCTCTTTGTTTATAGTTCATAAAGAAGAATACAAAAGTAGTTTTCTCTGTTTGTTTCTAAGGTAACTGTCACACCTTAGTGGGATAGAGTCGTTCTGAATAGACACTTATCCCGATAACAAAATGGCGACTCCACTGGGGACGATTGTCTAGTTAGTTTGTTTGTGTTTCTCTTGTTGTTTGTTTCATAAACTTAGAAGTAGCGAATCGAACTGCATTTGCCATTAACAAATGCAAAGTAGACATCTGCTGCTTCAATCCATTCACTGGATCTATTTATGATTTGAACAGCTGATTCACAAATGATCTGATTGCCCTTTGTGATAGCTCTTAGACCTTCTTTAAATCTACCCTCTGATTGTGCATTACTGATTGCTTTTACTCGGCCAAAAACCATAGATTAAACTGCAAACCGTGACCCAGGACCCGGATAGAATTCTCGTTTCTGCCCCAGCGCAGGTACTGTGAAGAGTTCCTGCATTTCAGCATAGTTCCCGAGAGGGCAACCTACGTTGCAATCCAATTTCTCTGTGCAACAGGTGCGCTGATCAGCCTAGCCCTGTGCAGTTGAGGTTCTTTGCTTCATTTTTTCATTTTTGTCTCTGATTTTTGCAGCCTATGATCAGTGTATGTGTCTGTTTAAAAACCCCTTTTCTTTGCTGTAATTCCACCTCAGTTGTACAAAAGAAACTATAGATGTTTTTGTGTGTTTGTTACGTCATTTACAGTTTTCCATTGCAAAAGTATAATAGTCGTACTATTGTCCTTTGATTTAGATCTGTCACAAGTGTCGATTTTGATCATAGCAGAAAGTTTATTTGCTGTTGATAGTCGATTATGCTTTTACTTTTGCCTTTGGCTTGAATTTGTCACTTTCTAGTGTTGAAACGAGTATTTACTTCAAAATCATAAAGTGTCGTAATCATCTCTACCTTTTGATTTCGAAAAGAAGCTTGTTTGTGTTTGTCACTTGAAAGCAAATTCAGATTTGTACAACAACTTTCTTTTTAGGCATCAATATTAAGAAAGTGAAAAACAAAACACATGCATGTGCATTTGCATATTGGCAGTCTGTTTGGCTTGATTTAGGAAAAGTGCATTTACAGTGTGCTCTTTGCTCTTTGCGAAAAGATTGTGTCTTTCTTTTCCCATAGTAGCTAGGATTTTCATTGCTGAAAAGAGATAAAAGCTTGTTTATCATCTTTAGATTGCATTTTAGGAATTACATATACATCTCATGGTGATCCCAAAAGGAAAACTTCATAAGAAAGATCAACCTAAAATAAATTCAATGAACTTAACAACGCTTTGTAACTTAACGCACAACATTTAGAGGTCTAGGCTAGAGACGTATTCCGGCGTCGTAAAGCCTGGTAACTGTTGTCCTCACTGATGGTTGGGTGATTCTTCCACTTTGAGACGATAAGTGCCAGTACGGACTTGTGCTCCCACGTACCGTCGAGTATATATTGGGAGACCCCTATAGGCATAAAACCTTTATCCATAGGAAGCCGTGTTGGCCGCCCTACTGATCGTAATGCACTGAACATAGCATTCGGGAAGATCGACTGCCGTACCATAAAAAGTATTCTGCAGTTTTGCGATTGGTTTGGTACTCCCTCTACCTAGACCTCCAGAGCAGTCCCTTTCGTTACTTTTCAAACTCCTTAATGGAAAAGGTCCATCTCAGCACTTGTCACTTCAGGGTCATTAAAAATCGAAGGAGACTAGAGTCATCTTTTGTTTTTTCTCGACTCTTTAAAACTGAAAAAACAAGCTGTGTCAAAGCGTGTTAAAATTTATTTTAAACGGAATATTCATACCCTTTTCCTACGTTGATCTTTGGGTTGAGAAAATGGAGCCTACCAACCAAGGAATTCCCCTTGGTGGAAATCCTAGTCCCTTCTCCTCTTGGGGAGATGTTGGTGCGCCCCATATGGCCACATTGTCGCTTCCAGGACTGACAATTGGCTTGCCAGTATGGCTCTTCTCAACCAATGTCGTTCAGAACACCACTATTCCTAAACAATCGAATCAGCAATTAGACGAGTCCAGAGTTACCCACCAGCCTTCTACTTCCTCTAACTCTTCCTCTCATCCTTCCTCTTCGCTTGATGGAACTGGTAAAGCTAAAAGCCAAGTTCCTAAGGAGAAGAAGGAAAAGAAGAAGAAAGAGAAAAAGAAGAAGGAGCCAAAGGCGAATGGGGGAAAACGAGTTTCGTCTAATGAAAATCCACACACAGCACTGACCAGGCCTAAATCGCCATGTGTCATTTGCAAAGGAGACCACTTTCACAGAGATTGTCCTTGCATCCCCCGGATGCTAAGGGACTGGTCTCCTCATTTGCACAATCCAGTGTCATCAACCTCTGGTGATCATGTTGAAAGCATGCTGTCAACTAGTGAAAGTGAAGCCCCAGGACAAAAAGGGAAAGCTAGATTTCCTTGTAAACTGTGTGAAGGCGATCATGCCCTCCACCGTTGTCCCTTCTTAGACGAAGCTAAAAGAGTTTTGGATGATCATCCGGTTTCACCGTTACGACTTCCTCCTGGATATTAAAAACTCTTGCCGAGTCCGTCACTAGTTGAGAATCCAGGTGGCTTGCTCAGGTGGTCAGCTGAAGCGTCTATCATTGAAGATAAACCAACTGAATCCATACCAGAAGAAAGTCAAAAGTTCGAGGCGGCAGTTGACCCGGTCTTGCCTTCAGAGGTTTTATCTTCGGATGATACAGTCACTGAAGAGAACAAGGATGACACCGTCCAAATTCTCTCCATCAACACAGACTCCGACAAACATGGGGGCAATCCACCCCTTCCTTTACCGCAGGAAGGAAGTTCGTCAGAGCCATACCCGGCTGTCTACTCGGTCCCACCTCCAAGCAACCTAGTTGTCTCCTTCGACTGGAATCAACTAGGCAGACCCCGCCTACCAGCAAGTGTACCATTCCGAATTATCATTCAAATATATAGAATGGTCATCGCTGGTACCATCATAGATGAGGGGGCTTCTGTGAGTATCCTTTCCTCTATTGCTTCGAAAGCGCTTGGTTCGCCATCACTTTTGCCTGAGATGAGAAATCTGACATCTTTGATAAAGCCATACCCGGCTGTCTACTCGGTCCCACCTCCAAGCAACCTAGTTGTCTCCTTCGACTGGAATCAACTAGGCAGACCCCGCCTACCAGCAAGTGTACCATTCCAAATTATTGTTCAAATATATAGAATGGTCATGGCTGGTACCATCATAGATGAGGGGGCTTCTGTGAGTATCCTTTCCTCTATTGCTTGGAAAGCGCTTGGTTCGCCATCGCTTTTGCCTGAGATGAGAAATCTGACAGGCTTTGATAAAGGAACTGGTCGACCTTTAGGGATCCTTCCCGATGTGCCCATAACATTGAGAGGGAAGATAGTTCACATGAATGTCATGGTAGTTCAAGGACCCTCAGATTATAACCTACTCCTTGGACGAGACTATATTTGTTGCATGGGAGCCATTGTCTCCTCACTCTTTAGAGTAATGTGTTTTCCGCATGAAGGAAGAGTGGTCAAGCTCGTGGACCACCTTTCATTTCCCGGATGACGCATAGCAAATAGTCATATACCGTCCCTAAATGGTCTCTTCATGCAAGAAATGTCTCGATCCCCAGTCCGTCCTCCCAATGAGCACGAGTAATTCGGAGGGATATGATTGAAACCCAGGGGGCATGCGTCCTGGTCTGCATCAGCAGGAAAACTTCGGGTATAGGGTAGGTTTCCGTGGGAGAATATGACTAGTCTGTACCCCGTCCGTCGGTGGAAGAGGGGTTATTCTAGAATAAGATTCTCTTGTCAAAGTTATGTGAGTTGGCGGATGTCGTCACTCACCTTTGTTTATCTCGGTAGACATCGCCGAAGAAGTGTTTTATTTGCTGTGTGAATAGAACAATCTTTGCGTAACCTGTAAGAGGTAGGCCTCTCCTGATAGAACAAATGTTTTGTCTGCAAATTGAGGGGTAACTTTGAAACTCTGTTTTATACCTGGGGGCATGCAAACCTTTTGGCATGCAAGCAAGGGGTGGCTATTTATTTTTTAAATTTTTAGGACCTCTAACCCTTTAAACGCGTAGGATTAGTCGTCACCAAACTTGCATAAAGAAAGGATGTGGGGCAAAAATCTAAAAGTTGCCGTTTTTATATGAGACATTCTTATCATATGACTGGATTAATCGAGCAGTTTTAGCACATAGTTCAAGCTCATTAAAAAATAAACATAAGACATGAGCAAATGTTTCCACCCGCGTTTAAGCTCGTTAAAAAATGAACTCTCCCCCGGTAAATAACCACCGTGAATGAAACATTTCAGCCATTAAAGCCTTGGTCGTGTTTGCACCGTCACCTCCACTTTTCCATTGGCCGATCATTCACCTCCATTTGATTGTTTACCCATTTTGAGGAACAGCTGCGAAGAGTGATTTCACTAGCCATCCTTGTGACACTGTCGTGATTGGAAAATTCCAAACCTTACCTGGAATCAGCTGCTACCCAGTTTATCACTCGTTCCTCAAAAGACGAGTCTTCTTTAAGCTCTTTTCAACTGACTCGTAAAATATGAAAAGATTGCTGAGTTTTGGCCTTCTAGCTCGTTAAAGCTACCGAAAGTGCTATCCCTCCTCTAGATTTTAATCTTTTTGGACCTGAGGGATTATTGCACAAAAAGATCGAGCGCTTGTTTTGTTCAGCTCATTAAAACGATCAAAAATCCATCCCTTCTGTATTGTTTTATACTTTTTCGGACTTAAGGGATCAGATGACGAAAAATGAATTTCGGAGTTACCTTTACGTACCTTTTCAGACTCTCTAAAAATGAAAAGGACCGAGTTATCTTTGTCGTTAGACTCGTTAAAAAGATTAATAGCGACAAACTTGTCTTTACACGAGAACGAGTTTCAGTATCGCTAGGCTCGTTAAAACATAGCGATGGGTTTGCCCGAAGGGTAAATTATAGAACAAGCATATGTTATCCTCCTCAAGCTTGACAAAAATAAAGAGGTATTGGTCAGCAATGACTGGGGAAAAATTGCGAAGAAAACTCAAAGAAACTTTATTGGTAGCAAGTCGCTCTTGAACATGACACTTCCACTCCGTGCTTGAGTCGGGTTGGGTTGTTTCATTCACCAGTCACATCGCCATGGTCTCACCATACCATCTACATTTGGGGTAAATGCTACCAATCCATCACATAAGTGTCGCCAACATGTTCAAGAGAAGTCATCCAGAGAAGTCAACTATGTCCCATCCACTACCATACATCATACTTCATTCTTTCATGACCGCCACCCTGAACCATATATCATCAGATCGTTTTCACTTCCATCAAAATCATTTGCTCTGTTCCATGTCATTGATGTGGGATTCATTAAGGCCCTCCTTTGACGGATCGCTTCTTGTCGACATCAGCTCATTATCCAAGAAGTTGATCTAGGAACACCCCATTCAGTACTTTGAAGCTTGCATGCCTCAATGGCAAGTTTCTCACTTCCGGCGACAGGTATACATCAATGACCTTCGACCGAAAGATTTTGCGTGGTGTTTGACGCCAAATCCTTTATTCACACCACGTGAATTGTACTGCAGTACCTTGAGGGTCATTATCATTATTGATGATTCCTCTCGCGCTTGTTAACAGTTTACATCATTGACTGGTAATCAAGCGATGTCTTTCCATGTTCGACTTCAAAACATTTCTCACATGGATCGACTTGTACTTCGAGTGAAGATCGGACGAGATTGAAGACCCCGGATCTAGTTTCATCCATCTGGGTTGCAATATATATTCAGGAAAATAAAGACATTGAAATGTACAGCATTGCAGCACAGATAATCATCCTACCAAAAGGATGATGGCTCTATCAGAATCATCAGTCTACCATCAGACGATTGTCTGTCCTATGTACATGAAAATGAATTTATAAAGCTGAGCATGGGAATGCCCGCCTCAGCTAGATCATGAAAACAGTATGAAGATAATGTATTGTATTGTATCTTATTACAGGTCTCCTCCCAGCATTGAAAGAACTTCGGATCCTCCTAATAAAGCATTTCACCCGATAAACGGCCTCATACTTTAGGGGGCAACTGTTATAGACATTTTTGTGCCTTACAACTCTAAGCATGAAATGTCCATATACCAAGGGCTCCTAACTCCCTAAAAGTGTTGTTCTAACTCCTAAAGGAACAAGGTCAACAAATTATAGCTTCTCCTAGAAGTTCTCCACCAGAAACTGCTCAGAACTAGTCAAATCAGGATCATTTCAGCTGCTCCACTGGCTAGCTGCGTTGCATAGCACCCAAATACACTAGCTAGGTGCGTTGCAACGCACCTAAATGCACTACCAGGGTGCGTTGAGCGGGAAATGAAAAGTGGCAGAGTCATTCCACGAGGTGGAGAGACAATGTAAGCTTCCAGAATCTTCTCCAATGACACTTGCCTCACTGAATTCGACCAGGGATGAGTAAGAGGCTCTCAGTCTCCAAGTGGAAGCAAGAACTGACAGAGAGAAGCCACTAATCAATTCATGAGCTGACTCATCCTCCTTATATACATCTATATATGGATCCCTCATCCAAGAGATCCAGAGGTTGGAATATTGTACATTGCAAAGAATTGCTGTTGGTTTTGAGATAGATATCAGAGTATTCGGTGATTTATACCTTGTTGGAGGTGAAGAGGGGCTTCTTTGCTAGGAGGTTGATGCTGGATCGGGAACCATCGGTTGTAACTCCTCCTGGATCTTCTTGTTATATCAATAAAACTATTTGAGTTTCTCCTACATGCTTGTGTATCATTGATGCTTGTTACATTTGTATGTTTAGCTTAAATCTGATCCTAAGCTATTTATGAATATAAATCCATGTCTTTGTGTAGTTTTCTTCTTCCGTGATCTTACAGGAACTTGGTGAAGCTGGGCAAGTAAGGAAGCAGGTAGCTGGAAGCTATCAAAGAAGAGAGAGATTGGATCAAAGGACTAGCGCAAGACACAGGTTGGTTCATCCTATTCCTCTTTGTTTATAGTCCATAAAGAAGAATACAAAAGTAGTTTTCTCTGTTTGTTTCTAAGGTAACTGTCACACCTTAGTGGGATAGAGTCATTCTGAATAGACACTTATCCCGATAACACACCCCCTCCCCTCAGTATTTTTCCCAAAAATTTGTAACAGAGAAGGTCCTTCAAAAGAAGCTTGATCGCTTGAAAAAATAACTCCAAAGATAAGCAATCAAGATGGAATGACATCTATTAGACCACCGCTCTTCAACGGAAATCATTTAATATATTGGAAGACAAAAACTAGATCCTTTTTTCAATCCCTTGGAGGAGATGTTTTGGAAATTATGGAAGGAGGTTACCAATATCCAGCCACAGTTCCCACAAATGCAACAAAAAAGAAGACATAGGAAACCAATGCAAAAGTTGTTAATGCATTATTGGGAAGTCTGACAGAATCAGAATTTTTCAAAGTTATGCAGTTAAACACAGCACAAGAAATATGGGACAAAATAATTCAGTGTTATGAAGGCAATACCAAGGTAAAAAGTTCTAAACTCCAAACTCTCATAATTCAATATGAAACTCTTAGAATTCAATATGAAACTCTAATAATGCATAATGATGAAAGTATTGCTAGTTTCTTTCTATGTATAAATGAGATTGTAAATCACATGAAAATTTTTGGTGAAGAAATAAAGGACACCACTTTAGTAGAGAAAATCTTAAGATCTATAACTCCTAAATTTGAGTCAAAAGTGTCTTCCATTGAAGAAAAGTAGGATTTTCATACTCTTACTGTTGTTCAACTTCACGAGATCCTGATTGCTTTTGAAATCAGGAAAGGAGGTCCCTCACAAGTCAATGAAGCCACATTTAAAGCATCTACTAAAGGAAAAGAAAAGGAAGAACAAGGAAATCAGGATATATATCAGAAGAAGATGAGGTGAACTTTGTAAAGAAACTTCAATTGGGAACCAAAAGGTTCATAGGTAAGATTCCCTTCTAATGTTTTTCTTGTGGTAGAGTTGGTCATTATGCTACTAAATGTTATCATAAAGATAACCATGACAAAGGGAAGGATACTGCAAAAGGCAATAGGGTATGGTTTGACAATAGAAGAAGTTATTATAATAATGAAGATAGTGATGGCTTGTGAAATAGTGGAGAAGGAGAATCTAATCAAGATCTTAAATTAATCATGACTTTTGAGAAAAATACTAATGACTCTAATGATATATTTGGGGATTCTTTAGAGGAAACATATTTCTTTGAAGAAATTACTCAACTCAAATTTTTTTTGGAAGAAAATAGAATATCCATAGATAAATTGAAGCATCAACTCATAGAAAAGGAAAAGAATAATGAGAAGTTAGAATGTGAAGTAGTAAGTCTAAGAAAGGAACTTGAGAAAATAAAAACTCTAAATCTTAGATTTCCTAAAGGATCTAAAACCATAGATGAAATTATCAAGGTACAACACTCTCCTCTTATGAAGACATGTCTTGGATACACTAGAGAAACATATCAAACAAAAAAGTCTTTAGCCACCACTAGAAGCTATCTAAATGCAAAAAAAACAATCATCAAAGCTTCAGTGCTCAGCAAAAGAACAAAGGCATTCCATAGGTAAATGATGTTCACTCTAATCCAAGGACGAACAACAAAAAAAACACCATCCAAAAGGTATAAAACACTTGAAGATTCTATGATCACATAAATTTATGCTTTAATGAACAATGTTTCTTGTGTCATAATTTTGGTCATAAGGTCGCTCAATGTGTTTCATACAAAACCATCATGAATAGAGAAGCAAGAAAACATAGGAATGAGACAGCAGTCAAGAAGAACACTTATAATAACCTCTCACCTCTTAAAGATGAAATTGAATGATCATTTTGCAATAACATTGGACATGAAGAATCTAAATGCATAAGCAAATTACATCCAACTTCTCAAAAGGAGAAAATATAACAAATTCTAAGGTATGGAAAAGGAAGGAGTTACAGTCTGAAAGTGATGGCATAGCATTGTTTGTAGAAGGAAAAGAAAATAAATGGTACATTGATAGCGGATGCTCAAAACACATGACATGTGATAAAGATAAACTCATTTCATACAATGCTTTGGAGAAAGAAAAGAATGTCACTTTTTGAAATGACTCACCTGTTGTCATTAAGGGTAAAGGTTCTGTTTTTCTAAAATAAAAGGTTAAAGTTGGTAATGTTATGTATGTTGATGGATTAAAGAATAACTTGTTGAGTGTTGGGAAAATCTGTGACAAGGAAATGAGGTGGTATTACAATCAAAAGAATGTGTGGTTCATGAAATTGACACAGGAAAGACCATAATAAAGGGAACAAGAACCTCGGGAAATATATATATATTGAAAGGTGGCCAAGAATAATGCTACCTAGGAAAGGCAGAGGAAAATTGGTTATGGCACAACAGGTTGGGACATCTTAGCTTCTCTCAAATAAGCAAATCAAGTGGGCTCAAAGTTGTTTGTGATCTACCCAACATCACCCTACCAAAAAGTACCATATGTAAGTCATGTCAATTTGGTGAGCAAACCATAGTTCAACTCAATGCTAAAGAAGGATCAACAAGTAATACTCTTGAACTTACAGATATTGATCTGTGTGGACCAGTAAGGAAAAAGTTGCCTCATGAAGAACAATACTATATCTTATTCGTTGATGACTTTTATAGAATGTGTTGGATTTGTTTATTGAAATAGAAAGATAAAGAATTTGATAAATTTAAATTCTTCAAAGCATTAGTTGAAAATAAATTAGATCTAAAAATAATTTGTCTTAGATCTGACCGAGGAGGAGAATACATATCAGATGAATTCTTTGATTTCTGTGAACAACATGGCATAAAAAGACAATTTTTTGTAGCTAAAACTCCTCAAAAAAATGGCATGGCAGAAAGAATGAATAGAACTATTCAACAAATGGCTCATGCTATGCTTGATGAGTCTGGAACTCTTGACACCTTCTGGGGTGAAGTTGCACATACCGCAGTAAATATTCTCAACAAGGCTCATGTTCATGTGAATAGTGATAAAACTCTGTATGAACTTTGATATGGTAAGCCTCCCACTGTAAAGCATTTTAGAGTTTTTGGAAGAAAATGTTTCATCAAAAATAATGATGAAAAACTTGGTAAGTTTGAAGCTAGAGTAGATGAAGTAATACTTCTTGGTTACTCATCTAGAAGAAAAGGATACAAATGTTACAATAAGAGACTTTGGAAATTTGTTAAATGAATTGACGTTGTGATTGATGAAGCATGCACAGATCCCAGAAAGGTAACATCAGAAAAAATGGATGATGATGATGAATTATTTCCCACATCAAATCACAATGATATAGAAGAAGGAACTAATGAAGCAGCAGAAGAAGACACATCAGACAAAGAAAAGGCTTCATCCAGGTATGTTCAAAAGAATCATCTAGAAACTCAAATTCTAGGAGAAAAGGAATCTAAGGTACAAACAAGAAGAACCCTTGTAGGATCTTCTAGTTATGTAGCTTTATTATCCACCATGGAACCAAAAAATTTAAATCAAGCCAGGAAAGATGAATTTTGGGTCAAGGCCATGAATGAAGAACTTGATTAAATTGGAAAGAATGATACTTGGGAATTGGTTCCAAGGCCTCATGATAAAAATGTTATTGGGACAAAATGGATATTCAAAAATAACTTGAATGAAAATGGAGAGGTCATTAGGAACAAAGCTAGACTTGTTTGTAAAGGTTATGCTCAACAAGAAGGTATAGACTTTGAAGAAAAATTTTCACCTATAGCCAAACTTGAAGCCATAAGAATTTTTCTTGCATTATCAAGTTTTGGACATTTCAAAGTTTATCAAATGGATGTAAAATTTGTTTTCCTTAATGGAGATCTAGAAGAAGAAGTATATATTGAACAACTAGAAGGATTCATTTTGGCGAATGATAAAAAACCTGTATGCAAAGTCAAAAAGAATTTATATGGACTAAAACAAGCTCCACAGGCATGGTATTATCATCTTGGCAAATATATTCAAAAATAAGGTTTCACAAAAGGATCCAGAGACAACAACCTGTACACAAAAATTGAGGATGATAAACTGCTAATTATTGTTGTTTATGTTGATGATATCATCTTTGGCAGCAATCAAGACTCTATGAGTCAAAAAAATTCTTCTGTATGCACCAATAATTTGAAATGTCTTTACTTGGGGAACTAACCTATTTTCTTGGTCTACAAGTGCAACAAGCAAAAGATGACATCTTTCTCTCATAAAAAAAATATCTCAAGCAGATTCAGAAGAAGTATGGGATGGAAGATTGAAAACCTGTATGTGCTCCCATGATGATAGGATGTAGCCTCAATTGTAATGATGAGTCTCCCATAGTAAACCAACCAAAGTAAAATTTTATGATTGGAAGTGTACTTTATCTAACAGGTACCAAAACAGATATCGTGCATGCAATTGAGATTGTTGGACATTTCCAGGTCAATCCAAAGAAATCACATCTCCAAGTAGTAAAGAGAATATTCAAATATCTCCCAGGAACCCAAGAGTTGGGTCTATGGTATCCTAAACATGCATATCTTACTCTTCATGCATAGACATATGCGGATTGGGTTGGAAATGTTGATGACTAAGAAAGCACTAGTGGAGGTGCATTTTACATGGGGCCTCAATTGGTATCTTGGTTTAGCAAGAAAAAAAGTTCCACTTCCTTATCTACAATGGAAGCAGAATATGTGGTTATTTCATGTTGTTGCACACAACTTCTCTAGATGATGCAAACATTAAAAGATATACAAATCAAATGCTCTCCACCCATCTCCATCCTATGTGATAGTACAAGTGTTATTAGTATTTCGAAAAAACTTGTTATGCACTGCAAGACCAAGGATAGTCCTTAATCCAAGTGGATATTGGTGGCCACCGACCAATTCCACTTGGACCCCCACCATTGCTTCTTTCATTTTTTCAATTTCCTTAATTATAGCACAATTTACTATTTTTAGCAGTTTTCCAAGTCCTAAACTTCCAGAGCTGTTCCGAGGCCCTAAACGACGTTTTTTGGGAAATCTACTCCCAGTAATTGTTTTTCTAAAATCGTCTTTTCCATTGTAGTCCTAAGGGAGATCTTTCCAATGGACTATCATGCACTTCAAATGGAGATAATATGACCATGTCGTGACCCTGGGAAGTTGGTTGTCCAACTCACCCCAACGGGGCCCATAAACTCTTGGTGTTACATCTCCTCGAGTTAGGGTTTTGGTTGTTTAGGGTTTTCTCTTATTGTAAAATAATAAAAAGGCCCTTGAGCCTCATTGTAAGATAGTTCATAGGAATGTAGCCACCACATCTCTTCTCAGAGATAAGCTACCATCGCCCTAGCTGGTTTATTTCCATTCCTGTTTGTAAGCATATTTCAGTATTCTACATTAATGAAATGAAGTAATATTTCTACTGCATCTCTGTGTTTGATGCCACTAGCAGGCGAGGGTTGGCGAGGTTGGTGAATTTGCAGAGCTCGATACCATAGAGTCCAAATGCAAATGAACTACCAGTGATTTAAACAGGAACACAAAAAATTATAGAGATAACCGTAAACATAGAGATGTAGTGGAAATAATACTTCATTTCATTAATGTAAAATACTGAAATATGCTTACAAACAGGAATGGAAATAAACCAACTAGGGTGATGGTAGCTTATCTCTAAGGAGAGATGAGGCGGCTACATGCCTCTGAACTATCTTACAATGAGGCTCAAGGGCCTTTTTATTATTGAACAATAATAGAAAACCCTAAACAATCAAAACCCTAACCCGAGGAGATGTAATACCAAGAGTTTATGGGCCCCATTGGGGTGAGTTGGACAGCCAACTTCCCGGGGTCATGACTTGGTCATATTATCTCCATTTGGTGCTCATGATAGTCTATTGGAAAGATCTCTCTAAGGACTACAATAGAAAAGAAAATTTTAAATAGAAAATTGTTGGCGGTAGATTTCCCAAAAAAGGTCTCTACCCAAAAAAGGTCTTTTAGGGCCTCAAAACAGCTCCAAAAGTTTAGGACCCGAAAAATTGCTAAAATTAGTAAACTATGCTATAATTAGGGAAACTGAAAAGATAAAAGAAGTAATGGTGGGGGTCCAAGTGGAAGTGGTAGGTGGCCATCAATATCCACCTGGACCATTCCTCCCCCCTTAGGAAGAAATGGTCCCCACTGCGTTGAGTTCCTCCATGAGATGAGGGAACTTCTGCTGAACTTGTTCCCTGGTGAGCCACTTGCCCTAGTGAAGGAGTTGGCCTGCTTTGACAACTCGATACAGTTGGATATTCTACTGGCGAGTGTTCCTGATCTGTGTGTCCATGATCCAATCAGTTGCATCTTGTTCCATGCAATCTGGATTTAACTCTGTGGGTGTGAGTTGTTCTGCAATGTCGGATGTGTCTAATAATGGTTGAAAATATGGCCGAAGGTGGTCCACATTGAACACTAGGTGTAGGCCAAGGAATGGGGGAATGCTGAGCTCAAATGCATTGTCTCCCAGAGCCTTGGTAATGGTGTAAGGACCATATCGAAGTGGTCTGAGTTTCCAATAGGCTCCGGTAAGGCGTTCCTTTTGCAAATGCAACCAAACTTTTTCACCCACCTAAAACTTGTGTGGCACCTAATGTTGATCATGTCACTACTTGTACTTAGCATTTGATTTCTCCATAATTTCATGGACCTACTGGCGAATATGTTTTATGTTCTCAATGAAGCTATTTGCCTTATCTATTTTGGACTGGACATGAGCCGAATCTGTGTGAGTAGCTGCAAATGGAATGGCCACATCAATGGGACATAGTGGCTGGAATCCCAAGCTCACTTGAAAAGGGCTGTGGCCAGTTGAGTTGTGGAGAGCCCAATTGTAGATGTGCTAAACATAGGGGAGGCTCTCGTCCCATGTGTGTGGATGCTTTGAGTTGTACATGCATAGAATGTGTACGATCATCTTATTGGAAACCTCTGTCTGACCATCAATTTGAGGATGGAAGGCTGTGGAATTAGTGAATTTGGTCTCCAGCAATGACCAAAGACTGGCCCAAAATGTACTGAGGAACTTGCTATCCCAATCTGAGATGATAGATTGTGGGATCCCAAAGTGTACCCACACTCATTCAATGAATAGTTTAACAGTGGCTTCTATTGTGGTATTCTTCTTGCAAGCTACCATAATGTCCATCTTCGAGAACCTGTCGACGACCACAAAAACATAGCCATTTCCATGCTTAGTGGAAGGAAGGCCTAACATGTAATCCATGGAGATGGATTACCAAGGACGACTAGGGGTAAGCAGTGGGGTATAGAGGCCTTTCTTCTTAATGGTCGGTTTGGAAATGGCGCAAGCAGTGCATGATCTGATGTACTTCCTGACATCCCATCGAAGATTCGGCCAATAGAAATACTTCTGTAGTATTGCCACTATTTTTTCGAACTCGTAATGCCCAGCATCCCGACTATAGTGTGCTTCCCAAATCATCTTGGCACACTCGCTTGAAGAAACACAAAGGTGACCCAGGTGGCATAACAGGGCATCCTGGAGGTGAAAATCTGGAACATGCTGACCCTCCAAGAGTGTCTGGTATGTGTGGCCGAATTCTCAGTCGATTTTGTAAAGAAGTGGCCAATTAGAATTCTCGTGCCCACAAGAGTTGAGCACGGTGGTTAACGCCATGATCAGTGGTCGACTGAGGCAATCTGCAACATTATTGGTGTTGCCCTTCTTATACTTGATATTCAAATGGAACTGTTGCAAGTATGTGGACCACTTATGATGGCAATCATTCTGCAATTTCCCTTGGGTCTGTATGAACTGTAGGGGTTGGTGGTCTGTGTGGATGACCGTTTCCTTCCCCAAAATGTAATGCTTCCATTATTGGCAGGCCTGCATAATGGAATACATCTCTTTGTCATAAGCGGGATATGTTCAGACTTTGTCTAAAAGTGTCTCACTATGATATTCCACTGGATTCCCGTGTTGAGTAAGGACTGCCCCAATAACATAGTCAGAGGCATCTGTCTCGACCTAAAATGGTTGTTGCAAGTCTAGTAATCCAAGAATTGGTGTCAAGCAGAGGCGATCTTTCAACTCTATGAATGCCTTCTGTTGAGATTCGGACCAAAAGAATTTTTCTTTCGCTCCTCCCTAGAAAGCTACGAAGCTCTGTCCGAGTGGTTGGAGATGACCAATCCCGAATGACTTGGATCTTGGCTGGATCCACATGCACCCCCTGTTCATCAATAATGTATCCCAAATATTGAATCTGGCTCATGCCAAAAGTGCATTTCTCCAAATTGGCACATAACTTGTGTTTCCGCATTGTTTGGAGAGCCTTTTATATGTGGTGGAGGTGCTCTTCCCAACTCTGGTTGAAGATCAAGATGTCATCCAAGTATACCACTAAAATGAGTTGGTGAATGGCCACAAGATGTCATCCATTAGCCTCATGAAGGTTGCAGGAGCATTCGTCAATCCGAAAGGCATAACCAACTATTCCAAAAGGCCTTCCTTGTCTTTGAAGGCATTTTTCCACACATCGGAGGGTTCAAATGGTACCTGGTGATATCCTGACTTCAAATTGATCTTACTAAAATATTTTCCCCCCTTCAGTTGGTCTAGGAGGTCATCAATTCATGGGATTGGGTACCTATTATAGACAGTGATCTTGTTCAGCATCCGATAGTCAATAGAGAGTCTCCAAGTCCCATCCTTCTTCTGTACCAACACAATCAAGCTCCCACAAGGCAATGAACTCAGACGGATGTGACCTTTTTGCAGAAGCTCCTGAATCTACCTCTTGATTTCATCATTCCCCATAATGGAGCACTGATAGATTGGTCCATTGGGCAGTGGCACACCTTGGGTCAGATCAATGGATTGCTTGACCTAACAATGCAGAAGAACCCCTGTGGGGGAGGTGAAGATGTCCTTGTACTCCTCTACGACCTTGTCCATCTATAGTTGTCGTGCGGAGGGGCCCTATCTGGAGGTTGTGGCCAACATCTATTTCTTTCCTTGAGGGAATATCATCAGGAAAACAAATTTCCTAGTTTTGGAAATGAGCTTACTGCATTGTTTTGTAGTAACCAAAGAGATGGTGGTAGGCAGTGCTACCTCTAGTATCCTGTACAAATTATTTCCCAAAGTAACAATAACAACACGGGGCCTTGATTCATACACAACATGTCGCTTCAACAAGTATGGTTGTCCTAATAATACATCACAAACTTCAAGGGGAGCAATGTCACACAATACCTCATCTGTGATGTTGTATGGAAGGCGACATTGTTGGCTCACGTGAAGATCCCATCCTTGGTGAAGCCACCTGATGGTGTACGGTTGTGGTTGTGCTATGGTCGGTAAGCCCAACTGCTTCACGACCTCTACCGAAATGAGGTTCTTTTGGCTCCCACTATCGATAATGAATTGTAGCAGGAAGCCTTTTACCCACAACTAGGAGTGGAAGAGATGCTCCTCCTCCTCTGGATCTTCGAGTTCCTCCTTCTGGATCTTCGTGGTGGCAACAGTGGCATTAGGTTCCGCATCGATAATCTGCTTCCTTTTTTCATTCCCTTTATTGGGTTCTGACTCAGAGTCAGAACGTGCATCTAATTCTGAAACCTTTAGCCAAGCCACCAGTGACTGCTTTGCCCGACACTCACTTGTGTTGTGAGTGGAGCTCTTATGGAACTCACACCACTTTCCCATGTCCTTTCTTAGCTTCATGGTGTTGTTCTTTTCTTGTAGCTTTATCGGGTTGTCTTGGGCTGGCCCGCCTTGGCTTTGTCCTTTGTTTTGGGGTTTGGGGGCACCTTTCCCTTGTTTCGGATTCGCAGATCCAAATTCTCGCTTCTTCTATTTAAACTTTTACTTGACCTTGAAGGCATACTAGTATGCCTTGCTGAGCAAGAAGATGTTCAGGAATTCTATTTCTTCCTGGATGTACTTGTGTAGGTAGCCACGATATTTGAGTACCAAATGCTGCTCTGTATCCTTGATATCCAAATTTGTGCAAAGGGTATGGAAAATATTGGTAAACTCTGGCACATCTTGTTCCCTTCCCTGTCATAGCGTGGTCCACTTTATGTATTGATCATCATAGCTTCCGACAGGGTAGTACTACTCCTTGACGGCATCTCGGAATGAATTCCAAGTGGGCACGACTGAAAATAGTGAGCTTGTGCTTTCATCCTTCTGCGTGTAGTAGGTTTCCAACCAATCTTTGACATGGGGGGCTGCTTTGAGAAGAGCGAAAATAATCTTTTCTCGACTGGAAAAATCATGAACAGAAAAATAACCCTCTAGCACATTTAACCATTTATTGACAACATGTGTGTCTATTTGACCCTCCAATATGGGATTTCAAAATTAACTTGTACCTTAAATGGTGTGTTGTTTCTAGAGTTGTTGTTGGAAGCCAATGTGTTGCCCCTGGTTAGCCGCTGAAGGATCTGGGCAAAGTTGTCCATCATCACATTCCTTTTTTGCTCGAGGGCTTCTTCGAGCAAGATTTTGATAGGATCTCCTGCCCCCTCATCTTTCTTTCCATCCACCATGGGAGGTTGTTGGGATTTGCGAGGGTGGTCTTGCAAAGATTCGACCAGTTCAAGCCCTAACTCCTTATATCCCGACCTCGTAGGGGACATGCAAAGAAAAATAAAGAAAAGCAAACCGCTCTAATACCACTGATTTAGATTCAAATAGGAACACAAAAAACTATAGAGATAACCGTAAACACAGAGATGCAGCAGAAACAATTCTTCATTTCATTAATGTAAAATATTGAAATATATGTACAAACAGGAATGGAAATAAACCAGCCAGGGCGATGGTAGCTTATCTCTAAGAAGAGATGTGGCGGCTTCATGCCTCTGAAATTTCTTACAATGAGGCTCAAGGGCCTTTTTATTATTGAACAATACGATCAAACCGCAAACAACCAAAACCCTAACCCGAGGAGATGTAACACCAAGAGTTTATGGGCCCTGTGGGGGTGAGTTGGACAACCAACTTCCTGGGGTCGCGACTTGGTCATATTATCTCCATTTGACGCTCATGATAGTCCATTGGAAAGATCTCTCTAAGCACTACAATAAAAAAGATGATTTTAAACAAAAAATTGTTGGCGGTAGATTTCCCAAAAAAGGTCGTTTAGGGCCTCAAAACAGCTCCGAAAGTTTAGGACCCAAAAAAATTGCTAAAAATAGTAAACGGTGCTATAATTATGGAAACTGAAAAGCTAAAAGAAGCAATGGTGGGGGTCCAAGTGGAAGTGGTAGGTGGCCACCAATATCCACCTGGATCAGTCCTACTAAGTATCACCTTAGATGAGAACAAGTTCTTGAGAAAAAGGTTAAATTGGAGTATGTTCCCTCCAAATAACAAGTTGCTAATATATTTACTAAACCTTTTCCTAGAGAAGCATTTGAATATCTCAGATAGAAACTCGAAGTTGTCTCTACTCATTTTTTTTGTTAATCTAGTCTTCTTAGTCTACAGGTGAAAATTCAAAAGGTTTCTTTCTATACGTGGGTTTTATGAATTATAGTCATGTATATACATGAGTTTCTTTGTAGACAATCATGTATGTTTTTCTCTAATATAAAAATAGTGATACAGACTGAAGATCAACCTCTGACATGCTACTGATAGCTATGATTTGATTTTTCTTGGTCTGGTGTTGATGGGTATAATAAGCTAATATGGTATTGAGTTATGTTCTCCTCATTGATATTTATCATATTGATGAATATGCTTTGGTGAATGAGTTGTTGATAATGAACAGGTATCACAGGTTGAGGGGGAGTATTGGCCTTGCAGAATATAATGCATTGTTGCCATTATGGTTGCTAAATTACGCTACTATTAAGATATTTTGGTCTCGGTTATTAATACCATATTTTTCATTTGATGTAAAGGTCATCTGGAGACATATGATGTAATAATTGTCATATTTAGTCATGTATGGACTTTTGAGGTCATGTCAAATTCGTAATCACAATTTGTTGGGTGGTAGCTTCAAAAATGTAATTCCACTTGGTTTGGTGGTTGAGTCAAATATGTATCCCCAATTGGTTGGGTGATTGATGTAAGTATGAGTCCTTGGCGATAGGAAGGTCATACTCAATTGAGTTATAGAGTCATGTTCTTCATTTGAAAATCTTTCTGAAGATTTAGCATGTGTTGAGGGGGAGCATGGACAGTATAGTGAAAATCATATCTAAAGGGGGAGACCTTTTCCCCTAATGTGAAATTGGGAGAGAATCTTGATGTTTGAATAATGGTTATTTGATGTATATAACAGGTTTCTATAGGTTTAGGTGATCAACATGAACATGGTTTCCATCAAGTCCAAGGGGGGAGGTTGTTGGCATTATAATGCATGTGTTGTCCTTGATGGAAACTCACTTATAACAGAACAAGTATATGGTAACTACATGACTCCATGGCTTAGTTCAGAGGTGATAGAGTGATGGAACATAATAACAGAATGACGGGACAAAGTTTTAAATATCAAAATCAAAAGTTTGATATAGGTGAATATTTGAAGATCTATACGTGGGTTCGTCAAGGCCACGTTGCATATACCCATGATTTTAAAGAAGAAAAAGCACATAGAGTTTCTACACCAAGGTATTCTAAATTCCAAGGGTACTTACCATGGTATTTGCCTACGGTATTGAGCCCAACAGCGATTGTTTTGATCCCATCTAAGAAATCCATTGGCTGGAGTATGTTTTTGACCTGTGGTATTGAAAAAGGCTAAACTATATAAGGAGGATAAGATCAAAGTATTAAGTGTGCATGTGAAATTGTTTTTGATGAATACTTCAATCTGACATATATTTTCATTGTAAGGACCATAATTGACACATAGATATGAAATAATTATGCACCAATGAATACAATGATGGATCAGGATCATGAGACTTGAAATGAATTTCCATTGTATGATCTGCTCATGGATAGACTAGATCTAAGTATTGACGCATGTTGTTATCTATGAATATTATGATCTATGCCTTTATAAAGTTCTAAAGAGCTGCACAATTTTAAGTCAAAATTTTCTGATCTATACACAGGTTGGTCTCAGTGAAGTCGCGTATACCCACAAGTTCGTTTCTTCAAAGTCACGTGTATAAAGGGATGGTTTTTTTGCATAAATTATTGATCAACCTGATCAGTGTTGTTGTATCTCCATTGTCTATCAATGATGTCCTCATGTTGATCTGGGTTGAGTGTTAATGTTTGAAGTAGAACTGATTGAGTGATGAAGTTGAATTTGTTTACATGTTGATTGGCTAAAAATATTATTGATGTTTCATATGAGGGTTTTGTAAGCTAACAAAATACTTCTGAATAACTCTGGTCAACTTTGTGTGTAATTCAAAATTAGAATTTTTTAGTATATTGAGATATGTATGCTTCTTTCTCTACAGAAACATGCGTATACATGCATGTTGCCTTAAGTGAAGTACTGTATACATGCTTCCATATGAATGATCAGGATTGCAATTGATTTTGTGTGTTGATGTAGTATTCTAAGTTTAGTTCTATGTTCTAGTTATAATGATCTCATTGTTCTGTTTGGATTAAATTGGTGTTCTCTTCATTTGATATACAAGTTGTGATGTGTTAAAGCAGGTGGATCCAGTGTGAAAATTTATGAAACTTGGTCCACATATGTTGCTGAGGGTTGGAGCCTTCAGTGAGGAAGTCGAAGCTTCCTACCAATAGTATTTGGTAATCAAATCAGGGGGTTCGAGCTCCTTTCCAGTAGGATCTAGAGAACGAGTGAAGGTTGTAGCCTTCAATAGGTGGGTGCCTATGTACTGGCATGAACCTACACCATTACAAGAATGTAAGAAGATTTTGATATTAATAAGTTTCAGACTAAGATGACAACATTGGTGGTTTTCTGCCACATTGGGTTTTCACCTTAAATCCTGGTGTTCATGTGTGTTTCTTATGTGTGATGTTTTTTTTTGTTCTTACTGCACCTGCTTACTGCTTATCAAATGCCTGATAAATCTTTTACATTTTGGTTTAAGTTTAACAAATAAATAATTAGTTGTTTGACAAGTTTACTAACAATACACTAGCTTATTTTAAAATAGTTGTGTACATACATGAGTTGGGTTCAGTCAAGCCACGTATATATTTTAGAAAAGAAAATTATTATTGTGAATATTTAAAAATACTGATTCAACCCCCCCCCCCCCCCCCCCCTCTTAGTATTTTTCCCAACACTTAGGGTCAATGCAGCCCCATATAGTCAAAAGCTGGATTGCAACTAAGTGAGAATACATTGCAGGGAGAGGTGCAACACACTATATCTCCTTATAAGGGTGCATTGGGCACAAATCCAAAATGTGTTTACCAAATTCCCTTCAAAAATTTAGTCTTTTATTGCATGGAATTGATTCTAATGATTTTCTTCTTGATGTTTGAGGTATTCATTGGCACAAAATGCCTTCGTCTAGAGAGAAAGAGACCATGAAGGATGGGATTTGAATGAAGCTAATGATCCTACTACCATCGAGTGACTGAAAAATTGTGGATTATTGAAATTTTGTTAGCTTCCTTGTATGAGGTAGAAAATGGAATTATTAGAATATATTGTTCATTCATGGGATGTGGAGGCAAAGGCATTCAGATTTGGGGAACATCTGATTGAGATAATGGTAGATTACATATATTTTCTGATAGGTTTATCCATGAGAGGTTCCCCCATCTCTCTCCTAGGTGGGAGAAGGGGTGAAGAAACAGTGAAATATTATATTATCACTTACTGTGGACCTCCACCCAAGCCAACTAGGGATGGAAATACTAGCATAAAAGATGTAACTCACTTGCCTTTAAGAATGATATTATTAATCATTTCTCGATTGGTGGGTAGCTTAGAACTTCATGTAGGTAGCATATGATACATGCGATACGGTGTGGAGTGTTTGGAGCCAATAGTCTTTAAGTAGAGCAAGGGACTATTGATCAATATGAAAGAACAAGTGTCTGAACCAAGAGAGGGAAACTTGAAAAAAATTCACTATAATTCCATCTTGGTCTCTTCTTCTCTAGAGTGGGTTCCATTACTACAGCCTCAGAAAATTACACTCGATCCCGTTGATCTCAGGGTTCCACTAATGAGGAGGTGGATAGATAACATGTCCAAACATGTAGGTTCATCGACGATTAGTTTCTCACTAACCTTCTTTGGATGGTTGCATAGATAGTCCATTATGATAAATGATTATCCATACATAGGGATGGATTTATGTGATGACCCTGATTAGTTTCTCACTAACCTTCTTTGGATGGTTGCATAGATAGTCCATTATGATCAATGATTATCCATACATAGGGATGGATTTGTGTGATGACCCTGAGTTCATGCTTCCTAACGGTAAGCGATGGGGTGTTAAATGTAAGATATTTCAACCATTTGAATTTTTTAAAGTTTTACAATTTTTTTGTGTTTTTTATATTTCCAAGACTAAACTATTGATTTGTTCATGAAGATATTTGGCGTGTTTGATAGATAGGTTCTTCATATCTCCATCGTGTAGGATAACAACCATAGGAGGCAGTAGAACCAATACATGTTGTTGTAGTAGGATGAGATGCACTATGGAATCTTGATTCAACCAATATCCTAACAGAGGTGGAGCACCACATAGAGGGTTTGACACACAGGATAGATGAGATAATGATTGACTAGATTCTAATGCAACTTCAGTAACACACATTTGGAGTGCCTAGCCATATTGGTCAGCTACTACAAGATAGTTCATGCAGTGCCATGTTACCATGAGCACTTTGATTAGTCTACTTAGATATTTGCATGTATTTTTTATATGCGTAATGTGGCTGAATGTGTCTCAGGAATAAATTTCGTAAAATCAAACTGTATATATATATATATATATATATATATATATATATAGATATATATATATATATTTATTTATTTATCTTCAATGTTTTTGTGTTCCTATTATACTTTCAATAGATATGATGTGTATTGAAACTTATTTACGTTTGTTGCAAATGTCTATGTAAATCATGATTTGTAAGAGCATCTGTCAATGTATTTAAATTTCTAGAAATATCTTCATATTGTATGAAATCAAAATGTATTTCTAGAAGGTGAACCCTTACGAATGTGTGAAGGATGGTAGGACTTCTAACCAAATAAACATTAGTGAATTTTACTACCATGAGCCGTGAGTCAATTCTGATGACTAAATGGTGGTTACCATGTCAAATAACATCAGATATTAGCTTGACAATTGCACTATGCTCAATGATGTCCTTAGTAGAGAAACTAATACAAATCCCTTGTAGACTCACTAAATTTCCATTTGGAGCAAAGATAGCCCTTGTTACAGAGGATAGATTCTAATTACTACGACTAGTACCATCAGCATAAGAAAAATACAGTTCAAGGGATGTCAACATCTACAAACCAAATGTAAAATGGATCAACAAAAACCATAGGAAACTCTGAAGAGACACACTCAGAACACCTATACATAGTACGTACATAGTGTACTTAGCATTCGATCAAGCATAGTATTTCTTTAGGTACAATCCATTTCTATGCTACGCTAGTGGAACCCCATCAAAATTGACTAACTCATACGCCCCTTTTGCAAGAACACACTTGAAAATTTATGTACCTGACCACATAGGTTGGAACTTTCCTAGTCATAGCTTATCAAATTCTTGATCATATAAAAGAACATGGTCTCCTTCTATGAAGACACGAGGCTTGACACTTTTGTCATATTGCGCCTTGATACATATTTTATGAGATTCATTAGATAAATCATCATAATTCCGTGTCTCATCTAAATGGGTTAGATGTAAAGGAGGTTCCTCTTCTACATAAGTGGCATGAAGAAGTTCTAGAACTAGTTTTAGTGACGGAATCTTACATTCAGTTCGAAGGATTGGTTCCAAACCATAAACCAACTAAAAGGGATTAAATATGCTAGCAGTGCTTACTAAGGTTTAGTATGCCCACAAGGAAGCATAAAGAAGAAAATTCCAATCCAATTTATAAACCCCTACTTTATATTGAAGGGTAGTTTTGAAAACTTTATTGATAGCCTCAACCTATCCATTAGCCTGAGGATATTAGGGAGTGGAACTTTCATGATCAAGTCCCAGCTTAGCAGTTAGTTGAGATATCATATGATTCCAAAAATTCTTTCGATGATTAGTAACTATGGCTTATGGAACACCAAATCATGCAATAACATGATTAAAGAAGAAATATGCGGTCGTTTGGCCGATGTTGTTAAATGTAGGCATTGCCTCAGCCCATTTAGTAAAATAATCTATTGCGACAATGATATAACCATGTCGCCAGCCAAGAGAGGGTTACATGTCATGAAGTCAATACCCCATTTCACAAAATGTCCAACAATGATAACGAGCTGCAATGGAGCAAGCAGATCACAAGTCTTACGATCATAAATTTGGCATGCATGACACCTTTGGACAACAAGAATATAGTCTTGAAAAATGGTAGGCCAAAGGTAACCAGTGCGTAGGATCTTCTGCATAGTAGCATAACTAGACAAATGACCGCCACATGCCCCCAAGTGGAATTCATGAATAACATTCTCAACCTCCTCATGTTTGAGGCACTTTCGTAAAATCGTATCAATACCACGTCGATAAAGGGTTTCACCAATAATGATGTAATTTCTAGCTTGGTATCGAATACATTTATGCTCCAAGCAAGATGTATCAGACCAGAAATTTTGGATCTGGAGATATATCAGAATGTCTCCATACCATAGGTCAAATGACAAAATCAGAAACAACAACTCGTCAGGGATGGAATCGCCATATGTCGATCCAGAATCATGGGAAGGAAGGTCGCACATAAACTCTGGGAAAGCTAGGGATTTATTTGACTTAGATTTGATCAATTATAGGTCAAACTCTTGCAAGATAACGATCCATTTAAAAAATTTTCTACACAACAATTGATGTGACAAAATATATGTCATAGGGTTACAATCTGAAACAACCATAGTTTCCCAGAGAAATATGTAATGGAAGAACCTTTGGATGAATTGAGCAGCTACGAAAGGCAAATTTTCTATGTGGGTATATCTTACTTTGGTGCCAATGAGATTCTAACTTAGATAATATATGGGACTTTGACTCCCTACATCATCTTTGTGGAACAATAACATTTCTATAGTAGAAATGGCAGTAGAGAGATACATGAAATAGTCATGCTGGTAATCAGGTGGGTATGAGAGAGATGCCTCAATAAGTACATCTTTCAAGGAATTAAACATAATTTGAGAAGCATTATCCCAATGGGAGGGAACCACTTTCATAAGAATGCGAGCAAATCTTTTGTTCAAATCATCATAATTAGGGACAAACCTTCCCATGAAGCTAGCATTCCTATGGAGTCGTTGAAGCTAAACAAGAGAAGAAGGTGTAGAAAGATCGATGATTTCATATGCTTTCAAAGGATCGGTACGAATTGCATGATTTTAAATGACAAAACCAATAAGTCAAATAGAACTAACACAAAACATATATTTTTGTTGATTTAGTCAAATATTATAGAGTCTACCCTATAAGAAAATGGCTCTCAGATGCATCAGGTGATCAGACACATATTTAGAATGAGCAGGGTGTTCATCCAAATAAGGTTGCACAATGTGTTTAATGTCATGAAAAGCGTAATCCATTTATTTTTGAAATGTATCCCCAACATTATTTAAACCAAATCGCAGTTTCCAGTACGAAAATGTACCCCAGGGATAGATTAATGCACTTTTAGGTTGACCCATTGGGAGAATTTTGATTTGACTATATCCAGAGAAACCATCCATGAATGAATAGATTTCGCAGCGGGCATAATCATCAACAATATGGCCGATGAATGGGGTCGGATAATTGTCTTTTGGAAAAGCCTTATTTACATCCTGATAATCGAAGCATACATAGATTGTCACTCATTTCTTCATTACAGGGACAATATTTGACACCCAACCGGTCAAAGGAAAGGAGTAGATGAAACCAACACAGAAAAGTTTTTCAACTTCACTTTTTATCATGACATCCTTCTTTGGATGGATGAAATGGAAGCACTACTAGGCTCGTTTAGCATCACGATACATTTTAATCTCATGCAACACTATATTTGTGTTGATACTTAGAATTTTCTCATAGGTCGAGGAAAAGACATATTGAAACTCCTAAAATAGGGCTTTATAGGTCTTAATATCGGATGGAGAGCAAGATGCACCAATGTGTATATTTTTTACAATACCTAGTATAACAGAGATATCAAAAGGTGTAGTTTCTTTCATATTCCAAAGATTCTTTCCAAAATCAAATTTGTGAATAGAAATGAAATTCATAAAAGATTCGACAATATTGGCTAGATACAAATTGCTGAGATTATCCTCAATGGAATCTAGTAAGGAGGAATGATGTTGATGATCATCCCATGACACATCATCTAGAATAAGGGGAATTTTGAGGTCTAAAATGGGCCTTCTAAGGAAATTACAAAATAATAGTGGAAATAATAAAATAAGATTAGATTACATCATCAAATTTTAGAAGGAAAAAAGAAAAATCTACTTTTTCAACTCATATTTTCAACTTATCTCCCTATGGGTTTACTCAAGTTTTCAGCGGAAACACTCGTTGGAAGAAAAATTTGATTCCTCATCCAAGGAGTACCCATATTGCATACTTTTTATGGACCCTACTACATGAAAAATGAGAAATACATGAAAAATATGATTGCATTCATTTTTTTTTATGTATTTCTCAGTTTTCATGTAGCAGGGTTCATCAAAAGTATGCAACATAAGTACACCTTGGATGAGGAATTAAATTTTGCACCCAAAAAGTAATCTCGATCGAAATTTGAGTAAAACCTTAGGGAGATAAGTTGAAAAAATAGTTTTATTATTTTATTATCTTTTAATCTTTTTACCTTTTTACCCCAAAAATAGTGAATCATCCTTAATGGTTGACATCATCATCTTGAATCCTATTTGTTCTTATAAAGCTTATTTTAATTGTACATTTTTCTTAGGAGGCCCATTTTATACCTCAAAATTTCTCTAATGCATCATGATTGCCATGATGCTCTCATCAATAGCAAAATTTATGAGAGAATAGATCAAAAGACATGCCATCACTAGTAGAAAATGATGAAATTAGTTACTAGGTGACTAAAACGATAGTCACCTCAATTATTTCAAGTGAATTACTACTAAATTTGAGCCATTTTAAGGGACTGGACTAAAAATTACTAACTTAAATGACTGATTTAGTTTAGGTATAAAATATATGACTAGATAATAAGTGACAAAGTTAATAATGATTAATGTAAATTACAACTATAGTTCAAGAACAAAAGGCTCTTAGGTCATTTCCATACACCCCTGTTGAATGGAAAAGGTTTGTAGATGACATATTTTCCAAGTGGAGTCATGGAAAAGAAAAACTTGACCTATTCCTCAATCATCTAAATAGCCTATATAACCATATAAAATTCACTATTGAAATTGAAAATAACAACCAGCTTCCCTTTCTTGATATCCTTCTAACTAAAAGAGATGGGTCTCTTGGTTTCCAAGTCTATAGAAAGAAAACCCATACAGAAAGATATCTTCATGCTAATTCCCATCACCATCCTAAATAGAATATTGGCATCATTAGAACCCTAACCACTAGGGTAGCCAAAATATCTTATCATGACCATTTAAATGATGAACTCAAACATCTACACAAAGTGTTTGAACTAAATGGCTACAATAGAAATACCATTAAGAAAGCCATGCACCTATATCCAAACAAGAATAACAAGGACATGAAAAATCAAAATTTATCAACTCTTAAGGTCTCCCTGCCATACATGAAAGGCACCACTGATAAAATTACTAAAATTCTAAATAAACATAACATCAATGTAGAATTCACCCCTGCTAACACCATTAGACAAGTATTCAACTCAGTTAGGGATCCCATAAACCCTAAACTTGAAAAAGGTTTTTATGTGATTCCTTGCTCATGCAGTAAGGAATATATAGGTGAAACAGGTAGGTCTCTTAATATTAGAATTAAAGAACACACTGCTGACTTAAGAAGAGATAGGAACTCTAGATCGGCCTTAGCAGAACATGTTCATTCTTCCTCTCATTACATCTGCATGGAAGAAGTCAAACTGGTTGGAAAAGAAGACCACTATCTTAAAAGGAAAATCAATGAAGCCATAGAAATAGAAAAAAGGAAGAACGATTTGAACCAGGACGATGGATTAAGACTAAGCAACACGTGGAAACCTTTACTTGAAATCTTAAAAATCAATAATTAACCCTTATCCCTTAATTAACCTATTCACTCCTCTCTTAAAATCATCAATATAATAATTAACAAAAACTTCAATCATATAACATCCTCCTTAAACAATAAAACAATCAACATCATAAACATAAATTAGTAATTGATTACTTCACACATAATCAGTTGATAACATTAAACAATTAAAATTATCTCTAGGATTGATAAATAATATTATAGCAATAACTCACCAAATCTATAACGATTTATTAATTAATTAAAATTTAAATAAATTAATAAATTAATAAATAATTAAACATGAAATAAATACATAAAATTAAATTAATAGACATATTAATAAATAATAAATAATAAAATTAATAAATTAATTTTAATTAATCAAACAAATTAGATGTCCACATGGGGTAGCTCAAGTGGCAGTGGCCGTGGAAATGAAGTCTCACCGAACCAGAAGTCTTCGGTTCAAATCTTGGGCTACCCTTCCCTCATAGCAGGGTGTGTAATGGACATGAAAATCGGAGAGTCCTACCAAGCTTACAAAAAAAAAAACAAACAAGTTAGATAATTAGTTAAAAATAATGATAAAAGTAATTAATCATATTATTAAATAATTAATTTCACATTAAAGAAATAAACATAACAATTAAATCAACAAACAATAAAATTAAATAATTAATCAAATTAACAAATTAATAACATAATAAATTAATGAACATATCAATAAAGAATAGTTAATAAAATTAATTAATTAGTCAATTCTTTTAATTAATTTATCCTTTAAACCTATTAATTAGCTAAATTAAAATAATAATAATAATAATAATAATAATAATTAAATTAATTAAATAAATAAATAAACGAAAAACTAGTAAAATAATAGCTGACCTATTTTCTTACATCTTTTCTTTGATAACCTATATATATACCTAAATATAGCTCTTGGATACATCATTAAGATTTGGAAAATATCTATTGATGCATCCCCTAATGATGGACTCACTTGCTAGTCCGAAACATTGGCTTCACAAAACTCTATAACAGGTAATTCCTCCTCTATCTAAAAACTATCCTCACCTGTATGGATTCATTATTTAACAATAAAAATATGACTAAATAATAAGTACAACAAGTATATGAATTAGTCATTTATGTTAGTAGTTTTTAATTGTGTCACTTTGGAAATGGGCAGTTGGATTTAGATATTCTAAACATTAGTTTGACTTTCCTTTTCCATCGAGGCAACACTCGCCTTCACTAGTTCATCCAAGGAGCACAAGGGCTATTGCAATTGAGATGAAGGACAAGCAATAAAATAGACCAGGGAAAGTCATAGCTTTTAAAACTTCTAAAAATCCTAAGAAATTCATAATACATTGCATATATTTCTCCGATCTCTAGGATGAAAGGGAAACCAAAATCAAAAATAGATAACCCAAAGAAGATTTTTGCAGCCCCCCATCAATGGCCTTGAACCCTAGGCTGGCCAAAACTAGAGGACCCAAACAATGTGTTGGCATTATGGCATTATGGGCATGTGTTGAACTTTATGGCAACCCTCTCACAGATGGACATTTCTCTTATATACATCTTGATGGGGACAAGAAGAGCCAAGAGGAGAGAAGAGGGGCAATAGAGGCTATTGAGAGGTATCGGGCCTATTAAAACCCATATATGCATGCATATGCTTATCAGGAGGTATCGGGCTTATTAAAACCCACAAATGCATGCATTAATATTATCGGGAGGTGTTTGTGCACTTAAAACCCATATATATATATATGTATTATATAATAAACAATAGCATTTCCCCCTTTCGGCGGATAAACATAGTTATATGTGTTAATACATATATATCGGCATATATGCGCATCGGGGGTTCAGGTATGTAACACCGTTGAAACCTCCGATTGCGAGCAGACCTGATGGCATATCAAATTTGGTTTATAATAATATCGCATCAACAGTTTTGCATATATGCGCATCGGGGGTTCGGCTATGTGACTTCGTTGAAACCTCCGATTGTGAGCAGACCCGATGGCATATCAAATTTGGCTTATAATAATATTGCATCCGTAGTTCGGCATATATGCACGTCGGGGGTTTGGCTATGTGACTTCGTTGAAACCTCTGATTGCGAGCGGACCCGATGGTGGCATCAAACATGGTTTATAACAATATCGCATCCGCAGTGTATCGCAATACATAAAGGGTCACCCACCCCAATCCTCCGATTGCGATAAGAGGGGGCGGACCCGATAGAGGGATTAAAGGCATCATATATTAATATCGCATCCGCGGTAGTCGCCCATTTTATAAAAGCCTCCCTCATCTAATCGCCGATAGCGATAAGGAGCGGACCCGATATATTATTGATATGAGTGCATTCAATTAAAAGTCTGCCTCTTCGCCCGTTTGGACCGTTTTCATTGTTTTCCCACTTAAGCTCTTTTCTTAAGAAATCGGTCAAAACAGTTGCACCCCAGGTTTTCGGATCCTCTGGTTTCGATTCTTGGTATTATCAAAAGCGTGAATATATAAAGAAAAGGGGATCCTGCGGCAAAGTATCGATCACGAATGGAAGATCTCAAGGGAGAATTGATTATTTGATTGGCATTCTTGTGACCGGTAAAGGAGCAATTACTGAATCTGAATTAAGGAGAATGCGCGCAGAACAGAGAAAAGGATCGCAGGCTTAAAGTTCAGACATTTCTTCGAGAGAAATCACATTGCTTCGGGTGTATTGCAGTTCAGGTTTTGGGTGCGCATATTGGGTTTGTTTTGTGTCTAGCCTCCTGGTGCACTGTTATATGTATATCCTCTGCATTGTAAACAACCTCTGTTATTAATAGGTGACCAGATCGGATTTTTGTTTATATTTTGATCTAGTGCTCGGGTGGCGCTTGGGTGATTTTGAAAGATCTAAGAATATATATGTTGATCTGATGTCTGGGTAATTCTGAAGATTTGTTTATACTTGATGACCATTCGATCTTCTTGGATCCAGTCTGAAAATTAATGAAACGTGGTCCTTGAACGAGGTAGGGCGTTGTAGCTCCCTTCCAGGAGAGACTGGAAAACGAGAGAGGGTTGTAGCTCTCTGCAGGTTGCAACCTGCGTACTGGTAAAAGACTGCACCAGTACAAAGTCATTGTAAAAGAAATTCTATTTGAAAGAAGATAGAGACATATTGCAGCAGGTGGTTTTCACCCACATTGGGTTTCCACCTTATATCTGGTGTTCCTTTGTGTGACTATCTGTTTTTTACTGTCTTGATTCATTATTATATGGTTCTGATATACAAGTTAATTATCAAAAGTGAGGAAGATCAGGCATAACCGGAAGAATTGTGTGGAATAAGTGGATTTATCCGGTTGGGGCATCATTTCTCTGGTTCTATTTATTCCCTTTCCTATATTATATCTATCCAGAAATAGACTCTCGTACGAGTAGTCAAGGTATAGGGATAAATAAGATATAGGGCTTCGGGTGGGCGGTTATTCGTTTACCAACGGAAAGCATGGGAGATTGTATCGAGATATGATGTATACGATATTATGCTTGTAGTAGAACCTAACTCTTGACTTCTATTAGTTCAACTAGTTCTCTGACGGCTTAGTTCTTCTATTTCTGGGATCGGCACGACTCCGTTATGAGCCTTTCATCACAGTAGGCAACCTTCCCTGAGGCCCTCTCACCCCCCCTCTCAGTGTTATTTCCAACAATTGGTATCAGAGCAGGTCCTTCTGAAGAAGCTTGATCGTTTGAAGGCCGTTCATCATGAGCAACTACGAGAGGGAAGCATCAATCAGAGCACCAATTTTTGATGGGACAAACTTCGTATATTGGAAGGTAAGAGTTATTGCCTATCTTCAATCTCTGGGTACACAAGTTTGGGACATCATAGAAACACGGTATACTTTTCCATCAGCTACTCCTACAGATCCAGCTGAGAAGAAGAAATATGAAACAAATGCAAAGGCAGTCAATACTCTTCTAGGATGTCTGTCTCAATCAGAATTCGTGAAAGTTATGCAGTTAAAATCAGGAAAAGAAATATGGGACAAGATTGTCCTAAGCTATGAAGGAGATGATCAGGTAAAATGAGCAAAACTTCAAACCCTCAGGATTCAGTATGAAAATCTCAAGATGTATAATGATGAAAGTGTGGCTAAGTATTTTCTTCGTGTAGATGAGATTGTTAATTGTATGAAAAACTTGGGAGAAGAAATAAAAGAGGCTGTTGTGGTTGAAAAAGTTCTAAGATCTTTGTCACCTAGGTTTGAATCTAAAGTTTCTGCAATAGAAGAAAAGGAGAATCTACAAAGTCTTAAAATGTCACAGCTGCACGGAATTCTTACTGCTTATGAAATGAGGAAAGGAGGTCTATCAGACAGGAGGGAAGCTGCCTTCAAGGCTTCAGGCAAAGGAGAATACTATGAATCAGGACACGTGTCAGAAGAAGAAGAAGAAGAATCAAATTTTGTCAAAATTCTCCAATGGGGTGCTGGACGATTCCGAGGTAAGTTACCTTTCAAATGCTTTGCATGTGGAAGAGTGGGTGACTATGCTGCCAAATGTCCTCATAAAGAAAAGAATGACAAGGGAAAGGAACCTATTAGATGGAACAAGAAATAGAATGCTAACATGAAAAGCTATTACACTCATGAAGATAGTGATGGACTCTCAAATAGTGATGAAGATGAACGAGGTAATGACTATAAACTCTTAATGGCTTTTGAGGATGATGACTACATGGATGCTATAGATGAAGAAGGTTTTTATGAAGAAATGACTAATCTCAAAATTTGCTTAGAAGAGAAAAATGTGATTATTGAATCTCTGCAATGTCAACTAGCTGAAAGAGAAAAACATCTTGAAAAATTGGAATGTGAAATTGTTGGTCTTAGAAAAGAGATTGAGAAGACAAAAGCTCTTAATCTTAAATTTGTTAAAGGATCTGAAACTGTGGATGAGATCATCGGTGTGCAGCATTCTCCGTTAATCAAGACAGGTCTGGGATATAATGGAGAAGCATCTCAAGCTTCCACCTCCAAAAGTTATCTTGATGCAGCAAGAAGGAGCGAGCAAAGGCCTAATAGAAATCATCAAGTAAATTAGGGACAGTTTATCTCAAGAATGAAAAAAAACTATCAAGAAAATCGGAGGCAAGCTACAAACAGAAGCTACAACCAGCCACAGGTAAAATCTTCCAAATTTTCCTCAAGAATGGGTGTTGGTAGAAACTACAATCGGTTGGATGACAGATTTGATAATTGCAGAAGTTTCTTCAATGGGCAATGTTTCTCTTGCCATAACTTTGGTCACAAAGTAGCTCAATGTGTTGCCTATAAGACAATCATGACTATAGAAGCTCAAAAGCAAAGAAGTATGTCTAGAATCAAGAAAAGGACCTATAACAATTTTTCCACCCTTGAAAGTGAAATTGAATGTTCTATTTGTAATAACTTCGGTCACGAAGAATCTGAATGCAGGAGCAGGTTTTGGAAGACAACTCAGAAGGAACAAAGCCTGAATGCCAAAACATGGAGAATGAAAAAACCACAACCAGAAAGATGTGGAATAGCTTTTTATGTAGAAGGACAAGAAAATTTATGGTTTATCAACAGTGGATGTTTGAAGCATATGATAGGTGATAAAGAAAAACTTGAATCATATACTACTCTAGAGAAGGGAAAGAAGTTTTCTTTTGGAAATGATACTCCTGCAGCCATAAAAGGAAAAAGGCACTGCTCAGTTGAAAGAAAGGGTCAGGGCTGGAAATGTTTTGTATGTTGATGGCTTGAAGCATAATCTGCTGAGTGTCAGTCAGATGTGCGATCAAGGAACGAAGGTAATATTTCGATCAAATGGATGTAGTGTTCGTGATCTCGATACAGGAAAAACAATGATCAAAGGCGGAAGAACTCCAAATAATTTATACATATTTGAAGAAGGACAACAACAATGCTATTTGAGCAAGGATGATGAACATTACTTATGGCACCAGAGGTTGGGGCACCTAAGCTTTTCACAAATAAGGAAAGCATGCAAATACCAGACAGTCCGTGTTCTTCCAAACATCAAAATTCCAGACAACACAATATGAAAATCTTGTCAGTTTGGTAAGCAAACCAGAACTAACTTTCTTGAAAAGGAAGGATCAGCTAGCAGGCCTCTTGAGCTGGTACAAACAGATGTATGTGGTCTATTTAGGACAAGGTCACATCGAGGAGAAGAATATTTTGTATTATTCATTGATGACTTCTCTAGGATGGTTTGGTTAGGACTTATGAAGCACAAAGACGAAGCATTCAAAAAGTTCAAGTCTTTCAAAGCCTTGGTTGAAAATGAATCAGATTACAAAATTAAGTGCCTCAGGTCTGACAGAGGTGGGGAATTTACCTCAAATGAATTTTTCTATTTCTGTGAAGAACATGGAATAAGAAGGGAATTCTCTACACCTAGGACTCCTCAGCAGAATGGAGTTGTGGAAAGGATGAACAGAACAATCCAACAAATAGCTCGTGCTATGCTTGATGAGTCTGGAACTCTCGCAACCTTCTGGGGTGAAGCTGCATTTGCTACGATTGTTATTCTCAACAAAAAAAATGTCCGAGTGAATAACACTCAAACTCCGCATGAGCTCTGGTATGGTGAGACTCCTTCCATAAAGCACTTCAAAATTTTTGGGAGCAAATGCTATATTAAGAATACTGATGAACAGCTTGGAAAACTTGAGCATAGAGCAAACGAAGGCATTCTCCTTGGTTATTCTCCTCACAACAAAGCATATTAGTGTTACAATATGAGACTTGGAAGAATTGTTGACAGCAATGATGTAGTGGTTGATGAAAAGGGATACATTCCTAGGCAAGTAAGGTATGAAAATATTGAAGAAGATGAAGACTACCCTCCAAATCAGACCAATTATGAAGAAAAAGAACCTCAAGAGTCACCCTAAGAACACATAATGATAGAAGAGAAGACTCCATCCAGGTATGTACAGAAGAATCATCCAGAATCTCAATTTTTGGGACAAAAAGAGGCAGGCGTACAAACAAGAAGATCAACTGCAGAAGCTTCAAGCTATTTGGCATTACTCTCCTCCACTGAACCACAAAATGTAAGAGAGGCATGCAAGGATGAATGTTGGGTCAAGGCAATGGATGAAGAACTTGAACAGATCGAAAAGAAAAACACTTGAGAGTTGGTTCTTAGACGAAAGGATAAGAATGTCATAGGAACAAAATGGATTTTCAAAAATAAGTTGAACGGAAATGGGCAGGTAATTAGAAACAAGGCAAGAATGGTGTCTAAAGGGTATGCCTAACAAGAAGGAATAGATTTTGAAGAAACTTTTTCTCTTGTTGCAAGACTTGAGGTCATCTGAATGTTCCTTTCTCTCTCAAGCTTTCAAAAGTTCGAAGTTTTTCAAATGGATGTGAAATCAGCTTTTCTAAATGGAGACTTAGAAGAAGAAGTATACATTGAGCAGCCAGATGGTTTCATTCTTGGGAATGATCCAAATCTTGTATACAGATTGAAAAAGGCTCTCTATGGTCTTAAACAGGCTCCAAGGGCTTGGTACTACCATTTGGACAAATATCTTCATCAACAAGGTTTTTCAAAAGGATCAGCAGATAACAATCTTTATATAAAAATTGAAAATGACAAATTGCTAATACTTGTTGTGTATGTAGATGATATTATCTTTGGCAACAATGAAGAATCTATGAGTCAAAGATTTTCCTTGATAATGCAGAAAGTATTCGAAATGTCCCTGCTAGGAGAACTGACATACTTCCTTGGATTGAAAATCCAACAAAATGAAGACGGTATCTCCTTGTCTCAAACAAAGTACCTCAAGCAGATTTTGAAGAAGTATGGCATGGAAGATTCAAAACCAGTACGTACCACCATGGTTACAGGATGTATTCTTAGTGCGAATGATGAATCAGCAACAGTTCATCAACCAACCTACAGATCTATGATTGGAATTCTACTTTATTTGCCAGGTACCTGACCAGACATCATGCATGCAGTAGGAATAGTTGGAATATTTCAGGCCAATCCTAAGGAAACTCATTTTCAGGCAGTTAGAGAATCTTCAAATATCTTCAAGGTACTCAAAACTATGGCTTATGGTATCCTAGAAACACAGATCTCACACTCCATTCTTACACAGATGTAGATTGGGCTGGAAGTGTGGATGACAGGAAGAGCACAAGTGGTGGTGCTTTCTTTATGGGTTCCATATTAGTATCATGGTTCAGCAAGAAATAGAGTTCAATTGCCTTATCTACAGTTAAAGCAGAATATGTAGCTGCTGCATCTTGTTGCACCAACTTCTTTGCATGATGCATACCTTACAGGATTTCCAAATCACTTGTACTCCACCTATCTCCATCTTATGTGATAATACAAGTGTAATCAGCATTTCAAATAACCCAGTCATGCATTCAAAAACCAAGCACATACTGATCAAGTATCATTTTCTCAGGGAACAAGTGCTTGAACAAAAGGTCAAGTTGGAATATGTTTCTTCTAAGGAACAAGTGGCTGATATATTTACCAAACCATTGCCCAGGGAGACTTTTGAATACCTCAGGCAAAAGTTGGGGGTTTTCGACACATCATCCTGCTGTTAATTCTCAGATTGGTGCTTGTACGCGAGGTTCTTATGGGGTATACGCGTACAAGGTTTAGGGGGAGCATAATTCATTGTTGGCATTATAGTATTATAGAAGGAGTAATATGTTGGTAGATGAACTTTAAATAAGGCGTGCACCATATTTGATTTCAGTAGGAGCGAACAGGGCGTTGTCTCAATATCCATGGCAGTAAAGATGCCAAGTTCAATTAACGGCACCAGTTGAAGGGAAAAACAGGGCGGTCTCTGTTTTATTCATAGCCAGAATAGCTCGACTTTCTATCATAAAGAACATGGTGTCACCAACTACTGTGGAATAAAATGGTTGCCAGAAAACTCTGAAGTTGATTTCACTTTTAGAAACGGTTCATAATCAGGCGGAACAGGTCCACAGGGGAAGAAATCAGGAGGAGCAAGCTCTCACGGGGAGACATAGTTAGGAGAAGTAGATATCCGCCCTTCGCCCTTGATGTCAAAGGGGGAGAGTGCCTTTTGTTCTTTTTGGTCGGTGTTGTTGCCATCAAGTCCAAAGGGGGAGATTGTTGGCATTATGGCATTATGGACATGCATTGAACTTGATGGCAACCCTCTCACAGACAGACATTTCTCTTATATACATCTTGATGGGGACAAGAAGAGACAAGAGGAGAGAAGAGGGGCAATAGAGGCTACCGTGAGGTATCGGGCTTATTAAAACCCATATATGCATGCATTAATATTATCGGGAGGTGTTTGGGCGCTTAAAACCCATATATATATGTATTATATAATAAACAATAGCATTTCCCCCTTTTGGCGGATAAACATAGTTATATGTGTTAATACATATATATCGACATATATGCACATCGGGGGTTTGGGTATGTAACACCGTTGAAACCTCTGATTGTGAGCGGACCCAATGGCATATCAAATTTGGCTTATAATAATATCGCATCCGCAGTTCGGCATATATGCGTGTCGGGGGTTCGGCTATGTGACTTCGTTGAAACCTTCGATTGCGAGCGGACCCGATGGCATATCAAATTTGGCTTATAATAATATCACATCCGCAGTTCGGCATATATGCGCGTCGGGGGTTCGGCTATGTGACTTCGTTAAAACCTCCAATTGCGAGCGGACCCGATGGTGGCATCAAACATGGTTTATAACAATATCACATCCGCAGTGTATCACAATACATAAAGGGTCACCCACCCCAATCCTCTGATTGCGATAAGAGGGGGCAGACCCGATAGAGGGATTAAAGGCATCATATATTAATATCGCATCCATGGTAGTCGCCCATTTTATAAAAGCCTCCCTCATCTAATCGCCGATAGCGATAAGGACCGGACCCGATATATTATTGATATGAGTGCATTCAATTAAAAGTATGCCTCTTCGCCCCTTTGAACCGCTTTCAATGTTTTCCTGCATAAGTTCCTTTCTTAAGAAATCGGTCAAAATAGTTGCACCCCAGGTTTTCGAATCCTCTGGTTTCGATTCTTGGTATTATCAAAAGCGTGTATATATAAAGAAAATGGGATCTTGTGGCAAAGTATCGATCACAAATGGAAGATCTCAAGGGAGAATTGATTATTTGATTGGCATTCTTGTGAACGGAAAAGGAGAAATTACTGAATCTGAATTAAGGAGAATGTGTGCAGAACAGAGAAAAGGATCGGAGGCTTAAAGTTTAGACATTTCTTCGAGAGAAATCACATTGCTTCGGGTGTATTGCAATTCAGGTTTTGGGTGCACATATTGGGTTGTTTTGTGTCTAGCCTCCTGGTGCATTGTTATATGTATATCCTCTGCATTGTAAACAACCTCTGTTATTAATAGGTGACCAGATCGGATTTTTGTTTATATTTTGATCTAGTGCTCCGGTGGCACTTGGGTGATTTTGAAAGATCTAAGAATATATATGTTGATTTGGTGTCTGGGTAATTCTGAAGATTTGTTTATACTTGATGACCATTCGATCTTCTTGGATCCAGTCTTAAAATTAATGAAACGTGGTCCTTGAACAAAGTAGGGGGTTGTAGCTCCCTTCCAAGAGAGACTGGAAAATGAGAGAGGGTTGTAGCTCTCTACAGGTTGCAGCCTGCATACTGGTAAAAGACTGCACCAGTACAAACTCATTGTAAAAGAAATTCTATTTGAAAGAAGATAGAGACATATTGCAGTAGGTGGTTTTCACCCACATTGGGTTTCCACCTTATATCTGGTGTTCCTTTGTGTGACTATCTGTTTTTTACTATTCTTGATTCATTATTATATGGTTCTGATATACAAGTTAATTATCAATATCAGAAGAATACTTTAAAGCATAAATCTGGATGGAATTGAAAAGAAATTAATAATACTGATTCACCCGCCCCCTTAGTATTATTTCCAACAATTGGTATCAGAGAAGGTCCTTCTAAAGAAGCTTGATCGCTTGAAGGTCGTTCATCATGAGCAACTACGAGAGGGAAGCATCAATTAGACCACCAATTTTTGATAGGACAAACTTCGTATATTGGAAGGTAAGAGTTACTGCCTATCTTCAATCTCTGGGTACAGAAGTCTGGGACATCATAGAAACAGGGTATACTTTTCCATTAGCTACTCCTACAGATCCAGCTGAGAAGAAGAAATATGAAACAAATGCAAAGGCAGTCAATACTCTTCTAGGATGTCTATCTCAATCAGAATTTGTGAAAGTTATGCAGTTAAAATCAGCAAAAGAAATATGGGACAAGATTGTCCTAAGCTATGAAGGAGATGATCAGGTAAAACAAGCAAAACTTCAAACCCTCAGGATTCAGTATGAAAATCTCAAGATGTATAATGATGAAAGTGTGGCTAAGTATTTTCTTCGTGTAGATGAGATTGTTAATTGTATGAAAAACTTGGGAGAAGAAATAAAAGAGGCTGTTGTGGTTGAAAAAGGTCTAAGATCTTTGTCACCTAGGTTTGAATCTAAAGTTTCTGCAATAGAAGAAAAGGAGAATCTACAAACTCTTAAATTGTCACAGCTGCACGGAATTCTTACTGCTTATGAAATGAGGAAAGGAGGTCCATCAGACAGGAGAGAAGCTGCCTTCAAGGCTTCAGGCAAAGGAGAATACTATGAATCAGGACACGTGTCAGAAGAAGAAGAAGAATCAAATTTTGTCAAAAATCTCCAACTGGGTGTCGGACGATTCCGAGGTAAGTTACCTTTAAAATGCTTTGCACGTGGAAGAGTGGGTCACTATGCTGCGAAATGTCCTCATAAAGAAAAGAATGACAAGGGAAAGGAACCTGTTAGATGGAACCAGAAACAGAATGCTAACAGGAAAAGCTATTACACTCATGAAGATAGTGATGGACTCTCAAATAGTGACGAAGATGAACGAGGTAATGACTATAAGCTCTTAATGGCTTTTGAGGATGATGACTACAAGGATGCTATAGATGAAGAAGTTTTTTATGAAGAAATGACTAATCTCAAAATTTGCTTAGAAGAGAAAAATGTGTTTATTGAATCTCTGCAATGTCAACTAGCTGAAAGAGAAAAACATCTTGAAAAATTGGATTGTGAAATTGTTGGTCTTAGAAAAGAGAATGAGAAGACAAAAGCTCTTAATCTTAAATTTGTTAAAGGATCTGAAACTCTGGATGAGATCATCAATGTGTAGCGTTCTCCATTAATCAAGACAGGTATGGGATATAATGGAGAAGCATCTCAAGCATCCACCTCCAAAACTTATCTTGATGCAGTAAGAAGGAGTGAGCTAAGGCCTAATAGAAATCATCAAGTAAATCAGGGACAATTTATCTCAAGAACGAACAAAAACTATCAAGAAAATCAGAGGCAAGCTACAAACAAAAGCTACAACCAGCCACAGGTAAAATCTTCCCAATTTGCCTCAAGAATGGATGTTGGTAGAAACTACAATCGGTTGGATGACAGATTTGATAATCACAGAAGTTTCTTCAATGGGCAATGTTTCTCTTGCCATAACTTTGGTCACAAAGTAGCTTAATGTGTTGCCTATAAGACAATCATGACTAGAGAAGCTCAAAAACAAAGAAGTATGTCTGGAATCAAGAAAAGGACCTATAACAATTTTTCAGCCCTTGAAAGTGAAATCGAATGTTCTATTTGTAATAACTTCGGTCACGAATAATCTGAATGCAGGAGTAGGTTTCGGAAGACAACTCAGAAGGAACAAAGCCCGAATGCCATAACATGGAGAATGAAAGAACCACAACCAGAAAGATGTGGAATAGCTTTTTATGTAGAAGGACAGGAAAATTTATGGTTTATTGACAGTGGATGTTCGAAGCATATGACAGGTGATAAAGAAAAACTTGAGTCATATACTACTCTAGAGAAGGGAAAGAAGGTTTCTTTTGGAAATGATACTCCTGTGGCCATAAAAGGAAAAGGCAATGCTCAGTTGAAAGAAAGGGTCAAGGCTGGAAATGTTTTGTATGTTGATGGCTTGAAGCATAATCTACTGAGTGTCAGTCAGATGTGCGATTAAGGAACGAAGGTAATATTTCGATCAAATGGATGTAGTGTTTCTGATCTCGATACAGGAAAAACAATGATCAAAGGCAGAAGAAATCCAAATAATTTATACATTTTTGAAGAAGGACAAGAACAATGCTATTTTAGAAAGGATGATGAACATTGGTTATGGCACCCGAGGTTGGGGCACCTAAGATTTTCACAAATAAGGAAAGCATGCAAATACCAGGCAGTCCGTGGTCTTCCAGACATCAAAATTCCAGACAACACAATATGCAAATCATGTCAGTTTGGTAAGCAAACCAGAACTAACTTTCCTGAAAAGGAAGGATCAGCTAGCAGGCCTCTTGAGTTGGTACATACAGATGTATGTGGTCCATTTAGGACAAGGTCACCTTGAGGTGAAGAATATTTTATATTATTCATTGATGACTTCTCTAGGATGGTTTGGTTAGGACTTATGAAGCACAAAGACGAAGCATTCGAAAAGTTCAAGTCTTTCAAAGCCTTGGTTGAAAATGAATCAGATTACAAAATTAAGTTCCTCATGTCTGACAGAAGTGGGGAATTTACCTCAAATGAATTTTTCGATTTCTGTGAATAACATGGAATAAGAAGGGAATTCTCTACAGCTAGGACTCCTCAGCAGAATGGAGTTGTAGAAAGGATGAACAGAACAATCCAACAGATGGCTCGTGCTATGCTTGATGAGTCTAGAACTCCCGCAACCTTCTGGGGTGAAGCTGCATTTGCTACGGTTGTTATTCTCAACAAAACAAACGTCCGAGTGAACATCACTCAAACTCCGCATGAGCTCTGGTATGGTGAGACTCCTTCCGTAAAGCACTTCAAAAATTTTGGGAGCAAATGCTATATTAAGAATACTGATGAACAGCTTGGTAAACTTGAGCCTAGAGCAGATGAAGGCATTCTCCTTGGTTATTCTCCTCACAACAAATCATATAAGTGTCACAATAAGAGACTTGGAAGAATTGTTGACAGCATTGATGTAGTGGTTGATGAAAAGGCATACATTCCTAGGCAAGTAAGGTATGAAAATATCGAAGAAGATGAAGACTACCCTCCAAATTAGACCAATGATGAAGAAAAAGAACCTCAAGAGGCACCCGAAGAACAGATAATGATAGAAGAGAAGACTTCATCCAGGTATGTACAGAAGAATCATCCAGAATCTCAAATTTTGGGACAAAAAGAGGCAGGCGTACAATCAAGAAGATCAACTACAGAAGCTTCAAGCTATTTGGCATTACTCTCCTCCACTAAACCAGAAAATGTAAGAGAGGCATGCAAGGATGAATGTTGGGTCAAGGCAATGGATGAAGAACTTGAACAGATCGAAAAGAACAACACTTGGGAGTTGGTTCCTAGACCAAAGGATAAGAATGTCATAGTACAAAATGGATTTTCAAAAATAAGTTGAGTGAAAATGGGGAGGTAATTAGAAACAAGGCAAGACTGGTGTGTAAAGGGTATTCCCAACAAGAAGGAATAGATTTTGAAGAAACTTTTTCTCCTATTGCAAGACTTTAGGCCATCTGAATGTTCCTTGCTCTCTCAAGCTTTCAAAAGTTCAAAGTTTTTCAAATGGATGTGAAATCAACTTTTCTAAATGGAGACTTAGAAGAAGAAGTATACATTGAGCAGCCAGATGGTTTCATTCTTGGGAATGATCCAAATCTTATATGCAAATTGAAGAAGGCTCTCTATGATCTTAAACAGGCTCCAAGGGCTTGGTACTACCGTTTGGACAAATATCTTCACCAACAAGGTTTTCAAAAGGATCAACAGATAGCAATCTTTATATAAAAATTGAAAATGACAAATTGCTAATACTTGTTGTGTATGTAGATGATATTACCTTTGGCAGCAATGAAGAAGCTATGAGTCAAAGCTTTGCCCCGATAATGCAGAAAGAATTCGAAATGTCCCTGCTAGGAGAACTGACATACTTCCTTGGATTGCAAATCCAACAAAATGAAGACGGTATCTTCTTGTCTCAAACAAAGTACCTCAAGCATATTTTGAAGAAGTATGGCATGGAAGATTCAAAACCAGTATGTACCCCCATGGTTACAGGATGTAGTCTTAGTGTGAATGATGAATCAGCAGCAGTTCATCAACCAACCTACAAATCTATGATTGGAAGTCTACTTTATTTGACAGGTACCCGACCAAATATCATGCATGCAGTAGGAATAGTTGGAAGATTTCAGGCCAATCCTAAGGAAACTCATCTTCAGGCAGTTAAGAGAATCTTCAAATATCTTCAAGGTACTCAAAACTATGGCTTATGGTATCCTAGAAACACAGATCCCACACTCCATGCTTACACAGATGCAGATTGGGCCGGAAGTGTGGATGACAGGAAGAGCACAAGTGGTGGTGCTTTCTTTATGGGTTTCAGATTAGTATCATGGTTCAGCAAGAAACAAAGTTCAATTGCCTTATATATAGCTGAAGCAGAATATGTAGCTGCTGCATCTTGTTGCACCCAACTTCTTTGGATGATGCAAACCTTACATGATTTCCAAATCACTTGTACTCCACCTATCTCCATCTTATGTGATAATACAAGTGCAATCAGCATTTCAAAGAACCCCAGTTATGCATTCAAAAACCAAGCACATACCGATAAAGTATCATTTTCTCAGGGAACAGGTGCTTGAACGAAAGGTCAAGTTGGAATATGTTTCTTCTAAGGAACAAGTGGCCAATATATTTACCAAACCATTGCCTAGGGAGAATTTTCATTACCTCAGGCAAAAGCTAGGGGTTGTCGACGCATCATCCTACTGTTAATTCTTAGATTGGTGCTTGTATGCGAGGTTCTTATGGGGTATACGCGTACAAGGTTCAGGGGGAGCATAATTCATTGTTGGCATTATAGTATTACAGAAGGAGTAATATGTTGGTAGATGAACTGTAAATAAGGCGTGCACCATATTTGATTTCAGTAGGAGCGAACAGGGTGTTGTCTCAATATCCATGGCAATAAAGGTGCCAAGTTCAATTAACGGCACCAGTTGAAGGGAAAAACAGGGCGGTCTCTGTTTTATTCATAGCCAGAATAGCTCGACTTTCTATCATAAAGAACATGGTGTCGCCAACTGCTGTGGAATAAAATGGTTGCCAGAAAACTCTGAAGTTGATGTCACTTTCAGAATCCGGTTCATAATCAGGCGGAACAGGTCCTCAGGGGGAGAAATCAGGAGGAGCAAGCTCTCAGGGGGAGACATAGTCAGGAGAAGCAGATATCCACCCTTTGCCCTTGATGTCAAAGGGGGAGAGTGCTTTTTGTGCTTTTTGGTTGGTGTTGTTGCCATCAAGTCCAAAGGGGGAGATTGTTGGCATTATGGCATTATGGACATGTGTTGAACTTGATGGAAACCCTCTCACAGACGGACATTTCTCTTATATACATCTTGATGGGGACAAGAAGAGCCAAGAGGAGAGAAGAGGGGCAATAGAGGCTATCGGGAGGTATCGGGCTTATTAAAACCCATATATGCATGCATTAATATTATCGGGAGGTGTTTGGGTGCTTAAAACCCATATATATATGTATTATATAATAAACAATAGCATTTCCCTCCCTGTATGTAACACTGTTGAAACCTCCGATTGCGAGCGGACCCGATGGCATATCAAATTTGGTTTATAATAATATCGCATCCGCAGTTCAGCATATATGCGCGTTGGGGGTTCGGCTATGTGACTTCATTGAAACCTCCGATTGCGAGTGGACCCGATGGCATATCATATTTGGCTTATAATAATATTGCATCTGCAGTTCGGCATATATGTGTGTCGGGGGTTCAGCTATGTGACTTCGTTAAAACCTTCGATTGCGAGCAGACCCGATGGTGGCACCAAACATGGTTTATAACAATATCGCATCTGCAGTGTATCGCAATACATAAAGGGTCGCCCACCCTAATCCTCCGATTGTGATAAGAGGGGGCAAACTCGATAGAGGGATTAAAGGCATCATATATTAATATCACATCTGCGGTGGTCGCCCATTTTATAAAAGCCTCCCTCATCTAATCGCCGATAGCGATAAGGAGCAGACCCGATATATTATTGATATGAGTGCATTCAATTAAAAGTTCGCCTCTTCGCCCATTTGGACTATTTTCATTGTTTTCCTGCTTAAGCTCTTTTCTTAAAAAATCGGTCAAAACAGTTGCACCCTAGGTTTTTGGATCCTCTGGTTTCGATTTTTGGTATTATCAAAAGTGTGTATATATAAAGAAAAGGGTGCGGCAAAGTATCGATCACGAATGGAAGATCTGAAGGGAGAGTTGATTATTTGATTGGCATTCTTGTGACCGGAAAATGAGCAATTACTGAATCTGAATTAAGGAGAATGCGCAGAACAGAGAAAAGGATTGCAGGCTTAAAGTTCAGACTTTTCTTCGAGAGAAACCACATTGCTTCGGGTGTATTGCAGTTCAGGTTTTGGGTGCGCATATTGGGTTGTTTTGTGTCTAGCCCCCTGGTGCACTGTTATATGTATATCCTCTGCATTGTAAACAACCTCTGTTATTAATAGGTGACCAGATCAGTTTTTTGTTTATATTTTGATCTAGTGCTCGGGTGGTTCTTGGGTGATTTTAAAATATCTAAGAATATATATGTTGATCTGAAGTCTGGGTAATTCTGAAGATTTGTTTATACTTGATGACCATTCGATCTTCTTGGATCCAGTCTGAAAATTAATGAAACGTGGTCCTTGAATGAAGTAGGGGGTTGTAGCTCCCTTCTAGGAGAGACTGGAAAACGAGAGAGGGTTGTAGCTCTCTGCAGGTTGTAGCCTACGTACTGGTAAAAGACTGCACCAGTACAAACTCATTATAAAAGAAATTCTATTTGAAAGAAGATAGAGACATATTGCAGTAGGTGGTTTTCACCCACATTGGGTTTCCACCTTATATCTGGTGTTCCTTTGTGTGATTATCTATTTTTTACTGTTCTTGACTCATTATTATATGGTTCTGATATACAAGTTAATTATCAATATCAGAAGAATACTTTAAAGCATAAATCTGGATGGTTTATTGAAAATAAATTAATAATAGTGATTCACCCCCCCTCTCAGTATTATTTCCAACACAATGCACAATTTAAGTAGGGGTTCGGGCCTCTGAATCGGTAGATGACTACCCTATCAACTTACTAGCTTTTCCTTTTAAAGACCTGGAAGGCCTAAAAACTGAGGTATGGTTACCTTTCAATCTAATTTGAAATGTGAATGGATAAAATCCTTGCGCTAGCCCAAATTGTTTTAAAACCCCCTCCTCCAATGCATAATCCACCAACTCCTCCTCCTTCATGCGGGTTTGATAGTAAGAAAGGAACATCTCATCTCAAAAAACATATTTGATGAGTATTTGTGTGTATTCAAAGGGTTTATCACGACGACGATCTCTGTACTTAAAAAATGTACATCATGTGAATAAAAATCTTATGGTTATCATTTAATCTTATTTTTCTTTCTGACATGGCTATTAGAGTCTGACATTGTTGAGAGCCCATTCACTCTTCATGAAAACTATGCCTCGCTGTGGTCAGAAACTCTACAACCCTTTCTTCACATGCAAATTTTCCATGGGCCTATAGGGTTTCTCCATAATTATTGTATTCCTCTCACATGGTAGATATGTTGTGATTTCATCTTTAACATGTTGACTTTGTAATAGTTAAATCGATCTAGATCCATCTTAACTCTATATCTACCAAGTACCAAGACATAGGAATCAAATATTTCTTAAGGTGCAAACATGAAAAGATACAAAAATTGAAAAAACAAAATAGCTTACCAATTCAACTACTTTTTTTTCTTAAATATACAAACATTTATAACTTTAAATAACTTTTTAAAAAATAAAATATTTATTATATTTGAATAATATTTTTTTTTACAAAATGGTAAACATTCTGGCACCTTCTCATTTGGAATTTCATTTTCCCATGGGTATGGCCAACCAACATTGATAGGAAAATCAAGTGGATGACATTTGGTTAATAGAAAAATAGAGAACAAAGTTGTAGAATGGGAGGCTTAATACTCTCTAGATAGTGCACCGTAACCGATTATTTGTATGCCACTTCTATAAGCGCTTCCCCGGTCGTATGAGATATATTAATTTGGTTAATAGTGAAATATGGGATATATTCATTTGGTTAATAGAAAAATAGAGAGCAGAGTTGTAGGAGGGGAGCCTTAACTGATTGCTGGTATGCCACTTCTCTAAGCGCTTCTCCCGGCCAGATGGGATATATTTAGTGCCACGAGGGAGGAAGGTGGACCCCCAATATTACAGCCAGTAGTCACTGTCCCTTGCAAGTCGATAACCTTTTTCATATCATTTTCAAAATGGCCACGTAGTAGATTCAATTAACCTCAGACTAACCCCTGTAAAGGAGGAAAAGTGCATTGGGTAGTTCGAATGAGGAAAATATGATGAAGTGGTGAGATTTGGTTAGCGTAAATGAATAAGAGAGGTGATGTAAGCAGCTCAAGAATACCCAAGAGGGTCCTTCTCAAAACACTATGAAAGCACGGGCTATGCGCTTCCTCAAGTAAAAAATGTAGAATGGAGTTTCTAAGAACAAAAGATACAATGCCCAGGGTGAAGAAGGAAGAAAGTGCTTACCATTCCAATCACAATGCCTCTAACAATACACATAAATGTCTACGATGTGAAGATCTTACTCCTCATTACAACAATCCTTTTCATCATCATCCAAGTTTTTATACTTACCCATTTCTTAAATCTCTATCCTGCGAATGTTCAATGAATTTTAAATTTACAGATCACAAAACATTAGATCCATTGATCTTAGAAAATGTTTATTTTAGATTGAATTTTGGCCATACTGTTTTCAAAGGTTTGACTTAGGGAAATTTTCTAATTCAAAAACTAAGGTTTCTTTTGCATGACTTCACAAATTAAGGTTGAAGCCTATTTCTCAACATTTAAGTAATTCCTCCATGTCATTTTTATACCTCTTTTTATATGTATATTGACCTGATATCAATTATACACACAACAATTAATCTACTAAAATTTCCAAAGTCCACTTCTACTAGCATCTGTGTTGAGCTAAGTTTTGATAGCTTTGAATCACATGAAGTACATTTTCTAAGGATATTATGTCTATTATTGAGATAGTGGATCATTTTTTGTCCTTTCCCCTTTAGTTAATTGAGTTTGGAAATAAATATCACAGTTGACTAGTCTTGAAAAAATCAATGGGATAAGGATTTCTTGGGGAAGTGTTTTGAACATTGGTGTCATGACAATTATATTGTGAGTCGCAAGGGCTTTCTTTATTTTTTGGGGGATCTAGCCAGTAAGGGAAAAATAACAGTTATAGGGAATAGGTACACATCCAAGAAAGTGGGCCATCAAATTACGAGTGCTAATGGGGAAACAAGAAAATTTTAACTCGCAAAGCTACAATGGTTTTAATTGAACATGTGGTTGAATATTTAGGGGCTTTGGGCTATTTTAATAGGGCTTTATAGGGGACCCCGTATCAATTTTTTTATGGCTGCATTTTATTTCTATCACTTTCCCATTAAATTAATATAAAATATTAGGCTAGACATGGAACTAAGAATTGAGCTGAGCTCTATGCCTTGTTTCTTTTGATGAAATATGCTGCAGATAGGGGACTTCTCAAACTTCAAATACTGGGAGGCTCTAAATTATTAATAGATTAGGCTAGTGGGAAAAATATGATAGAAAATTTGGTTTTGAGCTTAGTCATGAGTAGAGTTGTGGAGATTAAAAGAAGGTTTGAGTCTAGTTTTTTTCTTCGCATATATTGGTAATTTAATATAAAGGTGGAACTATTTTCAAAGGATGCCTTGTCTCTACAAGAATAAATCATCATAGTTCAAGAATTTAGAGATGGACCCTTGGTTTCAGTGAGCTCCCTTTTTAAATAGTCTAGAAGATGACATTTCTCTATTTTTCTTATAAAAATAGATTAGCAGTGCTATTAAGGGTTTAGGAGGACTAAGTATTCGAGGTAGGTTTTGTGATGCTCTGATGTTTACCTAAATGACTCTATTAGAGGACTATAATAAGCAGTATTTGGGACATGTTATTGACAACAATAACATATTTTCTGGGCCAAAAGGCCAAGGATAATGTATATTTTTTATTTCCTCCTAGAAATATCAAACCTAAAGTCTTTTCCCATGGAAAAAACTATATTTTTTCAAAACAATATCCATTCATAACATAACAACACCAAATAAAAGAAATAAGACTCCTAACTTGAGAATTTGCATGATGTTGTACTATGAAACAACTCCTCCAATTATATATAGTAATAGTTAGCTTTAGACATATAAATGGGGACCCCTTTTAAATTTTTTAGTCTTTTAAAACTAATCCTAACTCTAATAAATTGCCTTAAAAACTCTTAAAACAACTCAATTTTAGGATCCTCATCGCAAATCCAAAATCACATTTTTCCATGTGAAAATCATAAACACCTTGAAGAAATTATGATATGCGATCAAGCCCCCCACTGTGACATCCAAATCAAAATGCCTTAACAACTCATAATCGCATTCCGCATTATAAACATACAACATTATATGACATCATTTAAAAACCTCAAATGCGCGAATAAAGCACCAAGCGCGGGAAGTAATTGTGTTTTAATATAATAATGAACGATTTGACAAGGTAACTAATGTTTAGTGGCCCATGGAGAGGTAATGATTTTCCAAGTTATTGCTAGTTAACGCTGAGTATCTCATTTGAAATATTCCCACGACTCAAAGTCATTTCAAAAAGCTTTCATCCTTAATTTCCCAATATCGTCTACGTTGATTTGTCTCATCCATTTCAGGTAAGCTACAAAAGACATGTCATTGTGGAAGGTGATGCAGAAATAGAAAAATAAAATTATTACATATTTCGAGCTATCAGAAATGTCTCTTATATTCTCTGACACGATTTGCATCATCGATGGGGGAGAAACTACTTGGGAAGTTATATACAATAGGCTTGAAGATGAGCATCCCAAGATTACTATCACAAAAGCAATGACTCATACAATAAAACCTTCGGGACTCCAATTCAAGGATGTTTCCTGTTATTTCCATCACAGAATAGGAGCAAGAGGAAAAATCCTCCCATACACTGATATGATTATGTGGGTCGTGGAAAACCTCACTATTGAAGATAGGAAATTTAGGAACTCGAGAATGGAACTCATGGGGTCATTCAAAGCAAAAGACTTGAAGCAAATGTACCATATACCTGACCCTCAGGATATATATGATATAACATACATGGCCAACATCACAAAGAAGAAGGAAGATAATTTCAAGAAAATCCAGGGTTGGAGGGTACTAGAGAACAAGTTCAAATTTGATAAAACGGGTATGTATCCTACAGCCTCTTTGGAAAAACGCTACAACTATGTAGCTGTTATGTTATGTAGACTATACAGGTTACCTAATAATGCTAAGTTTTCCATTGAATGGATACCTTTGATTGATTCTTGTGTCAATAATCACATTATGAATTGGGCCACCATCCTATCTGATAACCTAGCCACTATCATCACCAAATATTGACAGAGGAGATCCTCCTCTCCAAAGAACCTTCCTCCATTATATTTTAGTGCCTACATTATCGATGCCATCTATTTCTGCACTAAATTTCCAAACATGGTTTGGAAATGGACCTTGTAGGACCCCTACCCTATCCATATCAGCCATAACCAAATTTGGGAATCTCATTATATATCCCATTTTTATAAAATATGCCATGTTGTTATTTTTCCATTGCATCAATTAATTTTCAATAATAAATCCCCCATGTTTTCCAAAGAATCCGCCACAAACCTTCTTGCAGTCAAAAAATATTTTGTTGAAGAATGGTTCACATACATCAGGGTTTTTGGTAGTAGAACAGACCCACATGTCCTCCATTTGTATGTCTCTGATAAATTGTTAGCAAGAGAAATAATGCACCAGACCATAGGAAAATACTTGACGAAAGTCCTGAAATAAAGAAAGAAGTTATTATGGCTATCTTTTCCTAGTTGGCATAGTTCCTTTTCATTAGCAAATTTTAACCATGCAATAAAGGAGTCAGTAAGCCTAGAAACCTCAAGCTCCATACTTTTCCCAAAAGGAAATTTGATCTAGACAAGATAGAATATAACATCGCTACTGCAGTAAAGATCAAACCTTATAACCATGAGGCTAATGATTTTGAAGACCTTTTACAGTCGGCTCAATCATTCAAACAATCGTTTGAATGGGAAAGGAAAAATCTAAGTCCTAAAGATTTTGAAAGATTTCATGAGTTCAAAAACAAAAGGCTCGAGGTAATCCCACTACATTTGTTAAAAATAGAGGACAAGCCTACACCCAGTGTGTCTGTCAGTAGTGAGGGACCTGATTCTCAAATAGAGTCTCAAGTAGATACAGGTAAATCACTGGATATAGGGAATGCCCAAGACATCGAGAATATAGCAGAATCTAACTGGAAGTAAGCCGAAAAACAAGTTATGAGCACCCCACCTAAAGATATTTGTTCTAAGATCAAAAGCAGGAGTTTGGAGTAGGAGTGGGATCAATTCAATAAGAAACTGCAAGACACTCCCAAGACAATAGATACCCAGGAAAATATGGAGTATCAAACTCCTATGCATGTTAAAAAAAAAACAGACTCTAAACTGATGGATGAGCAAGCAATGATGTCTTAGTAGACCGAAACCATCCGTGCTTGGCCCACATCGGAAATTGTCTTGAAGGTGACTGAAATCCCTCATTTTGATGTGTTCTATAGCCTGTTGCACAAGGCTGTAGTAAGGAGATAGAGGATAAGGAGAATGATAGAAACACCCAAGCTCCCACTTAGGAATGAGCCAATGGACATAGTTTGGAAGGACATCCCTTCCAACCCAACTGAAAAATTGACTAGATTTTCATAGTTTACAGGAGCACATGCAACTGTCACCATGGATAAAGCTACCAAGATATCTATTTTGATGAAGTAAAAAGAAGAGAAGATTGCACATCTCGAGCAATAGCTCGAAACAGAGAAGGAAAGTGTGAACAAGAATGCCACTTAGCAGATGGCCCAATTACAATAGAGCATGGAGGTGCTGAAGATAAGCCACGAAGCAGATGTATTGGCCAAAAAAAATGTGACTCCAAGACTTATAGAAAGCCATGGAAAGATATAAGGATGTTGCTACTGTCGAGGAATTCATCAAAGAAGTGATAGAGCTAAATTGTCTCTTATTGAAATAGCAAGAACAATTTTACCAAAAGATGTCAGATTTCGATCCTTATATGATCACTACTGACTAGCTAACAGATAAAGTGAATGGCTAGAGAACTGAGTATACTGATCTAAACACAAGAATCTCAAAGTTCATCAAATAGAAAGAAAGAAAAGAGGGAAGGAAAGCTAATCTTCCTGAGATCGAGGAGACACACAAGGAAATTCTTTTCATAGACTGGGATGCAAGGATCAAATAAGCTGAAGTAGCAGTGGCAAGAGTAGTCAGGGTGTCAATGAACATAGTAAAGGTGGTAAACCACACTTTGTTTACCACAAATCTGGTGAAGGTAGGAAACTTGAAAGAATTGCCCGATATAAATGACTTTCATAAAAAATGGAAGGAAAGAGAGGAAACTCAAAGGGAGTCAATCACAAACTTAGCAAAGACTGATTGGGGGTTGTATTGGCAATACCTTGTCAAGCCACACAGTCAAATCATAACCCTTAACTGCTCATTCCATTCAACTCAACAGATGCTACCACCTCTCATAGATGCAAGTTTCATAAGATAGGTAAGGACACGGTTTGGGGAACCTCCTCAAGTCAAGCCGATGGCCGATATATGTAATTTGAAAGACAAGATAGAAGACAACAAATCAGTATCATAGCCTCTGCTCATCAAGTCACTTTTTATTTTTAGAGTTAGTTAACTAGTTAGGAGGAAGGTTCTTTGAAACCTCTTCAAATTTTTGTATAATATATCTTTGAACATTAGTTGGAATAGTATTTATACCCTTCTCATGAATTTAGAGAAGGCTCCAGAATTTTATCAAAAACATTTGCAAAGAATGCACTTCTGTAAATTTATGAATGCTTTGGTGAAATTATGGAACATGATCATTTCTTTTAAATATCAGATTACTTTCCTTTGTTGATGCACTTTTGTATACTTGGAAGATAATTTCATCTGAAGAAATGAGTTGATCTATGTCATTAGTCAAATGAGTAGAACTTCACACATGTGGTTATTTTATCTTGTATGATTAGTTATGTTTCTGTTTAATGAATGACAACACTTTATTTTCATGAATTTTATAAGAGATATGTTTTTTATGTTAAGCAGTAATTATACTATTGTATGATGCCTAACCGAGATTGTTTATTTTCATATATATATATATATATATATATATATATATATATATATATATATATATATATATATATATATCATCATCATCATCATCACATATGCTATATAGTTTATACATTTATTTGACTAACTATTTAGTCAAAGAAATTATATTTACATGTTATCATCTCTGTTTTATGCGTGATTGATCTTTATTATCACATGCTAGGCAGATATCTTTGTAGATCACATATTATACAGAAATACCTAGGTTTATATTAGATTAAGTTAGCTAGAGATTTGCATCATAGAATAGGTCATTAAAGTTATCATTATTCTATTGCAAACACTCGTAAACCACCCACTCTCATTTTAAAACCCATCCTATGAAACTGGTCCCATTATCCCCAGTCGGAGCCACCACTTTAAAGAGAAAAGGAATAGTCTTAAGGTCTGGACCGGGTAGTTATCCCCCAGATGGAGGAGCACAAATCTAAGGTCTCAACATTTTGGCACTACAAGCAGGGAATCTGACTATGAGTGGCATATAAACCTAAATATCAATTGAAAAAAATTCATAAGAGTCAAAACCCCTCCACCACTTCTACACCTTCTAGATCTAATTCAAAATATCTGGATCAGAAATATAAAGTTGTAGAAACATCTCCCTCATCTCCTAAAGTTGCAAGACAACCACCTTCTCCAGATTATACTCCTGATTCTCCCAAATTCCATTCTTTGACAGAAAAATTGGAACATATATCCATTTTTTCCAAGAAACCAGAGAGGCCCGAAGCTTCTGAAGAAAGTGTTACTTCCTTATTATGAGAAACTGGTGTATTAATTAGATTGCAAAGTGAAAATCTTGGGGTAACTCCTTTTGAGTTTCCCATCACTCCACGATGTAGGAAAATTATCACATCAAGATCTGAATCAGATATCAATGATATCACATCACCCTTCCATCCATTCACTTCCCCATCCATTTCTACTTAATCCACTACTTCCCAATTATCGACTTCTCCAATTAGTACTGCTACTAGTATTACTAACTCAGTAGTAAGTTGTTCGCCATCTATACCTACTTCTGGACCAGCCTTCCCATCTTCCTAGTCTCTGACTCAAGCTATGGCCAATCAACCCTCTCAACTTTGGACAAATCCTGGTGCTATTTAGGTTGCTAATTCAAATGCTCTTCCAGCAAACCGAGAAAAATGGTTACCTAAGTATAATCCTCATGATGGTCTTACAACTGAAGAGCATCTAAATCACTTTATGTTAGCCATGAATCTTAATGGAGTTGCACATGAAGATGTTGTAATCAGATTGTTTCCTTATACCTTCCAAGGATCTGTTGGGCCTTGGTATTTTTCCCTTCCATCAGGTTCAATAAGAGACTGGGATACTTTTGAAGAAGTATTTCTTGCAAAATTTGGTGATGACAGGACCATAGCATCCTTAATCAATGATCTTTCTAACTTAAAAGCAAATTCAGATGAAAGGATCAAAGACTTCAACTCTTGATTTAACAAGTTACTAAAAAAAATCCCAGTTGCCTCAAAACTTGCAGTAGATGTACAAATAGAATGGTACATACTCTCGCTTCCTTCTAATATTGCAATTCTTTTAGATAGATCTAATAAGGCTACCCTTGTAGAAAACATGAAAGAAGCCCTGTCTGTAGAAAGAATAATTATAGCTTTAGAAAAGAGATCACAGATAGAAAAAAGGAAGTCAAAGAAAGTAACATTTAAGGATGATTCAAAAAGAAAACTTCAAAGGACCCTTTTGATCTCGAAGGCCTTCAGAAAGTGTTAAAAACCATGTCCAATGAAATGGTCGAAATCAAGTAGGTCGCAGAATCCTCTACTCTGAAGAAACCTCTTCGCACCTTTAAATGAAACCCTTCTTCTACATCACAACCACCAAATATTATTTCAAATGCTAATTCTAATCAAGAAACAAAAGAAGGCTCACCAGCCAAAGACGAAGCTAAAATAGAAGAAGAAGTTGAATTAAATAGAATGTGGGATTTCATTCTTCCAATTAAAGAAGAAGCACAAGCTATGCCAGTAACTACAAGAAGTAAAAGCTCTCCCGATATGTCTATAACAAATAAAAAATAGAAACCTGCTACTCCTGTAAAGGAGAAAATAGTAAGTAAGAAGTCTAATACTAGTCAAACTAATCCTATTCCACTAAATCCTCCAAATGCTTCAAAAAAATTGGTAATCTCAGATACATTGGAATATAACATATTCGAAGATATGAAAAAGATGACAACAATCATTTCATTACACGAACTCACTAAACTCAAGCAACAACAGAAAATTATATTAAGAGATTTAAAAGTAGTTCATGTATCCCATCTACCATCTATTGTAGTTACTCAAGTTGCCTACGATATGGAACAGCCTCCCTCCTCTTCAAATAAAGTAAGTACAATGGATTTAGTCCCGATAGGTGATAGGTCTATCTCTCATACACCTCCATTTATTATTACTTATGATATTTTCAACAGAAATATCCATAATTTCCTTGTTAATTTAGGGGCCTCTTCAAATATTATGCCAAGGACCGTGTGCACCAAATTGAATATTACACCTCAAAAATCTACAGTACACATAGTTCAATTGGAGAAGAAAAAAGTAGAAGTAATTGGAGAAATAGCATCAGTATCAATTCGAATTTCCTCTAATCCAAAAGTTTCACGAATAATCAATATTCTATAGGCTGATATCCTTGAATTTTATGGTTTAATTCTAAGTAGGGATTGGTCTAAAAAGATGCGTAGATACTTTGTAAGTAACTCGTCTCACATGTGGTTACCACATGATGGTAAGCCAAACCAAATCAGAGTAGACCAAGAGAAGTTCATGAAATACGCAGTCACTAACCTCGAGGGAAGTAGTGAACATGTTGCTTTCACCAATAATATAATTGGAAATTACTCAACTGAGTCATTTTTGGGATCTTTTAATGCCAAAAGGTCTCCCTTTCTGAATAATGTTGTAGTGTCTCAAATAGAAAAGAATTCACAAACAGACTCTTCAAAGTGTGTAAATATAGTAGATAAAATTTTAGATAATTCATTATTTTGGACTCTTTATTTTGATGGTTCCAAATTTGAAGATGGTGCAGGTGCAGGAGTATTTTAATCAACCCACAAGGAGAGAAAAACATGTTAGCTTGTAGACTTGAATTTCAATGCACTAACAATAACGCAAAATAGGAAGCATTGATTCAAGGGTTGTATAAATCCATTGGCCTTAATGTCAAATATTTGCAAGTATATGGAGATTCCAAACTAATCATTAAACAGGTAAGAAACACAATTCATTGTGTGTCTGGGCACCTTAAACATTATCGATCTTGTTCGCTTACAAGGGCCTGACCTAGGGTCAGAGGTGATTTAGCCAAAAAAATCCCAGTACTACTAGCCCTTTCAGCAACAGTCTGCGGAGCATGCATTGAGGTCTCACCCGAAGTAGTATGGGAGGGTGCTAGAACTAGGTTTGAACACCCTAGATATGTTTGATGATTTTTGGTGGTCCGGGGCTTGACCCTGCGCACATGTTGCTATGCACACCTATCAGTACCTCATAGCCTGTGATGCTACCTTTGTGCATCCCTACTCGGGGCTCGATCCGCTTTATTACCCAAACCCTTACTAGAAACCTTATATTAGTTGATTACTTAGCTTATCTGTATGTTGTCATTTATACTTAACAATATTCGCCATCCATACAAAATCGCACAGTAAATAAATAGTATAATTGCACTTAATATCAAACATGTAATAACATAAGAATGGATACATGAAATTCAGCAAAAACTTCTCTTTATTATTCCTCTTCCTTGGCTACAGACTCAACTTCACCCTACGCACTTAGCTGCAGGGGTATGCACACTCAGCTGTAGACTCTACTAGGCCTCTGCACTCTCAGCTACAGAGCCTCTTCCTACTACTATGACCCAAAGCACTTAGGCCTTTACTCTGTGCTTGCTATCTTCTAGACTCCATTCGGTTTTTCTACTTTCTTCCTTACTACTTTACAACTTAGAGCCTCACTCTATTTATACAATCCCATGGTCTGCGGACCATGGGTAGGCCGACACTACATTCAAAACTTAGGGTAGACAACTTGATGACTTTAACATACAATTTGCACTCCATGCCCGCAATTCACAGAGTCTTTACAACAATAGTACTCAAAACTTGGGCTTTGAGCCTCAAAACATGCTGTGGGAGGATTCCATGCCCAATAGGCCCCCAAAACAAACATCATGACTCATCCTCGAGTCACTCTGTCGGTGCGGCGATCTTGGCGCGAAGTCCCTCCAGCTGGTCCTAAACGATCTAAATGTCAGCAGTGCACTGAGCTGCTGCTTGTTGAACCTGTTTCATTCTTGCTTCTGAACCCTCTGTTTTGGGTGTGTTGCACTGCATCTGTGCATGAATTCCTTGAATCTACGTGAGCTTTCCTTCAATATCCACCATGATTATGAAGGCTTCACCAATCTGTGGCTGGATGAGCGCTTTTAGAACTGCTTCCTTGTGGTGCGCTGAATCCACTTTCTCTTTTAAAGCCTTGGCTTGTTGCATCATTGCAAGCCGTTGAGTAAGGACTATTGTCTACATAGTCCCTCTAATGCTATCATATTTTTGCTGGAGTTTGCGTGCCTCGGTTTCTAGCCGCTAGATGTTGGGGTCCTCCTCAATGTAGTAAGGACCTCAAGCGCCTGCTCCAACATATTGGTATAGTCACGGAATGCACCTCCAATCTATTCCATCCCTGCTGCAATAGCGCTAGCATGCTATTCTCTGACCTCTGGGGGAGTGGAAGGCTACACCTTCAGCTGCATCTTGGCAGTCTGGAGATTCAGCTCCAGCTGCACCCTTTTTGTTTCCTCGTGCGCGTTACGAGCGCCACTTGCCAAAAAGTGGATCCACACTTCTGTTGGTAGCTCTACTTCAATGGAAAACTCTGGGACGCACCAGCAAGAATCATCAACTATCTACACCAGCTGTCGGTTCTGCGACACCAACTTGTCATGCTACAAGCTAAGTTGTTCTATATTAATATTCTACTCACTCAGAACCTGGATCGCCGGGCTCTCTCCGGTCCAGAGTTCTACTATTATCCCTTCCTATATTTGATAAAGTGTGTCATGGGGAAGTGCAACCAAGTTAAGTCTAATTCCTTTCATCGTATTAAACATCACTTGATCCATTGTGTTTTCCGATACTAGCGCTCCGTCTGGCAATGTTATCATATTGGCCATCTTCGCACGTAGCATCTATTATGTTGCCGACATGCCTACTGTGATGTGGGTAGACAAGGTACCCTGTTGTGGGGGTTGCACCTGTAACTCCTGCAGCTATGCCCTTAGGCCCCCCATTATAGTCTGTTGCTCCATCATAAAGTCTTGGAGTGCTTCACTAGTAACATCACAAACTGTCTCACCAATGTCATGGAGATCACCTTCAGTTAAGGTGATCGGGTCGACAGTTAGCTTTGAGGCCTTGACCTTCTTTCTTAGACCTGATCTTTCTATGATGCATGACCATTTGAGATGTTTAGAGGCGGTCCCTAGGTCCGTGCTCTCTTCTGCAAGTTTTGTGTCCTCTGCCTACTGTCCTTTGCATTTTATGCACCATACCTCCTCATTGGCCTCTGGTCGAGGTGTCCTGTCCTGTTTCAAATTCTGTATTTCCAAACACAAATTTTGTAGTTTCATGTGGATTTGTTGGAATCCCAGACTAGGATATTATATAGGGGTCTCGTGTAATCTCATTGCCATCTCCAAATCTTCGGCTTGGATGGAAAGCTTTTGTTGTGACATCAACGTCCTCAAATGCGGTGTTAGTGACGCTACAAACCATGTCGATGCTGACCATCCATCAAAGCCATGTTTGCTTCGCGAGTCATACTCTTCAGTATCTGGTCCAGATCCCATGGGGTCTTGCCTGGGAGCATCATGATCTCCTTAAACCCAATAATTGATTGTGTCTCCAACTTTGGCTTGCTAAATTCCCTGTTCAGCGTGGGCTGGATTTCTGCGATCCCTGTGTTTGGATGGTCATTAGAATGCTTAATGTACCCTATCAATGTGTGATCCTGCAACACACTTACCAGCATAGCCTTCTTTATATTGTCATCCACAACTCCTTGTGCTTCCCATATCACCCTTACCATGAACCAAAATTCGTTTGGATCTTCATTCCCTACTCCTTTGAATACTGGCAATTTGATCGCCCTCGCCATATTGAACTATGGTGGTGGCGGAGGTGGGGTGGATGGAGATGCAGGTGAAGATCGTGAGATGGGTGGAGATGTAGGTGAAGGTGGTAAGCATGGAATTCGCTACCTTATTAGATTGACCGCGCTTCTCGAAGAAACTTTTGCGAGCTCTTCATTGCTTTCCCACAAGGGTGAAATTAAGAGACTAGTTTCTAATTCTTCACTACTTCCGTTTCTTAGATCTTCTCACTTCGCGTAGTCCCAAACATTAATTTATTCACATAACCCACTTTTCACACAATAGAATCTTAATCCAAGTGTTCAAAGATTTAATATACTTACCTCGCGCTCCTTTGAGGAAGCGTCGTTTTGCCTCAGTTTAGCTGAAAATCGTATATGCCGTGAACCTAGTGATAAACCCTCCTATAATTCGATCGAGCAAATGGTCCACAACTCGCATGATCTTATATTCTGACACTTCTAGTCTGCACACTAATTATGGAGTCCACACAATTGGTTTGTTGAGCCTACACCTTCCCTAACTATCTTCTAGCTTCGCGATCCACTCATACAACTCAGAAGGAAAGGATGCAAAGAAAATTTCATGGATTTCCGTATACAGGTAGCACTCCAACCAATATTCCTTAGATACTCATGGATTCCTTTTTTCCAGTGCTGCGAACTCGTGAATCTTCTTGTCCAACAACCCTTCAATTTATTTCTTGGTTGGATTCTAGTGACACGACATCAGAAATCCCTTATGCAGATCCCGATCCCAGCAACAGAACTGTTTGTTGGCTTATAGGGGCCTGACCCAGGTTTAGAGGTGATTTAGCCAAACAAATCCTGGTACTACTAGCCCTTTTGGCAACAGTCTACAGAGCGCGGACTGAGGTCTCACCTGAAGTGGTATGGGAGGGTGCTAGGACTAGGTTTCCACACCCTAGATATGTCTAATGATTTTCAGTGGTCCGTGGTTTGACCATGTGCACACGTCCCTACATGCACCTATCAATACCTTGCAGCCTACAATGCTGCCTTTGCATAGCCTTACTCAGGGCTCGATCTGTGTTATTACCCAAAGCCTTACTAGAAACCCAATATTAGTTGATTACTTCGCTTATATTTATGTTGTCATTTATACTTAACAATATTCACCATTCATACAAAAGTGTGGAGTAAATAAATAGTATAATTGCACTTAATATCAAACATGTAATAACATAAGAATGGATACACAAAATTAAGCTAAAACTTCTCTTTATTATTCTTCTTCCTTGGTTATAGACTCAACTCCACCCTGCGCACTCAGCTACACGGTTCCATGCACTCAGTTGTGGACTCTACTAGGCCTATGAGCACTCGGCTGCAGAGCGCTTCCTACTACTACGACCCAAAACACTTAGACCTTTACTCTATGCTTGCTATCTTCGAGACTCCATTCAATTTTTCTACTTTCTTCCTTACTACTTTACAACTTAGAGCCTCATTCTATTTATACAATCCCATGGTCCACGAACCATGTGTAGGCCGACACTACATTCAAAACTTAGGGCAGACAACCCTATGACTCTAACATACAATTTGCACTCTGCAACCACAATTCGCGAAGTCTTTACAACAATAGTACTCAAAACTTGGGCTTTGAGCCCCAAAACATGCTATGGGGGGATTCCATGCCCAATATATCTCTTACCCGGAATCATACTTCTCATTTCACTTGGTTTAACATTTCTTCAAATTACAGGTTACAAAACACAAGTGTTGATTTACTTACTGATGTGGCATCCAAGCTTCTTTCTTTACAAGAATTTAGTCTAGAAAGATTTTCAATAGAGTTAATTTTTAGGTCGTCCATTCCCGATAATGTGACAAATTGGACAGTGTTTAATAATGATGCTGATATAATCAATTTCCTTACATCAGAAGGGTCTTATGAGGAACTGATCATAGATGAACATGAGCATGATCTGCAAATCGACCATAAACAAGATCAAACCCCAATTCCGAAGTCTGTAGTTAAGATGGAATATTTGTATGATTTAAAGGATAGATTCAAGAAGAGTATTAACTCCAAAACTCAGAGTTCCACTCTGATATTTGAAGTGGTAAACCTAGGCTCAACTGAAAAACCTCAAAATGTCAACCTATGTCTTAGTTTATCATCTGAAGAAAAGATATCATTCATTAAGTTATTAAAAACATATAAAGGTGTCATTTCCTGGGATTATGTAGATCTCAAGACCTGTGATACCTCTATAATTCAACATACCATACCAATGAATTCGAATGAAAAAACAGTACAACAAAAGCTTAGGGAAATTCACCCAAACCTTGAAAGTCAATTCAAATCTAAATTGAACAAGCTTCTCAAAGAAAAAATAATCTTTCATGTTAGACACTGAAAGTTGGTATCAAATATGGTCCTTGTGAGGAAAAAGAATGGTGATATTAGGATTTTTATTGATTTTAGAAATATAAATAGAGCTTGTCAAAAGGATAACTTTCCTCTACCTACTATGGAACAAATATTGCAATCAGTTGTAGGTTCCAAATTAATGCCTTTTCTAGATGGATTTTCAGGATACAGTCAAATTCTTGTACATCTAGATGAAAGATTGAAGCCAACATTTAGGTTTAAGTGGGGAAGATATGTTTTTTAGAAGATGCCTTTCATACTCATAAATGTAGGTGCTACATTTCATCATGCTATGGATATTCCTTTCAAAGGTCTGATTACTAAATCAATTTTTATTTACCTAAATGACATCATAATCTATTCTAAGGATACAAACAATCATTTAAATGACCTAAAGCACATTTTTGAAAGATGCAAGAAATATGACATTTCTTTAAATCCAAAAAAATCTTATTTGGTTTTACCAGAAGGGAAACTCCTTGGATTTATAGTGTCCAAGAAAGGGATTTACATTGATCGTGATAAAGTTCAAGAGATTCGAAAAATTCCTCTCCCACATAACAAAAAGAGGATGCAATCGTTCCTAGGACAAACTAATTTTGTAAAAAGACTTGCTCCAGATTTTTCATAGATTTTCCTACCCATTCAAGCAATGATAAGAAAAAATGAAGTCTTCAAGTAGGGTAAAGATGAAAAAGAGTCATTTGAGATGATTAAAAAGCCATTACCAATGCTCCTTCTTTAACTACTCTTGACTTTCTCAAACCTTTTGTGTTATACACTTTTTCATCTGATACATCATATGCAATAGTTTTAACACAGCTGAATGATCAAAATATCGAGGAACCCATCTCTTTTTTCAGTTCTAACTTGCAAGGTGCCGTGCTAAATTATTCAACTGTTGGGAAACAAGCTTTTGTTGTTTTTAGAACCTTCAAAAATTTCATATCTTTTCTTCTTAAAACCCATACAAAGATAGTAGTACCTTACCATGTAGTAAGGAAATTATTGATTCAAAGAGAAGTAGGGGAGAAAACAGCTAATTAGGTTACCGCGCTTCAAGAATACGATGTAGAAATCCAACACGCTAAAAATTTTAAGGGCCAAGGTTTTTGCAGGATGTTAACTGGAGCTTCCCACTTATCAGTGGAAGAATACCAAGGTGATGAAGTGAAAATATCAGAGGTAAGCCTCAATGATGCACAATCACAATATGTTGATTTGAAGTGTTATTTGAAGAATGGGTATGCTCCTATGCATCTCAATTACAAAAGAAAGTGTGTTTTAAGGTTGAAAACAAATCAATATGAGTTAATCAATGATGTATTGTTTACAAAAAATTATGATTCAGTATTATTAAGATGCATAGAAAAACCTGAAGCTGAAAAGGTCATGCAGGAATTACATGATGGACCAGCTGGAGGACATTTTGGAGGAAACACCACAACTCATAAAATCCTGCATGCAGGTTATTATTGGCCAACAATAATTAAGGATGCACATGAAAATGAAATAAATTGTAAAACTTGTCAAACTAGAACTGAATAGAAAAGAATCTAGCATTCCCTCTGCAACCAGTAAACATCCAAAAACCATTCGAATAATGGGGATTAGATATGGTTGGTGAGATTGTTCCTAACTCTTCCAAGCAGCACAAATACATCCTTAAAGCTATTGATTATTTTATAAAATGGGTATAAGCTATCCCACTAAATATACATAATACCAAAAAGGTCGCAGACTTCATTGATCAGTACATAATTACCAGGTTTGGCTTACCTACAACTTTAATGTTTGACAATGCATCTTATTTTTTTGGAAATATAATGGTAGAAATTTCTTTGAAGAGAGGTTTTAAATTAAAGTATTTAGCCAACTTTTATCCACAAGGTAATGGATTAGCAGAATTTACAAACAAAATCCTCATCACAATCATCAAAAGGACTATTGACGAAAATCATAGGAATTGGAACAAAGCATTGACATTTTCTCTTTGGGAAGATGGAATTACATAGAAGGCATCCATCGATTCTTATCCTTTTGCTTTAGTTTATGGAAAATAAGTTGTTCTTCCCACAAACATAGCAATTCCATCTCTCACCCTAGTGGAATTCATCGATGAAAACCCCTCCTCTTCTCTCCAAGCAAGACAATTCCAGATTCTTAAGCTCAAAGAAGAACAAGAAAATGCTAAAGAAATCCACATCCATCATCAACAATTAGCCAAAGCCTCTTTTGGTACAACCTCTGCCAATCATAAAACTTTTGAAGTAGGTGATTTGGTTTTGAAATGGGACAAAGCACATGAGAAAAAAGGTAATAATACCAAATTCCAAATACTATGGCTTGGAAATTTCCAAATCATTGAGAAAATTGGTCAATCAACATTTATTTTACAATACTTATTAGGAAGCACAGATTCCTTGCCCATTATCGGGAAAATTCTGAAGAATTACTTTTCCTACAAGATAACCTCTTCTAATTTTCTATCATATCACCTTTAAAATTCTTAGGAAAATAAAGGTTAAGTAGTATTTGCTTTTGGTTTTTCAAAATAAAATATTTGATAATATTTTTTATTTTTCACTTCTATAAGAAGGGAAAGTTAAAGAAATAATTAGGACATTTGAGTATCAAAGTAAGGCTAATTTCTTTGGAGAAGCTTGGTCTTGCTGAAACATTTATTCTATGAACAAACTCTTACCTTTACAAAGTATATATGTTTTGTTATGAGTCAAGAAAAGAATATTTAACCTAGTAAGGACTTTCTATAAATAAGTTTCTCGAAACTCTACCATTATCATCGAAAACTCTTAAATGAGCCCATCTAATAAAATTTTCTTTTTCTAGAGTGTAATTCTAAAATATAAAATACGTAGAAGATAATAAGTCTCATTATGAGCTTGTTTACCATGATCATAGGGAAATAATTAAACTAATATTACCAACAAAGGGTAATAGTTAATGATCTAATCAATCAAAGGACAAGGTGTCTCATAAAGAGCCAGCTTCTTCAGTTTAGTTACAACCAGTGAGTGGCATTGTCATGATTAGGTTACCAAGCCTAGACAATGTCTTTTAAGAAACTTAAAAGAAAAGATTATATAAAAAAGAAAAATGACAAGATCCAAATGAGATTGAAAGAAAGTGAATATCATTTTCAATTTTGAAGATTGCTTCAGATGGGACAATGAATCATTGTTGGTTAAAATATAACCCTGTCAAGGCTATGAACCCCTGTTGGCAGTAGAGTCTCTATCTGTGATAAATGAGTAAACACCAAAAACTAATCTGTAGAAGACACCTGTTATATCTCTTTAAATCTTAATATTGATTGGTGAAGGAATTTGTACTTTTATCACTACAAAGAGTAAAGTAATTGAATAAATAGATTGGGTAAGTGATTATGATTCTAGAGAAGTGTTGTTTACTTTATAACTCATGTAATTATTATTCCTGTAGCTCTTCTTACTTTGAAATTTCTAGAAAATCCAGAAAACCAATCAGAGATAACTGGTTCTCCCAAGTGAATCGCCAATTCTTGTACTATGAAACAACCCCCCCATTTATATAGTAATAGTTAGCTTTAGACATATAAATGGGGACCCTTTTTAAAGTTTTTAATCTTTGAAAAATAAATCCTAACTCTAAGAAATATCATTGAAAACACATAAAACAACTAAAGTTTAGGAAACTCATTGCAAATTGCAAATCGTATTTTTCCAGGTGATAATCATAAACACCTTAAAGAAATTGTGATATGTGATCAATGCCACCACTGCAACATCGCGATCAAAATTCCTTAACAACTCGCAATCACATTTCGCAGGAGTTGCAAATAAATAAGCCATTCCATTGTGTCATCCGTTAATGATTTGCAAAATGTGATATTGTGTTACTCGCAATTGCATTTTGCATTATAAGTAGGCAACGCTATATGACATCATTTAAAAAGCTTCGATGCACAAATAAATCACCAAGCATGGGAAGTAACTGTGTTTTAATATAATAGTGAATGGTTTGACATGGTAATTACTAATTAATGTTTAGTGGCCCGAGGAGAGGTAATGATTTTTCAAGTTATGGTTAGTTAACACTGAGTATCTCATTTGAAATTTTCCCACAATTCAAAGTCATTTCACAAAGCTTTCAACCTTAGTTTCCAAATATCGTCTGCACTGATATATCTTGTCTATTTCAGGAAAGCTACAAAAGACATGTCATTGCTGAAGGTGATGCAGAAATAGAAAAAAGAAGAGATATACAGAGTCCAAGCTATCTGAAATGTCTCCTATATTCTCGGATACAGTCTGTAGTGCTGATAGGGGAGCAACAACTTGGGAGGTTATATACAATAGGGTTGAGGATGAGCGTCCCAATATTACTATCACAAAAGTGACGACTAATGCAATAAAACCTTCAGGATTTCAATTCAAGGACGTTTCCTGTTCTTTCCTTCATAGAATAGGAGCAAGAGAAAAAATCCTCCCATACACTGATATGATTAACTGGGTGGTGGAAAACCTCACTATTGAAGATAGGTAATTCAGGAACTTGAGAATGGAACTCATGAGGTCATTCATAGCAAAATATCTTAAGCAAATGTACCATATACTTGACCCTCAAGATATATATGATAAAACATACGTGGCACACTTCGCAAAGAAGAATGAGGAACATTTCAAGATGATCGAGGGCTGGAGGGTACTGGAAAACAAGTTCAAATTTGATAAAATGGGTATATATATTGTAGCCTCTTTGGAATACACCTACAACTATGTCTGGTATGTCATGTAGACTATATGGGTTACCTAATAATGCTAAGTTTTCCATAAAATGGATTCCTTTGATTGATGCCTGTGTCAATTCCCACATTATGAATTGGGCCACCATCCTATTTGATAACCTAGCCACTGTCATCACCAAATATCCACATAAGAGATCCTCCTCTCGAGAGAACCTTCCTTTATTCTATATTAGTGCCTACATTGTGGATGTCATCTATTTCTACACTAAATTTCCAATCATGGATTGCAAATGGACCTTGCAAGACCCTTACCCTATCCATCTCAGCCATAAACAAATTTCAGAATCTCATTATATACCCCATTTTTATAAAATATGCCATGTTGTTATTTTTCCATTGCATCAACTAATTTTCCATAAGAAAGCCCCTAGGTTTTCCAAAGAAGCCGCTACATACCTTCTTGCAGTCAGAAAATATTTTGTTAAAAAATGTTTCACATACATCAGGGTTTTTGGTAGTACAAAAAACTCACATGTCCTCCCTTTGTATGTCTCTGATAAATTGTTAGCAAGAGAAATAGCCCACCAGACCGTAGGAAAAGACTTGACCAAAGTCCTAAAAGAAAGCAAGAAGTTATTATGGCCATATTTTCCTATTATGTGTGGATCCTTTTCATTAGAAAATTTTAACCATGCAATAAAGGAGTTAGTAAGCCTAGAAAACCTAAGGCTCCATACTTTGCCCAAAAGGAAATTTGATCCAGACAGGATAGAATATAACATCACTATTCTAGTAAATATCAAGCCTTATAACCACAGGGCTAATGATTTTGAAGATCTTTTACAGTCAGCTCAATCCTTCAAACAATCATTCGAATGGGCAAGGAAAAATCGGAGTGTTGAAGATTTTGAAAGCTTTCAGGAGTTCAGAAACAAAAGGCTCGAGGTAACCCCACCACATTTGTTAAAAATCAAGGACAAGCCTACGCCTAGTGTGACTGTCAACAGTGAGGGACCTAATTATCTCATAGAGTCTCAACTAGGTACAGGGAAAGCATTGGATATAGGGAAGGCCCAAGACACCGAGAATATAGTAGAATCCAGCCGAAAGTCATCCAAAAAGCAGGGTACGGGCACCCCACCTAAAGATATTAGTTCTAAGATCAAAAGCAGCAGTTTGGAGCAAGAGTGGGATCAACTCAATAAGAAACTACAAGACACTCCCAAGGCAACAGATACCTAAGAAACTATGGAGTATCAAACTCCTTTACATTTTCAGAAAAACACAGAGTCTGAACCGATGAATGAGCAAGCGACGATGTCTGAGCAGACCAAAATCATCCCCTCTCTACCCACATTGGAAATTGTCTTGAAGGAGACTGAAATCCCTGCTCTTGATGTGTTCTATAGCTCGCTACACAAGGTTGTATTAAGGAGAGAGAGGAAAAGGAGAAGGATAGAAACAATCAAGATTCCACCTGGGAATGAGCCAATGGACATATTTTAGAATGATATCCCTTACAACCCAGCTGAAAACTTTACTAGATTGTCACAGTTTACAGGAGCGTATGTAACCTCCACCATGGACAAAGCTACCGAGATATATGTTTTCTTGAAGGAAAAGGTAGAGAAGATTTCACATCTCGAGCAAAAGCTCAAAACAGAGAAGGCAATTGTGAACAGGTAGGCCGCTGAGCAGTTGGACCAATTACAACACAGCATGGAGGTGCTAAAGATAAGCCACAAAGCAGATATATCAGCCAAAAACATGCAACACCAAGACTTGCAGCAAGCCATGGAAAGATACAAGTATGTTCCTACTGTCGAGAATTCATCAAAGAGATGCTAGAGCTAAATTTCCTCTTATTAAAATAGAAAGAACAATTTTTCCAAAAGATGTCACATATCACTTCTTATCTGATCACTAGTGACAAGATAATGGATAAAGTGATTGACCAGAGAGCTGAGTTTACTGATATAAACAAAAGAATCTCAGAGTTCATCGAATGGAAAGAAATAGAAGAGGGAATTAAATCTAATCTTCCTGATATTGAGGAGACACGCAAGGACATTCTTTTGAAGGATTCGGATGCAAGGATCAAACAAGCCGAACTAGCAGTGGCAAGAGTGGTCGGGCTGTCAAAGAACATAGTAAAGGTGGTAAACCACACTTTTTTTGCTGCCAACCTGGTGAAGGGAGGAAACTTGAAAGACCTTTCCTATCTAAATGACTTGCATAACAGATGGAAGGAAAGAGCGGAAACTCAAAGGGAAGCAATTGCAAAGTTAGCAATAACTGATTGGTAGTCGTATTAGTAATAACTTGTCAAGGCACACAGTCAAATCATGACCCTTAACTGCTCACTCCGTTCAACTCAGTGGATGATGCCACCTCTCACAGATGCAATTTTTCATAGGACAGTTCATAACATAGTTTGGGGCACCTCCTCAAGTCAAGATGATGGCCGATATATGCGATTTGAAAGACAAGCTGGTAGACAACAAATCATTATCATAACCTTTGCTCATCAAGTCACCTTTTATTTTTAGAGTTAGTTAACTAGTTAGGAGGAAGGTTGTCTGAAACCTCCTCAAAGTTTTGTATAATATATTTCTGAACATTACTTAAAATAGTATTTATACCCTTCTCATGCATTTAGAGAAGGTTCCAGAATTTTATCAAAAACATTTGCAAAGAATGCACTTCCGCAAGTTTGTGAATGCTTTGGTGAAATTATGGAACATGATCATTTCTTTTAAATATCAGACTACTTTCCTTTGTTGATGCACTCTTGTATACTTGGAAGATAATTTGATCTAAAGAAATGAGTTGATCTATGTTATTAGTCAAATGAGAAGAAATTCATAGATATGGTACTTCTATCTCATATGATTAGTTCTGTTTCTATTTAATTAGTGACAACACTTATTTTTCATGAATTGTATATGAGATATGTTTTTTTTGTTACGCATTAATTGCACTATTGTATGATGCCTAACTGAGGTTATTTATTTTCATATATCTATCTATCTATCTATCTATATATATATATATATATATATATATATATATATATATATATATATATCATCACATACGCGATATAGTTTATACATTTCTTTGACTAAGTATTTATTCAAAGAAATTATCTTTACATGTTATCATCTATGTTTTATGCATGATTGATCTTTATTGTCACATGTTAAGTAGATATCTTTGTAGATTACATATTATACAGAAATACCCAGGTTTATATTATATTAAGTTAGCTAGATATTTGCATGATAAAATAGGTCATTTAAGTTATCATTATTCTATTGCAATCACTCATAAACCACCCACTCTCATTTTAAAACCCATCCTGGGAAACTGGTCCCATTATCCCCAATCGAAGCCACCACTTTAAATGGAAAAGGAGTTTTCTTGAGGTCCAAACCTGGTAGTTATCCCCCATGCTGGAGTCGTAGAAATCTGAGGCCTCAACACATGCCAACATAAAATGAAGGCTTTTGTAACTTTGTATTTTATTGGTTTGTTGGAAGTCCTTTGAGAAACACATTCCAAGGTCAAGGGTTTCACTATATAGCTCAAAATTCCTCCTGCTTGCATTAAGTTTGTACCCAATCTCATTCCTTTTATATTCATGCCATCAGGCTGGTGTAGACCACAAGAATAATGAAACTGTGGTGGATGACATAATATTATGTAGGCCTTGTTAAAATTTTCAGACCATGGTAGGCAGAGTTTGCAATCAAAAATTCCTAAGAAGCTAAAACATAAAACTTTAAGGGTTATCAAAAGTGCAATTTTTTTATATGTAATCTACTAACACATGATTCTAAAAATATAGGGTGGAGCATACAAAACTAAACTTCCAAAACTGCAATCTGTTTTTTATTCAATCTAGAAAAATGACACACTATTACAAGTTAAAAGTAGTATCAGAATCACTAGCACAACTCAATATCATGCTTAAAAGCATTAAAAAATAACCACCTCTACCCTGCCTTCTTTATATAATATAGAAGAGGAAGGTTAGAGGAGAAGACAAAATAGCCCATCCCTGTGGGTGCTAAAAATTAGAAAAGAAAAACCATTATCTAAATGTGTCTAGGGAAGTATGATGTCACTAAAATTTGAAGTTCCCCTGGCTTGTGTGCTTAATCTACTTTAGAACAAAAGCTAATTGAAGCTAAAAACAACATACTTCCAAATCTAGATTTCAAATTCCAAAAGAAGAAAAGTATTTATTCTAAAATTGGAATGTTAAATTTAGAAAAACAACCATAAAAATGGAAGTGGTTGATGTTGGTGCATGCATGCTAGAAGGCATGTGTGTGCACTCTCAATGTTCTCTTACATAATGACAGTTTCACATCACATACAATCTAATGTTGCACCCCCATTTTCCTCATCTACACCCTTATTATGATAATACAAGTACCTACATAGGAATTCAAACAACTGTGGTTGGTGTTGGTGTGCCTTTGCTAGTTGACTGCTATTCCACTATAAAACAGGACAATAAATGATGCAACATGGAAAAGTTCTAGCATCCATGCACCCACTCAATCTATCTCCTACATAATTGTAGTACATTACCCTAGACATTCTAGTGTTGCATCCTCATTCTCCTCAACTACACCCTTATCATGACTGCACAAGTACCTTGCATAAATCTAGACTATTGAGCCTATTTTTGTTTTTCCTTTTCTACTAAAGATGATTTCTATGCCAACATGGGAGAAAGAAGTATCTGATGCAAGAGGGAAAGAATAACACTCCCTCTTTGCAAAGAAAGTGTTATTGACCAAATCAAATTTCTCCTTCTATGTCCTCAAACTTCTCATTGGCTACGGGCTTCATCATTATTTTGACCATCTGTGAAGTTGAAGAATATAGCCTTGGATCATTATTTCCTTTTGTACTTCGAAATATCTTTAAAATATTCAAGGTGTAAATCCCTTGTACAAGGAAAAATTCATAAAAACCCTACCAACCTCTTATGTCCTTCATGTCTACTTCACTAGTCAATATCTTCTTACACCACAAACATGGTTGTTCAGAAATTCCAACAATGATAAACTCATTTGTATATAGGACCAAGATAAATGAATCACATATATCAAATAAAGAAGTAAAATCTACACTAAATCTAGACATATTTCTCTTATTTTTACTCACAATCATCATGATTTTTTTTTTATTAAATGGTTTGTAACAAGAAAACCTTAATGGATTTGTTTGTGTTGGAATTCCAAATGCAATATACATGAATGACCAGTGCCTTACCAAATTGCAGTCCTTAAATTGTATGAACTATTGCTTTTTGTATCATTTTATGATCAATGTAATCTACACACATGATTAAGAGTAGGATCATAGGAGTTGGACATTACTTGACTTGGTATAGTAAATAATGAAAAATGCAAAAAAATCATGTGTCACTATCAAATTTACATAAAGATAATGAAAATATGTAGTTTATTTAATTCTAGTAGTTGGTGTTTTTGATATTGACTTTTTTGCATATGCTTCCTTAATACTAGAGCGTCAAGAATCGTCCACCTATTTAGGGATACTACATACACTGTACAAGCACTTGGTTTGACTAAATGATCCTTTGGGTAGATCAAATGTCCCCTTATAGGTGGTGCATTGGCCAGTTCTTTTGAGGAATTAACCTTGGTGTGGTCCTCAATAATGACTGCTTTCACTGACCTGGCTTGCCTTTCATGATTGATGTAGGAATTTTTGTTCATGAACTATTTGATGATAGAGTTTATCAGTTTGGTCATTTTTGACGAATCTCATTAGTTATACCTTGTGAGGTTATGTGTGTGTCAAGGATCTCATGCCTCTTGAGTGGTCTAGCTATATGAGGAACTAGACACTATTATTGCCTAAATTAATTGAAGGCTTTTCCATTTGAATTCTAGGATGTTGGCTCTTATTTTTTTATATTAGATCTAATATCATCCTTAAATCAAAATTTTCTTTTAGGCAGGTAAACCTTGGGTTATGACATTTCATGCCTATTCAAAAGATCAGATACTGAAGACACTCCAACAAAGGCTAATGCTAATTCATTATTGTTTGATTGGAGTTTCCATTTAGAAGTTGACTGAAAATTATATCTGATAGCCTACCCTTTTATCAATAATTATAGGAACCATCCAATGAGCCACTAGCATAGATCCTTCCCATATTTCTTAATGTGAAATTTTTGGAATTTAGATTTCAAAGTGGTGGATAATCCCTTTTGATGCGTTTGTAATTCTTCCTTAATTAGGGCCTTGAGACCAATGTTCTACATTCTAGGATAGCCATATAAGGGTGTTGTAATTTAATCATTTTGATTTTAATTTTCCCTTATTTCATAAGAAAGAGCTCATTAAAACACTAACTCATAGACCCCATCTATCCAAAAAGAATCTAGGCTATAATCTCACTTCCCAACCACATAAAAACCATCAATCACAATATAGATTTTTAGATAAGTGTAAGAAAACTCACTTATAGTAAGCTTTGATCATGTTATTGAAAAGCACTATTTCAATATCCTAAATAATACAAGTATAGGCACTATTATCACTTGGTTTGACCTCAGGCTGAAATAAAGCTACTCCCAGGGTAACCACAAACCAAGCTTAACCTAGTAGCTAGCCCTACCAAGTCGGGAGAGGGCTCTCTCCTTATGGATCTCAGTCAAAATGACTAGATCAGGGACAAGATTTTATGCTAGGTATAGTAGCTCATGGGTTTGATTGAAATTGTTGATGTTTTTGCCAGATCAGGAGGAGCTGGGCAATTTGGGTCTGGGAAACTAAGTCAAAATTGCAGGGGAATCTATGGGGCAAGGTAGGTATGAGCTTCAACACCTTAGGCTTGATGAGGTGAAATGATAGACTGGTGAGGAGCTATGAAGGGCATGAGTAGGTCATGAATCCCTCCTAAACAATAGAAAAACATGAAATATTGATGTTTTCCCAAGGCAGAGCATTAACACCTAATGGATTCCACCTATATGACTTGAAAAAAACCAATCAGAATAAATTATATGAAAGAGGCATACATAAATAACATGAGAACATAATCACAGAAGAAGAAACATATGCTAAAGGCCATACCATAGGGATCCCGCAAACATAGCTGCAACTTTATTAGTTTCCTGCCAAAACTGCTACAAAATGATATGTGTTCAGTACATAAGCATCCAGCTGAATCCAACCCTTGCAAATAGAAATAAAATACATAATATAGACATTGTAATCCTTCATCCTAACCATCAAGGGTCGAAACCATGAGAAGAGGAGTTGTTTCAACCATTTCCAAACAAGTACCAGGAATATAGGCAGTCAAACAACTTGCCTCTAAAAGTAGGGAAATTGATTCATTTGCCTCAAAACCACCTCTAACTAATGAATATAGCCTTTAACACTATTTTACCATTACATTTACATGACATGTCATGAATTACATCAGTGAAATCATCCATGAGGAGAGAGAAATCAAATTCACAGTCAAAACAAGAGAATTTTGATTTTCTGAGAAAATGGTCAAAAGTGCAGCGTGACTAGCCAGAAGCATAGCGCCACTTTCAGGTCACTTTTGGAGGCCTTCTCGACATCCAGATTGAGCCCATGATAGTGTTGTGGTAAAAACACAACCCTCCCCCCCCCCCATTTTTGACTTGTTCACTTCAAATAATGGGGACCCTTTCTATAAAAATTTTGGCTAAACACCCTTTTGGATTTTTATTTAGTTGATTGCCCTACCCTTTTGTTAATTTTACATTTTCTTTGGATTCTTGTTTTGATTGCTTTGTTAGAATCGACTTTTTATAAGCTTCCCATTGACGCTTGTTTCGCCTCATTTGGTCAACTGGTTTGAAAATGGCACTCCTTTGAAAGTCTGATTATTTATGTAGCCTGGGTTAAAAAATGCATAAAATGTACAATATCGCATTTTGTAAATAAATTAGTTCAATAATGCATTCAGTTTAAATATTAACTCATAGAGAGTTTTACTAACATTTTTCATTATGCAGCCAAATCAGTAATTATCGGGATTTTAAGAAATTCACTCTAATTTCTTAATCAAATCCTAATCTCGAAAACCCAAACGTAAGAGTGGCTGTAGTTTATATTTTTACTTTTATTAAGAGTGGCTGTAGTTTAGAAACTTAAATTCATAGAAATAAAACCAAAATAAAATTTATGTTTAAAATTAAATTTTAAATTAATTAAATTAATTAATATATTAAATATGATTAATTTAATTAAATTAAAATTTAAAACAAAAAAAAACATATAATAAAATTGTTTGATCGCGTCGGTACTTTTTATCGCATCGGAAGTTTTATGTGACATATTTTAAAAACCCCGATAACCATGATTCCCCCGATGCGATATCGCATCGGGGAATTTGACTCTTATCCATCCCCGATGCGAGTTGCCGATAAGGTAAGGTGAAACGAGGCATTAAATAAGGTTTTCATGTTTTGTTTTTTTAGTTTCATCCAAAGTCACTCATACGTGAGTGTAATAAGTGAAGTAGGATAATTATGAAATAGGTAGGGTAGTATTAATATAAAATTAATATTTAATATTTAATATTAAAATTAATATTTTATAATAATAAATTTTATATTAATTAATTTAATTAATATATAAAATTTAATTAAGTTAATTAAATTAAAATTTAAATATTATTTAAATTAGTTAATTTATAAATAGTTAATTATATTAATTAGTTAGATTAATTAATAATAGTTTATTAAATAATTAGTTTAATTTATTATTAAGAATTAAAATAGAATTAATTATTAGATAATTAGAATTCTAATTTAAGATTAGATTTTTAATTAAAATTTTAATTTTTAGCCCAGCAACAGAATTTTCAGATTCATGCCAGATTTGACTCATCAACTTTGGAAGCCCATAGAATGAGTTTTACTTGGCCAAATGAGGCCCAAGACGGCTCATTGGAAAGAGAAAATCAAGGAGAATATTTCTGAGGAGATTTCATTGACAGATTTGGTCATTTATTGGGTCAAAAATCAGGCAGAAGATCAAGCTCCGAATTTTGAAAACAAAATCATTTTTCTGAGTTTTATTTTCATTGGTCCAAGCCTCTTCTAATTGCAGATTCACTCGTCAATGATTTTCTTGGCCAATTAAATCATCCCAAGCATCAATAGAGAATTTATATTTTATAGAATTTAATTGGATTTGATTTAAATGCCAGCAATGCCATGTTGATTTTATTGTTGCATTTTAATTTATTTTGATTTCTTTTTGCAGGAAAACAGTGGAAGAAATATGGAGAAAAGGATCTCAATCAATGAGAATGCTCCAGCAATTGGATTTGGCATATTTCTCTTCACCAAAATTTCCTCTCAAGAATTCCTTCACAGATAGTATAAGTAATAGATTGCAGAATGTAATAAGGGGCTGCTCTCCTTTGCAATTATATACTTCTAAAAGCACTACTGTAATAGGAATTTAGAGTTGTAGGAGAGAGGAGAGAAAATCTCAGATCTAGGGATTATTGAGGATTTTTCCTTTGTATCTTGAATTATGTATGAGGGGCAAATTTTGCACTATTGTGGCTCTAGTTTTAAAGGCAGAAGTTCAAGCAATGTAAAGGACTGTTGGAGAACAAGATCAGAGAAATGGATGCAATAAATTGGTATTTTTAATACTACTATTTCAAATATCAGTTTCATTTTTATGGTAACAGGAATGTGTCATTTTATTCATGTTTGTGCACTATTGTCAATATGGGTAGTTTGTCTCAATGTTGTTATCATGTATATCTGTTCTTATGGATTAATTTCTGATTTCTGAGTAACTATTTATTCAGAAATCTGCCTTATTAAAACTGATTTATTGAATGGTAATATGTTGTGAACTATTTCCACATATTACTGTTTAGTTATTGGATTTGTTGATTTGATAATCAATATCATTTATGTGAACTACTTCCTGAGTGTTGTTGGTTTATTATTTTAGTTAAGAGGTCTCAATAGGATGTGTTTTGATATCCATAATATCAGTTAATTGAACTACTTCATTAACTTGATATTCATTATAAACAAGACATATCTAAATCCCAATACTTTAATTATCTTGCTCTTAGTTGGGTTATATCTATATCTGCCTAATTAAGATAGGATTTAGATTAGTTTCTTTTGCTTACATCATAGAATAAGCTTGCATTTAGAGTAATTTCTACATTCTTTTAAGTCCTCTCCTCAAAGAGGCAAAACTTTAGTTGTGGCTTGGCTGAACCCAAATCAGCTTAAGGGTCATTCTCTTGCCTGATCAGCAAGAAGAAGTGATCTGATATCCCTGTCTATTGGTATGTAAAGATACATCATAAACCAATAGCAATAGGGAGAAGGTAACTGGACCTAGTTAAACCAGTCGGAGCCACCACACCAAATGGAAAAGGAGCTGCTTTAAGGTCCGGACCGGGTGGTTATCCCCCAATGTTGTTGCAGCGATTTTCGAGGCATCAACAGATAGCTAATTGGAAATATCTTCAAGTCTAGTTTATGTAACACCTAGAATTTTTGAATTGGGAGGTCATTTTCCCCTCAAAACTTGAATCTCCCAAGACTGCTTCTGTGTGTCCAAAAAAAGGCAGAAAGGTCATTTTATGGTAGTTTTTGGACCTTTTGGTGAACCAGATCTGCTCCAAAACTTTTAAAAATTTCTAGGGTGCATGTCCTCATCATTCAGAATCTAAAAATTTCAACCTCTTCTCCAATGGATGCCTCATGAAAAAGCCCAGCACCAGTGGCGCTACGCTTCTAGGCAAATTTTCTGTGTTAAGAATTTCAAATTTTCAAAAATGCAAAAACTCCTCAAAATTTTCCCAAATTTGGCATGGAGCACCACCATCAAGTGCTTTGGTTGGCCAAGGAGGCTTCAACCAACATCTTCAACCTATCTTGCTCTTTCTTTCCCTCTAAGGCTCTCCTCAACCTAGCTTTTAGCTTCCTGATCCTCATGTTACAAATTTTGTTACGAGCCATGTAATGGTATGCCATGTGTCGAAGCATTTTCTTATCCCTGTTGGCCTTGTCAATGAACCCTTCAAGATGTAGGTTGACTCTTTCAAGCCAAGTTTCCCTATCTTGTTCAATTTCTTGCTCAATGGGAGTCAAAGTGACATGAGCCTCTTTGTCACTTTGCCTCTTTATCTTCAGTAGCTCAAGTTCCATGAGGACCTATTTATGACTTAGTTGTTTGTTTTCTTGCTCTAGGTAAGTGATGACAAACTTAGCTCTCTCTAAGTTGTCCGTCAAAGCTTGTATTTGGGCTTCTTTCTCCTGAATAATGACATCTTTGACATTTTCCCTCTCTTGAGCCTCTAGATCAATGATCTCAATGTCATGCTGCTCGGGCTCATCATCATGCTTCTCCAACTGAAATTCCCTTTCTTGGTCATCATCCAAGTCATCTTCTTGTACCTTTCCTTGCCTTTGCTCAACTGCTCAACTTGTACCTGTTTTGTCAATGTAGAAGGTAAAGCCCCTTCCACACCTTATGGAGATAACATTTTCCTGTGGATTGATGAAGAAGGCAAGGTCCCTTCCACTTCCCGTGGAGCAAACACTGGCCTAGTAGCTGTAAAAAACTTCCTTGACTCTCTCTGATATGTCAAGAACATCGGTATCTCAGCAGTTCTAGTCTCTTTGGCCTTCTCATCTGTCTTCACCGGAGCACTCCTCGAAGGTCTTCCTTGTCCATGTTTGCTAAGTTTTGAAGTTATGTAACCCTAGATAAGGTATGAAAGGAGTGAGTATGGGTGATTTAGGAGTGAGGGGATGGGAGATGACCTTATGGGCTGGAAAATGAATGAGGGAGTAGGAATGATAAAAATGAAAGGGAGGGCTTGTTTTGTTTGAGAGATTGCCCTTTGGGAAGAGGGATAGGAATGATATGGAATAAGGATAAAGTGATAAATTGATAGGGAAATACGGATAGGGGAATAGGGATAGGGAAATAATTTATAGTTGTAGTGATAGGTGATAGGAGGAACAATGAGTGTTTAGCGTTTTAGACATACGAGGGGCAAATTTAGGGTTTCATATTTACCATGGGAAATGATGTTTAAAAGTTTGATTTTCAAACCAAAATTGAAGTTAGGGAGGTCAAATTACTTGCAATGAAGGTAAGAGAGAAATTTTGATTTTTCTTGGAGTTTTGAGGGTTTTTAAGCTCTCCTGCCAAAAGCATAGTGCCACTACCAAAAGCGCAACGCCACTACCAAAAGAGCAGCACCATTATCAAAAGTGCAATGCCACCCTGCCAAAAGCACAACACCACCTTCAAGACAACTTTTGACTACCTTCCATGTGTCCCAATTAGGCACGGGATAGCTCATTGGAAATATTGTCGAGTCTACTTTTCAGAACATATTTAATTTTTTAATTTGGAGTTCATTTGCCTTGTTAAAAGCTCAATCGCACAAGACTGGTCAAAATGTGCAGAATGAGGCTGCCAAAATGCATAGTGTTGTTGCAGTCAACTTTTGAAGGTCTTCCTCAACTCCAAATTGAGCTCATGATAGCTCATTGGAAATATATTTGTGTCTACTTATCAGTTGACTCATCAAGAAAGTCATTTGGTCATTCCATCTAGGAGAAAAAATGATTTTAACAAGGCCACTCCAAAGGTGCATTAACCCTCCTAAGGCAAATGATGTTGTTGACATTTCTCCCAAACCATGAAACTTGTGTAAAAAATGAAAGAGATTTTTCTTCTTGGGTCAATTATGGAACGAAAACCTCTCTCACTTTTGTCAAATTCATCTTTTCTTACTCAAAAACACAATTTGAAGAAAAATCATCCCTTATGTGTGGTGAATGGCTTGTTCGTTGGAATGACTTCTCGAAAAATGATGGAGACTTGATGTTCGATGATATGAAATGGCCTCATACCTTCTGATATCCCTTATTCCTCCTCTACTCAGATATCTTTGATCCCACAGCCAACCCTAGCTCGGTGGGAGGGGAATTTAGGGTTTTAGTGCTTGTTTCTCTTTTGCTTTTGTAGGTGAATTGGTGCTCATGATGACTTGATTTTTGCAGTGGAAAGTGCTTGGAAACATCACAAGATGTTTAGGAGCAGCTGGGAGCCAATATTACATATGAAAACATAAAATTACATCATTAATGGAGATAAAAACAAAATACCCTGTTTTCACCTCAAAGCAAGTTTTGAGGTGAGAACTACATTAGGCTTTCAATATACCATCATTATTGGCCTCCTCATGTCCTTTCTGATCATTATTGGCACGTAATTATTGGATTTTACCATGGTGGGACCCTAAAACCTAATGAGACCAAACCCTAAGACCTAATGAAATGAATTTCAAAGTGAACATGAACCATGACTAAAATATATGAAAGAGGATCAACAAGTACAGTTTTGAGGGAAACATTTGAAGAAAACCCTACCATTAGTGAATCCATGACCTAATGGAATGCAAACTCATCAGTATGGGACTCCTAGTATCTAATGCAAAAGAGCAAATTTTGATCACTGATGGTAGTGTGAAACACTGACACTAATAGGCACTGTGGTAAATCGGTATTGCTAAACATAACCAAATGTGGAAAATTATTAATGGTGTATGTTAGGCATGGTATACCTGTCTTAGCCAAATGTTCAGTAGACATCGTTTACATTGGCAACCTCAAAAGACCTTATGTATTTACTGGTAACCTAGTATCATACTGTGAGTGGAAGTAAAACTTATTGACCACTAGAATAATCGGGTGATCCTCTTGCATAATAGGTGTTTTCATGATACTTGTAGATTAAACCCTAGACTGGCTGGGTTTTGTGAAGCACCTAATCACTTAGAATTGATTCATTACACTAGCACTGATGTGTGCCTCATGGCAGTGTATACATCTACTGATGATAACATGAGTTTTCATTAGTGCATGAAACAACAGTGGTCTAAGTATGTTTCATCTCACAAAGCGATGTTTAAATGTTCCATATATCTATGAGCTATCCTACAGTCTTCCGACCTCCTGTAATACAAATTTTAACTGCTCAAAAGATATTATACAGGTCTCATGCATGGCAATTTTTATGATGTCTACAGGGGTACTAAAATTCTTTGCTATTTGAGGGCCTATTGTACCTCTGCCCCTTTGTTCTTAGTGCTTTCATTAGATGCTGCTAGGATGAATGACTATTAGGCTCTCTTATACAAAAATGTGTGTATACAGCAGCAAAGCTGATTCTGGAAGATTTATGTTCAAAGTGAAGCGAGTTTCACATGTTAACTAATGTGTTAACTTTGATATTAAGACATTATGCTGAACACTAAGCAATAAACTTAACCCTGGTCTCTTAGGGAAGAACAAGCAATGGCCTAGCCTGCTAGGGGTTTTGGAATGACTGTGGGTGGAGGAAGAAGACCTCCTCTGGAATCCCTCATGACAGTCAGGTGGAGGAGGATCTCCTTTGGAATCCCTCATGACTGTTGGGTGGAGGAAGATCTCCTCTAGAATCACTCATGATAGTTGGGTACAAGAGGATATCCTCTAGAGTCCCTCACGACTGTAGGGTGGAGGAAGAAGATCTCCTATGGAATCCCTCACGAATGTTGGGTGGAGGAAGATCTCCTTTGGAATCCATAATTACTATTGGGTGGAGGAAGACCTCCTTTGGAATCCCTCATGACAATTGGGTGGAGGAAGATCTTGTCTAGAATCCCTCATTACTGTTAGGTGGAGGAAGACATCCTCTAGAATCCCTCACTATTGTTGGCTGGAGGAAGATCTCCTCTGGAATCCCTCATGATTTCTGGGTGGAGGAAGACTTGCTCTAGAATCCCTCATGATAGCTGGGTGGAGGAAGATCTCCTATGAAATCCCTCATGATTTCTTGGTGGAGGAAGACCTCCTCTGGAATCCCTCATGATAGTTGGGTGGGGGAAGATCCCCTATAGAGCCCTCATGACTACTGGGTGGAGTAAGACCTCCTCTAGAATCGTAGAATATACCTGTAAATTGAACATCCTTAATCTAGAAGGGTGGAGATCTGGAAGGAACCTCTAGAATCCCATGTACATCTAGAGGTCTAGTCAATGGGATAGGTTCCACATGCTAGGGGGTGACTATGACATTACTAGCATTTTTTCACCGATTGGGAGGATAGTAGTGAGCTTGGTTCCATTGTCCACCCCATGTCATACAATTTTAAGTATATTAAAGTCTTGGTTTTCCCTATACATCTAAACAAGGCTACATGATTACATTTATGTGTCTTTAGGCAGGGTCAAAGAAGTGAAATCAAGAATGAAGACATACAACTCCCTTAACGTTGAACTGAAATTTGAAAGCCTCAAGGTTTGAATAGTACCTGGACACATCCCTATTAACAAAGGAAAGCTATGTGCCCTGTTGCCTACATTGGTTTAACTATAGGGCATTTTAGTTTCTAATTTGTGCATCATGAGAGGGTACCCAATGCCCAATCTATATTACACATTATTGATTGTTATATTGATTATGGCATACCTCTCTTTGCAAGGGTGCTACTATGTATTGATTGTTGGGTATTTTATTGATTGGAGTATACCCGTCTGTGTAAGGGTACAAATTCACAATATTGTGTGTCTTGGCATTGCGGTTAATTAAAGAGGTGGACTAGTGGATGGAAATTTGCAGTGTCTTTTCAACTCAGATAGGATAAGAGAGGCACTGACCCTTGCATATAGAGGTTCATTCAAAACATATTGTAATGACAACATATAATCTCAGCTCTTAAAGGCTAATGGTATAAAATAGATTGCATAGACATTACATTTTATATTAGGCTATCACAGAGACAATCCATGGAACAAACATGACACATTTACTGCTAGGTGTAACTGAAGAGCCCTTACGGGTTAGGTAGCTGGGCATAGGTTCCTCTGGTGACTTATGCATACATTTACACACCCAAGTTATCCACTAAAAACTCACATTGAGGATGATTATGTGTGTAAGAAGGATTTATATGAACAAGTTAGAGGATATTGTGGAGGGAAACTCACTTCTCTTACTTGCTGAAGTTTTACATAGGTGAAAACACATTACAGGGTTGTTTTGCCCAATATCGAAGGTGAAATTTCTAGTTTTAGCCATACTTCCATCATGTCAATCAATTGTTGGGGCTATTGCTATTTTTTTCTACGAAGCTGAATGAAAAGGACAAGTTCACTGAGGCCATGACACACAAAAGCACATTTAAATTAGTCCTTCAGTGCACACAGAGCTGAGTTAGTCATTGTGATGGACAGGTATTGGTGTTGGACTGATAAAAATAGGAAGGGAATCAAGGGTAAATATCCTAGCATAACTCTAGGTCAATGTGGACATTGATTATTGCATCTTCAGCCACTGAAAATTAGTTTAGAGTTAGATAAAAGGTCAAAATGCTCTCTTGCTACCCAATAATTTAAAAGTTTCTTATTTTCTATGTTCAATCTATTTAGATTGGTGTTGTTTGCTGCCAATAGCATTAGACTGTAATTCACTCTTATTATTTGAACTGTAAGTTCATGAATCACATAGACAAATTCAGTTAAGTGAGAAATTTGGAGGAATAAGTTGTCAAGGTACATGGATGATTATTATTTCAACTGTAAGTTCACAAATCACATAGACAAATTCAGTTAAGTGACAAATTTGGAGGAGTAAGTTGTCAAGATACATGGATGAATTCTCAGCATGCTTAGTATTCATACATCAAGGCCACCCTTGCAAACTATGTCAATGAAGGAGAGCTTGAGCATTTGCCATGTGATGTGAAGTTAAGACATGGTATGCTTATAGTTTATTCAATGTTGCGTACTAATGACCATATAGATGCATGACTACCTAGAATTATTATGCTGCTAGAACTTAATATTTAGCCCAGGTTTCATATTTTATACCAGATTTTATATTAGCCAAGTATGGTTGTCATAAGTCTAAGAAAACTCACTTATAGACTTATATATCTTGTTAATTAGGACTGTAACACCTTGGGTTACGGCTAGAGCAGTAAGAAGAGGCTTTGGAGAGAAAGAATACATAATGAGATACATCCCTCTTGAAATCTGGACAAGAGCCAAAAACTTCTATTAATGTCAATCAATTAAGAAGAGTGTTCATGAGCACTGTATGAATGGATGCTAGACGAAATACATTGATATGGAGTCCTTGAATAGATGCTCAATTGTTTCCATGACTAATCATCAATGCCACAAGAAACCCTAGTAGATGATACTAGCAACTAACTTGGCAGCTTCTCAAAACATGCATTAGTGGATTTGAAAGTTATTTTCAGAGTTTTTGAAAAGTTTGCAAATGATGGAGGGAGACCATCTAAATTACAATGTTTCCTTCTTCATGTACTTGTCTTTTTACAACCAATATTTGATCCCTAATGTCTTTCAACTTTATGAAATGTTATGAAGTTGACTCTTCTTCCTTCATTTGCATTGAAAAAAACATTCTTTTAAGGAAAAAGTCATCCCTATTTCTCAACATCGTTCAGGAAGCCAAGCTTCATTTAGAGCCTCTTCCCCACTACCCTGGATGTTAGTAGGATTGTGCTTCCTTGCTATTGTGCTCCCCCTAGGATGATATAGCCAAGTGGTCTCATCCCCAGACTCTCCCCAAAGCATATAATCTACCAATTCATTGGTCCTTTCACAATTATGGATGGCTCTGATTAGGATCCTCTATTGGGGGCTTGGACCCCGTCATTCATCATTAACAGTGAGTTTTAGCTCTAGTAGGCTTGGACATCCACTTTTTTGTTCAAAAGAGAGACTTACTAGTTTCTAGTGTCTCTCTTGCACTTGCACTTTATCTTATATCTTTTCTTAGGCAGACATTTAACTTCTAGCGAAACACTTGTTTCTTTATATTTTCCTTCTCTCAATAGAATTCTAGGAGTTTCTGTCACACTCTGACTTTGCACTTATACTAGATTTACAATTTTAGTCCCATTCACCTACTTTTGTGGTCTTTGTTGGACATTAGTAAAATCATATTATCTTATCTACCTTTATCTGGTAGTCCATGAATTTCTTGTGGACAACTTCATATTATGCATGCAACTTCCCCATCCTACTCTTGTGGAATTATTGTCTGTCACTGAAATTTTTATCAACATCACTACTTATTTGTTACTGTAGTCATATCCATCTTGTTCAGTGACTACTTTGTTTGACTCTATTTGAAATTGATCAATTTCATCTTGTTCTCATACCACCTTCCAGGTCGCCTTTCTCAGTGGACATATGAATGGGAAAACAGGGATCATTCGTTGTTTCCATTTGTTGAAATTATGCCTGTTGAATTTCTGATCGGGCTTCAACATAAACCTCAAGAATGTTGTCATTTTTTCCATGAAAGAAATAACTACCAGGCTCCGATATAGTAAAAATATACTTCAAATAGAGATATAAATATATCAACATCAAAAATGTTCAATCAACTTAAATTTGTTATGCTAGCACATCCCAAAGAATTTTAATTTTCTTCTATACCAAAAAATAAAAAATTATGGGATCTTTATCTCTAAACTCCAAATTTGGTGCTACCGACTGTAGGTGTCTACCTTGACTTTCATACTCATAATTTCTTCATTCTTGTGGTCATAATTTTTGAATTTCAAGACATAATGTTTTAGTTTGTGCCTATATTGGGGTCTACCCATGCCTGTTGTGCACATGTGGTATGTTACATCCTCTATTTATTGTGTTCCCATAAGGTATTCCAATAGTAAATCATGCATGTTCACAGCTTTCATGGCCTGGTCATGGCCTAAGGATGTTTGCTTATCATGCATTTTTTTGTGATTGTTCTTGGTCTATTTTGGACTCTTGTATGCACAGGGTTGCAGGAACCATCCCCCCTAGTCTGGAGGCTTCAACCTTTCTTCGAATGGAACCATTGTAGAATATCCATGTAATCCTAGTCTGACATACGATTCTGACACACTTACCATAATGATGGTGTAAGGAGGAGATCCCCAACAACCTTGATGAGCCAATGTATGGCATAAATTAAAATGCAAAATAGCTCTGATTGTCGGGACTCGGCATCATTGCTGGTAAACATCATGCACCACACAAAGTCCTAATGATTGTTGCATGGTCCCTGGGAATGGGAAGAACTATGCATAGGGCAAGTTGGAATTGTGAATGAGTGATGATTCAAAAATTCAACCTGCCCATCTCTAGTCAGAAATAATTAATAATATGCTTGGTGCTTAAGGATTGCTACTATGGTTTATATGTTTGTACTTTTTAATTTAAAGAAAATATACTCAAATACTGAAAATTAATCATACTAATCAGTATTATGTTTCCTTTGAAAATCATGGAAGCTTCTATATTTCAAAAATAAATTAATGCCTCCAGTCCTTTCCAAGTGTAGTAGATTAAGATTTAACACATCAAATTGGGGCAGTCATAACAATGTGCAAATGGTTGTAAAGGAAAAGCCATAAGAAAGGCTGAACGTGATTTGGATGTATTCTGTATGTTTAGGGAAAGTTGTTTTTCCTACCGATATGTACAAGTATATGGAGTATTGATAGTTGAGAAATGAGATTTGGAGGTTTCAGAATATTGCGAGTTTTGAGATGCCACTGATGTTAGTGGGTGAGATAGACTGCATATATGTCTGTTAGATCAATATCACATGCTATAAGGTGAAAAAGAGCACATCCTTATCAACATCTAATATTGTAGTTCCTAATATATGGAGTTGTGGACTTGACAATTGAGAGGGACTTTCATATTTCTTATGACCTCCTTTGAGGCTATGACCTTCACTATGCCTATTGGGTGGGATCATAGTTTTTGGTTTTGAAAGTTCTCATGTCTTGCTATGGTCATTTTGTTAATGGATTGCCTTCCTATTTTTAGGTATACATTGGATATTCTTGGACATATTTTGTTAAATAAACATGTTATGAACATGTTCATCATAGATGACATATACAAGTAATATATCCAGGTCTCTTGGCATGAACCACTAGGATGATTGAAGCCTAAGGTCACCTTCCATTAATTTCTCAGAGACATTTCTTCTTTGTTTGATCCCCTTGTTGTGACACTAGATGCATTCACTCTAAGATATATCTAGGCTAGTTTTGAGTGGGGTGACATAGGCTTTTGTGGAGGCTAAAAAATACATTCCTCAAGAGAATATGTTTTTCTAATTGTTATATAGAAGAGATTTAGATGGAACATTTTGTTTTTTGTTTTCTTATAGACTACAAGATATAGTGATGGCCTTTTTTAGTGAATATCAGAAGCCTCTCTCCATCTTTGTTTGGTACCTAGATCAACAATGCTTAGAAATTTTCATGAGGAAGGCATTGGTCCTCCCATCTTCCATGGGCCACTACTTTATCGGGCATTACTTGGACAACCACATCCTTCTACTCAGTGTTCTTAGTAGACAAAGGCTTCGAGCAACAAAGCCACAATACCCACTAGTGAGTGTAGAAAATTCTTGTGTGTCCTATAGCCCCACATAGATTTAGTTTGTTTTACACATCATGTTTAGTGCCAAAATTCCATGGTTAATTGATGATATAACATGAATATCAAATTCAAAAGAAACATTGTTAGGCTACCATTACTCTCTCACTTATACACAAAGTTTTGGACTCTAGTTTTTGGTCAATCTCAGACCTTGGAAAAACCCCAAAGGGGAAAGCCAGTTGAAGGAGGATTTTATTTTTATTTTCTTAGAGAATTAATTACAACATTAATTACATTACATAGAGTACCTATAACTCCCTATTGCTATCTAGGAAATTGTTTCATTGTCCTTGAAACTCATTCACTATCCAACAATCACTACTTTGGAATGTGTGCCACTGACGTACTTTCTCTACTTATGAAATCATCATTGTCCTTGAAACCATCACCATGAATTTCATCCCACTAACAGAACAATGTCCCTTAAAATTCATTCCACTGCTCAAAATTTCCTTGCTTGAAATCTGTGCCACTCACCTATAAATTTCTCCTTGAAATTCATGCTGATAGAATTGCTTTTGTTACATAAAAAATGTGTTGTTAGACCAGGATTAAATGTCTAGAAATGTGTGAAACTAGACCATCTTTTCAACCTAGAAATTTGTGTTGGAAACCTCTACTTGTTCCTTCTCATAATTCATGCTTCTCTTCCAGCCTATAATTCAATCTATTGATGGTAGGTGCCTCCTCAATTTGATGTTGTGGAATATCTCCAAGCTACTATAGGCCTCTCCTTGAGAAAAACTCTACTATCTCAGCCTCTTATCCTATAAGGTGGAACTTGTGGCATCATGAATAGAAATTTCCATCAATAGTCAATGCAGAAGGCTCCATTTGGAAAATCCCAAGGTAGAAGTACAATCTACAAAGGAGAAGAGGAAGTAAAATTATGAATGAGTGGACATCCTCATCATAATATCTTGGAAATGTGTGAAAGTAGACTTCCTCTCATATAAGGTGTCCTCTACATTGACTAACAAACTCCTAAAAGGGGAATGACCCTTAAAATATTTCTTGAAATTGTTAGTGCCTTATAGTCATATGTTTTACCAACATATGAATTGTTTTCCTTGATGAACAAATCTTAAAAAGGTGGTTGAATTCCTAGTGGAGATGAAAGTGAGACTTGAACATTGAAATAGATAGGAGAGAAATTCATATCTTCTTCCCATAGGTAGAAAAAATGATCACTCAACACTCAGAATGCATGTATGACTGCTACTATATTTCATGTTACCATATTTGTTCTAAATGTTGAGTATAGTTTGTTGGCAATTATTAGTTATTCACTAGTGGCTTTGCCTCTTCAAGTGTGTAAAAACACATCAAACTATCCTCAAATATTTGCTAAAGGTTGTATAAATTTGTTGATTTGTAAGCATTGATGTATTGAGCTAGAAACAACCCCCCTTTTGTTGATTGATCAGCTTGACAATTGAAATAGTTCGGTAAAAGAAACATCTAATAAGTTAATACATAAATATGCTACTTTTAAACAAATGGGAGGAATCAGATCAATCATTTTCAAGTTCGGTGGAATTAGAGATGGGTCATTTGAATACTTGAAAGCAAAGCTTGTCACATGCCTAGTGATGAGAAGTGAAGTTATAGAGGTCATTTTTGGTATATTAAGTGAAGATCTTATTCTTGCGATGGTCTTTGTAGTTCTTCCAAAGATTGTAGTTTTACAACAGTAAAATTTACATGTACTAGCTACTTTGCATGAATTGGAAACATAGTTAAATACAATTTTTCTTGTTTTTCGGTTGGAATGGTGTCACAAGGCTCTATCCTTTATGTTTCTTCACTCAGATGCAAAGGAATTGGTTATTGTAATGCATTCTATGAATCAAAGACAAAATCTAATACTAGAGATATTTTTACTAGAGTGTTGTCAGTTTTGCTTGAGGAGTTTGTACATTTCCTTAGGGATGCACATAGTGACAATACTAATGAAGGGCTATCAAAGGTTGTAGATATTATTTAAGAGGTGGCTCATCTTGTCACTGGATCAAATGATATTCTACGATTTTTAAGGAATTACTTTGTTGGAATTTTTAATTTTGTATTTTTTACCACTCAAACCAACAGGGGACCTAAAAGGGGTTCCTAAGAGGGATACTACTAGGTTAATGGAAATGGTGGAGGCTTAGCCCACTATCACCACAACTAAGTCTCCCTACTCTTTATGGACTTTCATCGATGGAAGGAGTTTTGGTTGTGTAGAGATAACATGTAAAGTATATGTCAATGGATAGGTGGAAAGTGACCATGGAAACCCTTTCCCAAGGATGGAGTGCAAAATGGAACTTGCTTTCTCTTTAAGTAAGGGACTTGGTCTTCTAGGGTTAAGGGGTGAGGATTGGATGGTTGAGGGAGAAGAAAGAGGCTTATAGATGAGGTTATCAATCCCTATAATCCTTGGGAAAGTTTGATTCCGAAATGGTCCTTGACAAATAATCTTTATTGAAGTGGGACAACACAAGGCTAAGTGGACCCAACCCAAGTTCAAGGATGAAATGAAATAAACAATGATGTTCCTATCCTAGAGAAGGTAAAGATAAATGACCAAACAAAAATATTTACTTCAGAAGGCTGAATTGATCCCATTGAGGTCTAGCCTTGTGGATGCTTAGGGAAAATTCAATCCTAGAGCTAGGGCTTGGGATTCCCAGAGATTCCACTAAGATAATTTCCTAAAATTTGGAGGAGAGGGAGGGGACCTAGTAATGCAGTAGCTTGTAGGAGATTGAAGTTTTTCCTTGGGTCAATTCCCAGGAAATTGATGCCCTAGGTGGCCTTTGAGGGCTAGACCTAGGAAAGAGTGGTAAAAGGTGAAAAATGCGAAGGATATGACCATCCTTTTTAGATATCAGTGCCTAATTCACTTGGGTATATGGAGTCAAGGATTATTATGAGGAAGAACTTGGTTTCTTGATCAAGGAGGCCCGAAAATTCATCTTCATCCAATGTTGAGAGAAAGAAAATAAAAGCGACCTTTAAGCATTTTTACTTCAAATAAAATGATGCAAGCTTATTGAGACAAATAATCTCAAGGACATTTCATTCATATAACATTGGCCCATACATTAAATTAGCTAAAACATGCTTAGTTCCACATTTCAATTAGGCAGCAACTAGCCCTAATTTTAGCAGTATGCAACAACAAGAATAACAACGTTAAAATTTTATTACCACATTATAGAGTATATTCAACCAGCATTTCATTTGCAAGACGAAGCTCCAAGACAAGAAAAATATCCCAAATCCATATATCAAAATTCATCCATCTCCAGAAATATCCTCCAAGTAAAAAATACAAAGTTCTATATGATTATAGAGATCTGAGGCCTAGTGATGATCCAAATGAATGGATCCAACATCAATATATATCCTCCTAAAGAGTTTGAATTAGCCTATGGGCCTACACTAGCCCCTAGTGATAAAATAATATGAAAATAAAACCCCTATTGGTGACAAGCCCACCAAACTAGCTCACAGATTGAAAACTAAGCCTCACAAGAGGCCAAATAATAACATGTACATGTCATGGGCCCTCCAAAGGCCTAATAATGTCTGTAAGTATCATATCGAGGAATAAATTCCTCGGAATATTATGGACAAGTGGGTGGCCCCTTATTCTCCAAGTAGTAGACCTATCGTGCTCCCAGTGGGTCTGAGGGCACATAAATGAACCCATGGGTCTCAATATGATTCACAGATGCCTATAGATCCTTTGCAAGGGTCCCAGTGGTTGAATGAACATCGTACAAGTCCTGGGAAACCTGCCAAGAGTGTGGGGCTCCTGTGGGGGCCTGTTGGGCATATGGTACCAAGCATATCACCATCATCCCAAAAGTGAATTGCTAGTAGTCTTTGGGCATCGATAAACATCTGTTGAGTTTTATTTGTTGTTCTCAAGGCCAATTGCTCTCTATGAACACCCTATATGTGCCAATGAGGACCTCTTGGGGTTTTGATCCTATATAGGGAGACCAAACCCAAATGGAAACCACCTATCATCCTACATAAGATTCAATGTGTTCCCTAGGTTTCCAGTACAACCAATCATTAATATAATCATGTAAAATAGTTTACAAAACATGGATAACAAAGGGGGCACTTCATAATGGCAAGCCCTTCCGTAGTAGTCTTTGGCATGTTCTAGTGTCTCCAAGCTCCAAAGGGGGTTAACCAAGTACCTTATCTGGTGGTTTAATCCCTTAAAGGGGATAGTATGTCAAAGGTACATCCTTGTAATGGGGGTGGCATGTGATAAATAAGTGGAATGGAGTAGGGAATGAGAGGGGAAATATTTCCCACTTATTGGGGCATGGGGGTAGCTAGATAAGGGGAATCCTTCACCTGAGTATGTAATGTGAAGGAGGGAGCAATCATGGTACATGAGATGCCCCAACATTTATTTTTCCACCCTTCTTTATGTGCCTTTTCCCTTATATGAATTTTCTTTAATTAACAGCTTGGGGCTCAAAGGACAAGAGCATGATGTGTAATATATAATAGTGATTACCATCTTTTATATAGGGTGGTTCACTGCCCTCCAGGGGTTGGGAAAATCATGGGTTCCTGAATGATAAAGGAGGCTCACGTAGGGCCTATGGAACTAGGGTGATTGCCATGGATTGGAGTACTTGTAAAGGGAAATGTATAGATGAATATCCCTACCAATTGTGAGTCATTTATTGGCCTATTGAATTCCCAATGTGACTTGGATAATTTACTCATGCCTACCAAATGCTTTTGAGAATAACTAAACCTATGAGCTTGAAATCTCTAGCTCCTCCTACTTCATTGTTGGTCTTAAAAGGCCCTTTGATATTGCACACATGGTCAACATTTCTATTATGGCATGAAATAATAATCTTCCAAGGGTCATCCCCTACAATGGATCATATATTTGTTCAACTACATGGACTATTACATAACTCAGATATCGGTTACAAGTTTATAATCAAGAACCCCTTTCATTCGTGCTAGGTTTTCCTAACGGAAACTCCCAAAAAAGTCATCTAGTTTTCTTTTGCCAACCATGGATGGGGTAAAGGGAAGAACAATAGAATTACATCTTCTATTGTCAGGCTTCTAATAATTATGTTAAGTTTCCAGTTAGTGGAATATCTCTATTGGATATTTTCTAGATTTCACTTTGAAATCTACATAGCATCCATCTCCACCAATCAACTAGTGACACATCATATGAAGTCAATATAGGAATCCATCTTGACCAATTGTGAGCACTTTTGTCTTACCCACAACAATACTTGTTGTTAGATAAAAAGTGTCAAGGCACGACATTGTTCTCTCAACTAAATCCTGTGTAAGTTTTGGCCCAAGTGCAGATCCAATAAAGGGAATATTAAGAATTTATCTCTTTAAACATAGAGATTTCCGTAATTTGACCTTGAATGTGTGTTGTGCCATTAGGGAGTGTACATCCGTCATAACTTTTGATCTAGGGAAAAACCTACAATTTGACCTTGAATATGTGTTTCTTCATTAGGGAGTGTACATCCATCATAACTTTTGATCTAGGGAGATTTCTAATGCCATTGTCTTGAACTCATTCATAATTGAACAATTTCGAGCATAATAGAATGGGTGGCACCCCATATCAAATGTTTCCTTCCTTCTCTAGAAGAATCCCTCGCACTCCATTATATTAAGCTAATAAATATTGAAGGACCTTAGTGTCTGGTCTTATGCCAATTTTATCTTTATCCCATTCCACCATATTGAAATCTCCATTCATAATCCACTCAATAGTAGGAAGAAATTGCAGCATTTAGTTTTGAAATCACATCTAACTTATGGAATCATTAGTTGCATAAATTGAGAAAAGATGCCAAACTATCCAAGAAATCTCCACAATCCAACGACATATTGGAAATGGATCCCTATATTTATAATATGATGGATTAACCAAGGACCAAGTATATAAATAGAAGAAAAACCAACCCAACAGAAAATTTGATGGAACTCCAAATATCATTTTCCTTCCCCAAAGGTATTGAGATTTTGAATAGAAACGGAAACAAATATGGCACTTCTGTACTTTTAGATAAATTGTTATAGCTACCAAACCATAAGTAGACACATGCACACTAGAATACTCATCTCCTATACTAAACATTTATATTTGAAAGTATTCTTGATTTTGGATAATTTAAAATGTATTTGTTTTTTCCCTGTCAAGTTCTAAAACTATTGTACTGCTTGCAACTGCCTTAGACAAAGATGGTGGTCCTTTGCAAAAAAGGGAGATAGTTAAAAACGTGATATCTTGGGTCTCTTCTTAGTTTTCTCGTTCGGGAGATCAACAAATTCCATTGAGACTAGTTTAATGATGTTGAACCATACATAAGTTTCATAGGTTTTTACAGTACCAAAGGGACCAACTACATACAATTCCAGAGCAAGATGTCCCTGACATGTCTGGATACATCCCAATCCCATAGGAGTGTCCAAATACCTACCCATAGTTTCTTCGTTTTGACCATAGATGCTAGGAGTATCCCTTTCTCATACACCCCCCTAGTATAATATGATTGGATCCACTGTTGGACTTATGGGACTTTGGCAGTGCACCTGTACACAATTCACCTTCCTTGCCATCAATCATTAGACTCAGGTGCACCTAACATGTCTAGCTCCATTGCAAGTCCTTACCATCTCGCTCGCTTGTTCCTTTTTAGCTGGCCTTTGAGTATTTTGTATTATACCATGGTCTCTTATATACGTGTTGCAACAAAATTACCACTAATTTATTTCTCTATATGTTACTTTTAGCATTTTTTCTAGGATATGCACTTGCACTCCTACTTTGTAGTCATATTGACTGCACTCTTCTTCAGTCCCATTGACCTACTTTTGTGATTATCAATATGAAATTAATAAATTTACTTGAAGGGTTCAGTGACAAAAATTGTAGGTAGCATTTAAATGCCCAATAGAGGTGTCAAATGTAGGGATATGCAAGTAAGAAGTGTTCAAATTATCTCTAAGGTTGGTAGTGCGGAAGAAGCACCCAAAATAGTAGTTTGAATCTGAGAATGGAGAAAATGTAATGTTTTGGATGCTCTCAAAGCCATTAGTGGGAATTTCAAAACATTTCATTATTGCTCTGAAGCCCATGGGTATGGTTCCGTTCAAACCTATATGTAGCTCTCATGTAATCAGGGTTGTAAATTTGTTATCCAAAATATACTTGCATTTTGTGTGAAGTATAATAGATATATCCAATTATAAGTTTTATTTTCCATTGTTTCCTTAATTTAGGCCCTTGAATTATAGGGATGCTAGTATTAAAATTCAATTATATATGATAAACGTTATCTTCCATGCCTATGTGGAATGATATCATAATTTCCTTACATACATTCTGCTTATGGATATATAGGTCAATTTATACACTTGGTCATGAGTTGATATGTTAGTGTGTCACTCTCTTAGATCACTTTATAATGTATCATGTGGATTATGCATTGAGGATGATGCTGCATAGGGGGACTTGTCTCTACTTCTGGGATGCATCTTATGGATGTTCCCCTCCTTGGGGATTGCAAGGGGAAAGTTCTGATTTTGAATGAGACATCTCTGAGGATGTGTGCTCCTCTCCCACATTGTCTAAATGTTTCCTTCTAGAAAATGGGATGTTTGGGAGACGTCTTATGATGGTTTTGGGGACTTACCCAGATCCTCTAGATGGTTCTTTCCAAAAACAGGGAGTTTTGGGAGATCTATTGGGATGGTTTTGAGGAAATTTTAGTAGCTACTATCAAAACTACTACCCATAATGTTCCAATTCTCAAATAAAAGTATTCACCAAGCTGTTCTACATTCAAACTTGAACAAATGTTATCTATGTATTGCATGCCTAAATACTATGTAGTATGTTTTTGTAATGAGGGCTAATTTCCTTCACAATTTTCACTCCCATGTTTTGTAGGTTTGTGTATCCTATATCAACTCTTTCCTTTGGGAGAGTTATAATATATATGTAGAAAAGATATTTAAGATCTATTATCTAAGACTTGTTACTTTTATTGAGTTACATTAGATCTATTATCTCTGGCGGTTACTTTTATTGACTTATATTATAGCACTACGTTCTAGAATCTTTGCTTTTAAATTTTATATTACTTTAAAATTTTATTTTTTAAAATTATTTTTGGTTGTCCCATTGAAATTTGGGGTTAACTTCTATCCATCCTTGAAACCATTACACTCGCCACTATCCCTGAAATGCCATCCAAAATAGCCCAATTTGTTCACAAGTTATAGGATTTTGTATGCAGTGTATTATTTTCTTCAAAAATTAGAGATTTTCCCATTTTTCCCACTTATCATTTGAAAGTTTACATCATTTTACTTTCCTCCCTTGATTTTCTCCTTGGGGTAACCATGAAAAATTTATTTAGTCACTAATTTACCTCACATATTCCTTACCCCTTTATTTTCCATTCATTCATTTTTTCAAAGTTATAAATTATAATAAAATGGATATGGAATTGTATCTCGGGTTCTATTAAAGATGCCATATTATTTTTTGAGTTTTCCATTTTCATTTAAGACCTTCAATAAATGGAATCACACCTCAATACAATATGTAGGATCAAAATTTGAGGCTCTGTCAAAATGAACCAATTATTTATTCTTTATATTTCTTGTAGTTTGATGGATTGGGACAATGGTGGAAAACGTTTCTATGATTTTCCATTTAAGTTATCTGACATTTGTGTCGTTGTTCCCACGCATTCATTTTTCCAAAGTTATAAAGAATATGAAAATTGTATCTAAAGTGTTATTATAACTACCATCTTATTTTTTGAGTTTTCCATTTTCACATAAGACCTTCAATAAATGGAAGCACATCTTAATACAGTATGTAGGATCAAACTTTGATGCTTTGTGAAAATGTTCCAACTATTTATTCTTTATATTTCTTGAAGTTTAATGGATTTGGTCATAATGGTGGACCATGTTTCAATGCTTTTATATTTTTATGTTTGGCTAGTTGTGGTAGAATACAAAAACTACAAGTTGTTATATGGTTTTGTTGATGCCTCAAAAATCGCTGCAACAACATTGGGGAAACCACCCGGTCCGGACCTTAGTACAGCTCCTTTTCCGTTTGGAATAGTGGCTCCGACTGGGGATGATGGGACCAGTTTCCCAGAAAGATAAATGAATCGGGATGGGTGGATGATAAAACTAAGCTAGCGATGGGCGAATAACTAAATCTACTGATAGAAATAAAAGAGAACTGTAACCTATCCCGGGAATCTATTTTAGCTTTGACGTGTAGCGTTTGATGGTCCAAGTCTAAAGATAGGCATATAGATGACTCTATCTATCAAACGCAGATATTAATTCATTTCATGATTGCTATGCCTAAATAGTTAAACACAGCGATTAACCGATATTACTACACTTGTTATTATATCACTGAGACATGCATAATTGAAAGGAAAGCATACTATAAACATCCAATAGTGGAATGAATATGGAATTGCTGTTAAAACATATACATGCGATCAACAATAGCAAAGATAACCAAATAACAATTAACATAACAGGAATGGATTCAAACATAGATAGAAATACCATATGAGTTGTATGGGCACTCCCGATATCAATCACTACTTGTAGTTCCTCCTCTAACACAGAAACACTTCCATACAAAGACAATAGTGCACAATTGAATTGAAAGAGCTTCCTTATCAAATTAAGAACGATTGGTCGAGTTTCATAAAAGAATATCGATTGAAGCACAGTAGTGCAAACTTCAATCTTTAAGTCTGTTATAAAATTTTACGACCCTTTCCAAAACAATGAAAGGGTCTATAAATACTAATCTAATCTAAATATCTAAGAAAAACTGAAAAGCTATTAAATTGGCATCAATAAATATTTTCCATCTTTTTTTGGCGATCTGGCAGTCGACAGCAATGCTTCATTCGGTGGGCTCTTTGCCTTTAAACCTCAGCTGACATATCGCCAGCATTGGCTCTACTTCCGGTGGACTGTTGAGACGCGACATGAGCTGGGCATCATATGTGGCATCCTTAATGTCGGGGATCAGGCATTCGAGAGCATCTGTTAAACACTTAAGAGTCGACCTTTGAGTGTGCGGCTTGATTAGAAAGAGCCAATATGCATCGGAGGTTAAAGTAATTACTCCAGTGATTAACTTTCTCTTTTCCTCCAGTTCATGATAACTTGTTTGTTCAATCATGTTTGCCGTGGTTATGCTTCCAGGTGTGCACTGAGAGATCATGTTGGCCAAATAGAGTGTATTGTTGACTAAATCTATCATATTGTTGGCAATCATTTTACACCTTGAAGCTGCCCTTTCCACTTTCATCATCTGAGTGTTCCATTCCGTGAAGAGTATGTCTTTGTATGTTTCATAGATTCTAGGCATGTTCGCTGCCTTCCCCTCATCAGAATCTTGCCAATCAAGATATTCGGCTATAGTTTCTTCGGTTTGATCCAGCTCATTTCTGGCCCTTTCTATCTGCTTACATACTGTTGTAGATATTTCACATAATGGCTCAACCTCGGTAAGTTGTCGGCATAAGAGTCTAACTAGAGATATTAATGCACTATTTATTTGAGCTGCCTCTGCTCTGAAATCTTCGACTTTCTTGGTGCCTTTGATATCTTCGAGCTGTGCTAACAGTTGAGCGATTTGCTCATCCTTTGACTTCGTCATTAGCTCGTTTGCCACTCTCAATTGTGTCAATGCCTTCGTTAATTCTTTCTGCTTCTGGATTGCGCTCTGGTCAATCCTCTGTTTTTCAGTTTGCAGTTGCTGGGTCAATATATTGTTTTCTTGCTGTTGTGTCAGCAACTGCTCTTCTACCTGTGCTGCCTTGTTTCGCGCCTCTGCTACTTCTACTTGCAATGCACAAATCTCCTGGTCCTTAGTCTTTAACAAAAGACTTACCTCCGATGCTTTATCAATAGTTGCTGTAGAATAAGCTCCCGCATACTGCGATAGCTTGGTTAGATCATCGGAGGGGTCCAATTCCTCCTTCCAGACTACATTCCCCGTGACTGTTTGCTCAGGAAAGATGGAAGGTTGATCAAGCCTTCGTCTCTTCCTTGAGCGCTTAACAACTTCTTTGTGCCTAGGGCTGTAGAAAACGTCCAGGGGAGGAATATCTTCGACCTGGAGCACAATCTGATCGGAAGGGTCTTTGGTGATTACCTCGACATCCTTTGAAGTGGGTGGGCCGCTGGTTCCGCTTAGAACCTGAGAAGAAGTGGTGTCTGGTGCGTCGCTTGTCTTAGAGGTGTCTGTGTCTTTGGAGCGTTCCTTTCCACTGATAATGGAATCGAATTGATCCCATTGTTTAACAAATTCAGGATCTATGGAGGTCTGTTTGTGTTGCTCCGTTTGGGATTTACTCTTCTCCTTTTCTTGTTCCAACCTCTTTTGCTCCTCCAGCTCTTTCCGCTGCTGCTCCTCTAACTCCTTTCTCTATTTCTTGTTCCCTCTGCTCTTTCTGCTGCTTTTCCATTTGCTCCTTTCTCTGCTTCTCTGCCTGCTGCTTCTTTTGCCTTTCTTCCTGTTGTTTCTTTTGTTCCTTAGTTATAACAGGAGGTTGGCTTGTCTGTTTCTGACCAGGCTCGCTTGAGGAGGACGCTGAGGTTAATGACAATAAATCTAGAGGCAGAGTTTGCAACCTCTGCTCTCTAAGTTTATTGAACTCAGTTAAATTCTCATCATTGTATCTCATCCTGGCAAGCTGTTTGGTTTGGCTTATTGTATCGGCAGCTACGAACAGGTCATCAAACTCATCTTCTTGATGGTCAATCTTTGTCAGTTTGGCCTGTTCTAGGGCAATGAAAGCAGTCTTCCTTGGATCATAGAGTCTGGCTGGCATAGTGGGCAGGGATAAAGCTTGCATCTTTATAGCCTCCTTTTCTGCATGCTGAAGATTATGCAGAGTAAAAACACCCATTCCATATGTTAATTTTTTTTTTGTAAATAAGAATGATATGAAATGGGGGGTTGTTGTAGGGCACAACAATTGGCGATTTGCTGGAAGAACCAGTTATCTCTAAAATTAAAACAAACACTTAAACTTTTTGAAAATAGAAACTCAATCAGAAGGGAAAAACTTCTAATTTAACTGGATATTCGCGCGTTCTGAACCAAGTGAACTTATTCTGTTAACTTCTTTCCTTTTGGCTTCAAGAAAAATAAATACATCCTAAGTCTTTAAAATAGGCCTTTTATTGGTTTATAATGATAAAACAAAAACTTTCCCAAATCAGCTTTTATAATTAACTCCTCTGTCATAGGTAGAGCCTCTGTTGCCAGCAAACGTTTATAGTCTCGACAGGGATACCTTTTAACCATAGTATTGTTCGCTTTTCCATTCACATAAGAGTGTAGTTAACAGAATGAATCGAAAACATGTTTCCATATTTTATTTTTCATCTGGTGATCATGATCATCTTTTTTATCATTGATAAGATAAAAGGCCATTGTCCTGGTTTGGTGGCCAGCTGTTGACAATGCCATTCACTGGTAATAATTTAAGTGAACAAGCTGGCTCGTGATGAGACCTCTTGTCTTGAAATTTCAAGCCATTACCCTGTTTTGGTAGGCAGTATTGGTAATGTCGGTCAAACTATTTCCCTATGAACATGGTAAGCAGGCTTGTAATAAGACCTCTTATCTTTAATCTTTTAATATTTTAGAATTACACTCTGAGTAACCATAAACTTTAGCGAATGGGGTGAACAATTTTCTCCTTAAGAGCATATGGATGACAGGTGAAGAGTTGAAGATGCTGAAAATGGGTTAGCTTCTATCTCAAAATGGATAACCTTTGGAGACCAGTTTTGAAAACCGAAAATGATTCACAGAACTTTTACCTCTTGAGAAGAGTTTCCAAAACGTTAGGTTGTGATTTCAGAACACACAGATATCTAGTTTCCTAGAAATTATTCCTTTTGGTTGAGGGTTCTATTATCTAAAAGCAAATATTCATATTATTTTGTGAGACAACTTCTTCAAACCCAGCAAAAGGTCAATGAGGATACTCTACAGTTTTATTTCCTACTGATCCTACAAACTACACAAATCTACAAAGAGGAGAAGGGATTACCTTCTCAATTGAAGAATTTCTTCAAGATCAGGCCATTAACAGGGAGAGAATCTCTCGCCCCTGATAAGTCTTGCAATAAAAAGGTCGAATGGCCTATCTTCTCACAGATCTGAAATGGTCCTAGCCACATTTTCTGAAATTTGGTATGCTTACCTTTATCTTCATGGGCCTTGTCCCATTTGAGAACTAAGTCACCAACTTGAAACTGTTTAGAACCGGATGAGGTTAAGTCAAAGGATGCTTTGATGATTTGTTGATGCTTGGCATGAGTGATTCTAGCTTTTTCCCTTTCTTCTTCTAATTTGAGAATTTGATCATGTCTAAGTTGGATAGAGGAAGAAGGAGTCTCTTCAATGTACTGTACTAGGGCTAAAGAGGGTAAAACAAGATTCGTAGGCAATACTGCTTCTTTTCCATATACCAGATTAAATGGGGAGGAACCTATAGAATCCTTTTGTGTAATCCTATCAGCCCATAATGCAAACACTAAAGATTTGTGCCAGTTTCTATGATTCTGTTCAACAGTTCGCTTAATAATTTTGATGAGATTCTTATTAGTAGATTCGGCTAAACCATTTCCCTGGGGATAATAATTAGTAGAATATTTCAGTTTAAACCCCCTCTTAATAGCGAAATCATATATGGCATTTCCTGAGAAATAGGAAGCATTATAAAAAACGAGAGCGTTTGGGACACCAAACCTGGTAATGATGAATTGGTCTATGAACTCGATGATTGCCTCTGAATTTGTTGCCTTCAAAGGAATAGCCTCTACCCATTTGGTAAAATAATCGGTAGCAGTGAGGATATACCTATGTTGTTTGGAAGATGGTGGAGTAATCTCTCCAGTGATATCTAATCCCCATTGTTCAAATGGTTGTTCAATGTTGACAGGTTGCAGAGGGAAAGCTGATTTCCGTTGTCTTCCACTAGAAGTTTGGCAATTGAAGCATTTTCTTACGTATTCATGAGCATCTCTAAACAGAGTAGGCCAATAATATCCAGCATGAATAACTTTGTGGGTTGTTGTGTCTACTCCAAAATGTCCTCCCGCTGGCCCATCATGTAGCTCCTGTAAAACCTTTTGAGCTTCAGTTTTCTCAAGACATCTTAACAGGATAGAATCATAATTTTGTCTAAAAAGAACATCATCAATGAGAGTGAAATTCTTCGCTTTTAACCTAATGGCCCTTTTATTTTTGTAAGATAAATTTGGAGGAGCATAACCGTTCTTCAAATAAAATATTAAATCTGCATATTGAGATTCAGAATCAGTGACACTTATCTGATTGATTGATTCAGTCTGATCCATATCGCTTGATTCAGGAATGTTTGATGCTCCTGCCAATATCCTACAAAAACCTTGGCCCCTAACAATCTTTGCTGGCTTTATTTCTAAGTCATATTCTTGAAGCGCTGTGACCCAATTGGCCCTTCTTTCACCCAGTTCTTTTTGAATTAATAGTTGCCTTACCGCTGGGAAAGGGACTATAACTTTCGTGTGAGTTTTCAAAAGAAAGGGCCTGTAATGTTTGACTGCTTTGAACACAGCAAAGGTTTGTTTCTCCACATCGGAATAACTTAATTCGGCACCCTGAAGATTTGAGCTAAAAAATGAAATGGGTGCTTCCAAGTTGTGAGCATTTGGTTGCGTGAGAACTGCAGCATAGGATACATCGGACGCAACGGTATACAATGTAAAATGATTAGAAAAATTGGGAGTATTCAAGGCTGGGGCATTGATTATTGATTGCTTGATAACATCAAAAGCTTGCTTTTCTTCTAATCCCCACTTGAAGACTGAATTCTTCTTGATCATTGTCTGAAGTGGTAATACAATTTGAGAGAAATCTGGAACAAATCGTTTGACAAAATTAATCTGACCCAAAAATGACTGCATCGATTTTTTATTGTGTGGGAAAGGGATTTCAGAAATTTCCTTAATCCGATCAGGATCAATATAAATGCCATCTTTGGATACTATAAAGCCTAAGAGTTTTCCTTGGTCAAGAGCAAAGAAAGACTTCTTTGGGTTTAGAGAAATACCATATCTTTTGCATCGCTGAAAGATTTGATTTAAGTCATGCAAATGATTATATCTCTTTTTAGAATATACAGTAATATCGTCTAGATAGACGACTACTGATCGATTAATCAACCCTTTGAAGGCTATATCCATGGCTCTCTGGAATGTCGCTCCCGCATTTATGAGTCCAAAAGGCATTTTCTGATATGCATAAGTTCCCCATTTTGTTCTGAATGTGGTTTTAAGTTGGTCATCAGGATGAACCAAAACTTGGTTATATCCGGAGAATCCATCAAGAAAGGACATCAATTCAGAGCCTGCTACTGATTGGAGGATTTGCTCCATAGTAGGTAATGGGAAGTTATCTTTCAAGCTCGCTTTATTCAGGTTCCTGAAATCAATACAGATTCGAATGTCTCCATTTTTCTTTATGACTGGCACCATATTAGAGACCCAGTTTGAATGTCGGACCGGAATTTTTTTTTGGCTTTCAAGAGCTTATTAAGCTCCGACTTTATCTGGCCCTCCAAATTTGGATGTATTTTTCTTAACTTTTGCTGAATCGGTTTCTGATCAGGAAGCATAGGAATGGTATGCTGGATAATAGATGTATCATATGTCTTTAAGTCATCATATTTCCAAGCAAAGACCTGTTTGTTTTTTCTCAATAGTTTAATAAATGCTTCCTTTTCTTCCTGGGAAAGTCCTATTCCTAAGTTGATGTTTTGAGGAGCATCGTCAGTGCCTAGATTTATTAATTCAAACCTAAGGGTGGAACTTTGAAGCTTTGCATTAATTACAGGTTTAAACCTGTCTTTGATATCATAAAGGTCTTCAAGCTTCACCACGGGTTTGGGAATTGAATTTTCTTGAGGTGCTTGTTTCATCTGTAGATCGTGATCATCTTCCTCAATGACTTGATTGTCATAGGATTTTTCCGAAGTTAGAAACTGCAAGATATCTTCGTCATGGTTAAATACTCTCCAATTGGTGACATTGTCAGGAATTGAAGGCCTAAAAAGTAATTCTACAGAAAATCTATCAAGGCTGTAGTCTTCAGAAGGTAGAAGCTTAGAAGCTACATTGGCTAGTAGGTCGGCTGCTGAATTTTGTGACCTAGGAATGGAAGAAATGTTGAAGGCTGAAAAGTGTGAGGTAAGATCCTGTACTAGCGATTGATAATGCTTGAGGTGACTTGAAAGACAATGAATTGCATTTCTCACCTGTTTGACAATTATTTCCGAATCGCCGAACACTTTTAGATATCGCACTTCAAGGCCGATCGCTTTATATAAACCTTGGACTAAAGCTTCATATTCGGCTGTGTTGTTGGTACACTCAAATTCTAACCTACAAGACAACATTGTCTTTTCTCCTTACGGGCTAACCAAAATGCAACCTGCTCCTGAGCCTTCGCTGGACTTAGAGCCATTAAAATATAAAGACCAAAATAAAGGAGTATTAACAAAAATATCTACATTATTCTCAGCATCATTAAAACATCTGGACTTATCCGTTTGTGAAAAATTTTCAATCTGAGATGTAAAATGATTGACTGAAAAAAGAGATGGTTGGGCAACAAAGTTGCCAAAGAATGATTCTGACGAATAGTTCCCCAAAATATTGTTGTTGAATGCTACAGGTTGGTTTTCTTGCTCAAATTCAGTAACTGTGTGGGTCATATGCTTCTCCCGATCGATCCTTATCTGATTCGGCTTTCCCTTGTAGGGAAGCCACATATGTGACCAATCTATGGAAATATACCCATGCAGTTTTTCGGACCAATCTCTGCTTAAAATCCAACCATAAAATTCAGGTATGTCGGCAATTAAGATGTCAATCCTCTGAACAATTCTGGGGTCGGCTGACAACCTGATGGTTACAGAATTGATTTCTCCCACAACCTGCACCTTAGTCCTATCCAACTGTACAATATGAATGGCAGACTTCTGGGGTTCGATATTCAGCTTAGAACAAACTGAAGCTGGCATTATGTTAGATGATGCCCCAGAGTCAATTAAACAGTTATGCAGATTTCTGTTATATATCTCATAGGTCAGCAGGAAGGGTGGAGTATGAGAATTCGATCTATCTCCAATCAGAACTGAATCGGTAGCTTCAACCATACCTGGAGGGGGTTGGCCTGAATCATTAGCAGCTCTTGCACTGGGAAGGGGTGTAGAGGGAACAACATTCAATTCTTTAAGAAGTAGTTTTTGCTGATGCTTTAATTTACTAAGTTCAAACATGGTTATGTTTGCTTTAGTTTTCTTCATGTCATCGACAATGTTATATTCCATTGAATCGGATACCACTAAGGTTTTAGACGTTGAAGGAGAATTAGAAGTTGAAGGCTGACTTTGAGGAATTACTGCAGGTGTTTTCTTTGGAGGAACTTTTTCCTTTGTTGTGGTGGCACCTGCACTTCTCTTCTTTGAAGTTGCTTGGACAGGTTCAGAAGCATTTCTACTTCTAGTGGTTACCGGGAAAGCTTCTTCTTCATTATCGGTGTCGGAATTAGGGAGTATGAAATCCCACATTCCGTGGCATTCAGCTACTTCTTCTTCATCATCTGTTGGAGTGGTTGTCTCTTCTTCCTCCTCTTCTTGCTCTGAATCTGCGTTAGATATGACATTCGGTGGCTTGGATTCAGTTTTCCTATAAGTCCTAAATGGTCTTCTGTTTGAAGTTTCGGCTACCTGTTTCTTTATGTCAACCATTTCATTAGACAAAGTCTTCAGGACTTTTGTAATCCCTCCATGTCATATGGATCTTTTGGGGTTTTCTTCTTAGAATCCTCTTTGAAAGAGACTTTTTTGGCTTTCCTGTCTTCCAAGGCAGCTTTCTTCTCTAGAGCATTTATGCGTTTTTCCACAGCAAGTGCTTCCTTCATGTTTTCGGCTAAGGTAGTTTTCCCGGCTCTATCTACAAAAATGGCTATATTGGTAGGTAGGGCAGTGATATACCATTCGCTTCGAATCTGTTCACTTGGTTTAGAAGCTGTAGGGATTTTGTTCAGGATTTTATTGAATCTGGCATTAAATTCCTTTATTGGTTCCCTATGCTCTATTCTCAGATTGGAGAGGTCATTTATTAAAGTAGCCAAAGATCTATCATCTCCATATTTGGTAAGAAACTGCTCTTGGCATGTGTTCCAACTGGTAATAGAACCAGAGGGTAGAGAAAAATACCAGGATCCTGCTGATCCTTGCAATGTGTAGGGAAAGAGTCTAACCACAACATCTTGCTCTGTTACTCCTTTTAAGTTAACTGCTAACATAAAATTGTTAATGTGTTCTTCAGCCTGGGTTCCGTCATCAGGATTGAATTTAGGCAGCCACTTTTCGGGAGCATCTGGTAGATCATGCAATGGTGCAGGCATGTTAACTGCTCCTAGCCTGGTCCATGGGTCTGCCATTATGATAACAATAGGGGTTGATACTACTGTTGGGATTCCAGATGAATGAGCAGGAAATAAAGTTGAGGAGTGAGTAGGCTGGGATGTTGAGGCTTGTGATCCCTGGTGAACAACAATATGTAATGGAGGAGTGGATGGTTGACTTTGCAGATGAGGGGATGAGATGGAGGATGTGGATGAAAGTTCTCCACTATCAGATCCTTCAATATATTTCTTCGCCTTTTTCCTTTTGGGTAAAGGGAATTCGGTGGGCTCGATACCAAGCTTTTCGCTTTGAAGTCTGGTAAGTGGATGCGATAAATTGAACTGCGAAGTCGCACTGCTTTGTGATACTTCAGATTTCTGTGGTGAAATCGAGAAGCTCTGAAGTTTGTGGATAAGAGACTGGACTTCAGGGGATTCAACACTTAATTGTTCTGAAGTATGATGGGTTTGAGCAGTGGTGGTTGATTCCTCTTCTTCTTGATTGTGTGCTGGAGAACCAGCATGCGAGTAAGAATTACGAGGAGATTTGGAGGGAGAATTACTCTTAGAATGGCTTGCAGATTTTGGTTTGCTTGCCATTCATAGCCAAGGCCCTCCTTCTAGCGCCAAAAATGTTGATGCCTCGAAAATCGCTGCAACAACATTGGGGAAACCACCCGGTCCGGATCTTAGTACAGCTCCTTTTCCGTTTGGAATAGTGGCTCCGACTGGGGATGATGGGACCAGTTTCCCAGAAAGATAAATGAATCGGGATGGGTGGATGATAAAACTAAGCTAGCAATGGGCGAATAACTAAATCTACTGACAGAAATAAAAGAGAACTGTAACCTATCCCGGGAATCTATTTTAGCTTTGACGTGTAGCGTTTGATGGTCCAAGTCTAAAGACAGGCATATAGATGACTCTATCTATCAGACGCAGATATTAATTCATTTCATGATTGCTATGCCTAAATAGTTAAACACAGCGATTAAGCGATATTACTACACTTGTTATTATATCACTAAGACATGCATAATTGAAAGGAAAGCATACTATAAACATCCAATAGTGGAATGAATATGGAATTGCTGTTAAAACATATACATGCGATCAACAATAGCAAAGATAACCAAATAACAATTAACATAACAGGAATGGATTCAAACATAGATAGAAATACCATATGAGTTGTATGGGCACTCCCGATATCAATCGCTACTTGTAGTTCCTCCTCTAACGCAGAAACACTTCCATACAAAGACAATAGTGCACAATTGCATTGAAAGAGCTTCCTTATCAAATTAAGAACAATTGGTCGAGTTTCATAAAAGAATATCGATTGAAGCACAGTAGTGCAAACTTCAATCTTTAAGTCTGTTACAAAATTTTACGACCCTTTCCAAAACAATGAAAGGGTCTATAAATACTAATCTAATCTAAATATCTAAGAAAAACTGAAAAGCTATTAAATTGGCATCAATAAATATTTTCCATCTTTTTTTGGCGATCTGGCAGTCGGCAGCAATGCTTCATTCGGTGGGCTCTTTGCCTTTAAACCTCAGCTGACATATCGCCAGCATTGGCTCTACTTCCGGTGGAGTGTTGAGACGCGACGTGAGCTGGGCATCATATGTGGCATCCTTAATGTTGGGGATCAGGCATTCGAGAGCATCTGTTAAACACTTAAGAGCCAACCTTTGAGTGTGTGGCTTGATTAGAAAGAGCCAATATGCGTCGGAGGTTAAAGTATTTACTCCAGCGATTAGCTTTCTCTTTTCCTCCAGTTCATGATAACTTGTTTGTTCAATCATGTTTGCCGTGGTTATGCTTCCAGGTGTGCACTGAGAGATCATGTTGGCCAAATAGAGTGTATTGTTGACTAAATCTATCATATTGTTGGCAATCATTTTACACCTTGAAGTTGCCCTTTCCGCTTTCATCATCTGAGTGTTCCATTCCGTGAAGAGTATGTCTTTGTATGTTTCATAGATTCTAGGCAAGTTCGCTGCCTTCCCCTCATCAGAATCTTGCCAATCAAGATATTCGGCTATAGTTTCTTCGGTTTGATCCAGCTCATTTCTGGCCCTTTCTATCTACTTACATACTATTGTAGATATTTCACATAATGGCTCAACCTCGGTAAGTTGTCGGCATAAGAGTCTAACTAGAGATATTAATGCACTATTTATTTGAGCTGCCTCTGCTCTGAAATCTTCGACTTTCTTGGTGCCTTTGATATCTTCGAGCTGTGCTAACAGTTGAGCGATTTGCTCATCCTTTGACTTCGTCATTAGCTCGTTTGCCGCTCTCAATTGTGTCAATGCCTCCGTTAATTCTTTCTGCTTCTGGATTGCGCTCTGGTCAATCCTCTGTTTTTCAGTTTGCAGTTGCTGGGTCAATATATTGTTTTCTTGCTGTTGTGTCAGCAACTGCTCTTCTACCTGTGCTGCCTTGTTTCGCGCCTCTGCTACTTCTGCTTGCAATGCACAAATCTCCTGGTCCTTAGTCTTTAACAAAAGACTTACCTCCGATGCTTTATCAATAGTTGCTGCAGAATAAGCTCCCGCATACTGCGATAGCTTGGTTAGATCATCGGAGGGGTCCAATTCCTCCTTCCAGACTACATTCCCCGTGACTGTTTGCTCAGGAAAGATGGAAGGTTGATCAAGCCTTCGTCTCTTCCTTGAGCGCTTAACAACTGCTTTGTGCCTAGGGCTGTAGAAAACGTCCAGGGGAGGAATATCTTCCACCTGGAGCACAATCTGATCGGAAGGGTCTTTGGTGATTACCTCGACATCCTTTGAAGTGGGTGGGCCGCTGGTTCCGCTTAGAACCTGAGAAGAAGTGGTGTCTGGTGCGTCGCTTGTCTTAGAGGTGTCTGTGTCTTTGGAGCCTTCCTTTCCACTGATAATGGAATCGAATTGATCCCATTGTTTAAGCAATTCAGGATCTATGGAGGTCTGTTTGTGTTGCTCCGTCTGGGATTTACTCTTCTCCTTTTCTTGTTCCAACCTCTTTTGCTCCTCCAGCTCTTTCCGCTGCTGCTCCTCTAACTCCTTTCTCTGTTTCTTGTTCCCTCTGCTCTTTCTGCTGCTTTTCCATTTGCTCCTTTCTCTGCTTCTCTGCCTGCTGCTTCTTTTGCCTTTCTTCCTATTGTTTCTTTTGTTCCTTAGTTATAACAGGAGGTTGGCTTGTCTATTTCTGACCAGGCTCGCTTGAGGAGGACGCTGAGGTTAATGACAATAAATCTAGAGGCAGAGTTTGCAACCTCTGCTCTCTAAGTTTATTGAACTCAGTTAAATTCTCATCATTGTATCTCATCCTGGCAAGCTGTTTGGTTTGGCTTATTGTATCGGCAGCTACGAACAGGTCATCAAACTCATCTTCTTGATGGTCAATCTTTGTCAGTTTGGCCTGTTCTAGGGCAATGAAAGCAGTCTTCCTTGGATCATAGAGTCTGGCTGGCATAGTGGGCAGGGATAAAGCTTGCATCTTTATAGCCTCCTTTTCTGCATGCTGAAGATTATGCAGAGTAAAAACACCCATCCTCAAGGGAAAAGGGGGCCAGCCCCTCTTCTTCTCTTTCTTGAGAGTTTGGGTTACACTCTCGGCCATAATTTGGTAGGAGATCTCTCGGGCTAACAGTTTGTCTGGAACATATAGAGGGAGAACATGCGGCTTGGCTTGGCTTCCATAAACCCTAATATAGGTAAAATGCTCTTCTCCAAACCATCCTGCTACAGCTGGTAAGTCGAAGGAAGCGAGATAGGAAATTTTGGGAATAGGCCGATCAAAAATGGAATAATGAATGGGAACCATAAAACCATTGCAAATTTGATACAAATGGTCCTTGTAAGAGGACTTCCACAATTTCTGATGATACAAATGAATGGGCGAAGGGTCTTGGGTGGTCCATCTCCAACCGAGGATGGGAAACTCAGAGTTAAAACACAATGTGTCCATAATGTAGGCACTATAATAAAATGGGGGGATTTTCCTTTCGGTGACTACAGATTTAGCTCTAAAATCCCGAACAGCTACAGTCAACTTATCAGAAAGAATGGTGGCCCAATCCATGATTATACTATTAACAGCGGCCTCCATCAGGGGAACCATTTCTATATCAAAATTGGCAGAATCATGTAATCCCCATAGCCTACACATCATAATTCCCGCATAGCAATAGGGAGAAGCCAAAGAATCAACGGAGTACTTACCCGAGCTTTCGTGCTTGTGTTTGGCCGGGTTCTGCCTCCAATCCCGAATGGGCTCGGATGGTACTTCATTTTCAGCTGCAAAATTCTCCACGAAGTCTTTGTTGTAGATTTTCTCTGGCTCAGGCAAATGATACATTTGCCTTAGGTGCTCTGGCTTAAATGACCCGAAAATCTGTCCGTCTCTTGTGTGGAACGTTCTGTCAATGATTGGAATTTCCTCGATTGCCCATCGCACTACATCAGTGTAGGGAAGGACTTGCTCTCTGGCCGCTATTCTGTGAAGAAAGGAATCGGCCAACTCTTTGAGAGTTGCATCGGACTTTTTGAGTGAGTCCGCAGTAGCCACTGTCACTGAAACTTCCGGTTGCTCAGCTTCTAGTAAATTATATGTGCCCTGCCATGTAGTCTTGTTAAGACCAGTGCACGTAGTGTCTGAAATGAGGCCTTTCTTCTTATCTGTGGCAGCTTACCCTGCTACAGGTGTAACAGCAGAGCCCGTAGTCCTCTTGGATCTTTTCCCCATCATGCTCAGGCTTCTCTCAAAAGACGAATTCTACACAATTGTAAGAGAAATCGTAACAACATAATAACAATGACACTTCACAGCGGGATAGATATATCATTTGAAGCGTGCTAAGATTAATTTTCAAAAGTGGCTGCAGATTCAATCGCTGAGAGGATATTGCAGATACATTAATGGTGATTTGAGGCCTGCTACCCATTAAATGTGATGATTACACCGTTATCCTGGTGAATGACTCCCTTAAGCGTGCAACAGATATTCTGGCAGTTAAGCGCTGGTGTTCGTTAATTGAAGGGGCAAAATCTTTTAAATACACATGCATTACCTTATCCCTTGCATTTAACGGTATTTTGGGATTCGCGCTTTGTCAACCGGATATGAATATAAAATTAAAGCTTTAAATAATGGCTTTTAAGAATGCTGACCACCGATGAGCGATATCGCATCGCTTCGGGGAATAAGTGCTGCACAATTATTACCAAAAGATCCTGCCGACAGCCGATAAGCGATATCGCATCGGGCTAGCGCATGGAAACAGAGCTAGGTGCATATAAAGTGGTTTGGGGGTTACCGATTGCGATATCGCATCGCATCGGGGGTAGGAACCGGGTGCCTTACTGAAGTGCATGGAATCCTGCCGACGGCCGATAGCGATATCGCATCGGGTCAGGATTTATAACATAAAGCGGTTCCACATGAGGTATCGCCAATAGCCGATCGCCGATATCGCGTCGCGTCGGGGCATGAGTTATGTGCCGTTACTTGGTGTGCATGTAACATTGCCGATCGCCGATAGCGATATCGCATCGGCGAAGACCAAAATGCCATTTGAATGCATGTCTCATGTTATTGCGATATGCGATCTTGCGATCGCTTTATTGCAATAACAAAAGATTATTTATTATTTGAAACATTAATATCCAAAAAAGGCTTAAATACATGAAAACTCATTTGATTATCCAGCCTTTTTTGAACATACAAGCATTGATGCCAAAATTTTTAAAAGGGACCCATTCCATATGTTAATTTTTTTTTTGTAAATAAGAATGATATGAAATGGGGGGTTGTTGTAGGGCACAACAGGTTTCTAGATAGTTAGCTTAGGATTGAATTTTTTCAATCAAATTACTTAAGAAGGTAGTTAGCTTGTTCAACATAAAACTGATTCGTATGGTGTTTATGTAATGGGAGATGTTTTGTACCTATTCCTTGAGACAAATAATACTATCACATTGTCAGGAGACATTGGTGTGGAAAAGAACATTAATCAAGAGCCACTTGACAGCATTTAGGCATTACTTTAGATAAAGAGTTTCATCTTTCTTATCCTTATGATTTTCACTATGATAGGTAGGTGAGGAAATTTATAGCTTATTAATGTTATTTCATAAACATATTTTTGGAATTGAAGGATGTTTCATTGGGGTCCTTGTTTAATTAGAACTAAAAGTTGACTTCTTGAAATCTAGGTAGCTTCTATAAAATTATGATCTCAGATTAAGTATAAGATTATTATTAATACAAGCATTTATTACAACCTTTGTCTACATTTTCTCTTCGATGTTATTGATATTTACATGCTCAATGAGACAATACCTAAATGGGTAGGACCCGTACTCTCCTTAGGGTACATATAGGTCAGCTAATGGGGTTTTACTATTCACCCTCCCCATTGTGATCATGGAAAAGTCGCAGGTCATGGTGATTGCAATATATAGTTCTCAAAGTGGTTAGTGTGAACCTCATAATACATGATGAGAACATGGGTGTGTAATAAACATAGAATTATGTTCAAGATCTGAGCCTCACCAACTCTAAATCAAAATCAATTTACACTTTTCAAACTTCATGTTGTCAAATATAAATGGGACAATTTATTTAGTAAATGGTTTTGTGAAAATTTTGAGTGACATTGGGATTAATTGGTAAAAGTTTATAGCAAAAAATTGTGATGTGCTGAAAGAAGAAATGCATTCATTGGGATTTTTGTTAATTCATCTTCGCTTTGTAAAGAAGGTCGGTAATATTGAAACAATGTTGTAGGAACCTAGAAAGATCAACATTATTTGTTTGCTTATTTCAAATTTTTTAGTTTGAAATCATGTGAATTACTCCCTTTATCATCCTCTTGAGGGTACACTTTAAAATAGAAACACTTTTTAGTAGGAACAACTTGATGATGCTTAGGAGCACTAATATTAACAAAATGGTAAGAAGGGCGCATTTTTCTTGTGTAAACCTTGAGATTTGTTTTTTATTTCTGTCTAATGTTTTCCGTATGCAAATAAATCATTTTTCTTAATTTTCATTCATTTTTCTCATTATGTCATCATTGTCTTCTATTTCAATTTTATAGATATTTTTTCTACGCACTTTTCTCTTACGTTGTTCTTTTGTATATACAGATATACATGATTTCTGAGAGTAGCCAGAAAGGGGATCTTCATCTTTAACCGGGCATTGAATTTTCCTCTTGAGTGGAGAATGGATAAGGTGATTCCTAAGAAGTTTCTTGTAGAATCTTTCTTCTTCCAATATAATGAAAATTATTGGGCTTTTCGATTAGATATTAGTCAGTTTGGTGCAATAAAAAATGTAGAGCTGGAAATATGGTATGCTAAATCACCACTTGGCCCTTAGAATGTGTAACTTAGTTTGCATGATTATGCCTAAGATTTTTGTTGAAGATTGAATACTAAATTCTTAAGGTGTTATTTTCTATGGAGACATTTTATTTTCTTTCTTTATACAGGTCATCTATCCATATGGTGGCCACTATTTCCCAACTAAAGAAAACTTGCTCGAGTTTCTATTAGGGATTCCTATGGTTTTTAATGTTGTGATTATTTCACCTCATGGTTATTTTGGGCAAGAAGATATTTTAGGAATGCTAGAAAAGACATCGGTGAACAGGTAAACATTTTTTTTATAATTGCAATGTCCATTCCATGCTATCCTCTCTTTATTGTTTGATTGTATTTTGAATGTTTCTTTTGATTTTGTTGTATTTTAGCTATGAAATTGAAAATACTTGGTATCATGTCCATTTAAACAACAACCAAAGCATGAAGATGAAATTAGTATTACACTTAATGGATTGAAATCCTTTTAGTTGTTTAGTGTTAAAATATTTTCATGACTATTAGAAAAGTTTAATTTCATGTTGTTATTTGAGCACATGTTGTTTATATACTTGACCAGGTTCTCGCATTAGAGAACAAAATGTTGTTGTGAATAAAATGACAAGGATTAGACATCATACCTCAGAATATTTGTTTCCAAAAGTTATCTACAACTTGATCTTTTTAGCATGTAACTTAGTTGACATGATTGTGCCTAAAATTTCCCTAAAGGTTGAATACTAAGCTACTAAGGTGTTATCCTCTATGATGGAGTTTTATTTGCTATGTTTATATAGGTCATCTAGCCACATAGTGGCCATTATCGCCCAATTGAAGAAAACTTGTTTGATTTTCTTGCTTTTATGGGGAAAATGACTTTAACATTATCGATGTTGAGGTATATGTCGTATAGATCTTTTATAGTCTACTTTAATTTACATTGTGTCTTATTTTCTTCAGAAAATAAACTCATAATTGATGGCAAGAAGAAGGAATTGAAGAAACAAGAGAATAATTGTTGGAAATAATACTGAGAGGGGGGGGGTGAATCAGTATTATCAGATCAATAAAACTTTTTCAATACTCAGAAACATATACGCTACTTCAGTTAAGTGAACCAGCGTGTACACGCTACTGTGTCTAAAGCAACCAGCGTATAACGAGAAATCTTATGATTCAGTTAGTTTTATCTTCAGTAAATGCATCAGGACATTATTAACCATAATAAAGGTAAACAGATGCAGTATAACAGAACAGATCGTCACACAAAAGCCACACACATGAACACCATGATATAAGGTGGAAACCCAATGTGGGTGAAAACCACCTATTGCAAGTCGTCTCTATCTTTCTTTAATAAGAAACTTCAGTTTACAATCTTTTGTACTGGTGCAGCCTTATACTAGTACATAGGCTACAACCTGCAGAAGGCTACAACCTTCTCTCGTTTTCCAAACTCTCCTGGAAGGGAGCTCCAACCCCCTTTACTAGCTAAGATACTAGTACGTAGGTGCTGCCCTACAATCTTCTTTCCTTCAGGTACCACTTTTCATCAATTTTCAGACTGGATACTCCTGAAGCACAATATTACAATCTGAAGACCACGATTCATTCACAAATCATTGAAGCACAAAACAACCAATACTAGCATCATCAATCTTTGAATCACTGAACCACTGAAACCTTGTCAACACCTAGTCACCAGAACACAGAGCAGACTACAAAACCTCTGCAATAACAGTCAGACCCAACTGCAACCCCAAAAATTAAGCTTCAAAAGATATACGCTACTTCAATGAAACCGACCTGCGTATACACGCACTTTTACCAAAGACAACCTGCGTACAGATCTAAAAATAATTTCTCATATCTTGCAGCTGTACCAGACATCAGTCATACTTCAGAACATAACATTGCGTCAGTATGCAGATCTAAAAATATGCGTAATCAACCATATACCGATAATTAATTTCAAACCATTTGATCCCGATCTGTCCTTAGATCTAGTCTTCCATCAACCGGTGTGATCTCTCCTTAGCTTAGATCAAGCAACCTAGAACCTGCATACGAGATCTCTTTCTTTATCAGATATTCAAGACTTTTTCAGTGCACCTTCCTAATGATCTTTCTTCTCCTTATATAGCCTTAGGCCCTTCACAATACCACGGTCCAAAACCATAGTAACACAATACCATCAACTTCAAAACTCGGGATCAACACGACTGTCGAGATACCTTGGTCCAAAAACATAGGCTCAAGTACCGAGGACTAACTACCACGGACCAAAGGGAAGCTTCTCGACATGTACGGTCTTTTCTGTTCATGAAACTGCGTGTATACGCAACTTCGTATATAGCGAGACTGCGTATCCGCGGCTTAGTATATAGCGTACCAGCGTGTATACTCAACTTGGGCTTAATGAACCTGCGTATATGAAATTTCTCTTCATTTTTTGTAGTCTGGACTGAGATCTGTCATCAAAGAGAGTTGCCATCAAGGACAACACCTGTACCGTAGCGCCACACCTGTGCCAAAATGCCAACAATCTCCCCCTTTGGACTTGATGGCAACCCCAAGATCCTTAGAATCATTCTCCCCCTTTGTCATCAAGGGCAAAGGGCTGTGCTCCCCCTGAGAACATGCTGATATCTCTGCTCTGCTATGCTGAACATGCTCCCCCTGACTGTAGGCAAGATCTGCAAAAGATGATCTTCAAAAAGAACCAAGACTTATACATCATAAAGGACCTTCCTATCACCAAAAGACTCAATACATACATCCATACTCCCAACCAAGATGGGATACATCATGAATTTACATATAACAACCAATTACATTACATCATTCATCCCAGGCATAGTGGGGAAACCATCATAGGCCGTTACATGACCTTGACATCATAAAAGAGATATCACAAAAGAGATACATGACATAGAGACGAAAAAATCTAGACCAAGACTTATGAAAGTCACCAGCAGCATCTGATAATCATCTTTTAGATCAGCAACCAAGATTTCCTTCTGTGCTCCTTCTCCTGAAACCAACAACAGTTGTGAACTAGGACCAAAAGCATCTAAATGCCAACAATGCTTTATTAGACTTTAAGCTGCTCCCCTGAAACTGTGCCTACTGCTCCCCCTGAAACTGTGCCTGAAGGACTCTGTCATACCCATCTCAGACCTTCTCCAACCAGAATCTGCCCCTTGCTGTTCAAAACTCCATACACGCGACTTCACCTGCATAAATCAGCGTATGTACGCGGATATCCCTTGTACAACACGCGCACACCAAATTTTCTTTAGAAAGGACAAGCTTCAACAGCAGGATGAAGCATCAACTACTCCCAGCTTTTGTCTGAGATATTCAAAAGTCTCCCTGGGCAGTGGTTTTGTGAGAATATCAGCAACTTGTTCTTTAGAAGAAACATACTCCAACTTGACCTTTTGTTCAAGCACTTGTTCCCGGAGGAAGTGATACTTGATTGGTATGTTCTTGGTCTTTGAATGCATGACTGGATTCTTTGAAATGTTGATTGCACTTGTATTATCACATAAGATAGAGACAGGTGGAGTGCAAGTGATTTGAAAATCCTGCAAGGTCTGCATCATCCAAAGAAGTTGTGTGCAACAAGATGCCGCAGCCACATATTCTGCTTCAGCTGTAGATAAAGCAATCGAACTTTGTTTCTTGTTGAACCAAGATACTAATCTGGAACCCATGAAGAATGCACCACCACTTGTGCTTTTCTTGTCATCCACACTTCCGGCCCAATCTGCATCTGTGTAAGCATGAAGAGTGAGATCTGTATCTCTAGGATACCATAGGCCATAGTTTTGAGTCCCTTGAAGATACTTGAAGATTCTTTTGACTGCCTGAAGATGAGTTTCCTTTGGGTTGGCTTGAAATCTTCCAACAATTCCTATTGCATTCATAATGTCTGGTCGGGTACCTGTCAAGTAAAGCGAACTCCCAATCATGGATCTATAAGTTGGTTGATGAACTGCTGCTGATTCATCATTTGTACTGAGGCTGCATCCTATAACCATGGGGGTACATACTGGCTTTAAATCTTCCATGCCATACTTCTTCAAGATCTGCTTGAGGTACTTGGTTTGAGACAGGAAAATACCTCCTTCATTTTGTTGGATTTGCAATCCAAGAAAGTATGTCAATTCTCCAAGTAATGACATTTCAAATTCTTTCTGCATAACCAAGGCAAAGTTTTGACTCATAGCCTCTTCATTGCTACCAAAGATAATATCATCTACATGCACAACAAGTATTAGCAATTTGTTATTTTCAACTTTCATATAGAGATTGCTATCTACTGATCCTTTTGAAAAACCTTGTTGGTGAAGATATTTGTCCAACCAATAGTACCAAGCCCTTGGAGCTTGTTTGAGACCATAGAGAGCCTTTTTTAATATGCATACAAGGTTTGGATCATTCCCAAGAATGAAACCATCTGGCTGCTCAATATATACTTCTTCTTCTAAGTCTCCATTCAGAAAGGCTGATTTCACGTCCATTTGAAATACCTTGAAGTTTTGAAAGCTTGAGAGAGCAAGGAACATTCGGATGGCCTCAAGTCTTGCAACAGGAGCAAAGGTCTCTTCAAAATCTATTCCTTCTTGCTGCGCATACCCTTTACAAACAAGTCTGTCCTTGTTTCTAATTACTTCTCCATTTTCATTCAATTTATTTTTGAAGACCCATTTTGTCCCTATGACATTCTTATCTTTTGGTCTAGGAACCAATTCCCAAGTGTTGTTCTTTTCGATCTGCTCAAGTTCTTCATCCATTGCTTTGACCCAACATTCATCTTTGCATGCCTCTTTCACATTTTGTGGTTTAGTGGAAGAGAGTAATGCCAAATAGCTTGAAGCTTCTGCAATTGTTCTTCTTGTTTGTACTCCTGCTTCTTTTTGCCCCACAATCTGAGATTCTGGATGATTCTTCTGAACATATCTGGATGGAGTCTTCTCTTCTATTCTTGTCTGCTCCTCTGGTTCTTCTTGAGGTTCTTCTTCTTCTTGAGGTTCTTCTTCATCATTCTGTCTTTGAGGGTAGCCTTCATCTTCTTTGATGTCTTCATGATGAACTTGCCTAGGAATGTATCCCTTCTCATCAACCACAACATCAATGTTGTCGACAATTCTGCCAAGTATTTTATTGTAGCACTTGTATGCTTTGCTATGTGGAGAATAACCAAGAAGAATACCTTCATCTGCTCTTGGTTCAAGTTTGCCAAGTTGCTCATCAATATTCTTAATATAACATTTGCTCCCAAAGATTTTGAAGTGCTTCACCGAAGGATTCTTACCACACCAGAGCTCATGAGGAGTTTGAGTGCTGTTTACTCGGACATTTGTTTTGTTGAGAATAATAACCGCAGCATGTGCAGCTTCACCCCAGAAAGTTGCGGGAGTACCTGATTCATCAAGCATAGCACGAGCCATTTGTTGGACTGTTCTATTCATTCTTTCCACAACTCCATTTTGCTGAGGAGTTCTAGCTGTAGAGAATTCTCTTCTTATCCCATGTTCTTCACAGAAATCGAAAAATTCATTTGAGGTAAACTCCCCACCTCTGTCAGATCTGAGGCACTTAATTTTGTGTCCTGATTCATTTTCAGCCAAAGCTTTGAAGGATTTGAATTTTTCGAATGCTTCATCTTTGTGCTTCATAAGTCCTAACCAGACAAACCTGGAGAAATCGTCAATGAATAATATCAAATATTCTTCTCCTCGAGGTGTTCTTTTTTTGAATGGACCACATGTATCTGTATGTACTAGCTCAAGAGGCATGCTAGCTGATCCTTCCTTCTCAGGAAAATTTGTTCTGGTTTGCTTTCCAAACTGACATGATTTGCATATGGTGTTGTCTGGAATTTTGATATCTGGAAGATCACGAACTGCCTGATATTTGCATGCTTTCCTTATTTGTGGAAAGCTTAGATACCCCAACCTCCGATGCCATAGCCAGTGTTCATCATTCTTGCTTAAATAGCATTGATGTTGTTTTTCTTCAAATATGTATAGATTATTTGGAGTCCTTCTTCCTTTGATCACTGTTTCACCTGTATCAAGATCACGAACACAACATCCATTTGATCTAAATATTACCTCTGTTCCTTGATCGCACATCTGACTGACACTCAGAAGATTATGCTTCAATCCATCAACATACAAAACATTTCCAGCTTTGACCTTCTCTTTCAACGGAGCAATGCCTTTTCCTTTTATGGCTGCAAAGATATCGTTTCCAAAAGAAACTTTCTTTCCCTTTTCTAATGCGGTATATGATTCAAGTTTTTCTTTGTCCCCTGTCATATGCTTTGAACATCCGCTGTCAATGTACCATAGACTTTCTTGACCTTCTGCATAAAAGGCTATCCCACATCTTTCTGGTTGCGGTTCCTTTATTCTCCATGTTCTGACATTTGAGGTTTGTTCCTTCTGAGTTGTCTTCCAAAACCTGCTCCTGCATTCAGAGTCTTCATGACCAAAGTTATTACAAATAGAGCTTCAACTTCATTTTCAAGAACCGAAAAGTTGTTATAAGTCCTTTTCATGGTTCCAATCATACTTCTTTGCTTTTGAGCTTCTCTAGTCATGATTGCCTTGTAGACAACACATTGAGCTTCTTTATGACCGAAGTTATGGCAAGAAAAACATTGGCCATTAAAGAAATTTCTCCGATAATCAGATCTATCATCCAACCGATTGTAGCTTCTATTGGCATCCATTCTTGGGGCAAATTGGGAAGATTTTACCTGTGGCTGATTGTAGCTTCTGTTTGTCCTTAAGGTAGCTTGTCCCCGAATTTCTTGATAGTCTTTATTTGTTCTTGAGGTAAACTGTCCCTGATTCACCTGATGACTTTTATTTGGTCTTTGCTCGCTCCTCCTTGCTGCATCAAGATAACTTTTAGAGGTAGAAGCTTGAGATGTTTCTCCATTATATCCCAGAACTGTCTTGATCAGAGGAGAACGCTGCACATTGATAATCTCATCCAAGGTTTCAGATCCTTTAACAAATTTAAGATTAATCACTTTTGTTTTCTCAATCTCCTTTCTAAGACAAACAATCTCACATTCCAATTTTTCAAGATGTTTTTCCTTTTCTGCCAGTTGACATTGTAGAGAATAAATAATAGCACTTTTCTCTTCTAAGCAAACTTTGAGATTATTCATTTCTTCATAAAAGCCTTCTACATCCATAGCATCCATGTAGTCATCATCTTCAAAAGCCATTAAAATTTTATATCTATAACCCTGTTCATCTTCGTCACTATTTGAAAGACCATCACTATCTTCATGAGTGTAATAGCTTTTCTTCTTTTCATTCTGTTTCTTGTTCCATTTAACAGGTTCCTTTCCCTTGTCATTCTTATCTTTGTGAGGACATTTGGCAGCATAATGACCTACTCTTCCACAAGCAAAGCATTTAAAAGGTAACTTACCTCTGAACCTTCCAGAACCCCTTTGAAGATTTCTGACAAAATTTGATTCTTCTTCTTCATCTTCTGGCACGTGACTTGCTTCATAATAATCTTCTTTGCTTGAAGCCTTGAAAGTAGCTTCTCTTTTGTCTGATGGACCTCCTTTTCTCATTTCATAAGCAGTTAGAATTCCGTGAAGCTGAGACATAGTAAGAATTCGTAGATTTTCTTTTTCTTCTATTGCAGACACTTTAGATTCAAATTTGGGGGACAATGATCTTAGAACCTTTTCAACCACAATAGCCTCTTTTATTTCTTCACCCAAGTTTTTCATGCAAATAACAATCTCATTTACCCTAAGGAAATAGTTAGCCACACTTTCATCATTATACATTCTGAGAGTCTCATACTTAATCCTGAGAGTTTGAAGTTTAGCACGCTTTACCTATTCGTCTCCTTCATAGCTCGTGACAATTTTGTCCCATATTTCTTTTGCGGATTTATAGTGCATTACCTTCATGAATTCCAATTGGGATATACATCTTAATAGAGTACTGACTGCTTTCGCATTTGTTTCATACTTCTTTTTCTCGGCTGGATCTATAGAAGTAGCTGAAGGAAAAGTGTAGCCTGTCTCTACGATGTCCCAAACTTTTGTACCAAGAGATTGAAGATAGGCAGTAACTCTTACCTTCCAATAATTGAAGTTTGTCCCATCAAAAACCAGTGGCCTGATTGATGCTTCTCTCTCGTAGTTGCTCATGATGAACGATCTACCTTCAAGCGATCAAGCTTCTCTGAAGGACCTGCTCTGATACTAATTGTTGGAAATAATACTGAGGGGGGGGGTGAATCAGTATTATCAGATCAATAAAACTTTTTCAATACTCAGAAACATATACGCTACTTCAATTAAGTGAACCAGCGTGTACACGCTACTGTGTCTAAAGCAACCAGCGTATAACCAAAAATCTTATGATTCAGTTAATTTTATCTTCAGTAAATGCATCAGGACATTATTAACCATAATAAAGTGGTGAGCTCCAGTATTGTAGCAATAATGCTACAACTCCTGGGGCTTCCTGTCTCTTAATTTTATCAACCCGGTAGTTCGTACAAACTTGGAAGCGACGGTGCTGTATGCACAAGTACTAGCCCTTGTCGCAACTGTCACTTGGTCAGCTGGCACAAGTCCGCTAGGGCTTAAGCCAACTTCTATAGGCTCATAGAAGAAGCTTTATCAATGATGGACGAAAGCTAACTCAAAGGAAGGCTACGCTGCTTGACAAACTGAATCAAAAGCAATTTAAAGCATGTAAATCTATGAAACCCTAATTTAACTAGTCTATCTTCTATAATGCAAAGAATGTGGATGCAACTCCTATGAATGCTGTCATTACCTCTAACAAGTGTAAATGCATGGGTCTAAGCTACTTGCATCATGAGAAATGTGTTTTTGTGTTTTTCCTTTAGGTGTGTGGAATGAGTGTGAACTTGGCCTAATTAGGGTTTGATTGTGCAGGTGGGATGGAGAAGGAAGGAAAGTGTGGGACAGGTTGGGGAGGCTAGGAGAGGTTCCTAAGGATCCTTAGCACCCATCCACAGAGGTCCCTCACGTTCAGAAGCTCGGCAACGAAGTGAATGGCCTCCTACAGGAAGGCTGCAGGGGATCCTACAGGATACTCTGTTTTCTACAGGATGGCTGTGCACGTCTACAGGATGGTTGGCCGTGGAGGTTTTTAGGAGTTGATGGAGTGTTGGAGTGGTGTGGGAGGCTAAGGGAGATGGAGATGGACCTAATGATGTCTTAGGAAATGGCAAGTCAGACGAAGGAAGGGTGCATGCAATGGGTTGATGTTTCGGAAGGGTGGAATCAACGAGAGTGAAGGAGATGGAGCTGTACGTGAAATGAGAGAGTTGGAGGGCACGTGAGTGAGATAGAGGGTGAATAGAACTTGCAGGTGGATGAAGAAAACGACGAAGGAAATCGCTTGAGCAAAAGCAGTGTAAATAAAACAAATGACCTGTGCATGAAAACAAGGAATTCATTAACCTATTATGCCATGAAACCTATAAATCCAAAATGGAAACTAAGCAATAAAACTAATGCGTGAGAGTGCAATATGGATCAATGTCGAGAATGTATGAATAAATCCTTAATGAAAAACGTTCATGTGGCAACTTGCATGGAGATGAAACAACTGCTGTTCTTTTTGGTGGCTGATCATGGTCTACACCCCAATCCCAAACAGTGAGATGGCAGTGAGCCTTTACAACCTGTTTTTGTTGGAGCTCCACGAGATTTATTCTACCAACCTATCAAACTTGAATACTGAAAGCAAAGCATCATACCAGTCCTATCTATGCTAATGAAAACAATTAAACTAACAAGCTGGAAATCCGAATTGCATAGGAAACTAAACAAACTCAAGTGCTGGACCTAATTGTAAATGCATTACAACACTGAGGAGGTCTATGGCTCTCAGGTTGGGCCCTAACCTGAGAGCTATAGCTCCTTGAGAAAACTTAGAACTAACTCAAAAGTGGCCTTCTTTATTCATAATTTGATAACATGCCAAATTGGCTTACAAAAGAGAACGAAACTTGAGCTGTGCTCCAAAATTACAATAGTAATACGAGAGTTTCAACAACCTAACCAAGGCTAAGGCCTCTATACTTATACAAAACGATGATCCAACAAGTATCCATGATTCTAGGAGCTCGGCTGCTTAATCTAGAGTTTAACTGCTGATCCTGTAGGATGGTCATAAATGCTATTTCCTGTAGAGCAGTTTTGAACTGCTGTTCCTATAGAACAGCTGGCCGTGTGTTAAGCTCGGAGGGAGGATGGAGTGGGGCTCAGAGTTCTTGGTGAGGATCACGAGGAATGTCCCCCAAGACCGTGGACAACCTCTCCTTACGTCAACAATGCCAACTCGTTGTCTCCTTGCCACCTTTTCGTTGTCTTTTGCTCCCTTTTAATGCCAAAACCTGGAATCACAATGCATTAGCTACGTAGATAAAGTGCCTATCCTTTCTCCTACAAACAACATGAATAAACTAAGAAGTGTATGCATAAACAATAAAAATGAATGGTTTGAGCAAGCAAAATAGGCCAAAAATGAGCCCAAATTGTACCAAAATTGGGGCTCATCATCACCCCCCAGCTGAACCATTTGCTCATCCTTGAGCAACCTTGCCCCTGCTCCTTGTCCTTGGCCGAGGACTCGGGACCGGGACAGGCTGTTTCTTTTCTGCTTTTGATGGCCCTGCCTTTTCTGCCCCTGATGGTGATGAGGGTGATGCTTCCTTCCCTTTTTCTATTTCCTTGAGCCGGGCTTCAGAAGGCGACTGGCCTATCTTTCGTGTCCAGGAAGTTATTTTTGGGCTCCCCTTTCCGGGGGTAGCTGATGGTTTAGAGGGGGTTCTTGCACTGGGTGAAGTAGGTACATCCCCTGAAGTGGTATGGCCGCTGGGTGAAGGCTGTGGCTTGCTCGGGGACATCCGCTTGCTTCTCCTGGCTTCAGGTGGCAGAGGGGTCTCCCTCTCCCTTTTCTCTTTCGGTTTTGGAGGTGTGCTGAGGGCAGCCAGTGCCACTGCTGCCTCCTTATCGAGGATGTCAGCCTTCTCTTTCTTGTGTTTTGCTCTCTCGGAGCTCCTTGTAGAGGGTCCCTCCTTTTTAGATTTCAGGCTTCCTGTGGAAGACCCTGCTTTGCCCGCTTCCGGGCCTCCTGTAGAAGATTCTTTCCTTGTCTTCGGGCTCTCTATAGGAGGCTGTTTCTCAATGACCTTCGGGCCTCTCGTAGAAGCCTGTGGGTGTATTGTCGGGCTTCCTGTAGAAGCCTTTGTCTCCGTCTTTGGGCCTCCTGTAGAAGCCTGTTTTCCAACAATTTTCGGGCTTCCTGTAGAAGCCTTGGTCATTGCTCTTGGGCTTCCTGTAGAAGCCTGTGGTTGCGTTCCTGCAGATGCAACTCCCACCACCTTCTCTTGTCTTGCTGCGTGGCTTTTGCTTTTGCCTTTGACTGCAGAAGCTGACAAGGTGCTTGGGCTGGCAGGGGCCACCTCAGCTTTGACTGCCCTGCTCTTCAACCTCTTTTCCCTTGCTGATAGGATGGGGGTGTCCTCTTTGACTCCGTCATCTTTTCCTTCTTTCTTCTTCTTTCGTTCTTTCTTCTGTGCTAGAGTCGGAACTTTTTGGCTTTTTCCTTTCTTACTCCCGGCTGCTGGCTCTTCTTCTCCTCCGTTAGAGGATTCCGCTTCTTCAAGCAACATTTTTATGTTCCCCGTTCTTGATAAGTCCCTAAATGATTCCCAAGCGAGGGGGACTTTATATGAGCGGAGAGCATCCTCCACGAGGAGCTTGACTAGCCCATGGTGGGCTATCTGGTCCGGAATTCCGTCCTTGAGCTTGGTGGAACACTCCATTAAGGACTATAGTAGAAAGTAAGGAATGCTCAACCTCTGTGCTGCAGGGAGGTCAATCTGGTGTTTTAGTTCGTTAAGCAGCCTGAAGTGATACGCATATACAATGCTATATCGACCCTCACAGGTGATATATTTCATAATTTGTAGACTGACTTCGTTCCATGGCGGCAACAGGCTTGCCCTTTTGACTCCATTTTTGTCTTCGGTGAATGACTCTTCCGGTGGGAAGAACTCCTTCTTTGCTTGTTGGCTCTGCTTCCGCTCTTCTTTGTCCCACGGCAGACCCATGGGCAGCTCTGTAATCCGACTGATATGCTCTGGGGTGAGTTTGAGGCTGAGACCTCTGAAGGTTACCGTGGCCAATGTCTGTGATTTAGGCTACAGAGCCCGCAAAAATTCCTCGGCTACTTCATCATCGTAGCCCTGTAGTTTATCACAGAAAGGCATCCATTGTGCTCTAGTGAAGAGCTCAACCACTGCCGGGTTTCTCCTTAATGCATTTGAATTAGTGGGCTCTCGCCTGATAAACCCGCCAGGCATGATGAACACAGTGGTTTATACCAGAGGTGGTGGATACACAGGAAATTCGGTCTTAAAGACAGAACATGCAATGAATTTTCAGACCACAGTTTGATTATACAGCTATCCTGTAGGAGCGATAGTATAGGCACGGCAATCCAATTCTTTATGACCACACTGTGACTAATGGCCTTGCCACCTTTAAAAAAACCAATTGCGGAAGGAGTTGCAAGGTTACCTCTTTTCTGCCACCTTTTTTTACGTGAAGACTTCACCTTCCTGTAGAGCCGCGTTCCTGTAGAAACTGCTTCCTGTAGGACGGCGCTCCTGTAGAAACTGTTCCTGTAGGAGCAGTGCGCAGGCTTCGGGAAGAGCTTTAGTTGGCTGGCGGTCGAGAGGTACTTTACCAGCGTTCAGGTAGCCGAGAGCTCGGCGTATCAACATGCAGAGGTAAGCAGAGGATCTACTCAAGTTTTGAAGTGAGGTTGATGGAGATACACGCTTAATCGAGCCAATTAGATTTTGAATCAGCGCAACTCGTGGCGCGGGGGTGAGCTGTCCCCGCCGGACCGTTGGGTGACGTCACCCATCATCCGCCTGCACATTCGTTTGTTGCCGCATTCATTCCCACAGATCTGCCGCCGCCCTTTTCGGTTAAACTTCACTTCTCGGTTGACGGGACTGATCTTCACGTGCTTGCTGCGTGTTTCTTTCGTCGTGGCTGCCACCTCGTCCTCTGACTAACCCTTTACTAACCGACGTGGCCAATCACTGGCCTTTAGGCCGCTCAACCATTCACCTTTATGCCATGCAAAACAAATCGAAGTAGTAATCATGCAGTTTGATGGAGAGAAGGATTAGAACACTTACCTGCGCGCGGCTGCACATGATTTCCAGTTTTTTTTTTTTGAGCGATGGATCTACCTGCCGCCTGTGGCTGCACATTCCTGTAGGCTCGTGGTTACAGGATGTTGGCGATGGAGTGAATGGTTCTGCGTTCATGCGCCCGTGTTTGATCTCAGATGGCGGTGCTGTGAACGGTCTTCACTTGAGCAGGTTGAATTGTTACAGGATCCCCACGAGGGGTCTTGTCACCGTTCTTTCTCCTCGGGTGTATGCTGCATGCTAGCGGTTCTGGCTTCTCGATCACGATCCCAGCGCTCTGATGTATCAACGTGGATGTGGTATGGTTCTCGGTGCTTAGTTTTTCTTTGACAGATGCTTTCTCACGAGAACTGATTACTTTGTTGTGCTGCTGCAGGGATCTTGGTTGCATGGCGACGAGGATGGTGGAGGACGATAATGGCAATGTTCAGGGGTGCCATCATTGGCATGCATGCATTCAATCCACTCCTCAGTCGCTAGATCTTCATTTGAAACACATTTCGGCCATCGTAACCTTCTACAGGAAGTTTCCTGTAGAACCCAGAGCTTCCTGTAGAAATTTGGCATTTTCCTGTAGAAGATTCGCGTCTTCCTGTAGGAAGACTGTCTGTTCCTGTAGAAAAACTGTATCCTCCTGTAGAAGATCCAAAGCATGATAATAATTGCACATACCTTAAAAAACATTGTTGTTCTTGGAGGAGGTGCTGATGACATCCTTTGCTAGCATGATGAAGGCCCCCGGCTTGGAGTGGAGAGGCTTCTTCTCCTCCATAGAACATCTGCATGCAAACCTTTTATTGTGCTGATTGCTTTTTCCTTTTTTCTTTCTTTTTTTTTTTTTTAGAAAGACAATAGGAGCGCCTCAATGAGGTTTTCACCCCTACTGCCTGCCTTGGGCGCCTCAGAGAGGTTTTCACCCAAGGATCTTTATTTTTCTCTCTTTTCTTTTTCGAAAGACAATAGGAGCGCCTCAATGAGGTTTTCACCCCTACTGCCTACCTTGGGCGCCTCAGAGAGGTTTTCACCCAAGGATCTTTATTTTTTTTTTTTTTTTTTTTTTTTTTTTTTTTTTTTTTTTGTGTTTTAGATCCTTCAGGGTATGCCCAAAGCGGAGGCAGAACCCTTCTCTATGACCAAAACAGATTTCTCCATAGTGCTGATAAACTCTTGTCTTGAGAGAGGTCTTCTATAGATCTTCAATCGGTGCCCATTGACAAGCATGGGAATGGATTCCTCATCAATGGTTCGAATGAGGACAGATCCATTGTCATGGCACTGTTCCACCACATATGGTCCTAGCCATCTGGTTCTCAACTTCCCCTTGAAATCTTTGAATCTGGAATCATACAACAAAGCCCAATCTCCCGGCTGAAATTGCTTGTCATGGAGATGTTGGTCATGCCACACCTTCCTCTGAAGTTGAACCACTTCTGAGTGAAGGAGGACCTGCATGCGGTGTTCATCCAGTCCATTCAGCTGCAATAACCTTTCTTGCTGTGCATGGCTGAGATCTAGGTCCAGCTGAGCTGCCAACCTCAAAGTGTTATACTCAAACTCAATGGACAGTAAAGCTTTCTTCCCATAGACCAGCTCATAAGGTGTGAAACTGGTGGTGGTCTTCCAAGTGGTGTTGTAAGCCCATGTGGCTTCAACTAGGCGATCTACCCAGTCTTTTCTGCTGCTGTTCACCACTTTGGTCAAGATCCCTTCTAGAGCTCTATTGGTGACTTCCACCTGCCCATTTGCTTGAGGATGATAGGGGGTGGAAGTCCTATGCTTGATCTTGTGATGAGCTAATAGATCTTCAACCAAGTTGGAGGTGAACTGGCTCCCTTGATCGGTCACCAGCTCTCTTGGGTGGACAAACTTGTAGAAGATGTTCTCTCTTAAGAACTCGACCACCTTTTCTTCTATTGCTGCTTTAATTGCTTTAGTCTCTGCCCACTTTGTCAAGTAGTCAGTACACACAATGATGTAGGATCTCTGCCTCGAAGAGGGATTGATTGGGCCCACAAAGTCCATGCCCCACTTCTCAAATGGCTCGAGAGTCACTTGAGGTTGGAGAGGCATCTCATCCCTTTGGGTCGGTTTCCCCATTCTTTGGCATTGGTCACACTGGCTAACATATCTTCTGACATCTTGATGAAGTGTGGGCCAATAGTAGCCTGCCTGCAGGATCTTGAAGGCAGTTCTCTTTGATGCAAAATGTCCTCCACAAGGCCCATCATGACAGGTGAGGAGAATGTCAAAGACTTCCTCCTCCCTTACACAACGCCTTAAGATCTGATCGGGGCCAAGCTTGAACAGGTTGCCCCCAATCCATGTAAATGAGGCACTCTTTCTGATGATTTTGCTCTTCTCTTTTGAAGAGAGGTGCGGAGGGAACTGAGCTGAAACAAGGTAGTTTGCTATATCAGCAAACCATGGAGAGAGTACTGAGATAGCAAACAGATGCTCATCAGGCATCTGGTCATCCACCGTCCCATCTTCATCTGCAGACAAATCCAATCTAGACAAGAAGTCAGCAACAACATTTTCTTTTCATGGTTTATCAACAATGGTTAGATCAAACTGCTGCAATAAAAGTAACCATCTAATAATACGAGCATTCACATCTGGTTTATTCATCAAGTATCTAATAGTAGCATGGTCAGTATGTACAAAAGTCTGGTAACCAGTAATGTAATGTCGAAACTTGTTCAGCGCATGAACCACAGCTAAGAATTCCTTCTCGATTACAGTGTAATTCAGCTCTGCTTTGGACAAGTTTTTGCTAATGAAGTAAATGGCATATGGAAGTTTTTGCTCAACTTGTCCTAAGGCTGCACCTATGGCTTTGTTCGAGGCATCAGTGTGGATGTGGAAAGGTAGGGCCCAGTTTGGACCCCTTAGGATTGGAGCTGACACTAACTTGTCTTTTAATTCATTCAAACTCTTCTCACAATCGTCAGTCCAATTAAACTCCACATCTTTTGCCAACAAACCAAACAATGGTGAGGCTAACTTGCTGAAGTCTTTAATGAACCTCCGGTAGTATCCTGCTAATCCCAAGAAACTCCGGACATCCCTTACTTTTTGAGGAGGTGGAACCCTCTTGATGAGAGCAATTTTGTTAGGATCCACCTGCAATCCTTGAGAAGAAATGGTATGGCCTAGTACTGTCCCTTCAGTCATTAGGAATTCACATTTCTCAGGGCTAAGGGACAAGTTCATCTTGATGCACTTGGTTAGGACCTTTCCCAAGTTGGACAATGCTTCCTGGAAGTTGGCCCCATAAGGGGTAAAGTCATCCATGTAGATTTCCACTGCATCATGGACCAACTCCGAGAAGATGCTCAAGACAACTCTCTGAAAAGTAGCAGGAGCATTGCATAGCCCAAAGGGAAGGACTCGGTAGGCAAAGGTACCCCAAGGACAAGTGAAGGTGGTCTTATCTTGGTCTTCTGGGCTGATTTGGATTTGATTGTACCCGCTGAAACCATCCAGGAAAGAGAAGAACTTCTTTCCTGCCAGTCCATCCAACACTTGATCTATGAAAGGTAGAGGGAAATGGTCCTTCTTGGTAGCTTTGTTCAGCTCCTGGTAATCTACACAGATCCTCCACTTCCCATTCTTCTTGGGAACCAACACTAGAGGGGACACCCATTCACTATCTGAGATGGGGTAAATGAATCCGGCATCCAACAGTTTTTGCAATTCTTCCTTGACAATGTCCTTAAGGGCTGGATTCATTCTCCTCTGGGGTTGCCTAACTGGTTTACAATCCTCTTTGATGTATATATGATGGGTACAGACCGAGGGGTGGACTCCTTTCATCTCCTTATAGCTCCAAGCAAAAGCATCTAAGTGGCTGGCCAATAGGCTACACAACTCCTTCTCCTGGGAAGGAGATAGAGAGGAGCTGATCTTTAACGCTCTCTCAGGGCCGAACTCCACACTTTTGACTCTGGGAGTGACAGGGCTGGTTGTACAAAGGTCCACTAAGGTGCTAGCTTGGGCATCCTCCACCAACTTCTCTAAAGATAGTGCACTGGAAGGTGGATTCTGGATCAGGGTCTCAATTAAATCATCCTCGGTAGGAGAATTTCTTCTAGCGGTATCTAGGGTACACAGAGGTGCAGAGTACACCTCGTCTTCCTCTCCGTCCTCCAACCAGAGTGGTAAATCATGCTCTAAAGAGGGTTGGGCAGGAGGGTACAGGACTAGCTGCTTGGACATGGGACCATTCTTGATGGTCATGTTTCCTGCCCGACAACTTATGTAAGCATCTGCAGTAGCTAACCAAGGCCTTCCCAAGATGAGAGGATATCCAGTAAGCTTGGCCTTTGGTTGCAGGACCAGGAAATCCGCAGGGTATTCCCAAGAATCAATTGAGACCAAGACATCCTCCACAATCCCTTCGGGAGTCACGGTGGAGCGATCTGCTAACTGCAGTACTGTCGAGGTCTTTCTCAAGGAACCCTGAAGATTGAGTTTAAGCATGGTATCCCTGGTCATCACATTGATGGCTGCCCCCAGATCAATCAAGGTGTGGGGGATAATGGTGCCATTGATGTGTACATCTACTACAGGACTTCCAGGATCTAGGTACTTTGGGCAGATGACTTGTCCTAGCATAAGGTCATACAGTTGTCCTATGACATTGATAGTTGAGGCATCTTTCTTCCGTCTGCCTGGGTGTTTGAAACACTTCTCCTTAATCAGCTTGTTATATATTGGCACATCCTTGATGGCTTGGAGAAGTGGGATTTTTACACACAACTGTTTGAGCTCACCCAAAAGCTCATCTTCTTCTAGGTTCGGTTGTGTGGTGGCTGTCAGTCTCTCAGGAAAGGGTGGAGTAGGCTTTGGTTCACTCTCCTGATGGGTTTCCTCATCCTCTGGGGGAGGAGGTTGGCGATCTGGAAGAGTCTTTCCAGATCTAAGATTGATCTCTTGGATCTCCACAGCATAGGTAGGGCATGAGGTCTCCCCAGTATATACCTGCTGAGCCTGTCTATTGTTGGGGTTCGGGTTCGGTTGAGCAGGCATCTGAGGTTGCCTTGGAGGAGCAGGAGGTAAAGGCTGAGGTTGAACTGGTGGTGGAGGAAAAATGGTAGGAGGAGTGTTGTATTGGGGCCTCCACCCCGACTGAGGAGCACTCCATTGAGGCTGCGACTGGGTATGTGAGTGATATGGGTGAGAAGTAGGTTGAGTAGGGTACTGAGGTGGATAAGACCATGGAGGAGGCATGGACCAGGAAGGATGAGCAGGGGGACCCCAGGAAGGCATGGGAGTCAAGTGGTTGGGGTTGTAATAAGCTTGAGATGCCCCTTGCATCCCCTGCTGATAAGGTCTAGATCCTTGAGGCCTCCTTTGGTTGATGAAGTAGAGAGGTTCAGTGGGGGCTTCAGTTCCTTGGTACATGGCTTTAAACCCGGGCAAGGTTGGACACTGATTTGTTGGGTGGTCCTCCTCACAAACGAAACACACTTCGACCGAATGCAATGGACATTCGTTCTTAGGGTGTCTTCTGGTGCACCTAGGACAGAAGACAGCCAAGGCTCTCTCAGCTTCCTCTTTCTTTTGCTGGATCCTGAATGTGTCCAGCTGCATGGCAATGGTATGTCTCACCTCACTCTTAAGATCTTCTAATTGGTTTGTAAGCTCATGTTTGGAGAAAGGGACACCGGTGGAGAGGAGGTTTCCTCTACCTCGTTTTCTAGCTGCCCTGGAATGATTTCGAAACATAGTCTTGATGTCCTCATAAGGCAGTTGGTAAATGTCCCCCCCAGCTAACATGTGAAGGGTGTCTAGGAGATCTTCAGGGACTCCTCGGAGTAGAACCAACTTGAGGGATTCAGGGTCAAGTGTGCATCTGGCCCGTTTATAGCTAAGTTGGAACCTCTCCTCATAGTCCTCTAAAGACTCATCATTCCCCATGGTCATTCAAAAGATCTCTCCCTTGGTTTCCTTGGACCTACAATAATCCCTATACTTGGTATTGAAGGCTTGCTGCATCTGAGCCCAAGTGGTGATGCTATTCCCAGGTAATCCCATGAACCAGCGTAGTGCTGCATCCTTAAGAGTGGAAGGGAAAAGCTTCAACTTTTGCTCATCCTCAGTATAGTCATAGGTTCGACAAAGGACAGCAAACTCAAACAAGAAGGTATCAGGATCCTCAGTGGTCAGTCCATGGAAGTGAGGCAAGGCAGAGGGGCTAATGTTTTTCATTTTCATATCCCCATTGGTCTCTCGGATGGGGAAAGCTCCTTCTATTCTCTCATCTTCTCTCCTGTTATCAGCCATGGCTTCAGATGGAGTGGTTTCTAACTCTTCTTCTTCTATAGGGTCTTGGTATATCTTGGGATGTTCACCTATAGGTTCCTCTGGGTCACTGTCACCAAAGAAGAGAGAAGGGTGACTTAGTGATGTGGTGGGGGTGTTTGGTAGGAATTTGCCTGATCTATCTCGGTTCCTACGAGGCATGAAAGGGAAAGGACTCTTCTCTGTTTTTAGTGCTTTTGTTTTTTCCTTGTACCTGCAAAACTGAAACAAAGTGATCTACAACTAACTAGATTACTCAAATGAAATTTGCGGAATTGGAAATATTAATCTAGGAAAGCAGGAAATATTAATCTAGGAAAGCAGGAAATACTAATCTAAGAAAGCAGGGAAGATTAATCTAGGAAAGCAGGAAATACTAATCTAAGAAAGCAGGAAAGATTAATCTAGGAAAGCAGGAAATACTAATCTAAGAAAGCAGGAAAGATTAGTCTAGGAAAGCAGGAAAGTCTATGCTACTTTTGCAGAATGGAAATGAAGCAAACTACTTAGCAGAAGGTAAGAGTAGGAAAGTAGAGGAAAAGAAACAGGTGCTAATACTCTGACGCTTCCCCGGCAACGGCGCCAAAAAGATGGTGAGCTCCAGTATTGTAGCAATAATGCTACAACTCCTGGGGCTTCCTGTCTCTTAATTTTATCAACCCTGTAGTTCGTACAAACTTGGAAGCGACGGTGCTGTATGCACAAGTACTAGCCCTTGTCGCAGCTGTCACTTGGTCAGCTGGCACAAGTCCGCTAGGGCTTAAGCCAACTTCTATAGGCTCACAGAAGAAGCTTTATCAATGATGGACGAAAGCTAACTCAAAGGAAGGCTACGCTGCTTGACAAACTGAATCAAAAGCAATTTAAAGCATGTAAATCTATGAAACCCTAATTTAACTAGTCTATCTTCTATAATGCAAAGAATGTGGATGCAACTCCTATGAATGCTGTCATTACCTCTAACAAGTGTAAACGCATGGGTCTAAGCTACTTGCATCATGAGAAATGTGTTTTTGTGTTTTTCCTTTAGGTGTGTGGAATGAGTGTGAACTTGGCCTAATTAGGGTTTGATTGTGCAGGTGGGATGGAGAAGGAAGGAAAGTGTGGGACAGGTTGGGGAGGCTAGGAGAGGTTCCTAAGGATCCTTAGCACCCATCCACAGAGGTCCCTCACGTTCAGAAGCTCGGCAACGAAGTGAATGGCCTCCTACAGGAAGGCTGCAGGGGATCCTACAGGATACTCTGTTTTCTACAGGATGGCTGTGCACGTCTACAGGATGGTTGGCCGTGGAGGTTTTTAGGAGTTGATGGAGTGTTGGAGTGGTGTGGGAGGCTAAGGGAGATGGAGATGGACCTAATGATGTCTTAGGAAATGGCAAGTCAGACGAAGGAAGGGTGCATGCAATGGGTTGATGTTTCGGAAGGGTGGAATCAACGAGAGTGAAGGAGATGGAGCTGTACGTGAAATGAGAGAGTTGGAGGGCACGTGAGTGAGATAGAGGGTGAATAGAACTTGCAGGTGGATGAAGAAAACGACGAAGGAAATCGCTTGAGCAAAAGCAGTGTAAATAAAACAAATGACCTGTGCATGAAAACAAGGAATTCATTAACCTATTATGCCATGAAACCTATAAATCCAAAATGGAAACCAAGCAATAAAACTAATGCGTGAGAGTGCAATATGGATCAATGTCGAGAATGTATGAATAAATCCTTAATGAAAAACGTTCATGTGGCAACTTGCGTGGAGATGAAACGACTGCTGTTCTTTTTGGTGGTTGATCATGGTCTACACCCCAATCCCAAACAGTGAGATGGCAGTGAGCCTTTACAACCTGTTTTTGTTGGAGCTCCACGATATTTATTCTACCAACCTATCAAACTTGAATACTGAAAGCAAAGCATCATACCAGTCCTATCTATGCTAATGAAAACAATTAAACTAACAAGCTGGAAATCCGAATTGCATAGGAAACTAAACAAACTCAAGTGCTGGACCTAATTGTAAATGCATTACAACACTGAGGAGGTCTATGGCTCTCAGGTTGGGCCCTAACCTGAGAGCTATAGCTCCTTGAGAAAACTCAGAACTAACTCAAAAGTGGCCTTCTTTATTCATAATCTGATAACATGCCAAATTGGCTTACAAAAGAGAACGAAACTTGAGCTGTGCTCCAAAATTACAATAGTAATACGAGAGTTTCAACAACCTAACCAAGGCTAAGGCCTCTATACTTATACAAAACGATGATCCAACAAGTATCCATGATTCTAGGAGCTCGGCTGCTTAATCTAGAGTTTAACTACTGATCCTGTAGGATGGTCATAAATGTTGTTTCCTGTAGAATAGCTGGCCGTGTATTAAGCTCGGAGTGAGGATGGAGTGGGGCTCGGATTTCTTGGTGAGGATCACGAGGAATGTCCCCCAAGACCGTGGACAACCTCTCCTTACGTCAGCAATGCCAACTCGTTGTCTCCTTGCCACCTTTTCGTTGTCTTTTGCTCCCTTTTAATGCCAAAACCTGGAATCACAATGCATTAGCTACGTAGATAAAGTGCCTATCCTTTCTCCTACAAACAACATGAATAAACTAAGAAGTGTATGCATAAACAATAAAAATGAATGGTTTGAGCAAGCAAAATAGGCCAAAAATGAGCCCAAATTGTACCAAAATTGGGGCTCATCATAAAGGTAAATAGATGCAGTATAACAGAACAGATCGTCACACAAAAGCCACACACATGAACACCATGATATAAGGTGGAAACCCAATGTGGGTGAAAACCACCTGCTGCAAGTCGTCTCTATCTTTCTTTAATAAGAAACTTCAGTTTACAATATTTTGTACTGGTGCAGCCTTATACCAGTACGCAGGCTACAACCTTCTCTCGTTTTCCAAACTCTCTTGGAAGGGAGCTCCAACCCCCTTTACTAGCTAAGATACTAGTACGTAGGTGCTGCCCTACAATCTTCTTTCCTTCAGGTACCACTTTTCATCAATTTTCAGACTGGATACTCCTGAAGCACAATATTACAATCTGAAGACCACGATTCATTCACAAATCATTGAAGCACAAAACAACCAATACTAGCATCATCAATCTTTGAATCACTGAACCACTGAAACCCTGTCAACACCCAGTCACCAGAACACAGAGCAGACTACAGAACCTATGCAATAACAGTCAGACCCAACTGCAACCCCAAAAATTAAGCTTCAAAAGATATACGCTACTTCAATGAAACCAACCCGCGTATACACGCGCTTTTACCAAAGACAACCTGCGTACAGATCTAAAAATAATTTCTCATATCTTGCAGCTGTACCAGACATCAATCATACTTCAGAACATAACATTGCGTCAGTATGCAGATCTAAAAATATGTGTAATCAACCATATACCGATAATTAATTTCAAACCATTTGATCCTGATCTGTCCTTAGATCTAGTCTTCCATCAACCGGTGTGATCTCTCCTTAGCTTAGATCAAGCAACCCAGAACCTGCATACGAGATCTCTTTCTTTATCAGATATTCAAGTCTTTTTCAGTGCACCTTCCTAATGATCTTTCTTCTCCTTATATAGCCTTAGGCCCTTCACAATACCACGGTCCAAAACCATAGTAACACAATACCATCAACTTCAAAACTCGGGATCAACACGACTGTCGAGATACCTTGGTCCAAAAACATAGGCTCAAGTACCGAGGACTAACTACCACGGACCAAAGGGAAGATTCTCGACATGTACGGTCTTTTCTGTTCATGAAACTGCGTGTATACGCGACTTCGTATATAGCGAGACTGCGTATCCGCGACTTAGTATATAGCATACCAGCGTGTATACGCAACTTGGGCTTAATGAACCTGCGTATATGAAATTTCTCTTCATTTTTTGTAGTCTGGACTGAGATCTGTCATCAAAGAGAGTTGCCATCAAGGACAACACCTGTACCGTAGTGCCACACCTATGCCAAAATGCCAACAATAATAACACTGGAGCAACAAATGCAAAACGAGAGAGAGACGAGAATCAAGTTAGTGATACCCTTAGAGCCAATATCCCGAATAAGACACACACATAGAGATTGATGGTTAAGTCTTCAGTGTTGGTGAATTCACTTGCAATGCCTTGGCCACACGATGAAGTGAAGAAATAATATTTCATGTGTAAATTGTAGTCCAACCAATATTAATTTGGAAACTCATATTGTAATACTTGACATTGCTTATAATATAATGTTTGTGGTTGGAATTATTTATAGTTGCACTTGATGTTGTTTAGTATTGTGATTAACATATGTAACTTTGTATGACAGTGTATGAGATTTCTTTTGATTTAGTCGTAGTCATATTAATTAATTTATGTTGATCAATAATGAACACAAAATCAATCTAAAATTACTAAATTAGTAGTTTATACTAATTAATGATACACATAATTAAAATGAATACATGACTAAATTAGTCGTTTATAATGATTATTAATGAGAGTAAATGAAATGAATATAAACTACTAAATTAGTTGTTCATATAATGAATATGAAACTATGAAGAAAGGATAAAAGACTAATGAAAATGATAAATTTGTGATTAAAAATGATGACTACAAGTTTCATATATACAACTATTAGTTGTTAGTTTGCGGCATCTTATAACACAACTGAAATTTAGTAATATTTCTTTGGTCACTAACTAGTTTCAAGTGATAACTAGATTTTGCAATTATATGACTCTTAGTAGCTAATTTACAATATCTTATATTAACACGATAAAAAATTAGTCATATTTCTTTCATCATTAATTGGTTTCAAATGATGACTAAATTTTGCATATATGTGACTATTAGTAGCTAATTTACATTATCTTATAACACGACCAACATTTTGGTCATATTTCTTTGGTCATTAATTAGTTTTATAAGGTGATCAATTAGTAATATATTTTTTCATATATTTGGTCATTAATTTTGGAAATTAATGACTAAATAAATGACTAAATTAATGACCAAATTTATGACTAAATATATTGCTAGACGATAAAATTGAGACAACCAATTAATGACTAGGCTAAGAACAACTAAAAGTTGGTCGCATTATAAGATACTCTAAATTAGCTACTATTGGTCACCGATTGAAAAATGGTCATTTATATGCAAATTTTAGTCATTTTTTACTAACTAATTAGCCATGTTGTACTAGTGCATAATCCAATGATCGATCGACCCAATTAATCGAAGAGAAGGAATAAGCCATACAATCTGAATAGATGGCTCTATAATCAAACTCAATGGGGCTAAATGAAATTCAGTCGCCAAATCTATGGATGTTAGCTTCATCTAGTACAATCCATGGATCGGTCAGTATAATAGAAGATGATATCATATTGATATAAGAAACCGACGATGATATGTTGGGAAGTGGAGGAGGAGGGAGAGAAAAGGTTCCCATGAGTGAGGAATACTTCAGAAGTCCAGTCCCTACATGCTGATAAGAGTGTAGAGTTTCCCCTACAAGAGGGATACTTCTAGTAACATGAGAATCAGAGATGAAGAAGGTGAGTTGGTCAATGGCCAAAATACCACCCTTATGAGGAATGGCGATCATATGGAAATAAGTTGAAACAAAAATAGTGATGGTGTAAACCCATGTGCAAACTAATTGAAGATTATAATCAAGAAGTCCATCAATAACTTCAACTTATATGGATCCATTTTTTCTTCCTAATTCTACTTGTAAGGAGTTGAGAATAGCACAAGGTTTATACCTTCATCCATTAAAAGATTTCAATGTGGTAGGTGACTAACTCAGTTGAGGAGAACGAATCACATTCCAGTAAGAAACATTCATGATATAGGTTGAGGCTCTCTCATCTACAATACAACAATTAATGTTCTTACCATGGACAATGACCTAGATGATAAAGGTAAATTGAACGAGAAGGCGACGGGTATGGTCTTCATGACTAAAAACAACTAAGGTTGAATCCGAAGTATCTACACATTCAATAGCCGAAAGTAAAGCATTTTTTTGGGCGGGGTAGTTTTCCAACACCTCGAGGGTTGACATAGCTTATGGATGTTGAGGTATAAAAGGTGTATTTTTAACTCCTAATTATCTTCACATCAATTATTAATTCGGGAAAGATTTTCTATTTCAAGAGTGTACATAGTATGTGGTAGCTATTTACTTGAGAGTAATGTTTCTAAATTGCAGTACAGTGCTTCCAAATACAAGAATAAATGGATGCAGCTAGTGAACTCAAATTGCAATTAAAAGAAAGCTTAACCTGCAAACGAAACCAAACCAAACATTCATTCAAGTATCAGTTAAGAATACACTAACACTAACTCATTTCTCTTTTAACTGATCAATTTTCCAAACATATTTTCTAATTTGAATAGCAGGGATCTCGGTCTGAGATCGTAGATAGCAGTAATCAATGCTCTTTATAGTGAAGAATCTCAAGATAGCACGATGAACTAAATTACTAGATTGGAAATAGAATGCTAAACTCAAATGACTAAATCTAAAATAAGAATAAAGAAGTACTGAAATAGGTAATTGAATAACGACTTGAACCAATACTTCTGCAGCATGTAAAAATAGAGTAATTCTGAGAAGACGAAATAGCAAAGCGATGCAATTACAATAAATGGAAATCAAACCAAACCATCACACAACAGAAACTGTAAACGAATGACACAGGAACAACAAGTGAATCCACTATGGTCGGCCCCTTAGCTACCAGTTAACACCACCAGATTACTTCAGTATGAGAGAAGGAACAACAACTGTATTATATATTAATCATTTGCAAAATAGTTACAGCCAGTTCATACTCTGTTTTAACAATGAGAGTTGATGATCAAAGTCAAAATACAATAGTAATTTCTAAATAATCTCCCCTCCCCCTTCTCTTTACAATAACTACCTTTTATAATGGCCAAGCAATAAGAAGGGTAAAATAGTAACAGTGATCCCTCCGGATCAAGAGATCCTGAGGGATTCGTGCAATATTCCATCTTCAGTTAACTCTTTTTCTTTGCGTTGATGTTGTGATCTTCTTTGTTCTTATCCATAACTACACACTCCATCCTTGGCTTGCTACCTGTATACTGTTTCCTGGCTAGGGAACAATAGTTGTTCCATTTTGTCCTTTTCCTGCATGAAGAGTGATAATAGTTAGCTAAATCATGATGATAGATAATTTCCTTATTTTTACCATAATCCCTTGATATATTAACACTTTAGGGTGTAGAAGGGATATAACTAAGGAAAAGGATAATAAAATAAATAATATATGCATACCTTTTCCATGACTCAACACACTCCCCTGCTTACCCTTTTTCATGCCCTCATGAAAACCATGTAGTTTGTGTGCAAAGTAGTCAAAGAATAGGCTAGAGAAGGATTGTCATGAAGTGGCCTGAACCCATGATTCTTGGCCAAAGTTTCAAAAGTGTGTCTTGTCTGTTTCAAAAATGTGTCCTATCCATCCTTCAAGTAATTCATATATAGCTTTATAGTCTTCTACAGGATACCAGACAATAGGACTACGAAATTGATAGCCTAGCCAATATGGCCCTACCCTCAAGATGAAGTTACTATGCATAACAAAGTGATCTGCGACCAATTTAAAGTTTTTATAGTTGAATGTTTCTTTGTCTTGCACATTATAGTTGGAAACTGTCCATCTAAATTTAGCTACTACCAAGGAGTTGTCTTTGATAGAGAAAAAATACTCTACCCCCTAATGGACAATTTCTTTGTGAATGGGCCAAAATACCTAGATTACTCCTTCCTTTTGCATCAAAATTTTGTGTTTGACCAACATTTGCAGTGCATTTTTCAGTTCACCCCTGACCCAAAGGTCCAACTGATTTTCCTGCCTCTGGAAAGTATTATGAGCTTTGAACCACTTCAACTAGTTAACAGAAAATGAAATGAAAGCTTGAAATTGTATATCCCCCACAAAAGGGCTGGGATTCTTCTCCATTTCTTCTTCCATGATAAAATTATGCAAATAAAACTCATAGAGTAATTGTTGAACTTCCACTCCAAGGTGTTTACAGCAGTTTATGAAATCTTCCACATTTTTCAATTCTATGGATTTCCTTCCCTGATAGCCTTAATTTTTAACTATAAATACCTTTCTAACAAAAATAAAGCATAGTTCCTGGCAGGGGACCTACATGCTAAAACATCTATGTATATGGAACATAGAGTATCCCTTTGATGCATGACTGTCTCCAGTCTAATATTTATTTTCTCGGTTCTTTCTTCTGCCCTCTGACATTTCTTGAAGGCCTCGCTTTCTGACGCGTTGATATCCCACAATTGCCTTTGTAATTCCTGGTACCTTTTTTGGGGAACAACCTCTTCCTCAAGCCTTTCTATGGTCAGCTGAGCCTGTGCCAGATTCTCTTGAAGATTTGTTATACCAGGATCACTGCCTATCAAAACATCTTTGGCTTGGATATCTGTTTGGGTGTCTGCACTATTGGAGGGTATTGCCTTTGCTTGAATAGCTACATTGAAAAAATGTACATTCGTTGTTTGGGCAGCCGCTTCTGTAACAGTTGCATGCTATTCCTTATCGATTTGAATGAATATGGGATCAATTTGAGTCCTAGCAATATTTGTATCAGGGAATTCAATTTCAATGGTTGCATCCACCGTTTTTGAGGTTCTGCTTGAAATTTCCCCCCTTTCTAATGTCCTTATCGTTTGTCTGAGTATTTTCACTAAGTTCTGTAGCTTTTGTTGTTCCTCTCTTAACCTCTTAATTTTGCTTTTCTTCTTTCTGGGAGGAACAATTATTTCACTAACTCTTTCTGCTCTTAGCGAGCTTCGTTTCTCATTTAGGTTTTTCTCTTCAAAAGTTGTGGCTCTCCCCTAACTGGTTTCTATTTCCTCCGTTTGGCCCATATCTTCTATGTTTAAATTTCCCTGACTAGGTTCTTCTAGAGGGGTATCCCTAATTTGGTCCACCTCCTCTTGAGTGGCTTCTACCCCTCTTTTTGCTTCACCAATTATTTCTTCTGCTATACTCCTATTGTGGGCAAAGTTTTCTTTCGATTATGCTCCTTCAACATTGAGGTTGAGCAGACTTTCGGGCTGTATATATTCACTCATATTGGTCAAAATCTGGGCTAATTCAACATCATGAAGTACATCTTATGGTGGATTTATGCTGGGAGTTAAGGGGAGTTCTGTTTCATCCCTCTCCTCTTTGCTAGTGTGCTCTATTTCCTCCTCAAATTTTGACTCTAGGTTATCTCTTCTTTCTAGCTGTAAAGGTTGCTCGTTTTCGGGGCTAGATAATTCTACGGGTTGGCTGCTGCTACCTAGAAAGTTTTCAGCTATTCCTTGACTTGTCTCAGCATATCGTCTACTTTTTTGTGGTCTATTTGCTATGTTGGAAGTCATTTTCCTTTTTGGGGTAGGTAAGGCTAACCCCCCTTCTATAGTAAGCACTAATTCTTCCCAACTGGTTTTCTATTGGCCTAGACTGTAGCTTACTATCAACCTAGTTAAGCAATGATGGCTTACAATAGTCTCTATATGCTGGGATTTCTTTATGCTTTGAGCAGCGTCATGCAACAAGAATTTCAAATATGCAGGCAAGTTGATAGAACATTTCTATTTTAAAACTGCTAATAATTTAAGGTGGTGTGATCTTACCACATCTTTTCTTCCATCGCATGTGATATAACTCTAAACAATCCTAGCCAGCTCTATCCATAGTTCTCCTAGAGATGAAGGTTGAACTCATTTTCCTTTGATAATCAGGTTCTGTCCCTCATCCAGAAAGACGGTAATGGTGTCTTGTAGCCTCAATTTTTTATCCGTCCATATGGGTTCGACTGCTGGTAATCCAAATACCTCAGCTATTACTACATCTGTCACTATTATTTGTCTTCCTCTTACTATAAAATGATCATCCTGCAAATTCTATAAAAATTCGATAGCCACGGTTTCATTGGGTTGCTACAGTCGTGTAAAATATGTGACCCATCTAGCTTGTACTAGAATTTCTTGAGTGTCATCTGAAATAGCTAGTGTTTGTGGCTCACTTCTTATTGATCATCCTCCCATTTTGTCTAAATTCTGTACATTGTTAGCTTTACATAGGTCACACAGCAATACACAGAGCCAACAATGGAACAACAAGTTGTTAAATTCAGATAATACTTTTTAACATAGATACCATTAAAAACTTGCTATTATGGGATATCATGTAGCCCAGTACAACCAAATGAAAGACTAACACATATGTAAAAGTGCTTTGGAAGTCACCCGCACCGCACTGAAAAATGATATGTCACCTTCGACCGGTTAAATGGAGGAACGATGTACTAACAGAAATTGTACAGTGTTAAGAATGGCAAGTTGTACATATTTATGACAAGATCACAAAAATATCAAGTTGTTGAAATCGATGCATAGCATGAGAATTATAAATAAATATAGAGATGCCATGGAGTGATGTGAAAAGGGGAAAGGACATCTGTTATGAAGCCAGCTCAAGAAAAGATAGAAAAGATAGATCAATGCCTTAGAATTCAGCCTCTTCGAGGGGGCAACCTCCTTTACATTACATAAATGAACAATTCTTTGATGATTCAAATGACAAAACCTCCTTTCTATATATAGGAGTCTAAGGAGTCACAATATAATCCAACCGACCTAACAATAATAATATAAAGCCACAAAAATAACAATAGAGGGATTCTATGGGGCACAGTAATAACAATATGGGGGCAATATGGGCACAACAATATTAATAAGGGGTATAACTACAATAGTAATGGGGTAATCACTAGTATTATAGGGACCCAACATGCCCCTCTCCTTCAAAAAAGTGTTGTCCTCAACGCTTGAGTAGTTCTGGATACTTCTGTATAAAATTCTCATCCTCCCATGTGGAATCTTCAGCGGATAAGTTCTTCCACTTGATAAGATACTCTGAAATTGATCAATTTCGTAGCTGTCGAGTTCTTGTTTCTGTGACTGCTTCCGGTTCCAATATAATTTTTCCTTCCTCGTCAAGTTCTGGCAATATTGTTTGAACTGGGAGCTTGTCACCTATAACCTTCTTTAAACATCAAACATGGAAAACTAGGTACAATCTAGAAGCTGCAGGAAGCTCCAATTTGTATGCCATAGTACCAATATTTTGCAACACCTTGTACGAACCATAATACTTTGGTGATAATTTATTATCCTTCTTAGATTACTTGAGGGACATTTGCTTATATGGTTGTAGCCATAGGAATACCCAATCACCTACATCAAAACTTCTTTCACTGCGATGTTGATCTGCCTGTTGTTTCATTCTATTCTGTGCCAACACGAGGTTATCCTTTAAGAGTTGGAGGACTTGTTGTTGATGTTCGATGTGATGTTCCACTGCCTGAACCTTAGAATTTTATCTTAAATATGATGTGATGGATGGTGGTTGATACCCATAAAGTGCCATAAATGGGGTAATTTTTGTTGCTATATGGAAGGAAGTGTTATACCACCATTCAGCCAGAGGCAACCATTTGACCCATTGTGTCTGTTTATCAGATACAAAGCAACGAAGATATCCTTCAAAACATTTGTTTACTATCTCAGTTTTCCCATCAGATTGAGGATGATAAGATGATCTATGAGCTAAGTGAGTACCAAGACAAGAAAATAATTCCGTCCAAAAATTTCCAGTGAAAATGGGATCTCTGTCACTTACAATAATCTTTGGGTTTCCATGTAGCTTTTGAATTGTTTCCATAAATGCAGTAGAAACTATACTGGCTTTAAATGGATGTGATAATGCACAAAAGTGTGCATACTTGGTAAGTCTGTCAACTACCACCATGATGACACTCTTTCCCTCAGACTTGGGTAAACCTGTGATAAAATCCATTGAAACCTCCTCCCAACATTGGCTTGGAATGGATAAAGGTTGTAATAGACCCGGTGCCTTAATTGTTTCAACTTTATTTTGTTGGAAAACCAAACATTCAACCACAAACTTTTGAATATCTGATTTAAGGCCATCCCAAAAAAATTCCTTCTTAACCCTGTGGTAATTTTTTAAAAATCCTGAGTGTCGTCAAGGGAGAAGTGTGCAATTCCAAAAGAATATTTTGTTTTAGCTGGGAATTCTTACAGAGGTATAAGCGATCTTTGTACCATAATGAATCATTTTTCCAGCTAAATGTATCAGACATACTGGAATCTTGTTGTAACTTTCGAATAAGTGCCCACACTTCTTCGTCATTCTTCCATTCCTCCCTTGCTTCGTTTATCCAATATGGTTGGATAATAGAAATTGCGCACAACAATGCTTCCACATCCTCATCCTTTCTTGAGAGTGCATCTGCCACCACATTTTTCTTCCCTTTTTTGTAGATGATTTCAAAGTCATAACCCAACATCTTTGTGACCCACTTTTGTTTCTCTTCAGAGGATAATCTTTGTTCTAAAAAGTATTTAAGGCTATCATGATCCGTTTTTACCTTGAAGTGTCTTCCCATTAGGTAGGGTCGCCATTTCTTAAGTGCATGGAGTATTGCCAACATTTCCTTCTCATAAATAGCTTTGCTTAAAAACTTTCCCTTGATTGGACGACTTTCAAAGAAATGGGCCTTTCTTCTTGCATTAGAACAACAACAATTACATTTCCTGAAGCATCACATTCCAAAATAAAGGCTTTTGTGATGTCCGGTGTAGCTAAGACCGGTGCTTGGCACATTGCCTCTTTAAGATGTTCAAAGGCCTTTGTTGCTTTCGGGGTCCATGAAAATGCATCTTTCTTCAATAATGTTGTTAGAGGTGTTGCTATTCTCCCATAATTCTTAACGAACTTATGATAATACCCTGTCAACCTGAGAAATCCCCACACATGCTTTATGGATGTGGGGATTTTCCATTCCTTAATGGCTTTAATTTTGCTAGGGTCTACCTTAACTCCTTCATGAGATACAATATGACCCAGATTTCCACCCCCTGGACTCCAAAGAAACATTTGGATCTTTTTGCATATAATTATTTCTCCTTCAATAGTTGTAGCACCCTGTCAACATGTTCAACATGATCCTTCCAAGACTTGCTGTAGATTAGTATATCATCAAAAAATACTAACACAAATTTTCTAAGGAATGGTTTGAAAATTGAATTCATCAAACCTTGAAATGTTGAAGTTGCATTGCTAAGGCCAAAAGGCATGACCAAAAATTCATAATGACCCTCATGAGTTCTAAATGTTGTTTTCAGAATGTCTTCAGTCTTCATTCTGATTTGATGATATCCTGAACGAAGATCCAACTTGGTGAAGTAAATTGATCCATGCAATTCATCCAGTAATTCATCAATGACAGGAATGGGGAACTTATCTTTAATAGTGAGCTTGTTGAGCTCCCTATAATCTGGACACATGCGCCATGATCCATCCTTCTTGTGCACCAATACTACTGGAGTAGAGAAAGAACTTTGACTCGGTTGAATTATACCAGCCTCTAGCATTTCTACAACCATACGTTCAATTTCACTCTTTTGGACATAGGGATATCTGTACGGCCTGATGTTTGGAGGAACACTTCTTGGAATTAGATGAATAACATGATCATTATCACGCCTAGGTGGGAGACCTTTGGGAGTCTCAAATACCTTGGAATGATTGCCCAGGACTTTTTGGAGAGCTGGAGAAATAGATGATTCCGATGTGGAAACATCTAGTGAACATAATTGTAAAATTACACCTCTTTGCTCCTTTTTTAGAAGCTTTGTCATACCATTAGAGCTGATTATCTTTCCTGGTTTCCCTGCAATACCCCTTAATTCAACTTCCTTTCCTTCTGTAGAAAATTTGATGAAAAGTTCTTGAAAATTAAAAGCTATTGTACCCAAAGATTGTAGCCATTGGACTCCTAGTACAACACCAGCACCTCCCATTGGAATGGAAAGCATTGGGCTAGTCAATACATATTCTCCCATGGATAGCTTGATATTATGGCACTTTCCAGAGCAATTTATTGTTCCTCCATTTGCAATCATCACTTAACACTCTGGTTCTGGATATAGGAAGCAATTCAATTCTTTTGCTACCTTACAATGAATAAAATTGTGGGTGCTTCCAGAATCAATCAACACTATTACCTTTTCCTTCTTGATTTGTCCTTGTATCTTGATGGTTTGAGGAGTGGTAATGCCTGCTAATGCATTACAAGATATGGTCAGATTTATTTGTTCTTCATCTAGGCTTTTTTCTTCGAGTATATCCTCTTCTTTTGACCTTTCTTGCTCCTTTTATTCTTCCTCTTCACAATCTATGTAGAATAATTTCTTCTCAGCACACTTATGACCTTTAGTGTACTTGCTATCACAACTGTAACAAAGCCCTTCTGCTCTTTTTTCTTCCAATTTCTATGGTGTCAACCTTATAGGTTGTGGAAGACTTGGGGCAACAACACTTCTGTCTTTATAGTTGTGAGTGGTATGCTTCCTGGTTGCCATAATTTTTCTTTCCATTTTTCTTGCTAACCTGAATGCCTTCTCTAATGAATCAGGTTCCCAAAGGCGAACATCATGTTGGATATTATCCTTTAAAGACCCTATGAACACATCAATCCTATGCTCCTCTGGAATATCTTTTACCCTTATGTTCAATTTTTGGAACTCCTCAATGTGATCCATTATTGAACCCTTTTGTTTGAGACTTATCAGTTGGATAAAAAAAGTGTTGCTTTTTGTATCCTCATAATGTGCTATCAATTCTTCCGTAAAAATTGCCCAAGTGATAAATTGTTTACGAGAGCAAAGCCATTGGTACCATACAAACTGATTTGGTTCCAAATATAAAGTTTCCATACATACCTTTTGTGTGTTTTGCACATTATTGAGATCAAAGAATTGCTCCATCTGTAATATCCATGTGGCGGGATCCTTGCCATCAAACTTCCTCATATCGATTTTTGGAACATGTTGAGTCTTCGATCCAACATTAGAGTCTATGGAATCATGATTAACATTTCTTTTGTTCTCATCATGAGTTTCCTTTAGTACCCTTTCACCCTTAGTGACCATTTCTTGTAGCAACTTATTCATATTTATCTTCAATTCTTCCATCTTATCATCCATGCCATTAATTTTAGCATCCATGCCATTCACCTTAGCTTCCATGCCATCCATCTTAGCTTCTATGCCTTTCTTTAAACCATCCATCTTAGCTTCTACATCTTTCCTTAAACCATCCATCTTAGATTCTGTTGCTTTTTGTGCAAGTGACACTCGTTGCACTTGTTCTTGTAATTTTGATATATCATATAGCATTTCTTCTTCTTCTTCATGAGTCATGCTAGAGCTTTCAGGTTCCTTACTAGGTGTTTTCATTTTCTTTCCTCGGGGCATCAGTTACTGATAATAATGCTCTATTATGCCCTTTGAATTCCTTCAAAATAAATTTTCAAACCAAGCTTAAGCAAAAATTTAAGAAAATCTACACACATATTTTCACTTTGTAGGAGCTCGATATTGCCTCTGATGTATCTCTGTACTTTTCGATCATATAATTCTGAATTTGTGATCTATAGTAGCCCTCTATGTCCTCTTTCTAATGCCACAAGTCTGACCCAAATTGGATTCTCCAAGGAAGAGTTATGCGAAATCTCCCACAGTGACTTGATTATAGACTAGTTCTTTAGAGCAAACTTGTACGACGTGCCACAAGTCACTGTTTCTACCCCTGGATCTGAAAAATGCATACAAGAAACTACATTCCATCCTCTTTCTGTACCTTATTATGAAATTTCAATCCGATCTCCAGAGAGAAAGTTATGATGATTTTCCCTAGGTCACATGTTTTGAATGTAATTCAGGAGTCTGCAAAAAGACCAACTTCCTCATATCATATCTCCGTAAATATCACGCGAAAAGCTCTGAAATTTGGACCCAAGATTCAGCGCGATTTCTTCTCAAATGGGTTTTTTTTGCGACTTTTGAAACGCCACAGAAAAAACGTTATAGATAAAATTCCACGATGACCTGTTTGGAGCAGCGAAACCCTAGAATCCAAAGCTTTGATACCAAATGTTATGAAACCAGCTCAAGAAAAGATAGAAAAGATAGATCAACGCCTTAGAATTCAGCCTCTTCGAGGGGACAACCTCCTTTACATTACATAAATGAACAATTCTTTGATGATTCAAATGACAAAACCTCCTTTCTATATATAGGAGTCTAAGGAGTCATAATATAATCCAACCAACCTAACAATAATAATATAAAGCCACAAAAATAACAATAGAGGGATTCTATGGGGCACAGTAATAACAATATGGGGGCAATAGGGGCACAACAATATTAATAAGGGGTATAACTACAATAGTAATGGGGTAATCACTAGTATTGTAGGGACCCAACAACATCTAACGTAGGTAAGATGCTATGTGGTCATTATTCCACTTAAACTGTTATGATTTACTTTTTAAATGATATTTTATGCATAAAGGTTCAAAAGGAATTGGGAACATAATCTCTTTTGAAAATAAAGATAAATAAATAAGAAAAGGGTTTATAATTACTATTGATGTTGAAAAATATGACTCCAATGCCATCAGCAAAGCTCTATTGCCCACAGGTGTTTATAACCTTGACAGAGTTGCTTTTTCACCCTTTGTAACCATGATCCTTTATGTATACTTAGGAAAGTGCCTTGTGATGACGAAATTGAGGCTATTGTGCCAGCTTGGTAACCGTATGGATCACAATGCCATTCACTGGGAAGGAGTGAAAGGTGGGTAGGGCGGCTCATGATGAGACCTCCTATTCCAAGGACTTTTTATTTTTCTGATGTGTCCATTGGATCATATCCCTGGTGTGGTGGCCATAGTGGGAATGCCACTTCACTACTTCCTTATGATCATGGTAGGCTGACTCATGATGAGACCCTCTATCCTCCATCTGACAAATCGTAGAATCTTTAATATATATATATATATATATATATATATATATATATATATATATATATATATATATATATATATATATATTCTTTCCTTCTTTTTTTCTTTTCTTTTACATAGCACTTCCTATTTATATATAAAGGATGGCTCAAAACTCCTTAAGAGTAGGGATGGTGGAAGAAGTCTAAACATATCAATAGAAGAAAATGTGTCCTTATTCTTATTCAATGATAATAAGCAAAGATAATTATGAGAATTAGGGAAGAACCAGCATGGTACAAGTAATCAATCAATTTGAGTTACAGTGAAAATAAGGACAACAAAGTGATATAGATAGTTGTGTCCTCCCCTTTTCTAATCAATACAAAGCAATCTCATTAAAGATGATAATTTATGTTTGATTTGTTTATTCCAGTAACCTTTAAATTCTATATCCTTACATATATGTTTGTATTCTTGCCTTCAAAGGTTCATTCACATGAAAATATTCTAAAAAAGAATGTGTTTTTTAGAAGGAACAACAAAAAAATGCACCAAAAAAAAAAAAAGGAATCTTCGTTGTTCCTTAGGAGGAACAACAAAAACACACGACACACAAAATTGTTGTTCCTTAGGAGGAACAACAAAAAGAAACAAAAAAATTGCACACGAAATTGTTGTTCCTTAAGAGGAACAACAGTTTTTCCTTCAGAGGAATAGTGGGAAAATGGACGCAAGCAAAAGTATTGATCCTTCAGGAGAACAATGTTAAAACAAACCAAAGAAAAACTGTTGTTCCTTAGAAGGAATAGTAACAAGCAAATCATGACGAAACTACTGTTCCTTAGAAGGAACAATAACTGTTCCTTAGGAGGAACAACAATTGTTCCTTAAATGGAACAGCGTAAAGCACTCACATATCAAACTGTTGTTCCTTAGGTGGAACAACTATTGTTCCTTAGGTGGAACAACTATTGTTCCTTTAAAGGGAATAGCAACTCTTCGTTAAACGGAACAATGAAAACAGATGTAAATGAAACTGTTGTTCCTTAAATGGAACGACTATTGTTCCTTAGAGGGAACAACAGTTGTTCCTTAAATGGAACAGTAGAAAGAAACACACGTGAAACTGTTGTTCCTTTAAATGGAATGGTTGCTATTGCTTAAGAGGAATAGCAACTATTCCTTAAATGGAATAGCAGAAATACAAACACACAAGATTGTTTTTCCTTAAATGGAATGACTATTGTTCCTTAAGAGGAACAGCAAAAAGAAATCACACGAAAAACTATTGTTCCTTAAATGGAATGGCTATTGTTCCTTAAGAGGGACAACAGTTGTTCCTTAAGAGGAACAACAAAAAAAGAAATCACAGAGAACTATTGTTCCTTAAATGGAATGACTTTTGTTCCTTAAGAGGAACAACAGTGGTTCCTTAAGAGGAACAATGAAATGCATAAGATTGTTGTTCCTTAAATTGAATGGTTGTTGTTCCTTAAGAGGAAAAACAGTTGTTCCTTAAATGGAACAGCACAAAGAAAATACACACGGAACTATTGTTCCTTGAATTGAATGACTGTTGTTCCTTAAGAGGAACAACAATTGTTCCTTAAGAGGAATAGCAAAAAAAAAACACACAAAAAACTGTTGTTCCTTAAATGGAAGGGCTGTTTTTCCTTAAGAGGGACAACAACTGTTCCTTAAGAGGAATAGAACAAAGAAAACACATGCAAAACCATTATTCCTTAAATGGAATGGTTGTTGTTCCTTAATAGGGACAACAACTATTCCTTAAGAGGAAGAACAAAAAGAAAACACACACAAACCTGCTATTCCTTAAATGGAATGACTGCTATTCCTTAAGAGGGACAGCAGTTGTTCCTTAAACGGAAAAACACACAAATCATATATACAGGGGATTGATGTTCCGTAAATGGAATGACAATTGTTCCTTAAATGGAACAACACGAAAAATAAATAAAGAGAAAATTGTTGTTCCTTAAATGGAACGGTTGTTGTTCCTTAAGGGGAATAGCAATTGTTCCTTAAATGGAACAACACAAAAATATGTACAAAAAAATTCAGTTTATAGAAGCAAAGTAGAAAGAAAATTCTATATACAAAATTCAAAAAAACAATGAGTTGTTTACTAGATTGATGTTGAGGATGGGTTATCCTGTTCGGCGAGAATTTGCATGGTGGAATCTTCCCGTAACTATTGGCAAAAGGATTCCCTAGTAAGCAGTTTATGATAAAGTCGCACTCGATGACCATTCACTTTAAAATAATATCCAGATCGATCAATGGTTGCCAATGTATTGGTGCCATTATCATGCACTTTTTGTATCTCATAAGGTCCTAACCATCTGGTCTAGAGTTTTCTGGGGAAATCCTAGAACATGGAATTGTATAGGAGTGCCTAATCTCCTTCATGGAAGATCTTCTTTTTAATAAGGGCGCCATGCCATTTCGCTCTCTGCTGTTGGATTAGTGCAGTGTGTTGAAGAGTAGATAGCCTTATTTCATCTAATTCATTGATTTGTCGTAATCTATTGATCTGAGCTTCATTTAAATTCAAACCCACTTCCTAGGTTGTTCTTAATGTTTGAATCTCGAATTTGATTGGGAAGATGAGTTCTTTACCAAAGACTAATTAATAAGGTGAATATCCCATGGTATTTCTCCATGTTATGCGGTATTCCCACAAGGCTTCTGGAAATATGGAAGCCTAGTCACATCTGTGGGTGATATGGAGTTGTAATTTTGTGGAGAATATGGTAATTTCTCAATGTTGTAGCAATCTTGTTACCTACGAATTGCAGTCCTCCATATGTGATTATGTTTCTCAGCAGGCCATATCGCACAAATAATTGGAAAAGAAAAGGTATCACTGAATCCGCAGTAGCTCTTGGTAGTGCCTCTGCCTCAACCCATTTAGTAATATATTCTATTGCAACCAGTATGTATGTTTTTTAATTGGAATATGGGTTAATAGGACCAATATAATATAGCGCCCACTGCTCAAAAGGCTCGATTACTAATTGCAGGTTCAGAGGCGTCTCATCGGATTGTCTAGGGCGTCCCGCCCTCTAGCAGCTATCACAGGCTTGAACAAACTTTTTAACATCTTTAAAGATAGTGGGCTAGTAATAACCTGTTTGTAAGACTTTGTGACTAGTTCTGCGGTCTGAAAAATGTCCGTCACACAGCCCATCATGACATGCTTTTAGAATGTCAAACACTTCATCTTCCTGGACACATCTTCTAATGTGCATATCTACCCCTGTGTGGAATAAGTAGCCCCCAATCCAAGAGAATCGGGTACTACACTGCACTACTTATTTTATTTCATTAGGCATTAAGTGCTTGGGTAACTTTCCTACTACCAATTAATTTGCAACATCCGCATATCATGGTGTTCTGGTAGTGACAACAAATAAATGTTTATCATGAAATTGATCCTCAACTACTGCTGCATCAACTGGCTTTAGCATTCGTGAGAGAAAATCAGCTACAGGGTTTTCTTTTCTAGGTCGATCCTTTATTGTGATGTCAAATTCCTGTAAGAGAATCAACCATCTTGTCACTCTTCCATTTGTAACAGGTTTATTTGCTAAATATTTAATGGCAGAGTGATCTATATATAAAACTACATGATATCCAGTTATATAATGTCTAAATTTATTTACAACATATATTACAGCTAAAAATTCTTTTTCAGTCATAGTATAGTTTAATGCAGCAAGAGATAGATTTTTTTTGATATAATATATTGCATATGGCTTTTCACCTTCTTCCTACCCAAGAATTGCTCCGATTACTATGTCTGAAGCATCAGATGAAATCTGGAATGGCAAATCCCAGTTTGGGCCCCTTAGCACTAGGGCTGTTGATACAAACCTTTTTAGATCCTCAAAAGCAATGTCACATTTATCTGTCCAAATGAAATCAATATTTCCTGTTAGTGCATATAAAGGTGAAGCAATCCAAGAAACTTTCTTTATAAATCTTCTATAATAACCAGAAAATCCCAAAAAATTGCGTACCTCTATTTGTGTGGTAGGGGTAGGTATTAATAGAATTATATGAATTTTAGCTGGATCTACCTGTATTCCAGCTGCTGAGATATAATGACCTAATATGAGTCCCTTTGTGATCATCATATGACACTTTTCATGGCTTAAACAGAGCCTAGTGGGAATGCATCTTTGCAGCACTTTTTCTAATGTTTGTAATGCTGGCTCAAAGTCATCCCCATAAGGTGTGAAGTCATCCATATACACTTCGAGCCCTTCATTTATGAAATCCAAAAAAATGTTGAGTACAGCCCTCTGAATTGTGGCAAGTGCCTTGCACAGCCCAAAGCGTAAGACCCTGTAAGCAAATGTTCCCTAAGGGCCGTAAAGGTAGTTTTATCCTGATCTTCAGGGGCAATTTGAATCTAATTGTATCCACTCAAGCCATCTAGGAAAGAAAAGAATTTCTTTCCTGCTAAAGTGTCCAAGACCTGATTAATGAATGGAAGGGGGAAGTGGTCTTTCTGGGTTGCTTTATTCAGTTCTCTGTAGTCAACACATATCTGCCACTTTCCATTCTTTTTTGGCACCACTTCTAATGGAGAGACCCACTTGCTGTCAAATATTGGGTAGATAAAGTTTACATCTAAAAGTTTTCGCAATTCAGCTTTCAAAATATCCTTAAGATGAGGATTTAATCTCCGTTGGGGTTGGTGAACAGGTCTAGCATCCTTTTCTGTATAGATGTGGTGCGTACACAACTGGGAATCAATTCCTTTCATGTTCGGGTAATCCCATGCAAAGGCTTCTTTATATTTTCTGAGGAGTTGAACTAGTTTTTTCTCTTGGTTAGTAGTTAGGTTTTTGTTAATGTTCCAAGTTTTTCCTAGCTCAATTTCTATTGTTTTTCTGTTATAAATGGAGGTGGTTAGTATTGATTGATCATTAGTATCTTTTAGGGGATCTTCTTCTACTTCACTATTGAATGCTGCTTCAGTCATGTGACATTTTAGATGGGATCTGGTTTCTAGTTTGTTAGTGAAGTTGTTAATGATGTCATCCTCTGTTTGGTCTTTAAATTAGAGAGCATATTTTAAGGTTAGTGGTGATCTAATGTTTTCAATTAGGTATGATACAGGTTGTTTTCTGGTTTTGACTATTGTTAAACTTTACCTCGCTAGAGGGTATAAGACTAAGTTCTTTACATTGCTTCCTCTTTCTATAGTCATGCTACCCGTTTGACAGCTAATGTAAGCATCCACAGTTGCTAGCCAAGGTCTACCTAGAATTAATGGGTGTCCATCTAGTCGATTACTAGGGTTGATGATCAGAAATTCTGCATGGTATTCCCAAGAGTCTACAAACACCATTACATCATGCAATGTGCCTTTTGGTCTAACTACCGATCGGTCAGCCAACTCCAATAAGGTTGTGGTTGGATCCAATGATGTAATGCCAAGCTTTTGACAAATGGTGGTTGTAAGAATATTGATTGCTGCTCCTAAATCAACTAAGGCATTGGGAAAGGAGCATCCATTGATTTGCATCATGACTATAGGATTTCTTAGGTCCTCATATTTCATAGGTGTTTCTCTTCCTCATAGTAAGTCAGATATGGTACCGACTACATGGACAATTGGATTTGTTATTATTTTCCTCTTTGGATTTTTCATACATAGTTCTTTGATGGTATTTTCATAAATTGGGATATCTTGAATAGCTTGGAGGAGTGGTATTTTTATACACAATTTTTTTAGTTCTCCTAGAAGATCAAAATCAGGATTTTCTATTGGGCGAGGTATGATTAGTCATTCTGGCAATGGTGGAGAAGAGGTGGTTGCTTGTTCATGAGTTTTCTGTCTAACCAGATTCTCTTCTTGTAGTGTTTGTTCTATAGGTAACAGATTTTCAGTTTCAACATTTCTATCTCCCTATGATTCTATTATACGCCCAGATCTTAGTTGAAGGTAATTGCACTCCCTTAACTCAGCTTCTGGTTCTATTCCTTCACTTATTTGCACAGATTGAACCAGTCTGTTGTTGGGGTTTGGGTTGAGTTGGGCAGGGAGCTGTGGTCTTAAGTTGGTCTGGGGGTTTTGTTACAATGTATAAGGTGCTAGCAGTGTGGGTTGAGGGATGGCGATCGTTCCCGCCGGCTGATTTATGAGTCTTTGCTAGTTCGACTGCCAGTTTTGACTCTATGAGGTGGAGGGTGACCATTGTGTTGAATATGCATTATTTTTCCAAAATGGTGGATAGTAAGGAAAGTTCGGCCAATTGGTTTGATTTTTTTGATTTGGCCATGGTGACATGGAGAATGGCTGCTGTCACCAGCTAGATAATGGTGGCTGATTCTGCCACATTTCATTATACTACTGAGCATTATATTGAGGAGGCTGAAAAGAAGAGGATGGATCAATGGGCATACCTATTTGTCGTGACTGCCACTGGTGGTGTTGATTTAGTAGGTAAAACAGTTCTATTTCTTCTTCTGCTTCTTTGTAGACTGCTATCAGTCCTAAGAGTGATGGGAAACTTTCTGTGGCGTGATCTTTCATACAGATAGCACAGATTTTGACTGTATCCATCGAGAACTCTTTGTGGCTATGTTTCTTTCTGCATCTAGGGCAGAATATCGCTAAGTTTTGTTCAACTTCTGCTTGCTTTTGTTTGGCTTGCATAACGTCCAACTGCGTTGTCAGAGTCCCTAGAATATCAGTTTTGAAATATTCTAGTAGATTTCCGATTTCTGCGTGAGTTATTCCTCCACCAGAGACTTTGTTATCCCTTGTGATCATGTCATGTTCTGCTGGCTTCAGTCTTGTGCTACCTCTTGAACACCTGACACACAAATTAATGATGTCAGCAAAATTTTCTTGATGTATGTCACCTTTACCCATAATGTTTAATGTTTCAATCCATTGTTCTTTCATCCCTTTAATTAGTGTAGTTCTTAACACGTTGTCAGGCAAGGGTAAAGATGCATAAGGAGATCTCTAGAGATTGTATTGAAAGCGTTCTACATATTCCTCTAGTGTTTCACTAGGTCTTGCTGTCATTTGAAATATCTCATCCTTTAATTCTCTAGATCTGCAATAGTCCTGATATTTCTTTAGAAAAGCAATTTTCATCTGATCCCAGTTGTTTATAATGCCCCCACCTAACCCTATAAACCATTGTAAAGCTGCTCCTTTTAATGTGGAGGGAAATAACTTTAGTTTTTAGGGATTGATGGTATAGTCATACCCTCGACACAATACATCAAACTCAAACAAAAATGCATCTGGATCCTCTGATGTTAGCCCATGGAAGGTAGGAATATTCTGGAGAGGAATGGGTTTCATAGGTGAGTTGACTGCTGTGTCCACAATGGGATACTGCAGTGTGGAGGTCTAAGGTGTTGGTTGGTTCTGGGCCATTTGATCAAAATTTGCCAATACCCTTATGGGATTTCCAAAGAGTTATTCCTAGGATGACTAAAAGGAATAGGAATGAGCTTAACAAAACTTCCCTGGTATGGGACAATGAGTGTTCCTTGTTGAACTACCACTTGGGGGGGTCTTGGCTCCTTAGTTTCTCTTGCTTCTTTTTGGATAAAATTAATATCACTCCCCTTATCTGGGCTACTGAGTGTTTGATTTATTTCGAGAGGGGATCTTGGCTCCTTTATTTCCCCTGTTTCTCCTCCTCCTTCATGGAGATTACTAGAATTCCCTTCTTGTAAATAAATTGGGCAAGAAATCTCAATTTCTTGAAATTTTTTCTCAGTCTCTTCTGTTTTTCTATGCACCTCAGCAAAGGCTACAGATGGTGAATTTGTGGCACAAAGGGAGCCAGTAGGCTTTCTGGAAGAAACTTTCCTAGGGCCTAATGATGGCCGAGATTCAGCTTTCTTAATGATGTCGCCTATGAAGGTTGATCGATAGAGGGTCACCAGTCCCTTAGCTTTGTCGGGTTTGGGTAATGGATTTATATTGTTTTCAGGTTTCTTCTTCTTATTCATACAGATAACTCAAATATTTACTTCTAACCTAAGTTCTTAACAATTCTACTGGAAAGTGGGTAGGGGAGCAAGGATTTTACATGCTCCGTATGTAGCTTCTTACCATTCGTTTTTAATACCCAATTCTCTCCTAACAGGCACTCATCAGATGCACACTACTCCTTAGAAATGGCTAGACTCTCCCCGACATTGGCGCCAAAATGTTTAGGTATAAAATATGTCTTTTTAACTCCTAATTATCTTCACATCAGTTATCAATCTGGGTAAGATTTTCTATTTCAAGATTGTACACAGTATGTGGTGGCTATTTACTCAAGAGTAATGTTTCTAAATTGTAGTACAGTGCTTTCAAATACAAGAATAAATGGATGCAGCTAGTGAACTCAAATTGCAATTAAAATAAATCTTAACCTGCTAACGAAACCAAACCAAACATTAATTCAAGTATAAGTCAAGAATACAGTAACAATAACTCATTTCTCTTTTAACTGATCAATATTCCAAACATATTTTCTAATCTGAATAGCAGGGATCTCGGTCTGAGAGCGTAGACAGTAGTAATCAATGCTCTTTACAGTGGAGAATCTCAAGATAGCATGTTGAACTAAATTACTCGATTGGAAATAGAATTCTAAACTGAAATGACTAAATCTAAAATAATAATAAAGAAACACTGAAAGAGGTAATTGAATAATGACTTGAACCAATACTTCTGCAGCATGTAAAATAGAGTAATTTTGAGAATACGAAATAGCAAAGCGATGCGATTACAATAAATGGAAATCAAACCAAACCATCACACAGTAGAAACTATAAACGAATGATACAGGAACAACAAGTGAATCCACCAAGGCCGGGCCCTTAGCCGCCAGTGAACACCACCGGAATACTTCAGTATGAGAGAAGGAACAACAACTGTATTATATATTAATCATTTAAAAAATAGTTACATCCAGTTCGTACTCTATTTCAACAACGAGAGTCGATGATGAAAGTAAAAATACAATAGTAATTTCTGAATAATCTCCCTCCCCCTTCTCTTTACAATCGTTGCCTTTTATAATGGCCAAGCGATAAGAAGGGTAAAGTAGTAACAATGATCCATCAGGATCAAGAGATCCTGAGGGATTCATGCAATCTTCCATCTTTAGTTAACTCTCTGTCTTTGCACTGATGATGTGATCTTTTTTGTTCTTATCCATAACTGCGCACTTCATCCTTGGCTTGCTACCTGTATGCTATTTCCTAGCTAGGGAACAACAATTGTTCCATTTCATCCTTTTCCTGCATGAATAGTGATAAAAGTTAGCTAAATCGCGATGATAGATAATTTCCATATTTTTACCATAATCCCTTGATATATTAACACTTTAGGGTGTAGAATGGATATGACTAAGGAATAGGATAATAAAATAAATAATATATGCATACCTTTTCCATGACTCAACAATGGAGACTCAGCTAAGTCTTCAACTACGTTATAATTTTGATCAGCCCTTGCATGAGGGTTGAAAGCAGATCTATGAATAACACCCTTCATAGGCTTAATAGTTAAGTTCATAGGAATCGTGGGTAGCATAGGATCAGATGAAGGTGATGTTGAACTGATAGGTTGATTATTAGCCTAACCATTCATAGGATTCACACTACCATAATCCTTATTTCGAGTAGACACCATAACATCGTATATAGGCTTCGTGGAGGAAAGCATTAAAATCATGTTATTGAAAGAAGGGTCCTGAGCAATCATATAGGTCTCATAATTAAGTAACACATTGGTCCACACAATGAGAGAAGTGGAATATTTCAGAAACTAGTTCACTTCCATGCGATGAGGACAACCATGAGTAAAATTCTCCTCATTGCAAATCAAACATGGGTAGTGAGGATTTTGTTTCTCATCATAAGAATGATTTGTTTGTTTATCCTATGACGAATAATATTTCTTATTTTTTCCTTTTCCTTTCTTCTTAATTCCTGGTTGATGTAGAGATTTTCCCTTATCAAATGAAATGAAATTTATTTTAGAAGAAGAAGAAGTTGCGAGAGGATTGGATGCAAGGTTTTGCGAAAATGCAGTGAGAGAAACACTAGATGGTTTACTCACCATTTGCAAACTAAAAGGTCCAATGATGCAATTAGCAACATGAGATTATCTTATAAGAGTTGCAAGAACATTGTTTGAAGGTCTAATAGCATCTGCTATCTTCTCATAGAGCATGCGAGATTGGGTATAGATGAGGTCCAAATACTGGGCACAAGAAATCACTTTCTCTTCAGTCACGACCTCGCCTTTGGCTACATCCTATATCATATATGTCAACAAGGATTTAATGAACCATTTTGTTAACACTTTATGCAAAAAATGTCTCTTAACCAATTGATAATGATGTGGCCACTCATGAATATGATATGAGATGTGAGTAGCCTTAGTTTGTTTAAATTTGGTTAAAAGTTTCATTCTAGTTTCATACTAGAAGGGTAACTAAAAATGTGTGAGGAAGGTGGTAGCTAAAGAAATGAAATGAAACTGGGGTCTAGGTAATTCGATGTACCATTTAGTTGTAGTACCTGTAAGAGTACATTGGAAAAGACATAATCATATAGGATCATTGTTAAGGGAGTTGGAAAAACATGATAGATGATACGTCATGACATGGATCGATGGGTTTTCCCTAGGATTCCTTTTTAGTTTTGGGATATCATAAGGTAATTTGGTACAAATTATTGGCCACTAAGGTGAATGAGCAATTGGATATTTAGTGACCCGATTCAAGTCTGAAAGTTTGGCACTCACCTAAAAAGGTAACTACCACTTAAATCCAGTGGAGGGTAGCTTGGATAAGAAGGAATATCTTAAGTAATAGGTACTTTTGTTCCTGGATAAGGATGGTTATGATAAAGAGGAACCTTGGCACGATAATAAGGAGGATTCTGTTAATCACAGTATGCATAACCTTATTGACCAGCTCTAGGATAATCCTGTAAAGGCTAGAATGGTTTGGTTTGGATGTGTTTTCCTTGAAAAGGCACTTGAAGAATTCCCTGATAAGGTCTATACTATTTCCCTGTGAGATTTTTCATTATCCCGGCATAAGGTGGGTTCGGTTGAGGTTGTGTCATACCATACATAGTTTTTCCTATTGTAATTTCATGAATACATTGCCCAAATAGTTGAGATTGTAAGGTACCTAGTATTATCTAATTCTTTTAATCAATCTTCCTTATTTGTTCTTTGAATTATTTTTGCATGTCAATACCATAAAATAATGAGCATGAGCAAGGAAAAACAGATAGTCACACCAAAGAACAAAAGATGTAAGGTGGAAACCCAATGTGGGTGAAAACCACCTGCTGCAATATGTCTCTATCTTCTTTCAAATTAGAAACTTCTTTTACAATGGTTTTGTACTGGTGCAGTCCTTTACCAGTATGCAGGCTGCAACCTGCAGAGAGCTACAACTCTCTCTCTCTCGTTTTCCAGTCTCTCCTAGAAGGGAGCTACAACCCCCTACTTCTTTTCATAAAGCATCAAATGATCATCAAGTACATAAAAGTTACAGTCCACTACAGTCATCAGATCAGCAATAACAGAACTAACCCAGAACACCTTATCAACAGAAAAATTCAATCAACAGAACATTTTAAGACAGATACACAGTTTTCCCTTCTGTGGCCTGCGTCGCTACGCAGTTCACCTTCTGCTTTCCTGCGTATACCCGCAGGAATCCTTCTGCCGAACTGCGTGCCCACGCACTGTTCCTTGAACCGGGCTGCGTACTATTACTGGAGGGACGCACCCATAGACATTATCGCGCCGCGTACTGTTACTGCAGGGACGCACCAAAATATACTATCGCGCCGCATACTTTTACTATTCAGACGCACCTGAACCTTAGTCGCTCTGCGTACCCACGCAGCTCTCCTTCTTTTGCTCTGCGTATCGACGCAGGTATCGTTCTTCTGCTCTGCGTACCGACGCAGATCTCCTGTTTCTGCATTGTATACCGACGCAGATCTCCTGTTTCTGCACTGCGTACCCACGCAGCTCTTCTGTTAAACACCTGCGTCCTTCTGATTAGGGCCGAATAGGCAGTCCACCAGAGTGGCACAGTTGCTCAGATCTGATCATGCGCTCGAGAGATCACCCTTCACAGATTCGCCTTCAACTTCCCTTTCATATAGATCAAGCTTTTAAGACCATAACCCAATATTTCAGATCTAAAGATACTCAAATGCAAAAGATACTTAGCCAAGTGATCTCCTTTGCTTTATATAGGCAAGCTCCTCCTAAAATCATGGAACAATACCACGAGCCGACACCATAATAACCCAATACCGTCGGCTAAATACCAAGAGTAAAACATAAGAAACCCCACGTGTGCTTTTCTCTGCCTTGAAATGTGTGCACTGGGGGGACGCACCTCCTGAACGGCTGGCCTGCGTATTTGGACGCGGTCCCTGCATGTTGTACCTGCGGGTACGCACTTTCTGAACTGATTTCCTGCGTACTTCTTAATTTTCAACAAATTGAGAGCCTTGCCACGGGAGTTGCCATCAAGTACAACATCTGTAACATGTAGCCATACCAGAAACATAATGCCAACAATCTCCCCCTTTGGACTTGATGGCAACCTCACAAACTTCAGCTTCATTCTCCCCCTTTGACATCAAGGTCAAAGGGGTATGCTCCCCCTAAGATCATGCTCCCCCTGAATATGAACCAGATCTGCAACAAAGAACCATAATCCACCATGAAAGAGATAGAGACATATTGCAGCTATTTCCAAGATCTCCTTCTGACCATCCTCCATAATGCCAACAATGCATTATATGCTCCCCTTGAACCTGTACCATCAATCAGAAAAGGTTCAACAATAAGATGATGCATCAACAACCCCCCAGCTTTTGCCTGAGGTATTCAAAAGTGTCCCTGGGCAATGGTTTGGTGAGAATATCAGCAACTTGTTCCTTAGAAGGAACATACTCCAACTTGACCTTCTGTTCAAGTACTTGTTCCCGGAGAAAATGGTACTTGATTGGTATGTGCTTGGTTTTTGAATGCATAACTGGATTCTTTGAGATGCTGATTGCACTTGTGTTATCACATAAGATGGGGATAGGTGGTGTACAAGTGATTTGAAAATCCTGCAAAGTCTGCATCATCCAAAGGAGTTGAGTGCAACAAGATGCAGCAGCAAGATATTCCGCTTCAGCTGTAGACAAGGCAATCGAACTCTGTTTCTTGCTGAACCAAGATACCAGTCTGGAACCCATAAAGAACGCACCACCACTTGTGCTTTTCCTGTCATCCACGCTTCCGGCCCAATCTGCATCTGTATAAGCATGAAGTGTAAGATCTGTATCTCTAGGATACCATAAGCCATAATTTTGAGTCCCTTGAAGATATTTGAAAATTCTCTTCACTGCCTGAAGATGAGTCTCCTTCGGATTTGCCTGAAATCTTCCAACTATTCCAACTGCATGCATAATGTCCGGTCGGGTTCCTGTCAAATAAAGTAAACTTCTAATCATAGATCTGTAGGTTGGTTGATGTACTGCTACAGATTCATCATTTGCACTGAGGCTACATCCTGTGACCATGGGTGTACATACTGGTTTTGCATCTTCCATACCATATTTCTTCAAAATCTGTTTGAGATACTTGGTTTGAGATAAAAAGATTCCTCCTTCTTTTTGTTGGATTTGCAAACCAAGGAAATATGTCAGTTCTCCTAGCAAAGACATTTCAAATTCTTTCTGCATGACTGAGGCAAAGCTTTGACTCATAGCTTCTTCATTGCTCCCAAAAATAATGTCATCTACATACACAACAAGTATTAGCAATTTGTCATTTTCAACTTTTATATAAAGATTGCTATCTGCTGATCCTTTTGAGAAACCTTGTTGATGAAGATATTTGTCCAAACGGTAGTACCAAGCCCTTGGAGCTTGTTTGAGACCATAGAGAGCCTTTTTCAATCTGCATACAAGATTTGGATCATTTCCAAGAATGAACCCATCTGGCTGTTCAATTTATACTTCTTCTTCCAGGTCTCCATTCAGAAAGGCTGATTTCATGTCCATTTGAAATACTTTGAAGTTTTGAAAACTTGAGAGAGCAAGAAACATTCGGATGGCCTCAAGTCTTGCAACAGGAGCAAAGGTTTCTTCAAAGTCTATTCCTTCTTGCTGCGCATACCCTTTACAAACAAGTCTGGCTTTGTTTCTAATTACTTCTCCATTTTCATTCAATTTGTTTTTGAAGACCCATTTTGTTCCAATAACATTCTTATCCTTTGGTCTAGGAACCAGCTCCCAAGTGTTGTTCTTTTCGATTTGCTCAAGTTCTTCATCCATTGCTTTCACCCAACATTCATCTTTGCATGCCTCTTTCACACTTTGTGGTTCAGTAGAGGAGAGTAATGCCAAATAGCTTGAAGCTTTTGCAACTGTTCTTCTTGTTTGTACACCTGCTTCTTTCTGCCCCATAATCTGAGATTCTGGATGATTCTTCTGAACATATCTGGATGGATTTTTTTCTTCTATTCTTGTCTGCTCCTCTGGTTCTTCTTGAGGTTCTTCTTCTTCATCATTCTGTCTTTGAGGGTAGCCTTCATCTTCTTCGATGTATTCATGATGTACTTGCCTAGGAATGTATCCCTTCTCGTCAACCACTACATCAATGCTGTCAACAATTCTGCCAGGTCTTTTATTGTAGCATTTGTATGCTTTGCTATGTGGAGAGTAACCAAGAAGAATGCCTTCATCTGCTCTAGGTTCAAGTTTGCCAAGCTGCTCATCAGTATTCTTGATATAGCATTTGCTCCCAAAGATTTTGAAGTGCTTTACCCAAGGAGTCTTACCACTCCAGAGCTCATGAGGAGTTTGAGTGTTGTTCGCCCGGACATTTGTTTTGTTGACAATAACAACCGCAGCATGTGCAGCTTCACCCTAGAAAGTTGCGGGAGTTCCTGATTCATCAAGCATAGCACGAGCCATTTGTTGGACTGTTCTGTTCATTCTTTCCACGACTCCATTTTGCTGAGGAGTTCTAGCTGTAGAGAATTCTCTTCTTATCCCATGTTCTTCACAGAAATCAAAAAATTCATTTGAGGTAAACTCCCCACCTCTGTTGGATCTGAGGCACTTAATTTTGTGACCTGATTCATTTTCAACCAAGGCTTTGAAGGATTTGAATTTTTCGAATGCTTCATCTTTGTGCTTCATAAGTCCTAGCCAGACAAACCTGGAGAAATCGTCAATGAATAATATCAGGTATTCTTCTCCTCTAGGTGTTCTTTTCTTGAATGGACCGCATGTATCTGTATGAACTAGCTCAAGAGGCATGCTAGCTGATCCTTCCTTCTCTGGAAAGTTATTCTGGTTTGTTTTCCAAACTGACATGATTTGCATATGGTGTTGTCAGGAATTTTGATATCTGGAAGATCACGAACTGCCTGATATTTGCATGCTTTCCTTATTTGTGAAAAGCTTAGATGCCCCAACCTCCGATGCCATAACCAGTGCTCATCATCCTTGCTCAGATAGCATTGTTGTTGTCCTTCTTCAAATATGTACAGATTATTTGGAGTTCTTTTGCCTTTGATCACTGTTTTACCTGTATCAAGATCACGAACAAGACATCCATTTGATCTGAATATAACCTTGGTTCTTTGATCACACATCTGGCTGACACTTAGAAGATTATGCTTCAATCCATCAACATACAAAACATTTCCAGCCTTGACCTTTTCTTTTAACTGAGCAATGCCCTTTCCTTTTATAGTTGCAGGAGCATCATTTCCAAAAGAGACTTTCTTTCCCTTTTCTAGAACAGAATAAGACTCGAGTTTTTCTTTATCACCTGTCATATGCTTCGAACATCCACTGTCAATGTACCATAGATTTTCCTGTCCCTCTGCATAAAATGCTATCCCACATCTTTCTGTTTGAGGTTCCTTTATTCTCCATGTTTTGGTGTTTGAGGCTTGTTCCTTTTTCTGCTGAAACCTACTCCTGCATTCAGAGTCTTCATGACCAAAGTTATTGCAAATAGAACATTCAACTTCATTTTCAAGAACCGAAAAGTTGTTATAGGTCCTTTTTGTAATCCCTGTCATACTTCTTTGTTTTTGAGCTTCCCTAGTCATGATCGTTTTATATGCAACACATTGAGCTGCTTTGTGACCAAAGTTATGGCAAGAAAAGCATTGTCCATTGAAGAAACTTCTGCGGTTATTGAATCTACCAGCCAACTGATTGTAATTTCTATTTTCATCTATTCTTGAACCAAATTGAGAAGATTTTACCTGTGGCTGGTTGTAGCTTTTGTTCACCCTTAAGATGGATTGCCCTTGATAGTTTCTGTTTGTAATTCGTTCCTGCTTTACCTGTTGATCTTCATTGTTCTTTTGCTCATTTCTTCTTGCTGCATCAAGATAACTTTTTGAGGTGGATGCTTGAGAAGTTTCTCCATTATAGCCCAGACCTGTTTTGTTTAGAGGAGACCGCTGCACATTGATAATCTCATCCAAAGTTTCAGATCCTTTGACAAACTTGAGATTAATAGCTTTTGTTTTCTCAATCTCTTTTCTAAGACCAACAATTTCACCTTCTAATTTTTCAAGATGTTTTTCCTTTTCATCAATTTGAAATTGTAGAGTATCAATGATCATGTTCTTTTCTTCTATACATCTCTTGAGTCTAGCAATTTCATCATAAAGGTTATCCACATCTACAACATCCATATAATCATCATCTTCAAATGCCATTAACAACTTATATTCATTACCTTGTTCATCTTCATCACTGTTTGATAGACCATCACTATCTTCATGAGTGTAGTAGCTTTTCTTATTTGCGTTCTGTTTCTTGTTCCATCTAGCAGGTTCCTTTCCTTTATCCTTATAAGGACATTTTGCAGCATAATGACCTACTCTTCCAAAAGCAAAGCATTTAAAAGGTAACTTACCTCTGAACCTTCCAGAACCCTTTTGAAGATTTCTGACAAAATTTGATTCTTCTTCCTCTTCTTCTGGGACGTGGCTTGCTTCATAATAATCTCCTTTGCCTGATGCCTTGAAAGCAGCTTCTCTTTTGTCTGATGGACCTCCCTTTCTCATTTCATAAGCAGTTAGAATTCCATGTAGCTGAGACATAGTAAGAATTCGTAGATTTTCCTTTTCTTCTATTGCAGATACTTTAGATTCAAACTTGGGGGACAATGATCTTAGGACCTTTTCAACCACAATAGACTCTTTTATTTCTTCACCCAAATTTTTCATACAATTAACAACCTCATCTACCCAAAGAAAATAGTTAGCCACACTTTCATCATTATACATTTTGAGAGTCTCATACTGAATTCTGAGAGTTTGAAGTTTAGCACGCTTTACCTGTTCGTCTCCTTCATAACTCGTAACAATTTTGTCCCATATCTCTTTTGCGGATTTATAGTGCATTACCTTCATGAATTCTGATTGAGATATACATCCTAATAGAGTACTGACTGCTTTCGCATTTGTTTCATACTTCTTTTTCTCGGTTGCATCTGTAGGAGTAACTGAAGGAAAAGCATAGCCTGTCTCTACGATGTCCCAAACTTCTGTACCAAGAGATTGAAGATAGGCAGTAACTCTTACCTTCCAATAATTGAAGTTTGTCCCATCAAAAACCGGTGGCCTGATTGATGCTTCTCTCTCGTAGTTGCTCATGATGAATGATCTACCTTCAAGCGATCAAGCTTCTCTGAAGGACCTGCTCTGATACCAATTGTTGAAAATAATACTGAGAGGGGGGGTGAATCAGTATTATCTAATTCTTTTAATCAATCTTCCTTATTTGTTCTTTGAATTATTTTTGCATGTCAGTACCATAAAATAATGAGCATGAGCAAGGAAAAACAGATAGTCACACCAAAGAACACAAGATGTAAGGTGGAAACCCAATGTGGGTGAAAACCACCTGCTGCAATATGTCTCTATCTTCTTTCAAATTAGAAACTTCTTTTACAATGGTTTTGTACTGGTGCAGTCCTTTACCAGTACGCAGGCTGCAACCTGCAGAGAGCTACAACTCTCTCTCTCTCGTTTTCCAGTCTCTCCTGGAAGGGAGCTACAACCCCCTACTTCTTTTCATAAAGCATCAAATGATCATCAAGTACATAAAAGTTACAGTCCACTACAGTCATCAGATCAGCAATAACAGAACTAACCCAGAACACCTTATCAACAGAAAAATTCAATCAACAGAACATTTTAAGACAGATACGCAGTTTTCCCTTCCGTGGCCTGCGTCGCTACGCAGTTCACCTTTTGCTTTCCTGCGTATACCCGCAGGAATCCTTCTGCCGAACTGTGTGCCCACGCACTGTTCCTTGAACCGGGCTGCGTACTATTACTGCAGGGATGCACCCATAGACATTATCGCGCCGCGTACTGTTACTGCAGGGACGCACCAAAAGATACTATCGCGCCACATACTTTTACTATTCGGACGCACCTGAACCTTAGTCGCTCTGCGTACCCACGCAGCTCTCCTTCTTCTGCTCTGTGTACCGATGCAGGTATCATTCTTCTGCTCTGCGTACCGACGCAGATCTCCTGTTTCTGCACTGCGTACCGACGCAGATCTCCTGTTTCTGCACTGCGTACCCACGCAGCTCTTCTGTTAAACACCTGCGTCCTTCTGATTAGGGCCGAATAGGCAGTCCACCAGAGTGGCACAGTTGCTCAGATCTAATCATGCGCTCGAGAGATCACCCTTCACAGATTCGCCTTCAACTTCCCTTTCATATAGATCAAGCTTTTAAGACCATAACCCAATATTTCAGATCTAAAGATATTCAAATGCAAAAGATACTTAGCCAAGTGATCTCCTTTGCTTTATATAGGCAAGCTCCTCCTAAAATCATGGAACAATACCACGAGCCGACACCATAATAACCCAATACCGTCGGCTAAATACCAAGAGTAAAACATAAGAAACCCCACGTGTGCTTTTCTCTGCCTTGAAATGTGTGCACTGGGGGGACGCACCTCCTGAACGACTGGCCTGCGTATCTGGACGCGGTCCCTGCATGGTGTACCTGCGGGTACGCACTTTCTGAACTGATTTCCTGCGTACTTCTTAATTTTCATCAAATTGAGAGCCTTGCCACGGGAGTTGCCATCAAGTACAACATCTGTAACATGTAGCCATACCAGAAACATAATGCCAACACTTCCTGAAGTAGTTCCTGAATTTCCCAATTTAGTAATTCGTGTCTTCTTATGTTTATGACGATTACTAAGAGTAGCCTCTAGTGGAAGAGGGGGACTATTTTGCATTCTATGCGAATGACTAAGTGGGGGAACTTTTTTTTCCACATTGGATAGTAAATTTTATAAATTAACACAAAAATAGATCAAAAAGAGGGTAATCTAGGCATAAAGGATTACAAAGCAACCGTGAACTGAAATATACACCTTGGTGAACTAAGGACTTAACGTATGTGTAGGAAATCTCGTTGAATGTTGTGTTCAGTGTATCATGTTATACAAGGTGGCCCACTCGGTTACTTATGGCGAGGATAGAAACCTATACGATACTCCCAAAATATACTTGATGGCACATGGAAGTGCAATTTGTAATAGTGATGTTTAATACGTAATCGTTTGACGAAAGCATTCCCATATACTTTACGTGCATGGAGCATCATCGAATATACCCAAAGGTATGTGGAGAATGATCCTATACACACACATGCATGGAATTGGATTTCACCCACAAGAAATAATGCTGGAAAATTATGAAAACTCCTACTTTTAACGATGTCAGAACATGTATCTATCCTAGACCTCTAAATGTTTATATTAATGTTACAAATGATCCTTAGGTTGATTCAATAAATTTTAATGTTTATCTTCAATTAAGTTTTGGTTTTGGGGCTCGCCATGAATGTCACCTGAATATCGTAAAATTCAAGCTAGTATGAGGAAACAGAATCTTTCTCATTTAATGAAATTCTATCTAAATAAGGGAAGCGACAAAGAGTATGTTGAAAACAATGTGCAAAGTACAATTCTCTTTTAATGAATTTGTTCCAATGTTGATGTACACACAAAAACCTAAATTCCAATGCAAAGAATTTTCGTTTCAAGCCACTTAATCTTCGAAGATGAAGAAAACTAAGATGCAGAGTTTAATTGTTTATTCAAACAAACTTTTTCGAATGATGATGAAAACATCAATTAATCCAGTCACTCAATGATTAAAAAAAATAAAAAAATCAAAGGAACTAATGATAATAAAAAAGGAAAATCTAAACAAATCCTTACCAGAGACATTAAAAATAAAATAAAACCAAATGGAGGCTTTAAAGATACCACAAGACACTGAAAGACTCAAGGAAGAGATGATGGAAGAAGGATGGTCACATAGAAAATCAAAACAAAGACAAATTTTTTCATGAATAGGGGCCAATGTAGATTCAAAGGAGGTTTTAGTGTTATGCAATGCAGGCACAAGGAAGGCTCAATTGGGGTGAAACACTCTGTCAGAGGGCTAGAGGGTGTGTTTGTCAAGGGATGCAAGGTTTTGACATAAAAATTGAAATTGAAACTCAGTGAAATATCTTCCTAGGTCTATTCTTGATTGATTAAGAGAGTGAATTTCTAAAGGAGGGGTAATACAAGCACAATGGAAAAAGATACAACCAATGGAATGCATTGCTTCCTAGTATGTTTCCAATTTGTTATATAAAACCTATGACTATGGACAAAAGTATCTTCCCTAGGCCTGGTGGACTGACCTAGAAAAACGAAAACAAAAATGGTATAATGTTTTCCTTAAAGTAAATAGATAACAGGACGAAGCTTACCTAGAATCTATCATATACTCCACTCCTTCCTTGGCTTGTATTCTCCAATCCTAGCTCTGATCTTCATAACTAAAACCTACACAATCAAAGAACATAAGACAATGATCTACGGGATCTATGTAGCATCATCTAATCACATTATTCAATAGATCAAAGTCGTATTGAAATACATGAAACCATAACAACATATATATGAAAACAAAAAACTATGCATTAATGGAAATGGAGTGAGTTCCAACAAAAAATAGTTATTGATCTTGTAGAAAAGGTCCTCCAAGTTGAATTCTACTTTCCTTGCCACAAATTTCACCTCTAATCACCCGAATGCATGGAATGATATCTCTCACATTACTAGTGTAAGGGTAGAATCATTCTCCAAGAGCCAACCCCTTTCCTATGGATGGAATTAAATATATAGATGAAGGAGGTAATTCACAAAATCTTATCCTTCTACCAATACGGACTTGAGATCCACTCTTGATGGGAGGAGGAGCTCAAGGGATAAGGGATGAAAAATCCAAGGTAGGATAGGACAAGATTTGAGAATTTTACCCAAGGTAAATAGTTACAACAAATCCTGGAAGCATTTGGAAGAGGAAGCTTTAGGATTCCTTTTTGTTTTCTTGAATTTCTAGAGTCAGTGCACCTCTAAGACTGAGAAGCCTGTTGGTGATTAATGTAGGCCGACAGTAGAACAACCTGGTAGTCAACGCTGGCCAATGAGGGGTTAGGGTGCATTAGTCCCAAAAATGACTGAAATAAGGCAGTTGGAGGAAGAAACTTAGGGATATGAGAGAGGCATACTTAGGGCTTTGTGTACGGAGGTTGAAAGGGTGTTAAAAGGATGTGAATGATCATGTTCGAAGGCTTATTAACTAGATGTGACAAAATAGCCTATAACAATTATGATCTCCTTTACGGTTATCTATTGTTCCTTTTAGATACTTGTGAAATAATATGCTTCCAGTCCCTCAAACTAGTACAATGTTCCTCTCTCCCTCACAGGGATAACCTCCACTAATATTGTTGGAAACACTAATAAACTATGTACATCCTTAATTGGATGGTCTTACTAGCTTTGTTAGATACTACTGGCTAGTGCAAAACATGGAAAATATTCTTACTAGTGACTTTACACCATGTTTAATAATTAGGTTTGTGACCCCTTGTTGGCTATTGTGTCCTCTAGCTACTCAACCATGCCAAACATGGCACTATTCTTATAGCACAATCCTGTACATCTTGGCTACTACAATGATGAAGTTGAGTCACTTTCCAAGCTCCCTTATAGTTGCTAAGTTATCTTTAGTATCTCATTTAACCCTCAACATGAGTTACAAGTCAACACTTCTAAATTTCTCTTCATTTTTCCCATGCGCCTATCCCCTTTTTCATGAGTAACAAGGGTTGATGTGGAATCCTCTTGAATTATGGTGGTAAAACATAATACTTCACCTTATAGGATGAATGAAATTTTTATTCAAACTTGGATTGATGTGATTATTTCACCATTGGAAATATAGTGTAATTTACAATAACATCACAAGATCATTCACTTAAGAAGGAAATGTTTAGCCCTGTTGTAGCTGCTACAACACCCTTCAAAATTTTGGCTTGCATTCAAATTCCAGAGCCTCCCTCAGTCTTTTCCTTGATTTTTGAAACACTCAATATCATTCCATGGGGTTTCTTGAATTTCTTTCGCCCCTTTTGATTATTGGATTAATTATCATCTTTTGGTATGTTTGACTATTGTATAATGTTTACGATATCTTTTTGGTGGTTTGGAAGGTCAGTCTTTGTGTACATGAGTTTCCCTAGCCATGTAAACATTTGTCACACTCATACATAAGGTCTTGAGCATTGTTGCATAAGTGTCATCATGGTCATCCCAAAGTCTATCCTAAGAGTCACACTTGTCACATCCTGTCATGAGGCAGTCAAACAGAGGGGGATGCTTTACTTTTGTTTTCTGATGATCTATGTTGTCATGTCATTAAAGTATGCTAAGTGTGTTATGATAGTTCAAGTTCATCATGAGTCCATATCTCTTCCCGTACTTAGCCATTTTCAAAAAATTATCTCGACCAGGTAACTTAGCTTCACTGGGCTCTGACTGACCTGTGCACTATGTAGTCTCGACCCTCTTGGATGTGACCCTGCTTCCTGTAACTATGTAGTGTGTAGCCATTTTCCTCCAAGGTTGTTGTTCTATGCAATCCTAGAGTTCAGCAGCCTCCCTTGACCTCCATAACTGCACAGTTGTGCCTCTCAGTCTACCTTGAACTGTGCACTTTTCACTTTCAACCTTCAATATTTTCTCTTGTCTATTGGAACTACGTAATGCACAGAGATACCAACCTCCCTTGTCCTCCAAAATTGCGCAGATGCATCCTGCACTACCCTTCCCTCAATTGGAGACCGCACAAATCTTCCCTTCATGCCTTTCTACTTTCCATTCCCCCTTGCCTCTTAAAACTGCGCAATCATACCTCCTAGAGCTCCATTTCATAGCAGCCACTGCCTACTTGAACTACACAAATTTTTCCCTTAGTGGGCACTGCGTAATTTTTCTTCTCAGTGAGGACTGTGTAGAAAATTTCCTTTGTCAAGCTTGAATTGTGCACTGTGCAGTCTAAGTGATCAAGTTCTCTCCCTGTCTGTTGGAACTATGAATGCGCAACCTCTTGTCCCTTTCTTCAATTTTGTGACTTATCATGGGCTTAGTTCATGGATAATAATGCATCATCTTAGACTAGGGAGTTTTCATATTGATGTCATCCTATCAAAAGTGAATTACAGGAATAGGTACACTATCAAGAAATGGTGACATTATGAAGAAGGAGAAGGAAGAGGGTAGCATGCCTAAATATTCTCTTGTAGCTAAAATTATAAGTGGATCTATCAAGAGGAAGCAAAGGGACACAAGTTTTCAACTACCATCCAAGACTTAAGATCATTGAAGACCCCACATCACCAATCTATGTGGAGAAGAGAAAGCATCTAACACTCAACAACAATATTGACTTGACATTACCAAATCATCAATCCATTCCATGTCAACAATGTCATGTCAAGTTGTGTCATGAGTTGTCATATGCCACATCACTAGTATGGACCATGTATATTGTAATCAAATGTATTGTAAAGTGGAAGTCCAAAGGACACACATGAATATGAAGGGTCATGTAAAGTGAAAAGTCATAGGAAGTTGAACATTCATGAGGGTAGTGAAAGGGTCACAAGGGGGAATCATCACCCCTTGGTTATGTATATACCCCCTCATTGTATGACCAAAGGAATTTTCACATTGGCTCCTCCCGCAAGGTATTAGAGAGATCATCTAGTTGTTTAAGGAGAAAGGAGTGGCTCCAATGTCCCACTACTAGGGTTAGTGATGTATATTTTAAACATGTGTCTTGGAACATTTTCTTAATCACAGGAGCCTTTTAAGGCTAGCACGTTCTTCATGCTTGGACTATGAATTTCTATAAGACTATTTTGTGGAAATTTGTATTTCATTTTTTATTTCACATGTAATTATATAGTTGAACTATTTCAGCTATTTTAGTGCTTATCTTGTTGAGAATATTCTATAATGGTTGTTATCATTGTCCCATGCTTCTGGACTATTCTGTGGGATACTAGATATACCTTTCCTTGTTAGTTGGTTGTAATGATCATCACATCTATTGTGGACTATTCTGCTAGATGTTTGATGGGTCCTTCGGGTTCATGTTTGTCTCTTCATTGGTGGAACTATTACCTCTCACTTGGAGGCTCACTTTTCTCTCCCCCCTTTGTAGTAGAATAACCTCAACATAGTTGCATTGCACAGTCATGAGACACACTACCCTTGCTTTTTGAAGACACCATTGCATCACTTGCTTGTGCTAATAACGAGAGGCAAAGAAAATATTTAACGATTTGGAAACCAGGCCTTTATACCAGATTGGACTCCTACACCAAAGGTTGTGAGGTATGATTGGGACTTCATATAGGGTAGATCCCTTGAATGTTGGTGAGTCTAGCACTATCAACATTTCTAGCCCTAAAAGGAGGGATACCAATATTTTATGGTTGATAGACCCATCAACCCCATTGTTTCATCTTTTGGTCAAGGCAGCAATGTTCACTCCACCTCCCCTAATTGTGATTCTGAAGTTGGTAACTCTTCCTAGCCGAGCCCTGAACGTGACATCTAGTATGATCAGCTTCGGGTCATCCATCCCATCACCCGTCAATTTGCAGTCAATTTGTAGAAGTTGTTGGGTTAATTTCAGGAGTAATGATTCTTCCATATTCTCCAAAGAAGAACAAGACCACCTACACAAGGATAGTAGTCTCATCCAATGAAGAAGTGGTTCTCACCACTCTTGAAGAATTAGTAGATCCATGGAGGAGGAAGAAGAGCTTCAACTCTTTCACCGTGGCAACGGAGGAAACACCTTACTCTCGGGCTCAAATTTTTTGTGGGATAGGCAGAGAGGAAGAATAAGAGGAAGAAGAACCATGAAATTTGGAAAAGGAAGAGGAGGAAAATCAAAAGGAAGACATGGCAGATCAAAATCTAGACTAGATGACTCAGGACCCACTAGCACTTCAGGGTGTCCTGCATAAGACACCAAGGCATTCAAAGAAGCTCTTGACAAAGTATTACCCTGATCAAACAGTGAAGGTTGAAGACCACTTGGACAAATTTTACCTACATCTACATACACTTGAGGTATGTTACGATGATGTTGCATGAAAAAATTTTATATGTACCTTGGATGGTAGAGAAGTTGTATGGTATCACACCTGTTGTAGCGGCTACAACCACCCTCCAAAATTTTGCCTTAGCTTCGTTTTGGAGCCTCCCTACCAACCTTTCATAGCATAATGTCTTGCTTCATCAAGCACACAAGCTTCAGTGTTTTTCTTGCCAAATGACAGCCTGTCCATCAAAGCTTGTTGCATTCCCCTCATAGGTTGTTCCTTTGGACTAAGTCCAGATACAAGTTGTGTAGCTCCGTCAAGGAATTGCACAATTCTGGAGGGAAACCATCCTTCCCTCCAGAAATTGCGCAATTATGTCTAAGAGCCTGCTGGGCTCCAGAATTGTGTAATTCTACCAGTCAAGATTCATCCAGTTTATTGAGAAATTCTTCCCAGTAGGGCTCCTTAGTCCAAAAATTGCACAATCCTGGGCAACAGTCAGCTGCTCTGCCCAGAAATTGAGAAAATATTCTAGGCGGCTAGCCCAACTCCCTTCCAGAAATGCACATTTTATCCTAGTAATTGAGTAGCCTCTTGCATGTGCAGTTGAGTTGACTGGTTCCCTCCCAGACCAAGAAAAACCATTTTTCATACATGGGATGCTTCTCCCAGGGAAGCAGGTAAAGGCATCCCTTGATTCAAGTATCTACTTTTAACAATTGGAGGTTGCATACAAGGATCATCTCGGAAACCTCCCACCAAGTGTCGGTCATCCTATATTTGTGGCATGCATGTCACATCTTCGATTTTATCAAAATTCATGAACCAAACACTACAGAGCTCATTCCTAGCATCAACCTCGCAGCTCTGACATCCCACATCACATTAAGGAGTCATTTGCACATTTAGCTCAATTTTTTTGGGGTAAGCCTGCTTCCCATGTCTTGTGTTGCATTTCTGGTGATTCTTGTGTTTCACTTCGTATGAATGTTGTCTGCTTGATTTCAATGAGCACTTGTTTTCGTTTTGATACATACTAGCTTGTACTATCATCATTTCAGTTTTTGTTAACATCTCACTGGTGTCACATGCATGAGACTGTTTTTCATGAACGGTCACCCATTCGGTGACTCACCTCACCCACATGCATGTTGTTCCATGTTCTAAATCTGTCATTCACCATTTGCATGCATGATCATTCACTTATGCTTACACTTAGTATCGCCATGCATTCACATTCACATTCTCTTTCAGTTGCTCGTCGACGAGTCTGGGCAGCCTTGGCCCATACTCTACCTCACCAAGACAACATTGTGCAATAATGAGAGGGAAGGAATTGTATTCCTCTCAGGAAATGTGCATTTTTGCCTAGTGACTGTCTTCCATTCTTGCATTGCGCAATTCTGAGGTACAATGACTACTTGCCCAAAAAATTGCGCAATGTAGTCAATGAGTCTGTGACCATTTCCATCTGAGATTGCACATTGCACAATTCCAGTGGTCAGCAACCAGACTGGACTGTGCATTGCATAGTTCCAGTAGTCAATGAGCCTCCCAACACCCTAGACTATGCTTTATGTAGTATTGGCAGTCAGTCTCCCGACCTCCCGGCGGAAATTGCACAACCTTCATGATCAGTCACATAGGTATGTTGCAATTCAGTTCTCAAGTTCATTTTGGTTTTGGATTGATAGATTTATTTCCATTAGAGTTTCCATGTCTCTAGGCATGACAGGTGTTTCTAAGAGAGTAGAGTCGAAGACACCATTCAAAGCACACTTGGGGATGTAGTCGATCAAGTCTCTATGGACTTTCCTACCCACAAAGACATCAATTTGTTCATAGACATGTACATCAAGGTATGACGACATCAGCATCACAGCGAGCAACATCATGAATAGCAGTTGAAGCAAGCATATTGGATGCAATGAATGGAGGAGGAAGGTTGTTGAAAACATAGAGGCGAAACAAAGTTGCAAGATCAAGCAGATCGACTTGTGGTGAAAGCAACTTTGGAGACTTAGCCTATGAGGTGAGAGCACGACATCAAGATCAGACAAAGGCAGAGAATAGAAAAGAGAAGGAGTTTCATGTGCTCAAGTAGCAACACAAGGAAGAAAAAAAGTTTCATAGACAAGAGAATGAGTTACAGCAAGAATAGGTACAGTAGCAGATGCAACATGCGCTCAAAGATGAAACTACGCTCGTACAAGTTAAAGATCCATCCCAGTAGCTGGCATGGAGCACACATGGTGAGAAGTGTTGTTGATCACATGTAAGGGAATATAATAGCATGCATTTCATGGTGCACATGCATGCGATACCACCCATTTGGCACACTGACTGAGGTGAAGACAAGAAGGAAATCCAACTAGAGCTGAACATGTAGTTGAAAATTGATGCACATGACCAATAGCACAAACTGGAATATCAACATGGACACTCTACATCAGTGTGTTTCCAGTTTGTCCGCACCTAAGAAGACCATGTGCATGCTAACAGACGAGTTGGATGGAGGAGCCATACCAATGCACCCAGATGCAACAGAGGCAATAGTTTACTTCAGCAAGATGTCACCATGGAGCGCATCCACACCATCACGGACGACCAAGCTTGGCATCAACTGATCACCTTCACCATCACAAGCATGTCAAAGAGTTAGTCTCACCACAATAGACCAAGTGTCAGTGATGTCTTGCATGGCTCGCTCAATCCATTTTGTCTCACATCAGCACATGTGCATTGTAATGTAACATCTTTTCAAGTGGAATTTCAAGTGTCGATAGTTGGATGTAACTGTCTTAGAGTAGATGAAGAGTCATGAGTGTAGATGAGCTATCATAAAGGGGAATGTCAAGTGTCACCCCACCCTTTGTTATAAATAGAACCTCATAACTCATTGTAAAGGCTTTTGGTCAGCCAAGCTTCTGATAGGACTATCTTAGAGAGAGCCTGGACAGTATCGTAACAAGCATTGGCTTCTCCACTACGCAGAGCTACTACATCTCTTTGGACGAGTAGGTAGTTGTGGCTATAATGTTCCACTATCGAAACTAGTGGTTGGAGATGGATGTATTGTATGACTGGAGCTTACACTTCTTTATATAACAAGATTCAGTATGTTTCATGCATATGTTGTATTGTATTCCATGCTATCTGGTTTGCTCTAAATGATATATGTATTGGTTTTTTTACGCATGCATGTATAACTATCTATGTATATATGTATGAATCCTTCTGAAATGTGTTGTTGGTTTAACCATCACTTTGGATTGCTTGCTAACTTTCATTCCATGTTGTGATGCATATTCGCCCATGTGTTCCCTTCTTAGCTACGTGCTACTACAAGTTTCCAAGGGGTGCATTCATCTCAACCCCCATATGTTAGAACCTCTCATGCACCTTTCTTTGCTCATTGCAACTGTCACACCCTTGCTACCAACAAAGTTATCCTACTTGCCTCTGTGTGAAATTGCAGTCAAGGCATTACCGCACAACCTACTGCTGGGACTCCTACACCAAATGGTCTGAGGTCTAATTAGGACTTATTACTAGGGTCCAGTACCATCAAACGTTTGGTGCTAGAAGGAGGGCCAGATGACAAGCTGAGTCCTCACATCTATTTTGAATCCTTACATATCTATCATGACTAACTACCAAGTTACTCCTCCGAAGTGTATTTCTTATGGAAACGATTTCATTATCTCAAAAAAGCTCTTGGATAACTTGTCTCATAAAATATATGATGGCGGAGGCCATGTAGCCTTGGTTAAGCATGCGGTCAGCATTGTAAGCTCATGCAAAAGGCATGGAATATTTGAAGAATACATGACCTGCACATTGTTCGTCTACATGCTTCGAGGGCACCCAATGCACTGGCATGCCACACTGCCCGAAAAATATATCCATTCTCTTGCTCATCTAGTCGCAGAGATAGACCATATTTTCAATCAATTTTACCATAAAGCACTCACCAAAGAAATTCTTAAACTAGGAAAAGCACCCGATGAATCCGTTGATCAGTGTTACACACACTTTTGTAATCTTGCATACCGATTCCCCAAAGATGATATTGATTGGGAATTTCTCAATGAAATATTTGAGTATCTTCTTCACATATACGAACCCCACTCAACACACATTAGTTATGGAGCTTCACAATCACACGCATGCACAATTGTTGTCACAGGTGGTTGTCCGCATTCACCTCATCAAGCAACTCCCCCACTGCAGAGTGATGTGGGAGAAAATTCACACACATCTCTTGAACTATCACATCCTCCAACCCTACCTACTCTTGATATTTGCATAGACTTGGCTTGCAAGCTTGTTGGTTGTCATGTGGATTCATTCCCTCAACGTCTGTCCTCGCGTTCTATTGATCGTCTAGATTGTACTGTCTTGTTCTCTTCCATTCTGGACTCGTCACCTACTGTGAATGAGGATCAAGCTATAGATGGAGTTGGTGTTGTGCATCCAACCCATGCCATAATTCATGATGAGTGTGTGCAGGAATATAAATAAGAACCCACGGTGAAGGATGACTCCCTTCTAGTGGCACCTCATCTACTTTATCCTAACATTCCTTATGATTTTGTCACTACTGATTTCCCCTATGAAAAATCTTTTCTGGATGTTTCTACTTCTGATCATTCACAGGACACGTCGGATGTCAGTCTATCATTACATTGTGGAGAGGACACATCTTCCTTCGAAAATCTATCCAATCTGTCATCCATCATTTTTGAAGACACAGAGGGTGAACATCTTTGCTTCTCATCTACGCCTCTACCTGATTCATCAAATCATGAGGTTGCCGACAAACATCCTGAACTTTCTAATCTTGGTTTTCGTGATATGTCTACTTCCTCATATGACCACGATGATGATTCAACCATTGATAATCTTTCCAAGGCATTAGTCTACAATGATCTATCTATCAATGAAGTCGAAACCCCACAGGTTGTCAAGGAACATCAACCCAAGTTGATGGTTATGTTAGGCCCTTGCTGTCTTGAGGTTGGTTTCACTTATAGTCAGGAAATTGTTGAAACACTCAAGGCTCCTCATCACTCTCTTCTTTGCATTGAAGATCAACCAAAGACCTAGATTTCGCTTCATCCACTCGAACTTCATGATCCCATCGCTCATGCATTGGAGGAATATTACACAGAAATCATACATGCACAACGTAAGTGGCCTACCTTTCTCACATTTGATTGCTTGTCACAGTCAAGAGAATGAATACACTCAACATCTACACATAGTGTAGCACAACACCATGGCAAGCCTACAGAGTGCATGTCATGCGCTTTCACTCATTTTTCTTTTGTGGACTCTTTTAAACTTGGAGTGTGTTTGTATTCACTTTCACATATTTCTTGTTTGCTGTTTCGCACAACTGTCTTATTCATGAACCATGCCTTCACCAACATGGGTCAACCAATGCACCAATGGTTGCATTAGAAGTATCACTTCATGTGATATGGCCAATGCACCGTTAGCTTAGGAGTAGGAGTAGTGTTTGCTTTCAGTCTATTTTCTTACTTTGGTTTGTTTGTTTTCTTGCTTCTTTTCTTACTCGCTTTGTTTTCTCTTTTTCTTCAACTTCTGCTTTGCTTTGTGGTTTGTTTGCTTATTTTGTTCATAGTTCAGTTTCGCATGAAACCATGTATGGTTCTTGAAACAAGTTGGGTAAAGTACAATAGGACTTGTACAACTATCAACATTTGGTTATCTATTGTCTGTTGTCTTATGTAAGAACTTGTTATGTTCATTCCATGATACATCAATGGAAAATACGTACCATTCGAAGTGAACCTTGGTGAAAACACAATTCTTGCATGCTAACTAGTATCACCTACTGTAGTCGGTTGTTTTTGGGTTAATCCTTGTCAGCTCAGTCAAGTAGAGTGAGGTGAGGGTGAAAACCGTAACAAGCATGTCAAAGGTATACATAAACTACTTCTCTATAGGAACAACCTCTTATTCTCTCAATAAGTTGGGATCCCTCTTATGCCTATGAAATGAATAAGTGCTATGCGCAGTTACGAAGATGAAAATTGTAAAAAATGAAAAAGTGAAAAAAGTTTGAAAAAATGAAAATAAATAAGGTGAAGAAGGGAAATACTTCATGCACAGAGAGATGATGCGAGTAACTACATTAGGGTACTGACTAGGCTCGTTGGTAGTAGAGCCATGCTTGTGTTCCTATGTGACTCCACCAGGGTACTGTATAGGCCTACTAGTAGCAGAGCAACACCAAAGATGAAACTAAGACTCTAAAGACTATACTACTTGTGCATCAAGATACCCCTCAACCCCAATTGAAACAAATGTGTTTCCTTGTCTTTCAATGTGTGTCAATAGACCAAGAGCTTGGCAGATGCTACATCTTTCAATCAAGCCAATGTGAAACCAAGATGAACTGAAAACTAAAGAATACTTCCAGAGGTGTTAGACTTGCTTTTCATGAACAAGGTCCATTAAGAGAGCTGGTGTTCTGCCAGTGCATTGCTATGTGTTGTAGCAGCTACAACCACCCTTCAAAATTTTTCCTTAGCTTTATTTTGGAGACTCCCTACCAACCTTTCACAACAGCATGTCTTGCTTCATCAAGTACACAAGCTTCAGTGTTTTTCTTGCAGAATGACAACCTATCCATCAGATCTTGTTGCATTCCCCTCATAGGTTGTTCCTCTGGACTTGGTCTAGCTACAGGCTGAGAAGCTCCCTCAAGAAATTACGCAATTCTGGAGGGAAACTAGCCTTCCCTCTAGAAATTATGAAATTCTGTTTGCCAGCCTGCTTAGCTCCAGAATTGCGCAATTCTTCCAGTCACGCTTCATCTAGAAAATTGTGCAATTCGTCTAAGCAGGGCTGCTCACCCTGGGAATTACACAATCCTAGGTAGTAGTCAACTGCTCTGCCTAGAAATTGCACAAATCTCTTGGGCAGTAGCCCAACTCCCTTCCAGAAATGTACATTTTCTCCCAGCAGTTGAGCAACCTCTTTTATGTGCATTTGAGTTGACCGGTTACCTCCCAGACCGGGAAAAATTGATTTTCATGCATGGGTTGTGTCTCCCAGAGCAACTTGTAAAGGAATCCCTTGATTCAAGGATTTACTATTAGCAGCTGGAGGTTGCATGCAAGGATCATCTCAGAAACCTCCCACCAACTGTCTCTCTTCCTAAATTTGTGGCATGCGCGTCACATCTTTGATTTTATCAAAACTCATGAATTGGACTCTATAGAATTCATTCCCAACATCAACCTTGTAGCTCTGACATCCCACATCACATCTAGGAGACGTTGGCACATTCAACTCAATTATTTTGGGGTAAGCCCACTTCCCATTTCTTGTGTTGCATTTTTGGTGCTTCTTTTGTTTCACTTCATATGCATGTTCTCTACTTTAATTCAGTGAGCACTTGCTATCATTTTGATGCATACTAGCTTGTACTAGCACCATTTCATTTTTCATTAACATCTCACTTTCGTCGCATGCATGAAATTGTTTTTCACGAACAGTCATCGATTCGGTGACTCACCTCACCCACATGCATGTTCTTCTGTGTTATGAATCTGTCAAACACCATTTGCATGCACGAACATTTACTTATGCTTACACTCAATATCGCCATGCATTCGCCTCACATTCTCTTTCTGTTGCTAGTCGGTGTGTCTAGGCAGCCTTGGCCTGAACTCTACCTCACCAAGACATCATTGCACAATCTTGAGAGGGAAGGCTCTATCCTCCTCTCAAGAAATGCACATTTATGCCCAATTATTGTCCTCCAATATTGAATTGCACAATTCTGACGGACAATGACTACTGACCCAAAAAATTGTGCAATGCAGTCAATAAGCCTGCAAACATTGCCAGTTGATATTGTGCATTGCACAATTCCGGCATTCAGCAACCAAAATGAGCTATGCATTATGCAGTTCCAGCAATCAATCAGCCTCCCAATAGCCCAGACTGTGCCTTGCATAGTCTTGGAAGTCAGTCTCGTGACTTCCCGGCGGAAATCGCACAACCTTCATGATCAATCATAGAGGTATGTTGCAAGTCGTTTCTCAAGTTCATTTTAGCTTTCAACTGACAGATTTCTTTCATGAGTGTTGCCATGTCTCTAGGTATCATATTTGTTCATCTACCTCTCAATAGTATAGGTACAATGGTTTGAAAGAGAGTAGAGACGAAGACACTATTCAGAGCACACTGGGGATGAAATCAACCAAGTGTCTATGGACTTGCCTACCCATGAAGACATCAAGTTATTTGTAGACAAGGAAATCAAGATATGACGACAACAACATCACAGTGAGAAGAATCATGAACAATAGCTGAAGGTAGCATACCAAATGTAACGAATATAGGTGGAAGGTTGTTGAAACACAGAGGTGGAACAAAGTTGCAAGCTCAAGTAGATCCACTTGTGGTGAAATCAAATTTGGAGACTCAGGCTATGAGGTGACGACACAACATGAAGATCACGCGAAAGCAGAGAACGGAATAGAGAAGGAGTTGCATGTGCTAAAGAAGCAAGTCAAGGAAGAACAGGATCTGCATAGACAAGAGAATGAGTTGTAGCAAGAATAGGTACAGTAGTGGGTGCAACATGTTCGCATGGACGAAATTGCACCCACACAAGTTAAAGATCCATCCCAATAGCTGGCACAAAGCAGACATGGAGAGCAGTGTTTTTGATCACATGCAAGTGAATACAATATCATGCATTTCATTTTGCACACGCATGTGATCCCACTCATTTGGCACACTCACCAAGGCAAAGACAAGAAGCAAGTCCAACTGGAGCTAAACATGTAGTTGACAGTTGATGTGCATGACCACCAGCACATATTGGAAGATCAACATGGACATTATGCATCAGTATGTTGCCGGTTCATCCACACCCAAGAAGATCATGTGCATGCCAACAAACAAGTTGGATGGAGGAGCCATACCAATGCACCCAGACATAATGTAAGCAACAATTTACTTCAGCAAGATGTCACCATGGAGAGCATCCAAACCATCATGGATTACCAAGATTGGCATCAAATTGTCACCGTCACTATCAAAAGCATGTCAAAGAGTTGGTCTCACCACAACAGACTAAGTACCAGTGATGTCTTGCATGGTTTTCTGAAGCCATTTTGTCTCACATGAGCACATGTGCATTTTAATGTAACATCTTGTCAAGTGGAAGTTCAAGTGTCGATAGTTGGATGTAACAGTCATAGACTAGATGAAGAGTCATGAGGGTAGATGAAATTTCAAAAAGGGGAATGTCAAGAGTCACCCCACCCTTTCCTATAAATAGAACCACATAACTCACTGTAAAGGCTTTTGGTCAGCCAAGCTTCTGATAGGACTATCTTAGAGAGAGCTTGGATAGTATTGTAATGAGCCTTGGCTTCTCCAGTGCACATAGCTAGTGATGAGCACCAATATTACAACAAGAATGATGCAACTCCTAGAGCTACCAGATTTACTTTATCAACCCGAGGTTCATACAAACTTGGAGGTGACAGTGTTGTATACATAAGTACAAGTGATGGTTCTACATTTTGTCACTATTCAGCTGGTGAGAGACCACTATGGGTTTCAAGCCAGACTTCTATGGATTTAGAAGAATCTTCATTTCTAATGAAACAAAGAGAGATCTACTCTAGGAGAAGGCTTATATACTGCAAATAGGGAAAATGACTAAAATCCTATGCTATAAACACACTGTTCTCTAAATAACTACTGAGAAACTATTCTTTACAAAAATGCTAAACCAACATGTATGAAATCCGATTATCTAAAGCATGGAATTTCAAGAATCAAACATCACTACTGTGTATGTAAAGGATTGAAATAAATATGTTTTGTTCTTTTTATTCTTTTTCTAGAAAGTCAAGTGTAAACCCTAATCTCTTTTGGTGATGTGACAGGTGGTTTAGCAATGATGGTGGATGTTTGGGAGGTTTAGGAGATGATTGGGAGGTTTGGGAGACCCTTGGGTGACCCACTATGGCTTCCTAGAGATTTTCCCTCAATTTGGCCTCAAAACAAACCACTACAGGAAATCTTACAGATTGTACTAGAAACCTACAGGATTCCCTATATTTCTACAGGATACAACTGAGAGAAAAATGATGGTTGTTGGAGGTGATGGAAGGCTTAGGGAAGGTGGTGGATGGGTGGAATGGAGTGGGAAAATGCCCAGGATCATTCAGAACTCAATACCAAGTTTAGGAGAGGGTTGGATTCACTCAACATGCTTGGAGGAATTTCTAATAATGATGATATTGGTGAAGGTATTGGTGAAATCAAGGAATGATTATGGATGGATGAAGTTGGAAGGTGGTTTCCTGATATGAGATTACTTTTGATTTCTAAAGCACCTTATCTACAAAAAAAAATTATAATTTCCACAAAGTCATGTAAACAAGAAGAATTCTAACAAGCTAGAAAAGCAAAATTTAATGATCTAGTTGTCTACTTTATGCATGAAGAAAATTGCTGAACAAAATGGAATCATGGATGAGATCTAATGAAAGATTGAAGATGGAAGAGATGGAAACTAAATCCCACAGTTGCAAAAATGATCAAATTCTAGTTTAAGTACAACAAACTCTAAATATTTGGAGGAAATGGAAATCTTCCTTTTTGGGGTTGCTAAAGGGTCCTTTCCTCAAATCATGATCCCCGAGGGAATAGGTGAGGCCAGGACACCTACTTACAGATTTGTGGTGCTACCTTTATCTCTTCTAACCTGCTACTAAAGTAAAGCACAAATGGAAGAAAAATAATAAACAACTAATCAAATCCACAGTACTTGTATTGAAATACTTCTAGAGACAATTTAACCATGAATCTATGAAACAAAGCGAAGCATACAGATACAAGAAGAGGAGCCTTTGCTTATAGGTTTGGGTCGTAACCTAAAAGCTTCAACCCTTTGAGTTAACTTAGTGCTAGCTCAAGAAAAATATCACTTTCATTATCAAAACAAAAAATTACATCAATGTCTTCCACAACTCTGGAGCTTGAAAATAACTAGTGTTCTTACAACAAAAATTCGAATCATAATGAGGCTCTAGGCCTCTCTACTTATACAACTTAAATCTTAAATGAATTCCTTAAATCTAGAGAGCCTCGGCTCCAAAAATCAAAATGAACTAACTCTTTTTCTATCACTTGCTCGGTTGCCTTTTGATCTTCATGACTTGGCTGCTTGCACTCCGAGCTGGTGTGATTAACGGAGGAATATTCGAATGGGGGAGGAGTAAATGAGGAGGATTTACCTCCTAAAATCTCTCTCCCTTGTCCCATTTGAGTTTCAAACATTAGTCTTTCCAAATTTCCTTGATTTTCTCTTCCAAACCTGCATTCGTTTCATATTAGTCCACTAGGCATAATATCTCACTTTAACTCATCTCATTAAACAAAAAATAATCAAAACATGTAATAAGTTGTGAGAAGAGTTGATTTGACTAGGCTAGCAGGTGAATTAAGGCACATATAATTACCTAATGATGAGGCTCATCATCACCCCCTTACTAAAAGTGTTTCTCATCCTCTGACCAACTCAATCAATATCCATGTCTTTCATAGCTCTAGTGGCTTCACTAATAGCACATGCCTCTGCTGTGGTTTCTTCTTCTTGTGCATAGAATCATGCCTTATTTTCTACCTCCTCCCACAACCTTCTTTATTCCTCTTACTTCCTTCCTTCTAAAATCCCCAAGAGTAGTGGGGGACAAAGTTTCAGGCCAATCCAATTGACTTTGAGCTTTTGGATAGATTGCTTGTACATGGGTATCCTATTCAGTGCTTCTCTCATCCTTTGAGGAGAGTGGTACTCTCTGATCTTCAAAGTGTATGGAAATGTATTCCATATCCTTAGGCATGCTTGCATGCTATCATCTCCTAATAATTTTAACATGTCCTCAAAATGTGTAATTGCTTGCTCTTGGGTAGCAAGATACCTGGGTGCAAGTTTAGGATCATTTGCAATTAAATTATGTGTACTGATGAGTGCCATTGGATTGGACTGCTCAACTCAAATAATAAGAAGCTCTATTTGTTCTCTTGCCAATACCCTCTTCATTTCTGCAGCCCTTGCTTCCTCATGGTTCATCCATGATGCCAAATCCATTAACTATAAATCGCCTAGCTTTGCATTAGGGTCCAATACATTCATGCATGTCAAGGCCATGTTATAAAAATAAAACTTAGACATCCCAGCCCTATCTTCTAACGTGCTTTGATCACAAAGATAAATGAATTGTCTATAATCCTGCATAGTGCCTCTTTGTGCTAGGGTCTTGATTTGGAACTGCAAACATTGTTCCCTAAGGTATACTGCATAGGACTTAGCTGGCATTCTGTATTGGATTTCTTTGAAAGAGGGACTGGCCATGGATTCCAATTGATTCTCTCTTTCTTATAGTTGTCCTTTCAACCATGTATTTTTTGCCTCTAACTGATTTTTCATGATGGCCTCTCTATCCTTCAAGCTACTTAGCTCTTTGCCCATCTCTTTGAACTTCTCTTCCATGTGACCAATGTCCTCCACTCCCTTGGACTTGGAAATCTACATCCATCTATGAGTTTTGGATCTCTCTTTCTCAAGGTCAAAGAATAATGGAATTGTGAATTTTTGTGGAATGACCCTGCCCCCCTTAGTAAATCTGTAGTAGGAATCAAGGTTAGGTTGAGGACTAGGATCCTCTAGCTTTGTGTCCTCTCTCTTTATTTCTGGCTGCTTATTTCTTTCCTTGTCCTATTTTTGAGTTTCTTGTAGGTGTAGCAGAGTTTCTTGTAGGATTTCCTCTGCTTCCTTTAGGTCCTGCTATGTATCCTGTAGGATGCCTTTTCCTTTGGATGACGTAGACCTAGTTACAAGCATTCTCACATAGATGATAGGAGACTTAGGGGAGGTTTGGGCTAAGGATCCTTCTTCTTGAGTTTTTATAGGACGAGCCATCTTCTCCTACTATTTAGGTGATTCCTCAATAACAATGGGAACATTTGTTGGAGTTTGGTGTTTTCCCTACCTTATCCTTGTGCTTTTCCTTGTTCTGTAGTAGAAGGGGGTATGCCTCTGTCTTTTTCCTTTTTGTTTGATAAGGGTGCTAACGGTAGTGAGGACACTTGCTACCTTTCTCTCAGTGGGTTCTAGAGACACTCTAGGTGACTCCTTCTTATCTTCCTCCTCCTCTTTTCCACTGTCCTTTTCCTCTATGTTTTTCCCCTCTTTGTCTCATTCTAGATCCTCATATTGTTTATTAGTTTCGTCGTTGAAATCTTCCTTTGTTTCTTCATCACCTTCCTTCTCTTTCTCCTCTTCTTCCTCCTCATCTATCTCATCTTCATCCCTCTCTGCTTCTTGTTGGGTTGTGTTATATTCTTTCCATGACTAGCCCACGTAGTTAATTAGGGGGTTAGAAGGGGGGAAAAGCCCCCCCTTTGTTGCGCCGATTGCATAGCGGGGGGAGTCACAGGGGGTTTGAGGGGTGCAAGTAACCCCACTCTATGGGATCCAGGGCAGCGCCCTAGAAAATTTTGCTTTTGGACCCTATATTAGGTTGGGTTGACCTACCTATAGTTTTGTGCATGTTTTTCACACATGGTTTTGGACGCGATGGTTTTCGGTCCATGGTATTGGATGCTTTGGCATGTATAAATATGTATTGTAACATTGAAAGGAACATAATGAAAAATCAAGCTGGTAGTCCCAGTTTTGGGATCCAGGGGAAAATCTCTGTGTATATGTGTTTTATGTGTTATGCTCTCCCATTGTTTATTTTCTATGTTTTAGAATTCATATGTAGGTAATTTGTATATGGGGTTGAAACATACATTTTGTGTCAGAGTTGTTTTGGCTTCAAGGGGACACCTTTGCTACAGAGGGGTTTCTCTCGGGCCTGTGGTAGACCTTGTTCAATGGGAGATTTGAAGGATTGATTCTGGTGGTGAAAGAAGATGACAAGCAATGGAAAGATAGAGATCGAGAAATTTAATGGTCAGAGTTTTGAGTTATGGAAAATCAAGATGGAGGATCTATTGGTGCATTAAGATCAGTGGATCGCGGTAGATTCGGGTACTAAACCAACAGGAATGTCTGATGAAGAATGGAAGAAGTTGGATTGGAAGGAAAAGAGCACAATACGATTGTGTGTCTTAGATTCAGTATTGCTAAATGTATTAGGGGAAGCTACGACAAAGGCTTTGTGGGACAAGTTAGGGACTTTGTACCAATCTAAGTCTCTAGTCAATAAACTATTCCTATAGAAAAAGTTGTATAACATGAGGATGAAAGATGGAGACTCAGTGATAGAGCATTTGAATGCATTTAATACTATGGTAAGTCAGTTATCGTCTGTTGATATCAAAATTTCATATGAAGGTAAGTGAATTAGTTTGTTTTGTTCTCTACCAGATTTGTGGGATAGTCTGGTTATTGCAATAGGTAGCAATGCAACTGCCTTGCAGTTTGATGAAATAGTCTCATCCTTGCTAACAGAGGAGATGAGATGGAAAAATATGGAGAGCCGGAATGGTGATGCCTTGTCTGTACGAGGATGGTCCCAAAAAAAAAGCAAAAATAAGCCATCAAGTGGGAGATCTAAATCTAGAGGGAGATCTAAATCTCCAGGAAAACCTATAAAGGTGGTGTGCTGGAAATGAGGAAAGGAAGGGCACTACAAAAGGGACTGTAAATCTAAAGCTCCTGAAAAAGGAAAGGGATCTGATGGTGCAACTTCTACAGAGGCAAAAACCACCTCAGATGAAGGTGGGGATGTGTACTTGGCTTCTTCAAGTACACATGTAGATCATGAGGCATGGTTGATTGACTCAGGTGCATCCTTTCACTTCACTCCCCATAGAGAGCGGTTCTGTGAGTATGAGAAATACGATGGTGATGATGTATTCTTAGGGGATGATAGAAAGGCTAGAATCGTTGGTTGCAGAAAAGTAAACTTGAAGTTGCAAGGTGGAAGGGTTAGAACACTTCCCGGTGTTCTACATATTCCTTCATTGGCCATAAATCTGATTTCTGTAAGCAAGCTAGATGATGCAGGTGTAAAAAAAATGTTTGAGAAGGATACTTACAAGATGGTTCAGGGAGCACTGGTATTGATGAAGGGAGTTTGGATTGGAACTCTGTACAATCTACTATTGAGTCATGGAAAAGGTATGCATTTACTACTTATCTCATCATCCATTCCATTTATTCTTATCTTTTCTATATCTTAATGCGTTAATTTATTCAGGAATTATGGTAAGAAATGAAAGAATTATCTACAGTTACAACCTAGCTAATTATTACCCTTCTTTCTGTAGGAAAACAAAAAAAGGAACAAATGCTATTCCCTATGAAGGAACAACAAAAATCAGCAAGCTAAGGAAGGAAAGCGACAGTTACAGATAAGGCCAAAGCAAATCAAAAGAATCAACAAGAGAAAGGAAAGGATGTCTGAAGATGGAAATCTATTGTGAATCCCTCAAGATCGAGAGATCCTAAGGGATCACATTTATCATTTATCTTTTTTACCCTTTCCTATTATAAAAGGATATGTTTGTAAGAAGGAAAGAGAAGAATCATTGTTATTATTGAAATTGTAATTTTAATTACAGACTCTCACTGTCAAGAAGAACACGAATATATTGTAATTCTCATTCACTTTGATGATTAATATATAAGTGAAGCTGTTGTTCCCTCACACCTTCTAAAGTAACTTAGCAGTGTTCGCTGGTGGCTAAGGGCCTGGCCTCTAGTGGATTCAAATAATTTCTTTGTGTCATACATTTCCAATTCTCACAAGTGTGATGGTTTGATAGTATTCTTTCTTTCTGTGATTTTATTTCTTTCGCTGTTTATTATTTTCCGATGCTGAAAGAATATATTTTCTTTATATAACTTACAGTATTGTCATTGTTTCAATTTACTTTCATTTCAGATTGAGTTACTTAGATAAACATTCCACTGGATTTAATCAACTGTAAAGAGTATTAACTATCATTGTTGAAACTCTCAGATTGATATCATTTGTTGTTCAGATTATTTATTGAAGATTGGGTTTGATTTAGATTAAATCAGTTAAAGAGAGATGAGTTATCATTACTGTACTCTCAACTGATGCTGCTGTTAATGTAAGATTTGAGTTTATTAGAAGATTGAGTTCTTTAATTGCAATTGGAATTTACTAGATGCATCCATTTACTCTTGTATTAAAAGATCTATACTGCAATTCATAAAACATTACTCTCTGAATTAAATAGTAGCCACATACTGTGTACACTCTTGAAATAAGAAGACTTTCCCGGATTGATAATTAATGTGAGGATAATTAAGAGTTTTAAAGGCACCTTTTATCAACCAACATTTTGGCATCGTTGTCGGGGAGAGTGTAGCCATTTATAAAGAGTGATGTATATCAAAAAATTGTTGTTGAAGAAGAATTGGGTATTGAAAATGGAAGGTAAGAACCTACGTAACGAGCAAGTAAAGTGCTTGCTCCTCTGCCTGCTTTTCAGCACAATTACAGAAAGCTAAGGTAGGTGTTTGATGCTTGTCTGTTAAGGGAGAACTGGGTATTAAAAACTAAAGGTAAGAACTTGCATTCAGAGCACATAAAATGCCTGCTCCCCCCCTTTATTTCCAGAAAAAATGTTAGGAACTTAGGGTAGAGATAAACATTTGAATTGTTTGCAAGAATGACTAAGAAAAAAACCCGAAAATAATCCAATTCCACTACCCAAACTTGACAGATATAAGGGACCGGTGACCCTTGGATGATCAACATTCATAGATCACATCTTAAAGAAAGTCGAATCTCAGCCATTAGTAGGTCCTCGAAACGTTGCTTCCAGACAACCTACTGTCTCACTTCGGGCCACAGGTTCACCATCTGCAGCCTACGCTGAGGTCCACAACAAAACAATAGGAACTGTGAAGAGTTTTCAAGAAATTGAAAATTCTCACCCAATTTCCTCACAAGAAGGGAATTCTTGTAATATTCGTGAAGGAGGAGGAAAAATAAGGGAAATAGAGGAGCTAAGATCCCCTCAGGTAGTGATTCAACAAGGAACACCCAATATCCCAGATCGAGGGAGTGTTGTTAAGATCATTCCCACCCCTTCTAACAACCACAGGAATAACTCTCTAGAGATCCCAGAAGGGTACTTGCATATATTTGATCAAATGGCCAACAACCCACAAGCACCCCAGACCTCTACATTGCAATATTCGATCGTTGACACAGCTGTCAATGCGCCCATGAAAGCTATCCCTCTCCAAAATATTCCCACCTTTCATGGACTCACATCAAAGGATCCAGATGCATTTCTGTTTGAATTTAATGTATTATGTTGGGGTTATGATTATACCACCGACCCCCAGAAACTAAAACTGTTTCCTTCTACATTAAAAGGAGGAGCCCTGCGTTGGTTTATGGGATTAGGTGGGGGCACAATAAATGATTGGGATCAAATGAAAAATGATTTCCTTAAAAAATATCAGGACTATTGCAGATCTAGGGAATTGAAAGACAAAATATTCCAAATGGTAGCAAGACTTAGTGAAAAGTTGGAAGAATATGTAGAGCATCTTCAATATAATCTCCAATGGTCTCCCTATGCAACTCTGCCTTTGTTTGATAATGTGTTAAAAACTACATTGATTAAAGGAATGAAAGAACAATGGATAGAGACATTAAATATTATGGGTAAAGGTGATATATATCAAGAAGATTATGCTGATATTATTAAATTGTGTATCAGGTGCTCAAGAGGCAGTACGAGATTGAAACCAGCAGAACGCGACATGACCACTAGGGACAGAAAAATATCTGGAGAAAGTATAACTCGTGTATAAATTGGAAACCTGCTAGAGGATTTCAAAACAAGTATCTTGGGAACTTTGACAATGCAACTGGACATCATGCAAGCCAAGTAGAAGCAGGCTGAAGTAGAACAAAACTTGGTGAATTTTTGTCCTAGATGTAGGAAGAAGCATAGTCATAAAGAGTGCTCGCTGGATATGGTACATACCTATGCCATATGTACTAAAGATCATACCACAGAAATTTGCCCATCACTCCCAGCATTAAAAGCAATCTATAAGGAGGCAAAGGAAGAAACAAAACTAGACTACTAGCTAAATCAGCGCCATCAATGGCAACCATGACAAACAGGTATGCCTACTGATCCATCTTCTTTCTGTCAACCCTAGCAATATAATTCACAACAATACCTAGGAGCTATGTGGTAGAACCAGCCACCTTTTTGAATCAGTCATAACAACCACTCTATATGCCACCTTGGCCCAACCAATCAAATCAAAACAACAATTGGCCAAATTCCTCTTAATTCCCACCATTCTGGCAGAATAATGCATATGAATCCCAATGGCCACCCACCACCTCACAAAACCAGAGTTAGCAGTCAAGCTGGCAAAGACCTACAAACTAGCCAGCAGGAACAATCCCCCTACCTCAACCTACACTGCCAACACCCTACACATTGCAATAGAACCCTCACACTAATCTACAACCACAGCTCCCAGCCCAGCCCAATCCAAACCCCAATAATAGACCAATCCAATCTATGCAAATTATTGAAGGACCGGAACCAGAAACAGAGTTGAGGGAGTGTAATGAGCTTAAATTAAGGTCTGGACAGATAATAGAATCAGAGGGGGATAAAAATATACAAATTGAAGATTCATTACCTGCAGAACAACCACCACAAGTGGAGAACATGGTTAAACAAAAAAGTCATGATCAAATGATCACCTCTTCTCCACCATTCCCAGAAAGATTAATCATACCCCGACCAATCGAATATCCCAATTTTGACCTTCTGGGAGAATTGAAAAATTTGTGCGTAAAAATACCCCTCTTACAAGCTATTGAGGACATTCCAATTTATGCAAAAACTATTAAGGAATTGTGTATGAAAAATCCAAAGAGGAAAATAAAAACAACCCCAATTGTCCATGTAGTCAGTACTTTGTCCGATTTATTATCAAGCAGAGAAACACCGATAAAATATGAGGACCCAAGAAATCCTATAGTCACAGTGCAAATAAATAGATGCTCCTTCCCCAATGCATTAGTTTACCTAGGAGCAACAATCAACATTCTCACAACAACAACTTGTCAAAAGCTTGGCATTACATCCTTGGACCCATCCACGACCTTGTTGGAATTGATTGACCAATCGGTAGTCAAACCATAAGGCACATTACAGGATGTAATGGTGTCTGTAGATTCTTGGGAATACCCAGCGGATTTTCTAATCATCAATCCTAGAAACCGACCAGATGAACATCCCCTAATTCTAGGACGACCTTGGCTAGCAACTGCATATGCTTACATAAGCTGTCGAACATGTAGCATGACTATAGCAAGAGGAAGTAATGTAAAGAATTTAGCCTTATATCCTCCATCTCAGCCAAGTTTCACAGTAATAAAAACTAGAAAACAACCTGTATCATATCTAACTGAAAACATTAGATCACCACTAACTATAGAAAATGCTCTCGAATTAAAGGATCAAATAAAAGATGACATCATTAAAACTCACATTAACCAACCAGATGTCGTATCCCATCTAAAGTGTCACATGATCAAAGCAGCACTGGATAACGAAATTGAAGAATATCCCCTAAAAGATATTAACGAATAGTCAATACCAACAACTTCTGTTTGTTGAAAATGCAACAAGATGATGGAGCTTAGTGAAAAGAAGTTGCCTTCACTAAGTGGGCCTGCAGGCTATTTTTGGCGCAAAGTCTATTTTTAGACATATGGATCATGGTTTATGAGTTGCAGGATGCTATTTATGGATGATTGGTCATGTTGGTAAAAGTAGATGGACCTCTATTTTTAGACATATGGGCGGAGTGTATTTTTAGACTACCAGTCAAAAAATAGAACAGTCTAATATTATTAGCTCTTAATAATATTTGGACTATAAACATTATCTTATCCTCTTGCAGCACTTCAGTTCGAGCTACGGATGTGGCACATGCAACTACCAGAAGGAAATACACTTTTCCTATGGGTTAGTTGAGCTATTGCATGATGGACTTCAGTTAGAACTCAAGTGATTGAGTTTGGTGGAGTTGATTGAGGAGTTGATGGAGTTGTGTTCAATTGGACTTAGTTGAACTAGTTGTATTTAGTCTAGCTACCAAATACACTAGTGATGAGTGATGTGAATTAATTATTAATTAATTCACTAATTATTAACTCATAAATCAACTAAAGAATACATCAGTTAACTCAGTGCATGGACAGTTCAGTGGAGACAAGTGTTGGAGGTGGGTGAAAGGGTGAGACTACTATCAGTTGTGACTATAGCTGTGCATGAGATTTGCACAATCATTGATTGAGATTTCCAATGAGGATTGCGAAGTACACGCCAAGGGAATTCGAACTTGGATCTAATCTATTCTCAACTTGTATTGCGCAGTAGACGCAGGCAAACAGTGGAGGAGATTTGAACCCGTGACTTGTTCAGATCTGATCTAGTTTTCTGTGTAGCATGTGGAGATAGTACTGAGTACTTATGAGGAGTATTGTACTATGTATTGTTACTTGTTCTCTATCATTGTAATATACAGATAGTTGGGGATTTTTAGCTGCATGCTTTCCCCATTACATACTGTGTTGATATGTGTGATTGATGTTTCAATGTGTGCATGCAATTGTTTTTTTAATTCCGCAAATTGATGATCAGTGGTAGAGGAGGTTATGTATTATGCATGCATTCCACAAATAGTGTATAATTAGGATAATCTCTATGAATAAGTGTTATATTATTCAAATTTCTACATGGTATCAGAGCAAAGTTGATCATCGGATCTATTATTCAGAAAGTGATTACATTTTATTTCTTCAGGCAGAGTTTGTAATAGGGCCAGGTACCTTTGGATTCATTATTCTTTTGGAAGGTGAGATATCTGGTAAATTCCCATACAGTCAATCTCTCTATGAGAAATACTTTGTTCTCATGAATTTTAGATCAGAAGCGGTTGAGTTTTGAGCTGGTGGAATTCGAATTTGCAGCAGTGTTTTCTTGGTGTCGAAGTTGAAATGTCTTTCAATGGATTGTGATTGGAGTATGCCCTTGAAGGCAGCTCGAATTATATTGCATGGAAAGACAGGATGGAGGCAGTGTTAGATGACAATGGGTTGAAGGAGTTCATAGATGCTGAGGTCCCAAAGCCTACTAATGCTGCTCAAGTTGAGGCTTGGCAAAAGAAGACAGCAAAGTGTCGAAGGATTCTGTTGGAGGGTGTGAAGGATCACATTGTATCCAACCTACTTAGAAAGGCTTCTCCATACTTGATGTGGAAAGCGTTGACAGATTTATTCCAAAGCAAGAGCAACCAGAGGAAGTTGGCGCTCAAGGATAAACTCAGAAACATTAAGTGTGAGAAAGGAGACAATATGTCCAAGTATCTCATGAAGTTCACCCAATGCCGGGATGAGCTGGGAAGTGTGGGGGTGACTGTCGATGATGAGGACTTGGTGAGCATGGCTCTCCTTGGTCTTCTGAAAAGTTGGAATTCCTATTAGGACTCTTTCAATGGTCGGGAGAAATTGCCAGGATGGGAGAGACTTTGGTCTGATCTTGTGCAAGAGGAGATCAGGCGGAATACTAGGGACGGATCTTCATCAAAGGCATCTGATGAAGAAAATTGCGCTTTGGTTGCCAAAGCAAAGAAGGGGAAGAACAAGAAGACTTCTCATTCCAGTGTGAAAGGTAAGAAGAAGGACATGTCCAAGGTGAAGTGCTTTCACTGTCACCAGCACGGACATTATGCCACAAATTGTCCGCAGAAGAAGAAAAATAAGCAAGCTGCTTGATCTGCAACTGGAGAGGCCTTAGCCTCGTAGTTTGAGCTGGATTTTTTGTTGATCACATGTTTGGTATCAAGTGTGATGGGATCGATATGGTTCTTGGACAATGGTGTGTCTTTTCACATGACAGGAGATCGAGCTTTGTTTCTGATCTGGATGAGAAAGATCTTCGAGTGCACATTGAGATGGGCGATGATGGTAGATACAGTGCGATCGGTATCGGTACCATTTCCTTTGAGAGGGAGTTTGGTAAACCTTTCGTATTGAAGGAAGTGATGCATTTTCCAGGATTGAAGAGGAATCTTATCTCTGTGGAAATGTTAGAAGACAAGGGATATGATGTTTTCTTTAGCGAGGGAAAGGTTTTCCTGCATAGTAAGACAACTGGAGAAACCCGGAAGATAGGGGTTTGAGTCAAGAACCTTTATCAATTGCATGTAGATGGCTGCGCAACAATGGCATGCAAGGTAGAAGGATTAGCGAGCCGGGATAATGGCAAGCTGTGGCACCGGAGATTGGGCCACCTTCACCATGGAACCTTGAAGATACTGCAGCAGATTTATATTGGGCTTCCTAAAGGCACTCTTGCACAGTCAGATCAGTGCAAGGGGTGTACTTTGGGAAAATTTGTGAAAGCCACCTTTCATGAGAAGGATAGTTGCGCCACGACGATCCTTGAGAGAATTCACACAGACATGTGTGGACCTTTCTCAGTAGTTTCGACAGCAAAGCACAAGTACTATGTGATCTTTGTTGATGATTTCTCTCAAAAGTGCTAGATCTTCTTCATGTAGAAGAAGAGCGAGACATACTCAAAGTTCTGTGAGTTCAAAGCACTGGTCAAGAAGGAACCGAGGAAGAAGGTGAAGGCTCTTATGAGTGACAATGGTGGTGAATTCATCTTTGGCGAGTTCAAGGACTTCTGCAGCACAGAAGGGATTCGAAGAGAGCTCATAGCTCCCCATAACCCACAGTAGAACGGGGTTGCTGAACGGAAGAACAGAACGATCGTGGGTGCTGAATGGACGATGTTGCATGATCATGGCCTACCCCTTCACTTGTGGGTGGAGGCATGCAATACTGCAGTATATGTGCAGAACCATTGTCCTCACGAGATACTAGGCATGAGTACACCCGAGGAGGCTTATTCTAGTAAGAGGCCTGATATTTCCCATTTGAGGATTTTTGGTTCTCCTGTTTACATGCATGTGACGAAGGATGCCAGGAAGAAGCTGGAGCCGACTGCAGAGGTTGGGACATTTTTGGGGTACACTAATACGCCCCACAACTATCGTGTGTATTTTCCAGATAGTCGTAGGACTGTTGTGCAATGGGATATCAAATTTCGGGAGGAGAAATCCATGAAGTGTTCACTTGAGAGGGAGGCACACTTGCATGCAGATGAGGAGCTATTAGTTCCTAAGGATGAGCTTCAGGATGTGGATCAGCCACAAGAAGAAGTTCATGGAGTGGAAGAGACCACTCATGCAGCGCCAACCATCAGAGGGCGAAAGCGCACTAGAGAAGCTGATCGACTGGCTCAAGATGCAGAGAAGGTTGTAGGACAACCTACAGCACAGCGCAAACAGAGACAGTCACCTGATCGATACATTAGATACATGGCTCTTGTGAGCAAATGTGTCGTGACTAAGCCATCCTCTTTCGAGGAAGCTATGGAGGATCCCGCATGGGTAGGTGCCATGGTGGAAGAGTTTGAGATGAAGGACTTGGGCCTCCTTCATTATTTCCTGGGATTGGAAATTTGGCAGTGTAGTGATGGACTATTTGTTTCTCAAAGTAAGTATGCCCAGGTGATACTGGAGAAGTTCAACATGCATGGCTGCAATCTTGTTGATACTCCTCTTCCTCGAGGTTGGAGGAAGGAGGATGCTACTTCAGCAAAGGTAGTGGATGCCACTGTTTATCGACAGTTGGTGGGGTCGCTTATGTATCTAGTCAATACACGACTTGATATATGCTATGTTGTTAACTAGCTTTCACAAGCTATGGTTAAGCCAACCAAGCCCTTCTGGAAGGCAGGCAAGCATGTATTGTGTTATCTCAGAGGCACATCGGGATATGGATTGTGGTACAGACATGAGGATGAGGTGAAGCTATGTGGCTTCACAGATGTAGATTGGGCAAGGAGCCCAACGAACAGAAGGAGCACATCTGGAGGGATCTTTAGTATTGGGTCAACAACATTTTCTTGGTATAGTAGGAAGCAGAGATCTGTGGCACTTAGTTCAGTAAAGGCAAAGTATATGGCAGCAAGTTTGGCTGCATGTGAGGCTATATGGATGAGGAAGATTCTAGTCGGGTTGTTCAAGTCACACTTGGAGCCTACTGTGATTTATTGTGATAACCAGAGTTTCATTAAACTCTCAACTAATCTAGTATTTCATGATAGATCCAAGCACATCGACATCAGGTACCATCATATCAGAGATTGTGTGCAACGGAGAATCATGTTACTTTCATACATTCCCACGGAGGATCAGGATGTTGATATCTTGACGAAGGTGCTCACCAGGAGAAAATTCGAATACTACAGAGGTAGGATAGGGGTTGCAGATAATCCATATCTTGTTGATAGGGAGTGTTGAAAATGCAACAAGATGATGGAGCTTAGTGAAAAGAAGTCGCCTTGACTAAGTGGGCCCGCAGGCTATTTTTGGCGCAAAGTCTATTTTTAGACTATGTCTATTTTTAGACATATGGATCATGGTCTATGAGTTGCAGGATGCTATTTATGGATGATTGGTCATGTTGGTAAAAATAGATGGACCTCTATTTTAAGACATATGGGTGGAGTCTATTTTTAGACTTCCAGTCAAAAAATAGAACAGTCGAATATTATTAGCTCTTAATAATATTTGGACTATAAACATTATCTTATCCTCTTGCAACACTTCAGTTCGAGCTACGGATGTGGCACATGCAACTACCAGAAGGAAATACACTTTTCCTATGGGTTAGCTGAGCTATTGCATGATGGACCTCAGTTACAACTCAAGTGATTGAGTTTGGTGGAGTTGATTGAGGAGTTGATGGAGTTGTGTTCAGTTTGACTTAGTTGAACTAGTTGTATTTAGTCTAACTGCCAAATACACTAGCGATGAGTGATGTGAATTAATTATTAATTAACTCACTAATTATTAACTCTTAAATAAACTAAAGAATACATCAGTTAACTCAGTGCATGGACAGTTCAGTGGAGACAAGTGTTAGAGGTGGGTGAAAGGGTGAGACTACTATCAGTTGTGACTATAGCTGTGCATGAGATTTGCACAATCATTGATTGAGATTGCCAATGAGGATTGTGCAGCACAAGCCAAGGGAATTTGAACTTGGATCTGATCTATTCTCAACTTGGATTGCGCAGTAGAGGCAGGCAAATAGTGGAGGATATTTGAACCCGTGACTTGTTCATATCTGAGCTAGTTTTGTGTGTAGCATGTGGAGATAGTACTGAGTACTTGTGAGGAGTATTGCAATATGTATTGTTACATGTTCTCTATCATTATAATATATAGATAGTTGGGGGTTCTCAGCTGCATGCTTTCCCCATTACATACTACGTTGATATGTGTGATTGATGTTTCAATGTGCGCATGCGATTGTTTTTTTAATTCCGCAAATTGATGATCAATGGTAGAGGAGGTTATGTATTATGCATGCATTCCACAAATAGTGTATAATTAGGATAATCTCTGTGAATAAGTGTTATATTATTCAAATTTGTACACTATTTATAATAGCAAAACCATAGAAATTGAGCCAGGGAAAACCTTAAATATCAACAAAATCTTGACTGTTGACTAGGAGCAGAAGCTTATTCAACTTCTCAGAAAATATAAAGAGGATTTTGCATGGGATTACCCAGACATGAAACAGATTGATCCTGAATTATGCATGCACCACATCTATACAGAGAAAGATGCCAGGCCCATTCAACAACCTCAACGAAGTTTAAACCCTCACCTTAAACATATTGTTAAAGAAGAACTACAAAAATTGTTAGATGTAAACTTCATCTATCCAATATCTAATAGCAAATCGGTCTCTCCATTAGTAGTGGTGCCTAAAAAGAATGGAAAGTGGCGTATATGTGTTGACTATAGAGAGCTTAATAAAGCAACCCAAAAAGACCATTTTCCCCTTGAGTTCATTGACTAGGTTTTGGAGACATTGGCAAGAAAAAAATTATTTTCCTTTGTAGACAGCTTCAACAGCTGCAATCAAATTCAAATTGCCCCTGAAGACCAGGATAAGACTACATTACCTTCCCTTGGGGGACATTTTCTTACAGGTTCTTACCTTTTTCACTGTGCAATGCACCTGCCGCATTTCAGAGGGCTATACTCAGCATTTTTTCAGATCTGATAAACGAAGGACTTGAGGTATACATGGATGACTTTACACCCTATGGATATGACTTCGAGCCAGCATTACAAACATTAGAAAAATTTTTGCAAAGATGCAGTGCTACTAGGCTCTATTTAAGTCATGAAAAATGCCACATGATGATGACCGAGGGCCTCATCCTGGGTCGCTATATCTCAACAGCTAGAATTCAGGTAGATCCAACAAAAATTCAAATAATTTTTTTAATACCTACCCCCTCCACAGAAACTGAGGTATATAGTTTCTTGGGATTTTCTATATATTATAGAAGATTTATAAAGAAATTTTCTCAAATTACTACACCATTATATGCATTAACAAGAAATATCAATTTCATTTGGACTGACAAATGTGACATCTCTTTTGAATATTTAAAATGGTTTGTATCAATAGCCCCAGTATTATGGGGCCCAAACTACGATTTTCCATTCCAGATTTCATCTGATGCTTCAGATACAGCCATTGGATTAGTTCTCAGTCATGAGGAAGATAAGCAACCATATGCAATATACTACATCAACAAAAATCTATGTCATGTTGAATTAAATTATACTGTGACTGAAAAAAGAAATTTTGGTTGTAATCTATGCTATTAATAAATTCAGACATTATATAATAGGATACCCTGTGGTTTTGTATATTGATCACTCTGATATTAAATATCTAGCTAATAAACCTGTTACAAATGGAAGAGTGACAAGTTGGTTGATCATTTTGCAGGAATTTGACATAACAATGAAAGATTGACCAGGAAAATAAAATCCAGTAGCAAACTTCATTTCATGTATGCCAAAGACAGATGACTCGGCAGGAGTAGAAGACTAGTTCTGTGACGAACACTTATTCACTATCACCGTGAAAACACCATGGTACGTAGATGTTGCGAACTACCTAGCAGTAGGAAAATTACCCAAACACATGACGCCCATTGAAATAAAACAAATAGTACAGCATAGCACTCGGTTCTCCTGGATCGAAGGGTATTTGTTCCATACAGGGGCCGATACGCACATTTGAAGATGTGTTAGGGAAGAAAAAATTTTCAACATCCTGAAAGCTTGCCATGATGGCCCTTGTGGTGGAAATTTTGCAGATTGCATGACTGGTCACAAAGTCTTACATATAGGCTATTATTGGCCCACCATTTTTAAGGACGCCAAGAAGTTTGTCCAGGCATGTGATAGTTGCCAAAGAATGGCATGCCCTGGGAAATCTAATGAAATTCCCCTGCATCTGTAGTTAGTCATAGAACCTTTTGCGTGATGGGCATTAGATTTCATTGGTTCAATAAACCCATCATCTAATTTATAGGCCATAAGATTGCTGCAACATTAAAGAATCATCATATCATGCACAGAATCACAACTCCATACCACCCACAGGCAAATGGCCAGGTAGAAAGTACCAATAAAGTAATCGAGGAAATACTCACAAAGACAGTTGTATCACATAGATGTGACTGGGCTACCCAATTGCTAGAAGCCCTATGGGCATACCACACGACATGGAGAAATACCATGAGATATTCCCCATACCAGCTAGTGTTTGGCAAAGAACCTATCTTCCCAATCAAATTTGAAATCCATACATTGAGGATAGCTCAAGAAGTAGGCTTGAACTTAAATGAAGCACAGATTAATAGGTTACATCAAATCAATGAATTGGATGAAATCCGGCTATCAGCTCTTCAGCACACTGCACTGATACAACAACAAAGAGCGAAATGGCATGATGCCATTATCAAGAAGAAGATCTTCCACGAAGGAGATTTGGCACTCCTATATGATTCTAGGTTCCAGGATTTCCCAGGAAATCTCTAGACCAGATGGTTAGGCCCTTATGAGATACAAAAGATGCATGAAATGGCACCCTCACATTAGCCACCATTGATGGGTTTGGAAACCCTTTTAAAGTGAATGGACATCGAGTACGACTCTATCACAAACCACTTACCAGGGAGTCCTTTTGCCAACAATTATGAGAAGATTCCACCATACAAATTCTCGCTGAGTAGGGCAACCCATCCACGACTTTAGTCTAGTGGTAAATTTAGTTGTTTTTGAAATTTGTACATAAAATTCCTTTTCCATTTGATTGAATTTGATTCTATAAATTGTATATAAGTTTTTTTTTTATATTTGTTCCCTCTAAGGAACAGCTGTTGTCCCCTCTAAGGAACAGCTGCAGCTCCCTCTAAAAGATAGCAATGTTTGTGTGGATTCTTATCTTGTTGTTCCCTTTAAGGAACAACTGTTGTTCCCTCTAAGGTACAGTCATTGTTCCCTCTAAGGAACAACAATTTTGTGTCCAGATTTTCTTGTTGTTCCCTTAAAGGAAGAATTGTTGTTCCCTCAAAGGAATAGTCATTGTTCCCTCTAAGGAACAACAATTTTGTGTGCAGATTTTCTTGTTTTTCCCTTTAACGAACAGTTGTTGTTCCCTCTAAGGAACAACCGCTGTTTCCTCTAAGGAACAACACTTTCGTGTGAAATTTTTTCCTTTTTCTATTCCCTTTAAGGAACAGCTGTTGTTCCCTCGAAGGAATAACTGTCATTCCCTCTAAGGAACAACAATTTTGCGAACAAATTTTCATTTTTTTCTTTTCGTGTTGTTCCCTCTAAGGAACATTAGCCTCACGTGCAATTAATTATTTTTTCTTTCTGATGTTCCCTTTAGAAGAAACAACTACTGTTCTCTCTAAGGAACAACAAATATTCCCTCTAAGGAACAACAATGTCATGTGTATTGGTTTTCTTGTTGTTCCCTTCAAGGAATAGCTGCTATTCCCCCTAAGGAGCAACTGTTGTTCCCTTTAAGGAACAGCTAGTGTTCCCTCTAAGGAACAACAATTTTTCATCCATTTTTTTTCTTCCTTCTTCTTCTTGTTGTTCCTTACAAGGAACAACTGTTGTTCCCTCTAAGGAAAAACTACTGTTCCCTCTAAGGAAATACTATTGTTCCCTCTAAGGAAAAGTAGTCGTCGCTCCAAGAAACAGTGATTTTTTTTTTGCGTGTATTTTCCTTGTTGTTCCCTTTAAGGAATAGCCATTGTTCCCTTTAAGGAACAACACTTTTGGTGTGTAGTTTTTCTTTTCTACTGTTCCCTACAAGGAACAATTGTAGTTCCCTCTAAAGATCAACAATTTTTGCATGTATTTTCTTTTTTGTTCCCTATAGGGAACAACTGTTGTTCCCTCTAAGGAACATCACCCTTTTTGTGAGTTTCTCCTTGTTGTTCCCTATAAGGAACAACATTTTTGGTGTGAGGTTTTCTTTTACTATTTCCTTTGGGAAATAGCACTTTATGAATATCATTTCCTTCCTTTGCTCACTCTTTATGATCCTATATAGGGCAAGTATACAAATATATATGTAAGGATACAAATCTAAAGCTTATTGGAACAAGAAAATCGAAGATTATCATCTTTAATAAGATTTCTTTGTATTGATCGAAAAAAGAAACGATACAACCATGTACATCACTTCACTGTCCTTATTTTCACTATAAATCAAATTGATTGATTATTTGTACCATGCTGGTTCTTCCCTAACCCCTATAATTCTCTTTGTTCACTATCATCAAATAAGGTTAAGGGCATACTTGTTTTCTATTGATATTTTTAGACATCTTCTACCATCCCTACTTCTAAGGAGTGTCAAGCCACCCTCTATATATAAAAAGGAAGTGTTGTGCCAAAAAAAAAAAAAAAATTATGTATATATATATACACATATGTTTACTAACAATTCTATGATTTCTCAAATGGAGGATAGGGGGTCTCATCATGAGCCAGCCTACCATGATCATAAGGAAACACTGAAGTGGCATTCCCACTATGGCCACCACACCAGGGATATGATCCAATGGATGCATCAAGAAAAAGTCCTTGGAATAGGAGGTCTCATTACGAGCCAGCTTGCCCACCTTTCGCTCATTCCCAATGAATGGAAATGTGTTCATCTGGTTACCAAGACATCACATTGGTCTCTACTCTGATATCATAATGCACTTCCCCCATTATACATAGAGGACCATGGTTCCAAAGGGTGAAAAATCAACTCTGTCAAGGCTATAAATGCTTGCAGGCAATAGAAGCTTTGCTGATGGTATTGGAGTCATATTTTCAACATCAATGGTTATTATAATTCCCTTTTCTTATTTGTTATCTTTACTATAGAGACATTATGTTCCTAAATTATTTTGAACCTTTATGCATGCGATATATTTTAAAAATCAATCATAATAGCTTTAAGTGGAATGATGACAGCAAAGTATTTTTCCTGTGTTAATTATCCTTCTTCCCTTTCGAATCACCTCAAGGCATCTCCTCACTTATTGATAATTATCATTATATGCATTGATTTTAGTACTTTGATATCTTTTGCGATCATTTCATTAATATGCATACCTTGCCACTTTTATCACCCCTATACTTCGCCGTCAGCACGTTATTCCTTCACTTATTCGATCGAAGGAGACCTAACATTTCAAAGGGGGGTGAGGAGCAACCTCTAGTGTACTATGCATGTGTGTTAGCTTTTTATTTGATCTTGCAGGGAAATATGACATGCCATGACCACGGAGCATGTAGAATAATAATAAGTCTTAGATAACGGTATTTATGCTTGCAAAGTATCATCCAATATAACCATTATAACAACTTGTTGTTCCATCACTCAGGTCTACCTATTGCTATGTTATCTCTACTACACTAATTTTTTGTAGCATTCAGGCAGTATGGGAGGAAGAACAGTACACATGGAGCCATTAATACTGGTTGTTTCTGATGTAGCCAAAGAAATTATAGCCCAAGCTCGGTGGATAACATACTTCACATGGTTTCAACAACCCAACGAAGCAATCACCATTGAATTCTTACAAAATTTACAGAACAGACAATCCATGATAAGAGGTAGGCAAATCACGGTGTCAGATGCTGTGATAGCTGAAGTATCTGGGTTACCAGTAGAAGGACCCGTATGGGCTAATAAAAGATTGAAGCTACAAGATGCTATTGCAGTATTTAAGGATGAAGGACAGGAGTTGATCATCAAAGGCAAAGGAGTTCAACCATTGTCCCTTGGAGAACCATGGGGAGAACTAGCCAGATTCGTCCAAAATTTTATCACATGTGATGGATGAAAAGACGTGGTAAGGCCGTGTCAACTTAAACACTTAGCAGTCTTGAAACAAAAGTGTTCTGTGAATTTACCTACATATTTGAATTTTCTATTGCATGACTCCAATGAAAGGATAAAAAAATTATGACACATAGAAATCATCGTAAGCCATCACTATTTGATTAGAATGATAGTTAGTTACAACCTCGCCCAGCAGCAATCAAATTGGGAGGAATTAATATTTTCTATTGAAGGAGGTTTAGTTCTGCCTGCGCCTAACCCTGTTTTGAAAAGGAAGAGGACTACCCTTATAGAAAACATTCCCCAAAAGCTCAGACATTCTGCTAGGTTGAGGACAAACCTAGGAGCGGATGAAAACCCCTAGGGCAGAATCAACTAGCCCAGGAAGTGAACAACACTTGTAGACAGAAGGCTAAGATAACTCTGAATCAGACCATGAGGAAGAATCAAGGAATTATGGAGCTGATGAAAGAAATAAATCAGAACTACCCTCAACATCAAACACAATTACCCCAGGAGACTTATTACATGATATCGAATTAGCCCAAATTCTGGCCAACATGGATGATTTCATACAGTGCAAAAGCCCACTCAATTTTAATATTGGAGCAACCCAATCTATAAAGAACTCTGGCCACAATATAATTATATCCGAAAATGTAAGCTACGAAGCAGAAACAAGGGCAGAGGTCATTCAAGAAGAGGTAAACCAACCTGGTGGTATGCCTCTAGGAGAACCCATCTATGTAGTTCTAAACACAAAGAATATAGGCCAAATAAAAGGAGCAGAAGTAAATCAAGAAGACGACTACCAATTTGGGGACACAATTATAGTAGAACAGAGTGAGGATGAGCAACCAGATTCATTAGGAGTACAGACAATTAACAGAACAGTTTCTCCTCCTAAAAGGCATATAGACAAAATCAAAAATCTTAGGAAGGAACAATAGAGGCTGCAGAAAATAGTAAAAAGGCTCAGACGAAAGATAAGAAAATTATTAGCGGGGATAGTTCCAAACAAAACCCTGGAAACAATAAATGCAGTAGTTCAAACTGAATTATATGAAACAAAAGCTATAGGGACTCAAACTAAGCTCACGCTCACTCAACTTGTTAAGAAACAACATGCAATTCTTGCGGAAGTAGCTACAAAGACAGAGGTTGTACTCTATTATGACTTAGCTATTCAAACAGAGGTTGTACCCTCTTATGACTCAGCTATTCAAATGGAGGTGATACCCTCCTATAGCGTGGCTATCCAGACGGAGGCATGGACCTCCCATAATAAAGGAACACAGACAAGAGGCATTCCTTCTCATAGCAGGAGTACACAGACAACCATTCAAGCCAAAGATATCATGACAAGCAATGACCCCAGTATATTAAATCTTCAAGAAGATTTAGCATAGGGTCAGCTTGCCATAGAAAATCTTGAGCTAGAAACTATCTCCCAGCAAAAATACCAAGAATTACAAAGGTAGCTTCGGGACATGAATACATCAGAAAGAAAGACCTTCGACAAATACCAAAAGGCAAAAGAGAAAATTGAGAAAATGAAGCTCATACTAGAGAGGGTCATGAATCAAATGGACATTATTTGCTCACTGTACACTGATGTCTTGGCATGCATATCTCCTTCTAATAATTATGCGTTATTTTTTCTTGAGAGATACTTGCAGTTGAAAATCAAAGTCGTCAGGGCTAGAAAACTGATAGAATTAGAAACAATTGAGGATTTCGTAAACTCTTGCAAACAACATGGGGTAAAAATTCAAAGGTTGCTATGCGAGTTTTACCTACATAATTTTGTATTAGAGGAAGAAATGGAAAAGAACCCCAACTCTTTTTTGGGGGATGTGCAATTCCAAGATTTTATTTCATTTTCTACCAATCAACTAAAATGGTTCAAGGCTCATAACGCGTTCCAGAGGCAAGAGCATGGCTTGGACCTTTGGGTCAGAGGTGAACCCAAACACCTTTTGTGAATGTTAGTCAATCACAAGAGTCTAATGACAAGGGAAGGAGTAATCTAAATTTTGGGGCCTATTCAGAAAGAGATTGTATAGAAGGGAATATAATACTTCCTCTCCATTCAGGAAAGTTCCTTGGCTGCAACCAAGCTCAGGTGGATAGTTTCCACTAGTAATGTACAAAATAGAGAGCCATTCAATTCTAAAAAATTTAAATTAGTTGCAGAACGTTTTGTCACTTATAGCAATCACATTTTAAGGGAAGGTCCTTATTGAATAGGTTGTCAGTTCCACAGCCCTATCGTTTGGTATCCTACTGAAGGTTATCGGGCTATATATGAATTTCTTGAAGGACAAACAGGGCCTATCTTTGATCTTTTGGCCAAGAACCATGGTTTTAGACCACTTTACGATGTTCCTTCTCCAGCTTATTCTCTAACTACTCTGCATACAAACTGCTTGCTTTTCATAAGGACATGAAATAGGGTAAGCAGGGGAGTATGTTGAATCATGGAAAAGGTATGCATTTACTATTTATCTCATCATCCTTTCCCTTTATTCTTATCTTTTCTGTATCTTAATGTGTTAATCTACTAAGGAATTATGGTAAGAAATGAAGGAATTATCTACAGTTACAACTTAGTTAATTATTACCCTTCTTTCTGCAGGAAAACAACAAAAGGAACAAATGTTGTTCCCTATGAAGGAACAACAAAAATCGGCAAGTTAAGGAAGTAAAGCGGTAGTTACAGATAAGGCCAAGGCAAATCAGAAGAATCAGCGCAAGAAATGAAAGGATGTATGAACTTGGAAATTTGTAGCAAATCCCTCAGGATCGAAAGATCCTGAGGGATCGCATTTATCATTTATCTTTTTTACCCTTTCCTATTATAAAAGGAGATGTTCGTAAGAAGGAAAGAGGGGAATCACTGTTATTATTGAAATTGTAATTTTAATTACAGACTCTCGCTATCAAGAAGAACACAAACAAATTATAATGCTCATTTAGTTTGATGATTAATATATAAGTGAAGTTGTTGTTCCCTCACACCATCTGAAGTAACTTAGCAGTGTTCACTGGCGGCTAAGGGCCTGGCCTCTAGTGGATTCAACTTCTTTCTTTGTGTCATACATTTCCAATTCTTGCAAGTGTGATGGTTTGATAGTATTCTTGCTTTTTGTGATTTTATTGCTTTCACTGTTTATTATTTTCTGGTGTTGACAGAATATCTTTTCTTTATATAACTTACAGTATTGTCATTGTTTCAATTTACTTTCATTTTGGATTGAGTTACTTAGGTAAACATTCCGTTGGATTTAATGAACTGTAAAGAGTATTAACTATCGTTGTTGGAACTCTCAGATTGATATCATTTGCTGTTTAGATTATTTATTGAAGTTTGGTTTTGATTTAGATTAAATCAGTTAAAGAGAGATGAGTTATCATTACTATACTCTCAACTGATGTTGTTGTTAATGTAAGATTTGAGTTTATTAGAAGATTGAGTTCTTTAATTACAATTGGAATTTACTAGCTGCATCTGTTTACTCTTGTATTAAAAGATCTATACTGCAATCCATAAAACATTACTCTTTGAATTAAATAGCAGCCACATACTGTGTACACTCTTGAAATAAGAAGACTTTCCCGGATTGATAATTAATGTGAGGATAATTAGGAGTTTTAAAGGCACCTTTTATCAACCAACATCTTCAAGGTAGCACTATTGTTGATGGGTGCAACAATTCTTTGGTCCCTGAAAGTGGAGCAGAAAATCTAGTGGTCTCTGGAGAGAAGACCATGTTGCGGTATCAAGGGCTTGGAAATATTGGAGAGAAGGGCCTTCGAATACTTCATGGTAAAGGTATGCTAGAAGGTATGAGTAATAGCTCTCTATATTTTGATTTTTGTGAAAATTGTGTATATGGGAAGAAAAATCAGGTGAGTTTCCCCTCTGGTGGTAAGAGGGAGAAACAAATATTAGAGCTTGTGCACAATGATGTGTTTGGACTTGTGAAAGTTCCATCACTGGGTAATTCTGTGTACTATGTATCATTTATAGACGAATTCTCAAGGAATACATGGATATATTTCCTTCAGAATAAATCTGAATTCTTTGAAAGGTTTAAATAATTTAAGGCTTTAGTAGAAAACTAGATAGAGAAAAAGATAAAGGTGTTGAGGACAAATAAAGGTGGAGAGTTTTGCAGTAAGGAATTTGAAGAATTATGTAAGAAGTGTTGTACAGCACGGCAGAAGACTACTCCATACACACCTGAGCAAAATGGAGTTGCCAAAAGAATGAACAAGACATTGATGGAAAGGGAAAGAAGCATTCTAAATGGTGTCGGGTTTGGACAAGAATTCTGGGCAGAGGTGGTGGAGACAACATGTTACCTAGTCAACAGATCACCTTCATCAGCGTTGGAGGATAAGACTCCACAAGAAGTTCTCTTGGTGTAGAGAAACAATGGGCATTGCAGGGCTGGATAAATGACTAAGCTCTCTTGTGGACCCCTGTGGAAAGAAAACAACAAGTGGGATAATGTTGGGTTGTGTTGTATTCTTTCCACGACTAGCCCACGTAGTTAACTGGGGGTTTAGAAGGGGGGCGGAGCCCCTCCTTTGTTCCGCCGATTGCGTAGCGGGGGAAGTCACAGGGGGTTTGAGGTTGCAGGTAACCCCACTCTATTTTGGTTTTCAACCCTATATTAGGTTGGGTAGACTTACCTATGGTTTTGTGCATGTTTTTCGCACATGGTTTTGGACGCGATGGTTTTTGGTCCATGGTTTTGGATGCGATGGTTTTCGGTCCATGGTATTGGATGCTTCGGCATGTATAAATATGTATTGTAACATTGAAAGGAACATAATGAAAAATCAAGCTAGTAGTCCTGGTTTTGGGATCCAGGGGAAAATCTCTGTGTATATGTGTTTTATGTGTTATGCTCTCGCATTGTTTATTTTTTGTGTTTTAGAATTCGTATGCAGGTAATTTTTGTATGGGGTTAAAACCTACAATTTTTCTCCATTTGTTTCAGTTTCTTCATCATCTTTTTCACTAATAGTAGGACTAATGTCATATGTGAGGGCTTTGATATCCTCATCTATCTGCATGTCTTTGAAAATTTTCCATTGGATAAGAATTTTGTGGTTGTGAACGACATCTTCTAAGATGATTCTAATTAACCCATGGTGGGTTAACTATTGGTGGTTTCCCTCCTGCACCTTTATGTTTGTGTCTATCAGTGATTACAGAAGGAAGTATGGTATGCTGAGCCTGTGATAAGGAGGTGCTTCTACTCCAAAACTCAATTCTTCAAGAAGCCTAAAGTGATACCCATAGACCACACTATACCTACCTTCACATGATATGTATTTAATAAGGTGGTAGCTTACCTCATTCCAGGGGTATGGTAGGCTTGTTCTCCTTACTCAATTCTTGTCCTTAAGGGGCTCTTCTCCCTCTAGAAAGAGGTTCTTCTTGGCAATCTGGCTATCTTCCTTATCTTCCTTTCTCCAAGGCACTTCTAGGGGAAGTGTGGTAATCCTACTAATGAGTTTAGGGGTGAGCTCTATGGAGAGGCCCCTCACCGCAATAGTGGCATGGGCTCTGGTCAGTGGAATGAGGGAGAGACAAAACTATCAGGCCACTCCATCATCATACCCCCTTAATTTCTCAAAATATCCCATCCAATTATGCTTGATGAAGATTTATAACACAGGAGGGTGTTGGTGGATTCTCAGAGTGTTAGTGGGCTCCCTTCTATTAAACTCCCTGATCATTTTGGCTGGTGAATTTTGAGGAGTAGAGATGGTTGATAGAAATTTTAATGCAGAAGTAAATGGGACTAAAATAATTGTGTAGTCAATTCCCTTACACAACTGCCAAATTCACTCGAACAAGGAGATTTTTGTAAGCAATTGACTTGGAAAAAGGGAAGTAAATATAGATCCTACCTCCTCATGGTGTTTTCTGTGGCCAACCCTTGTGTATCCCCTTCTAAAACTACTATCGTTCAATCCTATAGACTGTCTCTATATCTTGTAGGATTCCAGTGTGATCCTGTAGGATTTCCTGTGTAATCCTATAGGAAGTCCTGTGTAGGAGAAAGGTGGAATTTTCTCTTCTGTAGGTTTCCTGGCTACGAGAGCAACTTTGCTAGAGTGAGCCTCAAGGAGATGAATACATGAGTGCAAGGGGGTCAATGATTACTTTCCCTTATCGTCGAGTTGAGTGAGGTTGTGTGTTAGCAGTGGAGGTATGTTTTCTATTTTTGGACTCTTGGTCCCCACTACCACCTCATCATTCCCCTCTCCTCGTAATCAACTCTGAGTTCATGCCTTCGTAGACTTAACTACTTTTGTCCTTCTCTTCTCCTTTTTCTACTTGACTGTTGCCACATGTGGGAGGACCAATTGTTTTGTCTTTGTCGACTAAAGAAAGGTGGCCAAGTTAACTAGCCACATTTCGCTTATAAACCAACTCACTCATAACCTTTACATTTTTTGACTACATAATGCAAATGAGAGAGTGAAGTGAGATACTTACCTGTGGTGCTAATACCTTGCTACAGTTTGTTGAAGACATGAGGTGCTTACTGTGTGTTGGCTGCATGTTATTTTTCCTTACTTTTTTTATTGCTCTATGATGATTCCTTTGATCTACAGGTACCTGGTTTGGAAGATGATGGTACTGTTGCTGCTCTGGAGCTTCTTTTGCCATTGGATATTCATGTTGGAAGCTTGCTGCTACTCATGATTTTTATTCTGTGGGATAGGCTGCTACAGGATGTCTTGTAGCTATTTCTCCCTCAAAACTTTTAATCATACACTCTGTTGGGATTTTGAAGATGATGAAATGGATAGAGGGGATGTCTAGGAGTTTGAACGATGAGGAATACACTCAGGTGTTGTTCCCTTCTACCCTCTTGTTTCATTTTTTTCCTCTATGTTTTATCTTGGGACTGTGAAAATAAAAATAAAAATTGAAAACTGATTTTTTTTATGATGAATGCAGGGGTGATCAAGGTGGAGAGAGGTATGGTAATTAAGTGGTGATCTACAGATGTTATTTTTTCCACATGGAAGGTCATTTTCTCGCCCTAGGGTCCCTTCTTGTAGGATTCCTGAGCCACTGTAATTCCTACATGATCATCCTATAGGTTTTCAGGGGATTCTGTAGGTTTAAAGGGGATCCTATAGAAAACATAGTCCCCTTGGAAACTGTAGCAAAGGAGTGAGAAAAAAATGAAATAAATGGTGGAGTGATGAATGATGATGGGTGAAAAAATAAAAGTGCGAGTGAAATAGGTCCATTTTTTACTCTCCTTTTTTCTCTGATGATCCTCCTGCTGACCTACAAATAGAATGTTTCCATGATTTTTCTCTCTCTCTTTTTTCTTTTTTTTAAGACAACTAGTCTACCTCTAAGAGGTTTTCATTGCAGTTGTTTGCCTTAGGTGCTTCAAGAGAGGTTTTCACCCAGGGATATTTTTATTTCATTCTTTTCTTTTTTTATTTTATTTTGTTTTTGAGACCATTGGGCCACCCCAAGAGGTTTTCAACCCACTAGTGGGACTTAAGTGCCTAATGGAGGTTTTCACCTGAGTCCTTATTTTTTTTTTTCTCAGGGATTTTATGAGGTAGGAGCTAAAACTTGCTCCACCACCATCAGTGTTTTATTGATACCATCAATGAAATCTTTCTTTGACAATGACCTCTTGTAAACTTTTAGTCTGTGCCCATTAACAAGTAAAGGAATGGTCTCTGCATCTATGGTTCTGATCTATACTAAACCATTATTGTGACATCTCTCTATAACATAAGGCCCCAACCATCTTGTCCTTAACTTTCCCTTAAAGTATTTATATCTAGAATCATATAACAAGGCCCAATCACCTTATTGAAATTGATTATCGTTGAGTATCTTATCATGCCAAATCTGCCTCTGAAGTTGGGTTACCTCTGTGTGTAGGGGGGCCTTCATTCTAAATTCATCTAAATCATTCAACTAAAGCAATCTCTCTTGTTGTGCACTACTGAGATCAAGATCTAGTTGGGCTTCCATCTTCATTGTGTTATACTCAAACTCAATGGACAATAGGTCCTTTTTCCCATAGACCAGCTCATAGGGTGTGAATCCAGTGGTGGTCTTCCAAGTGGTATTATAGGCCAACGTGGCCTCAACTAGTTTATCTACCCAATATTTCCTGTTGCTGCTAACCACTTTGTTCAAGATGCTCTCCAGTGCCCTATTGGTCACCTCCACTTTCCCATTAGCTTGTGGTTGATAGGGAATGGAGGTCCTATGCTTGATCTTGTGCTAGCTAAGCAAGACTTCAATCATGTTGGAGGTAAACTAGCTGCCTTGACGAGTGACCAGTTCTCTAAGGTAGCCAAATTTGTAAAATACATTCTCCCTTAAGAACTCAGCCACCTTCTCCTCTCTTGTTGCCTTAATTGCCTTAGTTTCAACCCATTTAGTCAGATAGTCAATGCACACAATGATATACTTCTTTTGCTTGGAAGGAGGGTCAATAGGTCTAATGAAGTACATGCCCGACTTGTCAAATGGCTGAAAAGTCACTTGAGGTTGCACAAGCATTTCATCTCTTGAAGTGTGATTTCCCATTGTTTGGCACCAATCACACTGACTAGTATATATTTTCACACCCTGATGAAGAGTGGGACAATAATACCCAACCTGTAACACTTTAAATGTTGTCCTCTTTGCTATAAAGTGGCCTCCATAAGGCCCATCATGACAGGTCAGAAGTATGTCAAAGACTTCCTCCTCCCTGACGCATCTTCTCCGAATTTGATCTGAGCTAAGATTGAATAGGCTACCCCCAATCCAAGTGAAGGGGGTACTCTTCCTCACAATATTGCTTTTCTCTTTGGAGGACAGATTCGGTGGGAAATGTGCAGATACCAAATAGTTTGCTATGTCGTCAAACCATGGAGAGAGAACTAAAATGACAAATAAGTGCTCATCTGGTAATTGATCATCAACCATTCCCTATTCACGTGCAGGAAAAGTTAATCTGGACAAAAAGTCTGCAACAACAATTTCCTTGCCATGCTTATTAGCAATAGTTAGATCAAATTGTTGTTATAAAAGTAACCATCTAATAATCTGAGCATTCACATTAGGTTTATTCATTAAATATTTGATTGCAGCATGGTCAATATGTACAAATGTTTGATATCTTGTAATATAATTCCTAAAAAAATTTCAATGAATGCACACCAGCCAAGAGCTCCTTTTCGATCACTTTGTAGTTCAGTGTATCCTTTGACAAATTCTTACTGATAAAGTAAATGGCATAAGGCAATTTCTCATCTATCTAGCCTAGGGCTGCTCCTATGGCTCTGTGTGAGGCATCAACGTGACTATGGAAAGGAAGGTCCCAATTTGGGCCTCAGAGAATTGGTGTAGTGGTTAACTTTTCCTTCAGGGTGTCCAGGGCCTCTTGATAGCTTTTTGAACATACAAACTCGGAGTCTTTAACCAATAACCCAAATAAAGGAGAAGCCAACTTGCTAAATTCTTTTATAAACCTTTGGTAGTATCTAGCTAACTCTAGGAAAGTTTTGACATCTCTCCGCTTTTGTGGAGGTCAGACCCTTTAAATGATAGCTATTTTGTTTGGGTCCACCTGCAGTCCTTGCTGAGATATTGAATGACCTAGCACAATCCCTCTAGTCATCAAGAATTCACATTTCTCGGGACTGACAGACAGGTTAATTTCAATGCATTTGTGCAAAACCTTACCTAAGTTAGACAAAGCTTCTTCAAAATCACCTCCATAAGGTGTGAAATTATCCATATAGATTTCTATCGCATCATGGACTAAGTTGGCAAAGATACTCAGGACTGCTCTCTGAAAAGTGGCAAGAGCATTGCATAGGCCAAAAGGAAGGACCCTATAGGGGAAGATACCCCAAGGACAAGTAAAGGTGGTCTTATCCTTGTCTTTCAGGCTGATTTATATTTGATTGTACCCACGGAATCCATCTAGGAAAGATAAAAGCTTTTTCCCTGCCAAGCCATCTAGCACTTGTTTGATGAAAGGTAGAGAGAAATGGTCCTTCTTTGTGGCTTTGTTTAACTCGCTATAATTGACACAAATACTCCACTAACCATTTTTCTTTGGAACCAACACCAAAGGAGAGACCCACTCACTATTTGAGATAGGGTAAATGAATCCTACATCTAGTAGTTTTTGCAGTTCTTCTTTGACTATATCTTTAAGAGCTGGATTCATCCTCCTTTGGGGTTGCCAGACTAGCTTGCAACCTTCCTTGATATAAATATGGTCTGTACACACTAAGGGGTGCACTCCCTTCATTTCTTGGTAACTCCAAGCAAAGGCATCATCATGTTCCTTTAGCATGTTGCCCAACATTTCTTCTTGGAGAACAGAAAGGGATGGATTAATTTTCAAAGTTCTCTCGGGACCAAATTCTATGGTTTTGACATGGATAGGGTTAGAATCGGCTAAGAATAGATCCACTTGATGGTTGTTTTGGGTTTCCTTTTCTACTTCCTCCAAGGACAATGTACTGGGGGTTGGACTTTGGAGTATGTGTTCGATCAAATCATCTTCATCCTACTGTCCCCCTCCCATGGTTGTTTCTAAGGTATAGATTTCGGTGAAATAAACTTCATCTTCCTCCTCCTCTTCTAGCAATAAAGGTAAGTCATGTTCTAGAGATGGCTGAGTAGGAGAGTATAGGACTAACTGCTTGGACATATGCCCATTCTTGATGGTCATATTTCTAGCTCTGCAGCTAATGTAAGCATTGATAGTGGCTAACCAGTGCCTCCTAAGGATTAGAGGGTAACCATTAAGCTTAGCCTTAGGTTGGAGAACTATCAAATCTATAGGGTATTCCCAAGAATCAATGGAGACCATCACATCCTCCACAATCCCCTCAAGGGTCACTACAGAGCGATCTGCAAGTTGCAGAACTGTTGTGGTCTTCCTCAATGACCCAAGGAGGGTGAGCTTGAGCATGGTGTCCTTGGTCATCACATTAATGGGAGCCCCAAGATCGATCAAAGTGTGTCGGACAATGGTGCCATTGATGTGCACATCTACTACAGGGCTTCCAAGGTCCAAATACTTTGGACAAATTACCTACCCCAACATTAAGTCGAATAGTTGTCCAATGACATTAATGGTAGGGGAAACATTTTTTCACCTTCTTAGATGCTTGAAGCACTTCTCCTTAATCAACATGTTGTAGATATGTACATCCTTGATAGCTTGGAGAAGTGGAATTTTTACACATATGTTTTTCAATTCTCCCAGAAGTTCAGTGTCTTCTAGGGTAGGTTGGGGTGGTTGGGTTAATCTCTCAAGAAAGGGTGGTGGATTTACTTTAAGCATGCTCTCCTCTCTTTCTTCCTCAACCTCCCTAGATGGAGGTAGAGGTTGGTTTTCTGGGAGTACTCTCTTAGATCTCAGGTTGATTTCCTAAATCTCCATAGAATAAGCTGGATATGATGTCTCTCCATTGTATACTTGTTGTGCCTGTCTGTTTTTCAGGTTCGTATTTGGTTGGGCAAGCATCTGGGGTTGTTTAGGTGTGGAAGAGTGTAAAATTTGTGGTTTGGCAAGTGGTGAAGGGAATAAAGCTATAACATTTTTGTATTGGGGTCTCCACCCCTGGGGCAGTGCATTCCACTAAGGTTGTGGTAGAGAATATGGTTGAAATGACTAGTTGGCTGGCTAGGAATGATATTTAGGTGCAAAGGACCAAGGAGGAGGTGTAGACCAGGAAGGATGAGCAGGAGGTCCCCAAGAAGGTATGGATCTGGTCTGGTTGGGGTTGTAATATGCATGGGATGACCCTTGCATGCCCTTCTGGTATGGCCTAGGCCCATGAGGTCTCCTTTGGTTTATGTAGCAGAGCTGCTCAGTGACCCCTTCAGCTCCTTGATATATAGCTTTGAGTCCAGGTAAATAGGGGAAATTGTCTGTGGAGTGGTTTTCTTCATAGACTGAGAAAATTTCAATATAATTCATTAGACATTCATTCCTAAGATGCCTTTTGGTGCATCTAGGACAAAACATCTCCAAGGATCTCTCTGCCTCCTCCTACTTTCTCTTAATGTGCATAGTGTCCATCTGTAGGCCAAGGGTTGGCAACATCTCAATTTTGAAATCCTCCAACATATTTCCAATTTTATCCTTGATGGATGAATTGGAAGAGGATGGACTGACCATAGGTTAACTACCCCTACCATTTTTCTTGGCTGCCCTAGAATGGTTTCTAAAGACAGTCTTGATGTCCACATAGGGTAACTGGTAGCTATCCACTCCTGCTAACAAGTCTAGGGTATCTAGAAGGTCTTCCCTTACTCCTCTAAGAAGGACTAGCTTCAGTGACTCAAGGTCAAGTGTGCACCTAGCCCTTTTGTAGCTAAGCTGGAATCTTTCTTCCTAATCCTCTAGGGACTCATCATTGCCCAAGGTCATCCTAAAAATTTCCTCTTTAGTGTCTTTAGACCTACAGTAGTCCTGATACTTGTTTTTGAAGGCTTGCTACATCTGAGCGTAAGTTGTAATGCTATCTCTAGGTAAACCCATGAACTAGCGCAAAGTTGCATCCTTGTGAGCGGATGGAAATAGTTTCAACCTCTGCTCATCATTTGTATAGTCATAGGTTTGACATATGACAAAAAAATCAAATAAGAAAGTGTCTATGTCTTCTGTGGCCATGCCTTGGAAATGAGGAAGGGAAAAAGGGCTTATATTTTTCATCTTAGTATCCCCATTGGTTTCCCTGATATGGAAGGCACCCTCAACTCTTTTTCTATCTCCCCTATTATTTCTGTTTTTAGCCATAGGTTTAGTAGGAATGGGTTCTCCTTATTCTTCTTCCCCTATAGGTTCTTCAAATATGTCTGGTTGTTCACCTAAGGGTTCCTCCAGTTCAAAGCCACCGAAGAAGAGGGAAGGTTGGTTGTTGGAAGCTATGGGGGTATTTGGCAAAAATTTCCCTAAGTTATCCCTATTCCTACAAGGCATGAAAATAAATGTTTTTATTTGGTCTTGTGAATTTCTTCAAACTTTGAAAGTGATTGCAGAATTGAAATTGCACACTAAATGAAAACTACCAATTGAATGAAAAGATTAACTATTTGATTGAAATCTAACTTGCAGAATGGAAAGGAAAGCAACGAATATAGAATGAAAGGGAAGCAAATTAAATTACTTTTGAAGAAATGAAACTAAGAGCAGAATATTAGAAACAAGAAATAGAAGAAAGAAAGAATTAATCACATAGTACTCAGACACCTCCCCAGAAATGATGCCAAAAAGTGATGAGCACCATTATTGCAGCAAGAATGTTGCAACTCCCGGAGCTACTGACTTTACTTTATCAACCTAGATTTCGTACAAACTTAGAGGTGACAGTGTTGTATACACAAATACAAGTGATGGTTCTTCCTTTTGTCACTATTCAGCTACCAGGAGACCACTAGGGTTTTCAATCAAAACTTCTATCGATTAAGGAGAATCTTGATTTCTGATGAAAGAAAGAGAGATCTACTCTAGGAGAAATCTTATCTACCACAAATAAGGAAAATGACTAAAATCCTATGCTAAGAACACACCCTTCTCTAACTAACTGTTGTGAAACTATGCTTTACAAAAATGCCAAACCAACATGTATGAAATTCTACTATCTAAAGCATGGAAGTTCAAGACATCAAACATCACTATTGTGCATGTAAAGGACTGAAATAAATATGTTTTGTTCTTTTTATTCTTTTTCTAGAATTTCAAGTGTAAACCCTAATCTCTTTTGTTGATGTGACAAGTTGTTTAGCAATGATGGTGGATGGTTGGGAGGTTTAGGAGATGATTGGGAGGTTTGGGAGACACTTGGATGACCCGATTAGGGGATGGTTGGATTCGCTCAACATGCTTGGAGGAATTTATATGTAAAAGGATGAAATTGGTGAAGGTATTGGTGAAAGCAAGGAATGATTATGGACAAATGAAGTTGGAAGGTGGTTTCTTTCTATTAGATCCCTTTTGATTTCTGAAGCACCTTCTCTACATCAAACATTTAGAATTGCCACAAAGTCATGTAAACAAGAAGAATTCTAACAAGCTAGAAAAGAAGAATTTAATGAACTAGCTGTCCACTTTATGCATGAAGAAAATCACTTAACAAAATGGAATCATGGTTGAGATCTACTGAAAGACTAAAGATGGAGGATATGGCAACTAAATCCTACACTTGCAAAAATGATCAAATGCTAGTTTAAGTACAACAAACCCTAAATATTATGAGGAAATGGAAATTTGTCTTTTTGGGGCTTCTTAAGCGTCTTTTCCTCAAATAATGATCTGTGAGGGAAGAGGTGAGGCCAAGACACCTACTGATAGCTTTGTGGTGCTCCTTTTATCTCTTCTAACCTACTACTGCAGTAAAGCATAAATGGAAGAAAACTAATAGACAACTAATCAAATCCACAGTACTTGCAATGAAATACCTCTAGAGACAATTTAACCATGAATCTATGAAATGAAGATAAGCAGATAAATACAAGAAGAGGAGCCTTTGCTTCTAGGGTTGGGCCCTAACCCAAGAGCTTCAGCCCTCTAAGTTAACTCAATGTTGGGTCAAGAAAAAGCTCATTCTCATTATCAAAACATAGAATTACATCAATGTCTTCCTAATGTCTGGAGCTCGAAAATAACTAGTGTTTTTACAACAAAAGTTCAAATCCTAATGAGGTTCTAGGCCTCTCTACTTATACAACTAAAGTCTCCAACGAATTCCTTAAATCTAGGGAGTCTAGATCCCAGACTCGAAATGAACTAACTCTTTGTCTATCACTTGCTTGGCTGCCATTGATCTTCATCACTTGGCTACTTCCACTCCAAGATGGTGTGATTAATGGAGGAATATTCAAATGGGGGATGAGTAAATGAGGAGTATTTACCTCCTAAAATCTCTCTCCCTTGTCCCATTTGAGTTTCAAACCTTAGTCTTGCCAAATTTCCTTGATTTTCTCTTCCAAACCTGCATTTAATGCATATTAATCCACTAGGCATAATATGTCACTTTAACTCATCTAATTAATGAAAATATAATCAAAAAATGCAACAAGTTGTGAGAAGAGTTGATTTTACTAAGCTAGGAGATGAATTAAGGCCCATATGATTACCCAATGATGAGTTTCATCAACTAGTACATCTCTTTGGAGGAGCAGGCGATTGTGGCTGTAACATTCCGCTATCAGAGCTAGTGGTTGGACATGGATGTATTGTATGACTGGAACTTACACTTCTTAATATAACAAGATCTTGCATGTTTCATGCATATGTTGTATTGTATTCTTTGCTATCTAGTTTACTCTAAACGATATATGTATTGGTTTCCTTACTCATTCATGTATAACTATCTGTGTATGTATGTATGAATCCTTCTAAAATGAGTTCCTAGTTTAACCATCACTTTGGATTGGTTGCTAACTTTCCTTCCATGTTATGATGCATCTTCGATCATGTGTTCCCTTCTTAACTGTGTGCTATCATAGGTTTCCAAGGGGCGCACTCATATCGACCCCCACATGTTAGAACCTCTCATGCACATTCCTTGTCTCACTATAGCTGTCACACACTTTCTAACAATAGAGTTATCCTACTTGCCTCTGTGCGAAATCATGGTCAAGGCATTACCATATGACCCACTGTTGGGACTCCTACACCAAATGGTCTGAGGTCTAATTGGGACTTCTTACCAGGGAGATCCCCTTACATGTTGGCAAGTCTAGCACCGTCAACAACACCCTTCCTCCAAATTCCATCGAGAATTGGAGGGGATTTAAAAGGATCTTTCTTCAAAACTGTGTTGAAGATAAGACCCCTGCCATGTTATTAAAGGAGTTGGGTAATTTTAATATCGATAAAAAGGAAAAAGTTAAAGATTTGAATGAGAGGTTGAATCGCATGTTGAACAAATTTTCTAAAAAATAAAAAACCTGATGAATCCATCACTATAGATTACTACACTTCTACCTTGCCAACAAATATTGCATAGTTTGTAAAGAAAACCGTGAGACAACAATTGACAAGAAACTATGAAGAGGCTATTTGTGTTGAGAAGGACTTGCGTGCTATTGGAGTCATTGCAGATGATGAATCAACAAAAGACTCCAAGGACACAGGTAAGAGGTCTCGTGCCTCCATGAGCAAGGATAAGGAGAAATAACCAAATGATATTGAAATTTTGACTCCTCTCATCAAGTCCCTGACCACTCAAATGGCTAAACTCAAACAAAGGACAAGCAAGACTATCCTGAGAAGCAAGCCCCCCATGTACCTATTTAGAAGGAATTCATATTCTAGTAGTAGTAGCATCCAACCAACAAACTGTGCGTAGAGTTCTAATCTTGTCCTAAATATTGAAAAATTTGGCACGAATTCATATTGCATGTTTCATGAAGAGCATCATTCAGAAAAGGCATGCCCACAATGGGAACACCTCATGAGTAGGATGGCTACACAGTTTGTTGATTCACTCATGACTGAGGAGAAAAACGAGGTTGATGAAGGGAATGAAGAAGTTATTACAGTTGATGAAGCTCCAATTGTTGGGCATGCAGTGAAAATGTTTAATTGCACTCTTGCATCCCAAAAGATTATTGTGATAAGAAGCCTCTAAGTAACTATCTGGCCCAGAAGTAGAATAATCCATACAACCTAAAAGTCCAAGGGTCAGCCACCATAATTGAGTTTCCAAAGAAAAAATTAGAGGAAAACCTGTTAAGGAAAGTCAATCTACTGGCTAACTTAGCACAAAACACTCTGAGCAAGTCTAGGAAAGCAGTGTCAATGAAAAGTGTTTCTAACAACAATAAGGACAGAACCATCCCTTCAGAAACCAAAAACCAAGTTCCATCCCTAGACACCTTAGTCAGTCTTCTTGCCATAGATTATATTATTTTGGATGATATGAATAAGGTTTGTGCTAACATCTCCATGTTCGAACTCACAAAGATCACGAGCCAGCGGGACATCCTCCTATAGGAACTTGGGTAAACCTCTTTAGGTAATGCTACCTCTTGAGACAAGGGATCGAGTAAGTCTTCTGATACTCTCACTTCTATACTTCATTCACTCACAATGTGTTATAGACATTTTTGGGCCCTACAACCCTAAGCATGAAATGTCCATAAACCAAGGGCTCCTAAGTCCCTAAAAGTGTTGTTCTAACCCCTAAAGGAACAAGGTCAACAGATTACAGCTTCTCCCAGAAGTTCTCCATGAGAAACTGCTCAGAATTGGTCAAAACAGGATCATTGCAGCTGCTCCACTGGCTAAGTGCGTTGCATCTCACCCAAATACATTGTGAGGGTGCGTTGCATTTCAAAAGTCCCTTCTGTGGGGTGCAATGGGCGAGAAATGACAAATGGCAGTGTCATTCCGCGAGGTGGAGAGGCAATGGAAGCTTCCAGAATCTTCTCCTGTGACACTTGCCTCACTGAATTCGACCAAGGATGAGTAAGAGGCCCTCAGTCTCCAAGTGGAAGCAAGAACTATCAGAGAGAAGACACTAATCAAATCACAAGCTAACTCATCCCCCTTACAGATATCTATATATGGATCCCTCATCCCAGAGGTCCAGAGGCTGGAATTTTGCATATTGTAAGGAATTGTTGTTGGTTTCCTGAGACAAACATCAGATTTTTGGGTGACCTAAGCTTTGTTTGAGGTGAAGAGGGGCTTCTTTGCTGGAAGGTTGATGCTGGGTGAGAACAACCGGTTGTAACTCCTCTTGGCTCCTTTCTTGTTTATCAATAAAAGCTATTTGAGTTTTCCTCCATGCTTTTGTGTCATTGATGCTTGTTACATTTGTATGGTCAATTTACATCTGACCCTAGATTGTTTATGATTATAGATCCATGTCTTTGTATAGTGCTATGCTTCTGTGATCTTACAGGTACTTTGTGAAGCTGGGCGTGCAAGGGAGCAGGTAGCTGAGGACTATCAAAGAAGAGAGGGATCAAATCAGGAGATTGGCACAAGACAGAGGTTGGTCTTTCTGTTCCTCTCTATCTATAATTCATAAAGGAAAAAAAAAAGTAGCTTTTCTCTGTTTCTAAGGCAGCTGTCACACCTTAGTGGGATAGAGCAGTTCTAAATAGACACTTTTCCCTGTAACAAAATGGTGACTCCGCTGGGGAGCTAATTAGGTTGTTTGTTTATCATTCTTTGTTATTTGTTTCATAAACTTACAAGTAGCATTCGAACTGCATTTGCCATAACAAATGCAAAGTAGACAACTGCTACTTCAATCCATCTACTGGATCTGTTTATGATTTAAACAACTAATTCACAAACTATCTGATTGCCCTTGTGATAGCTCTTAGATCCTCCTTAGATCTACCCCTGATTGTTGCATTACTGATTGCTTTTTGCTCGGCCAAAACCCAAGAACTGAACTACAAACTGTGACTCGGAACCCGAACGGAGTCTCATTTCTGGCCCAGCACAGGTACTGTTCAGAGATTCTGAATTTCAGCACACTTCCCGAGTGGACAACCTGCGCTGCATTTCAGATTCTCTGTGTTGCAGGTGCGCTGATCAGACTAGCTCTGTGCAGTTGTGGCTTCTATGGTTCATTCTTTCCAATTCTATTCCTGAATTTTGCTGCCTGTGATCAGTATATGTCTGTTTGAAACCCCTTTTCCTTGCTGTTATTCCGCCTCCTTTGTACAAAAGAATTGTAGATGTTTTTGTGTGTTTGTTGAGTCGTTTACAATTCTCCTTTGCAAAAGTAGCGTAATCGTACTGTCATCCTTTGATTTGAAATTGTCGCAAGTGTAAATTTCAATCATAGGAAAAAGTTTAATTGTTGTTGATGGTCGATTATCCTGTTACTGTTGCTTTTGGTCTGAATTTGTAATTTTCTAGTGTCGAGAACAAGTATTCATTTCAAAATCGTAAGGTGTTGTGATCGTCTCCATTTTTTGATTTCGAAAAGAAACTTGTTGATATTGGTCGCTTGAAAAGAAATTCAGATTTGTGCATCAACTTTCTTTTTAACATTCATATACTAAGAAAGTCGAAAAAAAATACATGCATGTGCATTTGCATATAGACAGTCTGATTGGCTTGATTTAGGAAAGTGCATTTAGAGTGTGCTCTTTGCTCTTTGTGAAAAGATTCTGTCTTTCTTTTCCCTAGTAGCTAGGATTTTCATTGCATAAAGAAGATAAAAAGTTTGTTTATCATCTTAGATTGCATTTTAGGAATTACATCTACATCTCTTGGTGAACCCAAAAGGCAAACTTCATAAACAAGATCAACTTAAAATAAATTCAATGAATCTAACAACGCTTTGGAACTTAACGCACAACATTTAGAAGTCTAGGCTAGAGACGTATTCCGGCGTCGTAAAGCCTGGTAACTGTTGTTCTCACTGATGGTTGGGTGATTCCTCCACTTTGAGATGATAAGTGCCAGTACGGGCTTGTGCTCCCACGTACCGTTGAGTATATTTTGGGAGACCCCAATAGGCTTAATCCTTTATCCATAGGAAGCCGTGTCTGCCACCCTATCGATCGCAATGCACTGAACACAGCATTCGGGAAGATTGACTGTCGTACCGTAAAAAGTATTCTGTAGTTTTTTGATTGGTTTGGTAATCCCTCTACCTAGATTTCTAGAGCAATCCCTTTCGTTCCTTTGCAGACTCCTTAACAGAAAAGGTCCATCTGAGCACTTGTCACTTTAGGCTCATTAAAAATCGAAGGAGACTAGAGTCATCTTTTGTTTTTTCTCGACTCTTAAAAACTGAAAAAACAAGTTGTGTCAAAGCGTCTAAAATTTATTTTAAAATGGAATATTCATTACCCTTTCCTACGTTGATCTTGGGTTGAGAAAATGGAATCCACCAACCAAGGAATTCCCCTTGGAGGAAATCCTAGTCCCTTCTCTTGGGGAGATGTTGGTGCACCCCATATGGCCACATTGTCGCTTCCAGGACTGACAATTGGTTTTCCTGTATGGCTCTTATCAACCTCTATCATTCAGAACACCACAATTCCTAAACAATCGAATCAGCAATTAGACGAGTCCAGAGTTACCCACCAACCTTCTACTTCCTCTAATTCTTCCTCTCCTCCTTCCTCTTCGCTTGATGGGGCTGGCAAAGCCAAAAGTCAAGTACCTAAGGAGAAGAAGGAAAAGAAGAAGAAAGAGAAGAAGAAGAAGGAGCCAAAAGCCAATGGGGGCAAACCAGTGTCGTCTAGCGAAAAACCACACACCGCACCGACCAGGCCTAAATCGCCATGTGTCATTTGCAAAGGAGACCACTATCACAGAGATTGTCCTTGCATCCCTCAGATCTTAAGGGACTGGTCTCCTCATTTGCACAACCCGGTGTCGTCAACCTCTGATGATCATGTTGAAAACACACCGTCAACTAGTGAAAGTGAAGCCCCAGGACAAAAAGGAAAATATAGATTTCCTTGCAAACTGTGCGAAGGCGATCATGCTGTCCACCGTTGTCCCTTCTTAGATGAAGCTAAAAGAGTTTTGGATGATCGTCCAGTTTCACTGTTACGACTTCCTCTTGTATATAAAAAACTCTTGCCGAGTCCGTCACTAGTTGAAAATCTGGCTGGCCTGCTCAGGTGGTTGGCCGAAGCATCTATCATTGAAGATAAACCATCTAAATCCATACCGGACGAAAGTCAAAAGGTCGAGGCGGCAGTTGACCCGGTCTTGCCTTCAGAGGTTCCATCTTCAGATGATATAGTCACTGAAGAGAACAAGGATGACACCGTCCAAATTCTTTTCATAAGCACAGACTCCAACGAACATGGGGGCAACTTACCTGTTCCTTTACCACAGGAAGGAAGTTCATCAAAGTCGTACCTGACCATCTATTCGGTCCCACCTCCAAGCAACCTAGTTGTCTCCTTCGACTGGAATCAACTAGGCAGACCCCGTTTACCAGCTAGTATACCATTCCTAATCATTGTTCAAATATATAGAATGGTTATGGCTGGTACCATCATAGATGAAGGGGCTTCTGTGAGTATCCTTTCCTAAACTTCTTGGAAAGCGCTTGGTTTGCCATCGCTTTTTCCTGAGATAAGAAATCTAACAGGCTTTGATAAAGGAACCAGTCGACCGTTAGGGATCCTTCCCGATGTACCCATAACATTGAGAGGGAAAACTGTTCACATGAATGTTATGGTAGTTCAAGGACCCCTGGATTACAATCTACTCCTTAGACGAGAGTATATTTATTGCATGAGAGCCATTGTCTCATCACTCTTTAGAGTGATGTGTTTTCCACACGAAGGAAGAGTGGTCAAGCTCGTAGACCAGCTTTCATTTCCCGGATCACGCATAGCAAATAGTCATATACCATCCATGAATGGTCTTTTCACACAAGAAATGTCTCAATCTCCAGTCCGTCCACCCAATGAGCGTGAGTGATTCGGGGGGACATGACTGAAACCCAGGGGGCATGCACCCTGGTCTGCTTTGGCAGGAAAACCTCAAGTATAGGGTAGGTTTCCACGAGAGAATATGACTAGTTTGTACCCCCGTCCGTGATTGGAAAAGGGGGTTATTCTAGAACAAGATTCCCTTGTCAAAGTTATGTGAGTGGAGTAGCCTCCTTCACTCACCTTTGTCTATTTCGATAGACATCGCCGAAGAAGTGTATTGTTTGCGCTATAAATGGAACAATCTTTCGTAACCTGTAAGAGATAGGCCTCTCTCGGTAAAACAAATGTATTAACGGACTAAAGAAGGGGTAACCTTGAAACTTTGTTTTATACCTGGGGGCATGCAAGACTTTTGGCGTCCAAGCGAAGAGTGACTATTTATTTTTTAAATTTGTAGGACCTCTAACCCTTTAAACTCGTAGGATTGGTCGTCTCCTAACTTGCATAAAGAAAGGATGTGGGGAAAAACTCTAAAAGTTACTGTTTTATATGAGACATTCTTATCACACAACTGGATTAATCGAGCAGTTTTAGCACATAGTTCAAGATCGTTAAAAAATAAACATAAGACATGAGCAAATGTCTCCCCTCGCTTTTAAGCTCATTAAAAAATGAACTATTCCCTGGTAAATAACCATCGTGAATGTAGTACTTCAGCCATTAAAGCCTTGGTTGTGTTTGCATCGTCACCTCCACTTTTTCATTGGCCGATCATTCACCTCCATTTGATTGTTTACCCATTTTGAGGAACAGCTGCGAAGAGTGATTTCACTAGCCATCCTTGCGACACTGCCATGATTGGAAAATTCCAAACCTTACCTGGAATCAGCTGCTACCCGTTTTATCACTCGTTCCTCAAAAGACGAGTCTCCTTTAAGCTCTTTTCAACTGACTCGTGAAATATGAAAAGATTGCCGAGCCATTGGCCTCTCCAGCTCGTTAAAGGGAAAGGAAGTGCTATCCCTCCTCTAGACTTTAATCTTTTTGGACCTGAGGTATTATTACACAAAAAGATCGAGCGCTTGTTTTGTTCGGCTCCTTAAAAGTATCGAAAATTCATCCCTTCTGTATTGTTTTATACTTTTTCGGACTTAAGGGATTAGATGACGAAAAAGGAATTTTGGAGTTACCTTTACGTCCCTTTTCAGACTCTCTAAAATTGAAAAGGACCGAGTTATCTTTGTTGTTAAACTCGTTAAAAAGATTAATAGCGACAAACTTATCTATAGACGAGAACGAGTTTCACTATCACTAGGCTTGTTAAAACATAGCGATGGGTTTGCCTGAAGGGAAAATTATAGAACAAGGATATGTTATCCTCCTCAAGCTTGACAAAAATAAAGAGGTACTGCTCAGCAATGACTAGGGAAAATTGGGAAGAAAACTTAAAGAAACTTTGTTGGTTGCAAGTCGCTCTTGAACATGACACTTCCACTCCGTGTCCGAGTCGGGTTGGGTTGTTTCATTCACCGGTCACATCACCATGGTCACGCCATACTATCCACATTTGGGGTTAATGCTACCAATCCATCACATCAGTGTCATCGATATGTTCAAGAGAAGTCATTCAAAGAATTCACCTGTGTCTCACCTACTACCATACACTATACTCCATTCTTTCATGACTGCCACCCTGAACTTTATATCACCAGATCGTTTTCACCTCCATTAAAAACATTTGCTCCATTCTGTGTCATTGATGTGGGATTCATTAAGGCCCTCCTGTGACAGATCACTTCTTGTCGACATCAGCTCATTATCCAAGAAGTTGATCTAGGAACACCCCATTCAGTACTTTGAAGCTTTCATGCCTCAATGGCAAGTTTCTCACTTCCGGCGACAGGTTTACATCAATGGCCTTCGACTGAAAGATTTTGCGTGGTGTTCGACGCCAAGTCCTTTATTCACACCACGTGAATTGTACTGCAGTACCTTGAGGGTCATTATCATTATCGATGATTCCTCTCGCGCTTGTTAACAGTTTACATCATTGACTGGTAATCAAGCGATGTCTTTCCATGTTCGACTTCAAAACATTTCTCACATGGATCAACTTGTACTTTGAGTGAAGATTGGACGAGATTGAAGACACCGGATCTAGTTTCATCCATCCGGGCTGCGATATACATTCAGGGAAATAAAGACATTAAATGTACATCATTGCTACACAGATAATCATCCACTCAAAAGGATGATGGCTCTATCAGAATCATCAGTCTACACTCAGACGATTGTCTGTCCTATGTACATGAAAATGAATTTATAAAGCTGAGCATGGGAATGCCCACCTCAGCTAGATCATGAAAATAGTATGAAGATAATGTATTGTATTGTATCTTATTACAGGTCTCCTCCCAGCATTGAAAGAACTTCGGATCCTCATAATAAAGCATTTCACCCGACACTAAAAGATTAATGGCCTCATACTTTAGGGGGCAACTGTTATAGACATTTTTGGGCCCTACAACCCCAAGCATGAAATGTCCATAAACCAAGGGCTCCTAAGTCCCTAAAAGTGTTGTTCTAACCCCTAAAGGAACAAGGTCAATAGATTACAGCTTCTCCTAGAAGTTCTCCATGAGAAACTGCTCAGAATTGGTCAAAACAGGATCATTGCAGTTGCTCCACTGGCTAAGTGCATTGCATCTCACCCAAATACACTATGAGGGTGCGTTTCATTTCAAAAGTCCCTTATGTGGGGTGCGATGGGCGAGAAATGACAAATGACAGTGTCATTCCACGAGGTGGAGAGGCAATGGAAGCTTCCAGAATCTTCTCCTATGACACTTGCCTCACTGAATTCGACCAAGGATGAGTAAGAGGCCCTCAGTCTCCAAGTGGAAGCAAGAACTATCAGAAAGAAGACACTAATCAAATCACAAGCTAACTCATCCCCCTTACAGATATCTATATATGGATCGCTCATCCCAGAGATCCAAAGGCTGGAATTTTGCATATTGTAAGGAATTGCTGTTGGTTTCCTGAGACAGACATCAGATTGTTGGGTGATATAAGCTTTGTTTGAGGTGAAGAGGGGCTTCTTTGCTAGGAGGTTGATGCTGGGTCAGATAAACCGGTTGTAACTCCTCTTGGCTCTTTTCTTGTTTATCAATAAAAGCCATTTGAGTTTTCCTCCATGATTTTGTGTCATTGATGCTTGTTACATTTGTATGGTCAATTTGCATCTGACCCTAGATTGTTTATAATTATAGATCCATGTCTTTGTATAGTGTTATGCTTCTGTGATCTTGCACGTACTTTGTGAAGCTGGGCGTGCAAGGGAGCAGGTAGCTGAGGACTATCAAAGAAGAGAGGGATCAAATCAGGAGATTGGCACAAGACAGAGGTTGGTCTTTCTGTTCCTCTCTATCTATAATTCATAAAGGAAAAACGAAAGTAGCTTTTCTCTGTTTTTTTCTAAGGCAGCCGCCACACCTTAGTGGGATACAACAGTTCTAAATAGACACTTTTCCCTGTAACACAATGGATGAAAACACACTCTACATGCTATTCTTGTTAACCTTTGAAATTTTCAATTTCAATGTACACAATTACTTTGTTGATTTGAGTGCATCAGTGAATGTCATGCCATTATTTGTTGCCAAGAAAATCAATGTTAAATGGGAAAACTCAGATGCAGAGATTATTCGGTCGGAAAGAAATCATGTCCAGGCAATTCTTGAACTCAAATATGTCATCACATGTTTATCATCTGATGGATGAGTTTACCAATGTATCAACATAGTGATTGTGGACATTTCGGAAGCATACAAAGCGTTAATGAGCATATACTAGTATAGGAAGCTTCAAGGAAACTTTACCAGAGACTAGTCACACCTATGGCTTCCGTACAATGGCACGACCAATCAGATCTGGGTAGAATCAAATAGATACATGAAGCACATGGTTATTTCCTTGAACGAACAAAATGAGGCAATGAATTTCTGGAAACACAGTTGGGGTGTTATCTTGTAGAACCATCGCCATTCCCACCATAGACATAGTTGGATCTCCTCCCTTGTCCAACTCGTGATAATGAAATACGTACAGTTAGTGATAGTAATAATAGTAATAGTGCATCTAGCAGTACTTGTACATATGATATGTGGACTATGTATTTTGATGGATCCAAAATGCAGGAGGGCTCTGGAGCTAGTTGCATTTTACTAGACCTGCTGCGGAGAAAAAATTTGATCTCTAGCCGCTTGTAATTTGAGTGCACGAATAACACTACAGAGTACGAAGCACTCATCTTGGACTGACAAAAGGCCATCGACCTGAACATTTCAATTCTGAAAGTGGTAGGTGACTCAGAAATCATGGTGCGTTAGGTACCTAACACCATATATTGTGTGTCACCTCCTCTTCAAAGTTATCAACAAGAGGTATGGCGACTCATCTCACATTTGCAATATTTTAATAATATTTTCGTTCCAAGAATGTGTAATGCAGTTGTGGATGCCTTGGAAAATGTTGCTACTAGGATGTCACCGTTAAGGGATGAATTTTCTATTCAAATTATATATAAACCTTCCATCTCGGATAATATCACTAATTTGTGTGTTGTTGATGATTACCAACAAATATTCTATTTTATGGCAAACACTGATGTGTTCAAAGAGGAAACGATCGATAAGGACGAGCACAAAAAGGCACTGCATGATGCAGCCAATGCAAGTAAAGGGAATATCATCCCCAAGGATGTGGCATCATTGGAGAAGTTGTAAGATCTATAAAACTGCTTCTAGGGACCCTTCAATGACAAGACCCACAGTTCCACCCTGTTGCATGACAAAATCAACCTGGGAACTCAGCAGGATCTGAAATATGTCAATCTTGGTACTTGTTGCATAGCACAAGAGTGGTAAGCCTTCATCTACTTATTCAAGCAGTTCTGTGATGTCTTCGCCTAGACGTATGACAAACTCAAGGCATATGACACATGAATCATCTAGCATGTAATACCAATCAAGGAAGGGGCCAAGCCATTTCAACAAAAACTAAGGAAAGTTCATCCAATGATTGATCCCCTCATACAAAAGGATTTGATAAAAATTTTGGATGCTCGTATGATATACAGGGTGCGACATTTGACGTGGGTGTCAAATTTTGTCCCTACAAGGAAGAAGTCCTAGGATATCTGCATGTGTGTAGATTTTTGAAATCTCAACCATGCCTTAGACAAGGATAAATACCCTATGTCATCCATGAAGAAAACATGGCAATAAGTATTAGGTTCTGAAATGTTTTATTTTCCTGATGGATTTTCAGGATATGACCAGGTTCTAGTGGCAGATCCTCACAGACTAAAAACTATGTTTAGAACAAAGTGGCGCACATTCACCTTTCGACAGATGCCATTTTGGCTAATCAATGCTGGTGAAGATTTCCAATGTGCAGTGGACATCACCTTTTTCATGCTCATTAGCCAAAGGGGACTGGTCTATCTCAATGACATAACAATATTCTCCAAACAGAGGTCAGACCACCTACGCCATATGAAGAATATTTTTGAGTGATGCCACAAGTATAGGATATCTATGAATCCCATGAAGAGTATATTTGCAGTGTGTGAGGGTAATCTCTTGGGACACATTATTTATAAAAGTGGGATCAAGGTAAACCTAGACAGGGTCAGGACTATCGCACAGATTCCCTTCCGAGTGAATAAGAAAGTCGTGCAGTCTTTCTTGGGGAAGATCAACTTCCTTCATAAGTTCATCTCCAAATATGCTCAGATTGTTAAACCAATACAGGAGATGGTCAAGAAGGGTACAATTTACAAATGTGATAAAAGGGAAAAGGCTGCATTTACCTGTATCAAACAAGTTTAAGTAGAAACACCCATGTTGTACTTCCAGACTTTGTTAAAGAATTCTTTCTTTACACTTTTGCTTCTTATACCTCTCTTGTTGTTGTAGTTAGTCAGAAGGATGAACTGAACAATGAACGACCTATCTCCTTCATGATTGAAATTATGAAAGGACCAGAGTATAATTACCCCACCATGGAAAAACATGCTTATGCAGTGTACAAGGTGGTAAAGCACTTCAAACCCTATCTATTAAAGAAAGATTATGTTATCATTGTTCCACACCCAGCAGATAGGTCACCTCTTGTTCAACATGAGATGGGTGAAAGGAGGGCGAACTAGATGACTGGGTTACAAGAGTATTATATAGACATTAAGCTAGTTCACACAATAAAGGGTCATGGTCTTTGCCAATTAGTAGCAAAAGAAATAAATGCAAAAGAGGAAGAAGAAGAGCTCACAAGATGGGAGCATGAGATTGAAATGTATAATGTTCAGTGAGCCTCCACCACTACACACATAAACTCTTGGTACATGGATGTGCACCAATACCTCGAGCGTAGCATAGTGCCCTCTCATTTTTCCACAGATAGAATAGGGCACTATGAGTTAAATGATTTTCATATCAGTTGGTGCATGGGGTGTTGTTTAGAAAGCACCACAATATGGTATTGCTCTGGTGTTTGGAGGCAAAAGGTATTGTGTGATCTCCATGATAGACCAATCGGGAGACACTTTGGAGGAAACACTACAACATGTAAAGTTATGTTGGATGAATTTTACTTCCCTAAATTATTCAAATATGTTCATGCCTATGCCCGCAAGTGTCTCATATGTCAAAGGTGTGCCGACATAAATCAAAATTTAGCAACCCAACTAGAGCTCATTGTAGTGGAAGAACCTTTTAACCAGTGGGGCTTGGATATAATTGGGGAAGTTTTTCCACACTCATCAAAGAAACACCGCTACGTGCTATTTCACATAGTGGACAGAGGTAGTTCCACTAAAATAGGTGAGCGATCAGGAAGTCATCAACTTTCTACAGTAGAGCATCATTTCCAAGTATGATGTTCCTATGTCACTTGTTTTTGAAAATGCAACATATTTTTCATTGTTAACACTTTATAATTTTTCATTTGAAAATGGTATTATATTGAAACACAACTAGTTATTATTTTTAGGGGAATGGTCTTGTTGAATCCATGAACATGAAATTTATCTATATCATAAAAAATACCATATTCTTTGAACAACAAACTGGCACTCTGCATTGGTGAATGGCTTATTGGATGACCGAGCCACACCTAAACCTTCTCTGAACAGCTCCCCTCAATTCCTTGTCTACGGAAAAAAAAATCCATCCTCCCACCGAACATCTACTTTCCCGCTCTCCAACAGTCACAAGATTCCCTAGGAAAGCCCTGTCTTTTAGTTTAGAGTAGGATGGACACTTTGAACAAGCTATAGGAAGAAAAGTTGAAAGCAAAAGAAAAAAATTAATTCACCAGAGTCATATAAAGAGGTGGTTGACTGGAAGTCTATAGGGAAAAACAACTATAGTATGGGTGACTTACTCTTGAAGTCGGAAAAATCCCACAAGGAAAAAGACAAACACACTATGTTTCAGTCCCTATGGATTGGACCATACATAGTACACGAGATGCTTGGCCAGCACACGTATTTTCTTCTATCACTTGATGGGAAGATTGACTCTCTCGTTGTCAATGGGCAAGACTTAAAACAATATTTTCAATGAAGATATGGGGTTGTGCCCCGCACTATGTACATAGCCTTTTCCTGTTTTCTTTTTATTTCTTTGCTTCAATTTTGTGTTGGTTTTTTCATGTGAATAAGTGTTGTGCATGATTTAGTTGTGGATTCAAAGTGTGTGCATGTGTGGCTGAAGTCTAAAGATTCTTGTGACACTACAACATTTGGCTAGCCTTCTATCTATCTTCCTTATGTTGGTTACATGTTTTGGCCAATGAAGTTCTCACGGAAAATATGATCCATCCGTTAGGAGATTTCTGGTCCAAATATGAACCTGTGGCTAGTGTGGAAACCTCATGCCTATACTTGGTTTTTCTGTTGGTGTTCTGAATCTTATCCAATTAGTAGACATGGAGAATGGGAAAAAAATATAAATGAGAAAACCTAAATCATAGGTCTCTATATGCTTCTCTAAAGGAACGACCTCTTCTACTCTCAATAAGTCAAGATCCCTCTTCTGCCCAAAAATAAGTAAGTGTCAATGCACAATTCTCTTTAAATAAATAAATAAAGGTGAAATAAGAGAAATGTTTCCTGCACAGAGAGGTGAAGCAAGCGAATCCGCCTGGGTATAATCCAGGCTCGCTAGTAGAGGAGAAATTTTTTTGTTCCTATGTGACTTCATTGGGGTACTGTCTATGCTAGCTAGCAATGGAGCAACACCAAAGATGAAAAACGATAATCTGAAAATCTTAAGCTCGCGAGATAAACTATCCTTCCCAACTTGAAACATTGTGATTATGTTGAACCTTATGTTGTTCTCAACTGATAAGTTATAGGGGGGACAATGTATGCCCATGGGGTAAGTGAGAATTCCAAAGTGATATGCTCGATGAATCAATATTCCCTAAGGAACCAAAGTACTGCACAAAAGAAACTAACCAAGATAGAGAAGTTTGAGTTCAACTAGTGTGTCACCAAGTGTTGTAGCTACTTCAACACCCTCCAAAATTTTGGCTTGCACTCAAATTTCGGAGCCTTCCACAGCCTTTTCCTTGATTTTTACAAACACTTAAGTACATTCCATGAGATTTCTTCAAATTGTTTAGCCCCTTTTTCTTATTGGATTAACTGTCATCTTTTGGCATGTTTGACTGTTGTATAATGTTTGCAAAGCTTTTCTGGTGGTTTTGAAGGTTGTTCTTTGTGTATATGAGTTATCCTAACCATATAAACATCTATCACACTCATACACAAGGTCTTGAGCACTATCACACAAGTGTCGTCATGGTTGTTCCAAAGTCTATCCTAAGTGTTGCACTTGTCACATCTTGTCATGAGGCACTCACACAGAAGGGAATGTTTTTCTTGTGTGTTCTGATGATCTATGTTGTCATCTCTTCATACTATACTAAGTGTGTGGTCACAATTCAAGTTCATCACTGCTACGAGATAAGACACCCTAGGGTATAGGTTGAGAACCCCAATAAATCAAAGGGTAGACAAAAACAAGAAGCAAGAAAGAAAGCATACCTAATGCTTAAACCACTAAAGTGGGATGAAGAGATAGTACCCGTAGGTCCTACATTTGAGGATTTTCTCGTAGGGTCGAAATCCTCAGCTTCCTCTGATGCTTCAAAACTTGAAACTCATTCCAGAAAATAATATATACTAGAAGTAGTTCAAAGCATGTTCAAGATATGAATGTTAGATCATATAAGAATATATATATATATATATATATATATATATATATATATATATATATATATATATATATATATATATATATATATATATATATATATATATATATATATATATATATATATATATATATATATATATATATATATAGATAGATAGAGAGAGAGAGAGAGAGAGAGAGAGAGAGAGAGATAAAACATGAGATCATACATAATTAAATGATATCATGAGTTAAAGAATAAATATCTTCACATGAAAAACAAGACAAAGCTTCTTTATTGATGTCTACAAAGAATGTGGAAGAATACAACTTGATTCGACCATGGCTCCAAGCGAAGCATTCCTCTAGATCCTTCCAACCCAAGCCTCAACAATCCTCTTTCAAATGCATACACATTGATGTTGTATAAAGGATATGGATATCTCTATGAGGAAACAAGGGTTTCCTATAGCTGGGAGTGTAGGAGGCACAGGGATAAATCAGACTTGATCAAGGACCAATTGTATATAATATCAATATACTATATTTTTCTCCCCTTAGTCCTTCCCATGAGGTGTATTTATATCACCCCAAAACAATTGTTTCAATTGGGATACATTCAGGCCATCAGATCTTGTAGGTAGGATTCTAGTGTAACCTGTAAACCCCAACCATAAAATAGGGATTTTATATTTTTTTAATATTTCAAATTATATACGCGGTTTGCGTATAGATGGACCCATGTGTACTCACTTTTTGAAGTGCAGGGTCATGTATGTAATTTAAAAAAAAAAATTCTAGTAAAAGGACCAAGTATGAAGGGAAAGGGTTGCCCAAGACCATGACTTAGAGCATCAATTATAGAAGGGTGATAAATTATTCCATAACAATCACGAGTCCATCTCTCTTCCCTCACTTATCCATTTTCAGAAAATCCTCCCGATCGTACAACCTAGCTTAATCAGACCTTGACTGAGATGCGCACTATGCAATCTCAACCCTCTTAGATGTGACCCTACTCCCTGGAACTGTGCAGTGCATAGCCATTGTCCTCCAGGGCTAATTTTCTATGCAATCCTAGAGTCGAGTAGCCTCCCTTGACCTCTAGAGTTGTGTAGTTGTGTCTTTTAGTCTACCTTGAAACTGCACACTTCGCACTTTTAACCCTCAATATTTTCCCTTTCCTACTGGAACTAAACAATACACAGAGAGCCCAACCTCCCTTGGCCTAAAAAAATGCACATATTATTCTTCTAGTTCCCTTCCTTTAGTCAGAGCTCACTGCCTTCAAAAACTGTGTAGATCTTCCGTTCAGGCTTCTCAGATGACCAGTCCCCATTTCCTCTTGAAACTATGTTGTCTGACCTCCTAGGGCTCCATCCCACAACAACCACTACCTGCTTTAACTACGCAATTCTGTACCTCAGTGGGCACTGTGCAATTTTTCTCCTCAGTGAGGACTATGTAGAAAATTTCCTTAGTCAAGCTTGAGTTGTGCACTGCACAATCTCAATGATCAAGCTCTCTCCCTATCTATTGGAATTGTACAATGCATATTCATTGGGCCCTTTATAGTTTGTGACTTGTCTCATGCTCAATGCATCGATAATAATGCATCATATTAGACTAGGGAGTTTTGCGATTGATGTTATCCTGTCATGAGTGAATTACAGGGACATGTATAGTATCAAGTCATGGTGAGATTGTGAATAAGGATAAGGAGGAGGGAATCATGCCTAAAGACTCCCTTGCAATGTAACTTACAAGTCCGTCTATAAAGAGGAAGAAAAGGGACACAAATTTGCAACTACCATCCAAGAGTTAAGATCATTGAAGACTCCTAATCACTAAGTTATGCAGAGGAGAAGAGAAAGCATCTAGGACTGAGCAACAATAGTGACTTGACATTGTTGTTGGTGTACTAAGACGTCTTATTACAAGCGATCTCAATACCTACATTCATTTTCAACCCATGGAAGTCTTTTTATTTCAAGAGTGTCAACACTATATATGCAATGAATTCAGAGGTCAATCTATGTTGGAATCATTGCAATTGCTAATGCGTATTTGTCTAAATTCAATCCAAACACTTCTAAAAGGAATTTATAAAACACTTCTAAATCTACTTAATCAATTCTGAAAGCAACTGAATCAGAATTGAAATAGAAAGAAACACACTTGATGGTCTAAATTTTATTGAAACTTATTCATTTAACCTGAAGGAAAACTATGATAATTGAACAGACAATAACCATATAAACACCTCATCGAAAGAAATCGCTCTAGCTTTGAAATTTGTGATAGCATTACCTTAGAATGAACATCAATATGGAATGAACATAACCATTTCCATAAGGAGCATCAGGCATGTAATATAACCATTTCAATAAAGAGCATTATGCATATATAATCACACAACTAAATCTAGAATCTTGAATGAACAACAACGCAAATCAGAATCATCAATCCTCACAATAATCAAAATGATACTAACTTTGCAAACTAATAGTAATGAATAGTGAAGAATAAACAAAATTAATTATAACACAATTGGAGTAGTAGATATTCTATTGACTGGGCCCAAAGTCTCCAGAAGTCCCCACTATTACATACTCATAATACGATTATGAATTAAACGCAGTCTTCTTCATTAGAATAAATAACAGAGTTACAACATCACCAACATGAATGTATTATATGTCCAAAAGGAATAGTTATAATCTGTGAATTCCTAAACTAGTTTTTCAGTTTGCCTTATGACTTTATATAACATTTAGAAAAGTAAATAGATAAAAGTGAATCCTCAGGATTAGGGGATCCTGAGGATTTCACAATACTTGATCTGATTTCATCATAAAATAGCATTGGTCCTCCTAGTATTCCGCTTTCTTCCATGCTTAGGACGTTGTCTCTTTTCATTTATTGGTTGTTACTGTCTTGTCAATTGAACAACTATTGTCCAATCCGCACCCTTGGATATAAAGATAGTGAAAGTTAGTTTTCTACTTCAAGATTTATCTGATTTGTTACTAATCAATTTTATGGAACTTCTGTTGTTGTTTCCTCTATTTTGATCCATAAAACGAAGATAAACATGTGAAGACAAATGCTAAATTAGGTTATCTACGAGGAAACATACCTTTTTGCCATCCCAACATACTCCCTCGCTTACCTTATTGCATGTCCTCATGCAATAAAATGGTTAAGGTCTAGTTGAGTTAAGGAATAGGCTGCATATACTTCCTCCTTATACAGCCTGAAACTGTTTTTCTTTTTAAGCACTGCGAAGTCCTAGTTCACTTGTTGACATGTGAAGTTATAATCACTATAGTACCCATTTGGGGGATACTAGATAATTGGGCTTCTATATCGACACCCTATCCACTCATGGCCCATGCTCAAGACCATGTTGCGATATTTATGTAAGCGAGTGGAGGAAACTTTGAAATTCCTAAATCCAAATGGCTCTCTATTCCTAATAGTATTACTAAAGGCTTCCCATCTCTTTATGGCTGTAGATAAAGCTTCTTCTTTGATTTCTTGGATGTAATCCTTCCCTGCCTTTATAATGTCTATGTGAAGCAGCCCTAATTGGCCCACAACACCTGTTCATTTCATGAACTATTTGTGCTGGACAGAGAGGTGCACAGGTTTTGTAGGGTCTCTCCTAACCCACAAATTTATGCCATATTCTCATTTTCTAAATGTATTATGGGCCTTAGTAATCCAAAATGGATTTTGGATAGACTCCTAAGTCTAAGTGTTCCTCAAAGAGGAAAATGAAAGTCCAAGGAAGTTCTTGGACATAGCCCCATTGCATAGATCTTTTCATTTTAAATCTACTACAACTTGAATGGGAAGAAATGGACTTATGATGTAGAAGTTATCGCTCAAAGAAGATGCCCTTTGTTCTTTGGAAAAAGAGGCAAAATCCCATAAAAATGGCAAAAAACCCTTATAAAGGGAAATCGCATCAGAGAAGGGTCAAAAAGGTGGACTTAAGTGGAAAGGGGAGAGACCCCTGATCTATCAATTTTTGATATATCAAGTCGAAGACAGGCCTATGTGCGATGTCGGGACCCCAAGCAATGCGATTGCGATCGCCAATATCGGCAAATCGGTGTCGGTGATGCCACGAGGCAAAAGACAGACCCATGGGCCAATGCGACTTTCGATTGCGATATATCGCATCACAACGATGTACAAGGGGCGATAACATCAGACCCAATGGATTCTATAGGCACGGTTTGATAACATTTGAAGTCTATGATAAAGGGACTTTCTTGTGTAAAAGTGATTTTCCACTATAAACCAAAATACAAAGGCGAACACCCGAAAAGTGATAAAGCTAGACCCGAAGGGAATTATAGTCTCAATTCATAGAACTTGAGTTTCGTAAAGGTGGAATTTCGGGTGGACCTTAGGGGGAAAGCAGTTTTGGCTGGCTCCGCCTGATCCCACAGGCTAGTCAACACGTGGCTAGCAGAGGAGAGAGGAAAACTGGCTTTTCGTGTGGGTAACCTCCCTACTCCTAAGCCACAGGAATTGCATGATGACCATTGGATCGAAGATCTTGCAGATCGACGATGGAGATTGTGATAGCAGCCAAAGGTGGACCCGATGCGATATTAGGGTGGATGCGATAAAATTTGAAGTCCGATAAAAAGGATTTTTACGAGTTTTTCAGTGTTTTCCTGTTTATTTGGGATTTTTCCCAATACACTAATGTGATACGATATGACACCTAATGGTGGGCCCGATAGGGATTTAGGGATGATTGAATGGGATTTCAAGTCGGAAATCACACCTGATAGTGTGTTTTCTAGGAAAAACTTTGTGTAATGGATTTTGTCTATTTTCGGCTTATTGCCTAGAAAACGGCCCCAATCCCTTGTAACAACTACTAATCATCATTCCACACTACAAGTGGGCATTTTTGGCATACGATGAGGCGTTTGAAAGCCATAGAGCCATAGAGCCAGATGGCCAGTCGAACGGACAATGCAGAGAAGCAACAGAGCCGCACGGGAATGATTTAATGTAGGCAAATGGCTAGGGAAGCCGAAAAGCTAGGGAAATGCCTCAAAGGAGCCTAGGGAGCTCAATTGAGAAAGCAGAGGTAGTTGTAAGGCAGTTGCAAAGCCGAGGGAAGAGAGAGTAAAAGGTTACTACGCAGAGCAATCGAGGGAACCTTTGGGGTCACTTGGAGATCAAGTGAAAAGCCAGAGAGCTGAAGGTTGCAAAAAGCCAAAGCGATAGCCAAAGAAGCCAAAGCCAAAGAGCCAGAGCCAGAGCCAGAGCCAGAGCCAAGATCCAGAGCCAAGAGCCAGAGCCAAGAGCCAGAGCCAAAGTCAGAGCTAGAGCCAAGAGCCAGAGCCAAGAGCCAGAGCCAGAGCCAGAAGCCAAAGTGAGAGCTAGAGCCAGAGAGCTGAGATCTTCAGAGCCAAGGATAAAATGGTGTCTAAACCCATTGTTTCTGTGTAAAATAGTGGAGTTGAGCCAAGAGCTTGTAAAAGGAACTTAGACCCTAATCCTAGAGAGCCTAGTTGAGTTGACTAGAGCTGAAGGAGATGTAGCCCAAGAGTTTTGGGTGAACTCAATATTAAATTACTATCTTCTGTGTTTAATATTTGTCGCACTATTGAACTGTTACATGTATTTACATATCAGAACAAACAACAGATTTTAAAGCACATAAACAGTCAAAAAAATAAACATAAGCATACACCTTATTTCAAGAACATATTTAATTCTACATTGGTTAATCATAAAGACTCGGGAATATTTATGCTTTGGAAGTGGAAGGGGTTCTTGTAAGTTAGACAAGAAGCCTAAGTGCCCCATTTTCAGATCACTTAGCCCATTTGATTTGGTTTGTGGTAAAGGAAAGAAAGGCTTGGAATTGGATATCCCCTATGATGGGGCTAGAATTGTTATCCAAGTCATCTTCTAAAAGGAAATTATGCATGTATAATTCACACAGGAGGTGCTATACCTTTTCATTCCGCTCCTTAAAACACTTAACAAAATATGGGGTGGTCTTAATTTCTAATGACTTGCCAGCTTTAATAGCTTTGATCTTGAATAGGAGATACCTCTCTAGTAACAACAGAGTGTAGTTAGTAGCAAGAGCTCGACATGACAAGGCATCTAAATAAATAGAGAAAACAATCTCCAATTTATCTTTAGCTTTCTGCAACTTGACCAATGCTTTCTCGACTTTCTTTTGTTCATCCTTGTAATTTGAAAAAGTCTCATCCTTTGTGACTGTGAGTGCCTAAAACTTCTTTTGTAATTCTTGGTGTACTTGTAGGGGCACTACTTCCTCTTTATGCAAAGTTAATTCCTCGTAAGTCTTGACTAGCTCATGCTGCAATTTCCTAATGACCTCTTCCCTTACGAAGGGAATGAAGGCAAGCATCTCCTCTGTCTAGACCTCATCATCCCATGTTTTCATTAGGTCAGTCTGAACAACAACCTCGGCCGCTTCTTGAATCATGCAATAATCAGCTTGGGTGTTTTCTTCAATATCAGTTTGAATGGCAATGTCAACTGTAGGGAAGTCCATTTGGGTTTCATGTGGGCAAACACAAGGATCCTCTATTTGCATTTCACTGTCTTCTAAAAGACATCACTCTATTTAGGATTCTTTTGAATAAACCAACAGGGTCTCAGTCTGGGTTTTAGCATCTTTCCCAGGGAAATATTCAGTTTGGGTCCATGTGGTCTTCAATTCTGCTTTCACTTTCTTAACCGTGGTTGCTTCCTTCAACCATTGTCCTAGCTGCTTAATTTTTTTATTTTGCCTCCTATATTTCTTAAGCATTTTCCTAAGTTTGTCCTTTTATGTTAGCTTTGTTGTTAGGCTTCTCACTGGTGGTGGCATGACTGTATTTACTTCAGGTCCCTGTTCAGGTGGAATTCTATCAACATTAGGATGGAGTTCTAATGGGACCATGTCCCCTGATGGATTTTCACCTTCCAAGTTTCTATCTCCATGAGCTTCCCTTTAAAGAGACCTCAATGGAATGGTGTCTCCTGAGAAATTATCATTTTCATGGTAATTATCATTCTTAGGGTCTACTTCAAGGTGACCTCTTCCTCTAGGGACTTCACATAAATGGTGCTCCTTGGTTGACTTTCACCTTCCAAGGTTTCTTTTGTAAAGTTCTCGTTAGGTGGGGGTTCTGTTGGACTAGTAGCTTCTACTTAATTTCCTCCCCTAATGGTTTCCTCTGCATGAAATTATTTCAAGGGGCCCCTCCATAGGAAGAACGGGTTCTCTGTGTTCTTCCACATTATCAGTAAACAACATGGCTTCATCATGACCAAGACTACCGATGGGGGTAGACTGGTTGGGAGCATAATTATGCCCTTCATAATTCCCAGATTACTCCCTTCCTTCACCAAATATCCCCATGTTTTCTAGCACTCGGGCAACCTCTTCCTCATAGCCGTGTAGAGATACATCTTGTAGACTTGGAAGGGGTATGTGAGATGGCCCTGTCTCGTCTTTTTGAACTGCTGTGTGTTGCTGTGACTTTACCCTCGCAGAGCGTCTTCGCTTTGCAGGGCCCGAGGCTAAAGAGAGATTCTTCCTTTTTTGTCTCCTTTTCGGACCTATCACTCTTGGTCCTCATTGCTCAATTTTTGGTTTTTCTATAGGTGGAGCTGGCGTATGATTCACAAGGTTATCCCAGGTTAGTTGTTGTTGGGCCAGTCCGTGAGTGATGATCAGTTTGATCATCTTATGATGGTTGATGACCGTATGTGGGTCCTTTGCCTTTTTGACCCGACGGGCAACATCATGCAATACAAAATTTAAATAAAATGGCAGGTTAATTGTAATTTTCTATTTTAAAATGGCCAATAGTTTAATTTGGCGAGGTTTTACCACGTCCTTTTGTCTGTCGCACATGATGTAGCTCTGCACAATGGATGGCAATTCCTACGATGGTTGTCTCAATGTTTTAGGGTGAACACCCTACAGAAGAACATGTTTGTCTGTCCATATTGTTCCTTTTGTTAGTAGTCCATTGACATCAGCTATGATTTCTTCGGAGACCATTATGTTCATGCCTCTCACCTTGGTGTGGCTGTTCTGCAAATTATACAGAAATTCAGGTGTCGTGTCCTCGTGAAATCCCTATAATATCATCAAATATTGTAACCAGTGAACGCGCTCAAGAATCACCTGAGCCTGGTCTGATACCATGAGAACTATAGGTTCATTTCAAATCGCCTTTCCTCCCATGGCTACTATTTTTCTGTGGCTGGTTCACCTGCATGTACTTCTCTCACTCTTTCATGGTTTGGAATAGCAACATAAAACATTAAAGTTTTTTACAAGAGAATGACGTTGTTTTGAGAATTAATATCACAAAAAATTAAGTCATTTATCTCATCAACAATATTTGATGCAGGATCATAATCAATTCACATGCTATCCATAATGGTTGGCTCTTTTCCTCTAATCAAAAAAGGTTTGATAATTATTACACGCACACAATGATCATGCATTACTTTAACTAGAGATCAATTTAATAATCATCACACAACTATCCATAAATTGTCACACATCATGTTCATATGCAGGCCATCCCCCCTCAAATCAAAAAAGGGCGTCTACGTCCACAAAGCATGGGAAAAACAAGAGAAAGAATCAATAAATCATAAATGCAGGAAACCAATCAATAAAAGCGGTGTAGTATATGACAACGACAATCAAAGCAGTACACGTCAACAGATTTGAAATGCCAATAAATTAAAATAGAGATTTAAACCATTATGTCAAAAGATTCTTGCCTTAGGTGGAAAAGTAACAAACGCATTATCAACGGTAAGTATTAATGACTATCATTAAAGTGATTGGACAAATATGATAATGGATATAAGATATAAGTTACCAAGCATGTTGGATTTTTAGGAATGTTGTTCAAATGGGAAATTTTCGTTTTAGAAAGGAATCCATAGGTGGTAATAGGATAGAGATCATTTGGCAGTGTCACATATTACTTCAATACCATAAGTAGAGCCACTGTTGCCAGCAGGAATTCATAGCCTTGACAGGGTTGCTTTTTAACCCCACAAAAGAACCACAGTCCTCCTTTTACTATTTAGATGATTCTCTCTTTTCTAGCTATAAAGAGATCACTATGCTGGCATGGTGACTAGATAATCATAGTGCCATTCAATAGGATATAACAAAGTGACCAGGTTGGCTCGTGATGAGACCCCCTATCCTTCTAACAGTTTTAATTATCAAGAAGGTCATTACCTTGGTTTGGTGGCCAAGATGGAATGCCACCCGTTACATCCTTATGATCATGGTAGGTTGGCTCCTACTGGGACCCCCTATCTTCTTTAAGACAATGTTTGTTGCATTTTCATATTTCTATATTTTCATATTTTGATGCTTTTATTGTAAAAAAGAGGGAGGCTCATTTACTCCTTAAGAGTCAGGTATGGTGTAAGAAGTAAAAAAGATGCCAATGAAAGTTATACTTTTACCGCCATATCACCATATCAAAGGGATTTACCCGTTTGAAAGTGTGAAAGATAAACCAACATGGTATTAAAATAATAAATCATTTTATGATGTGTCCAAAGGGAAGATATTTAGCTAGTCACTATAGAGATGAACCATGTCAGCTTTCGAATAAAGATAACCATCAGAAGGTTTCATAGGTCATAATGGTATTAACATTACTGTTTTCTTCATCTTAGGCACAAATCCAACCAGATAGTTTTTATTGAGAACATAAAAGAGAAAGAAAATGGAAAAAAGAATGACTGGCGATGAAACAACAAAAACAAATCACAGTTTATTCATTCTACCAATTTAGAGAACAAACACACAAAAGGCAAAATCGGGGTTGTTCAATTGATTGGACAACAATCATTTAATTGATTGAACAACAAAACAAAAACGCAAAAAGTGTTGTTCAATTGATTGAACAAAAATCGTTCAATCGACTAAACAACAAAACACATGGAAATGAAAAAAGTGTTATTCAATGGATTGAACAACAATCATACAATCGATTGAACAACAAAATCGTAAAAATAAAAAAAGTGTTGTTCAATTGATTGAACAACAATAGTTCAATCAATTTAACAATAAAATCATGAAAATGCAAAAACTATTGTTCAATTGATTGAACAATAATCATTCAGACAATTGAACAACGAACAAAACACAGAAACAAATAGGTATTCTTCAATTGATTGAACATCAGTCATTCAACCAATTGAAACAAATAGGTATTGTTCGATTGATTGAAAAAAAAAATCATTTGATCGATTAAGCAACAATATTCACACAAAAATAAGTTTTGTTCAATTGATTGAACAACAATCATTCAATCGATTGAACAACAACACACTTACAAAAATAAGTGATGTTCAATTGATTGAACAAAAAAATTTCAATCGATTGAACAACAACACACATACAAAAATAATTGTTGTTCAATTGATTGAACAATAATTGTTCAATCGATTGAACAACGACACACACACAAAAGTAAGTGTTGTTCAATTGATTGAACAACAATCATTCAATCGATTGAACACTTACTAAACATACCTAAAGACAAGAAGAATCCTCGTATTTACATGGTGATGCCTAACTAAATTGTAATCAATTGTAAAATAATATATACATAATTTACATCTAAATAAAGATACAATTTTACGAGAGCAAAGTTGTCGGGTCATTACTCCCTGCAGCTAAAATTTGCATGCTTGGGTCATCACATACCTATTGGTAGAAAGACTCCTTGGTGAGTGGTTTGTGATAAAGACGCACCCTATGTACATTCACCTTGAAAGAGTGGCAATACTCATCAATGGTATTGAAAGTGAGAGTACCATTGTTATGTACTTCTTGAATTTCATAAGGGCCAAGCCACCTTGTTTGTAACTTGCCTAGAAAGTCCTGGAATCTCGTGTCATAGAGAAGTGCCCAATCTCCGTTTTGAAATGTATTATTTTTTATAAGACTTTCGTGCCAATTTTTCCTTTGCCGCTGAATAATTGCAGTACGTTATAGAGCAAGTAGTCTAGCATCATCTAATTCATTTATTTGTTGAAGTTTCTTGGTTTTGGCTTCTGTTAAATCCAGTCCCACTTCCTGAGCTATTCTTAGAGTCTTTATTTCAAATTCAATAGGAAAAATAAGTTCTTTTCCAAACATAAGTTGGTATGGAGAATATCCAGTAGTATTTCACCAAGTTGTGCAATAGTCCCACAAGGCCTCTAGAAATCTAGTAGCCTAGTCTCATCATTGTGTTGAGACTGTCTTGGTCAAAATTGCTTCGATGACTTATTGGTGCTTTCAACTTGCCCTTTCGCCTACGGGTGATATGGGGAAGTGATCATATGTGTAATGTGATGGTTTCTGAGAGTGGTTGTAACCTTGTGTCCTACAAATTTCCCTCCCCCATCTGTTATCACTTCCTGAGGTAAATCATACCACACAAATAGCCCAAAAAGGAAATTAATTACAATTTCTTCTGTAGCTCTTGGAAAATCTATTGTTTATACCCACTTCATCACATAATCTGTGGCAACCAATATGTAGGCCTTTTGGTTTTATGCTGGATGAAATGGCCCAACAAAATATAGTGCCCATGTTCAAAGCGTTCTATCATCATTTGGGGCTACAATGGCATTTTATCAGATTGACTAGGTCGACCCATCCTTTGGTAGCTATCACAAGTCTGGGCATATTTCTTAGCATCTTTAAAAATAGTCAGAAAATAATATCCCATCTGTAGTAACTTATGCCCTGTCTTACAATTTGCAAAGTGTCCTCCGCATCACTCATCATCGAAATCCTTCAGGATGTCATAAAGCTCATCCTCACAAATGGATCTGCGTATACACATATTAGACCTTGTGTGAAAAAGGTATCCTCTAATCCAAGAAAATCGGGTGCTATGCTGGACAATCTATTTCCTTTCCCTCGTTGTCAAGTGCTTGGCTAGCTTCCCTACTACCAGATACTTTGCTACGTCTGCATAACATGGTGTTTTGACTACTACAGCAAACAAATGTTCATCAAGAAATTGGTCATCCATTTCCAATGGATCATTTACCTTTGGAACTCGAGACAGAAAATCAACAACTGGGTTTTCCTTCCCCAGATGATCCTTGATGATGATGTCAAACTCCTAGAAAAGAAATAAGAAATGATTCACTCTACCATTTCTAATAGGTTTTTTGGTTAAGTACCTAATGGCAGAATGATTAGTATACAGAAAATTTGATAGCTAGTTATATAATGTCTAAATTTGTTTATGGCATAAATGACAGCTAAGAATTCTTTTTCTGTTACTGTATAATTTAGTTTAGCAGCAATAATATTTTTTCTGATATAATATATAGGATAAGGTTTTTTGTCCTCCTCCTGGCCAATGAAAACTCCTATTGCTGCATCTGATCCATCCATGGAGATGTTGAAGGGCAGTTCCAAGTTAGGTCCATGTAATACTGGTGTCATTGAAACTGGTTTCTTTAAATCTGTAAAAGTTGTGTCACATTTCTCAGACCATTTAAAGTCAAAATTTCTAGTTAAAGCAGATAAGGGCACAAAAATTTGTGAAGAATTTGTGATAAACCTGCGATCATAGCCCACATATCCAAGGAGGCTACATACCTCCATCTGAGTACAGGATGTCGGTAGAAAAAGAATTAGTTGTATCTTTGATAGATCTACCTGAATCCCTACTGTAGAAATGTAATGTCCTACTATTACGCCTTCAGTCATCATCATGTGAAACTTGAAATTGCTTAAACATATCCTGGTAGAAATGCCTCATTCCTAAACCTTCTCTAATGTTTGTAGCACTTGATCAAATTCATCCCCATATGGGGCAAATTCATCCATGTAAACCTGAAACCGTTCATTTATCAAGTCAACAAAAGTGCTGAGTATGGCCCTTTGAAACATAGTTGGGGAATTGCATAAGCCAAATGGTAACACTTTATAAGTGGATGTACCCCACGGATAGGTGAAGGTTGTTTTCTCTTGGTCTCTAGGGACAATTTGAATCTGATTGTAGCTATTGAAGCTATCTAGGAAGGAAAAGAATTGCTTCCCTGGTAGAGTATCAAGGACTTGATCAATAAATGGAAGAGGGAATTGATCTTTCTATGTTGCCTTGTTCAATTCCCGATAATCCACGCAGATATGCTAGTTCCCATTTTTCTTTGGGACAAATACCAACGGAGAGACCCATTTGCTATCCAAAATGGGATAAATGTAATTCACGTCCAACAACTTCTGTAGCTCTTCTTTTACAATGTCCTTGAGATGTGGATTCATTCTCCTCTAAGGCTGCCAGATTGGATGAGCATCCTTTTCGGTGTAGATATGATGCATACATAACTGTGGGTCTATGCCCTTCATGTCAGGGTAGTTCCAGGAAAAAGCCCCATTATATTTCTGCAGGACCTGATGATGAGCCTCATCATTGGGTAATTATATGGGCCTTAATTCACCTCTTGGCTTAGTCAAACCAATTATTCTAATAACTTATTACATACTTTTGATTATATTTTGCTTATGAGATGAGTTAGCATTGGATATTTTGCTTTGTTGTCTAATGTGCATTTAATGCAAGATTAAAGGAGAAAAGCAAGGAATTTTGGCAAAGACTAAGGTCAAAACTTGAATGGGACAAGGGAGAGGGATTTGAGGAGGAAAATCCTCCTCATTTACTACCCCTCCATTCGAATATTCCTCCATCAGCTCGAAGTCCAAACAGCCAAATCATGAGAACTAGAAGGAAGCCAAGCAAATTGGGGCTGCTAGTTCTCATGATTTGGCTTCCTCCCTTTGGAACCATGACTTGAGGAAGGGACCCTTTAGCAGCCCCAAAAGCAGAGATTTCTAGTTCTTATGAGTCTTGGAGTTTGTTGTCTTTAATTCAGTAGTTGGTTAATGTTGCAAGGCATATCTCATTGTCATATTTTTCCATCTCCATTTCTACAATCAGATCTCCCTTATGCTTTCATTCCCTTCACCAACTTTCTTCATGCATAATATAGGCAGTTGATTCATGCTTTTCTTGTTTGTGAAATTGATTCATGCTTTTCTTGTTTGTGAAAAATGTATCTTGTTCCATAGTTCTTGTTGCAAGACACACATGTTTTATGCAGAGCATGTACTTTAGGAGGAGACCAAGACTTCATAACCAGCAGCCACCTTCCACTTCATCCACCTTAGCCATCCCTTGTTTCACCATCACCCTCACTAGTTTTTTGTCATTTTTCATTGAAATTCTCCTAAACACATTGAGTGAATCTAGCCATCTCTTATCTTGGATATTGACTCCTGACTGCTCCTAGACCTTCTAACACTCCATTCCACCAATCAAACACATTTCCTAAGCTTCCCAACACCTTCAACACCTCACAATTAGCTCTTCAATGTATCTTGTAGGTATCCTATAATTCCTATAGGATCATCCTATAGGTTTCTAGTACATCCTATAGGTTTTCCTGAAACATCATGTTTCGAGGCCGAATTGATGGGAAACCTCTAGGAAGTAACAAAAAGTGTCGTAGGACCCCTCCACACCATCCAACCACTTCTCAAACCTTCTAGCCATCCTCAAACACCTTCCATACACCTATCACATCCACAAGAACAATTAGTTTGCATACTTGATTTTGCCTAAAAAACCAAAAAAGTGAAAACATATTTAGTTTAGTTTCTTTGCTTGCACATTAGTATGGTTTGATGATTTTTACTTCTGCAACTTAGATAGAAACATTTGTTCATTGTTGATTTAGCAATTTTGCCTAGCATAGCTTCTTAAATGGTTAATTAGGGTATGGTGTGGTTTAGCATTACATGTTGGATTTTTCCATTACTGCAGTAGAGTAACTCTCTTAGAGTAGATTTTCCCTTCTTCCATCAAAGAATCAAGCTTCTTCTGACTCTATAGAAGTTTGGCTTGGATCCCCAGTTGTCTCTTGCCAGATGAACAGTGACAACAGGTAGAACCATCACTTTTACTTGTCCATACAACATTGTCACCTCCAAGTTTGTAAAAACCATGGGTTGATCAGTAAGGCTGGTAGCCCAGGAGTTGCAGCATCCTTGCTGCAATACTGGTGCTCATCACATTTTGGCACTGTTTCCAGGGAGGTGTCTGAGTAGAATGTGATTACTGCTTTCTTTTCTTCTATTTCTTGTCTGCAATATTCAACCATTAGTTTATTTCTGCAAAAGTAATCTAGATGCTTCCTTTCTTTCATTTTGCATTATTTTCTTTCCTTTCCATTTTGCAAGTAGGATTTCAATTCACCAAGTAGCTTTTTCATTTTGTCAAGTAATTTTCATTCAATTAGCAATTTCAATTCTGCAAGTACTTTCCAAGTTTTAAAAAGAATACAAAACCAACCCAAAAATATTTCCTTTCATGCCTCATAGAAATAGGGACAACTTAGGGAAACATTTTCCAAATACCCCCATTGCATCCAACAACCAACCTTCTCTCTTCTTCGGTGGTTGTGAACTAGAGGAACCCTTAGGTGAGCAACCTGACATATTTGAACCTATAGAGGAAGAAGAAGAAGCGTAACCCATTCCTACTGAGCCAATGGCTAAAAACCAAAATGACAAAGGGAATATAGAGAGAGTTGAGGATGCCTTGCCCATCAGGGAAACCTATGGGGACACTAAGATGAAAAATATAAGCCCCTCTGCCCTACCTAATTTCCATGGCCTAACCATAGAGGACCTAAAAACTTTCCTATTTGAGTTTGTTGTTATATGTCAAACATCTATACAGATGATGAGAAAATGTTAAAACTATTTCCATCTACCCTCAAGGATGCAACATTGCACCGGTTCATGGGTTTACCTAGAGATACCATCAAAACTTGGGCTCAGATGTAGTATGTCTTTAACAAAAAATATTGGGACTACTATCGGTCAAAGGATACTAAAGAAGAAATTTTCAGGATGACCACAGGCCACTGAGGAATCCTTATAATACTACGAAGAAATATTCCATCTAAGTTAAAAGAGGGCCAGGTGCACACTTAACCCTGAGTCACCAAAGTTGGTCTTGCTTAGGGGAGTAAGAGAAGATCTTTTGGATACCTTACATTTGTTAGCAGGAGGAGATATCTACCAATTACCCTATGATGATATTAAGACTATCTTTAGAAACCATTCTGGGGCAGCCATGAAAAAGGGTAGGGGTAGTCAACCTATGGCCAGTACATCATCTTCCAACTCATCCATCAAGGGTGAAATTGGAAACATTCTAGAAGATTGCAAAAGTGAGATGTTGCAAACCCTTGCCTTGCAACTAGACACCATGAAAATTAAAAGGAAGTAGGAGGAAGTAGAGAGAGCCTTGGTCATCATAGGAATGAATGTCCATTGAACTCTATTGAAATTTTCACAGTTTGTGAGGAAAACCACTCCCCAGATAAGTGCCCTTCTTTACTCGGACTCAAAGTTGTATATCAAGGTGCAGAAGGGGTCACTGAGCAACTTTGCTACATTAACCAAAGGAACCTACCTGACCCAGACCATACCATCAGGGCATGTAAGGGTCATCCCATGCATATTACAACCCCAACCAAACCACAACTATACCTTCTTGGGGACACCTTGCTCATCCTTCCTAATCTACATACCCTCCTTGGTCCTATGCATCTTAGTATCATTCCCAGCCAGCCAACCAGTCATTTCAACCTTATGCTTTGCCACAACCTCAGTGGAATACACCACTCCAGGGGTGGAGGCCCCAATACAACAATGCTCCAGCTCTATTGCCTCCACCACCTACCCAATCACAACGCCTACACTCTGCTCCACCCAAGCAACCCTAGATGCTTGCCAAGCCAAATCCAAACCCAAAAAATAGGCAGGTTCAGTAAGTATACAGTGGAGAGACATCATATCCAGCTTATGTTGTGGAAATCCAGGAGATTAACTTGAGATATGGGAGAGTTCTCCTGGATAACCAACCTCCCCCTCCACCTAGGGAGGTTGGGGAAGAAAAAGAGGAAAGCAACCTTAAAGTAAATCCACCCTTTCCTAAGAGATTAGCCCAACCACTCCACCCTACCCCAGAAGAGATTGAACTTCTGGGAGAATTGAAAAATTTATGTGTAAAGATCCCCCTTCTCCAAGAAATAAAAGATGTTCCCATTTACAATAAGTTGATTAAGGAGAAGTGCTTCAAGCATCTAGGGAGGCGAAAAAGGGATGCCCCTACCATTAATGTCATTGGGAAGCTGTCCAACTTAATGTTGGGCCAGGTAATATGTCCAAAATATTTGGACCCTAGAATCCCTATAGTAGATGTGCACATCAATGACACAATTGTCCCACACACTCTGATCGATCTTGGGGATGCCATTAATGTGATGACCAAGGGCACCATGCTCAGGCTCAACCTCCAAGGTTCATTGAGGAAGACCACAACAGTTTTTCAACTTACAGACTATTCCATAGTAATCCCTAAGGAATTGTGGAGGATATGATGGTATCCATTGACTCTTGGGAGTACCCTACAGATTTCCTAGTTCTCCAACCTAAGGCTAAGCTTACTGGTTATCCTCTCATCCTTGGGAGACCATAGTTGGCCACTACCGATGCTTACATAAGCTACAGAGCTGGGAATATGACCATCAAGAATGGGCATATGTCCAAGAAGTTATTCCTATACCCTCCTACTCAACCTTCTCTAGAGCATGATTTACCTTTACGGTTGGGGGAGGAGAAGGAAGATGAAGTTTCTTCCGCCCAACTTTATGCTTTGGAAGAAACCATGGGAGGAAGACAACAAGATGAGGATGACTTGATTGAACACCTGCTCCAATGTCCGACTCCTGGTTCATTACCTTTAGAAGAAGCAGTAGAGTAAACCTAGAAAAATCATGCAATTGACTTATGCTTGTCCAATCCAACCCATTCCATGTCAAAACCATAGAATTCAGCCCAGAGAGAACCTTGAAAATCAATCCATCTCTTTCTTCTCTCCAAGAGGAGAAGCTATGTCGCATGTTAAAGGAAAATCTATAAGCCTTCACTTGGAGTTACAAGGAAATGAAGGGAGTACACCCCTCAGTGTTTACTCACCACATATACATCAAAGAAGGTTTCAAGACGGTCCGGCAACCACTAAGGAGGATGAATCCAGCTCTTAAAGATATAGTCAAAGAAGAACTACAAAAACGGCTAGATGCAGGATTCATTTACCTCCGATAGTGAGTGGGTCTCCCCTTTGGTGTTAGTTCCCAAGAAAAATGGTGAGTGGAGGACAATGATAATTTTAGGGGCGAATGTTCGCCCTTTGGCGAAATTAAGGGGTTTTAAATTTTTAGTGGGTGAATATTTTGTATCATAGTACATTTTTACAAATCACCTCAAATAGCCCACCTTATTTTAAGGGAGAGGGTAAAAAAGGTAAATTTAGCCCTTGAAATTAGGACTTACAACCTTCCACTCGCCCATTTTCAAGAATAGGTTTTATTTAAGTGAATCCATTCGCCCATTTTCATGAATAGGTTTTATTTAAGTGAATCCTATGGGCCAAATACCATATTTATAAAAGAGGTATGGTAAATTAATAAAAATATAAATAAAGGAGAGGTATGGTAAATAAATAAAACATTTTTTATATTTACTCCATAAGTCACGTTATATACATGTAACGGTGTAAACAAATAAAAATATAAGTAAAGTGGAGGTATGGTAAATAAATAAAACGTCTTTTTATACTTACTCAAACTGTATGGTAAATAAATAAAAATATAAATAAACTAGACGTATCGTAAATAAATAAAACCTCTTTTTATATTTAGTCCATAACCCTCGTTCTATTTATGAAGGCTCAAGAAAGAGGTTTTATTTAAGTGAATCCTATGGGCCAAATACCATATTTGTAAAAGAGGTATGGTAAATTAATAAAAATATAAATAAACGAGAGGTATGGTAAACAAATAAAACATTTTTTTATATTTACTCCATAAGTCACCTTATATTTACGAACACTCAAAAAATGGGTTATATTTAGGTGAAACCTATGGCCAAAATACTATGGGACAAATACCATGGACTAGATTATTATTAATACCATGCAAAAAACCATTATTAACCCTAATATTAGAATTAATAAAAATAAAAATGGCACATGGTATTGACCCATGGTATTCACCAAAATGGTACATGGTATTGACCCATGGTATTCACCTGGAATGTAGTCTATTTAAATGGGGGAATTAAACCAGGATGTAGCCTATGCTAAGATTCACTAGGAATTTACAAAGTTTTATTATTTAGTGAAAGACTTGCCAAGATCTTACACGATTTTATAATTGATTAAAATATTCGCCATGCCTGGTGAGAGATTCGCCAAAAAATTATATATACATATTATATTATTGATAAAATCGCCTTCCATTTTTCCTATATACCATGGAGATTCGTCCATTTATTATATTTATAAATTTAGGGGGGGTTCTTAAAATTTTCCCTGGTGGAGGATTTGTGTCAATTACAGGGAGTTGAACAAAGCCACAAAGAAGGATCATTTCCCTCTACCCTTTATTGAGCAAGTGATAGATGGGCTGGCAAGGAAAATGTTTTTCTCTTTCCTAGATGGATTCAGTGGGTACAACCAAATCTAGATCTGCCGAGAAGACCAGGATAAGACCATGTTAACTTGTCCTTGGGGTAGTTTTCCCTATAGGGTCCTTCCCTTTGGTCTATGCAATGATCCTACCACTTTCTAGACAGTAGTCTTGAGTACTTTTGTCGAATTAGTCCATGATGCGGTGGAGATTTATATTGATGATTTTACACCTTATGGCTATGATTTTCAAGAAGTTTTGTCTAACCTAGGCAACGTACTACACAAGTGCATTGAAATGAACCTGTCTCTCAATCCTAAAAATTGTTAATTCTTAATGATTGTGGAGACCATGTTAGGTCATTCAATATCTAAGCAAGGACTACAGGTGGACCCAAACAAAATAGCCATCATCCAAAGGGTTCCACCTCATCAAAAGCAGAGAGAGGTCAGAAGTTTCCTAGGGTTAGTTGGATACTACCAAACGTTCATAAAGGACTTCAGTAAGTTGGCCTCTCCTTTATTTGGCTTGTTGGCCAAAGATTCTGAGTTTATATGGCCAAAAAACTGTTAAGAGGCATTAGACATTCTAAAGGATAAGTTAACCACTCCACCAATTCTGTGAGGACCAAACTGGGCCCTCCCTTTTCATATTCATGCTAATGCCTCACAAAAATCCATAGGATTAGCCCTAGGTCAGATAGATGAAAAACTACCTTAGGCTATCTATTTTATCAGTAAGAATTTATCAAAGGCTAAACTAAATTATACAGTGACTGAAAAGGACCTAAACACTTTCCTATTTGAGTTTTTTGTTATATGTCGAACCTCTATACAGATGATGAGAAAATTTTAAAACTATTTCCATCTACCCTCAAGGATGCAGCATTGCACTGGTTCATGGGTTTACCTAGAGATAGCATCAAAACTTGGGCTCAGATGTAGTAGGCCTTTAACAACAAATATTGGGACTACTATCGGTCAAAGGATACTAAAGAAGAAATTTTCAGGATGACCACAGGCCATGAGGAATCCTTATAATACTATGAAGAAATATTCCATCTAAGTTAAAAAAGGGCCATGTGCACACTTGACCCTGAGTCACTAAAGTTGGTCTTGCTTAGAGGAGTAAGAGAAGATCTTTTGGATACCTTACATTTGTTAGCAGGAGGAGATATCTACCAATTACCCTATGATGATATTAAGACTATCTTTAGAAAACATTCTAGGGCAGCCACGAAAAAGGGTAGGGGTAGTCAACCTATGGCCAGTACATCATCTTCCAACTCATCCATCAAGGGTGAAATTGGAAACATTCTAGAAGATTGCAAAATTGATATGTTGCAAACCCTTGCCTTGCAACTAGACACCATGAAAATTAAAAGGAAGTAGGAGGAAGTAGAGAGAGCCTTGGTCATCTTTTGTCCTAGATGCACCAGGAGGCATCATAGGAATGAATGTCCATTGAACTCTATTGAAATTTTCACAGTTTGTGAGGAAAACCACTCCCCAGATAAGTGCCCTTCTTTACCTGAACTCAAAGTTGTATATCAAGGTGCTGAAGGGGTCACTGAGCAACTTTGCTACATTAACCAAAGGAACCTACCTGACCCAGACCATACCATCAGGGCATGTAAGGGTCATCCCATGCATATTACAACCCCAACCAAACCACAACTATACCTTCTTAGGGACCCCTTGCTCATCCTTCCTAATCTACACACCCTCCTTGGTCCTATGCATCTTAGTATCATTCCCAGCCAGCCAGCCAGTCATTTCAACCTTATGCTTTGCCACAACCTCAGTGGAATACACCACTCCAGGGGTGGAGGCCCTAATACAACAATGCTCCAGCTCTATTGCCTCCACCACCTACCCAACCACAACTCCTACACTCTGCTCCACCCAAGCAACCCTAGATGCTTGCCAAGCCAAATCCGAACCCAAAAAATAGGCAGGTTCAGTAAGTATACAGTGGAGAGACATCATATCCAGCTTATGTTGTGGAAATCCAGGAGATTAACTTGAGATATGGGAGAGTTCTCCTAGATAACCAACCTCCCCCTCCACCTAGGGAGGTTGGGGAAGAAAAAGAGGAAAGCAACCTTAAAGTAAATCCACCCTTTCCTAAGAGATTAGCCCAACCACTCTAGCCTACCCCAGAAGAGACTGAACTTCTGGGAGAATTGAAAAATCTATGTGTAAAGATCCCCCTTCTCCAAGAAATAAAAGATGTTCCCATTTACAATAAGTTGATTAAGGAGAAGTGCTTCAAGCATCCAGGGAGGCGAAAAAGGGATGCCCCTACCATTAATGTCATTGGGAAGTTGTCCAACTTAATGCTGGGGCAGGTAATATGTCCAAAATATTTGGACCCTGGAATCCCTATAGTAGATGTGCACATCAATGACACAATTGTCCCACACACTCTGATCGATCTTGGGGATGCCATTAATGTGATGACCAAGGGCACCATGCTCAGGCTCAACCTCCAAGGTTCATTGAGGAAGACCACAACAGTTTTTCAACTTACAGACTATTCCATAGTAACCCCTAAGGAATTGTGGAGGATATGATGGTATCCATTGACTCTTGGGAGTACCCTACAGATTTCCTAGTTCTCCAGCCTAAGGCTAAGCTTACTGGTTATCCTCTCATCCTTGGGAGACCATGGTTGGCCACTACCGATGCTTACATAAGCTACAGAGTTACGAATATGACCATCAAGAATGGGCATATGTCCAAGAAGTTATTCCTATACCCTCCTACTCAACTGTCTCTAGAGCATGATTTACCTTTACAGTTGGGGGAGGAGAAAGAAGATGAAGTTTCTTCCACCCAACTTTATGATTTGGAAGAAACCATGGGAGGAAGACAACAAGATGAGGATGACTTGATTGAACACCTGCTCCAATGTCCAACTCCCGGTTCATTACCTTTAGAAGAAGCAGTAGAGTAAACCTAGAAAAATCATGCAATTGACTTATGCTCGTCCAATCCAACCCACTCCATGTCAAAACCATAGAATTCAGCCCAGAGAGAACCTTGAAAATAAATCCATCTCTTTCTTCTCTCCAAGAGGAGACGCTATGCAGCATGTTAAAGGAAAATCTATAAGCCTTCACTTGGAGTTACAAGGAAATGAAGGGAGTACACCCCTCAGTGTTTACTCACCACATATACATCAAAGAAGGTTGCAAGATGGTCCGTCAACCACTAAGGAGGATGAATCCAGCTCTTAAAGATATAGTCAAAGAAGAACTACAAAAACTGCTAGATGCAGGATTCATTTACCTACGATAGTGAGTGGGTCTCCCCTTTGGTGTTAGTTCCCAAGAAAAATGGTGAGTGGAGGATTTGTGTCAATTACAGGGAGTTGAACAAAGCCACAAAGAAGGATCATTTCCCTCTACCCTTTATTGACCAAGTGCTAGATGGGCTGGCAAGGAAAATGTTTTTCTCTTTCCTAGATGGATTCAGTGGGTACAACCAAATCTAGATCTGCCGAGAAGACCAAGATAAGACCATGTTAACTTGTCCTTGGGGTAGTTTTCCCTATAGGGTCCTTCCCTTTGGTCTATGCAATGATCCTACCACTTTCTAGAGAGTAGTCTTGAGTACTTTTGTCGAATTAGTCCGTGATGCGGTGGAGATTTATATTGATGATTTTACACCTTATGGCTATGATTTTCAAGAAGTTTTGTCTAACCTAGGCAACGTACTACACAAGTGCATTGAAATGAACCTGTCTCTCAGTCCTAAAAATTGTGAATTCTTATTGATTGTGGAGACCATGCTAGGTCATTCAATATCTCAGCAAGGACTACAGGTGGACCCAAACAAAATAGCCATCATCCAAAGGGTTCCACCTTGTCAAAAGCGGAGAGAGGTCAGAAGTTTCCTAGGGTTATTTGGATACTACCAAACGTTCATAAAGGACTTCAGCAAGTTGGCCTCTCGTTTATTTGGTTTGTTGGCCAAAGATTCTGAGTTTATATGGCCAAAAAATTGTTAAGAGGAATTAGACATTCTAAAGGATAAGTTAACCACTCCACTAATTCGGTGAGGCCCAAACTGGGCCCTCCCTTTTCATATTCATGCTAATGCCTCACAAAAATCCATAGGATTAGCCCTAGGTCAGATAGATGAAAAACTAACTTATGCTATCTATTTCATCAATAAGAATTTATCAAAGGCTAAACTAAATTATACAGTGATTGAAAAGGAACTCCTGGCTATTGTGCATTCATTAAAAAAATTTAGCAATTACATTACAAGCTAGCAAACATTTGTGCATACTGACCATGCTGCAATCAAATATTTAATGAACAGACCAGATGTGAATGCTCAAATTATAAGATGCTTACTTTTATTACAACAGTTTGATCCAACCATTGTTGATAAGACTGGTAAGGAAAATGTTGTTGCAGACTTTTTGTCTAGGGTAAATGTTCCTGCAGGTGAAGAAGGAATGTCGAATGACCAGTTACCCGACAAGCACTTATTTTCTATTTCAGTTCTCTCTCCATGGTTTGTTGATATAGCAAACTATTTAGTATCAGTATAGTTCCCACTAAACTTTTCCTTCAAAGAAAATAACAATATAGTTAGGAAAACAGCCCCCTTCACTTGGATTGGGGGTAATCTTTTCAAACTTGGCCCAGATCAAATCTTGAGAAGGTGTGTCGAGGAAGAGGAAGTCTTTGACATCCTTCTGACCTATCATGATGGGCCTTATGGAGGTCACTTTGGAGCAAAGAGGAAAGCATTCAAAGTGTTACAAGCAGGCTATCATTGGCCCACTCTTCATCAGGATGTGAAAAAATACAATAGTTAGTGTAATCGGTGCCAAAGGATGGGAAGGCCTACTCTAAGAGGTGAAATTCTTTTGTAGCCTCAAGTGATTTTCGAGCCGTTTGACAAGCGGGGCATGGACTTCATTGGGCCTATTGAGCCTCCTTCAAAGAAAAAACAATACATTATTGTGTTCACTAATTATTTGACTAAGTGGTTGAAACCAAGGCAATTAAGGCAGCAACAAAAGAGAAGGTGGCTGAGTTCCTAAGGGAGAATGTATTCTACAAATTTCGATACCCTAGAGAGCTGGTCACAGAAAAAGGCAGCCAGTTTACCTCCAACATAATCAAATACTTGCTGAACCATCACAAGATCAAGCATATGACCTCCACTCACTATCATCCACAAGCTAATGGGCAAGTGGACGTGATCAACAAAGCATTGGAGGGCATCTCAACCAAGGTGGTGAGCAAAAATAGGAAGGATTAGGAATAAAGGCTATTTGAGGCCACCTGGGCCTATAATACTACATGGAAGACCAACATTTGATTCACACCCTATGAGCTGGTCTATGGGAAAACGGCCTTGCTATACATTGAATTTGAATATAACACATTAAGGATGGCAACTCAACTAGATTTGGATCTCATCAGTGCACAGAAAGAGATATTGTTCCAATTTAATGGTTTGGATGAATTCAGAATGCAGTCCCTCCTACATACAAAGGTAGTTCAACTTCGGAGCAGGATTTGGCATGATAGAAATATCAAGGGGAAGCAATTTGAGGAAGGCAATTGGGCATTATTATATGATTCTAGGTTTAAGGACTTCAAGAGAAAGTTAAAGACAAGATTGCTCGGACCTTATGTTGTGGAAAGATGCAATGATAATGGTTCAATCAAATCAAAACCATCAATGAAGAAGCCATTCCTTTGCTTGTTAATGGACACCGATTGAAAATGTATAAGAGACATTTATCAAAATAAGAGTTCGTTGACGATATCAATAAAATGGTGATGATAATGGTGCAAGTTCCAGCTCCTCCCTCATCAAATCACTGAGGAAAAGGAAAAAAGAATAAGGACTCAGGTGAAAACCTCCATGAGGCACTTCAGTCCCATCCTTGGGTTGAAAACCTCTTGAGGTAGCCCAGTGATGACAAAAAAAATAAAAAAGGAAAAGAAAACAAAAACAAAAAGAGAATAAGAAGATCCCTGGGTGAAAAACTTCCTTGAGGCGCCTAGTTGTTTTTCAAAAAATAAAATAAAATATATATATATATATATATTCATGAAATTTCCATTTGCAGGTGGGCAAGAAGGACAATTAAGGAGAAAACGAGGATCCCAAGGAGACCCCTACCAGTCACATATTCATTTTTTCACTCCTTACCATGCATCCCTCCATCATTTTTGTCATTTTTCCACTCCATTGCTTCGATTTATACAAGGACTATGTTTTCTATAGGATCCCATGTATTCCTACAAGATCCCCTGAAAACCTACAAGATGATCCTATAGGAATTACAGTGACCCAGAAATCCTACAGGAAGCAATCCGAAGGAAAATTATGGACATTTTAGGTCCCTAAAATTCACTCTCTCCATGATATAGCACCTCACCTCATCCACCATCATCATCCCTGCACTCATCATTCAAAAAAAGATTAGTTTCAGCAATTTTTTTTAGTCTTCAAAGACAAAAAAGGAAAAAAAGAGGAGTAAAGAGCATCACTTGAGTATCCTTTGCTCTCCACACTCCCACTCCTTCTTTCCATCCATGTCACCATCCTCACAGCCCCAACAAGCAAAATTATTAAATAATTTTTAGGGAGAAGTAGCTACATGACATCATGTAGGAAATCCTGTAGCATCCAATTGCATAGAATACCAATCACACCAACAACAAGTCTTAACCATGATGATCCAAGAGCTCAAAAAGCAGCAACATCAGATCTTCAACCACACATACCTACAAAAACATAGAAGCCATTAGTAGACAACAAGATGAGGAAGAAGAATGTCATGCAACAAATATACATAGTAGCACCTCTGATCTTCGACAACTGCAACATAACATGGAAACCACAGGTAAGTATCCTGCTTGCTTTCTCATCTGCATCATGTAGTAAAAAATTATTAGGATTATGAGATAGTTGGTTTATAAGTGAAAAGGTGGCCAGTTAACTTGGCCACCTTCGTTCAGTCAGCATATGCACAACTGGGTGTCCTCTCACATGTGGTTGAAGTCAACTCAAACACAAAGAAGGACTAGGAAAAAAAGAGGTTAAACTATGGATCTACAAGGTGGGATATTATTACGAGGAGTGGGAAATGATGAGGTGGTAGTGGGGACCAATGGTCCAAAAATGGCAACGTACCTTTGCTACCAACACACCACCTCACCCCGAATCATCATAAGAGGAAATAAAACATCATTCCCATGCATTCATGCATTTCACCTCCTTTAAACTGCCTCACTCAAGTCACTCTCATAACCTAAGCCACCCACCATAAGCAAAGATCCATCACTCATTTCACAAGAATTCATATAGGAGCATGCACAGGAATTCCTATAGGATATAGAGATTTTCTATATGATACACAGAGACTGTCTATAGGACTGGTAGAGAAGAGTTCATAAGGGATATCATAGGAGTTGGCCACTAGAACCTATCTAAAGAGGTAGGCTCTAAAATTACATCCCCCTTTGCAAGTAAATATGCCAAGGATACTCTAAATTTGAGTGAATTTAACAACTATGTGAAGGGAATTAAATACACAGGCATCTCTGTTTTTCTACTACATTTGAAAAATTGTTTTAGCCCTCTCATTTTCTCCTCAAGCTTCACCAGCAAGATGACAAGAAGGTTTAATAGGAGAGAGCCCACAAAGACTGTGAAAATCCAACAACACCCCCAAGTGCTTGAAATCTTCACAAGACATAATTGGATGGGGTTTTTTGAAAAATTCAGAGGGTATGATGATGAGGTGGATCAAGAATTTTCTCTCTCCCTCACTCCACACACCAGAATCCATGCCACTGTTGTAATAAGGGGCCTCACTAGAGATCTCACCCCTAAGCTCATCAGTAGGGTCACCACACTTCAAAAGAAAATTCTTTTTAGAAGGTGAAGAACCCACTGAGGACAAAAATGGAGTAAGAAGGGAAAGTTTGCCATATCCATGGAGTGAGGTAGGCTACCAACTAATCAAATACATCTCATGTGAGAGTAGATATAGTGTTGTCTATGGCTATCATTTCAGGATCCTTGCAGAATTAAGATGTGGAGTAGAAACAACCCCTCACCAAAGGCTCAGCATACCATATTTCTTGCTTCAATCACGCATAGACTCAAGCATCAAAGTGGAGTGGAATTCCAAAACATTAGCTCACCATGGGTTGATCAGGATCCTCATTGAAGATGCCCTCCAAAACCTCAAAACCCCTATAACAAGGTTAGTTTTTAGAGACATGTAAACAAAGGATGACATCAAAGCTCTCACTTATCATGTTAGTCATACTGTCAATGAAGAGGAAGTAAAACAAGAAGAGGAAGATATAGAAGGAGATGAGGGCGAGATGGATGAAGAAGGATCTGACAAAGAGGAACATGATGAAGATGAAGTAGAAGAGGGAGAAGAGGAGGACGATTAAGAAACAGAGGAGGAAATTAAGGATGAAACTGATAGAGAGGATGAAGATCTATAAGAAGAAGAAGACAGGAAAGATAGAGCGGAAGAAGGCAATAGAACAAAGGGGACATAACACAAGGAGGAGTCACCTAGGGTGTCTCCAGAGGCCACTGAGAGAGAGACAGTAGCTACCCTCACTGCTCTCATCACCCGAATCAAGCAAAAAGTAAAAAGGCAGAGGTAGACCCCACTATATTTCAGGACAAGAAAGAATAGAAGAACAAGACAGGGGAAGCCACAAACATCAACCAAAATTCCTATTGATATTGAAGATTCCCCTACACAAAAAGAAAAAATACGTTCCCCTAACTCCCCTATCACCTATGTAAGGAGGCCTACTACTAGGTCAACTCCCTCAAAGGGTAAGGCAATCCTATAGGATCCACAACAAAATCTACAGGAAGCAAAAACTGTCCTACAGGATACTCTGCTGAATCTACAGAAGGCACAAAAATTGGAAAAGGTAGGGGAGCAACAAGAAGCTAAAGAGGATAACCCAGAGAAAAAAGAACCCAGCCCCCAACCTAACCTCGACTCCTATTACCGGTTTATTGAAGGAGGCAGGATCATACCTAAAAAAAAAATTCCATCCCACTGTTCTTCAAGCTTTAAAAGGAGAGGACCAAACTCACCGATGGATGCAGATCACCAAATCAAAGGGGGTAGAGGACATTGGGCACATGGAGAAGAAACTAAAAGAAATTGGTAGAGTGCTAAGTGGCTTAAGGGACAGAGAAGCTATAATCAGAAATCAACTAGATACAGAAAATACATGGCTGAGGGGACAACTACAGGAAAGAGAGAACCAACTAGCATGTATGTTCAGCCTTTCCTTGGAGGCAATCCAGTGTAGGATTCCAGTTAAATCCTATGCTCTCTACCTCAAAGAAAAATGGCTCCACTTTTAGATTAAGACACTAGCACAGAGGGGAACCATGCCATTTCAAGACTACAAGAAGTTTATTGATCTTTGTGATCAAAGTACACTAGAGGATAGAGCCAAAATGGCTAAGTTTTATTTACACAACATGGCCCTCAGAGACGTGAATGTATGGGACCCTAATGCCAAGTTGGGAGATCTATAATTAATGGCTTTGGCATCATCAATGAACCATGAGGAGTCAAGGGCTGTAGAGATGAAAAGGATATTGGAAAGAGAGAAAATTGAACCTCTTTTGATCAAAGCTGAAGAATCAAATCTCATGGCCCTCATCAATACCCATAATTTGATTTCAAATGACCCTCAGCTGGCACCTAGATATCTTGTTTCCCAAGAGAAAGAAATTTCACATTTTGAGGACATGTTTAGGTTGCTAGGAGATGATAGTATACATGCTTGCATAAGAAGATGGAACACACTACCATATAGCCTAAAGATAAGAGAATATCACTCCCCTCAAAGTTTAAGAGTTGCACTCAACAGGACACTTATGTATAAGCAATCTATGCAAAGGTTGAAGGTCATCTGGATAGGCCTAAAACTCAGTCCACCACTACTCTTAGGGATGCTACAAGAGAGAAAAGAGGAAGAAGAAGAAAAGAGGTAGTGGGAAGAGGTAGAAAAGAAAGAAGGATTCTATGAACAAGAAGAGGAGACCACAGTAGAGGCATGGGATGTCATAGAGCCTACCAGAGCCATGAAGGATATGGATATTGACTAAGTTTCTCAGAGGATGAGAAACACTTTCAATAGGGGGGTGATGATGAGCCTCATGATTGGGTAATTATATGGGACTTAATTCACCTCCTAGCTTAGTGAAACCAACTATTTTCATAACTTGTTGCATACATTTGATTATATTTTGTTTATGAGATGAGTTAGAGTTGGATATTTTGCTTTGTGGTCTAATGTGCATTTAATGCAGGATTAAAGGAGAAAAGCAAGGAATTTTGGCAATGATCAAGGTCAAAACTCGAATGGGACAAGAGAGAGGGATTATATGAGGTAAATCCTCCTCATTTACTACCCCCCCATTCAAATATTCCTCCATTAGCTTGGAGTGCAAACAACCAAATCATGAGGACTAGAAGGCAACCAAGCAAGTGCAAGACAAAGCACCAGTTTATCTCGAGTTTGGCAGTCGAGCCTCCCTAATTTTAAGGAAGTCATTGGAGACTTCAGATGTTTAAGTAGAGAGGCCTAGGAACTCAGTAGGATTTGTATATTGATAGTAGAACTCTACTCTATCTTTCGAGCTCCAAGACTTGTGACAGTTCTTTGGATGTAATTTGTTGTTCTAGTAAAAAGAAAGAGTTTTGTTTTGAGCCAGCATGGAGTTAGCTCAAAGGGCTGAAGCTCTTGGGTTAGGGCCCAACCTTAGTAGCCAAGGCTCCTATTTATTTTACATGTATTCTTAGTGTAGATTCATAGCTTAGTTGTTAGTTTTCTTATTAGATGCATTCCCATTACAAGTAGTGTAGATCAGATTGGTTGTGTAATAGTTTGCTTCCATTTGTGCATTCTTTCAGGTATCAGGTTAGCAAGGAGAAAAAGTATCACCACAAGGTTGTAAACAAGTTTCTCGGCCTCACTTCCTCCCTCTGGGACCATGACTTGAGGAAGGAACCCTTCAGCAGCCCCAAAAACACAGATTTCTAGTTCATTTATGAGCCTTGGAGTTTGTTGTCTTTAATGCAGTAGTTGGTTAATGTTGCAAGGAAAATTTCATTGTCATCTTTTTCCATCTCCATTTCTACAATCAAATCTCCCTCATGCTTTCATTCCCTTCACCAACTTTCTTCATGCATAATATAGGAAGTTGATTCATTCTTTTCTAGTTTGTGAAAAATGTATCTTGTTGCATAGCTATTTTTGGAAGACACACATGTTTTATGTAGAGAATGTACTTTAGGAGGAGACCAAGACTTCATAACCAGCATCCACCTTCCACTTCATCCACCTTAGACATCCCTTGTTTCACCATCACCCTCACTAGTTTTTCATCATTTTTCATTGAAATTTTCCTAAACACATTGAGCAAATCTAGCCATCTGTTATCTTGGATATTAACTCCTGAGTGCTCCTAGAGCTTATAATGCTCCATTCCACCAATCACACACCTTTCCTAATCTTCCCAACACCTCACAGTTAGCTCTCAGATGTATCATGTAGGTTTCCTATAATTCCTACAGGATCATCCTGTAGATTTCTAGTACATGCTATAGGTTTTCCTAAAACGACTTATTTTGAGGCTGAATTGATGCGAAACCTCTAGGAAGCCACAAAAATCATCCTGGGACCCTCCACACCATCCAACCACTTCAAGGAAATTCTAGCCATCCTCAAACACCTTCCATCCACCTGTCACATCCACAAGAACAATTAGTTTGCATACTTGATTTTGCCTAAAAAACCAAAACAATGAAAACAAATTTAGTTTAGTTTCTTTGCTTGCACATTAGTATGGTTTGATGCTTTTTAATTTTGAAACATAGATAGTAGCATTTGTTCATTGTTGTTTAGCAATTCTGCTTAGCATAGCTTCTTAAATGGTTAATTAGGGTATGGTGTGGTTTAGCATTACATGTTGGCTTTTTCCATTACTATAGTAGAGTAACTCTCTTGGAGTAGATTTTCCCTTCTTCCATCAACGAGTCAAGCTTCTTCTGAATCTATACAAGTTTGGCTTGGAAACCTAGTGGTCTCTCGCTAGCTGAACAATGACAACAGGAAGAACCATCACTTTTACTTGTGCATACAACACTGTCACCTCCAAGTTTGTACGAACCCTGGGTTGATAAGTAAAGATGGTAGCCTAGGAGTTGCAGACTCCTTGTTGCAATACTAGTGCTCATCACTTGAATGAGTTTCTGTTGTTGGATGTTGTCCACGCTATCATTAATGTTTAAAACCTTGCCTGGTTTGATGTCAACAGGCTTGATGTTATGAACAACAATTGTCTGGATATGCTGATCATCAGTATCTTTCAAAGGGTGTTCCAAGGCTTCATTATCAATAATTGCTTTTAACATTTGACATTTGACATTTTTCACATTAGCTCGTTGATTGATAAAGTTGTTGATAAGATCATCTTCAGTTTGATCCTTGAATTCAAGTGCCTCTGCTACTGTAAGTGCTGAGTGAATGATTTCTTCCAGGTATGCGGGTGGTTTTTTACATATTTTTACAATGGGAAGACTTGGTTTGGTAGGAGGATATAAAATAATATTTTTACAACATCCCCTTTAACAATAGTCATGCTGCCCTCTTGGAAACCTATGTAAGCATCAACTATTGCCAGCCCAGGTCAGCTCAAAATTAGAGGGGGTCCATCCAATCGACTCTTTGGGTTTATAACAATAAAATCTATTAGATACTCCCATGAATCAATAGAAACTATAATATCCTGTAAAGTCCCCTTTGTCCTTACCACTAAATGATCAACAAGTTCTAGCAGGGTGGTGGTTGATTCCAGAGCTGTAATACCGAGTGTCTGATAGGTTTCTACTGTTAATATATTAATGGATGCACCCATGTCTACTAGTGTGTTTAGAAAGGAGTGTTTAGTCAATTTAGTGTTATCTAAATTGCTAGTATTTATTGTCAACCCGGGGCTCGTAAGCTGATGAAGTGAAGGTGTACTATATGTACTTAAGTATCCTCTTAGAGTTTTTCTTATCGTTGGGGGTGTTGTTGCGGTTTAATTATGTTCCTAAATGGAATGAGAATTTATAAACAAGTGAGTGATGGTGTGTGTGTAGAGTGAATTCTAAATGAGTGGAAGTGTGTGTTGAGTGATTTCTAACTATTTGCTTGAAAGGAAATGCTTGGAATGAATAAATGAAATTGAAATGACTTGAAATAAACTTGAAAGCAAATGACCACTACCAATGGCACTAGACACCGTTCAAGTTGCTGCTAATAAAAGGAAAAAGAGTCACTTTTAAAACCCAAGAATGAAGATTATCTCTCTCTAACTCAATGCCTCAAAGCACATGTACTGTGTAAAGCACGGAAAGAAAGTAGCTTAAGTGGAATTATAAAAGTGAGAAAAATATGCTTGAAAGACTAATGATAATAATTTGCTATTTCTAATACTCCACTTCAGCCATATGTACTATGGGAAGCATGATTAGAAAGTAGTGAGGAAATAGTCTAGGAAACACTTTAAAATCAAAACTTTTACTTTAAAGACTAGTGGTAATGATTTACTCTTTCTAACTCAATACTTCAAAGCACATGTACTGTGTAAAGTAAGGAAAGAAAGTAGCTTAAGAACAGTCCAAAAAGCACCCAAACAAGCTGCAAGTTAGTGATATTTTGATCTTAAAAGATAGTAGTTTATGATGAAGATCATTCATGTATGTTAACAGCTCTTTGAGAAATAAGATTAAAAACTAACTATAAAGACAAAGGCAGCACTTGAATTGTCAACTTCAAATACCATTAGCTGTAAAGCAAACACAACACATATAAAAATAAATCCCGGGCTAAAAGAAACCTGCAAAGAAATAATACTGATCAGCTGAAAATAAAGGAAAACAAGTAAATAAAACTATACATGCTTAAGGAAACAAATGAGAAAATAATGAAATGCTGCACATGAAATACTTTACAAAGGCTGAGATGAGCAGGGGCCCTCTGTTCATTCAGCCACAAGAGAACTCAAAGATCTGGAAACTTCAAAACAGTGCTATATTGATTTCTCCATTTGCAAAAAGTTTACAAAACAGAGTGCTGGAATAGCACTAGAAAACAGAGTTCACAAACGCTTCTAAATTCAACACGAGTGCAGCAAAATACAACTAATCAAAAGTTCTTTGAGCGTACGCAGACGCATCAATTTATAGGATCTTCTAAGTTATCCTACGCGTACAACTAGTTAACAGAAAAACAATAAAACAGTATGCGTATTAATGGTCCTTGGACACATCACGGTTGCGTGGACGAGTTCAGTGGTTCTTGTCGACATGGATAATAAATCCCCTGTTGGATTGCGTCCTCTGCCACCCGTAGATCATAGACAGATCACCATTTAAGGTGCCGTGACCAAACAGCTCTCAAACACCGTTTAAACCACCTTGAGTTGACCGTGGCTAAACCAGCTTTGACCATGGGTGAAAGTGACGTGGATGGCTGGAACAAAGGGACAGGAACCTCGAGCACACTGATACCTGAGTGCCCATGTGGCCCGTCTAGCAAACTGACACGTGGATCATAGTGTTTAACAAAAAGGCTGCAGGATCTTCAGATAGCTGCGGGATCATCAGATAGCTGCGGGATTCCTGCAAGTAAGTCAAAAACTAAACAAATAGTCATCCATTAGCAAAACTTGCTTGATCATGCTTATTGACACTGAATGTAATGATCTGAGAGGTTTTATGGTGAAAATGAGGCAAAAGTGAAGGAAAGATAAGGAGAAGTGGAGGAAAATGGTAGACAAATGGGTGTAAAATAGAGGTTCTACATACCCCCACTCCGAGGGTATTGCATGTCCTCATGCAATGAAAACACAATTCAGTCCATCTGCTGGGATGCCTCAGCTAGGACATCCAACCTCCTTCTCTTCCTTTGTGTAGAAACATTAACCTTTGGCCTTTTGAACATGCATCTGAATTTCAAATTAATTAAGGCTCTGTTCAGCCTTCTGCATCTCTTCTTGAGTCTACTATGTTTCTTCTGCCACATGCTCATGTGAAGATAGGTATTATCTTGGATTGCCTTGGCAATATCAGCTTGCTGCTTCATTTCTTCATTTCTCTGTTTAATGTGACGGTTCAGCACTTCCAGTTCATAGATTTCTTGTCTAAGTAAATCTATTTGCTGCTCATGAGGTATGACATTACTTGGGCCAGCAGTGTTTTGCTCCAATGTCTCATAATAGTTGTACACCTCTTGTTGAACTGGGTCAACAATTGGTGACCTCCTTGGACTATATTCATGCTCAATTTCAGTTTCAAACTCCGGCTGAAATGGACTGTCTTCTCTTGGAGGAGTAGCTGCCTCACGTGATGATGGACTATCCTCAAGGTCTGCTTGTGTAGCACCCTTCTCAGGTGTGCTAAGATCAACGAAGAGTGTCCTCGTGGCTTTCCTTTTATTCTGCAATCTACTACTCCTTCTTACAGTGGCAGCACTATGTGTTTCTTTTTGTGCCTTTTCCTTTGGTTTTTGAGCTTTTACTTTCTCAGAGAGGGCAGTTTTCTCATGGAGTTTAGTTATCCTCTGTGCTAAAGGCTGGTTATCTCTTTCTTCACCACTAGAATGCTCTGGGGTCTGGTCAGTTTCTCGGACTATGGATTTCCCCTTATCTTGTTTTTGTTTCTTTTTGTCCTCTCTTTTCTTTTTGGCAGCTTCCTTAGCAAGTTCAGCGAGGGTTTCCGAGATGACCTCTTGAGCACTGTCTTTAGTGGGTTCAATCTCAGGTTCAGGATGATGGACTTCTATTTCTTCTACAGTTTGTCCTTCTAAGACATCAGTCTCAGAGATACTTTCCCTTCTCTTCCTTCTGCCCTTTCTAGGTATAGAAGACTCTCCAGGCTCTGCAAAATGATTCCTTACAAGGAATTTTTCCCATGTGTCTTGTTTTTCTTTTAACTGTTCTTCTATCAATAACTTTACAAGACCATGGTGACAGAGGTAAGCTTCTACATTTCGTGGATTTCGTTGAGCCATGGAACACATTTTCCTAAGGCTTTGAAATAGGAAATAAGGAAGGTTTATATCATGTTCTCCTTGAAACTGCAGCATAATTTTACCATGATAGACATACAACACTCCAAATCTCCCTTCACAGGTGAAAAACTTTTGTACTAATAACAATAGAATTTTCCATTCTTCTTTAACATGGGAAATTGGGATGCCTTTGGTAAAAACACTTGTGTCCATACCTGGGTTTTTAAAAATCCGCTTCCATTGTTGATCCTGGACTGCCCGGTTTTTGAACCAACGTTCACCGGTTTGTGGAAGAGAGGTAGCCCTTGCTATGCATCCTTCGCTGACTGTAACTGTTAAATCTCCCACCTTTGCCTGGCTGTCCTTATCCGTAAACGATCTTGCAAAGGCTTTGGTTACTTCCTTATGGTAGCCCTTAAACTTTCTGATACATTGTAACCAATTGGATTTTTGTAGTGCCTCCTCAACCTGTGGATATGCCTCCAAGAATTTCGAACCTTCCGGTTCAGCCCTCAGAAGCTTTCCCATCGACTCTTCAGCTTTGTTTAAACACAAATTTGATGGTGACCTTACACAGTAACTCCGTAACTTCACACAGTAACTTCTCGGTCTCTGTTCAGACTCTGTGGAACAGAGGGTATACGGTGCATAAACAGTCTCAGACACCGGGAATTCACGGCTTGAATTTAGAGTTAAGCGGTGGAATTAGCGTGGTCACGGTAAAAACAGTGGCTAACAGTCGTAATACGACTGTATTACAGGTTTACGGCTATACGGCAGAGGGAAAACAGAGGATGGTTTATGGAGGTAATCGTAGTGAGTGAAAACGAAACAAGGGAGATAATGGCGAGGAATAGGGTGTTATGAACATAGAGGGTTTTGAAATGATGAACGGAACGGCTACATTCTCCAATTTCGGATGTGGAGTGACACATGGCTGCGGAACGAGAGCTGAGAGACGTAATGCGGTAGGTTACGTCATTAGGGTACAAGACCTTAATGACCGAAACAGCCACATGTAATTTCAAAAATCGTGGTTATTATGAGCTGGTAGACGTGGAGGATTCGGAGATTTGTAGTCGCATGGGAAAAAGAAAATGGGTAATCATTACGTTTAGTGGCCAACAAAACATAACCCAGAAAGTTCGCATAATGAAACAACCATAGGTTTAGAGTTTTGAACATACCTCGGATCACATTCGATTTGGCTTCTGATGATTTACTAACCTTTTGTTAACTTTATTGCTAGCACATGATCTTTTCTCCTTGTCTTTGATGATTTTGAACTGTAAATATTTTCTTCAGACAAACTGTGTTTCTTGTGCAGATACAGAAGGCTGCAGGAAAGCTAATCGGCTGTAGGATTGTCAAATGGCTGCAGAAACTGTAATGAAGTCTTCTAGCTGCATAAAATACTTTAGTTGCCTAAAAAAAACTTTATTAATGAAGTGAAATGGAATGAATGAATGAATGAATGAGTGAAAAGCAGTGAGGTGAAGTGAAGATGGTAAGATGAAAGAAAATGGTGAGATGAAATAAATGAAATGGAAATGAAAGAAAGAGAGAGATTTTTTTTTTTGGAAAACATGAGGTGTCAGGTGACCCTGATTTTCACCTTATGTTTTCTGCATGAGACTGCCAATCAGAGATTGGTTTTCAGGTTCATACATTTATTCATTTTTCTCTTTTTTTTTTTCTTTTTTTTTTTTTCTTCTTTTTTCTTTTTTTTTTTTTATTGAAATTGAAATTGAAAGAAACAGAGATTAGGCTGATGGAGGAGAAGAATTCTTCTCCACCAGCCTCATTTCAGAATCGCCTTGGAATAACTTAACAAACTCCTCTCTTGAGAGTGGCTTGTGGTAGACTTTTAACCGGTGGCCATTCACAATAAAGGGAGTTTGAAGTTCATCAATAGTCTTCACTCTAACTGCTCCATTGTTAAAGACTTCATCAATCTCATATGGCCCAAGCCAATGAGTTTGAAATTTTCCTTTGAAGTCTTTAAATTTTGAATCAAACAATAGTGCCCAATCACCCTTTTGAAACTTCTTTTCTTTGATATGTCGATCATGCCATTTGCTTCTTTGGTGCTGAACTAGATCGGTTCTTAGAATTGCATCTTGTCTCATTTCATCTAGTTCATTTAACTGGTCCATTCTGTGCTTCTGGGCTTCTGTTAAGCTCATCCCCAATTGAACTGCTGTCTTGAAGGTCTTGATTTGGAACTCAATGGGGAACAGGACTTCCTTCCCATAAACAAGTTCATAGGGAGAATGTCCTGTAGTGTTCCTCCATGTAGTTCTATAGGCCCATAAGGCTTCAGGAAGCCTTTCTGCCCAATCTCTTCTATGAAGATGAACAGTCTTTGTGATGATGCTTTCAAGAACTTTATTTGTAGATTCTACTTGACCATTCGCTTGCGGATGGTATGGAGTAGATGTTCTATGCTTAATCTTATATTCCTCCATCAGCTTTTCCACCATCCTTGATGTAAACTGGCTTCCCTGATCTGTTACAATTTCTCTTGGGACACCAAAACGAGTGAAAATATCCTTGAAAAGAAATTGAACAACTGAATTTTCAGTAGCAGAAGTTAATGCTATAGCTTCTACCCACTTGGTAACATAATCAGTACAAACCAGTATATATCTATTTTGCTTGGATGGCGGATTAATTGGTCCAACAAAATCTAGAGCCCATTTCTCGAAAGGTTCGATACATACCTGTGGCTGTAGTGGCATTTCATTTGAAAGAGTTGGTCTCCCAGTTCTCTGACAACTGTCACACCTTTTAACATATTGCTTTGCATCCTTAAAGAGAGAAGGCCAATAATATCCTGATGAAAGGATTTTATAGGCAGTCCTCTTATCAGAAAAATGTCCGCCACAAGGTTCGTCATGACATGCTTTAAGGATGTCAGGCATCTCATCCTCTCGTACACATCTTCTGATCATCAAATCTGGCCCTGTTCTGAACAATTCATTAGAAATCCAAGAATAAAGTGAACTATCCTGAATGATTTTCCTTTTCTCATTAGGAAATAAATGTAAAGGTAATTTTCCAGTAACTAAATAATTAGCAATATCAGCATACCAAGGAGTCTTGGTAGTTACTGCAAACAAATACTCATCTGGAAATTTGTCCTCTACCGGAGAGTTCTCATTAGTGTTTTGGATTCTGGACAAGAAGTCAGCTACTGTGTTCTGCTTACCTGGTCGATCTAACACAGTTATGTTGAATTCTTGTAAAAGCAAAAGCCATCTTGTAACTCTACCATTAGTGACTGGTTTGTTCATGAGGTATCTAATGGCAGAGTGATCAGTGTGGACAAAGGTTTCATAGCCGGTTATATAGTGTCTAAACTTGTTTATAGCATGAACAACGGCTAGAAACTCCTTTTCAGTAACAGTATAATTTAACTCAGTAGGAGTCAAATTCTTACTCGTATAATAAATGGCATAAGGGATCAAATCCTTTTGTCCCAAAACAACTCCTAAAGCTGTATCTGAAGCATCAGTAGAAATGTGGAAAGGGAGTTTCCAATTTGGACCCCTTAAAATGGGTGCTTCAGATATTCTAGACTTTAAAGCTTCAAAGGCAGATTGACATTCAGGATCCCACTTAAATTCACAATCTTTGGTAAGTAATTTGAAAAGAGGGGATGCTATCTTTGTGAAGTTTTCAATAAATCTTCTGTAATAACCAGTAAACCCAAGAAAACTTCTAACATCTCTTTGGCAATTTGGAACAGGTAACTTAGAGATGACTTCTACTTTAGATCTATCAACTTTGATTCCATCTCCTGAAATATGATGTCCTAAAACAATCCCTTCAGTAAACATCATAAAACACTTTTCATGACTTAAAGAAAGATTTGTTTCCTTACATCTTACCAGTACTTTTTCCAAATTTGCCAAAGCTTCTTCAAATGTATTACCATAGACTGTGAAATCGTCCATGTATACCTCTACACAATCATGAATCAGATCTGAGAAAATTCCTAGTACAGCCCTTTGAAATGTGGCTGGTGCATTGCATAAACCAAAAGGGAGTACTCGATAGGCAAAAGTCCCCCAAGGACAAGTAAAGGTGGTTTTGTCTTGATCTTCAGGTGCTACCTGAATCTGATTGTAACCACTAAAACCATCCAAGAATGAGAAATACTTTTTACCTGCTAAAGTGTCTAATACCTGATCAATAAAAGGTAGGGGAAAATGATCCTTTAAGGTTGCCTTGTTCAATTCTCGATAGTCAATGCAAACTCTCCATTTACCATTCTTTTTGGGCACTATAACCAAGGGAGAAACCCATTGGCTATCTGAAATGGGGTAAATGAAGTTTACCTTGAGCAATTTCTGAAGTTCTTCCTTCACAATTTCCCTAAGATTTGGATTCATCCGTCTTTGTGGCTGCCTAATAGGTCTGCTGTTTTCTTCAATGTAAATATGATGAATACAAGTCTTAGGGTCGATTCCTTTCATGTCGGTATATTCCCATGCAAAGGCAGTGGAATGTTTTTGCAACAGTTTAGTTAATTCTTCTTGTTGTAGTCTTTCCAAGTTTTTGTTAATGTTTAATGTTTTTTCTGGAAAGATTTCAACTGTAGAACTACCAAACTCTTCCATTGAGAAGAGAGACATTTGTCTAGAGGAGAGATATTCAATATCTGCATCTAACTGGAATTGTGAAGAGTCATATTCTAAAGGTGCCTCAAAATTTTCTAATGTATTTAGAATTTGACTGTCCTCACTTGGTTAGAACAGGTTGAAGAGTTTCCTCATCATTAATCCACTCATCTTCTCCTATTTCTGTTATTCCCTTTGCGGGAGGATACAAGTTGAATTTCTTGGTAGAATTACCATCTGATATATACATGTCTCCCGACCTACAACTTATGAAAGCATCAGCTGTGGCCAGCCAAGGTCTTCCTAAAATAAGAGGATGTCCTCCTAGATTGTTCTTTGGAGTTAAAATCATAAAATCAACTGGATACTCCCAAGAGTCTAGTGAGACTGGAATGTCTTCCAATACACCATCAGGTTTAATGATTGATCTGTCTGCAAGTTGCAGCAAAGTAGGTGTAAAGAGAAGATTAGGAAGTTTTAACTGATCCATGGTCTGTCTACTCATAATGTTGATAGCGGCTCCTAAGTCAATTAAAGTATTTGGGATTTCAACCCCATTAATATGAGTTTTAACAATAGGGCTATCGGGATCTACATATTTTTGCATGGTAATTTTACCCATCATAATGTCTGCAATTTTTCCAACTAGATGTATCCTTTTTGTGTCTCTGGTTCTTTTTATTGTTTTTTTCAAACTCATCTCCTTTATTGTCTTTGCTAGAATGGGAATCTCCTTAATGGCTGTTAACAAGGGGATCTTGATACAGACATTTTTTAATTCATCTAGAAAGCTATAGTCAGGCAACCAAATCTGCTTCTCCACTCCTTTATCAATTTGCAATCTTTCAGGAAAAGGAGGAATAGCTGAAGATGTAGGTTGCCCTACTAAGGGAGTTGATTCTTTTTCTTTTTCTTTAATGCTTGGGTTTTGAAGGGATACTTCAGAACCTTTATTGGCTTTGAGAGATTCTTCCTCAGAGATGCTTGGTTGTTGAGTACTTGTAGAAGGTTGGTCTAAGATTCTACCTGATCTGAGTTGGACCTCATTGAGAGGGACAACCATATAGGTAGGGAATGGTTGACCTTCCATAAGTGGTTGACCTTCCATCACATAAGCATTTTGAGGATTCCTATTATTGGGGTTTGGTTGAGGTTGAGAGGGAAGTTGATTTGGCCTCTGCTGAGATTGTAACAAGAGTTGAGAATTTTGATTTTGTGGAGGAGGTTGTTGTTGAGGGAATGGTAATGACAATTGTTGACCTTGATTTGGAAGTTGGGGAGCTTGCTGATTCTGAAAGGATTGAGGATATTGATAGAATTGGGCAAATCTCCCATAAGGATTTTGCATTTGCATGCTTTGCAACCATGCTTGGAAAGGATTTTGTGGTTGTGACCAAGGTTGTTGCCAAGGATTCCAATTTGGTGGGGGCTGGAAATTCATAGAGTTGTTAAACCCTTGATTTTGCTGCCCCTGCCAAGGTTTCCTTGCAACAAAACAAAGAGATTCAAGCGTACTTGGATCTTCTTGAAAGACTGCTTTGAGGCCAGGGATTGAAGGACATTCCTTGGTCTCATGGGTTTCTGAGCAAATTACACAGGTTTCCACAACTTGTGCTTCCAAGGGACATTCCCTTAAAGCATGCTTCTTTCTACACTTCGGGCAAAAAATGGTCATGGCCTCGGCTTCTGCCTTTTGTTTATTCTGAATCTTAAGGGTATCAATTTGTTCACTAAGACTCCCTAAGATGTCAGTTTTAAATTCATCTAGCATATTACCGATTTCAGCCCTACTCACTGATCCTGTTGCAGATTTATTTGCCCTAAGGAGAGAAGGATCTCTAGGCCCTTTTTGAGTTTTTGATTTGCCTCTTGAGAGATGGGTACATAGTTCTGCTATATCACTGAGAGGAAGTTGAGAAATATCCCCTTTCCCCATCATGTTTAAGATATCTATCCACTCATCCCTAATGGCTTTTAATAAGAGGGCTTTTAAGGTCTCTTCATCCAAGGTGCTCATTTTTTCTCTTTTTAAATTATATTGAAATCTCTCAAGTAAATCTTCTAAGCTCTCATCTTCTTTTTGCATCATTTTAAAAACTTCACCCTTATGATCAGTAGGCATACAATAGTCCAAATACCTATCCAAAAAGGTTTGTTTCATTTCATCCCAAGTCCTAATGGACTGAGTAACTAATCCCATGAACCATTTCAAAGCTTGATCTTTTAATGTTGATGGGAACAGTTTGAGTTTCTGAGTATCATCCAGATAGTCATAAGTTCGACACACAACTTCAAATTCAAACAAGAATGTTTCAGGGTCCTCAGTTCTTAATCCATGAAAATTTGGGAGAACAGATGGTGATATGTTTTTCATAGTGGCTCGGGAGTCCTCATCAACAATGGGAAACCCAAATGTGTTATCCCCATCTCTATTTCCTCCAATGGGGCCTCTACCTCCTCCATTGTTATTGTTATTTCCTCCTCCTCCTCTACCTCTACCTCTACCGCCTCCTTCTTCCTCTGCCATGATGATTCTCCTAGGGATTTCAAAATCTTCTGGTTCTTCTACAAGGGGTGAATGAGAAGAGATTTCTCCTTCCTCTTCAGGTGAGTCTATTTCCTCAATTACAATTGGTTGTCTGGTAGGAGAAAGAGAAGAGTCTCTTCCTAGTTCGAACTCAATAGAAGGTATAGGAGAGTCAACTCTTGGTTCTTGAATTTCAGGACTAGGAGTTTCGGTTGGAGATAAGGGAGGTATCTCTTGTTTATCTCTTGAAGCAGATGGACTTGTAAAAATTGAACTTCGAGCTCTAGCTAAAAACCTTCCCCTAGAATCTCTAGCTCTATGCATGTCATTTTTATTTTATCCTCAAGTTAAGTTAAATAGTTCTTTTTCTGATCTTCCAGTTCACTCTAGGTGCAAGAAGAGAGCATACTTAAGAAACTATTAGATTAATAACTTTCTCCTTTCTGATCCTCCAGATCACTTCAAAGTGCAAGAGGAGAGCATACTTAGATAGGTTATTAACTTCTTTTCTTGAAGTTGTTGTTTTTTTTTTATATTTTTTTTCTTCTAAGAATATGGCTACTTAATTTCACTTCCCCGGCAACGGCGCCAAAATGTTTAGTCAATTTAGTGTTATCTAAATTGCTAGTATTTATTGTCAACCCGGGGCTCGTAAGCTGATGAAGTGAAGGTGTACTATATGTACTTAAGTATCCTCTTAGAGTTTTTCTTATCGTTGGGGGTGTTGTTGCGGTTTAATTATGTTCCTAAATGGAATGAGAATTTATAAACAAGTGAGTGATGGTGTGTGTGTAGAGTGAATTCTAAATGAGTGGAAGTGTGTGTTGAGTGATTTCTAACTATTTGCTTGAAAGGAAATGCTTGGAATGAATAAATGAAATTGAAATGACTTGAAATAAACTTGAAAGCAAATGACCACTACCAATGGCACTAGACACCGTTCAAGTTGCTGCTAATAAAAGGAAAAAGAGTCACTTTTAAAACCCAAGAATGAAGATTATCTCTCTCTAACTCAATGCCTCAAAGCACATGTACTGTGTAAAGCACGGAAAGAAAGTAGCTTAAGTGGAATTATAAAAGTGAGAAAAATATGCTTGAAAGACTAATGATAATAATTTGCTATTTCTAATACTCCACTTCAGCCATATGTACTATGGGAAGCATGATTAGAAAGTAGTGAGGAAATAGTCTAGGAAACACTTTAAAATCAAAACTTTTACTTTAAAGACTAGTGGTAATGATTTACTCTTTCTAACTCAATACTTCAAAGCACATGTACTGTGTAAAGTAAGGAAAGAAAGTAGCTTAAGAACAGTCCAAAAAGCACCCAAACAAGCTGCAAGTTAGTGATATTTTGATCTTAAAAGATAGTAGTTTATGATGAAGATCATTCATGTATGTTAACAGCTCTTTGAGAAATAAGATTAAAAACTAACTATAAAGACAAAGGCAGCACTTGAATTGTCAACTTCAAATACCATTAGCTGTAAAGCAAACACAACACATATAAAAATAAATCCCGGGCTAAAAGAAACCTGCAAAGAAATAATACTGATCAGCTGAAAATAAAGGAAAACAAGTAAATAAAACTATACATGCTTAAGGAAACAAATGAGAAAATAATGAAATGCTGCACATGAAATACTTTACAAAGGCTGAGATGAGCAGGGGCCCTCTGTTCATTCAGCCACAAGAGAACTCAAAGATCTGGAAACTTCAAAACAGTGCTATATTGATTTCTCCATTTGCAAAAAGTTTACAAAACAGAGTGCTGGAATAGCACTAGAAAACAGAGTTCACAAACGCTTCTAAATTCAACACGAGTGCAGCAAAATACAACTAATCAAAAGTTCTTTGAGCGTACGCAGACGCATCAATTTATAGGAGCTTCTAAGTTATCCTACGCGTACAACTAGTTAACAGAAAAACAATAAAACAGTATGCGTATTAATGGTCCTTGGACACATCACGGTTGCGTGGACGAGTTCAGTGGTTCTTGTCGACATGGATAATAAATCCCCTATTGGATTGCGTCCTCTGCCACCCGTAGGTCATAGACAGATCACCATTTAAGGTGCCGTGACCAAACAGCTCTCAAACACCGTTTAAACCACCTTGAGTTGACCGTGGCTAAACCAGCTTTGACCATGGGTGAAAGTGACGTGGATGGCTGGAACAAAGGGACAGGAACCTTGAGCACACTGATACCTGAGTGCCCATGTGGCCCGTCTAGCAAACTGACACATGGATCATAGTGTTTAACAAAAAGGCTGCAGGATCTTCAGATAGCTGCAGGATCATCAGATAGCTGCGGGATTCCTGCAAGTAAGTCAAAAACTAAACAAATAGTCATCCATTAGCAAAACTTGCTTGATCATGCTTATTGACACTGAATGTAATGATCTGAGAGGTTTTATGGTGAAAATGAGGCAAAAGTGAAGGAAAGATAAGGAAAAGTGGAGGAAAATGGTAGACAAATGGGTGTAAAATAGAGGTTCTACAAGGAGTGACCATATATTTGAACTATTACAATGGGATTCCCTGGATCTTCATATTTTACCAGAGTTTCCCCTCCCAAGAGTAAATCAGATAAGTTCCCTAAAACATGAATGGTGGGTGATGTTTTTCCTTTCCTCACAGGCTTCTTTACACATAGCTATTTAATCATTTTAGCATAAATAGGAATATGTTGGATGGCCTGGAGGAGAGGAATTTTAATGCAAATACTTTTTAGTTCCCCATCAAGATCAAAATCTAGATAAACAATTGGTTTGGGTATTGTTAGCCTTTTGGGGAATGGGGGAGAAGTGACTATGAGTTTCTCAAGATCTTTATGCTGATTTGTATCTTCTCCTTGTTTTATTTCTGTATCATTTGCAGTTGATGGTATATGTACAGGTGGGGTTTCCAACTCAATTGATGGATGGTCTCTGTTTTCCCCAACAATAATGATACGTCATGACCTCAATCTAAGTTCATTACATTCTTTTTGTTCAATATCATAATCTGAACTCTGGACAATTTGCACCAACTGAATTGATTTGTTATTAGGATTGAAATTTTATTCAGATGGAAATTGAGTATGTAGAAGAGGCTGAGAATTTTTTTGTAACGGATATGGGGCTGATAATGCAGGTTGAGGTTGAGGACCTGTCCCCATAGGTGTATTGGATATCCCCAAAGGTTGTTGCTAATTCAAAGACCAGTTTGGATTTTGAGAAGTAGAGGCAGGCCATTGGGATAGATATGGATTACCTTTCCCAACAGGAGCGAAAGGATAATTTGACCAACCATTACCTGGAAAGGATTGAGTTGGACAAGGTGTCATAGGGAATGGCTAGGATTTCAAATTCGAGTAAGGTGACTGGCCTTGCCACGCTACCCTGGGGTTCTGCTGTTGATTAAATGGTGAAGAAGGAAAGAACTAGGATGCACCTTGTGACATTCGTGTAGGTTTGGCCTGCCACTATCGACGTTGGCTCATTAAGTATATTGGCTCTGTCTCTTCTTCCACTTCTTTGAAAAGTTCTTTTAGCCTAGGAAGTGATGGACATTGCTTAGTGGTGTGATCCTTGGTGCAAGTGGTGCATGTCTGGACCATATCCAATGGACACTCCCGATGGCTGTGCTTCTTCTGACAGTGTGGGCATAAAATGGCCTAATTTTGTTTTTCTAAAGCTTGTTTCTGTTTACCCTGCAATATGTCTAGCTATGTTGTGAGGGTGCCCAGGATGTCCATCTTGAAGTCTTCCAGGAGGTTACCGATTTCCATTCTTGTTACGCCACCATTGTGTGGTTTGATTCCTCTAGTAATATGATCTCGACTTCCTAACCCTGTGCGTGTGCTACCTCACGAACACCTGATACACAAGCGAATAATTTCATCATAATTTTCTTGAGAAATATCTCCTTTCCCCATCAAATTTAGAGTTTCTATGCATTCTTATTTCATTCCCTTAATTAAGATAGCTCTCAAGACTTCTTTTGGTAAAGTGGTGTGAGGGGTCTCTGAAAGTTATATTGAAATTGTTCAACATATTCTTCTAGAGTTTCATTATCGTTTTTAGCCATCTTAAATATTTCATCATTTAATTCCCTAGCCTTGCAGAATTCCTAGTATCTTGTCAGAAAATAAGTTTTCTTGTCATCCCAAGAGTTAATAGTATGTCTACCTAGACCCATGAGCCACCTCAATGCTGCTTGTTTTAGAGTAGAAGGGATTAGTTTTAGTTTTTGAGGGTAGATGGTATAGTCATATCCTCTGCAAAGGTCATGAAACTTGAATAAGAAGGCCTCTGGATCCTCTGTCATCATCCCATGAAAATTTGGGATGATCTGTAAGGGAATAGCTTTCTTCAGGGCATTGGCCACTTGGTCAACTATGGGGTATTCAAATGTCGAGGTCTGACATTGAGGTGGTAGATTTCCCATTTGGTCAAAAATGTGCTAATATCCTTTAGGGATTTTAGGGGGTGTTATTTAAGTATGTGTAGGATTCACAATCCGAGTCGATTTCGAAGCACTGCCTAGATTTGGGATCACATGAGATCCTTGTTTAGACAACTGAGGTCCTCCCTTAGCAGTTCCACTGGTTTCTCCCTCTCCTTATTTTAAGTTGCATGATTTTCCCTCCTATAGAGGATGAGAATTTAAATTTGTTGTAACCTAAAAACTCTATTTAGATCCTCTAATTTGACTATGAATCTCAGCATAGGCTGCAGATGGTGAGCCTGCTACCTGAGGGATTATAGTAGGGCTTTTTCCAGAGACAGTCTGGAATCCTATTGATGCTTGAAACTCTGCTTTTCTTATGATTTCATCTATAAAATTTGTTCTCCCAAGGCTCATAGATCCCTTGGATTTCATAGATTTATGTAGGGGGTTTTGATCTTTTTCTATCTTTTTATTCCTAGGCATTCATAAAAAAACTATTTCTATTTAACCTCTATGCTTTTGCTGAAAAGCGGGCTAATGAGCAATCACTTTACTTGCTGGTCATGTAGGTTCTTACCTCTCATTTTTAAAAACCAATTCTCTTACAGCAAGATAAAATGAAATCACTTTGAAACATTCTCCCCAACAATGACACCAAAATGTTGGTGCACTAAGATGTCTTATTACAAGAGATCTTAATACCTACATTCATTATCAACCTAGGACAAGTCATCTTATTTCAAGGGTGTCAACACTATATATGCAGTGAATTCATAGGTCAATCTATGTTGGAATCGTTGTAATTGCTAATTCCTATTTGTCTAAATTCAATCCAAACACTTCTGAAAGGAATTCATAACACACTTCTGAAGGTACTTAATCTATTCTGCAAGCAACTAAATCAAAATGCAAATAGAAAGAATCACACTTGGTGGTCTAACTTGTATTGAAACTTACTCATTTAACATGAAGGAAATCTATGATAATCGAACAACAAATAACCATATAAATGCCTCATGGAAATCAATCACTCTAGATTTTAAATCTATGATAGTGTTACCTTAAAATGAACAAAAATCTGGAATGAACATAACCAATTCAATAATGAGCATCACACATATAACATAACCATTACAATAAAGAGCATCACGCATATATAATCACACGGCTAAATCTAGAATCTTGACTGAACAAAAATGCAAATCAGAATCATCAATCCTCAGAGTAATCAGAATAATACTAACTTTGCATGATAATAATAATGAACAATGAAGAATAAATAGAAATAATCATAACACAATTGGAGCAGTAGATCTTCTATTGACTGGGCCGAAAGTCTCCAGAAGTCCCCGCTGTTAAATACTCAGAATACGATTATTACTTAAACGTAGTCTTCTTCATTAAAATCAATAACAAAGTTATAGCAACAATGATATGAAAGTATTATATGTCCAAAAAGAATAGTTACAATCAATGAATTCCTAAACTAGTTGTTCAGCTCACTTTACGACTTTATATAACATTTAGAAAAGTAAATAGATAAAAGTGAATCTGATCCTGAGGATTTCGAAATAGTTGATTTGATTTCATCATAAAATAGCATTCATCCTCTTGGTCTTCCACTTTCCTCCATGTTTAGGACGTTGTCTCTTTTCCTTTACTGGCTACTGCTGTCCTATCGATTGAACAACTATTGTCCAATCCAATCCATGCCCCTGCATATAAAGATAGTGAAATTCAGTTTTCTATGCCCAAATTTATCTAATTTGCTACTAATCGATTTTACGGAACTTCTGTTGTTATTTCTTCTTTTTTGATCCATAAAACGAAGATAAACATGTGAAGAAAAATGCTAAATTAGGCTATCTAAGAGGAGAAAACATACCTTTTTCTCGTCCCAACAATTGCCACATTAGTAGTGTGGACCATGTATATTGTAATCAAGTGTATTGTAACGGGGAAGTCAAAAGGACACAAAAGAATATGAAATTTCGTGTAAGTTGAAAAGTCATAGGAAATTGAACAATCATGATGGTAAATAAAGAGTCACAAGGGGGAAGAAACACCACTCGGTTATATATATACCCCCTCATTGTATGATCGAAGGACTTTTCACCTTGGCTCCTCCCGTAAGGCATTAGAGAGATAAGCTAGTTGGAGAAAGGACTGACTCCAATGTCCCACTACTGGGGCTAGAATGTACATTATAACCATGTATCTTGGAACTTTTTCTTAATAATGGAATCCTTATAAGGCCAGCATGTTCTTCATGCATGGACTATGAATGTTTGTAAGACTATTTTGTGGACATTTGTATTTCATGTTTTCTTTCACATGTACTAATATAGTTGAACTATTTCAGTTATTTTAGTGCTTATCTTGTTGAGAATGTATTTTAATGGTAGTTATCACTATCCCATCCTTATGGAATATTTCGCGGGATACTAGACAGACCTTTCATTGTTAGTTGGTTGTAACGATCATCGCATCAGTTGTGGACTATTGCACTAGATGTTAAATGGGTCCTTCTAATCATGTCAGTCTCTTCCTGGGTGGTATTATTACCTCTCACTTAGAGGCTCACTTTTCTCTCCCCCCTTTGAAATAGAAAAACATCAATATAGTTGCACTACAAATTCCCCTCGAACATTCCCCTTACTTTTCGAAGACATAATTGCATCACTCTCTTGTGCTGACAGCTAGAGCCAAGGTAAATCTTTAAGGATTTGGCAACCAGGCATCTATACCAATTGGGACTCCTACAGCAAATGATGTGAGGTATGATTGATGCATCATATCACAGAGATACCTTGAATGTTGGCAGGCCCAGGGCTGTCAACAACCCCCACAATATGTCATTTAGTGCCTCAAATTGGCCTTGAAATGTTTTATATCCAAATTCTCTAAATTGGGTTCCATTGATAATATTGTTCCTAGAAGTCGTTTCTTGAAAGTTTTCCATTGTAAAAGAATAAATACGAATGAAAAATAATATGATGTAATGTGAATTATACCTAACCATTTTGGGAGGCTTTTGGCCACTAAAATATTTTACTAAATAAGATGAAAAAATTGACCTTCTACCCTCTCCCTAGAGTATCATTTAGCCTTTCTTGGAAGATGTTATATCAACCAAATTTCCAAAAGATGTGCTAACCTTGTATTCTAGTTCTAGACCTCTTTTGTAAAACTATATTCTCGATCAACTCTTCCTAAGCATGTAGTCTTGACTCCTCTATGGAAGGTAGGACCTACACCTCTTCTTCATCTAACATGGATGGATCATAAAACCTGCTACTTGCCACATTCACCACTAAGTAAATGGAATGTATGGGGGTAGAATACATCTATAGGGATTATGTACCACGTTTTTTAATATCTTAAATGGACCATATCATAGAGCATTAATTTTATTACAAGAATCTTGTATCCTCTCCTTATTCAATGGTAAACATACTTTTTCTCCCCTCTAAATGACCTCTCTATCTTGTGCTAATCATGCCTGACCATGTATTTATTTTGTGACTTATTGAAATACTCCGATACATGTGAATTGATGTACCTAATATTCTCAACAAAATTATCTTCTCTTAAATAATCCCCTATGACATCCCCCTTTATTCCTCCTCGCTATCCATATACTGCATATGAAGGTTAGGGTGAAAAATATACAAAACAAGTCTCAAATGGTGACTTTCAAATTCAACCCCTTGTTTCTCTATTATAAAAGTGTTTTATATAAAACATATTTTACTTCCAAGTATTATTACTCTTTTGATTATAACCCCTCTAAAGTTATATGAAATTTTTGTTGACTACTTTTGTTTTCTCATCTCTATATGGATGGAATGTTAATTTTTTGTCCATATTCTTCCACAACTTAGTCCAAAATGTGCTGAAAAATCCATGCCCCTATCCAAAATTATTCTCCTTGGTATCCCAAAGTGCACCCATACCTATTCAATAAACATTTTTTCTAATTCTTTCCCCTTGATAGTCCTTTAATAGGGTAAACAAACCCACATGTTATTGAACCTTTCAACTACCATAGATAGGTAGTCATGTCCCTTCCTGGTGGTTGGTAAAACTCTAACAGATTCCATAGAAATTATTTCTCAAGAATGAGTGGATATACATAAGGGATGGTGCGGACTCTTTTTCTTGTTAATGGACTTGTTAATCCAAAATGGTATACATTCTCTAATGAAACTAGATACTTACATCCTAGGATAGTATACATACCTATGAAAATTGGAAACTATCTTCCCAATACAAAATTGTCCTGCAACCTTGGAGGTGTGATCCTTTTTATTCATATGCATTCACACACCTTAGGAACACATAACTTATCTATATTGTAGAGGAACATGTTTCGGAGATGATAATTAATTGTTTTCTCACCATTTTCCACATGATTTTGGCCATGTATGTAACACCTCTCACACATTTACCCAATTTCACTGGCCTATGAGGGTAAACATAGGAGGAAGAGATACCTTTCTCCTTCCCTTAATGGGAAAAGCTAATCCAGAGATAGATGTTTCCAAACCCCTAGGTCCCATTAAGGAATCAGGGCTGACTACTTACGATAATTTGACATTTCACAAAATCCTATAGGGGATATAGGACACCCTAAGGCTGATAAACCATCCCAAGTGGTCATACCTTGAGCTAGACCCCTCCTTCCCTACCTTGGGTCCTCGACCACGCCTGCAAGAAGGCCTCCGTGTGGTTAAGCCTCCAACCACATGTAAAATCTTACATCAATGTGGTTGCACCTAAAATTTTATAGTATGGAGCATGTAGTCCTAGATTCTGGGCCTAAATTCGAGGTTAACCTCCAAACCAATACCCAGAACTTCTTGGAACTTATCAAATTCAATAATGACATGAAAACAATGCTATATATACAAATTTGAAGGCAAAACATGATCTATACTTCCTAGAACATGACAAACATTTTGTCAAACATAATGAGAACATGTAATCTACAGGTAATGAATGCATATCTAAACATTTTGTTTAATACTTATCTGAGAATAATCAATAAGCTCTAATTCCATCTCATAATAGCTACAATAACATCTATTATCTCACGCATTCATTAAACATTCATCATATAATTAAAATATGTCAAGAGCCTTACCTATAACCTATTATAAAACCATACTTATAACCAACATATAACTAGAATAATAACCATGATACAACAACCATCAAATCCACATAATAACAAGTATAATTAGTCATAAAATAAAATATAAAAAGAGCTCCTATTAACATATGAAAAATCCAACCAAGTAAGGGACTTCCACGTACCACTTGACCATAGATTGAGTTGAACCAAATCTTTATTTCGACCAATCACCCTCGTGCCATATTTAAAGCATGAATGTGGGACTCAAGACAAGTCAACCAGGGCTTCCTAGAGATTAAACCACCTCCAACATTATGCTTTACTGCAATCTCGCTAAAATGGATCAAAGGATTACTGGGCCAAAACAAGCACATGAACAATGAAGGCTTCCCAGAGATTAAACCACCTCCACCCTTAGGATTTATGTTAATCCCGCCAATACTGGTCAATAGATTACTAGATCCAAAAAGATATTAGATGCCTCATAATTTCTTCATTAATACCTTGAGGAATCTTCCTAGCTCCACCTTCATTCTTTACCATAATCCCGCCAAAACCGTTCAAGGGATTCCTAGGCCCTATGGGAATTTTCCTAAGACCACCTCACCTAGTTCCAAAACCATCCGACAATCCAAATATCAATGAAATAGAGAACGCCATCATACCATGGCTATTCAGAAATGACAAGCCAATCTTGAAACCTTATCACACCTAGCAAAAGCCATGACAATGACAACAACAAAATCAAACACACACACATGTACCATTCATTCACAAACCAACTAGGAAATCACACATGCAACCTATTACTTGCAATTCTTCCTACTGAAGCTATTAAATCCAACTTCTCCTTGCTTTCCCCTTGATTTCATTTGCCTTTTAATTCCTTTGCTTTCCTTTCACCAATTCTAGAGTGCTCCAAGAATGCTCTATGTGTGCAAGAGTATAAGAGAATAGAGAGAGATCCAAGCTAATACTAAAAAAATTATGTGAACTGATCCTAATAAACCTTTTTATCATTGAGGCCTCTATTTCTTCATTTTCCTCTAATCTTCCTTCTCACGAAAATGTGTGACCTCTCATCTCCATTTTCTCATATTTTCCTTTATTTTCATAAATAAAATACGAATTAATGCCACTTATCCTTTTCTAATACCTTTTTCAATTTCCCTTAGCCATAATAAATTGAAATGAACACCCACCAGGATGTTTTTCCCAACATTAAACATGGAATACATGTCCCATGATCTTGGTCTTATTTTTCCTTTATTAACTTTATTACATGAACTTTAACCTAGGGTTGTTACATTGTAGCTATCGATACACCTCCCTAAATTCCCCATCCTTTATATATGCCTCTTTGTATACATCATTAGTTAGAGGGTCCATGTGCATCAAATTTCCCAAAAGATGTGAGTTTTTATGCACGTCACTTTGAAATTATGCCATCCAACTTATTTGTGCCACTCTTATTCTAATAGATCACTAAATGGAACTATTGTAAAAGTCCCACTGAATTGTAGTTTCTGGTCTTCTGTAACTTAATTTTTGTCTACAAATACTATAACAACTATTGATCTATGTGGATGACAATCTCATTTCCCATCCAATACTATTTCCACTTTTTGATAGCATATACCAAGACATAGAGCTCGTTGTCATAGGCAGGTTTGTTCAAAACCACCCCATAAAACACTTCATAATGGTAGCATAAAATACTTCCTCTCTACATGAAGCCAAGTCCCATAACATATCCACTCACATTCATCTTGAATTCAAATGGCTCCTACAAGTTTGGAAATGCAAGAATCTCTCCTTGATTAATTTGCTTCTTTGAATCTCCAAAGGAATTTTTCTGACCTTCCATCATTAGAAACTCTTTCCACTCATTATTGCAATGTGGAGTGGTGCAAATACTATTGAAAATGAGGTTATGAATTTTCTCAGGAATTGTGTTTCCCAAATAAAAATTATGGCCTTAGAAACAATTGTAGGCATGAACCACTTCATGATTGCCTCCATATTGGAAAGATCTATCTTGAGCTCTCCTCCACCAATCACATAGCTTAAATACATCAAACATTGTTGTACAAACTCACACTTCTTGAGATTCTCCAATAGTTCATGGTTCTTCAAAATTACTAGAACTTATAGCAAGTGTGAAATGTGCTCCCAAAAAGTACCAATGTAAACTAGTATATCATCCAAATAAAAAATAATAAATGAACATAAATAGGGAAGTAATATGTAATTAAATGAATAGAACAAATTACAATACTACCCACTAATACAAAACTTATTTATTTTGAATGCTCTCTTCTAGAAATGTTCTTCTCTAACTTGAATCTAATGATACCACAATTTTAAATCCAACTTTGTGAAGTATTTTTCTTGTTATAACTAGTCCAATAGATATGTTATACTAGGTAGGTTGTTTCTAGTATTAAGCATAATGTTTTTTTTCATGCCCTAAAATCAATGCACAATCACTAAGTCCCATCCTTCTTTGGCACAATTGTGATGGTTTACCGACATCGTGAGTTACTTCATTGAATGACACTCCACTCCAAGAGCTGCTAGAGCTGATTTTTTTCCTTATTTGGTTCTAGAATATATTTTTTATATATCTTATTGTTTCATAATAGAGAGTCCAACAACAATTTAATTTTTTTCTCAACTTCCATCTTGGGTATTATCTGTTTAGGTTCTCGAAACACTCCCCTATATGTGTATAGCAACCCTTCCAGTTGTTATATCTATTCCTTAGTGCACCCCTCCAAGAATTCCTTTGCTTTGATTAACTCTATAACTTTCTCTTAAGAATAATAAAACATAATTCTTACTAGAATTGATCAATTTTTTAGCTTGGTTCGAACTTTCTTTGGCTTTCCTTTATGCACATTATTGATGAAGGATTTCTCATCCTTAATTAGGAAGTACTAATTGGATCTCTAGATGAAGATTTCATTTATAATGTACATATAGGGACTCCAAAAAAAAACTTCATATACATCAAGTGGCACTACATCCAATTCTACTTCATCGATACAATTGAAGCCAGTAGGAAATTTTATTTTACACTATTTTGTTACCTTAAGTTTTGCATCATTATTTACCAATCTAATAAATATGGGTAGGATTGCCTTCAACTTTCATTCCCAATTTGTTGAATAACTTTGCTATAATGAGATTTTCCTATAAACTCAATTTAATCAAAATATCAACCTTTGTCGCGTTGACATGTATTTTTATTTTGAAGATTTTTTTATCATCTTTTCTTCTTGTTGATGAAGGATAATCATATTAACCTCCTTATACAATTATCATTATACAATATTATCATCTTTGTCCAAAATACTTTCGACCTAATTGATCAAATACATGCTTGTGAAATTTTTTTTCATTGTTCAAGTTGAGTTCTCAATGTAATTTCCAAAACCTCTCCTATATATGATCATCAATGTTGCATTTTTTCAAGAATTTTTGCTTTGATGTGTAGTTTTTTTTTTCTTAATTCATTTACTTTCCCATTTTCCACTTATTCTTCCCCCCTTAAATCTTCTTATTGTTCCTTCTACTTTGAACCACTTGACTGGCCTTTCTTTAGGCCTATTTTTCAAGTGATTATTCTTGCAAACAAGTCTCATCCATCATTATAGTTTTGTAAAACATGAATTGCTTTCACCAATGGTTGTGTGGATGTTCTATATACTTGAGGAGTAAATCCAGGATCATGGGAGAGATAACCAACATTATTTAAATCATTTTAAATTATGTGGTGTACTACTATACATGTTATCCCTATCTCTACTTGTAGTAATTCCGCTGAATCAACTAGTCCTTTAAATACCTCATAGAGTAGAATTGGGAATTTAATAGGGTTTTTAAATCCTCCCACATAGTTACTAGAGGATCCCCCTATTTTTTATGTATTCCCATGTGGCTTTCTGACTAGGTTGGGGCATCACCCTTTAATTTCAAATGAGAAAAATAATTTTTTTGTTCCTCCTATATAAGGTGAGCACTTAAATAAACCTCTAACTTTCACAACCAATAACCTAATTTCAAAAATCAATCTCACCTTGATATAGCTTGATATATACATTTTACTCCATCGTAAAGAGAAACTATGAATGGTTTGTAACAGTCAAAATCAACTGCTTTTTTTGGGTTTCTTGACTCCTTCCCTAATTCTACACAATCTGTTGATTTTCCCTTGAATTTTACCTCTTACTTGGAACACTCATCTTCTCTAATCAAAGCAAGATTACTGGTTAGGCCAATGTTCAAATTATCTTTTATATTTGTAACTTTATCTTCCATCCATGTAGACCTATCCTCTACTAAATCTTGAGGGTTATCATAAACCGATTCATCAACCATGGATAGTGTTTTATGAATTGATGATTAAATTAATCTAATTCCCTGCAAGTTCCCATAAAATTCCAAAAAAAACTCCTTTAGAACCAATATGATTTATAAACAACTAGTGGATATTTGACTGAATAGTTTGTCACAATAGATCTATGAAAATAAACTTAAATATATACTATGAAGCATCAATTTATTTTCCATTCCAAATTTCTTATTAATATTTTGTTGTTTATGCATACAATATACAATATGTGGAAAATAGGGAATGGGTGAAAAAAACTTGGAAAAATCAAAGTGAACACCAATATATGCTTTGGGAAACACTTATGGGAGAAATCCTCACTGGAAGGTGAGGATATTCTATTATCTTTTTTCTAGAATATAAATTATGCAAGTACAAAGGATAAGGCACTCTCTATGGAGTTTCCTCAAACCTTTGCCTTTCTCCTACTATAGAATAGAAACACCATGTTACTCTCTCTCTCTCTCTCTCTAAGCACACATAGCTACTCTACTCTACTATGGAACAAAATGTAGGAAAATAGAATGTAACCCCTTTTCCTCCTAGTTGCTCGATTATGACGCAACAAAATAGCCAACGAGGAGTTATATTTGACCTACTAAACCCTTAACATGTGCTACAACTCAACCCCTCTATAGTGTTATTTATAGATATCATTTGAATAAGCTCTCTTTCTTGAGTAATGGGGTTGATATGGAATCCTCTAGAATTATGGTTGTCAATAAAGATAGGTAAACTTCTAGGAGGCATAATATTTGTGTCCTAACTCTACTTGACGTGATTCTTGCATTGTTGTAACATATTTGGGTGTAGAATAGTGTGACAAGGCCTTGGAAGTTTCAACACACAAAAAATATCATTTAATTCCTCAAACTATCCATAAAAGGTTTCATATCTCAATTCTCCAAACTAGCTCACATTGGTAAAATTTCTCCTATAAGAGAATCACTTCATTTTTTCCACTCTTAAAGTATAAATAGGGATGAAAATTAATATAATTATCCAAAATAGATCACCATTTTTTGAATATTTTATTGATACCTACAAAAATCTATAGAAATGATTAGTATTACAGGGGAACAAATTAGCAGTAAGAAATGTTGCATTCTATCATTAATGAAAAAGTAAATGAGCAATACAAAAGAACAACAAAAAAATTGTAAAACATAAAGAAATGAATCTTTTATTATGAACAAATGGAGACAATGGTATGAAAAGAGACATAAACTATAATTTTGGACTAAGATATTTATCTAGTATTGTCCAATGGAAGGTTCTCCATCATCCTTTACAAGACCTCTCCTGAAGAAGTAGTAAGCAACCATAATGGTGATTTCTCACAATTTACAAAGAAAATGCAATCAATATTTGAGATTTTGGTTAATTTGAAATTGCTTTTAGTAGCATAACCTTATCTTTATTTTCTTGGTGAAATGGATAACAAAAGGATCCTATTTATAAGTAATTCCAAGGATCTCATGGTTGCTAATTAATTGAATGATTGTAAACTCCGTTATGTGATCCTCATGCTTGGGTTCACCATGATGAGTCATTTTTGTGTTCTCAACATCCTTCCTTAAGTGTGTGGGGCTAAAGGGAGACTAAGTGAGCTTTGTATTTTGGTTCTAATCAGGTATTCATTTATCCTTGCATAATTTCTTTACGAGCAGTCACCCTCCATGGATTTGTGTGGTTGTTGAAGGAACAGTCATGTAGATCCACAAAAGGTGTGCGTAGTGACTTCGCACAAATTTATGGAGATTTTTGAAAACCCAAATTGTAATTATTAACCAAATACTTTCTGGTTGTTGATTAATAATCTTAGGGAACCTCTCTTTTGTGTATTTTATGGAGTCTTCTAGTAATCACTCATATAGTTTTGGGAGCGATTTTAAGGTGATAACACACCCCTAACATATTTACAATGTTTGAAATTCAAATGAAATAATGGTTTGTGGACACAATTCTCAATTTCCATTTTATTATGAGGTACAACTCACATATAAAAGCTCTAGAAAGCTTGTAGAAAAGTTCTTGGTGGCATAAAAACCAAATGGATTGAAAAAATGCATGACATCACCTCATCGATGTGTTTTTGTTTCATTCTTGATCCTAATGCACCATTTTGTTGATTTTTGGCCCATTTCTTTGTGAAGTTTAACAACCAACACAAACCTTATGTCATCACAACCCATTAACCAAAACAATGAATATAAAGTTCATTAAAAAATAAACATGTTATGGCATATGGCAAGTGGTGGAATTACACCCCTATCATACTTACAATGCCTATAATTGATATATATTGGATCATTATATTTTTTTCATGCATATCAATGTTGTTAGAGTGGATAAAATTGAGGAATCAAATCATACGGATATTTTTAACAATGGGATCCAATTTGAAAAATTGGGATCTGAAACCTTCCAGGAGCATTTTAAGGCATCAAATGATGCTTTTTGGGTGTAAAGATTTTCTTCTTTAGTAGTGAATCATTTTTCATATTCTATACACAAAGATATTTCCAATGACGCATGAATCAACTCAATTGGAGTTCACATGCTAAAGTCATACTACTCGGATGTTGACCTTCATATTTTCACCACCATAATTCAAGAGGATGCCACATTAGCCCCCATTATTAATTGAAAATGGGGTAGTCACATGATTATGATAAAGAACACTCTAGAAGAGTTAATATTATAACTATGGTTAATATTTTAGGTAGTCAAACCTAACCACGATAAGGCTAGGATTTGTTATAACTAGGCCGCTAGCAGGAACACGGGTTCCATTCATTTTCACTGCACTTCTTCCATAGATGAACAAAAATAGCCAAGACGAATAGGATATAGAGAAAACATAGATGATTTGTGCACTGTAGTAGTACATGGACCTTAGGCCATTCTTATTTGTACTCATAACAATTTTCTATCTAGAGAAAGAGAGTAGAGCAACCTCAACTTCTCGTTGTGATTTTCTCCCGAAATGGTTTCTCAGGTTATATCTTGTGTTAGATAATGTTTTGTGAGTTTTTATTTCATTGTTCTCTATTTTTAGCATAATTTTTATTTGCATGGATACATAATTAATAGTGAGCTACATATCTAGAAATCTAAAGGAAAATAAAACCCTAAAAGTGTAGATTTCATCTTCTTAAATATAGTTTCATAAATTTGCTCTAACTAACTTCCAATAGATTATATATAATAGTTTACAAATCAATAATATAATGAAACTAATAACATATAATGTCAAGACACCATTCTCATCTTATCACGAGCTATAACTCACATCCCAAAAAACATTTAAAAAAAATTGTTAAAAATATCTTAAGAGCATAAAAAGACATAAACAAAAAAAAATTCATTTTTTAAAATCACGCATATTTCTTTTTTATTCTAGAGATCAACATTCTGTTAATTGAATGTTTAGAACTTTAGCTTGTGAATTTGATCGGCTGCGAACATGAAACTAGTACGAATTGGAATTTTTTTATAAATATTGAGAAAATGTAAATAAATATAAAATATAAAAGGTAAGAAGAAAGAAGATACAATTATCATATTTCAATTATGGTAAATTATCTTGTTCTAATTATGGCAACTAGGAACCTTTAAGGGTTTTGCAAATAAATGGAACATAAATTGTTATGGTTAAAATTGTTCATTGGTTTAAAGAAGACGAGTTATAATTGGTTTAAAGAAATGAATTATAATGGGAAAATTTTGAATAAATGTATAAAATATTTATGACCCTAAAATGGCGTATAATGGGAAATAAATTGAATAAATGTATAAACTATTTGTGACCTTGAAAATGGCATCTATAATAGTCCCTAAAATGGCGTATAATGGAAAATAAATTGAATAAACGTATAAACTATTTGTGACCTTAAAAATGGCATCTATAATAGTCCCTAGAGTAAGTAAGATCAAATAATGTTTCATGGCCTTATAATTTTAGGAAAAGATTAAAAGAAGATGGATTATGGGAAACTCTATTAACGTAATCATAGTTTGAGCCATAAAATTATATTGTTAATTGCACATGGTATTAAGAATTATCCAAGAATATTCAAGATTTCAAGATTCCATGCATGCATGGATTTATAAATGTCAAAATACCTTGAAATATGTTCAAATGAAAAATGGGATAAGAATATCATGGTGGAAAGTAATATTGAATAATTGGATAATCAATTGGTTATTAATGTCAACATGAGTATATTGTGGTGTTTGAGTATAACTAGTGAAACGTTTATGTGATAGAGTATAATAGGTGTTTTTTTCTTATTGTTACGTTTATGAGATAGAATATAATAGGTGTTTTTTCTTATTGTTACCAGTCTGATTATATGAATTTTAACGAAGTAATTTTTTATTTTTTAAAGTTTATAAATCAAGTGTTTATTAAATAAAAAATATTAGCCCGATTTAATTTATAGATCAAATAGTTGTTTTTTATCAGAATATGATGATAGAATTTCAAGCAAGATTGTGATTTTTGTTATTTAAAATACATTTTGAGTGCACAAATGGATTTAATGTTTTGGAAAATTCTTTGGGCGTTCGAATTTTAAAAATCAAGCTTCCCAAACTCAAGTTTTAAAAAATATCTATAGAAATTTTGTTAAAATTAACAATAAAAGATAGCTCGAAAAAGGTCATTTCATATATTAGTTAGACTGTGTAAAAATTATTTATAGTTCATCGAAAAAGATTCATGAATTAGTCATGAATTTTCAGGAAACGATGATAAAAATGTGATATAAAAATTCATTTCCAATATAGATTTGAATAAATGATATTATATAAGGAAGAAGAAATAGTCCCTATGGTTAGCTCAATTGGTTGAGCTCCATTGTCAAAGAACATTTGCTATTGAGAGGTCACGAGTTCAATTCTCTTGATACTCTTGGGGTTAGGCTTTGTGGTTGAGCTAGAAAGAAGTGATCCCTACTTTTGCTATTGAGAGGTCACGAGCTCAATTCTCTTGATATTCTTGGGGTTAGGCTCCGTGGTTGAGCTAGAAAGAAGTGATCCCTTTGGGTGGATTTGCATACTATAAATATTTCTTGGTCGTAGCAGTCACCAAAGAAGTGATCCTTTTGGGTGGATCTACATATCCTTTTGGGTGGATCTACATACTATAAATATTTCGTGGCCATAGCAGTGACCAATCTTCACAGTTTATGAATCACATAAATAAAAAAAACATTAAAAATTATTCTAAAGAAAAATAAATATAGATTTAAATAAAAATAATCATTAATTTAAGGAAACTCATAAATTGATAAGAATGGTCAAGTTGACGAGGTAACTTTATCTCGTGTGTGTATATATATTTATGGGATATACATTGCGTATGTTTTCATTTTTATTTCTAGGTTGTTGAATGACGAAAATATAACATAATGGTTATTAATTCATTGAGATATTCAAATTTTTGAAAAGAGTAAAATAAGGGATTGACATGAAGTTGGGTTTGAATTTTTATCATGAAATACTAAACATAAATGGTGATAATATAAATTATTCAGTCCAATCTAATTAATGTTTTACTCATTTCTATCTTAAATTGGATTTTCATCATAGTTATCATCATAGCTAAGCCACAATTTTGTGGTACTGTAAAAATTAATTACCCACTTATGTTATACTACCAACCTCGTAGAAATATGGTTTATACTTATTAATAGTGTAAGCCACAATTTTGTGGTACTGTAAAAATTAATTACCCACTTATGTTATACTACCAACCTCGTAGAAATATGGTTTATACTTATTAATAGTGTAACTTAAATTAGAAAAAAAATCCTTATTTAACGAAAATTTGGTGTCTTTGTATATTTTCATAATTAATTGAAGACAAAGTTCCTAAAAAGGGAGTATGTGATGCCCCTAATTACTTGAAGACAAAGTTCCTAAAAAGTGTGTGATGCCCCTCTCTTGACTAGAATAATGTTCACCCATCACTTTAAGGGCATTCCGAATGGTTCGATGAATCAATAGTGTTTGATATATGTAGCTTTATTTAGTTTGATACTTAGTTGATTTGATTATTTTCTATGACCAATGACTAGGTTGAGATTCATTTAAATATTTTTGAATGATGTAATTCTATTTATGGATTAATGATTTTGATACGATGACAATTGATTGAAATATGTTGAATTAATAAATTAGTTGATGATTACATAACATTAGAACATATATTTATTATATATATTGCGATATTACCAGCGATATGTTAGGTGTGACATGAAAAACTTATAGGTACATGTACTAAGGCTTGAGTTGAGTTATATGGACCCACATTGGGTCACGAGCCTGATGTATTAATTTATGAATTCTGCTGTAAGCATGCGTTACAATTAACATTTTGTTTGGGTAATGGTATTTGACTCGTGTCTCTATATGTATGTAGAGGCATGGATAAAGTTTTTATCCATTAAGCTTGCATATGGGTGAATGCTATATAAAGTAGGTGTGACGTGTATTAACAAGAAAAACCATGGAATTGCATCCCTAATATTCCCTACTAAAATCCCTTCTATGTAATGGTTTGAGAATCCATGTGCTTCCCAAGGAGTTTCCATGTTTTAATGAGGGTAGACTATGTAGATGATCACTGATGTGGTTGACTTGAGGAGAACCAAACATCTCCCACCAATGAGTAGATGTCATAGAGTTAATGAGATCTCACACATGTTTGCATGGATTCCTCCATGTACATATATATACGTAAGGATTGCAATGAATATGGGCTCATGAGTGGTAGAAGTTGACGAGGGTGAAAGTGATAATGGCCTCAATCTTGATACTATACTCATTGATATTAACTATTTTGGGATAAAGTATCATTTACATTAAAGAAAATAATAAATTTACACTCAAGAATTTCTTTTTGTTTTAAAGTAATGTAAGTACATTCAGGAAGTCATATATGTAGAATACATTCATTCAAAACAAGGTACATAGATTTCTTATTCATATATGTAGAATACACTCATTTAAAACAAGGTACATAGATTTATTAGATTTTGCGAGAAAAGTAATAAATATGTATTTTGAATAAAGTAAATATGAATCACCCACTTTATGGTTTTTATTTAATTAAAAGTAGTCAAATCATATGTATATGTTTATGTATAGAGGTGTTACTTTTAAAATATAAGAGGGAACCTGAATGAGGGAAAAAATGAAAACTAGTGGGGAGTTTGGTGATTCATATACGTATTAATTATTATATGTAATCGAATATAGATATTCCATTATAAGATCTAGTTATAACAAATCTCATAATTCTCTAAAATATTTTGTTATATAGTTTTTTATTTTAGATTTTAGATTTTAACGTAATACTGAAATATCGAAAACTAAAAAGAAATAATCTTAGATAAGATGTTATAGAAAATAACACAATATGTACCATAGGAAAATTCAATTAGAAGGTGATGCCTCAATTTTTCTCTTTATTCCCTAGTTATGAAATGCAAATACACGAAAACGGTCACTCATTATACACTTTCTATGTACATGATGACCAAATGAATGGTATATTAGGTTCTTCTTCCTTTTGTTCTACTTTAATATGAAGCTCCTAGAAGGTTTTTTCAGCTATGGAATAATAAGAAAGTACAAGATAATTAATCCTCTTCCTTTGCTAGTAACAAAATGTTCCTTTCCTAGTAACACAATGTTCAAAATATATTGGAGGTTATTTATGTTTAGGGTTAGGGATTTTGCATTTAACAGCACCAAATTAATTTTAATGTTTGGGACATTGTATAATATTAATTTTAATGTTTGTAAAATTACGTGTGACTAAATCCACATGTGTGAGTGATATGACTAACATATTTCAACTCAATATCATAGATGTCCATGTGATAGGCTAAATTACAGGAGGAATAACTTCCACATATTATTTATGATTGAGGTGTTCTTCAAATCATTAGAAATCTTTTGAGATACATAATATTATTAGGAGGATGGAAACTTTTTTATGATGCTTAACACCAAAAATGTTTATTTAATGCATTAAATAGGTTTTGGAAGATTATAAACCCCAAATCATCAAAGCAAGACCTACCCCTAAAATGGACCCCATAATATAATAGATCCAAAATTTCCACCCAGAACTACCAAAATACATGAAATATTACACATTGATCCATTATAGATATTTCCTCTCCATTTAGTGAGGCTTTTGGTTCACAGTTTTTTTATTGGAAGATGCAAGGTATTTTTTCCTCTACCTTCTCTCTTGAGTACCATTTGGCCTTTCATGGAAGTTTTCCTTCCAACCCAACTTACCAAATTTCACGTTTCCCTTATTTATTTTTTCTGAACTTATTTAACAAAATAATGTCATTTTCTAAGTCAATCTATTATTCTAGTGATAAGTTTTCAATGATAGGTTGTAGTAAACCTACGGGGGATAATATGGGGTACATGGGGAGGTACCCAAGGGAATAATGCAATGCAAAAATGTGAGGATGATAAATAAATGGGCCATAGTTAATAAACAAAATGGTTAACCCACATTATGCAAGGGACCACAAGTAGTTAGGAAATAATGTGATAAGCCCATTGTATTGGATTTATGGTATTAAGAGACCCATGGTAATTACCCATGCTATTGTATGTATGAAGCCTATATAGAGGCTAGACACTCTTCATTGATATATGTTGAGTATTTTTTCTATTGACATGCATTAACTTGTGGAGTGGTCTCCTTATTTAAGGAGTAGTTGTATGGTGTTACCCTACCTCAAGTGTTTGATATTAATAAATATCTGAAGATTCTATAATTTTTTCTTGTATTTCTCCTTGGATTATTCATATTAATTCGACATATTTGTAATTTTAATATATTTACAAATATGCCCAATAGCTGTGAATAATACCAAGAGAAATACAAGAAAAAAATATAGAACCTTTAGATATTTATTAATATCAAACCCTTGAGGTAGGATAACACCATAAAACTAATCTGTAAGGAAGGATATCACTCGACAAGATATTGTTTGTCAATAAATAAATACTCGACATATCTCAATGGAGATTCTCTAGCCTCTATATAGGCTTCATGCATACAATACCATGGGTAATTACCATGGGGCTCTCAATACCATAAATCCAATACAATGGGCTTATCACATTATTTCCTAACTACTTGTGGTCCCTTGCATAATCTAGGTTAACCACTTTTTTTTATTAACTATGGACCATTTATTTATCATCTTCACATTATTACATTACATTACATTATTCCCATGGGTACCTCCCTATGTATCCCATATTATCCCCCTAGGTATACTACATAGACCCCCATTTTGGGGAGGCTCTTTGAACAAGTGTGCGAGAGGAGAGGGGGAACTAGCCTTCCATTGTCACCCTGCCCCATAGGGAGGGGAGGTGGTACCATCTCAACCTCTACTTGGCTATAACATTTAATACCCATGCACTTTATGTTGTGCAATTAAACAATGCCTTCCATCTCCTTAAACATGAAGAAGACGAGCTTTGTGAAAACCATCCTTACATTGTTGTTTGTGATAAGCCTAGTCATTACTATTCTGAAACAAGGAAAGGGGAAAATTGACAACTTGAGCTTGAATTTTCCACCTAGATTTATTATCTCTTTATCATGGGGAGTGGAAGGACCTAGTTCTCCTAACCTAGCAGTCCCTTTGCTAAAGGATTCTATAAATAAATTAGTTAATTCTTTCCTAGAGGGTGGCTTCATATTTTGTTGGCAATGGTGTTGTCTTGTGGTGGTGAGTGGTTTTTGGTTCTTCAGGAAAAATTGGGGGCTTGGGCTTTGCCTTCTACCACTTCATCATTTTGTCCATCCTCAAAATGTAGAGACTCAATTTTGTTTCTTTACATTTCAAGCTTGGTTTTCATCTTATCTCTCATCACAACACTGTAAGAGTTCAAGTGTTATTTATTTTTATGCTCATTCTTCTAGTTTGTATGATATCCGGTATTGTATCTCTCCCCTGCTTCTAGTGCAATTTTTTTCCTTGAGTCTCAGTTTCTTTAAGAATAGTTCTAGACTTGCCAAGTCCATTAGGAATTTGACAATTGAGCCTAGGCCAAGCATAATCATAGTTTCTTATGATTTAACTAGCCTTCTTGATAAATTCATCTACTTCTCATTTATAACTTTTGCACCTTCTATTTGTACCTATATACTATAGCTCATTGCTTGCATTTCATTCTTGTTTATGCTCTTTTATTCCCTCTTTGAAAAACTAGATAATACTAATCTACAGTAGTGCACTTTCAGTACTCTATCTACCACTTTTTGTCATGTCGTCACCTTCAACATGCCTTGCTAGCATATGAGAAGTATACACAACACTTTTAACATAGGAGTGAGGAACTCACGAGACCATTTCTAAGCTCAAACTCGGATGTGGAGATATTATGACCATACCCATGAGAGCATTGAATCTATTACAAACGACAATGCTAGAAATTAAATAACAAAAAGAAATGAAAAAATTTATGAGGAAAAAAAATGAATCTAAATGAAATCTTTCTCTTCATATTAACATCACCCAAGCGAAGTTTAACATATATCCCTCGAAAATAGGAACATGCTACTTTGATCAGTGTGAATTGAGTTGCTCCTATCTAATGCAAAGGACCCTTCTTCACCTGGCCCATGGGAAATTACAATTGATGATTCAACCTTTACCTAATTTGTGCCATGACACTTCTTTTTGACTACTACAACATTTTCAATTGGGCTTGAGCTTTATAGTTCTCATTGATTTTTAGTAGCATGGATATTATTTTGTTGTATCTAGACTTAAGAATTTGCAGTGTAATACTAGTAACTATGTTGAGACATGGTATATTCAATGATTTTATATGCTTTATGTTAAATTTTGGATAGAATAACTGTTCATCCACCACTGGTTTGATTTCCTTGCAGTAGAACATGGTTCGAACTTAAATGATGTCAATATTATTTCTTGATTTATCAATATAAAGAAAATGTTTTATGTGGTAGGGAACACTTTCTTATTACTTTACTAATTCAACTTGAAAGGCTCACAGAGTTTGGAAATATCCACATCATGCGTTGATTAAATGTGAATATAAGGTGTGGATTGAGTCTATATATATATTATAATACACATTCTCTATCACTTTAAAAGAAAAATGGCATAGAGATTTTCTATTATTACATGATCCTGTAACCTTTCCTTTTTTAGATACAACCATACTCTAATTCCCACCTTGAATGTTTTCTCAATTCTATACTAATAATGATGGGCCATGTACTTTTCATCTAAATAATTTATTATCTTATGTAATTGAAAATGGATCTAGCTCATCTTATCGATGAAATTTTCATCATTCTTGATTGGAGCATGGCTTCATGTTCCAAGAAGTAGTATTTGGATATAACTATCTATTTTATAACCAATTGTCTACTTTTCTAGGTATAATTGCCATTATTGGTTGGTATATCAAGTATGTGGAACCTCTCTATAATTCCATTAAGTGCTTTATTCTCTAGTTCTAGTATCCTAAGACGAAATTTTTTCTCATCTAGGGAGGTGATCATATTGAATTCATAGATAATGACATGTGGATTATGTCGAGTGGAAGTTCTAAGTACGAGGATTGTGTCTAGGAACTTCGCTTTCATAGTTGGGGTGGGAGAACCATTGGAATTTATGATATATCCACATTCTATATATCCTGGGATGTTATATCTTGGTAAGATTATCCTTCTCACTGTTGTTCATATTTCCATATTAAGTAAATTTAACTTCTAAAGTAATGTCAATCACTAAGTTGCTCCATCAACATGTATCATCACTACTTCATCATTATTGCATACATTATAGGTTATGAAAGTAAAGGGTCATTTGACACACTTAGTTTCATGTATTATTAAAATGACACGTTTTTGTTGTTTGATCATTTTCCTAAGTAACATGTGATTTGACGGGGCATTAAGTCCTCTAATATTCCATGATATTACTTTAATTTACTTACATTGACAATGAAAGTATTTCTCGATCCAAAATCCACTTAAAATTCTCTTGTTTCTTCTAGTGATTTTATGGTTGATTTATTCCATCTTCTTTTCTTCCTAATTATTGATTTCTTTAATTACATGATAGGATTTGTTTTGACCCTTAGTCCTCCAACACTCTCTTGAGTGTTTCGTCTTGTTACACCTTTTCCATTCCCTTTAACCATATCCTTGTGTAGTTTTATAAGTGTGTTCCCAACCATATTGCTAACTTTTTCTTTACCATTCATATCCACCAAGGCTTGAACATCAATTTATAGATATTATTTTTCCATATCCTACATTAGATTTTCTTCTTCTAAAACCTTGTGTGGGTCTCCTAATAGACTTATTTCCTATCTCTATATCTTTTTCATTTGTTGCATTCATATTATTCTTTAGCTCAAATTTCATCGACATCCAAATATATATGTTTAGGTTACTTTTCATATCTTTATCCAATTTGAATACATGTCATAATCTATTAGGTCATTCTTCTCCTTCCTTTAATAGTATCTAGAATCTGTTACTATTATTATCTTCCTATTATCACAAGTTTATTTTCAATTATCATTGATTTTATATTGTTTGATGCCTTCATGGAACCATTTTTATTTTGTTTCTTTTTGGACTTATTTGTTGATCTCTCTACATTGTTAAGACAATCCCAAATAAGTGACCGTGTTCATGACATTTCCTACATCTAAAATCTATATGTGTATAATCAAATGTTTGGATCCATTTATTGTCCTTTATAAGATAGTTGAAGAATCTAGAGGGATCCTACCACATTGAAATAGATGAAAATCCTATGATAAGAACTATAGAATCCCATCTTTCTATTCTTTGATATTTTCATCAAATTTCCCCAAGTCTTTCAAATCCCTTTTGATTTCTCCTTTGTGAAATATTACTCTTCCAATGAGAATATTTCAATCTAGTATTTGAGATGTAAGTGTGTCAACTTAAATAAATATGGTGTTTCATCAAAAGCCCTTTATTTTCCATGTGTGCTTATGAAAATAATCGTGAAGAAACTTTTTGATCCCATCCTTATAATTATTTCACCCACAATTCAATTGCATGCTAAACCATGCTAGTGGATCTTTTGTTAAAGGCCACATATCCATAAATTTCCTTATTATTACATAATCCTTCTTATACAAGATGTAATTAGCAATATGTGGAGATTTGACCTCATAACCTAGATTTATTGTATTTTCTTCTAGATAGTCATTTATTAGAATTCAATTTATGTTTAGCTTTATTTTTTCTAAGTAATTTTAGTTCCTAATTGCTTTTGTCTCCTTTCTTTCCCACATCCCCACCCACCACCCCCAATTTTCCAATAGGGTTGGGATAGAGCCCCGTGCTATCACTTGCATGTATGATTTCCTTTACTCTATGGCTCAAATCATTATGTCTACCATTGGATTCTAATTCATTTCCATAATATGGTCCTTCAATGTATTGACCTAAATCTCAAAAATTGCCAATATGCAACGTGCTACCCTTCTTGATCTACCATCTTTTTCATTCTCATACACCAATATTTATATTTATTGAATATGTCTAATTGCTTGTTTTATCTTCAAAATTCAATGATATCTAATATTAAATGATGATAATGATTATGACAATGATTGTTAATTGCATTAAGACTCACTTTTGTCTATGAGAGTCTAAAGGAAAAAATAATAAATAATTATCTAGATAACTTTAAACTTATATTTCTATCAATATTCTTAATTTATTTATTATTTTATGTTCTAATAACTAATCCAAACATTTAATATCAATCAAGAGAACTAGGTCTATTGTCTCTTTAATTTTATTTTTATTTCAAAATCCTAATTTATGAAATATTTTTAGATTTCCTTATTTTATTCAAAGTCTCACTAGGGATAAAGAATAATGTGGGTATGATTAAGTATGGAGAAGAACTTTCCTTTCTTAGATAATAATCTCAAAATTAAGAATTTATGCTTTAATTTTCCAAACCATAACTAGTTTTGTAACCTTTCAATTCTTTATTGATATGCTGATCCCCTTACAAAATCTAAGTATAGTAACAAATAGCCCATTTTCCCATGTAACCCAACACTCAACACTCCAATTTCTACTTTTGTTTTGAAGGCCATAATAAGTTTTCCAATTCTTTGATTCTCTTCCTAACATGTTAAAATATTTGTAACGATGAACCCCTTCAACGTGTTATCTCTATACAAAATGTTTTTTGTCCTAACAAATAAATTATATTTCTCTTTTACCATCTAACCAAGCACCCCACCCTCTAACTAGTGGGAAAGTGTAGAATACAACGACAATGATCTAAGCTATTATTAAAAATACCCTGAGTATGAGCTCAAAATGTCACTTGTAAGAATTCAACTTTGATGGAGAGAACAACAATCATTTCTCTCAATCATATTTATGACTACAAATCTAATAACAATGTGATAATGATTTCATGCATAAGTAAAATTATATTGAGGTTCATTATGTTCTTATTGAAATAATTCTCTTAAAATTTTGCCAATAACTAAATAAACTTAGTATAAAAAAAAAATCATTAAAATTTTCTATTTATAAAAGCATTAACATTCTATATCACTCTTTTCAAACAACGGGGAAAAAATTATAACATAATAAATAACTCATACATAGTAAAAAAAATATTTTTTAAATTTAAATAATATTTATTTTATTTATATTATTATTATTATATTTATAACATTATTTAAAAAATAGATTAATAGAAAAAATAAAAATAAGAATTAGAAAATAAATATCATAAATCCATGAAAATAATAACAATGAGTCAATCCATATCCATGATTCCCCACATTGCATCCTCGTTTCCTTGTTTTCTTTCTTCTCGTAAGCCTAAAACACTTCTAATTAACCTCAACATTATAATTAATATATTTACCATTACATTTCATCTTAGCAAATTGGCTTAATATCACATTTTTTTGTTTCAATATCACATTTGAGATAAAAAAGAGTTTTATAATCATAATTAATATTTATTTATTGCTGCATTTCGTTTTAACAAATTTGCTTAATATAATATTTTATTTTAAAAAATAATTATAATTTAATTATTTAATATATTTTTTATTTGTTTAAATCACAAATTTAAGCAATAAATATTATAATATTTGAATTATTTTTTAAAATATTAAATTTATTTATATATTTTAAACAACAATATATATAAATATAAAAACCAAAATAATTAAAAAAAATTAAACACTAAATACATACATCTTCCATTTTTTTTACTAAATTTAAAACACTAAATTGCTCAATATTTTTTCTCATCTTAACTCAAAAACGAATAAACAAGGAAGCAAATACCACATGAATCTTCAAACAACTTCAAAAATTCAAAGCCATACTAAAATAGTGTTTTGCTAAAAGTTATAGTCAAACAATGAGCCGATTTACAAAAGTCAAACACTCTGGTGATTAAGAAGTAGATGTAAATATTTCCAAACAGCTCCACAAATTCAAAACTCGCGTAAGCTGCGCGTAATAAGATAGTCAAACATCATTTCACGAATAAAATAATCTAAATATGCAAGACTGCGCCAATATTTAGGTAAATCTAATCTGCCAAATATATGATTTTTTGGGTAAGCGCAATCTGTCAGAAGATTTGAAACTATTATCAATGATAAATCGAAATCCATCCCATTTAAAATAAAATTATTTTCTGTCAACGATTTGAATTTGTCGTTTGTGAAGGTTCGTTATAGGAGACTTTGGGTTTGACATTTTACAGGGTATAGAGCTTTGGATGGCAAACATTTTGATACCTGAACTAATACAGTTGCAGAAAACAGCACAGTCAACATTCAAATCGGATCTGTAGATCCAAAGAGCAATATGAAATTTAATTTATTTGCAATGCCAGCTAACCTGTAATATTATATTTCAAGTAGTGGTTAGTCACGCCGATATCATCTCTCCCGGGAGGAAACAGCGAATGATTTGCAATGCCAACCACCTATAATATTTTAATTCAAGAAGTATTTGGTTACGCCGATATTATCTGTCCCGGGTGGAAACTGTGACTTTGTTTATAATTCACAGGAGAAAAAAACAAAACCAGCAGCCTGAGCCGCCGGTTTGAAGCTTCTGTCATAATCGGGTAAGTCGTCTTACCTTTTGTCATTATCTTCAATTGCCCTAACCCGCGTTAGCCTGGACAGCCACCTCACTTCTCTGGGTATATAGCTGTGCCCTCTCATGCTCTGAATCTCACAGAACATTTCTCATTTCAAATTCCATGGTCGCTTTCGGATTCAGCCTTTCATTCATGGTCAGAAGATTCGAGGAAAAAATTAGATATACAAAGATTGGTTAGCATTTTTTCTTTTCACCTGAAGAAATTGTGCCCGGCACTGCTCTCAAGATTACATAATCCTGCAGGCGATAACAACATATTCTTAGCAATTATGGAAGGATTGCTACCTTATGTTTATAGGGCCATTACTCAATACAGGTACGGCCAGAGGCTTTATGGCGCCCTGGCTTCTCCTGGGGATTCCGGGAGATTTTCCTGGGAATCTGCTTATATTCGCTTGCCTGGGGATTCCGGCAGGCTTGCCTCCGAAATCCATGAATTCATTGTAGACGCCCTTCCGTCTTCTCAGACTATTTATAGCCGTTCTGCATCTCAATCGCCTAATAGTTCAAATCACGTCCGGGAAGCCAAAAATGGCAACGGTCAAATATCTGCATTAGCCGTTGGCTTGTCTAACGGCAATATTTCAGTTCGGCCGCTGCTGCAACGTAAAGTGTAATGCTAAAATGATGAGAGTATACATGAAATAGCACTATGTCATACAATATTTGATTGCATAATTTGTATTTCAGCAATTTCTTTTGGGTGTTATTGTAATTACTTGAGGGTTTGCGATACTGTGACTTTTATTATTCCAACATTATGTGATAGCGAAAGAGAAACTATGAGGAGTTGTATGGGTTTTGATTAAGTACACTCAGTCTTCTTAGAGATATGCTGATATCAGAAGTTCTATTATAATTTAGTTGTCAAATTATTATTGAAGACTACTATATCTAGTTGTTATCAGCCAATGCAGATTGACGCATCACCCTGGCGATTTGTAAGGGGGCAGGGTTTCACTTAGAATAATAAAAACTTTAGATGTAAGGCGGCAGACTTTCACTTAAAATAATAGAAACTTTAGATTAGTCACAAGACTAAAAATATTTCTAAATTATTATATTAACCAGTATAGATCCATCTTAAATAGGGATCTAAAGCTTTCACCTAGAATAATAAAAGCTTAAGATTATTCACAACCGTAAAAATGTTTCTAAATTATTATATTAACCAGTGTAAATCCAACTTATTATATTAACTAGCATAAATCCATTTTAAATATAAATCTAACCTAACTTGAAAGAAATCTAATTTTTTCAAGCTTAAATTTTTTAATGAACCGATATTATTTAAATATTTTATAGTTATTTAAGTTTTATTTTTTTATTTTTTATTTTTATTTTTTATTTAAACTAACGTATCAAAATTTCAACTTTAATAAAGACAAACAACTTACACATATTTTACAAGAAATGGGTCCCGTTAGATAATTTAATTCGGTACAACGATTTTGGTAAATTCAACTGTTTTTGTCCTTTTCGATGGGTTTTAGATAGACCAGAATGTTTGTCCTACCCTTGCTTTTATATCCAGCAACAAATGCATTTCCAGATTTTCTACTTTACTGATGTATGCAAATAATATATGCTGGGAGATCGTTACGTCTCAGGATGAACGAAATTAACTCAATGATAATTTTGTTTGGTGGAAGACTCCATGGAATTTACAGAAAGGTTGGATTTATTAAATTGAATATTTTATTTATTTAATTTTAATTTTTAAATAAAATAAAAAATTATTTTTTAAATATAAAAAGTCAATTTGATATTTTAAATTTAAATCTTATGCTGAACGTAATATTTAAATATTTAGAAATATTAACAATAATTTCAATTTCAAAATTGAAAATACACAACCATTCCGTAAAAACTCAAAACTACTGTTTAAATTCGACCGTTTATTCTTCGAAATTACTATGCAAGATCAATATCCTTAAATCCTAAGTCAAATACTTAACTATGAGTGATCAATCATTCATGTTCTTTCATTAATCCAAAAACTTTCTGTATTCCTTTCCAAATTTAAATAATTTTAGTTCAAATTAAAATAATCAATGCACAAAGGTGTTTTTAAGCATGTTAACCCTGTTAACCAATATTTCATATACAAACATGAAAAATAAATAAATGGGTATATGTGTTTGTCTAGACGAATTTGTTATTATTTTGGTTGTGGTCATTATCTCATAAATGAAATAACGGATTTGATTAAAATTGATATCTAAATCTTTATGTGGATTACAAATTCGGAATATTTTAAAAATGTGAGAGATATGAGTAAAATATGAAAGACATGATATTGATTTTCTTTACCTTATTTTAGTTAATTTTATGTTATTGATTAGAACGCTTTTTTACTTTGTAAAAGTATGTAATGAATTTATATTATAATAAAAAACTAGTTTGAAGTTTAGTAGTTTTAGAAAATTGATCATATTGTTTTCATTAAATTAAAATATAAAAAATCTGTGGCTATGATTTTTTTTTTTCTAGTTATTTTAAATATGTGTTTAATGTAATATTTATGGGTTAATTTTTCGTGTAAATAAATAAGACCAAGATTATGGGACACATATTCCAAGTTGAATGCAAGGGAAAAGATTATAGTGGGCATCATTTATTGTTTATTAATGGCTATGGAGATTCTTAAATTCATTCACAAAGGCAAAAAGAAATAAATGACAATTTAATATGAGACACAATTATGCATGCAATGGAAATTAGAAGAAAATGAAGGAAAATGAAAGGAAGAGATACTAGACATCAATGATAAAAAGACATTAGAGAAACAATTGGTAGTTTTATATCACTTTCAGAAATAGAGCTGTAAGAGAAGAGAGAGAGAGAGATCACTTGGACATAAACAAACAAGGAAGTAAAGGAATTCGTGAGTAGCAAAGCACAGGGTTGGAAAAGAAACTATAGCAGGAGAACATTGCCGGTAACAGGCTGCATGTGTGATTTCCTTGTTGAAATTTGAATACATGGTGCATGCATTTGGTTATTTGGTATTTTGTTGTAATTTGCATGGGATTTGTCTTGATTGATAGATATTTCAGTCTTGCCTTTCCATTTCTTGAATAGCCATGATGTAGTGGATTCCTTGTTCTAATTAAGCTTTGAATGGGTAGTACACTTTGGATCTTGGTTGAGGTATTCTTGGAAAATTCCCAAGGGTTGAGGGTGGAGATGGTCTTTCTCCTAGAACTCTTGACAGATGGGTGGACACAGGAAAATCCCTCTGGGTATGGTGAAGAAAATCGGCGGCATCTAAGCTTTTTTAGGTGTTAGTGATTTCTGGACAAGTTAGGGGAAGTCATCATGGCTTAGGGCTGAGTTGGTTTATTCTCTGGAATCCCTAGTTGGGGTGTTTGGATTTTTTTCCCATGTGATCCCACATTCATGAATAGAGTATTTCATGGGGGTGATCGATCGAGAGAGATATTTGGTTCAACCCAATCTATGATCGGGTGGTATGTTCAAGTCCCTGAATCGGTTGACATTCACATATGTTAATATGATCTATTTTCTGATTGTGATTGTTATGTGGAATCTACGACTGATGACAAAAGTATCTTCCCTATGCCTATTGGACTGACCAAGAACAATAGAAAGACAAAGAAGTTGATGTTTTCCTTAAACTAAATATATAAATGGATGAAGTCTACCTGTAATCTATCGTATGCTTCACTCCTTCCTTGGCTTATATGCTCTAATCCTAGCTCTAATATATATAATTAAAACCTGCAAAATCAGACAACATGACGCAACGATCTATGAGATCTATGTAGCATCATCTAATGACATTATTCAATAGATCCACATGGTATTGAAATACATGATATCATAACATCATATATAGGAAAACAAATAAATATTTGCATTAATAGAAATGGATTGAGTTACAACCAAAAATAGTTGTTGATCTTGTAGAAGAGCTCCTCCAAGTTGACTTGTCTTTTCCTTGCCACAAAGTGCACCTATAGCAACCCTAGTGCATGGAATAATGTCTCTCACATCAACAACATAAGGGTAGAATCAAACTCCAAAAGCCAACCCATGGCCTATGGATGGTTGTAAATATATAGATGAGGGAGGTAGTTTATGAATTCTTATCATTTTACTAATCTAGGGTTGACATCCACTCTTGATTGGAGGATAAGATCAAGGGATAAGGTATAAAAAATCCAAGGTAGGATAGGATAGGATTCGATACTTTTATCCAAGGTAAATAGTTACAACATATCCTGGAAGTTTTTGGAAGAGGAAGCTTCGAGATTCCTTTTTATTTTCCCGGATTTCTAGAATCAATGGACCCCTGGCATAGGGAAACTTGTAGGTGATCAACGAAAGCCCAGAGTAGGACAACTTCGTAATCAACGCTAACCATTGAGAGGCCAAGGTGTGTTGGGCCTAAAAATTACTGAAATGACGCAGTTTCGGGCAAAAACTCAGGGATATGAGAGAGGCATACTTAGGGCTTTGTCTAGGGAGGATGACAAAGTATTCAAAGGATGTAAATGATCCAGTTTGAAGGCCTCTTGACTAGATGTGACAAAATGGCCTATAACAGATTGCCCGATAAAGCACAAAGTCAAAAATGGCAATTGATGAATGAAGTGCTTTACTTTGTGACAAGTTAGGATTAAGAACAACTAGCTAGATCATCATCTATTATACTACATTTCCATCATGAAATCTCTGTTGAGGCAGGCATAACCATACTCAGAACATAAGCTAACATTACATGTACAATGATCAAAAGTCATGTTCATAGATGAAAAATGGTGGACTCATGATTGGATGACTATCTATATGATCATAGCCATATAGATAAGGTGCATTGGTAAGGCCAAAAGGCATGACCAAAAATTCATAATGACCCTCATGAGTTCTAAATGCCGTTTTCGGAATGTCTTCAATCTTCATTCTGATTTGATGATATCCTGAACGAAGATCCAACTTGGTGAAGTAAATTGATCCATGCAATTCATCCAGTAATTCATCAATGACAGGAATGGGGAACTTATCTTTAATAGTGAGCTTGTTGAGCTCCCTATAATCCGGACACATGCGCCATGATCCATCCTTCTTGTGCACCAATACTACTGGAGCAGAGAAAGAACTTTGACTCGGTTGAATTATACCAGCCTCTAGCATTTCTGCAACCATACGTTCAATTTCACTTTTTTGGACATAGGGATATCTGTACGGCCTGATGTTTGGAGGAACACTTCCTGGAATCAGATGAATAGCATGATCATGATCACGCATAGGTGGGAGACCTTTGGGAGTCTCAAATACCTTGGAATGATTGTCCAGGACTTTTTGGAGATTTGGAGAAATAGATGATTCTAATGTGGAAACATCTAGCGAACATAATTGTGCAATTACACCCCTTTGCTCCTTTTTTAGAAGCTTTGTCATACCATTAGAGCTGATTATCTTTCCTGGTTTCCCTGCAATACCCCTTAATTCAACTTCCTTTCCTTCCACAAAAAATTTCATGAAAAGTTCTTGAAAATTAAAAGCTATTGTACCCAAGGATTGTAGCCATTGGACTCCTAGTACAACATCAGCACCTCCCATTGGAATGGAAAGCATTGGGCTAGTCAATACATATTCTCCCATGGATAGCTTGATATTATGGCACTTTCCAGAGCAATTTATTGTTCCTCCATTTGCAATCATCACTTGACACTCTGGTGCTGGATATAGGAAGCAATTCAATTCTTTTGCTACCCTACAATGAATAAAATTGTGGGTGCTTCCTGAATCAATCAACACTATCACCTTTTCTTCTTGATTTGTCCTTCTATCTTGATGGTTTGAGGAGTGGTAATTCCCGCCAATGCATTACAAGATATGGTCGGATTTATTTGTTCTTCATATAGGCTTTGTTCCTGGAATATATCCTCTTCTTTTGACCTTTCTTGCTCCTTTTCTTCTTCCTCTTCACAATCTATGTAGAATAATTTCTTCTCAGCACACTTATGACCTTTTGTGTATTTGCTATCACAATTGTAACAAAGCCCTTTTGCTCTTTTTTCTTCCAATTGTTGCGGTGTCAACCTTGTAGGTTGTGGAAGACTATGGGCAACAATACTTCCATCTTTATAGTTGTGAATGGTATGCTTCCTAGTTGCCATAATTTTGCTTTCCATTTTTCTTGCTAACCTGAATGCCTTCTCTAATGAATCAGGTTCCCAAAGGCGCACATCGTGTTGGATATTATCCTTTAAAGACCCTATGAACACATCAATCCTATGCTCCTCTGGAATATCTTTTATCCTTATGTTCAATTTTTGGAACTCCTCAATGTGCTCCATTATTGAACCCTTTTGTTTGAGATTCATCAATTGGCTAAAAAAAGTGTTGCTTTTTGTATCCTCATAATGTGCTATCAATTCTTCCGTAAAAATTGCCCAAGTGATAAATTGTTTACGAGAACAAAGCCATTGATACCATACAAACTGGTTTGGTTCCAAATATAAAGTTGCCATACGTACCTTTTGTGTGTTTTGCACATTATTGAGATCGAAGAATTGCTCCATCTGTAATATCCATGTGGCGGGATCCTTGCCATCAAACTTCCTCACATCGATTTTTGGAACATGGTGAGTCTTCGATCCAACATTAGAGTCTATGGAATCATGATTAACATTTCTTTTATTCTCATCATGAGTTTCCTTTACTACCTTTTCACCATTAGTGACCCTTTCTTGTAGCAACTTCTTCAATTCATCCATCTTATCATCCATGCCATCAAATTTAGCGTCAATCTTAGCTTCCATGCCATCCATCTTAGCTTCCATGCCATCCATCTTAGCTTCCATGCCCTTTATCTTAGATTCCACGCCATTTACCTTAGATTCCACGCCATTTATCTTAGATTCCATGCCACTTATCTTAGCTTCTGCTAGCTTTTGTGAGCGTGACATTTGTTGCACTTGTTCTTGTAATTTTGATATATCATGTAGCATTTCTTCCTCTTCTTCATGAGTCATGCTAGAGCTTTCAGGTTCCTTACTAGGTGTTTGCATTTTCTTTCCTCGGGGCATCGGTTACCGATAATAATGCTTTACTATGCCCTTTGAATTCCGTTAAACCAAGCTTACACAAAAATTTAAAAAAAAACTACACACCTTTTTTCACTTTATAGAAGCCTGATATTGAATCTGATGTATCTCTGTGATTTCAGATCATCCAGTTCTGAAATTTCTATCTGTAGTAGCCTTCTGCGTCCTCTTTCCAATGCCACAAGTCTGAGCCAAATTGGATTCTCCAAGGAAGAGTTATGTGAAATCTTCCACAGTGACTTTCTTTTAGACTGGTTCAGTAGAGCGAACTTGTACGACGTGCCACGAGTCACTGTTTCAACCCTTTGAATCTGAAACTCCCCCACAAGAAACTACAGTCCGTCCTCTTTATGTACCTTTTTACGAAATTTCAATCCGATCCTCAGAGAGAGAGTTATGACGATTTTCCCCAGGTCACCTGTTTTGAATGTAATTCAGGAGTCTGCAAAAAGACCAACTGCCTCAGATCATATCTCCGAAAATATCGTGAGAAAAGTTTTGAAATTCGGACCCAAGGTTCAGCGCCAATTTTTCTGAAATGGGTTTTTTTTGCGACTTCTGAAACATCACAGAAAAAAAGTTATAGCGAAAATGCCACGATGACCTGTTTGGAGCAGCGAAACCCTAGAATCCAAAGCTCTGATACCAAATGTTATGAAACCAGCTCACAAAAAGATAGAAAAGAGAGATCCACGACTTAGAATTTAGCCTCTTCGAGGGGGCAACCTCCTTTACATTACATAAATGAACAATTCTTGGATGATACAAATGAAAATACCTCCTTTCTATATATAGGAGTCTAAGTGGTCCCAATACAATCAAAGCCTACATAACAATAATATTGTAGGGCACAATAGTAACAATAGTGGGCTTCTATGTGGTACAATAGTAACAATATGGGCACTACATGGGTACATCAATATAAATAAGGGGTATAACTACAATAGTAATGGGGTAATCACTAGTATTATAGGGACCCAACAGTGCACCTATAGCAACCCTAGTGCATGGAATAATGTCTCTCACATCAACAACATAAGGGTAGAATCAAACTCCAAAAGCCAACCCATGGCCTATGGATGGTTGTAAATATATAGATGAGGGAGGTAGTTCATGAATTCTTATCATTTTACTAATCTAGGGTTGACATCCACTCTTGATTGGAGGATAAGATCAAGGGATAAGGTATAAAAAATCCAAGGTAGGATAGGATAGGATTCGATACTTTTATCCAAGGTAAATAGTTACAACATATCCTGGAAGTTTTTGGAAGAGGAAGCTTCGAGATTCCTTTTTATTTTCCCGGATTTCTAGAATCAATGGACCCCTTGCATAGGGAAACTTGTAGGTGATCAACGAAAGGCCAGAGTAGGACAACTTGGTAATCAACGCTAACCATTGAGAGGCCAAGGTGTGTTGGGTCTAAAAATTACTGAAATGACGCAGTTTCGGGCAAAAACTCAGGGATATGAGAGAGGCATACTTAGGGCTTTGTCTAGGGAGGATGACAAAGTATTCAAAGGATGTAAATGATCCAGTTTGAAGGCCTCTTGACTAGATGTGACAAAATGGCCTATAACAGATTGCCCGATAAAGCACAAAGTCAAAAATGGCAATTGATGAATGAAGTGCTTTACTTTGTGACAAGTTAGGATTAAGAACAACTAGCTAGATCATCATCTATTATACTACATTTCCATCATGAAATCTCTGTTGAGGCAGGCATAACCATACTCAGAACATAAGCTAACATTACATGTACAATGATCAAAAGTCATGTTCATAGATGAAAAATGGTGGACTCATGATTGGATGACTATCTATATGATCATAGCCATCATACATTGTGATCTTGTATTACTCTTGAAATCATAGCCTAGATGGATGAAACTAGATCCAACGTCTTCTATCTCGTTCACACAACTAACCGATGTACGAGTATAACCATCTGAATCAATGAGCAGAGGTTCAATATGGTAGACACCATCTGATTACCGTACAATGATGTAATTCATTAACAGATGTGAGAGAAACCACTGACGATGTTAATGGCTTTCAATGTGTTGCAGTACAATCTTTATGGTTTGAATAAATGAGTTGATGTCAAACACCACACAAAATCTTTCATTCAAAGACCAATGATGTAAACATGTCGCTGAGAGTGAGGAAACTTTCCATTGATGTATGCAAGAACTAAGGTATCAAAAGAGTGTTTCTAAGTCAACTTCCTAGATAATGAGCCAATCTCGATAGGAAGCGAGCTGTCGCAGGAGGGCCTTGATGTATCCCTTATCAATGAAACATAATAAGTATCATGATTTGAGGTAGAATGATGCTGATATAGAACTTGATCAAGAAAGGACGACATGGAATGAAGGCTTAAGAGTATTGTAGTGGATGTTGACTGAATGCCTTATCTCGAACATAATGGCGACACTAAATGGAGTTGGTAGCGTTGACCCAAAACAAAAAATGAAGGCTTTGAAACTGTATGATAAACCGAAAGACAAGAAAATTTCCCAACTCAACAACCACGAAGATTAAGTGGAAGAGTGTCGTGTTCAAGAGAGACTTTCTTCCATTAACAAATGGAGTACCCTATTTTCCCAATTTCCCCAACCATACTAGTTAGTACATATTTACTTTTTAATAAGGTTGAGGAGGATAACATATGCTTGATCTATAAGTTCATCCTTTAGATGAATCCATTTGAGAATATTTAATGAAGCTAGAGAAGGAGTGGATTGGTCGCATCATGATCGACGAGTCCATCACTGTTTGATTTTTTTACAAGTCTAGTGAAGGTAAAAAATTGACATATTTTTCATGTTTAGGGAGTTTGAAAAAGAGGCAAAAATAACGTGTTCGAAAAGACAAGTGCTCGAATTTTTTTTCATATTTTGGGAGTCTGAAAAGAGATGAAAGAGGACTTCACCTGAAGGAACGAATGGTATAAAGGGTAGCAACTAGTTCTGTTCATTATGGGGCTACTCAACATATGCAAAGGTCAAGAGGCTGACTAATAAGACCACTCATCGCAGTTGTTCCTCAGGAAAGAGTAAAAACAAAGTGAAAGTGTATGATCAGCTAAGTAGATCTCGAAGGTGGGAAAAGGAAATCGAGGCTCATCTAGAAAAAATGGGCTGATAAAAATGAAAATCACAAGAGATAGGATGAGAATGGTTTCATTTTTATAGAGGCTTGAAACATGGGAAACTATGCTTGAAATTGGTTTCATTTTTACACAACCTTGAAACATGTGGAAACTATGCTTGAGATTGGTTTCAATTTTACACAAGCTTGAAAGATGGGAAACTTTGCTTAAAATAATCTTGCATGCCCCCACCATAATGAATCAATTCGAGGTACATGACACCAAAGGTTCATTTCATTCACCTAAGTAGACTACCAGTTACTAACAGGTGGATGAAATTAAATTCATTTACGAGATCAAATGAAGGACTCGATTGGTCATTTACGATTTCTAATCAAAGATTCGAATTTGAAGGGGATTTACTTCATTTTTAACGAGCTTGACACAGGAAATGAACTATGTTGGTCAAACCTTGTTTCATTTTTTAAACGAGCTTGACATAAGAAAAAGAACTCTTCCTTGAAGAACCTTTATTCATTTTTTAACACACTTGACACATGAGAAAGAACTTTGCTCCAAAATCTAATCATGGCCTCCAAGAGACAATGGCTTCCAAGAGGTTCTCATTATATGGAAGAACAATGATTTGGAACAGATACATATCAAATTATTCAGTGGAACTATTAGGCTCCAATGCCCCCAGTAAATGATTCTCCATGTCACTTACTGGATCTAGGCTAAAAGAAGTTGAGAAGACAGTGAAAGGCTCATCTTCATTAGTAGTTATGTCAATGGGATAGGTTGCTAGATAATTACCTTTGGTGGGAAAGATAGCACTTGCTCATTGGGAATGCTTAGGTAAGCAGGATGATTGGTGGTCGAATCAAGACCAACAAATGAAAGTTGATCGATAGTCACAATCCTTCCATCATATAGGAAGCACATCACTCGAAAGAGTGTGGGCACAATAGCATTCATAGTATAAACATAGTCTTGCCATAGGATAAAATTGAAGTCGAAAGGGCCCATGAAAACCATAGCATCAATACATATGGTTTTTCCTTCCAAGGTAACAGGAAACTGAAGAAGGATCCCTAAGGTTTTGACTAGTTCTTCTGTTAAAAGCGAACAAATTCGGAGAAATGGATGCAAGTTGTGGGGAACATATAGCTTTCCAAGCAATAGAGGATAGAATACTAATAGAATATCCCTAATCTATAATAGTGTGATGGATATTCTTATCATAAGCCTTTACCATGATCTTAAAAGGTAGGTAATAAAGAAGACAAGGTTATATCATTTGACTCCAGTCAAAAGCAATGGCCTATTTCCATGGAGGGGGTTTCTTGGGAATGAGAAAAATGCCCCCTTGTCTAGTAGAATTATAAGAAACAAGAATAACCCGAGCGGTATGATCCTCACTCTCTACGGGAAAATTATGATCGACTTAAACTAGAATCAGTTCAACCATTTCCTCAACCAATGGTTGATTACGAACAAACTCATGGGATTCATGTTCATAGAGAGTGGGATTGATTGGATTTGGATTTTGATCAATCACTTCATCAACTAGTGGAGGATTGGGAGAAAACTTTTGATAACCAATCGAAATATGGGGCTAAGAAGCTGTAAGGTTTTCCAGCACTTTTAAGACTTCATCGATATATGGACAAAGGTGAATAGGATGATTCCCTTAACATAATTTCCAGGGAAATTTGACATTAGCATTTTTCCCATGCACCTTACTATCCTTAGTTGAGGGATTATCATGAGCATGATCTCTAGAAGTTGATTACAAAGGATGGCGTGAGTCTATAAACCACATTTCTAATATATTTGGAATACTGGGACAATCTCTAAGAAGGTGGTGACCCTTACATAACATGCAAGTGAATTTAACTTAGCGACATTGATTGGAAGGTTCCTCCATACTAGTTGCATGGGTAGTAATGGTTGATTGGTTGACCCCTTGTTTATCTTTTTCTTCTTCATAATTTTCTTGTCCTTCTTAGCTTCCTGATTACTAGAATCAAGACTTTCACTAAGCAAAGAGGAAGGGGATGCATAAAAAACAGGTGAAGAAGGCAAAGGGTCAACTTTAGGATCAACTTGAGGTCGATATCATTCAGGTGGAGGAGAACATGGTTGAGAAGCAATTTGGACATTCGGAACCATAGTGTTCGAAAACAACCAAACTAAAAAACCAAAGGTAAATCCAGGAAGGGACAAAATTTCCATATAAAGAGCACCAATATTTCAAAAAGAAGGAAAAGGACTAGGATTCCCATCAAATGGGTTTGCTTGAATGGTGGACTCAGGAATAGTTACCATTAGTCTCAGCCTAAGATCTACTAAGGATTTATCCCACGGTAATGATGCCGTTTTGCGGTCAATTAATTGATTTTAGAAATTAAAAACACAAAATAAAACAAAGGGGTAAACTAGGCAAAATGTTTCCCAAGTAACTGTGAACTACAATATACACCTTGGAGAACTAAGGACTTAACATACGTACATGAAATCTCCTCGAATGTTGTGTTCGGTTTATCACAATGTAGAAGTTGACTAACTGAGCTACATATGGATGGATAACAACCTAGTGTGGACTTCAAAAATATACTCGATGGTATGTGGAAGTGCAGACCATAGTAGTGTTGTTTAATGCGTAACCATTCAATGAGAGTGATCCCATCTACTTATCATGCGTGGAGCACCATTTGATATACCTGAAGTTATGTGGAGAAAGATCTGATACACTTATGTACATGGAAAGGGATATCACCCTCAGTATGCAATGATAGGAAATAAATGACAACTCCTACAATTAAAGACTTCAGAACATGTCTCTAGCCTAAACCTCTAGAAGTTTGCGTTAAGTTTCAAATGCTCCTTAGGTTAATTTAGATGAATTTTAGAGTTGATCTTGAATTATCTTTCGATTTCAAGGCTCAAAATTTGATGTCACATGAACACACCTATGACGCAACTAATATGACAAAAAGAACTATTTTCATTTTTCTTTTAACAATGAAAGGCCTAACTAAGTAGTGGAAGAAGAGATCAATCAACAATGCAACAAATAAGTGATGCAACAATTGATCTCTACAACTTCACTTTTCCAATCAAAATCAAATCCCTATGTGTAATACATGATGCATAATATTTTTCTTTTGGATTCCAATTAATTTTTGAATGAAAACTAAGATATTTGCCTAATCATTGATAAAATAAACTATTCAGAATGATGACTAAAACACCAATTCTTTCAAGCACTCAATGATAAAAAAAATTGAGTTCGCTAATGAACTAACAAAAAGAACAAAGGAAGATCTAAAAAAATTCTTATCAAAGGCACTCAAAACAAAAAGAAAACAATATGAAGGCTTATGAAAAACGAAGACACACTTAGGGACATAAGAAGGACCATCTAAAACAAAGCTAATCAGAGAGAAAATCACAAAAAGGCAATTCTTTGCATCAAACTAAGATCATAGCAGGTGATGAAAGGGATAGGGTGCATTGCAACGCAGGTGCAGAGAAGGCTAGGGTGCACTACAACGCATTGTCTCTAGACCATAGGGTGTGGTGATCAGGGAAATCCAAGTTCTAACACAAAAAATGCAAGCAAAGCTCAATGAAATTTCTTCTTAGGTTTATTCTTGAATTAGAATGAAAATGAAGGTTCGAAGAAGAGGTATGAAAATAACTAAGGAAAAAGAAACCACCAAGGGTATACATTGTTCCCTAGTGGAGTCACAAATTTGTTATGAAAAATCTATGACTACAGATAGAAGTATCTTCCCTAGGTCTAGTGGACTAACCTAGAACAACAAAAAGACAAAGAAGTTGATGTTTTCCTTAAAGTAAATAGATACCAGGTTGAAGCCTACCTACAATCTATTGTACGCTTCACTCCTTCCTTGTCTTGTATGCTCTAATCCTAGCTCTGGTTGTTATAATTAGAACCTGCAAAATCAGACAAACGATCCAACGATCTATGGGATCTATGTAGGATCATCTAATCACTTTATTCAATAGATAAACATGGTATTAAAATACATGAAATCATAAAATCATATATAGGATAACAAAGAACTCTTTGCATTAATAGAAATGGAGTGAGTTACAACAAAAAATAGGTGTTGATCTTGTAGAAGAGCTCCTCCATGTTGAATTTTCCTTTTCTTTCCAGGAAGTGCACCTTTAGTCACCCAAATGCATGGAATAATGTCTCTCACAGCAACAACATAAGGGTAGAATCAATATCCAAAAGTCAATCCCTTACCTATGGATGGTTCTAAATATATAGATGAGGGAGGTAGTTCATGAATTCTTATCCTTTTACCAATCTAGGCTTGAGATCCACTCTTGACGAGAGGATGAGCTCAAGGGATAAGGGATGAAAACTGCAACATAGGATAGGATAGGATTCGTGACTTTTATCCAAGGTAAATAGTTACAAAAAATCTTAGAAGATTTTGGAAGTGGGAGGTTCAGGATTATTCTTTTGTATTCCCGAATTTCTAGAACCAAAGCACCCCCAACATAGAAAAACGTGTATGTGATCAACACAAGCCCAGAGTAGGACAACCTGGTAATTAATGTTGGCCAATGAGGGGCCATAGTGCATTGGTCCTAAAAATTACTGAAATGAGGAAGTTTCAGGCAGAAAATCATGGATATGAGAGAGTAGTACTCAGGGCTTTGTGTATGCAGGATGACAAAGTGCTCAAAGGATTTGAATGATCCTATTTGAAGTCCTATTGACCAGATGTGAGAAAATTGGCTATAATAGTGATCAATGAGCACATGTATGGGTTATTGTGTTTATTTTATGATTGGTTTGTCATGGCTTCATTCTGATTAAATGTTGGTTATAATCTTGGTTGAATGATTTGATCTTGTTATGGATCTTACTCATGATTTGATAAGTTATTGAATGGTTAAATGAATGCATGGGCTAACTAGTGCTGATGCAGCTAGTTTGAGAACACATTAGGCCTTCTTGATGTTTCTATGATGAAGTTAAGAAGACATTGAATAGATATGCATTGATAACCTATATATTGAATATTGAGAAAACTTTAGGTTAAAATCACGTCGTAAGAGACATGTCAATGTGTTTCAAACTTATGGATCACAGAAGCCTTAATTCATATAACCTATAGATTATCATGTTTACTATGTGTTTTGCATGTTTGAGCAATATCGTAGCCTTAGTACTTTTTATAAATACTTTTTATCATATTAGACTAAATTATGGAGAGTTATAGGTTATTTTAGGTAGTTGGTCTATAGCTAGCCATGAAAATCTTGATCTAGGTTATCAACCGCACTCTCTGCACAGGGATATATCGGTTACAAATCCATGGCGGCAGGAATGTGTATGCAGATAGAGCCTTCCAACTGAATGCGTAGCTTCGAATGCATACGACTGAGATTTAGGTCTAGGAAAATGTTAATTCCAGCCCAAAGAAAGATCATCAACAAATGTTGTTTGGTATCTAGGTGATGTGGTGCTCCTGGGAGGTTGTAGTATGCTTGTGGTTTGTAGACCCCACTTCCATAACTAGAACTTGGATTTTGGGTCATGTCATAGAAACTCTCAACTCATGTTTACCCTTGAGAGCTTGTGAAAGTGGGTAAAGATGTGGTGGTGGCATAGAGTGGGGTATGATAGCGAAGTTGCAGCATTGGACCTTAGGGTGAATGCAAATTGCTATGCATATGTGTGATTTGTTTATTTTTTTATCATGCATGCATGTTAGCTATTTATTGTTATGGTTATAATATCCATGTATGAGCCAATATGCTTGTGATGTTGTATCGTGCTAATCCAGATTGGCTTGTGCTGATGCAATAGCCTCCCCTAAGATACATTGAGGTATGATTTTACTTTTTTTTTATTTAGCTAAAAATGGCAAAGTGCAGGAAATAGAAGGCCAAGAGATGAAGAGAACAATAGCTGAGTATAGTTCATATCTCTTCGTACAGGCTAAAAGAGGCATTGGTAGGATGGGAGAGATCAATTACGTAATAAGGAGAGGGATATTATCTTGGTTTCACAGATACAATGAGAAATTTGAAGACATAAATTATGAGTTGCAAGGTAGACAATGAGAAATTTATTAAGGCACATGAAAGGCTTTCCAAGGCTCAAGAAAAGTGATTTCAGGTTAATGTAGTCATCCTCCAGAGCCTTTTAGATTTATAGAAGTAGGGACAAGTGGGGACCATTCTTGGACCAAAAGAAAATACTAATGGTGAAGATAGAAGCAAGTCTCTGAAAGGGTACATGATGGACATAGATGATACAATGAAGGGTGGTAGATAATTGGATACACCTGAGAGGAGGGTTAGCACTCATGGGTTTTATTCTAGCTCTGTTTTTGAGAGACATCATCATTATCACCACCAACATCCTTATAAGAAGAGTGAGAAGGGATACTCTCTGGAAGAGTTCAAGAAAACCAAGACTCATACTTTTGATGGGAAAGTGAAGAAATCAGAATATGCACAAGCATGGTTGCTTCGAATGAAAAAATTATTCAGGTTCCATGATTACCTTGAGAACATGAAAGCCAATATAGCTACCTTTAGTCTCGAGGGAGAAGCAAACATCTATTGGAATTATGTCACGCATGTTAGAGGCATCAGAGAAGAGGAGATGATTTGGGATGAGTTTGAAAGAATCTTTAGGAAGAAGTACCCATCTCAGAGATATTATGACAGGAAGGCCAAGGAATTTTATGAGCTGAAGATGGGTTCCATGACATATGAAGAGTACACAACTAAATTTATATATTTGTTGAGATGTGTGCCATATCTCAAGGATGAGAAGACAAATATCCAAATATTCATCAACATATTACCACTATCATTCATACAATGGATTGAGTTTGATGAACCCCAGTAATTAGAGGAAGCCATAAGAAAGGTGAAGCATTGTTATGAGTAGTCAAAGTGCAAGCTTGAATTAAAGCATGACCAAAAAGGTAATGAGAAGACTAAAGGTAAATTGCTCAAGAAGTGAGGAAGAGCTAAGGATGTAAGTGACAAGGAAAATGTGGCACCTCATAAGAAGTTCAATGTAGATGAGAGGGGGCTTGGGTCATAGATTGAGGAGCACAAAAATAAATGAAATCAGAAAAATACTTTGAGGTGTGGGACCTGTGGTGGAGATCATCACAAGAGGGATTTTCCTTCACATAAGGGTGGTAGGCCTCAGATTTATAGTTCTCAAGAAGTGCAGATAGTTTGAGATGTAAGCTAGAGCATTCATTGAATATATGTAGTAGTGGATAAAAACGATGCATATCAATAGGCATCCATTCTAGATATGGAAGGTAAGCTTTATGATCAAGTTTTTTTCCATTTTGATTGATCATGGATCAAATTATAACTATATTAATCCTGACCTAGTGGATCATTGTCAGTTCAATAAGGAAGGATGTGTAGAAGCTTGGTTGGTCCAGTTTCCTACAGGGACCAAGATAAGAGTTCATCATTGGGTGAAGTATTTTCCATTTGAGCTTAATGGTATGCCTACAACAAGTTTTTAAATGTGCTTCCTTTGGGTTCATATAGCATATTTTTTGGCATGGACTAGTTGTTCATTCACAGGACCAAGGTGGATTTCTATTACAAGGCCATTGAGTGCATGGATGATGATGGAGAAGAGAGAGTATTGCAGAAAAAGAATAAGCCCACATTAGTGAAAATGCTTATGGTTATGCAAGATAAGCACAACACTAAGAAAGGATGTTTATTGTTTGTAGTTCATGTTTCAAATGACAAAGGGAAAGAGGATGAGGATGATGGATTCCTAAGGAAGTATCCTATCTTACAACAGTTTCAGGATGTGTTTCCTGTAGAAATTCCAAATTTTCCTCCCCGTAGATAGGTGGAATTTCCTATTTAGTTGATGTTAGGAGTAGCACCAACATCTAAGGCACCATATAGGATGATCACGTATGAGTTGGTGGAACTAAAGTTGCAGCTTAAAGAAATGCTTGATAACGGATACATAAGGCCAAGTGTGTCTCCTTGAGGTGCACCAGTGTTGTTTGTAAGGAAAAAGGATGGTACTCTCAAATTATGAATTCGATATAGGCAGTTGAATAAGGTGACTGTCAAGAACAAGTATCCATTGCCTTAGATTAATGATTTGTTTGATAAGCTGAAGGGAGAATGATATTTTTTAAAATTGATATGAGATCAAGATATCACAAGGTGTGTATCAAAGAAGAATACATTTACTATACTACATTTTGTACAAGGTATGGCCACTATGAGTTTGTGGTGGTTCCTTTTGGTCTTACCAATGCTCCAGCCACCTTCATGTGTTTGGTGAAAACTGTGTTGTGCCCTTATCTGTATAAGTTTATGATAGTATTTATTAATGATATATTAATATATTCAAAGAATAAGGAGGAGCATGCAAAGAACTTGGCAGTAGTGTTGAGATTTTTGAGAGATCATCAATTGTATGCTAAGATTAGCAAGTGTTTTTTCTTTCAGACCAATATTCATTACTTGGGATATGTTGTTTCCAAGGAAGGGATAGTTGTGGATTTGAAAAATATTAAAGTTATCATGGAGTTCTGAGCTCAGAGGAAATGGATGAAGTCAGATCATCCATGGGACTAGTAAGATATTTCAAGCAGTTTATCAGGAACTTCTCTAAGATTGGCTATCATATTACATATTTATAGAGGAAAGGAAAGGAGTTTGAATGGACTATTGAGTGTGTAGCTAGTTTTGAGTAGTTGAAGCATTTGCTTAACAATGCTTCAGTTTTGAAGAGTGTAGATCTTGATTAGAAGTTTGTGGTTCGTACAGATGCATGTAAGGAAGGACTTGGTGGAGTCTTGATGTAGGAAGGACAGGTGGTTTTATATGAATCAAGGAAACTGAATGAGAACGAGCATAACTATCTGACTCATGATCTTGGGTTGGAAGCAATCATGCATACGTTGAAGATGTGGAGGCATTATCTCCTTGGCAGAAGATTCATCTTGATGAGTGATCACAATGGATTGAGGTACTTGTTTGACCAACCCAATTTAAATGTAAAGAAAGATAGATGGTTGGCTACTCTTAGTGAGTTTGAATTTGGAATTAGGTACATCAAAGGTAAAGAGAACTGAGTTGTGGTTGCTCTCAGTAGGTGACTACAGGTGAATCATATTTCAACTATAGTTTCTTATGGGACATATTTACAGGAGAAAATATTTCATGCAATGTAGCATGATGAGAAGTACCAACAGTTGAAGTAGAGACTGTAGCAACAGAGTGAAGGTGATTGGGATGATAAGTACCATCGAACAACAGATGTCTTGGTTAGATTAAGAAGAAAGATTTATGTTCTAGTTAATAGTTTGTTTAAGAAGCTTGTTTTGAGAGAGTTTCATGTCAAGCCATAAAGGGTAATTTAATATGATAAATAAAGGAAAATAGGAGAAAATGAAGATGAAGAGACAAAATTATACATGCAAAGGAGATTAGAGGAAAATGAAGGAAAATTAAATAGAAAGGAAAAAGGAAAGGAAGAGGCACTAGAAATCAATGATAAAAAAAGGAATCAAAGAAAGAATTCAAAGCTTTTGATCACTTCCAAAAATATAGCTCTAAGAGAAAAGAGAGAGAGCACTTGGACAAAAGCATGAAAGTAAAGGAATTCATGGGTAATAAAGTATAAGGTTGTAAAAGAAGCTACAATAGGAGAACATTGCAGGTAACAAGTTGCATGTGTGATTTCATTTCTAATATTTGAATGCATGGTGCATTCATTTGGTTATTTTCTTTTCATTCGCATGGTATTTGTTTAGATTGACAATGGTTTCAGCTTTGCCTTTCAATTTCCTAGATAGCCATGATGTAGTGGGTTCTTTGTTTTGATTAAGCTTTGGATAAAAAACAGACTTTGTATCTTGGTTAAGGTGTTCTCAGTGAAATTTCCAAAGGTCAAGGATAGAGATGTGATTTATCCTGGAAATATTGATGGATGGTTGTTGACAGGAAAATTCCTCTGGATATGGTGAAGAATGTTAGAGGAATCCAAGATTATTTTGGTGTTAGTGATTTTTGGAATTGTTAGGTGAAGCCTTTGTGGTTGGGGGTTGAGGTGGTTTAGCCTATGGAAGCCTTGGTTGGTTTGTTTGGATTTTTCCCCATGTGATCACACATTTATGTTTGGAATATCGTACGAGGGTGATTCGCTGCAAGAGAAATTTTGTTTAGCCCAATATATGGTATAGTGGTATGTGGAAGTCCTTGACTTGATTGGAATTTTCATATGTTAATATGAGCTATTTTCTAATTGTGATTAATGAGCACATGTATGTGTTATTGTGTTGATTTTATGATTTGTTTGTCATGGCTCCATTATGGTTAAATGTTGATTATAAGCATGGTTGAACGATGTTGTCTTGTTATGGATCTTACTCATGATTTGATAAGTTATTGAATGGTTGAATTAATGCATGGGGTAACTAGTATTGATGCAACTAGTTTGAGAGGGCATTGAGCCCTCTTAATGATTCTCTAATGAATTTAAGAAGAGATTGAGCAAATATGCATTGATAAATTGTATATTATCGTGTTTACCATGTGTTTAAAAAAATGTTGATCATGTGTTTGGAATTTTTGGGAAAGAACATAGCCTTAGTACTTGTTATAAAAACTTGTTATCATCTTATTCTAAATTCTAGAGATTTCTAGGTTATTTTGGGTAGTTGGTTTGTACCTAGCACTAAAAATTTGGATCTAGGTTGCAAGTCACCCCTTCGGCATAGGGATATATTAGTTATAACCACATGGATGAAGGATTGTGCATGTGGATGGAGCATTCCAACCACATGCACAACTTGGCCTACATGTGGTTGGGATGTAGGGTCTATAAAAAGTTAATTCCATCCCAGGGAAATATCATCAACAGATGTTGTATGGTATCTAGGTGATGTGGTGCTCCTTAGAGGTTGCAATATGTTCTCCGTCTGTAGACATGACTTCCATAACTCGAACTTGGATGTTGGGTCATGTCATAGTAACTCTCACCTCATGTTTACACTTGGGAGCTTATAAAAGTGGGTAAATGTGGGGTGTGGGGTTACACACCTACCATATACTCTATAAAAGGCTCCTATGATCAACATATACTTGCAAACATTAATCAAATTCAAAACAAAACATATTATCTAGAGATTCATGGCCCAACTTTAGTGCAATGTTCCATTTGTTCAACATCAACACTTCCCCATTGGTATATAGTTCATTTTGGATATTGTTTGTCCCGTGATGTCCTCCACCACCTTTTCCAACTTGATTTCCATGACAATAAGTTCAGTCTCAATGGAAACTTTCAATTTCTCGAAATTCCCTAGCATCAACTCATATTTTTTGTCCAATATTGCCAATTGCGTATATGTCTTTCCCTTTCCTCTGGGTAACTTTGCTACCTAATGACATTTAGAATAGTCTTGATAACCTCCAAAAATATTCCCAGAAGTTGGTTCATTCATTTCTACACTTATTTCATAGATGTTATTTCATTGTTTTCCATTGAATCTCATCGAGGTAGTGCAAGACGTCAACCAATTTTTAATGATGCAGGATCCACCATTTCCCAACTCTTCATTTGCAAAATTAAACGACTGTGGAGATCCTATGGATCATCGATCAACGGAATTTAAGTCCATCTATGAAAAATAAATGGCATAATATGTAAAAAAAAATTGTATATTCCATTGGAAAGTTCATCACAATAGATCTCATAAAATTGTATTTATAATTTGAAATTCTACAATATTACAATTTTTATTTCTTTTAATATCTATAGAGCTATAGAATACTATTAATAGTGCATGCATGCGAATAAAAATTATGCATAAATTAGAGAACAATGAAATAAAAGCTCACACACACATTTGTCACATGATATGACCTGTGAAACCATTTCGGGAGAAAAACCCAATTGAAAGGTGAGGTCTCTCTACTCTCTTTTTCTGAATAGAAAAGGTATGCGAGTACAAATAAGTATGGCCTATAACCTGTGGGATACTATAGTGCACAAATCCTCTCTGTGTACTCTATATCCTATCCCTCTCATCTATTTTTTCTCAACTATGGAAAAAATGCACTTGAAAGAATGGAACCCCTTTTCCTCCTAATGGATTAGTTATAACACATCCTGATAACCTACTAGTCGTTAGGTTTGAATACATCAACTCTTAAACATAGTTACAATATATAATATTCTAGAGTCTTCCTAATCATAATCATGTGGCTATCCCCTTTTACATGTATAATGTATGCTAATGTGGCTTCCTCTCAAAATATGATGATGAAAATAGGAAGGTCAACTTCTGAGTGGAATAAATTTTGTGTCTTTGATTAGAATAATTCTTATGCTATTAGAAATGCTTTTATGTGTATAATACAAAAAAAAGGTTTCACACTAAAGCAGACAATTTTTTCTCCCCAAAATGTTGTTTCATGCATTAAAACACTCCTAGAACGTTTCAGACCCTAATTTTCAAAACCAGGTCGCACCAATAAAAATGGTCCTCGGAGTTTATTCCTCCACTTCTCCACTCTGAAAGCATCAATATGGATGACAAAAAATATAATTATCCACTCCTAATAATAGCACCGACACTGAAAATATCCTGAATTGAATGACATGATTAATGAACTATATGGAGGGGGCGATTATTTAAAGAATCTCTATACAAATGAACATAAAATTCAAATTTATAGGTATCCTCAGTTATATCCACCTCACATTAAAAAATTTGACTTCTATCTACCACCACTTCCCTATCTAGAGTGCTCCATAGTTATGCCAAGTGTGGTTGAGTTCTAGTTATAGGTATTCTTGCATTGATCCCATGTCTATAGAATTAAATTATGCCATTGTTCCATCCTCTGAGTACTATAGTGTACTAAAGTCTCTAGGAAATTTAATTGCTAAGAGGTTTGATTTGTCCTTGGTTAAATCCTTCAACCTATTTTTGACTATGGATCCCATTTGGTTCAATTTTATTAGGAGAATGAGTTCCTAGATTTATCATGGTATGGAAAAATAGAATTTAGGACTTTGATCTTGCTCCATTATTCCATGTGCCAAGGTGTTTTATTTGTTTTCCAATGTATCTACCTCATATATTAAATGTCGATACTCATGGTAAAACTCAATGCCTTCAAAATACTGAGATTGCATGATGATCCTTTATAAAATGGGGGAGAGAGAGAAGTGGTGTATTTTCCTTTCTCTTTCCATACTTGTTGAATCAAAATCATGGAATCACAAAACACTAGTGGCTTGTTGATTCCCTTCGTTATAGATAATTCTAAACCTTGACATAAAGCTAGACATTTTGCTTGATTATTGGTTGAAATTCCCAATCCCCAAGTGCTTTGCCATTATTTTTGCTCTTTAGGACAAAGGATAACCCTTGCCATTCTTGCCACCCCTAATTAGAATGATATTTTTATGATAAAATAATATATGAAATTAAAATGTTATTTTTATTTTTATGTATTATTTCAAATATAAACTATTATTTATTATCGTGAATACAAAATATAGTAAATTGTTGAATTTGATAATATTTTATTTGATTACTTGGACAATTTTTAACATTATATTTCAAGTGATCATTTAAATAGAAATTAATTTGTTCAAATGAATAGATTTGAGGTTCAGTGACGGTTAGTAAAAATAATATCCAACATTAGGGTATTCTATCACATTTATAATCCGCTTTGGGGTGAGAAATATATCATTAAATATTGGGAATTGCCCTTGTTTCTATACATTGACCTAATTCTAGGGAGAAGACTCTCATTGCTTTGTTTCATTTCTATTATCCAACCATATTGGATAACTGAAGCAAGGGATCAATGGAATAATGATGAAGAAGTGTGGACACGCATTCAAAAGTTGCAACTGGATCCATATACATCTGATACATTTAACTAGAAAAATGATTCATTATGGTAAAAATATCACTTATATCTTTGTAAGAATTCCAAACTCAAACAAAATATTGTTTTGGAATTTCACCACTCTCTCGTAGGAGTGAACTTGGGAATTTTAAATACTTACCACAAGGTTAAGAAGGAAATTTTTGGGGCGGCCTTAAATATGATATTGACAAGTTTGTGGAAGAATGTTTAGTTTTCCAACAAAATAAAGTTGAGAAAATTAAGACCTTAGGTTTGTTACACTATTTAGCCATTCCAAGTTAACATTGGGAGGATGTGTTAGTGGATTTTATGATAGATTCACCCAAGTCTGATGGAAAGAGTCTCATCATTATGGTAGTTAATAGACTTACAATGTATGCATACTTTTGTGTATTATCTCATCCATTCGAAGCTAGTACATTTGCTATTCAATTTATGGAAACAATGCGAAAGCTATATGAAAACCTAAATATTATTTTAAGCAACAAAGATCCCATTGTCACTGGAATGTTTGGATAGAATTATTTTCTTCTTTGGGTATTCAATTAGCCATAGTTCATCTTATCATCCTCAATCTAATGGGAAAACTGAGACGGTGAACAAATGTTTAGAAGGATATCTTCGTTGTTTTGTATATGATAAATAAACTGAATGGGTCAAGTGGCTACCTCTCGCTTAATGCTGGTATAATACTTCCTTCAATACTACAACAAAAATGACCATATTTATGGCACTTTATGGATATCATCCACCTTCCGTCACATAACATTCAGTAAAAAATTCTATGTTTCAAGCACTAGAAGATCACATCGAGCATAAAAAACTTGTTCTCCAACTCTTAATGGATACCCTTGATTTGGTACATAATCGAAATGAAACAATAGGAAAATTAGTATTGCAATAAAAGAAGTTTGATGTAGGCGACTGGGTATTTTTACAACTACAACCATACATACAAATTTCCCTCAAGCAAGCAAAGAAGGATAATAAATTAGCACGAAAGTACTATGGTCCTTATAAGGTGTTGCAAAAGATTGGTATTATAGCATAAAAATTGAAGCTTCCTGCATCTTCCCGAGTGCATCCAGTTTTCCAAGTTTCATGCTTAAATAAGGTTATAAGTGACAAGCTCCTAGTTCAAACAATATTGCCAGAACTTGAAGAGGAAGGAAAAATCGTATTGGAACCTGAACAATGCATGAAAACAAAAACATAGCAGTTATGAAATCGATTAATTTCAGAGTATCTCATCAAGTGGAAGAACTTACCCACTGAAGATTCCACATGGGAGGATGATAATTTTATACAGAAGCATCCATAACTACTCAAGCATTGACAAAAACACTTTTTTGAAGGAGAGGGGCATGCTAGGTCCCTATAATACTAGAGTATCTCCTTATTGTTATTGTTAGTCTAGTCTCCTTATTGTTATTGTTTTGCCCATGTAGTCCCCATATTGTTATTATTATGCCACATAGAATCCCACTATTATTATTGTTGTGCCCTTACATTATCATTTTGATGTAGGATCTGATTAAATTTTGACCCCTTAGACTCCTATATATAGAAAGGATCTCTTGTAATTTTTATCATCCAAGAATTGTTCATTTATGTAATGCAAAGAAGGTTTCCCCCTCGAAGAGGATAATATTTAAGTCGTTGATCTATCTTTCTATGAGTTGGTTGCATAACAAAAAGTCACATTCTTTTATTTCTTAATTTCATTAAAGGAAATGACTTATCTCCTTTCCCTGTCATATGCTTCAAATGTCCACTTTCAATATATGATAGATTCTCTTTATCACATACAATGTTAGACCACAACATTCAGAAGAATAAATTTTCCTTTTTGATTCATGGGGAGGTTCTATCCTCTTCTCATGTTGATAAGATGTATTCATCCTGCTTCTTCATTCAGTTTTTCATGGAAAAAGTTATTACAAATAGAACATTCACTTCAATTTTGAAGAGGTGAAAAAGCATTGTAAAAATACTTCTTTGTCTTGTTTTCATTATGTTGTTTTCTTGCTTCTCTAGTCATAATCATTTTGTAAGCAAGACAATGAACTCATTTGTGACTGAAGTTGTGACAAGTGAAGTATTCACCATTGAAGTAAAGAGTAACTAGGAGTATAATACCTTTTTGAATAGCTTACCCTTTGTTCATGGAAATAATGTTTTCCTGAGAATAATTTGACCTTTCATTCTTTTGGTGGGTCCTTTCATTTTGACGACTATTTCCTTTTACCACTTTGATGAAGATTTTTTCCCTATTTCAAAATATTTCATAGTTTCTTATGTTTCACCATATTTATTTGGATTCTATCCAAGACCTATATTGATTAGAATAGAATGTTGAACTTTATTGATTTCTTCTAAAGTTTTAGATTCTTTAGAAAAAATAAAATTTAGAGCTTTTGTTTTCTCAATTTCCTTTCTTAGAGCCAGAATTTCAAGTTCTAAGGTTTCACAGTGCTTTTCCCTTTCTTGGACTTGTTTCTTCAAAGTTTCTTCTATTAATTTAGCCTCTTCTAGATAGATCTTCAACTTAATTATTTCTTCAACAAGGGTTTTTGTAGAGCATCCATAAATTCATCATTGTCAGACTTGTTAACACATTGTTCTTCAAATACCATAAGTAAATGATAATCTTGATCTGACTCATCATACTCATTACTAGAACATTCACTATCTTCATAAGTATAAAAAATTTCTTGCTCGTAAAAACTCTGTTAACATTCTTATTTGAAACTTTCTTTCCTTTTTCATGATTTTCATTATAGGGAAACTTAGAAGCATAATTACCAACTCTCGCATAGGAAAAACATTTAAAAGGAAGGTTACCTTTGAACCTTCCAGATCTTAGTTGAATCTTCTTCACAAAATTCGCTTCTTCTTCATCTGAAATGAAACGTTTTTCTTTATGCTCTTCCTCTTCTTTCCCTTTGTTTGTGGCTTTGAAATTTTCTTCGCTAATACATGATGAACCCCCTTTTGTGATTTCAAAAGCTATCAAGATCCCATGGAGTTGTTCAATAATGAGATTCTTCAAATCCTACAATTATAGAATGGCAGGGACTTTGGAATTGAGTTTTGTGGTTAGTGATATGAAAATATTTTCAACAATAATAGTATCTTTTATTTCGTCACCAAGTTTTTTCATTGAATTAACAATCTCATCTACTCTAAAGGAAAATATTGCAATTATTTCATCATCATGCATTCTAAGAGTCTCATTTTGAATTCTACATTTAATGTTTAGAGATTTTTACCTTCGTGTTGCATTCATAGATTTGGAAAAGCTTGTTCCATATAGCCTTTGTGATATTCAATTGTAAGACCTTCAAAAACACGAATTCATCCAAGCTTCCCAAGATAACATTGACTGTGTTCACATTGATCTCATATTGTTTCTTCCATGCATCATTTGTGGGAATGGACGTTGGGTATTGATATCCACCTTCAACAATTTCCCATACACAAACTCCAAGAGCCTGCAAATATGCTCTCATTCTCACTTTCCAAAACAAAAATTTAGTTCCATTGAATAAAGTTAGCTAAATATAAAATAGAAAATGTTCCTACTACATTGCTCATATTGATGGATTTGTCTTCAAGCGATCAAGCTCTTTCAAAGAAACCTAGCTTCGATACCAATTTTTGGTGAAAATAATGAAAGGAGGGTGGGTGGGCCGCGGGGTGGGGTAGGGGAGGTGAAGCAATATTTTTAATTCACTTTAACCTTTACTTTCATATACAGAATTATGTACACTATCGTTCTTAAATCAACCTAAGTATGTACATGACTTCGGAGAATGAAAGCAACGTATATCTAGTTTACAAAATTTTCATGTGTTCCATCAAATGTTTATCTTTAACCATTGCATTAAATAACTTTCTAATATGTAGAAAAGAACAGAAGAATCACAACACATAAGAAACATACATAGAACACTAGGATTTTAGGTAGAAACACAATGTGGGAGAAAACCACCACTGCCATTGTCTTTGTCTTCTTTATTATTATATAAATAAAATATCCATTATGTTTAGTACTAGTGACTACTATTACAAGTACAAATGAACCCACCTGTAGGAGGCTACAAACTCCACTCGTTCTCCAACACCCACTGGAAGGTAGGTACAACCCCCTAAACTCATTCAAAATCTCCTCCCAGAAAGAAGATCCTATACCCTCATAAATAGATGTAACCCTCAACACTTTGTGGACCACTTTTCAGAATGGTCCAGATTGGATCCACCTATCAAATGATCATCAAACAACATGTAGGTCTCTTCTCATCAAATTCTGATACTGAATAGAGACTAAAAATAAAGCCCAAACTAATATCCAAATTGAAATACTGAAACACAAATTTGAACCACTGAATCTCTGAAAATCAATTGACTCTCCGACGCATCAAAACACTAAACACATAACCCAACTAGAACAAATGAATCATTAGAATATGTACATGATTGTTCTTAAAATAACTAGCGTATATATGCGCTTCCTCTGCATAAAACCTCAATACAGATCTCAAAATACTAAATATTGAATCATTTGGAAGACTAAATCGCTATAACACTGGATCACTTACTAAATCAAGGACTGAGCCAATCACATATCATTGAACCATACCCAATTTTCATAATTGATGAATATATAAACAAACCCAAACAACACAGCTAGATACAAATCAAGACTTAATTGACAGAAAATAGAAAATAGAACAGACATCATCAACATCCATCATTATGCAACACTGCAAACCATATCCAACATAGAATATATACACAATTGTAACTATGTAAACCATCATATATATGTCCTTATAATGTGGAACACCCACGTATAGATCAAAACGTACTGATAAATATATTACTGAAAATATATACGTGATAACAAATAGAACCAGGTACCTATGTGACTACCCAAAAGCAAACCAACGTACAAATCTTAAAACTTTCACTGCAAGCATAACTTCACACTCCACAACCTTTACTGTCAAAACTACAGACTTTTGAATAATTCATTTAGATCACAACATCACTATAATCACATATTCATCATTGTTAGCTACTTAGAAATTTTAAAAAGTAAATCAATCAAGCATACATGTCAACATATCTTCAAATATTTCATATCTAAATCTTCTCCTTTCTCCCCAGTCCACAGATTTTCTAGATTAAATCATTCATTAATAATTCATCACTTGCACTCCTAACACCTTGATATCTATCTCCTTATATATATTTTGCCTTAGCCAATACCTTAGCTAAATTCCTTGATAATGTCATTAATATTCTTTGATGCGATCAAATAAATGTTGTTGCAACCATTACTATGGGCCAATACCATGGTAATGATGTCTGATATCCAAAATACCATGGTTCATATTTTATACGCGACTTTTACTCACAAGACTTTCATATGTACACGACCCTTCTTCATAGGATCTGCGTACTTAATCGAACTTCACTTTTATCATCTATCTGTCACTAAACTACCATTTCTCTGTCTATAGCATCTGTGTAACATCTATACTAATTTGCATTCTTTCCACAATGATCAATGTTGACATCAAGTACATCTTTATTAAAGAGATTTCCATCAAGGACAACAAATTATCCATAATGACAACAACAAGGACACCTTTTGAAGTCACTTGTGAATGGTTATGTTGTAACTACCACAACACCCTCCAAAATTTTGCCTTGCATCCAAAATTTGAAACCTTTGTTAGTTTTTCTTTCAAAAGTTGCAAATACAAATTTTTTAATTTAATTTAATTTAATGTTTAATGTTTAAATTTTAAATTTTTAAATTTTTAGAATTTTTATTTCTTATTTTTTTATCTTTTAAATTTTTTTTATTTTAATACTAAAAATATTTATGAAACTGGAAATAAACCATGCTAAAATACAACAGATACATGCGTTATATTTTACAATAATCGGGTCCGGTTAGATAATTTAATTCGGTACAGGGATTTTGGTAAAAGCAACTGTTTTTGTCCTTTTCAAGGGGTTTTAGATGCTGGGAGATTGTTACGTCTCAGGATGAACGAAATTAACTCAATGATAATACAGTTCGGTGGAAGACTCCATGGGATTTACAGAAAGGTTGGATTTATTAAATTGAATATTTTATTTATTTAATTTTAATTTTTAAATAAAATAAAAAATTATTTTTTAAATATAGTAAATTATTTTGATGTACTAAATTTAAATCTTATACTGAACGTACGTAATATTTAAATATTTAAAAATATTAAAAATAAGTGCAATTTTAAATATTTAAAAATATTAAAAATAATTTCAATTTCAAAATTGAAAATACACAACCACTCCTTAAAGCTCAAAACTACTCTTTAAATTCCACCGTTTATTCTTCGAAATTACCATGCAAGATCAATATCTTAAATCCCAAGTCAAATGCTTAACTATGAGTGATCCATCATTCATGTTCTCTCATTAATCCAAAAACTTTTCGTATTCCTTTCCAAATTTAAATAATTTTAGTTCAAATTAGAATAATCAATGTACGAATGTTTTTTTAAGCATGTTAACCATGTTAAGCAATATATCTACATTTTTATGTGGATTACAAATTGAGAATATTTTAAAAATGTGAGAGATATGAATAAAATATGAAAGACATGATATTGATTTTTTTAAATAATTTTTTTTACTTGATCTTATGTTATTGATTAGAATGCTTTTTTACTTTGTAAAAATAAGTAATGAATTTATATTTTAATAAAAAACTAGTTTGAAGTTTAGTAGTTTTAGAAAATTCATCATGTTGTTTTCATTAGATTAAAATATAACAATTTTGTGGCTATGAGTTTTTTTTTGTTATTTTAAACATGTGTCTATTATAATATTTCTGGGTTAATTTTCTGTGTAAATAAATAAGACCAAGATCATAGGATACATATTCTAAGTTGAATGGAGGGGAAAAATTATATTGGGTATCACTTATGGTTTATTAATGGCTATGGAGATTCACAAATGCATTGGAAAAGACAAAAAGAAATAAATGACAATTTAATATGATAAATAAAAGAAAATAGGAGAAAATGAAGATGAAGAGACACAATTATGCATGCAATGGAAGTTAGAAGAAAATGAAGGAAAATGAAAGGAAGAGATACTAGACATTAATGATAAAAAGGCATCAGAGAAACAATTAGTAGTTTTATATCACTTTCAGAAATAAAGCTCTAAGAAAAGAGAGAGAGAGAGCACTTGGACATAAGCAAACAAGGAAGTAAAGGAATTCGAGAGCAACAAATCACAAGGTTGGAAAAGAAACTATAGCAGGAGAACATTGCCGGTAACACGTTGCATGTGTGATTTCCTTGCTGAAATTTGAATACATAGTGTATGCATTTGGTTATTTGATATTTTGTTGTAATTCGCATGGGATTTGTCTAGATTGATAGATATTTTAGTCTCGCCTTTCCATTTCTTGGATAGCCATGATGTAGTGGGTTTCTTATTCTTATTAAGCTTTGAATGGGAAGTAGACTTTGGATCTTGGTTGATGTGGTCTTGGAAAATTCTGAAGGGTCGATGGTGGAGATGGTCTTTCTCGTAGAATTCTTGACAGATGGGTGGAGACAAGAAAATCCCTCTAGGTATGGTGAAGAAAATCGGAGGCATCCAAGATTTTTAGGTGTCAGTGATTTTTGGACAAGTTAGGTGAAGTCATCATGGCTTAGGGTTGAGTTGGTTTAATGTTTGGAATCCCTAGTTGCGGTGTTTGGAGTTTTTCCCATGTGATCCCACATTCATGAATAGAGTATGGCATGGCGGTGATTGATCGAAAGAGATATTTGGTTCAGCCCAATCTACGATTGGGTGGTATGTGAAAGTCCCTAAATCGGTTGACATTCACATATGTTAATATGAGCTATTTTTTGATTGTGATTGTTATGCGGAAAGTACGACTGCCGACAAAAGTATCTTCCCAAGGCCTAATGGACTGACCTAGAACAATGGAAAGACAAATAAGTTGATTTTTTCCGTAAACTAAATATTTAAATGGATGAAGCCTACCTGCAATCTATTGTATTCTTCACTCCTTCTTTGGCTTATATGCTCTAATCCTAGCTCAAATATCTATAATTAAAACCTGAAAAATCAGACAACACAACGAAATGATCTATGAGATCTGTGTAGAGCCATCTAATCAAATTATTCAATAGATCCACATGGTATTGAAATACATGATATCATAAGATCATATATAGGAAAACAAAGAAATATTTTCATTAACAGAAATGGATTGAGTTACAACCAAAAATAATTGTTGATCTTGTAGAAGAGCTCCTCCAAGTTGACTTGTCCTTTCCTTGCCACAAAGTGCACCTATAGTGACCCTAGTGCATGGAATACTGTCTCTCACATCAACAACATAAGGGTAGAATCAATCTCCGAAAGCCAACCCATGGCCTATGGATGGCTATAAATATATAGATGAGGGAGGTAGTTCATGAATTCTTATCATTTTACCAATCTAGGGTTGAGATACACTCTTGATGGGAGGATGAGCTCAAGGTATAAGGTATGAAAACTCCAAGGTAGGATAGGATAGGATTCGAGACTTTTTCCAAGGTAAATAGTTACAATGGATCCTAGAAGTTTCTAGAAGAGGAAGCTCAGGATTCTTTTTTAGTTTTCCGAATTTCTAGAATCAATGCACCCCCAACATAGCAAAACTTGTAGGTGATCAACGCAGGCCTAGAGTAAGACAACCTGGTAATCAACGTTAACCATTGGGGGTCCAGGGTGTGTTGTGCCTAAAAATTACTAAAATGAGGCATTTTCAAGCAAAAACTCAACGATATGAGAGAGGCATACTTAGGGCTTTGTCTAGGGAGGATGAAAAAGCATTCAAAGGAAGTGAATGATCCTATTTGAAGGCCTCGTGACTAGATGTGACAAAATGGGCCTATAACATATTTCTCGATAAAGTGAAAAGTCATAAACGGCAACTGATGACTGAAGTGATTTACTTTGTGACAAGTTAGAACTAAGAACAACTGGCTAGATCATTATCTATTATAATACATTTATATCATGAAATATTTGCTCAGGGAGACATACCCATACTCAAAGCATAAGCTAACATTACATGCATAATGATTAGAAGCCATGTTCATAGATGACATATCGTGGACTCATGACTAGATGATTGTTTATATGATCATAACCATCATACATTGCGATCTTGTATTACTCTTGAAATCATAGCCTGGATGGATGAAACTAGATCTAACGTCTTCTATCTCGTTCACATGACTAACTGATGTACGGTTATAACCATGTGAATCAATGTGCTAAGGTTGAATATGCTAGACACCATGTGATTAATGTACAACGATGTAAGTCATTAACAGATGCGAGACAAACCACTAATGATGTTAATGGCTCTCAATGTGTTGCAACACCATCTGTGTAGGTTTTAACCCCATACATAAATTACCTGCATATGAATTCTATAACATAGAAAATAAACAATGCAAGATCATAACACATAAAACACATATACACGGAGATTTTCCCCTAGATCCCAAAACCGGGACTACTAGCTTGATTTTTCATTATGTTCCTTTCAATGTTACAATACATATTTATACATGTAGAAGCATCCAATACCATGGACTGAAAACCATCGCGTCTAATACCATGGACCGAAAACCATCACATACAAAAAACATGTGCGAAAATCATGCACAAAACCATAAGTGGGTCCGGCCAACCTAACATAGGGTCTAAAACCAAAATTTTCCTTGGCGCTGCCTTGGACCCCATAAGGTGGGGTTACAGGTGCCCTTCAAATCCCCTGTTAACTATGTGGAAAGAATATAACACAACCCCACACTCTCCCACTTGTTGTTTTCTTTCCACAGGGGGCCACAAGAGAGCTTAGTCATTTTCCCAGCCCTGAAATGCCCATTGTTTCTCTACACTAGGAGAAATTCTCAGAGCTTATAGATTTTGTCAAAGCATCTGCAATATTCTTCAAAGTGTCCACCTTTACCAGCAACACCTTTTTGTCTTCTATCATATCCCTCACAAAGTGATAATGAACATCAATGTGCTTTGTATTTGAATGATGTGGAGGGTTCTTTGCCAAGAAAATTGCATTTTGGCTGTCATAGTCTATCCTTATAGCTTACTGTGCTAACCCCATACTTGAACACAATATCTGCAACCAAACTGCTTCCTTGCTTACATGAGTAGCTGCCATGTATTCTGCCTTTGTAGTTGATAGTGCCATTACAGATTGTTTCTTACTTATCCAACTGACCGCACCTCCAAATAGGCTAAACACATACCCACTTGTAGATCTTCTCTGATCCAGATCTCTAGCCCAATCTGCATCAACAAAGCCATGAATATCCAACACTCTGTCCAATCCTGGTCTTCCTTGGTAGCACAAACCATAATCACTAGTGCCACACAAATACCTGAAAACCTGATTCACTGCTATCCAATTCTCCTTTCCTAGTTTTGACATAAACCTACTCAATACTCCCATTGCATGTGCAATGTCTGGTCTAGTACAAACCATTGCATACATCAGGCTACCGACTGCACTTGCATATGGAACACGGGACATATCCTCTTCCTCTTCTTGTGTCTTAGGACACTGCTCAGTAGATAAATTTACACCTACAGGAATAAGAACCTTCACTGGTTTACTATCCTGCATATTAAACCTCTGCAATATTGTCTCGACATACTTCCTTTGGTTTAACCAGAGCTTCCTCTTTTCCAGATCTCTTTTAATTTCCATGCCCAAAATATAGTTTGCAGCACCAACATCTTTCATGTAGAATTTGGAGGACAATTGGGTCTTCAAATCATGGATAATTTCTTTGTCATTTCCAACCAGCAACATACCATCCACATACAAGACCAGATAAATAACACGGTCACCAATTAATTTAAAATACACACAGTGATCTTCTTTGCTTCTGGTGAAGCCAAGTCCCTGTATAAATGTATCAAATTTCTGATACCACATCCTTGGTGACTGTTTTAACCCATACAGAGACTTCTTTAACTTGCATACCTGTTATAGACATTTTTGGGCACTGCAACCCCAAGCATGAAATGTCCATAAACCAAGGGCTCCTAAGTCCCTAAAAGTGTTGTTCTAACCCCTAAAGGAACAAGGTCAACTGATTACAGCTTCTCCCACAAGTTCTCCATGAAACACTGCTCAAAACTGGTCAAAACAGGATCATTTCAGCTACTCCATAGGCAAAGTGCGTTGCATCTCCCCTAAGTACACTCTGTGGGTGTGTTGCATTTCAAAAAACCCTTCTATCGGGTGCGATGGGTGAGAAGTGACAAATGGAAATGTCAATCTGCGAGGTGGAGAGGCATGGAATCTTCCAGAAACTTCTCCTGTGACACTTGCCTCTCTGAATTCGACCAAGGATGAGTAAGAGATCATCAAACTCCAAGTGGAAGCAAGAACTATCAGAGGGAAGACACTAATCAAATCACAAGCTAACTCATCTCCCTTACAGATATCTATATATGGATCCCTCATCCCAGAGATCCAGAGGCTGGAATTTTGCATCTTGTAAGGAATTGTTGTTGGTTTCTTGAGACAACGTCATAGTGTTGGGTGATCTAAGCTTTGTATGAGGTGAAGAAGGACTTACTTGCTGAGAGGATGATGCTGGGTCAGAACAACTAGTTGTAACTCCCTTGGCTCTTTCTTGGTTATCAATAAAAGCTATTCAAGCTTTCCTCCATACTCTTGTGTCATTTATGTTTTATGCATTTGTATGGTCAATTTACATCTGATCCTAGATTGTTTATGATTATAGATCCATGTTCTTGTATAGTGTTATGCTACTGTGATCCTATAGGTACTTTATGAAGTTGGGCGTACAAGGGATCAAGTAGCGAAAGACTATCAAGAGAGAGAGGAATCAAACTAAGAGATTAGCGCAAGACAAAGGTTGGTCTTCTTTGTTCTTCTCTCATCTATATTTCATAAAGGAAAAATGAAAGTGGCTTCACTTTGTTTGTTTCTAAGGTAGCTACCACACCTTAGTGGGATAAGCAGTTCTGTGTAGACATTTTTCCCTGTAACAAAATGGTGACTCCACTGGGGACGAATTAGTTTGTTTGTTTATCTTCCTTGCTTATTTTATAAACTTAGAAACGGATCCTGAAGTCGAGCCAGGTAGCTTTCGAACCGCATTTGCTATGCAAATGCAAAGTAGATAAATGTCGCTTCAGTCAATCTCCGGGATTTGTTTATGACTTAAACAACTGATTCACAAACTCTCTAATTGCCCTCGTGGTAGCTCTTAGAACCTCCTTAGATCTACCCCTGATTGTTGCATTATTGATTACCGTTTGCTCAGCCAAAACCCATGAAATGAACTGCAAACTGTGACCTGTTACCCAAGAAAAGTCTCATCTTTGGCCCAACGCAGGTTCTATTCTGTGAATCTAAAATTCAGTGCACTTCCCGAGTGTAGTAGGTGTGCTGCATTTCAAGTTCACTGTGTTACAGGTGCGCTGATCAGACTAGGGATTGTTTAGTTTTGGTTTCTGTGATTCATTCTTTTCAGTTCTATTCATGAATTTTGCTACCTGTAATTAGTATATCTCTGTTTGAAACCCCTTTTCCTTGCTGTTATTCCGCCTCCATTGTGCAAAAGAACTGTAAATGTTTTTGTGTATTTGTTGAGTCATTTTCAGTTCTCCTTCGCAAAAAGTAACGTAATTGTACTGTTGTCCCTTGATTTGAAAGTGTCGCAAGTGTCGTTTTCAGTCATAGGAAAAAGTTTGGTTGCTATTGATAGTCGATTACCCTGTTACTATTGTATTTGGCCTGAATTTGTAGTTTATTCTAGTGTCGAAAGCAAGTATTCATTTCCAAATCGTAAAGCGTTGTGATTGTCTTCATTTTTTATTTTGAGAAGAAAACTTGTTAGTAATTGTCGCTTGAAAAGTAATTCAAATTTGCGCATTAGCTTTCTTTTTACCATTCACATACTAAGAAAGCCGAAAACAAATACATGCATGTGCATTTGCATTTAGACTGTTTGATTGGTTTGATTTAGGATAGTGCATCTAGTGTGTGCTCTTTGCTCTTTGTGAAAGAATACTGTCTCTCTTTCCTTAGTAGCTAGGATTTTCATTGCACAAAGAAGATAAAAGATTGTTTATCATCTTAGATTGCAGTTTAGGAATTATACATCTACATCTCGCGGTGAACCTGAAAGGCAAATTTCTTAAGCAAGATCAACTATAAAATAAATTTAATGAATCTAACAACGCTTTGGAACCTAATGCACAACATCTAGAAGTCTAGGCTAGAGACGTATTCCGGCGTCGTAAAGCCTAGTAACTATTGTTTTCATTGCTGGTTGGGTGATTCCTCCACTTTGAGACGATAAGTGCCAGTACGGACTTGTGCTCCCACGTACCGTCGAGTATATATTGGGAGACCACAATAGGCTATATCCTTTATCCATAGGAAGTCGTGTCTGCCGCCCTATCGATCGCAATGCATTGAACACAGCATTTGGGAAGATTGACTGCCGTACCGTAAAAAGTATTTTGCAGTTTTGCTATTGGTTTAATAATCCCTCTACCTAGATTTCCATAGCAGTCCCTTTTGTTCCTTTTCAGACTCCTTAACGGAAAAGGTCCATCTGAGCACTTGTCACTTCAGGCTCATTAAAAATCGAAGGCGACTAGAGTCATCTTTTGTTTTTTCTCGACTCTTTAAAATTGAAAAAACAAGTTGTGTCAAAGCGTCTAAAATTTATTTTAAACGGAATAATCATCATCGTTTCCTACGTTGATCTTAGGTTGAGAAAATGGAATCCACCAACCAAGGAATTCCCCTTGGAGGAAATCCTAGTCCCTTCTCCTCTTGGGGAGATGTTGGTGCACCCCATATGGCCACATTGTCGCTTCCAGGATTGACAATCGGCTTGCCTAGATGGCTCTTCTCAACCTCTGTCGTTCAGAACACCGCAATTCCTAAACAATCGAGTCAGCAACTAGATGATTCCAGAGTTACCCACCAACCTTCTACTTCCTCCAATTCTTCCTCTCCTCCTTCCTCTTCGGTTGATGGGGCTGGTCAAGCCAAAAGTAAAGTACCTAAGAAGAAGAAGGAAAAGAAGAAGAAAGAGAAGAAGAAGAAGGAGCGAAAAGCGAAAGGGGGAAACCAAGCATCGTCTAGCGAAAATCCACACACTGCACCGACCAGGCCTAAATCGCCATGTGTCATTTGTAAAGGAGACTAATATCATAGAGATTGTCCCTACATCCCTCGAATCTTAAGGGACTGGTCTCCTCGTTTTCACAACCCGGTGTGTCAACCTCTGATGATCATGTTGAAAACACACCGTCGACTAGTGAAAGTGAAGCCCCAGGACAAAAGGGAAAATATAGATTTCCTTGTAAACTGTGCGAAGGCGATCATTGCCATCCACCATTGTCCCTTCTTAGATGAGGCTAAAAGAGTTTTGGACGATCGTCCGGTTTCACTATTACAACTTCCTCCTGGATATAAAAAACTCTTGCCAAGTCCGTCACTTGTTGAAAATCCAGCTGACCTGCCCAGGTGGTTAGCCGAAGCATCTATCATTGAAGACAAACCATCTGAACCCATACCAGACAAAAGTCAAAAGGTCGAGGCGGCAGTTGACCCGGTCTTGCCTTCAGAGGTTCCATCTTCAGATGATACAGTCACATAAGAGAATAAGGGTGACACCGTCCAAATTCTTTTCGTAAGCACAGACTCCGATGAACATGGGGGAAATTTACCCATTCCTTTACCGCAGGAAGGAAGTTCATCAGAGTCATACCCGGTAGTCTATTTGGTCCCACCTCCAAGCAACCTAGTTGTTTCCTTCGACTGGAATCAACTAGGCAGACCCTGTTTACCAGCTAGTGTACCATTCCAAATTATTGCTCAAATATATAGAATGGTTATGGCTAGTACCATCATAGATAAAGGGGCTTCTGTGAGTATCCTTTCCTCGACTGCTTGCAAAGTGCTTGGTTCACCATCGCTTTTGCCTGAGATGAGAAATCTAGCAGGCTTTGACAAAGGAACCAGTCGATCATTAGGGATCCTTCCCAATGTGCCCATAACATTGAGAGGGAAAACGTTCACATGAACGTAATGGTAGTTCAAGGACCCCTAGATTATAATCTACTCCTTGGACGAGACTATATTTATTGCATGGGAGCCATTGTCTCATCACTCTTTAGAGTAGTGTGTTTTCCGCACGAAGGAAGAATGGTCAAGCTCGTAGACCAGCTTTCGTTTCCCGGATCACACAGAGCAAATAGTCATATGCCATCCCTAAATGGTCTTTTCACATAAGGAATGTCTCATCAATCTCCAGTCCGTCCACCTGATGAGCGCGAGTGATTCGGGAGACATGACTAAAACCCAGGGGGCATGCACCCTGGTCTGCTTCGGCAGGAAAACTTCGGGTATAGGGTAGGTTTTTGCGAGAGATATATGACTGGACTGTACTCCCGTCCGTGATTGGAAGAGGGGGTTAGACTGGAATAAGATTCTCTCGTCAAAGTTATGTGAGTGGATTGTCTCACCTTTGTCTATTTTGGTAGACATCGCCGAAGAAGTGTTTTGTTTGCGCTATGAATAGAACAATCTTTGGTAACCTGAAAGAGGTAGACCTTTCCTGATAAAACAAATGTTTTATTGGAGATTTGAAAGGTGACCTTGAAACTCTGTTTTATACCTGGGGGCATGCAAACCTTTTGGCGTGCAAGCGAAGAGCGACTATTTATTTTTTAAATTTGTAGGTCCTCTACCCCTTTAAACTCGTAGGATTGGTCGTTTCCTAACTTGCATAAAGAAAGGATGTGGGGCAAAACTCTAAAATTGTCGTTTTTAAATGGGACATTCTTATTATACGACTGGATTAATCGAGCAGTTTCAGCACATAGTTCAAGCTTTTAAAAAAATAAACATAAGTCATGAGCAAATGTTTCTCCCCGCGTTTAAGCTCATTAAAAAATGAACTATTTTCTGGTAAATAACCATCGTGAATGTAGTACTTCAGCCTTTAAAGCCTTGGTCGTGTTCTCATCATCACCTCCACTCTGTATTGGCCGATCATTCACCTCCATTTGATTGTTTACCCCTTTTGAGGAACAGCTGTGAAGAGTGATCCCACTAGCCATCCTTGTAACACTGCCGTGATTGGAAAATTCCAAACCTTACCTGGAATCAGCTGCTACCCAATTTTATCACTCGTTCCTCAAAAGACGAGTCTACTTTAAGCTCTTTTCAACTGACTTGTAAAATATGAAAAGATTGCCGATCCATTGGCCTCTCCAGCTTGTTAAAGGGACCGGAAGTGCTATCCCTCCTTTAGATTTTAATATTTTTGGACCTGAGGGATTATTACACAAAAAGATCGAGAGCTTGTTTTGTTCGGCTCGTTAAAAGTATCGAAAATTCATCCCTTCTGTATTGTTTTATACTTTTTTGGACTTAAGGGATTAGATGATGAAAAAGGAATTTTGGAGTTTCCTTTATGTCCCTTTTTAGACTCTCTAAAATTGAAAAGGACCGAGTTATCTTTGTCCTTAAACTCGTTAAAACTTAATAGCGACAAACTTGTCCAGAGCAGACAAGAACGAGGTTCACTATCTCTAGGCTCATTAAAACATAGCGATGGGTTTGCCCGAAGGGAAAATTATAGAACAAGCATATGTTATCCTCCTTAAGCTTGAAAAAAATAAAGAGGTACTGATCAGCAATGACTGGGGAAAAATTGGGAAGAAAACTTGAAGAAACTTTGTTGGCAGCAAGTCGCTCTTGAACATGACACTTTCACTCCGCATCCAAGTCAGGTTGGGTTGTTTCATTCACCGGTCACATCACCATGGTCCCATCACACCATCCACATTTGGGGTTAATGCTACCAATCCATCACGTCAGTGTCGCTGATATGTTCAAAAGAAGTCATTCAGAGAATTCACCTATGTCTCACCTGCTACAATACATTTACACTCCATTCTTTCATGACCGCCACCTTGAACCTTATGTCATCAGATCGTTTTCACCTCCATTAAAATCATTTGCTCCATTCCGTGTCATTGATGTGGGATTCATTAAAGCCCTCCTGTGACGGATCGCTTCTTGTTGACATCAGCTCATTATCCAAGAAGTCGATCTAGGAACACCTCGTTCAGTACTTTGAAGCTTGCATGCCTCAATGGCAAGTTTCTCACTTCCGACGACAGGTTTACATCAATGGCCTTCGACCGAAAGATTTTGCGTGATGTTCGACGCCAAGTCCTTTATTCACACCACGTGAATTGTACTGCAGTACCTTGAGGGTCATTATCATTATCGGTGATTCCTCTCGCGCCTGTTAACAGCTTACATCATTGGTTGGTAATCAGGCGATGTCTTTCCATGTTTGACTCCAAAACATCTCTCACATGGATAGACTTGTACTTCGAGGGAAGATCGAACAAGATTGAAGACCCCAGATCTAGTTTCATCCATCCGGGCTGCGATATATATTCAGGGAAATAAAGACATCAAATGTACATTATTGCTACACAGATAATCATCCAATCAAAGGGATGATGGCTCTACCAGAATCATCAGTCTACACTCAGACGATTGTCTTTCCTATGTACATGAAAATGAATTTATAAAGCTGAGCATGGGAATGGCCACCTCAGCTAGATCATGAAAATATTATGAAGATAATGTATTGTATTGTATCTTATTACAGGTCTCCTCCCAGCTTGAAAGAACTTCGGATCCTCATAATAAAGCATTTCACCCGACATCAAAGATTAACGACCTCATGCTTTAGGGGGCAACTGTTATAGACATTTTTGGCACTGGAACCCCAAGCATGAAATGTCCATAAACCAAGGGCTCCTAAGTCCCTAAAAGTGTTGTTTTAACCCCTAAAGGAACAAGGTCAACTGATTACAGCTTCTCCCAGAAGTTCTCATGAAAAACTGCTCAAAACTGGTCAAAATAGTATCATTTCAGCTGCTCCATAGGCAAAGTGCATTGCATCTCACCTAATTACACTCTGTGGGTGCATTTCATTTCAAAAAGCCCTTTTATGGGGTGTGATGGGCGAGAAGTGACTGTTATAGCTCCAAATCTCACTCTTATGGTTTGTGATGCTGCACTCATGACCTAGGGAAACCCCTCCTTCCAGACCTGGTCCTAAAATTAAAAAAACAGTGTTTTATCCCTTATACGTGACATTGCCCTGAGTTAAACGCGTGTACACACGGGTCTGTGTATACCCAACCCGCGTGTATGTATTAAAACACTTAAAAAAATAAATAATTCCTTATTTCGGGCGGAGATCGCGGGTTTTACCTGCTGATCACCTGTTAGTGCCCGTGGCCCAACTGTTCCCAACCAACTCCTAACTAAAAAACTACTTTGGAGATGGTATAAAAAGACATCAAAGGGAAGCCCTAAGGGAGAGAGAAGAGAGAGAAAAGAGAGCAAGATTATTATGCTGAGATTTTCCCCTTACACCAGGTCTGAAGTCCTTGGTGCTTTTTGCACTTCCCCCATTTTGCATACGAAACCCTTGTTTCCATGTGTATTGGTGATCATTCATCCTTTATATCACCATTGAGTAAGACTTGGAAGGAGCTCTTGTTGGAGGCTTGAGGTTGGAACGAATCCGAGAGGAAGCTTTGCTTGGAGCCTGCTGAAGGTGTTTCAGGTGAAATCTTTCCGTTATATGTACTTTACTTGCCTTTATATAAAGAAACACGTCTTGGTTCCCGAAACAATCTTTCTTTGTGCTTATGAGATTCTTGTTTTGAATTCTTATGCAAGTAGTTACTTAAATATTTTTATAACTAACTTTAGAGCATGAAGATGGTTTATGTATAAGTATTTGTCCATGTACTGCTGTGCTCTTTGATTTGTTTGTTTTACAGGTCAAAGGAGAGGAAGGGAACTCCAAGAAGGGTTTGGACCCTAAAGGCCTTCTCGAATGTAGGACCTTAGGTACGTACCCTCAACATTAGAATTTCCTTACAGTAAAGATATTGGTTGTGTGTGTGTTTCTTTGAATAAGCAATTTTCAGTCTGGTAGAGTCTTAACCCAAAGGACCCTAGGGGTAGTTTCCCCTCAACCAGAATTGGCGACTCCGCTGGGGAACAACACTCTTGTTGTTCCTAGTTTGGGTAGTCTTCAAGCCAATCAAGGCTCAGCCCCTCTGTTTGCTGGCTCTGACTGTCTGATCTGTTCTTAAACTCTAAGCTTTTCCAGTTTTTTTAGTCTATATTTTTTATTTTTCTTGAAAATCTTCAGATACGCTGTTTTTCTAGATTACAGAAGCGTATATACGCAAGTTGAACTAAGTTAACCCGCGTATACGCAGGTTCCCTCAGTTACAGTCGCGTGTACACGCATTCTGCACATCACTGCAGGCGCTTATATTATATAATTTTCAAGATTTATAAATTTTCTTTTTGTTGAACATTTGTCTGGTGGTTTGGGTTAGTTTGAGGCAGTCATTTTCCAGTAACAGTCCTCTGTTTGACAGGGGGCATCTTGTTCTAAACTCTCTCTAGTTATAAGGAGTATTAGTCTTGTTTTCGTTGATTGCAAGCGTCATTGTTCTTTGAAACACAAGATTTCTGGTTAAGAATCTTGACTGCTCTGTTTTGGCAGAGTAGGAAGATTGGATTCAATCTTTGTGTTCATTTTGTTTTGGTGACCCTTTTGTTTGCTTAACGAAACCATTTTTGTGACCATTTTCTCCTTCGTTTCGGGAAAGTTATTTATTACCATTTTCTTGAAACTTGTCTTTTGATCTGTTGGACTTTCATTGCTACTTTTGATTGTCAAGAGCGATTTCAAACACATTTATTTTTGTTGGGTTTTCATCATTTGAAAGGTGTCAATTCACAAAAGTGTTTGGTTGCCTATTCTTCAATCATTAGTGTCAGTATTTTTGAGAGCATTCTTTGAAAAAGACTTCTTTGCTTGTTGTTTGAAAGAAAATCTTTTGAAAGTTTTGAGTTTCGCTTTCTTAAACTTGCTTTTCATTTGATTTCCTTTTTTTTGTGAAGTGAAAGTGCTTTGTGTTTATCTTAGAACTTGTTTTTATTGTTTGGACGAAATGATTGGTAGCACATCATATTCTATCTAAGCATTTTAGTGGCAAGACAAATTTGATAAGTGAGCAACTTTCCTTCTTTGTTTGCAGAGTAGTCTTAAAATCTTGCATTCACATATAGTTGTTGCATTAGGATAGATTTGCATCCCTTTTTATGCATACATAGCTTTGTTAGCTTTTGTGAGTGTGGAGTCTGAAAAGAAAGCAAAAAACTTTGTTTTATTTGAAGTTCCTCTGAACCCTGTAGAGATTACTTTTCATCGAAAAACGAAAAGTGCATGTGCATGTAGTTAAGTTTTGTTTAACTTCTTTTGCGTCAAAAAACACCACTAGTTTCACTTCCGTTACCTTGTGACTTAAAGAACAGCCTAATAAAATCAAGCGCTAATTAAAATCCACTAGAACTTCTTGTTTTAGTCAGTTACACCAACAAGTTTAGGATTTTAGGGCCTTGGATTAGGCGAGTGGAGAGTTAACTCTCCAAGGCCACATAAAACGTCAAACATAAGAGTCTGAATAACGAGAGAAAATCTAATAGTATTAGGAAGACCAAGAAAGCTCCGGATCTGGGAGTTAAGCACGAGGGTCTATGAAGACAGGGAAGAGAGATACCCCCTCTCCTACTTGTCCGAACTTACCTCACGACTGTTCCGCCTGGCTTCTGCGACGAGTTGGTACCCATAGTTGCCTCTCCTAGGGATCTACATAGGTGGCTGTGGAGGGGAATCCCGTGGCACCTGAGGTTGACGTTGTATCACTTTCGACAGTACTACTGGAGGGCACCCTTGCGAAGCTTGGGGGCTTGCACCGGCGCAGGCTATTGTTAGGAGGTCAGCGTAACTTCCTCTGTTACCTTCGTTGATAGGGCTGGGCCGTCATTATCCCAGACTATCTTCGGAAGGCCCCTGACTCCACTTTCTTGTATTTTGGTGTTCGGTCCTCATCACCCGGAGCGGAAATACTTGGAAGTTGTTTGACTGGCTGTATCTTTAGGGACTTTATAGTGTGTGCTCTTTGTTCCTTGTATACAGTTGGCTTTAGGTATTTTTGTCTAGTTGCGTTTGGACTTTGTGTTCTGAGTGACTGGCTTACCACTCTACCAATCTTGAAAGGCTTTTGGTCGTTCTTTCAGAAGTTGTAGAGTTGCCTCCTCAAGGGCAAAGGTTTTGATTGCTTATCCATATTCCTTGAAGAGTTATTTCTATATTCCTGTAGGGGAAGGGTCTTTGGAATAGTTAGATATGGCCAATATTCCTGTGGAAACCAACCAAGGTGCCCTCCCAAAAGGGGATCCTTGTGCTTTTCCTTTCTTTGGAAACGTTGGTACTCCCTTGATGGCCACTTTGAATATTCCTGGGTGTAATGTTGGACTACCCGTTTGGCTGTGGTCCACTCCGAATATTCCGAATGCTCTTGAAGCTTCTTAGTTGAATGCTTTATTTCAAGGGCATCACATGGGTGCTAATTGTTCATCTTCTTTCAAAGACAAATCTGGGATTACTTCTTCGCCTCCTTCTGGTAACAAGAAATCTAAAAAGAGGATAAAAAGGAAGTCAAAGAAGAAGAATAATTCTATCCTTTCATCTTCAACCTCTGCAAGTCGTGTTGGAGATGAGCCTTCAGCCACTGCTAGTCATGCTGGGGGCACAAGTCTAGTCACTGCAAGTCACACTAGCACTTCATCCTCAACCTCTGCTAGTCATGTTGGAGATGAGTCTTCAGCCACTGCAAGTCATGCTGGGGGAACAAGTCTAGTCACTGCAAGTCACACTAGCATTTCATCTTCAACCTCTACAAGTCATGTTGGAGATAAGTCTTCAGCCGCTGCAAGTCATGCTGGGGGCACAGGTCTAGTCACTGCAAGTCACACTAGCATTTCATCTTCAACCTCTACAAGTCATGTTGGAGATGAGTCTTCAGCCGCTGCAAGTCATGCTGGGGGCATGAGTCTAGTCACTGCGAGTCATACTAGCAAAGAGTCACCGACCTCTGCAAGTCATGTTCAGGACTCTCCGCAAACCACTGCTAGTCATGTTGGCGGAATGGAGGTTGATAAGAAACCTGGACGTAGAAGTTTTAAACCTAAGTTCCCTTGTAAGATATGCATGGGAGACCATCTTACTCATTTATGCCCTGGTATTCCAAAGGTTCAAAGGATATGGTCCGAGTCTGAAAGTACTTCTACTCCTACACTTGATATGGTTTCTCATCAATCCCATCAACCATTGGTTGATAATGTGGTAGAGCCAGTGCAATCACTGGCCGATTACACTCCTCTTTTGGGGGGTGAAGTGCCTAACAAAAGAGTCTGTTTGATCTCTAGTACAGAGTCTTCTAGTATAGGGGGCATTCCGGTTTCTTCAAATGTTCCCCATCCAAGTTCTAAGAGTGCTTCCTTTGATTGGGATAGTCTTGTTGAGCCTCGTCTTCCTTCCGCTGCACCTTTCCAAATAAAGGTCAGAGTTAATTCCACAAATGTCTATCGATGTATGGTGGATGAAGGATCCTCTACAAGTATTATATCCTCTTTGACTTGGAAAGCTTTGGGTTCCCCAAAGTTGTTGACAGCTCAGAGTCAGTTGTTAGCCTATGATAGAAGGCCTGGTGAATCTATGGGGGTTCTTCCTCAAGTGCCTATCACTTTAGGTGGGAAGACTGTCTTAATCGATATGATGGTGGTTGATAGCCCTTTAGACTTTAATATGCTACTTGGGTGTGATTATGTCTATGCTATGAATGCTGTGGTGTCTTCACTCTTTCGAGTAATGTGCTTTCCTCATAACAGGAATATTGTCACTATTGATCAGCTTGAATCTGATAATCACCACCCTAATTCGACTTTACTGTAGAATACCCCTTGGTTTGTTCCAAGTGTTCAAGTAGACTCTACCCCACCACGGGTCAATTATGTGGCATTGAATCCTCAATGTTCAATCGCTTCTAAGAAGGATCCTTTGACCTATTATTCTCCTTCTTGGGACTTGGTCCCGGCAGTTGACCGAGAGATTCTTCCTATAGGGACATGGGACCCTTTAATTCCCTCTTTTAATCCTTGTAGTTCTCATGATTTCTCAGATCTTGCTTTGCCTTCACAGGAGGAACTCTTTGAAGCCATGAGTTATGACTACCAAAGGAGTCCTTGGTCCGATCCCTACAAAGGGTTTGTCCAGAAGAACTATTATGCGTAAGCCGCAAGGCTGCATGGTCCCTTGTACCATATTGTATATATGAGGTACGCATTTTCAAGTTTCGTATTCTATAACACAAAGATCTTATATGAAGTTTATATGTGGGATGTATTAACTTCGTGTCTAGTGTTCCTATTTATGTTTATAGAACTTGGAAGATTTCTCCTTTGGAAGTTTATGGTTGGTCCGTTCGGACAGGTATTGGTTCTCGAAACTGGCATATCGGTTAGGTTTTTCCGCCTGCATTGTGCATTTATCAGTTTCCTTTCCCATTTTTCCTTAGGATCGACCCCACCAAGTTATGGTACGGAACCTTCTCATTGCTTAGAAGTATCATGACTTGTGTGGTAGAGCCTACCTTATCATGGGTGCCCTAGTTAGTACCTTATTGTCGCTTGGCACTCATGCAGATTTTTGTCCTTAGGTTCGAGAGTCCTCTGTAGTCTCGCCATCACTTATGCGTTGAAGACTCATTCCTCTTTGCTTCTTCGCTTCGTTCTGGCCTTATACCCTAGAGGCTCCTATGTGTGTCGAGTTGTACTTCTGCATTGCATGTTGACCATTTGCACCTTTTGGCCTAGAGCTGGCTTCACTTGGACTCGTGTTTAAGCCAACTTTTGACCATGACGTCTGCAAAATCAACCTTGCATACCTTTGACTTCTGCAGCTTGACATACCCTGATCTGTGGAAGGAACATACCTCTGAGTGTCACTGACCAGTTTTCACCCCCCTGCATTGAGCATAGGAACGTTCCTTTCCCAGGAACTAGATCATCTATTTCACCGACACTCGTTCTTTCCATTGTACCATAGCATTCTTTTATTCTTTTTCTGGCTTAACAGAAAAAGACAAAAAAAAATAAATATTCCAAAAAAGAGCGGGAACAGGGACATTATTTCCATTTATTGTTGGCAGCTAGAGTCAGTCGTGTCGCCCTTGAACAAAGCACTCAAAACGAAGTCTCCTCCACATGGGTGGGATTTAGTTTGACTTAGGTATGCCATAACCTTTTTATTCAGTCAGTTCTCCCCCGATTGGTTATCTCTTCCAATCATATGGAGGGTTCGTTCGTGCCTCCTGCATGGCAAACTTATACAGAGTCATCATATGCTGCCACATAGTCACATTGAGTCATGCTTTTGTTCAAGGGAAGTTAGCCTGAGTCGGCATCTCTGCGGTGTCTCTTGACTCATTTTTCAGTCGGCCATCCCTGGTTGTCAGTATCATGTCTATCATCACATCAGCTATATTGGTCCTTTACTCATGCCGGTTTGAGAAGGTCCCCATTGACTTCTTGCTGGCAGGTCTTGTCCTTATCGACGACGACACCTTGCTTTGAGGACAGGCCTAGAGCCGCACCCTGGCCCTATTTTCATTATTGATAGGTCACCTTGTGCTCAGCATCGATCAGTATCATGGGTCTTTGACTGAGTGGTTTCCCTTGTGTTCGACATCAGCATACATTATCACACATTGGGATTCGTGTAGTACCTTGGTTTCCATTTGACCCTATTGGTGGATACCTCGCCTCTGTGTCAGCTTTCATTATTGGTTGGTTCAGAGGGTTTCTGCCGTGCGCTAGCCACATTTTGTGTACGCCGGAAACATACTTCGGTTGGGTTACCTCATCTTTTTAGTCCGATTCCTTCCACATTATTGGCCTACGGGTTACACTCGCGCTAGATTGATGGAGGATGCCTTAATGCCTTCCTTCTAGCGGATCTTTCCCTATCGACTCCGACTCATTGCTCTGGGGCAAAGATCTAGAGTCCATTTGGCAGTACCTTGGGGTTTGCAGTCATTAGTGGCAGATCCTTCGCTATCGACCGTGGGAAACCATCATTGTCTCCTGATCGATAGATTCTTACAGGTGTTTGACTTCAGCTCATCTATTCACACTTGTTAGATTGTACTGGGTACCTTGACGCTCATTATCATTATCGGTGAGTAGTCTCGCATTTGTTAACGGTATACATCAATGACCGGTAATCAAACGATTTCTCACATGGTTGACTTCAGATCATTTATTCCCATGGTGTAGAAATGTACCACGGCGGTCGGTGAAGACCTCAGGTTGTATCAGCATTCGTTGGTTCACTTGACAGTTGCTCCTGTTGCTGCTAGTTGACACCACTCCACCTTATATGTTGCAGTCAGTCATGGCAACATTCTATATGCTGGCACCTAAGTTTGCAGTGTACTACCATCCTATTCCATCATGTTCAGTTGGTACCTTTTGGGATCAGTCTTTGATATCAGTGATCCGTTGCACTTTTCAGCATCATTGACAGTTTTATATGTGATATTCAGACATGTACTTGCTCATTATGATCAGATGATCCATTATGTATCTTCCAGTCATTTATACTTGTATACTTAGTGGATCCGCTTGTACTTGATATGCGGATATGCTTTACTTTTTATGAGCATGGGTATGCCCGCCTCAGACAGTGTTTCTTTCTGATCTCCTTTTGATGGCTTGGCAGGCTGAATTCTGGTGAAGTCCTCCTCGGTTTCTCGACAGACTTCCATTCCATGTACTTACATAATATATTTCGGCCATCATGTTCCCCTTCTGACCTCATATATTAGGGGGCATCTGTTATAGCTCCAAATCTCACTCTTATGGTTTGTGATGCTGCACTCATGGCCTAGGGCAACCCCTCCTTCCAGACCTGGTCCTAAAATTTAAAAAACAGTGTTTTATCCCTTATACGTGACATTGCCCTGAGTTAAACGCGTGTACACGCGGGTCTGTGTATACCCAACCCACTTGTATGTATTAAAACACTTAAAAAAATAAATAATTCCTTATTTTCGGGCGGAGATCGCGGGTTTTACCTACTGATCACCTGTTAGTGCCCGTGGCCCAACTGTTCCCAACCAACTCCTAACTAAAAACCTACTTTGGAGATGGTATAAAAAGACATCAAAGGGAAGGCCTAAGGGAGAGAGAAGAGAGAGAAAAGAGAGCAAGATTATTATGCTGAGATTTTCCCCTTACACCAGGTCTGAAGTCCTTGGTGCTTTCTACACTTCCCCCATTTTGCATACGAAACCCTTGTTTCCATGTGTATTGGTGATCATTCATCCTTTATATCACCATTGAGTAAGACTTGGAAGGAGCTCTTGTTGGAGGCTTGAGGCTGGAACGAATCCGGGAGGAAGCTTTGCTTGGAGCCTGCTGAAGGTGTTTCAGGTGAAATCTTTCCATTATATGTACTTTACTTGTCTTTATATAAAGAAACATGTCTTGGTTCCCGAAACAATCTTTCTTTGTGCTTATGAGATTCTTGTTTTGAATTCTTATGCAAGTAGTTACTTAAAGATTTTTATAACTAACTTTAGAGCATGAAGATGGTTTATGTATAAGTATTTGTCCATGTACTGCTGTGCTCTTTGATTTGTTTGTTTTACAGGTCAAAGGAGAAGAAGGGAACTCCAAGAAGGGTTTAAACCCTAAAGGCCTTCTCGAACGTAGGACCTTAGGTACGTACCCTCAACATTAGAATTTGCTTACAGTAAAGATATTGGCTGTGTGTGTGTTTCTTTGAATAAGCAATTTTCAGTCTGGTAGAGTCTTAACCCAAAGGACCCTAGGGGTAGTTTCCCCTCAACCAGTGACAAATGGCAGTGTCAATCTGCAAGGTGGAGAGGCATGGAATCTTCCAGAAACTTCTCTTGTGACACTTGCCTCTCTGAATTCGACCAAGGATGAGTAAGAGATCATCAATCTCCAAGTGGAAGCAAGAACTATCAGAGGGAAGACACTAATCAAATCACAAGCTAACTCATCTCCCTTACAGATATCTATATATGGATCCCTCATCCCAGAGATCCAGAGGCTGGAATTTTGCATCTTGTAAGGAATTGTTGTTGGCTTCTTGAGACAACATCATAGTGTTGGGTGGTTTAAGCTTTGTATGAGGTGAAGAAGGGCTTACTTGCTGAGAGGATGATGCTGGGTCAGAACAACTGGTTGTAACTCCCTTGGCTCTTTCTTGGTTATCAATAAAAGCTATTCAATTTTTCCTCCATACTCTTGTGTCATTTATGTTTTATGAATTTGTATGGTCAATTTACATCTGATCCTAGATTGTTTATGATTATAGATCCATGTTCTTGTATAGTGTTATGCTACTGTGATCCTACAGGTACTCTGTGAAGCTGGGCGTACAAGGGAGCAAGTAGCGAAAGACTATCAAGAGAGAGAGGAATCAAACTAGGAGATTAGCGCAAGACAAAGGTTGGTCTTCTTTGTTCTTCTCTCATCTATATTTCATAAAGGAAAAACTAAAGTAGCTTTACTTTGTTTGTTTCTAAGGTAGCTACCACAACTTAGTGGGATAAGCAGTTCTGTGTAGACACTTTTCCTTGTAACAATACCAGTTCTTTCTTACCCTTCACTACAAAGCCTTCAGGTTGCTTCATGTAGATTGCCTCTTCCAGATCCCCTTGAAGAAATGTTGTCTTCACATCCATCTATTCTACCTCAAAATCAAAAGCAGCAGCAACAGATAAAAGTAATCTAATAGAAGTTACCTTGGCAATAGGAGAAAAAATATCACCAAAATCAATTCCTAGCACCTGGGAGTAACCTTGTGCTACCAACCGAGCTTTGTATTTCTCCACTTTTCCTTCTACATTTGTCTTCTTTTTGAACACACATTTGCTGCCAATGGGTTTCCTTCCTGCTGGCAACTCCACCAAATCCCAAGCCTCATTTTTGTGCAAAGATGCCATTTCATCAACCATGGCCTCTTTCCAGAGTTTTCCATCCTCTGAATCTACTGCTTTCTTCACAGTTCTGGGATCATCGTCAGTAATAGATAAAGAAAAATTTGAACAGAAGGCAAATGGACTATACCTTTCAGGCTACCTTCTTGCTTGAATTTATTTTCCCACAGCTGGAGTTTGTGGCTCTTCATCTTCTGATTCCTCCTCTACTATAGAATTTGATTCTTCCTCCTTTAGCTCAAACTCTATCTTATCAGGTTCCTTTCAGTGGACTTCATGTTTAATAACATTTTTCACCTCTCTGAACACCACATCTCGGCTGTACACAACCTTCTATGTGATTGTGTTCCAAAGCTTATAACCCTTTAAACCATCCTTATACCCAATAAAGATGCACTTTTTAGATTTACTATCCAACTTGGTTCGTTTCTCCTTTGGAACATGTACATATGCATCACATCCAAATACCCTTAGATGTGAAAGAGAGCGTTTCTTACTAGTCCATACCTTTTGTGGAGTCTTATCCTCCAACGCTGATGAAGGTGACCCGTTGACCAGGTAACATGCAGTATCCATCGCCTCTGCCCAGAATTCCTGTCCTAACCCAGCACCACTGAGCATGATTCTTGCCCTTTCCATCAACATCTTATTCATTCTTTCTGCAACTCCATTTTCCTGAGGTGTATATGGAGTAGTCTTCTACCATGCTATACCACACTTCTTATAGAATTCTTCAAATTCCTTAATGCAAAACTCTCCACCGTTATCTATCCTCAGCAGCTTTATCTTCTTCTCTGTCTGGTTTTCCACCAGAGCTTTAAATTCTTTAAACTTGTCAAAGACTTCAGATTTCTTCTTAAGGAAATATATCCATGTATTCCTTGAGAAGTCATCTATAAATGATACATAGTACACAATCTTACCCAGTGATGGAGCCTTCACAGGTCCAAACGCGTCACTGTGCACAAGTTCTAATATTTGTTTCGCCCTCTTACTGCCAGAGGGGAAATTCACCCGATTTTGCTTCCCATATACACAATTTTCATAGAAATCAAAATCCAGAGAGCTATTACTCATACCTTCTACCATACCTTTACCATGAAGTATTTGAAGGCCCTTCTCTCCAATATGTCCAAGCCTTTGACACCACAACATGGTCCTCTCTCTAGAGACGACTAGATTTTTTGCTCCACTTTCAGGAACCATAGAACTGTTGCACCCATCAACAACAGTGCTACCTTGTAGCTTGCACAGAGTTCCAGTCCGAACTCCCCGCATCAATACCAGTGCTCCCCAAACCATCTTGTAGGTATCCTTCTCGAACACTATTTTTACACTTGCATCATCCAGCTTGCTTACAAAAGTCATATTTTTGGCCAATGCAGGAATATGTAGAACACCCAGAAGTGTTCTAACCCTTCCACTTTACAACTTCAACTTTACTTTTCTACAACCAATGATTCTAGCCTTCCTGTCATCCCCCAAGAAAACATCACCACCATCATATTTCTCATACTCGCAGAACCACTCTCTATGGGGAGTGAAGTGAAAGGAAGCACCTGATTCAATCAACCATGCCTCATGATCTACATGTGTACTTGAAGAAGCTAAGTACACATCCCCACCTTCATTTGAGGTGGTTTTCGCCTCTGTAGAAGGAACATCATTAGATCCTTTTCCTTGATCAGGAGCGTTAGATTTATAGTCCCTTTTGAAATGCCCTTCCTTTCCACATTTTCAGCACACCACCTTTACAGATTTTCCCGGAGATTTAGATCTCCCTCTAGATTTAGATCTCCCATTCAATGACTTATTTTTGTTTCCTTTCTAGGACCATCCTCGTATAGACAGGGCATCACCATTCTAGCTCTCCATATTTTTTGTCTCATCTCCTCCGTTAGCAAGGATGATACTATTTCATCAAAATGCAAGGCAGTTGCATTGCTACCTATTGCAATAACTAGACTATCCCACCAATCTGGTATAGAACACAACAAACTAATGCACTTATCTTCATCTGAAATTTTAATATCAATAGATGCTAACTAACTTACCACAGTAATAAATGCATTCAGATGCTCTGTCATCGAGTCTCCATCTTTCATCCTCAATTTATACAACTTTTTCTGTAGGAACAATTTATTCACCAGAGACTTAGATTGGTACAAAGTCCCTAACTTGTCCCACAAAGCCTTTGCCGTAGCTTCCCCTGATACATTCAGCAATACTGAATCTGAGACACATAATCGTATTGTGCTCTTTGCCTTCCTATCCAACTTCTTCTATTCTCCATCAGTCGCTCACGTTGGTTTAGTACCTTGATCTACTGTGATCCACTGATCGTGATCCACCAACAGATCCTCCATCTTGAGTTTCCACAACTCAAAACCTTGACCATTAAATTTCTCGATCTCTATATTTCCACCACTCGCCATCTTCTTTCACCACCATAATTGATCTCACAGATCTCTCACTGAACAGGGTCTACCACAAGCCCGAGCAAAACCCCTCAGCAACAAAGGTGCCCCCTTGAAGCCAAAAACAGCTTCGATACCAAATGTAGGTTTTAACCCCATACATAAATTACCTGCATACAAATTCTAAAACATAGAAAATAGACAATGCGAGATCATAACACATAAAACACATATGCACAAAGATTTTCTCTTGGATCCCGAAACCGGGACTACCAACTTGATTTTTCATTATGTTCCTTTCAATGTTACAATACATATTTATACATGCTGAAGCATCAAATACCATGGACCGAAAACCATTGCATCCAAAAAACATGTGCGAAAATCATGCACAAAACCATAGGTGGGTCCGCCCAACCTAACATAGGGTCTAAAACCAAAATTTGTTGAGGCACTGCCCTGGACCCCATAAAGTGGGGTTATAGGTGCCCTTCAAATACCTTGTTAACTACGTGGAAAGAATATAACACAACCCAACAATCTGTATGGTTTGAATAAATGATTTGATGTCGAACACCACATAAAATCTTTCATTCAAAGGCCAATGATGTAAACATTTCTCCAAGAGGGAGAAAACTTTCTATTGATGTATGCAAGCACCAAGGTAGTGAAAGAGTGTTTATAAGTGAACTTCATAGATAATGAGTTGATCTCAATAGGAAGCGACCCATCGTAGGAGGGCCTTGACGTATCCCCCATCAATGAATCAAAACGGGTATCATGATTTGAGAGAAAATGATGAGAATGATGATGTTATAGAACTTGATCAAGAATGAACGACATGGAATGAAGGCTTAAGAGAATTATAGTGGATGTTGACTGAATGACTTATCTTGAACATAATGGAAACACTAAATGGAGTTGGTAGCATTGACCCAAAACCAAAACTGAAGGCTTTGAAACGATATGATAAACTGAAAGACAAGCAAATTTCCCAACTCAAAAACCATGAAGATTAAGTGGAAGAGTGTCCTGTTCAAGAGCGAATTCTTTCCATTAACAAATGGAGTACCCTATTTTCCCAATTTCCCCAACCATACTAGTTAGTACATATTTATTTTTTAATAAGCTTGTGGATTATAACATATGCTTGATATGTATGTTCATCCTTCGGATGAATCCATCTGAGAATATTTAATGAACCTAGAGAAGGAGTGGTTTAGTCACATCATGATTGATGAGTCCATCGATGTTTGATGTTTTTACAAGTCTAGTGAAGGTAAAAGATTGACATATTTTTCATGTTTAGGGAGATTGAAGAAGAGGCGAAAGTAACGTGTTTGAAAAGACAAGTGCTTAGAATTTTTTTCAAATTTTGGGAGTCTGAAAGGAGATGAAAGAATACTCCACCTGAAGGAACGAATGGTATAAAATGTAGCAACTGGTTGTGGTCATGATGGAGCTACTCAAAACATGCAAAGGTCAAGAGGCTAACTAATAAGACCACTCATCGAAGTTGTTCCTCGAAAAAGAGTAAAAAACAAGTGAAAGTGTATAATCAGCCAAGCAGATGGCGGCGATGGGAAAAGGAAATCCAGGCTCATCTAGAAAAATAGGCTGATAAAAATCGCAATGAAAAGAGATAGGATGAGAATGGTTTCATTTCTAAAGAATCTTGAAACATGCGAAACTATGCTTGAAATTCGTTTCATTTTTACACAACTTTCAAACCTGTGGAAACTATGCTTGAGATTGGTTTCAATTTTACACAAGCTTCAAACATGGGAAACCTTGCTTAAAATAATATTGCATGCCCCCACCATAATGACTCATTTCAAGGTAAATGACCCCCAAGCTTCATTTCATTCACCTAAGTAGACCACCAGTTACTAAGAGGTGGATGAAATGAAATTCATTTACGAGATCAAGTGAAAGATTCGATTGGTAATTTATGATATCTAATCGAAGATTTGAGTTAGAAGGGGATTTTCTTCATTTTTTAACGAGCTTGACATAGGAAAAGAACTATGCTGGTCACACCTTGTTTCATTTTTTAAACGAGCTTGACACAAGAAAAGGAACTCTTCTCTGAAGAACCTTTATTCATTTTTTAACTCACTTGACACATGACAAAGAAATCTGCTCCAAAATCATATCATGGCCTCCAAGAGACAATGGCCTCCAAGAGGTTATGATTAGATGGAAGAAAAATGCTTTGGAAATTTGGATACATATCAAATTATCCAATGGAAATATTAGGCTCTAGTGACCCCAGTAAATGATTCTCCACATCACTTACTGGATCTAGGTTGAAAGAAGTTGAGCAGATAGTGAAAGGCTCATCTTCATCAATTGGTATGTGAATGGGATAGGTTGTCACATAATTAACCTGTGGTGGGAAAGATACCACTTGCAGATTGGGAATACTTAGGGAAGTAAGATGATTTGCAGTTAATTCAAAACCAACAAATGAAATTTGATCAATAGTCAGAATCCTTCCATCATGTAGGAAGCACATCACTCAAAAGAGTTTGGACACAACAACTTTCATAGCATAAACATAGTCTCTCCCCAGGAGAAAATTGAAGTCGAAAGGGCCCATGAAAACCATAGCATCAATATATATAGTTTTCCTCCAAAGGTAATAGGAAACTGAAGAAGGATCCCTAAGGGTTGACTAGTTCTTCTGTTAAAAGCTAACAAATTCGTAGCAATGGATGCAAGTTGCGGGGAACCCAGAGCTTCCCAAGAAATGGAAGATAAAATAATAACATAATATCCCTCATATATAATAGTGTGATGGATATTCTTATCATAAGATTTTACCATGATCTTAAAAGGTAGGTAAGAAGGGAGACAAGGTTATATCAATTGACTCCAGTCAAAAGTAATGGATTATTTCCTTGGAGGGGGTTTTGTGGGAACGAGAAAAATGCCTCCTTGTTTAGTAGAATAAGAAGAAACAAGAAGAACCTAAACGGTATGATCCTCACTCTCTACGGGAAAAGTATGATCGACTGAAACTGGAATCAGTTCAACCATTTTCTCAACCAATAGTTGATTGGGAATGAAATCATGGGATTCATGTTCATAGAGAGTGGGATTGATTGGATTTGGATTCCGATCAATCACTTCATCAACTAGTGGAGGATTGCGAGAAAGCTTTTGATACCCAGCCGAAAGAAAAGGCTAAGAAGCTATAACTTTTTCCAACACTTCTGAGGCTTCATCCATATGTGGGTAAAGGTGAATATGATGATTACCTTCACATAATTTACAGGGAAATTTGATATTACCCTTTTTCCCATGCACCTTACTATCCTTATTTGAGGGATTATCACCAACATGATCTCTAGAAGTTGATTACAAAGGATGATGTGCGTCTATAGACCAAACTTCTAATATATTTGGAATATTGGGACAATCTCTAAGAAGGTGGTGACCCTTACATAACATGCAAGTGAATTTATTTTTGTGGCGTTGATTGGAAGGTTCCTCCATACTAGTTGATGGGTAGAAATGGTTGATTGGTTGGCCCCTTGCTTATTGCTTTTCTTCTTCTTCTTCATAATTTTCTTCTTCTTCTTACCTTCCTGGTTACTAGAATCAAGACTTTCACTAGGTGAAGAGGAAGAAAGTGATGAAGAAAAAAAAGGTGAAGAAGGCAAAGGGTCAACTTTAGGATCAACTTGAGGTTGATATTGTTCAGGTGGAGGAGAACTTGTTTGAGAAGAAATTTGGACATTCAGAACCATAGTGTTTGAAAACAACCAAACTGGAAAACTAATGGTAAATCTGGGAAGGGACAACGTTTCCATATAAGGAGCACCAGTATTTCAAAAAGAAGGAAAAGGACCAGGATTCCTGTCAAAGGGGTTTCCTTGACTTGTGGACATGGGAACTATTATCGTTAGTCTCTGCCTACGACCTACTGAGGATTTATCCCATAGTAATGATGTTGTTCCACGGTCAATTAATTGATTTTAGAAATTAAAAACACATAATAAAACAAAGGGGTAAACTAGGAAAAAGGTTTCCCAAGTAACTGTGAACTGAAATATACACCTTGGAGAACTAATACTTAACATACATGCATGAAATGTTCTTGAATGTTGTGTTTGGTGTATCACAATGTAGAAGTTGACTAACTGAGCTACCTATGGATGGATAAAAACCTAGGGTGGATTTCAAAAATATGCTCGACAGTATGTGGAAGTGCAGACCATAGTAGTGTTGTCTAATGTGTAACCATTCGATGAGAGTGTTCCCATCTACTTATCATGCGTGGAGTGCCATTTGATATACCTGAAGGTACGTGGAGAAAGATCTGATACACTTATGTACATGGAATGGGATATCACCCCTGGTATGCAATGCTAGGAAATAAATGACAACTCCTACAATTAAAGACGTCAAAACATGTCTCTAGCCTAAAGCTCAATATGTTTGCATTAAGTTTTAAATGCTCCTTAGGTTAATTGAGATGAATTTTAGAGTTGATCTTGAATTATATTTCAATTTTAAGGCTCAAAACTTGATGTCACCTGAACACACCTATGATGCAACTAATATGACAAGAATAACTATTTTCATTTTTCTTTTAACAATGAAAGGCCTAACTAAGTAGGAGAAGAAGAAATCAATCAACAATGCAACAAATAAGTGATGCAACAATCGATCTCTACAACTTCAATTTTCCAATCAAAATAAAAGTGCTATATGTACTAGATGATGCATAATATTTTTCTTTTGGATTCCAATTAATTTTTAAATGAAAACTAAGAAATTTTCCTAATCATTGATAAAATACACCATTCAAAGTGATGACTAAAACAACAATTCTTTCAAGCAATCAATGATAAAAAAAATTGAGTTTGCTAATGACCTAACAACAAGAACAAAGGAAGATCTAAACAAATTCCTATCAAAGGCACTCAAAACATAAAGAAAGTAATATGAAGGCTTATGAGAGACCAAGACACACTTAGGGACACAAGGAGGACCATTTGGAAAAAAGCTAATCAGAGAGAAAATAAAAAAAAGGCAATTCTTTGCATTAAACTAGGATCATAGCAATTGTTGAAAGGGATAGGGTGCACTGCAATGCAGGTGTAGAGAAGGCTAGGGTGCACTACAATGCATTGCCTCTAGACCATAAGGTGTGGTGATTAAGGAAAGCCAATTTCTAATAGAAAGTATACAAGTAAAGCTCAATGAAATGTCTTCTTAGGTATATTATTGAATTAGAATGATAGTGAAGGTTCGAAGAAGAGGTATGAAAAGCAGTAAGGACAAAGAAACCACCAAGGGTATATATTGTTCCCTAGTGGAGTTGCCTATTTGTTATGCAGAATCTATGACTATAGAGAGAATTATCTTCCCTGGGTTTGGTGGACTGACCTAGAACAACAAAAAAAATATATGATGTTTTACTTAAAGTAAATAGATATTGGGTTGAAGCCTACCTAGAATCTATTGTATGCTTTGCTCCTTCCTTGTCTTGGATGCTCCAATACTAGATCCCGTTGCTCTAATTATAACCTACAAAATCAGACAACACGATCCAATGATCTACAGGATCTATGTGGGATCACCCAATCACTTTATTCAATAAATCAGCATGGTATTGAAATACATGAAATCATAAAATCATATATAGGAAAACAAAGAAATCTTTTCATTAATATAAATGGAGTGAATTACAACCAAAAATAGGTGTTGACCTTGTAGAAGAGATCCTCCATGTTGAACTTTCCTTTCCTTGCCACAAAGTGCACCTTTAGTCACCCTAATGCATGGAATAATGTCTCTCACAGCAACATCATAACAGTAGAATCAATATCCAAAAGCCAATCCCTTACCTATAGATGCCTGTAAATATATATATGAGGGAGGTAGTTCATGCATTATGATCCTTTTACCAATCTAGGCTTGAGAACCACTCTTGACAAGAGGATGAGCTCAAGGGATAAGGGATGAAAACTGTAAGGTAGAATAGGATAGGATTCGAGACTTTTATCCAAGGTAAATAGTTACAACGGATCTTAGAAGCTTTTGGAAGTGGGAGCTTCAGGATTATTTTTTGTATTCCCGAATTTCTAGAATCAACGCACCCCCAACATAGGGAAACTTGTAGGTGATTGAAGCAAGCCTAGAGTAGGACAACCTGGTAGTCAATGTTGGCCAATGAGGGGCGAGGGTGCATTGGGCCTAAAAATGATTGAAATGAGGAATTTTCAGGTAGAAGCTCATGGATATGAGAGAGGAATACTAGGGGCTTTGTGTGTGTAGGATTAAAAAGTCTTCAAAAGATGTGAATGATCATGTTTGAAGGCCTGTTGACCAGATGTAAGAAAGTTTCCTATAATAGTGACCAATGAGCACGTGTATGGGTTATTGTGTTTATTTTATGACTGGTTTGTCATGGCTTCATTCCAATTAAATGTTGGTTATAATCTTGGTTGATGATGTGCTCTTCTAATGGATCTTACTCATGATTTGAAGTGTTATTGAATGGTTGGATCAATGCATGGGCTAACTAGTGTTGATGCAACTAGTTTGAGAACACATTAAGTCTTCTTGATGATTATTTTATGAAGTTAAGAAGACATTGAGTAGATATGCATTGATAACCTGTAGATTGAATATTGAGAAAACTTTAGGTTAAGATCACATAATAAGAGATATGTCAATGTGTTTCAAACTTATGTATCATAGAAGACATAATTCAGTAACCTATAGATTATCATGTTTACCATGTGTTTTCCATGTTTGAGGAATATATTAGCCTTAATAATTTTTATAAATACTTTTTATCATATTAGACTAAATTATGGAGAGTTATAGGTTATTTTGGGTACTTGGTCTATAGCTAGCCATGAAAATCCTCATCTGGGTTATCAACCACACTCTCTGAATAGGGATAAATTGGTTACAAATGAATGGAAGAATAAATGTGTATGCAGATAGAGCCTTCCAATTGCATGCGTAGCTTGGAATGCATGTGACTAAAATTTAGGGTTAGGAAAAACATAATTCCAGACTAAAGAATGATCATCGACAAATGTTGTCTAGTATCTAGGTGATGTGGTTCTCCTGGGAGGTTGTAGTATGCTTGTGGTTTGTAGACCCCACTTCCATAACTAGAAATTGGATATTGGGTCATGTCATAGTAACTATCAACTCATTTTTACCCTTGAGAGCTTGTAAAAGTGGGCAAAGATGAGGTGGTGGCTTAGAGTGGGGTATGATAACAAAGTTGTAGCACTGGACCTTAGGGTGAATGCAAATTGTTATGCATATGTGTTAGTTGTTTATTTTTTACCATGCATGCATGTTATCTATTTATTATTATGGTTATAATATACATGTATGATCCAATATGCTTGTGATGTTGTATCGTGCTAATCTGGATTGGCCTGTGCAGATGCAATAGCGTCCCCTAAGATATATTGATGTATGATTTTTTCTTATTTAGCTAAAAATGGCAATTGTTTAGCTAAAAATGGAAAAGTGCGGGAAATAGAAGGCCAAGAGATGAAGAGAAGAATAGTTGTGTATAGTTCATATCTCTTCATACAGGCTGAAAGAGGCATTGGTAGGATGGGAGAGATCAATTAAGTAGTAAGGAGGGAGATATTATCCTAGTTCACAAATACAATGAGAAGTTTGAAGACATAAATTATGAGTTGCAAGGTAGACAATGAGCAATTTATTAAGGCACATGAAAGGTTTTCCAAAGCTCAAGAAAAGCAATTTGCGGTTAATGTAGTCATCCTATAGAGCCTTTTAGATTTATAGAAGTAGGGACAAGTGGGGATGATTCATGGACCATAAGAAAATACTAATGGTGAAGATAGAAGTAGGTCTTTGAAAGCTTACATGATGGAAGTAGATGATACAATGAAGGGCGGCAGATTATTGGATAGACCTGAGAGAATGGTTAGAATTCATGGGTTTTATTCTAGATCTTATTTTGAGAGACATCATTGTTAGCACCACCAGCATCCTTATAAGATGAGTGAGAAGGGGTACTCTACAAAGGAATTCAAGAAAGCCAAACCTCCTACTTTTCATGGGAAATTGGAGAAATCAAAATATGCAGAATCATGGTTGCTTCAAATGAAAAGATTTTTCAGGTTCCATGATTACCCTGATAACATGAAAGCCAAGATAGTTACCTTCAGTCTCAAGGGATAAGCAAACATCTAGTGGAATTATGTCATGCATGCCAGCGGTGTCAGAGAAGAGGAGTTACTTTGGGATGAAATTGAAAGACTCTTCAGGAAGAAGTACCTGTTTGAGAGATATTATGAGAGGAAGGCCAAGGAATTTTATGAGCTCAAGATGGGTTCCATGATAGATGAAGAGTACACAACCAAACTTATCGATTTGTTGATATGTGTGCCCTATCTCAAGGATGAGAAGATAAAGATCTAAATATTCATCAATAGATTACTATTATCATTCATAGAATGGATTGAGTTTGATGAGCCTCAGTAATTAGAGGAAGCCATCAGAAAGCCCAAGCATTGTTATGAGTAGTCAAAGTCCAAGCTTGAATTCAAGTGTGACTAGAAAGGTAATGAGAAGACTAAAGGAAAATATCTCAAGAAGTGAGGAAGGGCTCAGGATGTAAGTGACAAGGCAAATATGGCACCTCATAAGAAGTTCAATGTAGCTGAGAGGGGAAATGGGTCATAGATTGAGGAGCACAAAAATAAACGTAATGAAACAAATCCTTTGAGGTGTGGGATTTGTGGTGGAGATCATCATAGGAGGGATTCTCCTTCACATAAGGGCAGTAGGCCTTATATTTATAGTTCACAGGAAGCACAGAGAGCTCACGATGTAGGCTAGAGCATTCCTCAGATCTAGGCAGTAATGGATATCAGGGAGGCATATCAATAAGCATCCATTATAGAGATGAAACGTAAGTTTTGTGATCATGTTTTTTCCATTTTGATTGATCCTAGATTGAATTATAACTATATTAATGCTGACCTAATGGATCATTGTTGGCTTACTAAGGAAGGACATGCAAAATCTTGGTTGGTCCAGTTTTCTACAGGGGCCAAGATAAGAGTTCATCATTGGGTGAAGTATTTTTCATTTGAGCTTAATGATATGCCTACAACAACACATTTAAATGTGCTTCTTTTGGGTTCATATAGTATGTTTTTGGGCATGGACTAGTTGTTCATACATAGGACCAAGGTGGATTTCAATTACAAGGCCATTGAGTGCTTGGATGTTGATGGAGAAAAGAGAGTATTGCAGGAAAATAGTAAGCCCACATCAGTGAAAATGGTGACAATTATGCAAGATAAGCACAACAACAAGAAATGATGTTTATTGTTTGTAGTTCATGTTTCTAATGACAAAGGGAAAGAGGATGAGGATGATGGATTCCTAAGGAAGTATCCTATCCTACAATAGTTTCACGATGTGTTTCCTATAGAGATTCCAAAGTTTCGTCCCCACAGATAGGTGGAATTTTCTATTGAGTTGATTTTAGGAGTATCACCAACATCTAAGGCACCATATAGGATGAGCACATCTGAGTTGGTGGAATTGAAGTTGCAACTTAAAGAAATTCTTGATAAGGGATACATAAGGCCAAGTGTGTCTCCTTGGGGTGCACCAGTGTTGTTTGTAGGGAAAAAGGACAGTACTCTCAAATTATGAATTGAATATAGGCAATTGAACAAGGTGATTGTCAAGAAGAAGTATCCATTGCCTTAAACTAATGATTTGTTTGATCAGTTGAAGGGAGCATCGTATTTTTTAAAATTGATATGAGATCAAGATATCACTAGGTGTGCATCAAAGAATAATACATTTACTATACTACATTTTGTACAAGGTATGGTCACTATGAGTTTGTGGTGGTTCCTTTTGGTCTTCCCAATGCTCCAACCATCTTCATCTGTTTTGTGAAAACTACATTGTTCCCTTATCTGTATAAGTTTATGATATTCTTTATTAATGATATATTGATATATTCAAAGAATAAGGAGGAGCATACAAAGAACTTGACACTAGTGTTGAGATTTTTGAGAGATCATCAATTGATGCTAAGATTAGAAAGTGTTGTTTATTTGAGGTCAATATTCATTACTTGGGATATGTTGTTTCGAAGGAAGGGATAGTTGTGGATCCGAAAAATATTAAATTTATCATGGAGTGTCGAGCTCAGAGGAAATGGATGAAGTCAAATCATTCATGGGACTAGTAGGATATTTCAGGCAGTTTATCAAGAACTTCTCTAAGATTGGCTATCATATTACATCTTTACAGAGGAAAGGAAAGAAGTTTGAATGGACTATTGAGTGTGTAGCTAGTTTTGAGTAGTTGAATCATTTGCTTACCAATGCTCCAGTTTTGAAGATTGTAGATCTTGATTAAAATTTTGTGGTTAGTATAGATGCATGTAAGGAAGGACTTGGTGGAGTCTTGATGCAAGAAGGATAGGTAATTTTATATGAATTGATGGAACTAAATGACAACAAGCATAACTATGTCACTCATGATCTTGAGTTGGAAGCAGTCATACATGCATTGAAGATGTGGAGGCATTATCTCCATGGCAGAAGATTCATCTTAATGAGTGATCACAATGGATTGAGGTACTTGTTTGACCAACCCAATCTATATGTAAGGAAATATAGATGGCCGACTACTCTTAGTGAGTTTGAATTTGGGATCAGGTACATCAAAGGTAAAGAGAACTGAGTTGTGGATGCTCTCAGTAGGAGACTTTAGGTGAATCATATTTCAACTATGGTTTCTTATGAGACAGATTTACAGGAGAAAATATTGCATGCAGGATAGCAGGATGAGAAGTAACAAAAGTTGAAGTCGAGACTGTAGGAAGAGATTAAAAGTGATAGGGATGATGAGTACCACATGACACTATATGTCTTGGTTAGGTTAAGAAGCAAGATTTATGTTCTAGTTAACATTGAGTCAAAGAAGCTTGTTTTTAGAGAGTTTCATGTCAAGCCATATCCAGGCCACCCAAGATACCAAAAAACTTTGATAATTGTTAAGAAGCTATACTATTGACTGAATTTAAAGAAATAGGTGGAGAATTTGACTACAAGTTGCTTGGACTACCAACAAGTGAAAGCTAAATGAAACCATCCGACCAGTTTATTGCAACTTTTTTTGATTCTAGAATGGAAATGGGAGGTCATTTCCATGGAATTAATTATAGTGTTGCATAAGACATGAAGGCATAAACACCCCATCATGGTGGTGGTTGAAAGGATGAGAAAGGTAGCTCACTTCATTGTAGTGAAGTCTACTAATTCATCTTGTGAGGTATCTCAGATCTTCATCAGGGAGATAATGAGTTTGTATCGAGTTCCCAAGAAGATTATATCCGATAGAGCTGCCAAGTAAGTTCTATATTTTAAAAACAGTTGTTTGCAAGCTTGGGGAAATATTTAGCCTTTTGTACAACTTATCATCCACATACATCTAGACAGACAAGGAGGGTTAACAAGATTCTTGAGGATATGTTGAGGATGTATGTCTTGCATCAACAAAGGAGGTGGGATGAGTATCATCCATTGATGGAGTTTGCTTATAATAATGGGTATCAAGAATCCTTGAAGATGAGTCCATTTGAGGCTCTTTATGAGAAAATTTGTAAAATAATCCTATCAGCTGGAGTGATCGAGTGAGCAGGGTGCTGATTGGACCAGATATGTTGGTTGTTATGGAGTAGAAGATGCAGAATCTTAAAAGGAATTAAAGGCAGCACATGACATGAAGAAGAGTTATGTGGATCAACATTAGGCATTCAAGGAGTTTCAAGTTGGGGAGCGTGTGTACTTGTGCATCAATCCCAAGAGGAGCTCCTTGAGGATCGGGGCATGTACAAAGATGGAACCTAAGCATTATCAATCTTTTGAGATCCTTAAGAGGATGGGATGAGTGGCCTACAAACATGATTTACTTTGATCAGTCAAAGTTCATGATGTTTTGCATGCTTCATCATTTAAGATATGTGCATGATGTTGATCATGTAGTTGATTGGTTCCTATTATAGGTAAAACGAAAGGGAGAGTTCCAGCCAAATCCATAAAGAATTTTGCAACAGAAAGAACTCATGCTCTAGAATCGAGCAATAGAGTCTATTAAAGTGTAGTGGAAGCACTTTGCACCCAAGGAAGCTACATGGGAGATGGTTGATCAGATGCAATAACTCTATCCTTATTTATTTTTTAGTTGAAGCAAATGATTTTTTTCGTATATATATCGATATGTGTGTGTGTGTGTGTGTGTGTGTGTGTGTGTGTGTCATTGTAAATACCACATCGAGTTGTGTTATAAAGCTTCAATAAGCGGTATGATTTTCATGTTTGTCCTATTTTCAACAGTTGTCATTGTAAATATTACATCAAGCTATGTTTATAAAGATCCATAGGTAGTATGTATTTGTTGGTCATAAGTGTCATACAACACCGAGCATAGTGTCGCCCCAAGGGGGAGGGGTTTGTAATAGCTTCGTGTTGATTTTCCATGTAAATAAATAAGAAAAAGGGCATGGGATGTTTATTCCAAACTAAATGAAGGGAAAAACATTATAGTGGACTTCGCTTAAGGTTTGTTAATGGATATGGAAATTGGAAAACACATTAGCAAATGAAAAAGGAAATAAATGATAATTTAATATGAGAAATAAAGGAAAATAGGAGAAAATGAAGATGAAGAGACAAAATTATGCATGCAAAGGAAATTAGAGGAAAATGAAATAAAGAGGGAAAAAAAAAGGAAGAGGCACTAGAAATCAATCATAAAAAGGCATCAAAGAAACAATTGACAACTTTTGATCACTTTTGGAAGTAGAGCTCTAAGAGAAAAGAGAGAGAGCACTTGGACAAAAGCATGAAAGTAAAGGAATTCATGGGTAATAAAGCAGAAGGTTGGAAAAGAAGCTACAATAGGAGAACATTGTAGGTAACAGGTTGCCTGTGTGATTTCATTTCTAATATTTGAATGCATGGTGCATTCATTTGGTTATTTGGTTAGTTTCCTTTCATTGGCATGATATTTGTTTAGATTGACAATGGTTTCAGCTTTGCCTTTCCATTTCCTAGATAGCCATGATGTGGTGGGTTAATTTTTATAATTAAGCTTTGGATGGTCATTAGACTTTGGATCTTGGTTGAGGTGTTCTTGGGAAAATTTCCAAGGCTCGAGGGTAGAGATGGGATTTATCTTGGAAATCTTGACGGATGGGTGGAGACAAGAAAATTCCTTTGGATATGGTGAAGAATGTCAAAGGAATCCAAGATTATTTTGGTGTTAGTGATTTTGGGACTTGTTAGGTGAAGCCACTATGGTTGAGGGTTGAGGTGGTTTAGCCTGTGGAAGCCCTGGTTGGTTTGTTTGGTTTTTGCCCATGTGTCACACATTTATGTTTGAAATATTACAAAAGTTTGATTCGTTACAAGAGAGATTTTGCTAGCCCAATCTATGGTAGTGTGGTATGTGGAAGTCCCTCACTTGATTGGCATTCTAATATGTTAATATGAGCTATTTTCTAATTGTGATTAGTGAGCACATGTATGTGTTATTGTGTTGATTTTATGACATGTTTCTCATGGATCCATTATGGTCAAATGTTGATTATAAGCATGGTTAAATGATGTTCTCTTTTTATGGATCTTACTCATGATTTGATATGTTATTTAATGGTTGAATGAATTCATGGGATAACTAGTATTGATGCAGCTATTTTAAGAGGGCATTGAGCCTTCTTAATGATTCTCTAATGAATTTAAGAAGAGAGTGAACATATATGCATTGATAACCTATATATTATCGTCTTTACCATGTGTTTAACAAAATGTTGATCATGTGTTTGGAATTTTTGGGCAAGATATTAGCCTTAGTACTTGTTACACAAAATTGTTATCATCTTATTCTAAATTCTAGAGATTTCTAGGTTATTTTGGGTAGTTGGTTTGTACCTAGACCTGAAAACTTGGATCTAGGTTGCAATTCACACCTTTTTCATAAGGATATATTAGTTATAACCACATGGAGTAAGGCTTGTGCACGCAGCTAGACCCTTCCAACCACATGCACAACTTGGCCTACATGCAGTTGGGATGTAGGGTCTATAAAATGTTAATTCCATCCCAGGGAAATATCATCAACAAATGTTGTCTGGTATCTAGGTGATGTGGTGCTCCTTAGAGGTCGCAATATGTTCTCGGCTTATAGACACCACTTCCATAACTCGAACTTTGATGTTGGGTCATGCCATAGTAACTCTCAGCTCATGTTTACACTTGGGAGCTTCTATAAGTGGGTAAATGTGGGCTGTCGGGTTACATCTACCATATACTCTATAGAAGGTTCCTAAGATCAAAATATACTTGCAAACATTAATCAAATTGAAAACAAAACATATTATCTAGAGATTCATGGCCCAACTTCAGTGGAATGTTCCATTTGTTCAACATCAACACTTCCCCACTGGTAGCTAGTTCATTTTGGATACCCTTTGTCCCGTGAGGTCTTCCTCCACATTTTCTAGCTTGATTTCCATGAAGATAAGTTCAGACTCAATGGAAACTTGCAATTTCTTGAAGTTCCCCCGCATCAACTCCTTTTTTTGGTCCAATATTGCCAATTGTGTACATGTATTTCCCTTTCCTCCAGGTCACTCTACTACCTAATGACATTTATAATAGTCTTGATAACCTCCAAAAATATTCCCATATGTTGGTTCATTCACTTCTAGAATTATTCGATAGATGTTATTTCACTGTCTCCCATTGAATCTCGTCAGGGTAGTGCAATACCTCAAACAATTTCTAATGATCAAGGATCCATCATTTCCCGACTCTTCATTTGCAAAATTAAATGACTATGGAGATCCTATGGATCATTGACCAATGAAATTTAAATTCATATAAGAAAAATATATGGCATAATATGTAAAAAAAATTGTACATTCCATTGGACAATTCATCACAACATATCTCATAAAATTATATTTAAAATGTGAAATTCTATAGTATTACAATTTTTATTTCTTTTAATATTTATAGATTATAGAATATTATTAATAGTTCCTACATGTGAATAAAAAATATGCATAAATTAGAGAACAATGAAATAAAATATTGTTCACACATTTGTCACAATATATGAACTGTGAAACCATTTCGGGAGAAAAACCCAGTTGAAAGGTGAGGTCTCTTTGCCCTCTTTCTCTAAATAGAAAAGGTATGCAAGTAGAAAAAATTATGGCCTATGGCCTATGGGATTTGTCACAATATATGACTTGTGAAACCATTTCGGGAGAAAACCCAACTGAAAGGTGAGGCCTCTTTGCTCTCTTTCTCTGAATAGAAAAGGTATGAAAGTACAAAGAAGTATGGCCTATGGCCTATGGGATACTACAGTGCACAAATCCTCTCTGTGTACTCTATCTCCTATCCCTCTCAACTATTTTTTCTCAACTATGGAAAAAATTTAGCTTGAAACAATCGAACCCCTTTTCCTCCTAGTGGTTCAATTATAACACATCTTGATAACCTACTAGTCGTTAAGTTTGGCTACATCAACTCTTAAATAGATTTACAGTATATAATATTCTAGAGTGTTCTTCATCATAATCATGTGGCTAGCCCCTTTTACATGAATAATGGAGGCTAACATGGCATCCTCTCGAAATATGGTGATGAAAACGAGAAGGTCAACTTCTTAGCAGAATAAATTTTGCATACGTCTTTGATTGGAATAATTCTTATGCCATTAGAAAGGTTTTTATGTTTAGAATACGAAAAAAAGGTGTTGCACTAAAGTGGGCAAATGTTTCTCCCAAAATTGTTGTTTCATGCCTTAAAATGCTCCTAGAAGGTTTCAGACCCCAATTTTCCAAATTGGGTCCGACCAATAAAATTGGTCCTCAGAGTTTATTCCTCCACTTTTCCATTCTAAAAGCATCAATATGGATGACAAAAAATATAATGATCCAATCCTAATCATGGCACCAACACTGAAAAAATCTTGAATTGAATTGCATGATTAATGAACTATATGAAGGGGGCAAGTATTTAAATAATCTCTATAGAAATGAACATACAATTAAAATTTATAGGTATCTTCAATTATATGCACCTCACATTATAAATGTTGTCTTCTATCTACCACCACTTGCTTACCTAGAGTGCTCCATAGTTGTGCCAAATGTGGTTGGGTACTAGTTATAGGTATTCCTACATTGATCCCACGTCTATAAAAGTAAATTATTCCATCGTTCCACCCTCTGAGTACTATTGTGTGCTAAAGTCTCTAGGAAATTTAATTTCTAAGAGGTTTGAGTTGTCCTTAGTTAAATCCTTCAACCTATTTTTTGACTGTGGATTCCATTTTGTTCAATTTTATTATGAGAATGAGTTCCTAGATTTATCATGGTATGGATAAACAGACTTTAGGACATTGATCTTGTTCCATTATTCGATGTGCCAAGGTTATTTACCTGTTTTCCAATGTATCCTTCTCATAGATTAAATATCGATACACATGGTAAAACTCAATGTCTTCAAAATGTTGAGATTGCATGACGATCCTTCAGAAAATGGGGGATAGAGAGAAGTGGTGTATTTTCTTTTTGCTTTCCATACTTGTTGAATCACAATCATGGAATTTCCAAACACCAGTGGCTTGTTGATTCCCTTCCTTATAGATAATTCTAAAACTTGACATAAAGTTAGATATTCTTCTTGATTATTGGTTGAAGTTCCCAATCCCAAGTGAATTGCAACTATTTTTGCTCGTTAGGACAAAGGATAACCCTTGTCATTCTTGTCACCCCTAATTAGAATGTTAATTTTATGATAAAATAATATACGAAATTAAAATGTTATTTTTATTTTTATGTATTATTTCAAATATAAACTATTATTTATTATTGTGAATACAAAATATATTAAATTGCTGAATTTGATAATATTTTATTTAATTACTTGGACAACTTTTAACATTATATTTCAAGTGATCATTTAAATAGAAATTCATTTGTTTAAATTAATAGATTTGAATTTCGGTGACAGTTAGTAAAAATAATATCCAACATTAGGGTATTCTATCACATTTATAATCCCCTTTAGAGTAAGAAATATATCATTGAATATTGGGAATTGCCCCTGTTTCTATAAATTGACCTAGTTCTAGGGAGAAGACTCTCATTGCTTTGTTCCATTTCTATTATCCAACCATGTTGGATTACCAAAGCAAGGAATGAACGGAATAATGATGAAGAAGTGTGGACACACATTCAAATATTGCAACAAGATCCCTGCACATCTTATACATTTAGCTAGAGAAATGATTCATTATGGAAAAAAAATCACTTATATCTTTGTAAGAATTCCAAACTCAAACAAAATATTCTTTTGGAATTGCACACCTCTCCCTTAGGAGTGAACTCAATATTTTTAAAAACTTACCATAGGACCAAGAATGAGTTTTTTTGGGGAGACCATAAATATGATATTGGAAAGTTTGTGGCAAAATGTTTAGTTTTCCAACAAACTAAAGTTGAGACAATTAAGATCTCGGGTTTGTTAGACTATTTAGCCATTCTACGTCAACATTGAGAGGATGTCTCAATGGATTTTATGATATGTTCACCCAAGTCCGAAAGAAAGAGTGTCATCATGGTGGTATTTAATAGCATTACCAAGTATGCACCCTTTTGTTCATTATATCATCAATTCGAAGCTAGTAAGTTTGCTATTGAATTTATGGAAACAATGTGAAAGCTACATGGAAGCATAAATATTATGTTAAGCAACAAATATCCCATTTTCACTAGAATTTTTGGATGGAATTATTTTCTTGTTTGGGTATTCAATTATCCATAGCTCATCTTATCATCCTCAATCTAATGGGAAAATTGAGATAGAGAACAAATGTTTAGAAGGATATCTTCATTGGTTTGTATATGATAAATAAACACAATGGGTCAAGTGGCTACCTCTCGCTTAATGCTGGTATAATACTTCCTTCAATACTACATAAAAAATGGCCATATTTATGGCACTTTATAGATATCATCCACCATCTATCACATAATATTTAGGAGAAAATTCTATGTTTCAAGCACTCGATGATCACAGCGAGCATCAAAAACTTGTGCTCCAACTCTTAATGGATAACCTTGATTTGGTGCATAATCAAATGAAAAAATAGGCAAATCAGCATTACAATAATAGAATTTTTGATATAGGCGACTGGGTATTTTTACAGCTACAACCATACATACAAATTTCCCTCAAGAAAGCTAAGAAGGATAATAAATTATCACCAAAGTACTATGGTCCTTATAAGGTTTTGCAAAATATTGGTATATTATGGCATATAAATTGAAGCTTCCTACATCTTCCAGAATGCATCCAGTTTTCCATGTTTCATTCTTAAAGAAGGTTATAGGTGACAGGCTCCTAGTTCCAACAATATTGCCAAAACTTGAAGAGGAAGAAAAAATCGTATTGGAACCTGGAGAATTCATGAAAAAAAGAACCTAATAGCTATGAAATCGATCAATTTCAGAGTATCTCATCAAGTGGAAGAACTTACCCACTGAAAATTCCACATGGGAGGACGATAATTTTATACAGAAGCATACATAACTACTCAAGCATTAAGGAAAACAATTTTTTGAAGGAGAGATGAATGCTAGGTCCCTATAATATTAATGTATCCCCTTATTGTTATTGTTATTTTAGTCTCCTTATTGTTATTGTTGTGCCCATGTAGTCCCTATATTGTTATTATTATGCCCCAAAGAAGCCCATTATTATTATTATTGGTGTGCCCTTACATTATTATTTTGATATAGGATCTATATTTTGACCCCTTAGACTCCTATATATAGAAAGGATGTCTTCTCATTTGTATCTTCCAAGAATTTTTCATTTACGTAATGTAAAGACGGTTTCCCCCTCGAAGAGGATATTTTTTTGGTCGTTGATCTATCTTTCTATGAGTTAGTTACATAACAAAAAGTCACATTCTTTTATTTCTTAATTTCATTAAAGGAAATGAACTTATCCCTTTTTCATGCCATACGCTTCAAACAACCACTTTCAATATATGAGATATTCTCTTTATTGCATACAATGTTAGACCAAAACATTGAGAAGAAGAAATTTTCCTTTTGGATACATGGGGAGGTTCTATCCTCTTCTCATTTTTATAAGATGTATTCATCCTACTTCTTTATTTAGCTTCTTCATGACCAAAGTTATTACAAATAGAACATTCACTTTAATTTTGAAGAGGGGAAAAACAATTGTAAGAATAATTCTTTGTGCTGTTTTCATTATGTTGTCTTCTTGCTTCTCTAGTCATAATCATTTTGTAAGTAAGACAATGAACTCATTTGTGACCAAAGTTGTGACAAGTGAAGCATCGATCATTGAAGTAAGAGTACCTGGGAGTATAATACCTTTTTGATTAGATCACTCTTTGTTCATGGAAATATTGTTTTCCCTGAGAATAGTTTTACCCCTCATTTTTTTGGTGAGTCCTTTCATTTTGATGATTGCTTCCTTTTACCACTTTGACAAAGCTTTTTGTATCTATTTCAAAATATTTCATAGGTTCTTATGTTTCACCATATTTATTTAGATTCTATCCAAGGCCTATATTGATTAGAATAGAACATTGAACTTTATTGGTTTCTTCTAAAGTCTTAGATTCTTTAGAAAAAATAAGGGTTAGAGCTTTTTTTTCTCAATTTCCTTTCCTAGACCCAGAATTTCAAGTTCTAAGGTCTCACAGTGCTTTTCCCTTTCCTGGACTTGTTTCTTCAAAGTTTCTTCTATTAATTTAGCCTCTTCTAGATAGACCTTCAACTTAGTTATTTCTTCAACAAGGGTTTTTTCTAGAGTATCCATAAATTCATCATCTTCAGAGTTGTTAACACATTGTTCTTCGAATTCCATAAGTAAATGATAATCTTGATCTGATTCATCATCCTGATTACTAGTACACTCACTATCTTCATAATAATAACAACTTTCCTTGCTCGTAAAAAATATTTTAACATTCTTATTTGAAACATTCTTTCCTTTTTCATGATTTTATTTATAGGGAAACTTAGCATCATAATGGCCTACTCCTACATAGGAAAACATTTAAAAGGAAGCTTACCTTTGAACTTGCTAGATCCTAGTTGAGTCTTCGTCAAGAAATTCGCTTCTTCTTCATTTGAAATGTAACTTTTTCTTTATTCTCTTCCTTTTATTTCTGGCTTTGATTATTTCTTCGCTAGTACATTATGTACCCCCTTTTCTCATTTCAAACTCTGTCAAGATCCCATGGAGTTGTTCAATACTGTTCAAATCCTGCATTTATAGAGTGACAAAGACTTTGGAATCGAGTTGTGGTTAGTGATATCAAAATATTTTCAACAATAATAGTATCCTTTATTTCGTCACCAAGTTTTTTCATTGAGTTAACCATCTCATCTACTCTAAGGAAAAATATTGCAATTATTTCATCATCATGCATTATAAGAGTCTCATTTTGAATTGTAACATTTAAGGTTTAGAGATTGTTACCTTAGTTTTGCCTTCATATATTTGGAAAAGCGTGTTTCACATAGGCTTTGTGATATTCAGTTGCAAGACCTTCACAAACACGGATTCATCCAAGCTTCCCAAGATAGCATTTATTGTCTTCGTGTCGATATCATATTGCTTCTTCCCTGCATCATTTGTGGGAATGGAGGTTGGGTAGCAATATACACCTTCAACAATTTCCCATACATAAACTCCAAGATCCTGCAAATATGCTCTCATTCTAACTTTCCAAAACACAAATTTAATTCCATTGAATAAAGGTGGTTGAATAGAAAATAGAAAATGTTCCCTCTAGATTGCTCATATTGATGGATATATCTTCAAGTGATGAAGCTCTTTGAAAGAAACCTAGCTCTAATACCAATTGTTGGGAAAAATAATGAAAGGTGGCTGGGGTGAAGTAATATTTTTAATTAGCTTTAACTTTTAATTTCATATACAGAATTATGTACATTATCATTCTTAAATCAATCAATGTATGTACGTGACTTCAGAGAATGAAACAACACATATCTAGTTTTCAAAATTTTCATGTGTTCCATGAGATGTTTATCTTTAACCATTGCATTAAATACCATTCTAGTATGTTGAAAAGAAAAGAAGAATCACAACACATAAGAAACACACATAGAACACTAGAAATTTAGGTAGAAACACAATGTGGGAGAAAACCACGACTACGATTGTCTTTGTCTTCTTTATTATTATATAAATAAAATATCCATTATATTTATTACTAGTTACTACTATTACAAGTACACCACCTATAGGAGACTACAACCTCCACTCATTCTCCAACACCCACTGGAAGGGAGATACAACCCCCTAAACTCATTTAGGAGCTCCTCCCAAAATGAAGATCCTACCCCCTCACAAAAGGATGTAACCCTTAGCATCTTGTGGACCGCTTTTTAGAATGGTTCAGACTGGATCCACCTATCAAATGATCATCAAACGAAATGTAGGCCTCTTCTCATCAAATTTTCATACTGGACACAAACAAAAAATAAAGCCCAAACTAATATCCAAACTGAAATATTGAAACACAAATCTGAACCACTGAATCTCTAAAAATCAATTGACTCTCTAAGGCATCAAAATACTGAATACATAACCCAAATAGAACAAATGAATCTTTAGGATATCTACATGATTGTTCTTAAAATAACTACCATATATATGGTCTTCCTCTGCATAAAACCTCCATACAGATATCATAATACTGAATATTGAATCATTTGGAAGACTAAATCACTATAACACTAGGTCACTTACTAAATCAAGCACTGAGCCAATCATAGATCATCGAATCATATCCAACTTTCATAGTTGATGAATATATAAAGAAACCCAAACAACACATCTAAATACATATCAAGACATAATTTACAGACAATAGAAAATAGAACAAACATCATCAACATCCATCATCATGAAGCACTACAAACCAGATATAACATAAAATATATACACAATTGTAATTATGTAACCAGCTCAAGAAAAGATAGAAAAGATAAATCCACGCCTTAGAATTCAGCCTCTTCGAGGGGGAAACCTCCTTTACATTACATAAATGAACAATTCTTGGATGATACAAATGACAAAACCTCCTTTCTATATATAGGAGTCTAAGGAGTCACAATATAATCCAGCCGACCTAACAATAATAATATAAAGCCACAAAAATAACAATAGAGGGATTCTATGGGGCACAGAAATAACAATATGGGGGTAATAGGGGCACAACAATATAAATAAGGGGTATAACTACAATAGTAATGGGGTAATCACTAGTATTATAGGGACCCAACATGCCCCTCTCCTTCAAAAAAGTGTTGTCCTCAACGCTTGAGTAGTTCTGGATACTTCTGCATAAAATTCTCATCCTCCCATGTGGAATCTTCAGCGGATAAGTTCTTCCACTTGATAAGATACTCTGAAATTGATCGATTTCGTAGCTGTCGAGTTCTTGTTTCTGTGACTGCTTCCGGTTCCAATATAATTTTTCCTTCCTCGTCAAGTTCTGGCAATATTGTTTGAACTGGGAGCTTGTCGCCTATAACCTTCTTTAAACATGAAACATGGAAAACTGGGTGCAATCGAGAAGCTGCAGGAAGCTCCAATTTGTATGCCATAGTACCAATCTTTTGCAACACCTTGTACGGACCATAATACTTTGGTGATAATTTATTATCCTTCTTAGCTTGCTTTAGGGACATTTGCTTATATGGTTGTAGCCGTAGGAATACCCAATCACCTACATCAAAACTTCTTTCACTGCGATGTTGATCTGCCTGTTGTTTCATTCTATTTTGTGCCAACACGAGGTTATCCTTTAAGAGTTGGAGGACTTGTTGTTGATGTTCGATGTGATGTTCCACTGCCTGAACCTTAGAATTTTCTCTTAAATATGATGTGATGGATGGTGGTTGATACCCATAAAGTGCCATAAATGGGGTCATTTTTGTTGCTGTATGGAAGGAAGTGTTATACCACCATTCAGCCAGAGGCAACCATTTGACCCATTGTGTCTGTTTATCAGATACAAAGCAACGAAGATATCCTTCCAAACATTTGTTTACTATCTCAGTTTGCCCATCAGATTGAGGATGATAAGATGAGCTATGAGCTAACTGAGTACCAAGACAAGAAAATAATTCTGTCCAAAAATTTCCAGTGAAAATGGGATCTCTGTCACTTACAATAATCTTTGGGTTTCCATGTAGCTTTTGAACTGTTTCCATAAATGCAGTAGAAACTGTACTGGCTTTAAATGGATGTGATAATGCACAAAAGTGTGCATACTTGGTAAGTCTGTCAACTACCACCATGATGACACTCTTTCCCTCAGACTTGGGTAAACCTGTGATAAAATCCATTGAAACCTCCTCCCAACGTTGGCTTGGAATGGATAAAGGTTGTAATAGACCCGGTGTCTTAATTGTTTCAACTTTATTTTGTTGGCAAACCAAACATTCCGCCACAAACTTTTGAATATCTGATTTAAGGCCATCCCAAAAAAATTCCTTCTTAACCCTGTGGTAAGTTTTTAAAAATCCTGAGTGCCCTCCTAAGGGAGAAGTGTGCAATTCCATAAGAATCTTTTGTTTTAGCTGGGAATTCTTACAGAGGTATAAGCGATCTTTGTACCATAACGAATCATTTTTCCAGCTAAATGTATCAGAAGTACTGGAATCTTGTTGTAGCTTTCGAATAAGTGCCCACACTTCTTCGTCATTCTTCCATTCCTCCCTTGCTTCGTTTATCCAATCTGGTTGGATAATAGAAATGGCACACAACAATGCTTCCACATCCTCATCCTTTCTTGAGAGTGCATCTGCCACCACATTTTGCTTCCCTTTTTTGTAGATGATTTCAAAGTCATAACCCAACATCTTTGTGACCCACTTTTGTTGCTCTTCAGAGGATAATCTTTGTTCTAAAAAGTATTTAAGGCTATCATGATCCGTTTTTACCTTGAAGTGTCTTCCCATTAGGTAGGGTCGCCATTTCTTAAGTGCATGGAGTATTGCCAACATTTCCTTCTCATAAATAGCTTTGCTTAAAAACTTTCCCTTGATTGGACGACTTTCAAAAGCAATGGGTCTTTCATCTTGCATTAGAACAGCACCAATTCCATTTCCTGAAGCATCACATTCCACAATAAAGGTTTTTGTGAAGTCCGGTGTAGCTAAGACCGGTGCTTGGCACATTGCCTCTTTAAGATGTTCAAAGGCCTTTGTTGCTTCCGGAGTCCATGAAAATGAATCTTTCTTCAATAATGTTGTTAGAGGTGCTGCTATTCTCCCATAATTCTTAACAAACTTGCGATAATACCCTGTCAACCCAAGAAATCCTCGCAGATGCTTTATGGATGTGGGGATTTTCCATTCCTTAATGGCTTTAATTTTGCTAGGGTCTACCTTAACTCCTTCATGAGATACAATATGACCCAAATATTCCACCTCCTGGACTCCAAAGAAACATTTGGATCTTTTTGCATATAATTGTTTCTCCTCCAATAGTTGTAGCACCTTGTCAACATGTTCAACATGATCCTTCCAAGACTTGCTGTAGATTAGTATATCATCAAAAAATACTAACACAAATTTTCTAAGGAATGGTTTGAAAATTGAATTCATCAAACCTTGAAATGTTGAAGGTGCATTGGTAAGGCCAAAAGGCATGACCAAAAATTCATAATGACCCTCATGAGTTCTAAATGCCGTTTTCGGAATGTCTTCAATCTTCATTCTGATTTGATGATATCCCGAACGAAGATCCAACTTGGTGAAGTAAATTGATCCATGCAATTCATCCAGTAATTCATCAATGACAGGAATGGGGAACTTATCTTTAATAGTGAGCTTGTTGAGCTCCCTATAATCTGGACACATGCGCCATGATCCATCCTTCTTGTGCACCAATACTACTGGAGCTGAGAAAGAACTTTGACTCGGTTGAATTATACCAGCCTCTAGCATTTCTGCAACCATACGTTCAATTTCACTTTTTTGGACATAGGGATATCTGTACGGCCTGATGTTTGGAGGAACACTTCCTGGAATCAGATGAATAGCATGATCATGATCACGCATAGGTGGGAGACCTTTGGGAGTCTCAAATACCTTGGAATGATTGTCCAGGACTTTTTGGAGATCTGGAGAAATAGATGATTCCAATGTGGAAACATCTAGCGAACATAATTGTGCAATTACACCTCTTTGCTCCTTTTTTAGAAGCTTTGTCATGCCATTAGAGCTGATTATCTTTCCTGGTTTCCCTGCAATACCCCTTAATTCAACTTCCTTTCCTTCCACAGAAAATTTCATGAAAAGTTCTTGAAAATTAAAAGCTATTGTACCCAAGGATTGTAGCCATTGGACTCCTAGTACAACATCAGCACCTCCCATTGGAATGGAAAGCATTGGGCTAGTCAATACATATTCTCCCATGGATAGCTTGATATTATGGCACTTTCCAGAACAATTTATTGTTCCTCCATTTGCAATCATCACTTGACACTCTGGTGCTGGATATAGGAAGCAATTCAATTCTTTTGCTACCCTACAATGAATAAAATTGTGGGTGCTTCCTGAATCAATCAACACTATTACCTTTTTCTTCTTGATTTGTCCTTCTATCTTGATGGTTTGAGGAGTGGTAATTCCCGCCAATGCATTACAAGATATGGTCGGATTTATTTGTTCTTCATCTAGGCTTTGTTCCTGGAATATATCCTCTTCTTTTGACCTTTCTTGCTCCTTTTCTTCTTCCTCTTCACAATCTATGTAGAATAATTTCTTCTCAGCACACTTATGACCTTTTGTGTATTTGCTATCACAATTGTAACAAAGCCCTTTTGCTCTTTTTTCTTCCAATTGTTGTGGTGTCAACCTTGTAGGTTGTGGAAGACTATGGGCAACAACACTTCCGTCTTTATAGTTGTGAATGGTATGCTTCCTAGTTGCCATAATTTTGCTTTCCATTTTTCTTGCTAACCTGAATGCCTTCTCTAATGAATCAGGTTCCCAAAGGCGCACATCATGTTGGATATTATCCTTTAAAGACCCTATGAACACATCAATCCTATGCTCCTCTGGAATATCTTTTACCCTTATGTTCAATTTTTGGAACTCCTCAATGTGCTCCATTATTGAACCCTTTTGTTTGAGACTTATCAATTGGCTAAAAAAAGTGTTGCTTTTTGTATCCTCATAATGTGCTATCAATTCTTCCGTAAAAATTGCCCAAGTGATAAATTGTTTACGAGAACAAAGCCATTGATACCATACAAACTGATTTGGTTCCAAATATAAAGTTGCCATACGTACCTTTTGTGTGTTTTGCACATTATTGAGATCGAAGAATTGCTCCATCTGTAATATCCATGTGGCGGGATCCTTGCCATCAAACTTCCTCATATCGATTTTTGGAACATGGTGAGTCTTCGATCTAACATTAGCATCTATGGAATCATGATTAACATTTCTTTTGTTCTCATCATGAGTTTCCTTTACTACCTTTTCACCATTAGTGACACTTTCTTGTAGCAATTTCTTCAATTCTTCCATATCTGTCCTCAAATCTATCTTCAAATCTGCCATGTCTCTCTTCAAATCTGTCTTCGAATCATCCATCTTAGCTTCCATGCCCTTTATCTTAGATTCCACGCCACTTATCTTAGCTTCTGTTAGCTTTTGTGAGCGTGACATTTGTTGCACTTGTTCTTGTAATTTTGATATATCATGTAGCATTTCTTCCTCTTCTTCATGAGTCATGCTAGAGCTTTCAGGTTCCTTACTAGGTGTTTGCATTTTCTTTCCTCGGGGCATCAGTTACCGATAATAATGCTTTACTATGCCCTTTGAATTCGTTAAACCAAGCTTACACAAAAATTTAAAAAAAAAACTACACACCTTTTTTCACTTTATAGAAGCCTGATATTGAATCTGATGTATCTCTGTAATTTTGAATCATCCAGTTCTGAAATTGCTACCTGTAGTAGCCTTCTGCGTCCTCTTTCCAATGCCACAAGTCTGAGCCAAATTGGATTCTCCAAGGAAGAGTTATGTGAAATCTCCCACAGTGACTTGCTTTTAGACTAGTTCAGTAGAGCGAAATTGTACGACGTGCCACGAGTCACTGTTTCAACCTTTGAATCTGAAACACACATACAAGAAACTACAGTCCGTCCTCTTTCTGTACCTTTTTACGAAATTTCAATCCGATCCTCAGAGAGAAAGTTATGACGATTTTCCCCAGGTCACCTGTTTTGAATGTAATTCAGGAGTCTGCAAAAAGACCAACTTCCTCAGATCATATCTCCGAAAATATCACGCAAAAAGCTCTGAAATTCGGACCCAAGGTTCAGCGCCAATTCTTCTCAAATGGGTTTTTTTTGCGACTTCTGAAACGTCACAGAAAAAAAGTTATAGCGAAAATTCCACGATGACCTGTTTGGAGCAGCGAAACCCTAGAATCCAAAGCTCTGATACCAAATGTTATGAAACCAGCTCAAGAAAAGATAGAAAAGATAGATCCACGCCTTAGAATTCAGCCTCTTCGAGGGGGCAACCTCCTTTACATTACATAAATGAACAATTCTTGGATGATACAAATGACAAAACCTCCTTTCTATATATAGGAGTCTAAGGAGTCACAATATAATCCAGCCGACCTAACAATAATAATATAAAGCCACAAAAATAACAATAGAGGGATTCTATGGGGCACATAAATAACAATATGGGGGTAATAGGGGCACAACAATATAAATAAGGGGTATAACTACAATAGTAATGGGGTAATCACTAGTATTATAGGGACCCAACAATCTACATGATTGTTCTTAAAATAACTACCATATATATGGTCTTCCTCTCCATAAAACCTCCATACAGATATCATAATACTGAATATTGAATCATTTGGAAGACTAAATCACTATAACACTAGGTCACTTACTAAATCAAGCACTGAGCCAATCATAGATCATCGAACCATATCCAACTTTCATAATTGATGAATATATAAATAAACCCAAACAACACATCTAAATACATATCAAGACATAATTTACAGACAATAGAAAATAGAACAGACATCATCAACATCCATCATCATGAAGCACTACAAACCAGATATAACATAAAATATATACACAATTGTAATTATGTAAACCATCAAATATATGTGCTTATAATGTGGAAGACCCACCTATATAGCTCAACATACTAATAAATATATTATTGAAAATATATACAGGATAACAAAAAATAGAACCGGGTACCTATGCAACTACCCAAAAGCAAACTAGCGTAGAGATATTAAAACTTTCACTACAAGCATAACTTCACACTCCGAAACCTTTACTATCAAAACTATAGACTTTTGAATAGTTAATTTATATCACAACATCACTATAATCACATATTCATCATTGTTTGCTGCCTAGAATTTCTAAACAAGTAAATCAGTCAAGCATACATGCCAACATACCTTCATTTATTTCATATCCAAATCTTCTCCTTTCTCCCTGGTCCACACATGTTCGAGATCAAATCATTCATTAATAATTTGTCACTTGCACTCCTAACACCTTGATATCCATCTCCTTATATACATTTTTCCTTAGGAAATACCTTAGATAAATTCCTTGATAATGTCATTAATATTCTTTGATGGGATCAAATAAACATTGTTGCAACCATCAATATGGGCAAATACCATGGTATGACCCCTAATATCTAGATTACCATGGTTCATATTTTGTACATGAATTTTACTTACAATAATTGCATATGTACATGGCCCTTATTCATAGGATCTGCGTACTTAATCAAAATTCACTTTTATCATCCATCTGTCACTAAACTACCATTTCTCTGTGTATAGCATCTGTAGCATCTATACTAATCTGTGTCACCAATGTTGACATCAAGTACATATTTATTAAAGATATTTCCATCAAGGACAACACATTATCCATAATGACAACAAGAAAGACACCTTTTGAAGTCACTTGTTAATGGTTCAGTTGTAGCGGCCGCAACACCCTCCAAAATTTTTGGCTTGCATCCAAATTTTGCAACCTTTGTTGGTTTTTCCTTTGATGGTTGCAAACACTCAAGCTCACCCCTTGAGCTCTTGTGAAGTCTTTTAACCTTTTTTCTTGTTTGACCAGTAATTTATTTCAACATGTTGATTCCTTTTCCATGACTCTAATCTAATTCTGGCGAGTTTGAAGGTTTGTCTTTACGTGTTTGGGTTGTCTTCACTATGTGAAAACATGTCACGCTCACACAAAAAGTTGTAAACATTGTCATGCAATTGTCACCACAGTCGTCCGAAGGTCTATCACAAATTTCACTGTTGTCACTCTGAAATCCAAGATAGTCTCACCTAGAGCATGTTTTGTCTTGTTGTCATGATGGTCTATGTTGTCTTGTTGTCAAGTATGCTAAGTGTATGATCACAATGTAAGTGTGCACAAGTTCACTTACTTTCGACACTTAGCCCTTTTCCTAAGAATCTACCTGACTGAACAACCCTCTTCCACCTAACCCCAACTAAGTTGCACTGTGTATTCTTAGCCCTCAAGTACCCTGCTCTACTACTCGGAACTACATAGTGCTTGAGGTTGTCCACAAGGTCAGTGGCACTGCACAAATCTTGGAGGTGAGCAGAGTGTCTGCCTCATAGAATTCCACAGAAACTGCCTCCTTTTCCAACTAAACTACACAATTATCAAGCACAGTAATCAACCCTCCTTCTTTCTTGCCAGAAGCTTGCACTACTCTGAGACCTGGGTATGCACTACTCCCCAAAATTGCACTGGCATGCCCATCTAGTCATCTATTACCTTGCTCTGCATTATTCCCTAAAATTATGCAGAGCTGCCTAGCTAACCCTTTCTGCCTTGCTCTAACCTACCTCCAAAAATTGCGTAGACATGTTTGGAAGTTCTCCTGCTTGATGTACTACACTATTCCCAGAAATTATGTAGTCATCACCAAAAGTCCCTCTGAATCACTTCTCTGTCTTCCCTCTGGAAACTTTGAAGAACTTCCCAGCAGTCCCTCTGCAACCCTGTGTTGTCCTCCCTCTGAAAACTACACAGAGGTGTCTCCCTTCCGAGTCCCACCTTGCCATTGACACTGGTGACTTTCACTACACAATCGTGCCTCCCAATGATATTTGGATAGTGTTTCTCAATAGTGCAAGTTTTCCTCCACAAATTCCTCATTCACGCTTGAGTTGTGCTCTGTGCTGTCTAAGTGAGTTGTCCTCCCTCCGTATCACCTGGAACACAAGAACGATGCATCATGTTAGACTAGGAGGTTTTGGATTTGATGTTGTCCCATCATGAGTGAATTGCAGAAACAGGTACATTGGTAGATCATGGTTGGATGATGAATGAGATAAAGAAGGAGTGTGCATGCTAGAAGACTTGCTTGTAGCTAGACAGACGTACCTGCAAGATGACCACTGAGAAGGAGCCTCCGAGTGATCGTCTAGCCCCAAATAAAAAAGTCAATATAGTTTGAGGAATCGAGGGGCCCCCACTATTTTTAAGATGCCAAGAGAAAATGTAAGACAACATATGCTCTAAATAGTTTATCTTCCAATAATATCAACACAGAAAACACAAGGCAAGTCCGAGAAGATAGCTACAACTAAAATCAAATTTGTGAGCAGCAAAGGCAAAGGAAGCCTACAGAACAACACAAACACGGGTCTATCCCGGGACATCTTGGTGAATCTTCCTGCTCTAGACTACAACATTGTTGAAGACATGAAAATGACCCGTGTGAATGTCTCTCTGTATGAGTTAACTAAGATCATGGGTTAGAGGGATATTATTTTGTGCATAGTGGGCCAAACCTCCATAGACAGTGTTGCCTCTTCCAACAAGGGACCAACCAAGTCTCCTGACTCACTCACATTCGTGTTCAATACGCTTTGCATAGAAGACGCGAACTCGCTCTGCCCACCATTTTTCTTATCATTTGAAATATTCAACTTCAATGTCCACAACTGTTTGGTTGATTCTGGCATGTCAGTCAATGTCATGCCACTCTCCATTACTAAGAGGATCAATGCTCGATGGAGTAACACAACTATGTAGATCATCCAACTTGATAGAACATGTGTGCCAACCATTGGTGAACTCTAGGATGTGATCATTTAGTTTTCGTCTAACGGACAAGTTCATTCGTGCATTAATATTGTGATTGTGGACATCCTGGAAGCATATGGCTTATTTCTCAACAGATACTGGTCTGGAAAGCTATAGGGATACCTTGCTACGGACTGGTCACATTTATGACTTTTGCACAAGGGAAGAAACAACGAGATCTGGGTGTTGTCGGAAAGATATATGAAAAATAATGTTACTCCCTTAAATGGTGAAAATAAACTATTGGTTTTTGCAGAACTCATGTTCGGAAATTTATTTTTGAAAACGCACCTGGGGTGTTATCTCGCACGACTAGCCCCGACCCCACAAGATACATAATTGGGTCTCCTTCCTTGCCCAACTGGTGAAAATGAAACTTCTACCATAGATTGTAACAGTTAAAGTAGTAGTGATAGTACTACTAGTGTGAAAAGTGGTCCTTGTATATATAATATGTGCACCATATACTTTTACGGATCTAAAGCACAGGATGGCTCTAAAGCTGGTTGTGTTTTGATAGACCCATTGCAAAGGAAACATTTAGTCTCAAGCCGCTTAGAGTTTGAGTACATGAAAAACACCGCTGAGTATGAAGCACTTGTTTTGGGCTTACAGAAGGCCATTACCCTTAACGTTGTTGTGCTTAAAGTGGTAAGTGATTAAGATATTATGGTGCATCAGGTACATAACACCATACACTGTGCTTCATCCCGTCTCAAGATTTATTAACAAAAGGTATGGTGATTTATCTCTAACTTCCAAGCCTTAAATATTATTTATGTACCAAGAATGCGTAATGTAGTTGCTAGGATGACACTGTTGAGGGATAGATTTTCTGCTGAAATTTTGTATAAGCCATCTATCCCTGATAACATCACTAATTTATTTGTTTTTGATGATGATCAGCAGATACTGCATTTAATGGCTAACACTAACGTCTTCAAGGATGCAATGATAGATGAAGACGAGCATGAGGAGCCTCTCTAGAGCACAGTTGATGACAGTAAAGGTAACCTCATCCCCAAGGGTGTGGTACTATCTGAGAAGTTGTATGACCTGCACAACTATTTTCAGGGGCCATTGAATGCCAAAACCCATAATTCTGCAATGTTGTATGAATAGATCAACCTGGGAATAGAAAAAGATCTGAACTTCATGAATCCCTATACATGTTGCATACTAGAAGAGCAACAAGCCTTTTTCGGCATGTTCAGACAATATGTGATGTTTTTGCATCAACATACGATGACTTGAAAACATATGACATGTGAATAATCCAGCACATCATTCCAATGAAAGAAGGAGCCAAGCCTTTTCAACAAAAGCTAAGGAAAGTGCATCCATCACTTGAGCCCCTCATTCAAAAAGAGTTGACTAAGTTGGTGGATGCAAAGATCATTTAAAAGGTTTGTCATTCCACATGGGTTTCTAACATAATCCCTATTAGGAAGAAGTCCAGGGAGATCTGCCCTTGTGTTAACATCTGTAATCTCGATTGTGCCTTGAACAAAGATAACTACCCAATACCATCTATGGAGCACATGTTACAGATAGTATCTAGAGTAGAGAAGTTCTCTTTGCTAGAAGGTTTCTCGTGATACAATCAGGTTCTGGTAGTAGAGCCTGACAGACTAAAAACAACATTTTGTACTATTAGGCCCCGATACTACTTGTTTAACCCCTTATTGTTATTAGTTCAACCCCCTTATTATATTTTTGTACCCATGTAGTCCCCATATTGTTACTATTGTGCCCCATAGAAGACCACTATTGTTATTCTTATGCCCTTACATTATTATTGTTATGTCGGCTCTGATTACATTATGACCCCTTAGACTCCTATATATAGAAAGGAGGTATTTTCATTTGTATGGTCCAAGAATTTTTCATTTGTATAATGCAAAGGTTGCACCTCTAAGAGGCTAAATTCTATGGTGTTGATCTATCTTTTCTATCTTTTTGGGAGTTGGTTTCATAAAATTTGGTATCAGAGTTGTGGATTCTATGTTTTCGTTGCTCCAAACAGGTCATCGTGGGATTTCAGCTATAACTATTTCGCTACAAAGTTTCATAAGCTAAGAAAAAAACCCATTTGAGACAAAATCTCTTTGAACCTTGAATCCAAATTTCAAATCCTGTCTCACTATATTTACGGAGATATAGTCTGAGGAAATTAGGGTTTTTGCAGACCCCCGAATTACACACTAAACAGGTCACCTGGGGAAAATCGTCATAACTTTCTCTCTGAGCATTGGATTGAAATTTCATAAGAAGTTACAGAAAGAAGACAAACTTTAGTTTCTTGTGTACATTTTTTAGATCCAAAGGTCGAAACAGTGACACGTGTCACATCGTACAAGTTCACCCTAATGAAGTAGTCTATAATCAGGTCACCGTGGGAGATTTGGCATAACTGTTCCTTGGAGAATCCAATTTGGATCAGACTAGTGGCATTGGAAATAGGAAGCAAAGTGCTACTAAAAGTTGTGATTTCAGAACTGGAAGATCCAAAATTATAGAGTTATAGTCATTTCAAGATCGAGCTCCTAAAATCAAGCAAAAGCAAGATGTGGAAGTTTGATGGCAAGGATCCGGTAAATTGGATACTACAGATGGAGAAATATTTTGATCTAGATGGTGTACCACTGTTAAAAAAGGTATATATTGCATCTAATTATTTAGAACCGAATAAATTTTGGGGCTTTGTTCTCGTAAACCACTTGTCACGTGGTCAATTTTCATGGAGGAAATGATAGCACATTATGAGGATACGAAGAGAAACTCCTTCATTAGCCAATTGATAAATCTCAAACAAAAGGGTTCAATGGAAGAGCACATTGAAGACTTTCAAAAATTGAATAGAAGAGTAAATTATATTTCGAAGAAACAAAGGATTGATGTCTTCATAGGGACCTTAAAGGATAACGTTCAACATGAGGTTCGTTTTTGGGAACCTGATTCATTGGAGGAGGCATTCATGTTAGCAAGAAAAATTGAAAGAAAAATTATGAAAACAAGGAATCCCACCACTCATGACTATAATTATGGAAGTGTTTCTTCTCCTAGCCTTCCATAACCTACAAGGCTTACACCACAAAAATTGGATGAAAAAAGAGAAAAAGCGCTTCATTACAATTGTGATAGAAAATGCACTAAAGGTCATAAGTGTGTTGAGAAGAAATTATTTTACATAGAGTATGAAGAGGAGGAAGAAAAGGATCAAGAAACATCAAAAGAAGAGGATATACACTAGGACCCAACCCCAGAGAAAGAAGAAATGAATCCGACCATATCTTGTAAAGCATTGGCAAGAATTACCACTGAAACTCTCAAGATAGAAGGACATATCAAGAAGAAAAAGGTTCAAGAAGTGAAATATCACATTGATAAAGAAGAAATGAATCCAATGATATCTTGTAATGCATTGGCCAGAATTACCACTCCTAAAGCTATTAACATAGAAGGACATATCAAGAAGAAAAATGTTGAAGAAGTGAAAGATCACATCAAGCATCAAGAAATGAATCGACCATATCTTGTAAAGAATTGGAAGAAATTACGACTCCCCAAACTCTCAAGATAGAAGGACATATCATGAAGAAGAAGGTTCAAACAATGAAATATCAGAAAGAAAAGTATCAAGAAACATCAAAAGAAAAGGATAGTCCCCAAGAACCAACCCCGGAGAAAGAAGAAATGAATCCGACCATATCTTGTAATGCATTCTTCAGAATTACCACTCCTCAAATGGTAAATATAGAAGGACATATCAAGAAGAAAAAGGTAATAGTGTTGATTTACCCATAATTTTATTAATTGTAAGATAGCCAAGGACTTGAATTGCTTCCTAGATCCAAAACCAAAGTGTCAAGTGACGGTTGTGTTGTGCTCTACAACAACCCCCCCATTTCATACAAATTTTATTCTCAAAACTATAATATGAAATGGGTCCCTTTTTATTTAAATTGGTATCAACTTAGTATTATTCAAAAAGGTCCGAAACAAAATAAAATATTATAAAACCTTTTGGATAAACCAATTAATCGGTCTTATAACATATAAATGAGTAATATTTTATCATTGCGATAAAGCGATCACAAGATCGCATATCGTAATGACAAGGGAGGCATGACTTAAAAGACCCATTGATTTTCTCCGACGCGACAATGCACAAAAGGCTATCGGATATCGGCAATGACGAGTTATCATAACAAAAGCCCCTTTCGCTCTGATGCGATGCGATATTGCTATCGGCGATCAGAGATGTACCATGCATGCTTTTCAAATCCCTCAGTTGAAACTCCCGATGCAAATTGGCGATATCGCTATCGGCAATCGGGGATTCTGAAAGTAACCAATTTAACAATTTAAGCTTACCCCGATCGCCGATTGTGATAAAGTTAAAAGCATGGATTTCAAAAAGGATTGATAAAGCCAGGATATTACGGTTAATTCGTATTAAAGGCCTTATCTTCCCGATAGCGATTCACTTACGCTCAACTGCCAAAACATCAAAGCCACGCTTGAATGAATCATTCGTCCAATAAACAATATGATGAGCATTTAAAGGATTGACAGGTTTAAACGGCCATTTAATGAAATAGTCAGTCTAAAATCTCTTCACAGATTGTATCTGTGGCCACCTTAAGTTAATCCTCCATCATTCATTGATTAATATATATCGTTCATATTTGGTTTGCACCATCAATTCTCCACATTACATTCATTTTCACTCCTGTCCAAAGCTCTTCCAAAGCAGTAAATTCAAGCAGAATGGGGAAGAAGTCTAAGAAGACCGCAACAGCTTCCGCTTCACCAGCCACAGGACAACCCATCGCTGATCCAGGAACTAAAAGAAAAGGATTGGTATCTGACACTACATGTCTAGGACTCGGCAAAACTACTTGGCAAAGTACCTATAATTTGATTGAGGCCGAAGAACCCAAGGTAACAGCAGTGCAAGCCACAACAGATACGACTCAAAAATATGACGCTACTCTAAAGGATTTAGCCAACTCTTTCCTTCATCGAATAGCAACCCAGGAACAAATTCTCCCATATACAGATGTAGTGAGGTGGGCAATTGAAGAAATCCCAATCACGAACAGAACATTTTGCACCATGGATGGGAGAATCTTCGGTTCATTTCAACCTGATGATTTGAGGCAAATGTACCATTTGCCTATACTGGAGAAGAAGTACAACAAGGCATTCTTGGAGAAATTTAGAAAGGAGAACGAAATTTAATTCGAACCCATTCGGGATTGGAGGCAAAATCCAGCAAAACACAAGCATGAGTCTTCTGGTACGTACTCTATTGATTCTTTGTGTTCTACTTATTGTTATGTCGGGATAATGATGTGTAGATTGTGGGGGTTGCATGATTCCGCAAACTTCACTATAGAAATGGTTCCTTTGATGGAGGCAGCATGTAATAGTGAAATAATGGATTGGGCAACTTTACTGTCGGATAAGCTAGCAATCGCAGTCCTTGAGTTTAGAAGAAAATCCCGCATTACTGAAAGGTTTATTCCCCCATTCTACTATAGTGCCTATATCTTGCACACCCTGTGTTTTAATTATGAATTTGCTGTGCTTGGATGGAGATGGACTCCACAAGACCCCATGCCCATTCATATATACCATCAGAAGTTATGGAAAGCTCACTATAAGCACCATTTATATCAAGTTTGTAACAGTTTTATGTTACCCATTCACTATTCTATTTTTGATAAACCTGCTCCTAAGATTTCCTACCAAGCAGGGTTTGACTTGACATCCATAGGAAGATGGTTCAGAGAAGAAAAATTCACCTATGTAAGAGTTTTCAACAGCCAAGCCAAACCTCATGTCCTCTCTTTGTACATACCTGATAAACTATTAGCCAGGGAGATAGCCTATCAGATTAAATCTGAAGGAGTTAGATAGACTCTGAGGAATAAAAAGAAGTAGGTTTGGCCTCCTTTTCCTCTAAGATGCGGTGTCTACGCTCTGCATGACTTTAAACATGCAAAGAAAGAAGCTGATAAAATTAAGGCACTAAGTCTAGCAACTCTTCCTAATAGGCGATTTGATCCAAACAAAGTCACCTATAATGCACTTGAACAGGCAAAATTGACCAAATTTGATCATAAAGAAGATATGTTCGATGACCTATTCTCCTCAGCCGAGTCAATGTCCCAAGCTAAATCGCTGGCCAGAATGGAATATAAGGATTACGGGTTAGTTGAATTTAACAGACTTAGAGAACAGAGGTTGCAAACTCTGCCTCTAGATCTGTTAGCAACGACCCCAACAGCGACTCACAAAGGAACCCCCTGCTACATCAAAAGAGCAGGAGGAAGCGCATGCAAAAGAGCAAGAAGAAACCCAGGCAAAAGAACAAGAGGAAACCTAGAGAAAAGAGCAGGAACAAAGTAGCACAGAGGTGAATGTAGATGCCCAGATTGACTCGAAATTGCTCCAGGAATGGCAGCAATTCGACTCAATCATCAGCAATCTCGAGTGCTCGAAGGAAGCCGAAACATCAAAAGCGGCTGACACAGAGGAGACAACATCAAAACAAGTTCCAAGTGGAACCAGCGGCCTACCCAGTTCTATAGAAGTAGAGATAATTCCTAAGGATCCCTCCAATCAGATTGTTTTGCAAGTAGAAGAAATTCCTCCCTTAGATGCCTTTTATAGCCCAAAGCACAAAGCTGTAGTAAAACGACAGCAGAAAAGGACAAGGAATGATCAACCTTCCCTATTCCCTGAACAAACAGTGATGGGCAACATGGTTTGGAAGGAGGAATTTGATCCTTCTGATGACCTAACAAAACTGTCCCAATATGCTAGAGCCTATTCGGCAGCCACCATAGATAAGGCATCAGAGATGAGTAATTTATTAAAAGAAAAAGACCAGGAAATTGTTTTGCTACAAGCACAACTATCGGAGGCATAGCAGAAGGCAGAGCAAGCAGAATGGCAATTTTTTACACAGCAACAAATAAATAATCAATTGAATAAACAATTGCGGGAAGAGAAATAGAGAATTGATTCCAGTACAGTTCAAAAGCAGAAAGAACTGTCGGAAGCATTGGCACAACTAAAAGCAATGAATGAACAAATGCTGAAGTCAAAAGATGAGCAAATTGCTCAACTATCAGCCCAAATAAAGAAAACCAAGAATCTTCCACAGCCAGTTGAATTCAAAGAAGAGGCATTACAGATAAACAAGGCATTAGTGACACAGATAAAGTTGTTATGTCAACAAATGGCCCAGGCAGAACATTTATGTGACTTAACAGCATCAATAGGTGAAAAATCAGACAAAGATAGAACAGACTTGTAGGAGGTTGATGAGACCTTAACTAATTTTCTTGAGTGGCAAGACACCGATGAGGGACAGGCAGCTAATTTGCCAAAAATCCTAGAATCGCATAAAGAGATATTATTTACGGAATGGCAGTCCCAGTTAATGAAAGCAGAGAGAGCAGTTTCAAGATGCAAATTAACCACAAGTAATTTGGTTGAATTGATTAATGATACTCTCTACTTATCTAACATGATTTCTCAATGTACCCCAGGTAAATTGACATCGGCTAAAACATTGGAGCAGTCATGTTATCCAGAGCTGGAGAAAAATGGGAGATTAATCGTAGGAATTAACAGTTTGACATGGGACACCTATTGGTTGTTCTTAGTCAAACCATACAGCCAGAGAGCTGCCCTCATGTGCCTCACAGATGCAATTGGGTGTATCATTCCCGATATACAGGATGCCACCTATGCTGCCCAACTCCATTCTCGTCTCAACCGACCACCAGAAGTGGAACCAATGCTTGCGATATGCCAGCTCAGGTCTAAAGGCAAACAGCCTAAGTAATGAATCATGCTGCCGACTGCCAGATTGCCGTGAAGAAGATATTCAGAATCAAAGTTGTAACAATTAAATAGGATTTTAGTTTCATAGATAGTTAGTTTAATCAAGTATTTATAGACCCTTTCATGTATTTAGAAAGGGTCGTAAGTTTTTGTATATGACTTAAACCTGAAGTTGCACTACTGTACTTCAGGTATATTCCTTTATAAAGACTGGTCCAATTATTCTGATTTTGATAATGAAGCTTTTATGTGAATGTGCACTACTGCCTTTATTTAAAAGTGTTTCTACGTCGAAAGAAGGAATCCAAATAGTGATTGATATTGGGAGTGATTTGCAACTCATATGGTACTACTATCTATGTCTGAGTTCATTCTTTTTATGTGAATTTTTGTTTGATCGCTCTTGCTATTATCAGATATATGCATGTGTTTTAACAACATTCTTTATACTTTCCACTATTGGATGTTTACAGCATGCTTTTCTTTTAATCATACATGTATCGGTAATATAAAAAGATAGGTGTAACAATGTGTTAATCACTTTGTTCAACTATTTGAACAAAGTAATCATTAAGTAAAGGAATATCTATGTTTATTGCTTAGATTCATCTACATGCCTATCAATGAACAAAGATTATCAAACATTGCACTTCAAAGAATAGAAGTCTCCTGGGATAGAATAGTTATTTATATTTTCGCTGATAGATTAGGTCATCCATTCATTATCATTTATTAGAATTCAATTACTCATCCATCCCCTTTTATTCATTATTGGGAAACTGGTCCCATTATATCTAGTTGGAGCCACCATTCCAAACGGAAAAGGAGTTGTATTAAGGTCCGGACCATATGGTTATCCCTCAATGTTGATACAATGATTTTCGGGGTATCAACATTTTTGGCGCTAGAAGGAGGGCATGAACTATGAATGGCGAGCAAATCCAAATCTATAGACCATTCTCAGAGTAACTCTCCCTCCACATCACCTCGTACTTCCCAATTGCATGCTGGTTCTCCAGTATCCAAGCAAGAAGAAGAGGAATCAACTACCACTGCCCTCACCCACAATACTCCAGAACGTTTAAGTCCCGAGTCCCCTGAAGTTTAGTTACTCATCCAGAAACTTCAAGGCTTCTCGATAACACCACAGAAATCTGAAGTATCTCAAAGCAGCGAGACTTCGCAGTTCAGTTTACCTCATCCCCTCACTAGACTTCAGAGTGAAAAGCTCGGTATTGAACCTATTGAGTTCCCTTTACCCAAAAGGAAAAGGGCTAAGAAGAACATTGAAGGATCTGACAGTGAAACACTTTCATCCACATCCTCCATCTCATCTTCCCCTGTGCGAAGTCAACCAACCACCCCTCCATTACACATTGTTGTTCATCAGGGATTAGGAACTTCAACATCTCAACCTGTGCAATCCTCAATATCAACTCCTTCCCAAACATCTGGAATTTCAACAGTAGTGTCATCCACTGTTGGTGTTATAATGGCAGATCCATGGACCAGGCCTGGTGCGGTCAATATGCCTACACCATTACATGCATTACTTGATGCTCTTGAAAAATGGCTACCCAAGTTTAACTCGGATGATGGAACACAAGCTAAGGAACATATTAATAACTTCATGTTATCAGTTAATCTCAAAGGAGTAAATGAGGAAGATGTTGTAGTTAGGCTTTTCCCTTATACTTTGCAAGGACCAGCAAGATCCTGGTATTTTTCCTTGCCATCTGGTTCCATTACCAGTTGGACCACTTGCCAAGAACAGTTTCTCACTAAGTATGGAGATGATAGGTCTTTAGCCACATTAATAAATGATCTCTCCAATCTTAGAATAGAGCATAGGGAACCAATTAAAGAATTCAATGCGCGATTCAATAAAATCTTGAATAAAATCCCAACGGCTTCCAAACCAAGTGAACAAATCAGAAGCGAATGGTATATAACTGCCCTACCTGCCAATATAGCTATTTTTGTAGACAGGGCTGCAAAACCAACCTTAGCTGAAAAACATGAAAGGAGCACTTGCTGTGGAAAAACGTATTAATGCTCTAGAGAAGAAAGCTACTCTGGAAGATAGAAAAGCCAAAAAAGTTTCTTTTAAAGATGATTCAAAGAAGAAAACCCCAAAAGATCCCTATGATATGGAAGGTCTGCAAAAGGTCCTTAAGACTTTATCAAATGAAATGGTTGAAATCAAAAAGCAAGTAGCAGAAACCTCAACTAAAAGGCCTTTTAGAACTTTCAAGAAAACTGAATCAAAACCACTGAACGTTATATCTAATGCAGATTCAGACCCTGAAGAAGAAGAAGAAGAAACAATCTCACCAGCTGATGATGAAGAGGAAGTTGTTGAATGCCATGGAATGTGGGATTTCATACTACCTAACTTCGATACAGAAAATGAAGAAGAAGCTTTTCCTGTCACTACTAGGAGTAAATGTGCCCTCGAACCCATCCATGCAACTTCAAAGAAAAGAAGTGCAGGTACCACAACAACAAAGGAAAAGGTATCCACAAGGAAACCAGCTGCAACGGTTTCCAAAAACCAACCTTCAACCTCAAACATACCCTCAACATCTAAAACATTAGTAGTATTTGATTCAATGGATTACAATATTGTTGATGATATGAAGAAAACTAAGGCAAACATTACTATGTTTGAACTTAGTAAACTAAAAGATCAACAGAAATTGATTCTCAAAGAATTGAATGTTGTTCCTTCTTCACCTCTTCCCAGTGCTAAAGCTGCAAATGATTTAGGACAACCACCTTCTAGCAGGATCGAAGCTACTGATACGATTCTGATTGGAGACAGATCCAATTCCCATACTCCTCCTTTCCTATTAACCTATGAGATTTATAATCGTAATTTGCATAATTGTTTGATTGATTCAGGGGCATCCTCAAATATAATGCCAGCTTCGGTTTGTTCCAAACTGAACATTGAACCCCAGAAATCTGCGAGTCATATTGTATAGCTAGACAGAACTAAGGTACAGGTTGTTGGAGAAATCAACTCCGTAACGATCAGGTTATCGGCCGATCCGCAAGTAGTTCAAAGAATTAATATCCTAATCGCCGATATACCTGAATTTTATGGTTTAATCTTAAGTAAGGATTGGTTTGAAACGCTCCATGGGTATATTTCTATCGAGTGGTCCCATATGTGGCTACCCTACAATGGAAAGCCAAATCAAATAAAAATCAATCGGGAAAAGCACATGACCCATATCATCATAGAGTTCGAATAGGAAAATCAACCCATAGCATTTAATAACAATATCTTAGGGAATTATTCGTCAGAATCATTCTTTGTCAACTTCACAGCCCAACCATCTCCTTTCTCAGTAAACAATTTTTCATCTTAGATCGAAAATTATTCACAAACAGATAGGTCATGATGTTTTGGTGATACTGAGAAAACTATAAATACAATTGTAGAAAATTCTTTATTTTGGTCTTAATATTTTGATGGCTCTAAATCTAATGAATGCTCGGGAGCAGGATGTATCTTGGTTAGTCCGCAAGGAGAAAAAACAATGTTGTCCTATAGGTTAGAATTTGAATGCACAAACAACACAGCCGAGTATGAAGCCTTAGTCCAAGGACTGTACAAAGCAATCGGCCTTAAAGTGCAATATTTGAAAGTATTCGGCGATTCTGAAATTATTGTCAAACAGGTGAGAAATACGATTCATTGTCTTTCAAATCACCTCAAGCATTATCAATCGCTAGTGCAAGAACTCACCTCGCACTTTTCAGCATTCAATATCTCTTCCATTCCCAGGTCTCAAAATTCGGCAGCCGACTTGCTAGCCAATGTTGCTTCCAAACTCCTACCTTCCGAAGATTATAGCCCAGATAGATTTTCAGTAGAATTGCTTTTTAGGCTGTCAATTCCTGACAATGTCACTAATTGGAGAGTTTTTAATCACGATGAAGACATTTTACAATTCCTGATTTCTGAAAAATCCTATGATGATCATATTATAGAGGAGAGCGATCATGATCTTCAGATGAGAGAAAAGCATGAAGAAAACTCGATATCTAAGCCTGTGGTGAAACTGGAGGATCTTTATGAAATTAAAGACAGATTTAAACCTGTGATCAATACGAAGCTCCACAGTTCCACCTTGAGGTTTGAGTTGATTAATCTTGGCAGGGAACAAAATCCTCAAAACATTAATCTAGGATTAGGACTTTCTCTGGAAGAAAAAAAGGCATTCATTAGACTATTAAGAAAGAATAAACATGTCTTCGCTTGGAAGTATGATGATTTAAAGACGTATGATACATCTATCATCCAGCATACTATTCCAATGCTCGCAGAACAAAAACCAGTTCAACAAAAGCTCAGAAAAATACATCTGAACCTAGAGAGTCAAACTAAAACTGAACATAATAAACTCTTAAAGGCCAAGATTATTTTTCCCGTTCGACACTCGAACTGGGTCTCCAATATGGTGCCTGTTAGGAAGAAAAATGGCGATATCAGGATTTGTATAGATTTCAAAAATCTGAATAAGGCAAGCCTAAAAGACAATTTCCCATTACCTACTATGGAGCAGATACTCCATTCAGTAGCAGGCTCTGAATTGATGTCCTTTTTAGATGGTTTTTCAGGATACAACCAAGTTTTGGTCCATCCTGATGACAGACTTAAAACTACATTCAGGACAAAGTGGGGAACTTATGCTTATCAGAAGATGCCTTTTGGACTGATTAATGCAGGAGCCACGTTCCAAAGAGCGATGGATATAGCTTTCAAAGGATTGATCAATAAAACAGTAGTTGTCTACTTAGATGATATTACTGTATTTTCTAAAAAAAGAACCAATCATTTGCATGATTTGAACCAAATCTTTCAACGCTGCAGAAGGTACGGTATTTCACTCAATCCTAAAAAATCCTTCTTTGCTCTTGACCAAGGAAAGCTTTTGGGCTTTATTGTCTCCAAAGATGGCATTTATATTGATCCGAATAGGATCAAAGAGATCTCTGAAATCCCTTTTCCTCATAATAAAAAATCCATGCAGTCATTTTTAGGCCAAATCAATTTTGTTAAAAGATTTGTTCTAGACTTTTCTCACATTATTTTGCCACTACAAACTATGATTAAGAAAAATTTAGTTTTTAGATGGGGATCAACAGAAAAGGAAGCGTTTGATTTAATCAAACAATCAATAATTAATGCCCCCACTTTAAATACTCCTAATTTTTCTAATCATTTCACATTGTATACTATCGCATCCGATTTATCTTATGCAGCAGTACTCACTCAAATTAATGATCACAACTTGGAAGCACCCATTTCATTCTATAGTTCAAACTTGCAGGGTGCCGAACTGAATTACTCCAAAGTAGAAAAACAAGCCTTTGCTGTATATAAAGTTGTCAAACATTACAGACCCTTCCTTTTAAAAGCCCATACAAAAGTCATAGTTCCTTTCTCTGCAGTAAGGAAACTATTAATCCAAAGGGAATTAGGTTAAAAAAGGGCAAACTGGGTTACAGCACTTCAAGAATATGACTTGGAAATCAAGCCAACAAAGATTGTTAGAGGCCAAGGTTTTTGCAGGTTATTGGCAGGAGCATCCAACATTCAACAACTAGGTGATACAGAACATTTCGAAGAAATCAATCAGATAAGTATTATTGATTCGGAATCACAATATGCAGACTTGATCTTTTATTTGAAAAATGGATATGCACCCCCTAACCTGTCTTATAAAAGAAAGAGGGCCATTAGATTGAAAGAAATAAATTTCACAATTGTTGATGTACTTTTTAGGCAAAATTATGATTCAATCTTATTAAGATGCCTAGAAAAACCTAAAACACAAAAGGTTTTGCAGGAATTACATGATGGACCAGCAGGAGGACATTTTGGAGCTGACACAACAACCCACAAAATCATTCATGCTGGATATTATTGGCCCACCCTGTTTAGAGATGCTCATGAATATGTAAGGAAATGTCGAAGTTGTCAAACTTCTAGTGGAAGACAAAGAAAGCCAGCTTTCCCTTTGCAACCAGTCAACATTGAACAACCATTTGAGCAATGGGGATTGGACATCATCGGAGAAATCACTCCACATTCTTCCAAACAGCATAAGTATATCCTTACTGCCACGGATTATTTTACTAAGTGGGTTGAGGCAATTCCGTTGAAGACAACAAATTCTGAGGCAATTATAGAATTCATAGATCAATTCATCATTACCAGGTTTGGTGTCCCAAATGCTCTTGTTTTTTATAATGCATCTTATTTCTCAGGCAATGCTATGTTTGAATTCACTATTAAAAGAGGATTTAAATTGAAATATTCTACTAATTACTATCCCCAAGGTAACGGTTTAGCAGAATCTACCAATAAAAATCTAATCAAGATTATAAAGCGAACAATCGAACAGAATCATAAAAACTGGCATAAATCTTTGATATTTGCACTATGGGATGATAGGATAACACAAAAAGCTTCCATAGGTTCTTCTCCATTCAATCTTGTGTATGGAAAAGAAGCAGTACTACCAACAAATCTTGTCCTTCCTTCTCTAGCCCTAGTTCAGTTTATTGAGGAAAGCCCTTCTTCTTCTATTCAACTTAGACATGATCAAATCCTAAAATTAGAAGAGGAAAGAGAAAAAGCCAAGGTTATTCATGCAAAACATCAGCAAATTATCAAGTCATCCTTTGATTCAACTTCATCCGGTTCAAAACAGTTTCAAGTCGGTGATTTAGTTCTGAAATGGGACAAAGCCCATGAGGATAAAGGAAAACACACCAAGTTCCAGAAAATGTGGCTTGGGCCATTTCAGATCTGCGAGAAGATAGGCCATTCGACCTTCATATTGCAAGATTTATCAGGTTTGAGAGATTCTCTCCCTATTAATGGCCTTATCTTAAAGAAAATTTTCAATTGAGGAGGTAACCTCTTCTCCTTTTTAGTTTAGAAAAATTTGTAGTTTGTAGGACCATTAGGAAATAAAGTTGTAAGGTATCTTCCATTGACCTTTGCTGTATGAAAAAGTTTCTCAAGGAAGTAGTGTTGATATTTTCTTTTAAAATAATAGAAGTCTTAGACAAAAGGGATAATTTCTAGGAAACTAGGTATAATTGCATTCTGAAACCGCATTTCAATCTTTGTGAACTCTTCTCAAAATTTAGAAATATTGTAAATCATTTTATGTTTTCAAATTGGTCACAAAAAAGGTTATCAATATCAAAACAGAAACTAATCCAATTTTAGCATCTTCAACTCTTACCTTGTCATCCGTTCTCTCTTAAGGAGAAAATTGTCCATCCCATTCATCGAAGTTTGTAATTACTCAGAGTGTAATTCTAAAATATTTGATATAAAAGATAAGAGGTCTTATTACAAGCCTTCTTACCATGATCATCGGGAAATAGTTTAACCGACATTACCAACACTGCATACCAAAACAGGGTAACGGCTTATTATAAGACAAGGGGTCTCATCATGAGCCAGCTTGTTCGGTTAGATTATTACCAGTGAATGGAATTGTCACTCAGCTGGCCACCAAACTAGGACAATGACTTTTTATTTTACAAAATAACAGAAAAGTAAAAGAAATACAAAATATGAAAGCATGTTTTGAATTCATTCTGTTAATTATACTCTGAAGTGGATGGGATAATGGACAGTAATATGGTTAAAAGGTATCCCTGTCGAAACTATGAACGTTTGCTGGCAGCAGAGGCTCTACCTATGACAGACGAGTTAATTCTAAAAGCTGATTTGGAAAGGTTTTCCATTTTATCATTATCAACCAATAGAGGCCAATTTAAAACTTAGAATGTATCTAATTTTAAACAAGAGAGGAAATTAGCAAATATAGTTTTACTTGGAATGCATATACACCTAGTTATATTAGAATTTTCCTCTTGGATAAGATTCCTATTTAGAGAAAGTTTAAGTATTTCAGTACTTTTCAGAGATAACTGTTTCTTCCAGTGAATCGCCAATTGTTGTGCTCTACAACAACCCCCCCATTTCATACAAATTTTATTCTCAAAACTATAATATTAAATGGGTCCCTTTCTATTTAAATTGGTATCAACTTAGTATTATTCAAAAAGGTCCGAAACAAAATAAAAATATTATAAAACCTTTTTGATAAACCAATTAATCGGTCTTATAACATATAAATGAGTAATATTTTATCATTGCGATAAAGTGATCGCAAGATCGCATATCGCAATGACAAGGGAGGCATGACTTAAAAGACCCATTGATTTTCTCTGACGTGACAATGCACAAAAGGCTATCGGATATCGGCAATGACGAGTTATCATAACAAAAGCCCCTTTCGCTCCGATGCGATGCGATATCGCTATCGGCGATCGGAGATGTACCTTGCATGCTTTTCAAAGCCCTCAGTTAAAACTCTTGATGCGAATTGGCGATATCGCTATTGGCAATCGGGGATTCCGAAAGGAACCAATTTAACAATTTAAGCTTCCCCCGATCACCGATTGCGATAAAGTTAAAAGCGCGGATTTCAAAAAGGATTGATAAAGCCAAGATATTATGGTTAATTGGTATTAAAGGCCTTATCTTCCTGATAGCGATTCACTTATGCTCAACCACCAAAACATCAAAGCCACACTTGAATGAATCATTCGGCCAATAAACGATATGATGAGCATTTAAAGGATTGATAGGTTTAAATGGCCATTTAATGAAATAGTCAGTCTAAAATCTCTGCACAGATTGTATCCACGGCCACCTTAAGTTAATCCTCCATCATGCATTGATTAATATATCTCATTCATATTTGGTTTGCACCACCAATTCTCCACATTACGTTCATTTTCACTCCTGTGGAGAGCTCTTCCGAAGCAGTAAATTCAAGCAGAATGGGGAAGAAGTCTAAGAAGACCGCAATAGCTTCCGCTTCGCCAGCCACAGGACAACCCATCGCTGATCTAGGAACTAAAAGAAAAGGATTGAGATCTGACACTACATGTCTAGGACTCGACAAAACTACTTGGAAAAGTACCTATAATTTGATTGAGGCCGAAGAACCTGAGGTAACAGCAGTGCAAGCCACAACAGATATGACTCGGAAATCTGACGCTACTCTAAAGGATTTAGCCGACTCTTTCCTTCATCAGATATCAGCCCGGGAACAAATTCTCCCATATACAGATGTACTGAGGTGGGCAATTGAAGAAATCCCAATCACGAACAAAACATTTTGCACCATGGATGGGAGAATCTTCGGTTCATTTCAACCTGATGATTTGAGGCAAATGTACCATTTTCCTGTACCGGAGAAGAAGTACAACAAGGTGTTCTTGGAGAAATTCAGAAAGGAGAACGAAATTGAATCCGAACCCATTCGGGATTGGAGGTAAAATCCAACAAAGCACAAGCATGAGTCTTCGGGTAAGTACTCTGTTGACTCTTTGTGTTCTTATTATTGTTATGCCGAGATAATGATGTGTAGATTGTGGGGGTTGCATGATTATACAAACTTCACTATAGAAATGGTTCCTTTGATGGAGGCAGCATGTAATAGTGAAATAATGGATAGGGCAACTTTACTGTCGGATAAGCTAGCAACCGCAGTCCTTGAGTTTAGAAGCAAATCCCACATTACTGAAAGGTTTATTCCCCCATTCTACTATAGTGCCTATATCTTGCACACCCTGTGTTTTAATTTTGAATTTCCTGTGCTTGGATGGAGATGGACTCCACAAGACCCCATGCCCATTCATATATACCATCAGAAGTTATGGAAAGCTCACTATAAGCACCATTTATATCAAGTTTGTAACGGTTTTATGTTACCCATTCACTATTCTATTTTTGATAAACCTACTCCTAAGATTTCCTACCAAGCAGGGGTTGACTTGACATCCATAGGAAGATGGTTCAGAGAAGAAAAATTCACCTATGTAAGAGTTTTCAGCAGCCAAGCCAAACCTCATGTCCTCCCTTTGTACATACCTGATAAACTGTTAGCCAGGGAGGTAGCCTATCAGATTACATCCGAAGGAGTTACACAGACTCTGAGGAATAAAAAGAAGCAGGTTTGGCCTCCTTTTCCTCTAAGATGCGGTGTCTACGCTCTGCATGACTTTAAACATGCAGAGAAAGAAGCTGATAAAATTAAGGTACTAATTCTAGCAACTTTTCCTAATAGGCGATTTGATCCAAACAAAGTCGCCTATAATGCACTTGAACAGGCAAAATTGACTAAATTTGATCATAAAGAAGATATGTTCGATGACTTGTTCTCCTCAGCCGAGTCAATGTCCCAAGTTAAATCACTGGCCAAAATGGAAAATAAGGATGACGGGTTAGTTGAATTTAACAGACTTAGAGAACAGAGGTTGCAAACTCTGCCTCTAGATCTGTTAGCAACGAGCCCAACGACATAATCAAGCGAGCCTGGGCAGCGACTCACTAAGGAACCTCCTGCTACATCAAAAGTGGAGGAGGAAGTGCATGCAAAAGAGCAAGAGGAAACCCAGGCAAAAGAGTAAGAGGAAACCCAGAGAAAAGAGCAGAAACAAAGCAAAACAGAGGTGAATGTAGATGCCCAGATTGACCCGAAATTGCTCTAGGAATGGCAGCAATTCGACTCAGTCATCAGCAATCTCGAGTGCTCGAAGGAAGCTGAAACATCAAAAGCGGCTGACACATAGGAGACAACATCAAAACAGGTTCCAAGTGGAACCAGCAGCCTACCCAGTTCTACAGAAGTAGAGATAATTCCTAAGGATCCCTCCGATCAGATTGTTTTGCAAGTAGAAGAAATTCCTCCCTTAGATGTCTTTTACAGCCCAAAGCACAAAGTTGTAGTAAAACGACAGCGGAAAAGGAGAAGGATTGATCAACCTTCCCTATTCCCTGAACAAACAGTGACGGGCAACGTGGTTTGGAACGAGGAATTTGATCCCTCAGATGACCTAACAAAACTATCCCAATATGCTGGAGCCTATTCGGCAGCCACCATAGATAAGGCATCAGAGGTGAGTAATTTATTAAAAGAAAAAGACCAGGAAATCTTTTTGCTACAAGCACAACTATTGGAGGCACAACAGAAGGCAAAGCAAGTAGAACAGAAATTGTTTACACAGCAACAAATAAATAATCAATTGAATAAACAATTGCAGGAAGAGAAACAGAGAATTGATTCCAGTACAGTTCAAAAGCAGAAAGAGTTGTCGGAAGCATTGGCACAACTAAAAGCAATGAATGAAAAAATGCTGAAGTCAAAAGATGAGCAAATTGCTCAACTATCAGCCCAAATATAGAAAACCAAGAATCTTCCACAGCCAGCTGAATTCAGAGTAGAGGCATTACAGATAAACAAGGCATTAGTGACACTGATAAAGCTGTTATGTCAACAAATCGCCCAGGGAGAACCTTTATGTGACTTAAAAACATCAATAGGTGAAAAACCGGACAAAGCTAGAACAGACTTGGAGCAGGCCGATGAGACCTTAACTAATTTTCTTGAGTGCAGGACACCGATGAGGGATAGGCAACTAATTTGCCAAAAATCCTAGAATCGCGTAAAGAGATATTATTTACGGAATGGAAGTCCCAGTTAATGAAAGCAGAGAGAGAAGTTTCAAGATGCAAATTAACCACAAGTAATTTGGTTGAATTGATTAATGATACTCTCTACTTATCTAACATGATTTCTCAATGTACCCCAGGTAAATTGACATCGGTTAAAACATTGGAGCAGTCATGTTATCCAGAGCTGGAGAAAAGTGGGAGATTAATCGCAGGAATTAATAGTTTGACATGGGACACCTATTGGTTGTTCTTAGTCAAACCATACAGCCAGAGAGCCGCCCTCAAGTGCCTCACAGATGCAATCGGGTGTATCATTCCCGATATACAGGATGACACCTATGCTGCCCAACTCAATTCTCGGCTCAACCGACCACCAGAAGTGGAACCAATGCTTGCGATATGCCAGCTCAGGTCTAAAGGCAAACAGCCTAAGTAATGAATCATGCTGCCGACTTCCAGATTGCCACGAAGAAGATATTCAGAATCAAAGTTGTACCAATTAAATAGGATTTTAGTTTCATAGTTAGTTAGTTTAATCAAGTATTTATAGACCCTTTCATGTATTTAGAAAGGGTCGTAAGTTTTTGTATATGACTTAAACCTGAAGTTGCACTACTGTACTTCAGGTATATTCTTTTATAAAGACTGGGCCAATTATTCTGATTTTGATAACGAAGCTTTTATGTGAATGTGCACTACTGCCTTTGTTTAAAAGTGTTTATGCGTCAAAAGAAGGAATCCAAATAGCGATTGATATTGGAAGTGATTTACAGCTCATATGGTACTACTATCTATGTCTGAGTTCATTCCTTTTATGTGAATTGTTGTTTGATCGCTCTTGCTATTATCAGATATATGCATGTGTTTTAACAACATTCTTTATACTTTCCACTATTGGATGTTTACAACATGCTTTTCTTTTAATCATACATGTATCGGTAATATAAAAAGATAGGTGTAACAATGTGTTAATCACTTTGTTCAACTATTTGAACAAAGTAATCATTAAGTAAAGGAATATCTATGTTTATTGCTTAGAGTCATCTACATGCCTATCAATGAACAGAGATTATCAAACGTTGCACTTCAAAGAATAGAAGTCTCCCGGGATAGAATAGTTATTTATATTTTCGCTGATAGATTAGGTCATCCATTCATTATCATTTATTAGAATTCAATTACTCATCCATCCCCTTTTATTCATTATTGGGAAACTAGTCCCATTATATCTAGTCGGAGCCACCATTCCAAATGGAAAAGGAGTTGTATTAAGGTCAGGACCCGGTGGTTATCCCCCAATGTTGATACAACGATTTTCAGGGCATCAACAGGTTGTAAGTGGAGGAACCATAAATTTCTCTGGAAAGTACCATAATATCCAGCGATCCATGGGAGAATATGTATTGAATAGCACAATGTTTTCCGTTCCAATTGGTGGTGCTGATGTTGTATTAGGAGTCCAATGGCTACAATCCTTAGGTACAATAGCTTTTAATTTTCAAGAACTTTTTATGAAATTTTCTTCAGAAGGAAAGGAGGTTGAATTAAAGGGTGCCATAGGGAAACTAGGAAAGGTAATCAACTCCGATAGAATGAAAAAGCTTATAAAGAAAGAACAACGAGGCGTAATTGTACAATTATATCCGCTAACTATTCGCACATCGAAATCATGTATTTCTCTAGATCTCCAAAAAGTCTTGGACAATCATTCTAAGGTATTTGAGACTGCCAAAGGTCTCCCACATATTCATTATAATGATCATGCTATTCATTTTATTCCAGGATGTGTTCCTCCGAACATCAAGCCTTATAGATATCCACATGCCCAAAGGAGTGAAATTGAAGACATGGTTGTAGAAATGGTAGAGGTTGGTACAATTATCCAACCAAATTTGATAAACAAAGGAAGTTATGAATGGAAGAATGGCGAAGTAGGGACGAAACTCATTCAAAAGTTTTCGAATATCCCAGTTCCAGCAATATTGCTAGAACTTGACAAGGAAGGAAAAATCATATTGGAACCTGGAGCAGTCATAGAAATAACAAACAAACATCTAAGGAATTGATTAATTTCAGAGTATCTCATCAAGTGGAAGATCTTACCCATTGAAGATTCCACATGGGAGGATAGGAATTTTATACAGAAGCATCAAGAACTACTCGAGCATTGAGGACAACACATTTTGAAGGAGAGGAGAATGTTAGGCCCCTATACTACTAGTGTAACCCCTTATTGTTATTAGTACAACCCCCTTATTATATTGTTGTACCCATGTAGTCCCCATATTGTTACTATTGTGCCCCATAGAAGCCCACTATTGTTATTATTGTGCCCTTACATTATTATTGTTATGTCGGCTCTAATTACATTATGACCCCTTAGACTCCTATATAGAAAGGAAGTATTTTCACTTGTATGATCCAAGAATTGTTCATTTGTGTAATGTAAAGGAGGTTGCCCCCTCGAAGAGGCTGAATTCTAAGGCGTTGATCTATCTTTTCTATCTTTTTGTGAGCTGGTTTCATAACATGTACCAAGTGGGGTATGTTCTCTTACTGTAGAATGTCATTTGGGTTGGTAAACATAGGCGCTACATTTCAATGTGTAATGGAAATCACCTTCCATGGGCTCATCGGACAAAGTGTAGTGGTCTAACTCGACGACATGATAGTCTTCTCTAGATAGTGGTTAGATCACCTGCACCATCTCAAGAAACATTTTTAGCAATATCAGAAGTACAAGATATCCTTGAATCCCAACAAGAGCATTTTCACGGTGTTTGATGGTAACCTCCATGGGCACATCATTGCCAAGAGTGGGATCAAGATAGATCTAGACAAAGTCTGTAGCATCATGCAGATTCCTCATCCCATGAACAAGAAAGCTATGTAGTCCTTCATGGGGAATATCAACTTCCTTAGAAAGTTCATCTATGATTATGTGTATATTGTCAAACTCTTTCAAGACATGACCAAGAAGGACACAGTGTATCATTAGGGAAAAAAAGAAAAGGAATATTTTTCCTAGATTAAGAAAACTATAGTAGAGGTGCCTATAATGTATAACCCAAACTTCAACAAATATTTATTTATCTATAAGTTTTCTTCCGAGACTTCACTCTCTACTGTGCTTACTCAGAAAGACGAACTGGACAATGAAAGACCCATCTCTTTCATGAGCGGGAACTTGCAAGGACCTAAACTAAACTATCCCATCATGGAAAAACAAGCATACACAATATACAAGGTGGTTAAACATTCCAAACACTACCTCTTGAAAGTTCACCTCATTATCTTTGTGCCACACCTAATAGTCAGATGACTTCTTGTTCAGCAAGAGCTGGGTGAACTGGATGACTAGACTGCAACGGTATGATTTTGACATTAAGGTAACTAACGCCATAAAGGGTCATGGTCATTGAAGATTAGCAGTTGAAGTAGTACATGTGTAAGAGGAAGAAGTAGAGCTCGCTGACTAGGAGCAAGAAACTCTTGGTACACAGATGTGCACTAGTACTTTGAGCATGGAACCATACCCTCTCACTTCTCTATGTGAAAGAAGAGGGAACTCTGACTGCAATCTTTATTATACCAGTTGGTGTAGGTAGTTCTTTACAAAAAGCATCACAACAACGTTTTTCTCAGGTGCCTGGACGCAAAGGATTCAGAAAGGGTATTACGTGATCTCCATGATGGACTATCCGGAGGTCACTTTGCAAGCAACAAAATAGCACAGAAGGTCATTTGGGTCAGTTTCTACTAGCCTACATTATTCAAAGATGCACATGACTATGCCTGCAAGTGTCTGGTCTGTCAAAGATGTGCTGACAGAAAACAAAGGTCAACAACCCCACTACAACCTATTGTATCGGAAAAACCATTCTAACAGTGGGGTTTGGACATCATTAGTGATATTTTCCCACATTATTCAAAGCAACACTACTACATATTAACTTCTATGGATTACTTCACACAGTGGATAGAAGTAGTTCCGATGAAACAAGTGAATGACTAGGAAATCATCAGCTTCCAAAGACCGAACATCATCTCGAGGTTTGGAATTTTTGTATCACTTTCTTTTTACAATGCAACGTACTTTTCTTCATTAAATATTTATGAATTTTCATTGAAAAATGGTATTGTGTTAAATAATTTAGCTAACTACTACTCACAGGGAAATGGTCTTGCTGAATCTACAAACAGAAGTCTTATATGCATCATAAAAAATACCATTTACTTTGAACATAAAAATTGGCATTCCACTCTGGTGAATGATCTATGGGTTGATCGAGTCATGCCCAAACCCTCTCTGAATTCCTCCCCCTACTTCTCAGTATAAGGAAAAGAAGAGTTCCTCCCACCGAATATATACTTGCCTACTCTCTAGTTGTCCAAAGAATCCTAAGGCAAGTTGTGTCTATTGTTTCAACGTAGGATTGACACATTACGCAAGCTATAGGAAGAAAGGGTGAAAGCAAGAGAAAAGTTCACACTTCACCATATCCATATCAAGAGATGGTTCGACAAGAAGTTTGCAGGGAGTACCAACTTCGTTGTAGGTGACTTAGTCTTATGGTGGGATAAACCCCACGAAGACAAAGCCAAACATATGAAGTTTCATTCCCTGTGGATTGGCTCATTCACTATTCACAACAAGCTTAGCCAACCAACATATCATTTACAATCACTTGATGGTAAGATTGACACTCTCCCTATCCATGGCCAAGACTTAAAATGTTATTTTCAATGATCAGGGGCTACGCCCCACACCATGCACATAATTCATTCATTGTTGTTATGTTATTTTCTATTCTTTTTCTTCCTTTTTTATTGTTTTATTCTTTCCTCTATTGATTTTCTTTCTTTGTTGTTCTATTGTTTGTTTTGTAAATAAGTGTTGTCCTGCACTACGTTTTGTCTTATGAATGTGCATGTAACTGAAGTTCAATGAGTCTTGTGACACTGCAATGCTTGGCCATCCTTGTGTACATATTCTTTGTGCTTGGTTGTAACTTTTAGCCAATGAAGTCTTGATAGAAAATATGATCCATCTCAGATGAAAGTTTTGGTCAAACCATGAACCTGTGTCCAGTCTAGAGAACCTCATGCCTATACTTAGGTTTCTCCTCTGTGTGTTCAAGATTATCCAACTAGTAGAAAGGGATAACGAGAAAATATAAATGAGGAAACTTGAATCAGAGGTCTTATATGATTTTTTGAAGGAACAACGTCTTCTGCTCTCAATAAGTTGGGATCCCTCTTCCGCCCCAGAAATAAATAAGTTCTTATGCATTGTCCTCTTACAAAAGATAATGGAGGTGAAAGAAGAGAAAGGCTTCTTGCACAAAGAGGTGAAGTAAGAAACTCCACTGAGGTACTATCCATGCTCACTAATAGTGGAGCAATGTTTGTGTTCCTATGTGATTCTATCAGGGTACTATCCAGGACTGCTGGCAGTGGATAAACACCAGAGATGAAAACTTATAGTCTAAAAATCTTAAGCTTGCAAGCCAAACTACCCTTCTGGCTTTGAAACACTACGATCTAGCTGAAATTTTGTTATGTGTTCAACTGAGTTGATACAAGGTGAACTGTGTCTATCCGTGGGATAAGTGGCGAAACCAAGGTGATTTCCATAACCAATCAATACTTCCCGAAAGGCCAAGGCCCTGCACTGAAAATGAACCATAATAGAGAAGTTGGTACTCAACCAGTGTGTTGCCAAGTGTTGTAGCATCTATAAAAACCTCCAAAATTTTAGCTTGCATCCAATTTTTAGAGCCTTCATTGGTTTTTACATTGATGGTTGCAAACACTCAAGCTCACCCCATGAGCTCTTGTGAAGTCTTTTCACCTTTTTCCTTATTTGACTAGCGATCTAATTTCAGCATGTTCATTGATTTTCCATGATTGTGACCTAATTATTGTGAGTTTGAAGTTCTTCCTTTGTGTGTTTCAGTTTTATTCGCTATGTGAACACATGTCGAAATCACACAAAAAGTTGGAAGCACTATCACACAAGTTTCATCACGATTGTGCAAAGGTCTATCACAAGTGTCACACTTGTCACTATCAACTCCAAGACAGTCTCGCCGATGGTATGTTTTTTCTTGTTGTCTTTATGGTCTATGATATATTGTCTTCAAGTATGTAAGTTGATGATCACAATTTCAATCTCTACAAGTTCACTTGCTTTCAACCCCTAGCCATTTTCCTGAAAAGCTGCCCAACTGGATAGTAACTCTATTCCACTAGACCCCTACAGAGTTGCACTATGTAGTCTCATCCCTCAGTGACCTTCCTTTGCTGCCAGAACTATGTAGTTCTTGAGGTTGTCCACCAAGTTAGCTACACTATGCAAATCCTAGTGGTTACTAGACTATCTTCCTCCCAAAATTGTGTAGAAACAACCTCTCTATCCAACTGAACTGTGCATTTCTCAAGCACAATCATCAATCATCCTTCTTTCATATCGGAAGCTTGCACTATTGTGAGACCCCGGTCTTCAATGCTGCCCAAAATTGCGCAGAAATACCCATCTAGTCATCTACTACCTTGCTCTGCACTATTCCCAAAAATTGCGCAGAGCTACCCAATTGATCATTGCTTCCCTTCCCTGCCTCCAGAAATTATGCAAACATGTCTAGAAGTTCCCCTGTTGGATGCCCTACACTATTTCCAAAAATTGTGTAGTCATTACTAGTAGTCCCTCTACAGCACTCCTCTGTCTCCCTTTCAGGTCCCACCTTACAATTGGCACTGGTGACTTTCACTATGCAATTTTACCTCCCAGTGATCTATTGATCCAAGTCAATATTGGTGGCCACTCACCTATTCCACTTGCACCCCCACCATTGTTTCTTTCAGTTTTCCAGTTTCCTTATTTGTAGCACAATTTATTATTTTTGGCAGTTTTTCGAGTCTTAAACTTCTGGAGCCGTTTTGAGGCCCTAATCGATGTTTTTTTAGGGAAAAATGGGACCAACATGGGTCATTAACTGCTGTTGGTCATTCAAAATTTGTAGTCCTTAGATATATATTTCTAACAAGGTATTGTGTGTGTCAAACAGAGATCGTATGCCAAGGTTACGACCCTGGGAAGTTGATGTACCAATTTACACAAACAGGGCCCATAGTTTGGTGTTTCATCGCTTAAGGTTAGATTTTTGCAAGTTTAGGGTTTTCCATTGTTTCTCAATAATAAATAGGCCTTTGAGCCTCATTGTAACATAGTTTAGAGGCATGTCGCCACATCTCTTCTCAGAGATAAGCTACCATTGCTCGAGCTAGTCTTATTTCCATTTTGTTTGTAAGTATATTTTAGTAGTTGATATTAATGAACGGAACTGTTATTTCTACTACATCTTTGTATTTATGGTTATACCTGTAATTTGTTGTGTTCTTGTTTAAATCTGGACCAATTGTATCAGAGCGGTCTACTCTTTCTCTACTTTTCTTTACATGTCCCCAACAAGGTCGAGATATAAGGAGTTAGGGATTGAACTAGTTGAATCTTTGCAAGATTAGCCTCACAAACCTCGATGGACACCCATGGGGGAAGAAAAGAAAAATGAGGGGGCATGAGATCCTATCAAAATATTGCTCAAGGAGGCCCTTGAGAAAAAAATGAATGCAATGATGGATAACTTTGCCCAGATCCTTCAATGGTTGCCCACTACATCCACATCTAGCAGCCACTATGGAGGCTCCACTCCTTTTAAGGTACAATTAAACTTTGACATTCCCATATTTGAGGGCCAAATAGATGCAGACACTATAAATAAATGGTTAAATCTACTAGAAGGATATTTGTTTGTGCTTGATTTTTCTAGCCGAGAAAATATTACTTTTTCTCTTCTCAAAGCATCCTACACGTCAAGGACTGGTGGGAAACCTACTGCGATAAGAAGGATGAAAGTATGACCTCACTATTTTCAGCCGCACCCACTTGGAATTCATTCCAGGATTACATGAAGGAGCAGTACTACCTCATTGAGAGCTATAAGGATAAATACATAAACTGGACAACACTGCAACAGGGAAGGGACCAAGATGTGCTAGAATTTACCAATGTTTTCCATACCCTTATCACGAATTTGGGTATCAAGGATTCTGAGAAACATTTGGTAGTTAAGTACCGTGGCTTCTTGCAAAGGTACGTCCAGGATGAGATGGAGTTCCTGGACATCTCCTCACTCATCGCGGTGTATCGATACACCATCAATCTCGAGCATAAGTTTAACGAGAAGAAGCGAGACTTTGGATCTATAAATCTGAAGCAAGGGAAAGGTTCCCCCAAACTGCAAAACAAAGGACAAATCCAAGGCAGGGTAGCTAGGGACAACCCACCAAAGCCGCAAGAAAAGAACAACACCGTGAAGATGAAGAAGGACAAGGGAAAGTGGTCTGAGTTCCATAAGATTTCCACACAAAACACGAGTGTCGGGCCAAGCAATCACTGGTGGTTGAGCTGAAGGCTTTAGAATTAGTTGCATGTTCCTAGTCAGAGTCAGAACCCAACAAATGGAATGAGAAAGGGAAAGAAGATTATGGATGTGGATCCCAGTGCTAGTGTTGCAACCACAAAGATCTAGAAGGAGGAACCCAAATATCTAGAGGAGGAGGAGCACCTCTTCCACTCCCAGATGTGGGTAAAGGATTCCCTGCTACAGTTCATTATCGAGAGCGGGAACCAAAAGAACCTCATTTCGATAGAGGTTGTGAAGCGGCTGGGATTATCAACCACAACACACCCACAATCGTATGCCATTGGTTGGCTTCACCAAGGACAGGATCTTTGCGTGAGCCAACAGTGTTGCCTTCCATATAGCATCAAGCCCTTCATGGATGAAGTCATATGTGACATTGCTCCCCTTGATGTTTGTGATGAATATTTAGGCCAACCATACTTGTGGAAGCGACATGTTGTGTATGAGTCAAGGCCTCACATTGTTATTGTTACTTTTGGAAATAAGTTGTATAGGATACCAGAGGTAGCACCACCTACCTCCAACTCTTTGGTTACTAAAAAACAATGTAGTAAACGCATTTCCAAAACTAAGAAATTTGTTTTCTTGATTATGCATCTTCAGGGAAAGAAGAAGGTAGTGGTCACGACCTCCATACAGGGCCCCTCCACATGACAACAACAGATGGACAAGGTCATGGAGGAGTACGAGGACATCTTCACCTCCCCTGCAGGGGTGCCTCTACATTGTTAGGTCAAGCATACCATCGATTTTAACCCAGGTGATTTGTTTCCCAATGGACCAATCTATCAACATTCCATTCTGAAGAACAGCAAAATCAAGAGGTAGATTTAGGAGCTGTTACAGAAAGGTCACATCCAACCAATTTCTTTACCTTGTGGTAGACCGATCGTGTTGGTATAGAAGAAGGATGGGACTTGGAGACTCTGCATTGAATATCATGCATTGAACAAGATCATTCTCCGGAATAGGTACCCGATCCCATAGATTGATGACCTTCTGGACCAACTCAAGGGGGTAAAATATTTCAATAATATCTACTTGAAGTCCAAATATTACCAAGTACCAATCAAACCCTCCAATGTGTGGAAGACTACCTTCAAAGCCAAGGAGGGCATTTTCGAATGGTTGGCTATGCCTTTCGGGTTGATGAATGCTCCTGCAACCTTCACGAGGCTGATGGATGACATCTTGCGGCCATTCAGAAACTCATTTATAGTGGTATACATGGATGGCATCCTGATCTTTAGCCAAATTTGAGAAGAGCACCTCCACCACATTAGATAGGTTCTCCAAACACTAAGGCAACACAAGTTGTGTGCCAATTTCAAGAAATGAAATTTTGGCATGACCCAGGTTCAGTATCTGGGATACATTATTGAAGAACGAGGGCTGCATCTCAATCCAACCAAGATCCGAGTCATTCAAGATTGGCCAGCACCAACCACTTTGATAGAGCTCCGAAGCTTTCTATGTCTTGACAATTTCTACCGCAGGTTTGTGTTGGGATTGTCACATATCACTTGGCCCTTGACTCATGTCACCAAGGGAGAATAAAAAAAAAAATTATTTTGGTATGAATCTCAATAGAAGGCATTCAGAGAGTTGAAACATTTCCTTTTCTATTCATCAATGCTCACATTACTAGACTTGCAATAGCCATTTGAGATCGAGACAAATGCCTCTGACTATGCTATTCAAGTAGTTCTCACTCAATATGAGCATCCAGTCACATATCAAAGTGAGACACTTTCAGACACAGTCTAGAAGTATCCCACTTATGACAAAGAGATATATTCCATTGTGGAGGCCTACTGAAAATGGAAGCATTATATTTTGGCGAAGGAAACAGTCATCCACAGACCATCAACCCCTATAGTTGATACAGATTCAAGGGAAGTTATAGAATGATCACCATCAAAAGTGGTTGACATACCTATAAGAGTTCCATTTGAATATCAAGTATAAGAATGGCAGCGTAATTAATTTTGAAAACTCCCTTAGACGGCCATCGATCATGGTGTTAACCACCATGCTCAACTCTTATGGGCATGAGACTTTTGATTGGCCACTTCTCTACAAAAGCAACCCAGAATTTGACCACACATACCAACTGCTCTTGGAAGATCAACATGTTCCAGATTTTGACCTCCAAGATGCCCTGTTATGCCATCTGGGTCACCTTGTGTTCCTTCAAGTGAGCATGCCAAGATTATTTAGGAAGCACACTACAGTCAAGTTGCTGGATATTTTAGGGTCGAGAAAATGATGGCAGTACTATAGAAGTATTTCTATTGGCCGAATCTTCGACAAGATGTTAGGAAGTATATCAGATCCTACACTACCTACGCCCTTTCCAGAATGACCATCGAGAAGCAAGGCATGTATACTTTGCTGCCTATCCCTATTTGACCTTGGGAATACATCTCCATGGATTACATGTCGGGCCTTCCCTCTACTAAGCATGGAAATGACTGTGTTTTTGTGGTTGTCGATAGATTCTTGAAGATGACCATTATGGCGGCCTATAAGAAGAATATCACATCAGAAGCCATTGCGAAACTCTTCTTTGAATGAGTGTGGGTACACTTTGGGATCCCACAATCTATCATCTCATATCAAGATAGTAAGTTCCTCAGTACATTTTTGTCCAGTCTCTAGTTGATGTTGGACACGAAGATCACTAAGTCCAAAAATTTCCATCCCCAAACTAATGGCCAGAAAAAGGTCGTCAATAGGATGATCATACACATTCTACACATGTACAACTCAAAGAATCCACACACATGGGATGGGAGCCTCCCCTACGTCCAACACAACTATAACTAGGCTCTCCACAACTCGACTAGCCACAACCCTTTTCAAGTGGGCTTAGGATTCCATCCACTATGTCTGATTGATGTAGCCATACCATTTACAGCTACTTAGGTAGATTCGGCTCATGTCCAATCTGAAGCTAATAAGGCAGATAAATTCATTGAGCACACCCAACATATCAACCAGCGGGTCCACGGAAATCTGGAGAAATAAAATTCCAAGTACAAACAGTGACATGATCAACATCAAGTGCCACATAAGTTTCAGGTGGGCGACAAAGTGTGGTTGTATTTACAGAAGGAACACCTTACTGGAGCCTATTGGAAACTTAGACTATTCCGATATGGTCCTTGCACCATTAGCAAGGCTTTGGGAGACAATGCATTTGATCTTAGCATTCCCCCATTCCTTGGCCCGCACCCAGTGTTCAATGTGGACTGCCTTCGACCATACTTCCCACCATTGTTGGACACATCAAACATTGCAAAATATCTCACACCTACAAAGTTAAATCTAGATTGCATGGAACAAGCCACAACTAATTGGATCATGGACACACAAATAAAAAACACCTAACATCAAAGGATCCAACTATCTCTAGTTGTCAATGTAGGCCAACTCCTTCACCAAGGCAAGTGGCTCACTATGGACCAAGTTCAGCAAAAGTTTCCTCATCTCATCGAGGAACTGAATGCAATGGGGACCATTGCTTCCTAGGGGGGAGGATTAATCCAGGTGGATATTGGTTGCCACCCACCTATTCCACTTGGAACCCCGCCATTGTTTCTTTTAGTTTTTCAGTTAACTTACTTGTAGCACAATTTACTATTTTTGGCAATTTTTTGAGTCCTGAACTTTCGGAGTCGTTTTGATGCCGTAAACAATGTTTTTGCAAAAAATAGGACCAAAATTGGCGCTTGACCAATGTTGGTAATTTAAAATTTGTATTCCTCAAATAGATCTTTCTAACGAGGTATTGTGCATGTGAAACAAAGATTGTATGCCAATTCTATAACCCCGAGAAGTTGATGTGCCGATTTACCCAAACAGGGCCCATAGTTTTGTGCTTCATCTCCAGGGGTTAGGTCTTTGGATGTTTAGGGTTTTCCATTATTTTTCATTAATAAATATGCCTTTGAGACTCATTGTAACATAGTTCAGAGGCATGTAGCCACCACATCTCTTCTCATAGATAAGCTACCTTCGCCTGAGCTAGTCTTATTTCCATTCTATTTGTAAGCATATATTAGTATCTGATATTAATGAAATGAAGTGTTATTTCTACTGCATCCTTGTATTTATGGTTATATATGTAAATTTGTGTGTTCTTCTTTAAATCTGGATCATCTATGTAGAGTTTTTCCTCACAGTGGAGGTTGTCCTCTCAAAATGCCTCATTCCAACCTGAGTTGTGCTTTGTGATGTCTTAGTGAGTTGTCCTCCTGCCCTGTCACCTGGAACACGAGAATAATGCATCATGCTAGACTAGGAGGTTTTGGATTTGATGTCATTTTGTCATGAGTGAATCGCAGGAACAAGTACACTGGTAGATCATGGTGAGATGATGAACACGATGAAGAAGGAGTGTGCATGCTAGAAGACTTGCTTGCAATTGGACATACGTACCAAACATATCAAGAAAAAATCAAAAGTAACACATGTATTGAACCATCAAGAGATATCAAGACCATCGAATACCCCATAGCATTATGCCATGTGGAGAAGACAAAACACACCAAGAGTAGATTGATCACTCAATAATGCAACAGCTTGACATAGACACGACATTTAACGAGTACATGTCAACAATGTCATGTTGAGTTGTGTCAAGATCTGTCTTGTCCACACCACCTTTTTGGTCCATGTTCATTGTAACTAAATTTAATGTAAAGTGAAGTCCAATGGATGCATACAAAAGTTGAGGAGTCATGTCAGTTGAAAATTCAAGGGAAGTTGAACAGTCATGAGGGTAGTCCAAGAGTCATAAGGGTCAAGTATCACCCTTGGCTATATATACCCCTCCCATTGTATGAGCAAGGAATTTTCACCTTGGGTCCTTCCACATTGCCTTGAGAGTCTACAGTCTATTATTCTCTGAGGAGTGAGGTGTGGCTCCAATGTCCCACTACTGGGACTAGTGATGTATGTTGTACATATGTGTCTTGGGACTTTTACATAATTCAAAAGCCTATTTTAGGCTAGCATGTTTTCACACATGTTTTTTATATTTTTGTAAGACTACTTTTTAAACATTCGTAATGCATGTTTTTCTTAATTTGTACTAAGATAGTTGAACTACTTTGGTTATTTTAGTACTTACATTATTGAAGATGTGTTGTATTTTTTATCACTATGGTCTTGTTCGTGTGGACTAATTTGTAGCACATTATACAAACCATACTTGTTTCTTGGTTATAACGATCGTCCCCTCTATGTGGACTACTCTGTTGGATGGTGTACGTGTTTTCCCTTCCACACTGGTTTTAACAACTACCACATCCGCTGTGGACAACTCCATTGGATGTTGGTAAGAACCTTGTTGGTTTTCATGTGTCTCTCATTGGGTGGTACTACTACCTCTCATCTAGAGGCTCACATTTACTCTCTCCCTTTATAGTAAGAGAACCCAAACACAAGTTACATTATGCACTCACTAGGCATACTCGAATCGTTTTTGAAGATACAAGCATAACACTCTCATGTGTTGAACAACAAGAGCTAAGGAAAATCTCTAAGATAATGGAAATCAAGTCATCATACCAGATGGGACTCTTTCACAAAAAGAGTGTGAGATCTAGTTGGGACTTCACACCTAGGAGATCCCCTAAATGTTGGTGAGTCCAACACCATCAAAAGGTTCCTGCCTTAAAATATATGTTTCATAGTAACACTTAGGGTAGGTTAGCCGTAGGATTACTAGGTGATAGGCTAACTGATTATTTCTAAAGTTTTAAATTAAATTATTATATATTTCTTCTTTTTTAAATGTAAACTACTAAATTATTTAAGAAATAGAAACAAATTAGTGTAAAAAATATCATAGATAACAATTAGAGAATCAATAAAGGTAGAAAAAAAATGAACTAAATAGGAAGACTCAATAACGTTATGGAATGAGACCTTGACATCTAAAACCTTTGAAGAGAAAATAAAAATGTGGATCGACATCAATTTAGTGATGAGCAATGGATAGAGTATAGAGAAAGAGGCCGATCTGAATAAAGAAAGATTCATTCAATGGAAAAAGTCATAAAGTACAATTCGATAGAATAGAGACTCAAGATAAGATCTTTGACCATCTGTTGAAAGGAAGTTCCATAAAATTAGTCACTATTAAATATCTGACATGTGACTCTCACATCATATCAAAGAGAAGACAAAAAGGAGGATTTAAAATGAAGGGCACTTAAGTACACCCATCTTATCCTGATACATCACAGACTTCACACATCCCATCATGGTTATACATATAGTAGAAATCATTTCAAACCACTCCACAATTATTGACCAACCAGTAGAGAAGGTGGCAAGCAGATGGCATGCACATGTTGAATGGCATTCAAGGAGCAACTCACAATTCATAGAGACATTTCAAGGGAGAGAAACCAAGTGGGAATGATGGTGAAATTAATTTCACTTATATAAAAATCAATGAACGCTCAGGCTTAACAAATAATTTTACAAAAATATTGTTCGATGCTCCCTGCAACCTTGATGATATGTTGGATATTCTAAGCCTTGTAATATCTAAATCCAAGCTCTTGGATTACCTTCAGCCTAAAGAATTCTGAAATGATTTCAAATGGAAAAGCACAAAATTAGTTCCGAAGAGGATGAAATTAAAGTTGAGCCACATAACATGGCAAGTTTTGATCTTTCCAGAAACAAAATTTTCGAAATTCCATGCATAATATCAGGTAGGCAAAGTTTGGTGAACCTTCTTAGGAAAATTTTTTGAATCCTTCTTCAGATGGGTTAAATCAATTGACTAATGGAATTTCCAGTCTGGAGTTTTGAGGAATATAAGAATTTGTAATATTCTCGGTTCTCCATTAGTGGCATACCTATAGGGCATGAAGGAGGAGTCCACTAAATACTTAGTCAACATATATGACAATGACAATGTTAGGTCCCTATAATACTAGTGATTACCCCATTACTATTGTAGTTATACCCCTTATTTATATTGTTGTGCCCCTATTACCCCCATATTGTTATTTTTGTGCCCCATAGAATCCCTCTATTGTTATTTTTGTGGCTTTATATTATTATTGTTAGGTCGGCTGGATTATATTGTGACTCCTTAGACTCCTATATATAGAAAGGAGGTTTTGTCATTTGTATCATCCAAGAATTGTTCATTTATGTAATGTAAAGGAGGTTTCCCCCTCGAAGAGGCTGAATTCTAAGGCGTTGATCTATCTTTTCTATCTTTTCTTGAGCTGGTTTCATAACATTTGGTATCAGAGCTTTGGATTCTAGGGTTTCGCTGCTCCAAACAGGTCATCGTGGCATTTTCGCTATAACTTTTTTTCTGTGACGTTTCAGAAGTCGAAAAAAAACCCATTTGAGAAGAAATCGCGCTGAACCTTGGGTCCAAATTTCAGAGCTTTTCGCGTGTATTTGCGGAGATATGATCTGAGGAAGTTGGTCTTTTTGCAGACTCCTGAATTACATTCAAAACAGGTGACCTGGGGAAAATCGTCATAACTTTCTCTCTGGGAATCGGATTGAAATTTCGTAAGAAGGTACAGAAAGAGGACGGACTGTAGTTTCTTGTGCATGTGTTTCAGATTCAAAGGTTGAAACAGTGACTCGTGGCACGTCGTACAAGTTCGCTCTACTGAACCAGTCTAAAAGCAAGTCACTGTGGGAGATTTCACATAACTCTTCCTTGGAGAATCCAATTTGGCTCAGACTTGTGGCATTGGAAAGAGGACACAGAAGGCTACTACAGGTAGCAATTTCAGAACTGGATGATCTGAAATTACAGAGATACATCAGATTCAATATCAGGCTTCTATAAAGTGAAAAAAGGTGTGTAGTTTTTTTTTTAATTTTTGTGTAAGCTTGGTTTAACGGAATTCAAAGGGCATAGTAAAGCATTATTATCGGTAACTGATGCCCCGAGGAAAGAAAATGCAAACACCTAGTAAGGAACCTGAAAGCTCTAGCATGACTCATGAAGAAGAGGAAGAAATGCTACATGATATATCAAAATTACAAGAACAAGTGCAACAAATGTCACGCTCACAAAAGCTAACAGAAGCTAAGATAAGTGGCGTGGAATCTAAGGTAAATGGCGTGGAATCTAAGATAAAGGGCATGGAAGCTAAGATGGATGATTTGAAGATAGATTTGAAGACAGACATGGAAGAATTGAAGAAGTTGCTACAAGAAAGGGTCACTAATGGTGAAAAGGTAGTAAAGGAAACTCATGATGAGAACAAAAGAAATGTTAATCATGATTCCATAGACGCTAATGTTGGATCGAAGAATCACCATATTCCAAAAATCGATATGAGGAAGTTTGATGGCAAGGATCCCGCCACATGGATATTACAGATGGAGCAATTCTTCGATCTCAATAATGTGCAAAACACACAAAAGGTACGTATGGCAACTGTATATTTGGAACCAAATCAGTTTGTATGGTATCAATGGCTTTGCTCTCGTAAACAATTTATCACTTGGGCAATTTTTACGGAAGAATTGATAGCACATTATGAAGATACAAAAAGCAACACTTTTTTTAGCCAATTGATAAGTCTCAAACAAAAGGGTTCAATAATGGAGCACATTGAGGAGTTCCAAAAATTGAACATAAGGGTAAAAGATATTCCAGAGGAGCATAGGATTGATGTGTTCATAGGGTCTTTAAAGGATAATATCCAACATGATGTTCGCCTTTGGGAACCTGATTCATTAGAGAAGGCATTCAGGTTAGCAAGAAAAATGGAAAGCAAAATTATGGCAACCAGGAAGCATACCACTCACAACTATAAAGACGGAAGTGTTGTTGCCCTAGTCTTCCACAACCTATAAGGTTGACACCACAACAATTGGAAGAAAAAAGAGCAAAAGGGCTTTGTTACAGTTGTGATAGCAAATACACTAAAGGTCATAAGTGTGCTGAGAAGAAATTATTCTACATAGATTGTGAAGAGGAAGAAGAAAAGGAGCAAGAAAGGTCAAAAGAAGAAGATATACTCCAGGAACAAAGCCTAGATGAAGAACAAATAAATCCGACCATATCTTGTAATGCATTGGCGGGAATTACCACTCCTCAAACCATCAAGATAGAAGGACAAATCAAGAAGAAAAAGGTAATAGTGTTGATTGATTCAGGAAGCACCCACAATTTTATTCATTGTAGGGTAGCAAAAGAATTGAATTGCTTCCTATATCCAGCACCAGAGTGTCAAGTGATGATTGCAAATGGAGGAACAATAAATTGCTCTGGAAAGTGCCATAATATCAAGCTATCCATGGGAGAATATGTATTGACTAGCCCAATGCTTTCCATTCCAATGGGAGGTGCTGATGTTGTACTAGGAGTCCAATGGCTACAATCCTTGGGTACAATAGCTTTTAATTTTCAAGAACTTTTCATCAAATTTTCTACGGAAGGAAAGGAAGTTGAATTAAGGGGTATTGCAGGGAAACCAGGAAAGATAATCAGCTCTAATGGCATGACAAAGCTTCTAAAAAAGGAGCAAAGAGGTGTAATTGCACAATTATGTTCGCTAGATGTTTCCACATTGGAATCATCTATTTCTCCAGATCTCCAAAAAGTCCTGGACAATCATTCCAAGGTATTTGAGACTCCCAAAGGTCTCCCACCTATGCGTGATCATGATCATGCTATTCATCTGATTCCAGGAAGTGTTCCTCCAAACATCAGGCCGTACAGATATCCCTATGTCCAAAAAAGTGAAATTGAACGTATGGTTGCAGAAATGCTAGAGGCTGGTATAATTCAACCGAGTCAAAGTTCTTTCTCAGCTCCAGTAGTATTGGTGCACAAGAAGGATGGATCATGGCGCATGTGTCCGGATTATAGGGAGCTCAACAAGCTCACTATTAAAGATAAGTTCCCCATTCCTGTTATTGATGAATTACTGGATGAATTGCATGGATCAATTTACTTCACCAAGTTGGATCTTCGTTCAGGATATCATCAAATCAGAATGAAGATTGAAGACATTCCGAAAACGGCATTTAGAACTCATGAGGGTCATTATGAATTTTTGGTCATGCCTTTTGGCCTTACCAATGCACCTTCAACATTTCAAGGTTTGATGAATTCAATTTTCAAACCATTCCTTAGAAAATTTGTGTTAGTATTTTTTGATGATATACTAATCTACAGCAAGTCTTGGAAGGATCATGTTGAACATGTTGACAGGGTGCTACAACTATTGGAGGAGAAACAATTATATGCAAAAAGATCCAAATGTTTCTTTGGAGTCCAGGAGGTGGAATATTTGGGTCATATTGTATCTCATGAAGGAGTTAAGGTAGACCCTAGCAAAATTAAAGCCATTAAGGAATGGAAAATCCCCACATCCATAAAGCATCTGCGAGGATTTCTTGGGTTGACAGGGTATTATCGCAAGTTTGTTAAGAATTATGGGAGAATAGCAGCACCTCTAACAACATTATTGAAGAAAGATTCATTTTCATGGACTCCGGAAGCAACAAAGGCCTTTGAACATCTTAAAGAGGCAATGTGCCAAGCACCGGTCTTAGCTACACCGGACTTCACAAAAACCTTTATTGTGGAATGTGATGCTTCAGGAAATGGAATTGGTGCTGTTCTAATGCAAGATGAAAGACCCATTGCTTTTGAAAGTCGTCCAATCAAGGGAAAGTTTTTAAGCAAAGCTATTTATGAGAAGGAAATGTTGGCAATACTCCATGCACTTAAGAAATGGCGACCCTACCTAATGGGAAGACACTTCAAGGTAAAAACGGATCATGATAGCCTTAAATACTTTTTAGAACAAAGATTATCCTCTGAAGAGCAACAAAAGTGGGTCACAAAGATGTTGGGTTATGACTTTGAAATCATCTACAAAAAAGGGAAGCAAAATGTGGTGGCAGATGCACTCTCAAGAAAGGATGAGGATGTGGAAGCATTGTTGTGTGCCATTTCTATTATCCAACCAGATTGGATAAACGAAGCAAGGGAGGAATGGAAGAATGACGAAGAAGTGTGGGCACTTATTCGAAAGCTACAACAAGATTCCAGTACTTCTGATACATTTAGCTGGCAAAATGATTCGTTATGGTACAAAGATCGCTTATACCTCTGTAAGAATTCCCAGCTAAAACAAAAGATTCTTATGGAATTGCACACTTCTCCCTTAGGAGGGCACTCAGGATTTTTAAAAACTTACCACAGGGTTAAGAAGGAATTTTTTTGGGATGGCCTTAAATCAGATATTCAAAAGTTTGTGGCGGAATGTTTGGTTTGCCAACAAAATAAAGTTGAAACAATTAAGACACCGGGTCTATTACAACCTTTATCCATTCCAAGCCAACGTTGGGAGGAGGTTTCAATGGATTTTATCACAGGTTTACCCAAGTCTGAGGGAAAGAGTGTCATCATGGTGGTAGTTGACAGACTTACCAAGTATGCACACTTTTGTGCATTATCACATCCATTTAAAGCCAGTACAGTTTCTACTGCATTTATGGAAACAGTTCAAAAGCTACATGGAAACCCAAAGATTATTGTAAGTGACAGAGATCCCATTTTCACTGGAAATTTTTGGACAGAATTATTTTCTTGTCTTGGTACTCAGTTAGCTCATAGCTCATCTTATCATCCTCAATCTGATGGGCAAACTGAGATAGTAAACAAATGTTTGGAAGGATATCTTCGTTGCTTTGTATCTGATAAACAGACACAATGGGTCAAATGGTTGCCTCTGGCTGAATGGTGGTATAACACTTCCTTCCATACAGCAACAAAAATGACCCCATTTATGGCACTTTATGGGTATCAACCACCATCCATCACATCATATTTAAGAGAAAATTCTAAGGTTCAGGCAGTGGAACATCACATCGAACATCAACAACAAGTCCTCCAACTCTTAAAGGATAACCTCGTGTTGGCACAAAATAGAATGAAACAACAGGCAGATCAACATCGCAGTGAAAGAAGTTTTGATGTAGGTGATTGGGTATTCCTACGGCTACAACCATATAAGCAAATGTCCCTAAAGCAAGCTAAGAAGGATAATAAATTATCACCAAAGTATTATGGTCCGTACAAGGTGTTGCAAAAGATTGGTACTATGGCATACAAATTGGAGCTTCCTGCAGCTTCTCGATTGCACCCAGTTTTCCATGTTTCATGTTTAAAGAAGGTTATAGGTGACAAGCTCCCAATTCAAACAATATTGCCAGAACTTGACGAGGAAGGAAAAATTATATTGGAACCGGAAGCAGTCACAGAAACAAGAACTCGACAGCTACGAAATCGATCAATTTCAGAGTATCTTATCAAGTGGAAGAACTTATCCGCTGAAGATTCCACATGGGAGGATGAGAATTTTATGCAGAAGTATCCAGAACTACTCAAGCGTTGAGGACAACACTTTTTTGAAGGAGAGGGGCATGTTGGGTCCCTATAATACTAGTGATTACCCCATTACTATTGTAGTTATACCCCTTATTTATATTGTTGTGCCCCTATTACCCCCATATTGTTATTTCTGTGCCCCATAGAATCCCTCTATTGTTATTTTTGTGGCTTTATATTATTATTGTTAGGTCGGCTGGATTATATTGTGACTCCTTAGACTCCTATATATAGAAAGGAGGTTTTGTCATTTGTAACATCCAAGAATTGTTCATTTATGTAATGTAAAGGAGGTTGCCCCCTCGAAGAGGCTGAATTCTAAGGCGTTGATCTATCTTTTCTATCTTTTCTTGAGCTGGTTTCATAACAGACAAGCTTTGGCTTGCACCGTTTCAATCCATCTACGACACCACTATTCGTCTGATCACAAGGTAATCACACAACAGTGACAAAAATGTAATCATGTTTAGTGTTAATAAGTGGCTCACAAAGTTTGTTGGAAGAGAATCAGAGAAGAATTCATTTGGATGAGTCATCAGTCAAGTTGAGGACCCACTAGTTAGATGGGCATGTAGAATATTTTGATTATGTCTCATAGATGTGGGCTGATCCTCCGATGTCAAATTTACAATGCTCAAAGCTATTTGAGAGATAGAAAAGTATGGAAAAGAGTACAATTGGGTGGACCATGTAGTCAGCCATATCAAGGCCAACTACAAAGATTTTCAAAATTCAGGTAAGGCCATCCATTTCTACTCTTTGTTAATTTTGTTAGCCATGTAGTCTAGCCCACCAGTTGGGAAGGTAGACTTCACCAAAAAGGATATGCCTCTCATGAATAATTTTATACTTTTTTTGCATAATTGGTCAGGGAAACCACTATCCTTAGGTCCACATGAAATTTTTAGGAATTGGCTATTGAATATTAAGAATATTTCTACTATATGGAAAACTCCTTAGCATGTTCTCGTCACCTTACCCACCTGTTCCCATATCCATTTATGTTTAGATGTAATAAAAGTATGGTATAATAACTCTGTAGAAGTTGACTGCCAAGAACTCCCGTACCAACCTTCCTTCAACCACGTGTTTGAAAATTTACATCGCAAATATAATACCAAGTACATTATCACCCAAAAATTCTTTCATCCATCTCATGATATCATTACCCGTTTGGTTGATGTCGAGCTAGAAGAAGAGGCACAAGATACTTTGTATTTATAACCTTTCAAAATTGATTTGTCGATCCCTTTACCTAAAACATCTTAAAAGTATGCTCAAAAAGAGTCTCACGGTCCCAAGGCTACCCATATCACATCCAAATCAACCAAATTGTACAATATACTGAAAGAAATCCATTTGAAATACTCTAAGAAGTAGCAACAACTGAACGAAGAAATATGACAAATGCATACCATCGAAAAAATAGCCAAGAATATTCAAAAACCTAAAGCTCCATCCATTCAAGCATAAATCAAGAATGTAATGGAAAGAGAAAAAGGGATATTTGAAGATAATATCCAAAAGAAAATGGAGGATACTTTCCAGAACTCACTAAAATGGAGTCGTCAGTAGAATAACACTTCTTCTAGTCAGCAGAACGGTACTTCTTCCAATAGGAACAATGGAAACACTCATAATGATACTTCATATCAAACAAGGCAGGCTACTAATACAAATACTAATAAATTAACCAAAATTGATTTAGAATATGACAATCTTGTCAACTATTTGACCCATATTGTAGGAGAACAGCAATAGTCATAGTAGAACTAGTCAAAGAAAACTCAGCCAGAGAAAAATGAGTCGGATCAGAATCACTTAGAACAGAACTAATCAGACCAACAAAATAATTTTCAAGTGGAATCCAAAGGAAATTCATCTGAGCGCACCCACTCTGATGAAACAATCAAAGAATATAATCAATGGACAACTAATGTGCCAACTGACCACCATTAAGAAAAGCAACTAAGATAGCAGTTGTGAATAATCCATCAATTACTAACCCTGCTTTGACTCGCATGACTTGTAAAAAACCAAATTCAATAAGCACACTAGGAACCAAGGATAAAAAATAACATCTTGATATTTCGACCAAGTATGATGACATCAAAATTGCAAGTGACGATGTTTTTTTTTGGTTTTATAACACTCCGTCAAAGAAACCAAGAAGCGATTATCAAAGAGGAAGAAGGACATCAATAAGATTGAACATCAAGAGGAATAAGAAAGGGATATTTTCTTGACATGTTAGAACCATTCAATGGAAAAAATCGAAATCCCCACTCCAACCAATATTGGTGATAATCTCATTGCCATACAATATTTGGTGCAACATTTAATTAATTAAAATGAAAATCTCAATGCACGAGTAGTAGAACTAAAGGCTTGACCTACATTTGTTTGAAATCCAAAGTTTACAAAAATTTTACAGAACGCTCACAATGAATTTTTGGTGGACAAAGAAACTTTAGATAACACACTTAATAGGGGGCTTTCCCTTACCACCCCCTTAAATAACTAGCCTACCTATCTGACATCTAATCATTCTAAAATCAGAGCCCAATATATTCTCATTCAAGAATTATCTTTTAGACAAACTACATACTCTAGAGTACAACAAGTGCTTAACAACACATTGGAGTAAAAATGAGATATCTATTTATGGTTACTACTTCATGAGCACCAGCAGCTAAGGGAAGGTAATAAATCACAACATGAAGCCAATAATGCATCTAAATTTCCATAGGCAGTTCTTAGTCAAGTCTCAAGTAATCAAACTGCCAAACCTTTTAGCCAAAGGATAGAAAACGACATGACCCTAGAACAGAAAGTTCAGTAGCCATCGAAACTTAAAGAATATAGTGCTAAATCTATAAAGGAAGTACATGAATGGCCTACTTTCAATGATAATTTACATATATTTTCTTTATTCATTTATCATATTTCATTTTTTACCATGCCTCCACCCCCACCAAATCACTCTGCATCACGGCAACCACCACGATCTTCCCACCAATTCTTTGCACCAAGTGTTTTGACGTATGTTTCATATTCAGAGCAACAACACTATGAAGTTGAAGTTGAACGTGCAGTAAATTAGTCAACAGATCCAATCCAAGAAGTTCTAGCCCAGGCTATAGAAGCAGTTGTTGAATAACTACCAGATGTCTTGCCTTAATTTATTTTTATTTGTAATTTGTTATATATTAAGATTTTTTCTCTTAAAGAGCTAGCGTCGTCAATTGTATAAATTTTTGCATTATTAAATTTTTTCTTAGTCTTTTGACTCACTTCAAATATCATCTTCTTCAGGACAAAGAAGGATTTGAGAGTGGGGGAGATGTTGGATGAAGTATTCGGTCTAAACAACTCGCCTGTTCAAGAAGCTAGTCGGCCTAGATGACTAAATTGAGTCGAATTAACAAATACACATTGTAACAACAAATATCATAAAGTGCTAACCAATTTCATATCAGATATGGTATTTGGTTGAATATTTAGACTGTTGTAATTGTCACAAACATATATATATATATACAAACATGTGGAAATCATAGAACAAGAATACATAGAGATATAGAGACACAGTAATGGGGAACCAACAAAAGCACATTGATATATTATTTCTTGATGGGACCAGCCCTCTATACGATGTACAACCTTTAATTAATTGACTATCTGGGGTGATTATCAATATATGCTTAACCTACGGATCATCACTAATCACATATTAATCTGGCAACTGTTGATTACAATGATTTATGCATAATGAAATAGTTAATCAGTGTTTCGCAAGGATATTTAGGTTGGAACTTTATTGTTGTTTTAATGTTTTGGTACACCGAGAGGACAAGTGTCTAGACCTCGGGCTTCTACCCCGCGTTTATATAAACCCTTGGGTATTGGGTTCTCCCGGTCATCTGCATTTTGCGTGGTTTGTTTGTGAGCTCTATGACTCTGAGAGGGTTTGTTGTTGTTCTGCTATTATGGTTGCTTGCACCAAATGCGGCTTCTGTTGGTAAGTTACAGTCATGCAACAATGTTGTTTCTCCTTGATCTACACCTTACTGGCTTGGTTCTGCTCGTCTTTAGTTGAATTGTATGCGGTTTCCCTGTGTCTTTGACAACTCGTTGTTCACTGTTTCTTCCTGGTTACTTGTTTGACCCTTTAACTTCTTTTATAGTTCCTCTGCTACTAGAATGACTGCATAATTTGTTATTGAATTTGTATGTGCTTGTGCTCAGGACGTGGCCTTAACAGGACCCTTCCATGTGGGACCATTTTCTTCTAGCAAGGTAAGACGTCGCTCCTTGCTGAAGGTTATGTTCTCAACTTGTATTAACCTTAACAACCTCGGCTTCTTGTGAGCAAGGTTCTTATTTAGTGATGGCTACGTTCAATGGCAACTTTTCTTGTTCAGTTATGACGTCAAAAGGGTGAGTTCTTCTACAAGCCCGTTTTCCTTTTATTAATTTTCACATTTGTTGTTCCGTTCTCAAACCCTTGTGCTAACACCTGGTCATGTTTCTCTTACAAGTTCTTGGTCTCCAGTGAGCATAACCCTCAGCCCCTTCTTCGGATAGACCTGGTAGGATCTTTCGTTATTGACTCTGTCTGTCAAAGGGTTTCTGGTTGTGTTATTATTTTGCTTGGCCTATTCCTTTGCAATGTGTTCGATTTGGGAACAAATCTAGTTTATTGGGCATTGATTGTATAGTGTGGCTTCGGCCGTGGGCTGTATAGAACTTTGTTAAGGGTTTGAAATCCTAATCCTCATTCTACTACTCTGTTTATGAAGGAGGGTTTCCACACCCTTGTAACTGTTGACTGTAGACGTGTATTTCCATATTTGATGCCACGATGTGGACTGTAATAATATTTGTGAAATATTAATGAAAGAAATTTGGTATATTCGTGAACAGAGTTACCTCTTGTTTATGCTCGATGCTGGAACTGTATTGTTGGTAATGCTTTATTGTATGTTCGCGCCTCTGTAGCCTCTTTAGCATGCACAGGTCTATGTGCTTGTCTTCGTTTCATATGTCTATGTCTCGGCTTTACTTTTTCTTCTGCTGGACTTTGCATTTGGGAATGTGCTTCTGTTCAGAAAGGAATTCGATAGTTTCTCTGTCTGTTCTAATATTGCATGTAAAAGAAAATAGATTATAGGAGATACAGTAGTCAATTCAAATGGATTCAGGAAAATAGAATGTGAAGAAAAATGTCTCTATTTGTATTATTATTCTCTATTTCAGAAGGAATGAACCCCACCCATGCTGTGTACAATTGTTTTATAATTCCTTGCAATACAGTTAGAAAATTATTAGCAGTTTCTTGTTTGGTTATGCAGTTATTAACTACCTTGCTATTTGATCTTTTCATTCTGTAACATACAATGACAGTATTTTCTTTCCTGTTATTTTGTTATTTTTTATCTAAAGTAAACAACTAGAAAATTAAATTTCACAAAAGACCAGACAGCCAAGTGTCTGCAACTGTTTCTACCTAATTGTACTATCCTTAACTAGTCTTTAACAGACAAAACAAAACATAAAACAGAATCCTAAGACTGTCTTTAATTAATAAACACAAACGAAATTCAAATTGTTGATGACCTCTCCTCCTCAGCTAAGACCAATCACCCAGTCATGGCGCCCCTAGCTAGGTGCTCTTGCATCAGGCTCCCAGGGTAATAAAATTTCATGACTCCGGTCCATGAGCTTCTCGACCGAATGACCCATTTTCTCTATCTGCCTGGCGTCAAGCCACAAACTGTCTTCAATAGGACGGTTCTTCCACTTGACCAAGTATTGCATATACTCCTTTCGCTGAGTTCGCCTAGCCAACTAAGTGTCGAGGATCCTCTCAATCTTTGGAGGCTGAATGTAAGGCATTTGTATCATCCAAGTCTCACTTCCATCTTGGGTGTCCCATGTAAGCCGTGTGGTACTGTCTTCCTCTGAACCAACAGTGTATGGAAACAAGTCTGCCACATTAAAGATGGGCGAAATGCCTATCCTTGGTGGCAGTTGTATTTCGTAGGCATTCACTGAAAATTTTTGGAGAACTTTGTAGGGACCTATCTTCTTATACTTGAGCTTGTTGTATGCACCTCTATGGAATCATTCCTTGCACAAATTCATGAGGACTTCATCTCCCACATTAAACTGCACTTCCCTCCATTTCAAATCTGCTTGCTGTTTATATTTTTGGCTGTTGTCCTGCAATTAGATTTTCACCTACTCATGCAAATCTCTCATTGCATTAGCAAATTCTTCCCCATCAGCACTCCTCTCTTGCTGTCCCAGATCCCATAGTTCGTGTACTCTGTGAGGGTGCATGCCATACAATATCTAAAAAGAACTACAACCCATGTTGCAATTGGGCGAGTCGTTATAAGAAAATTGTGCCTGGGCAAGCACTCGATCTCACATCCACGAATTCTTACCAATCAAGCTCTGTAGCAGGTTCCCCAGACTTTTGTTTACCACCTCTATTTTCCCATTGGTCTGCGGGTGATAAGGAGAGTTGCAACTCAACTGTACGTATCCATATTATTCCATAGGGTACGCCAAAAGTGCCCTATGAACTTCACGTCCCTGTCAGAGAGATTAGACTTAGGCAAACCATGTAGCCTGACAATCTCTGTAAAGAACAAGTGGGCCACATGAGTGGCATCGCTGGTTTTTCTGCAAGGGATGAAATGCGCCATCTTCGAAAACTTGTCCACTACTACCATCACTGAGTCATAACCCCGCTGTGTCCTTGGTAGACCGAAGATGAAGTCCAAGCTCATTGAGTCCCACGGTCTACTTGGAACAGGCAATGGTGTATAAAGTCTCGTGTTTTGACTATGACCTTTTGCTAACTAGCACACTTTACATCTGGTCACAAATTGTTGTACATCCCTTCGCATTTTTAGCCAAAAGTAAAAATGGTTGTGCTGCTCTAATGTCTTGTCTATGCCGAAATGTCTGGCTAGACCTCCACTGTGCTTCTCCTGAATAATATTCTCTCTCATCGAGCAGTGAGGAATGCATAATTGTCCTCCTCTAAACACTAGTTTCTCTTGCAAGTTATAGTCCAACCATGGACTATTATCTCTCACCAAAGGGTTCTTACATGCCTCGTAAGCCTGATACAAATATCTCAAGTTCTCAAAACCCAACACTTGTATAGTACTCTCCTGCAAGAGTAAGGCCCTCCTACTCAATGCATCTGCCACCTTGTTGCCCTACACGCTAATGTGTTTCAACAAAAAGGTGAAACTCTGCAAATATTCAACCCACATAGCATGTTTTTGATTCAACTTGTGCTATTGCATCACATACTGTAGTGCAAAATTATCCAAGAACAAAACAAATTCATTCCCCAACAAATAGTGTCTCCAATGATTCAGCTTGTTTTCTGCCATTACGAAGCCCAAATAAACCAACTCTTTTTGCAGAAAAGTACATTTTTTCAAATTTATTAGTAGCTTATTCTGCTACAATTTTTCCAACACTTTTCGAACATGTCGAAAGTGTTCCTCCCTTATCTTGCTGAAAATTAATATGTCGTCCAGGTACACTATCACAAACTTCCCGATGTATTCTTTCAGCATTTAATTCATTAACCGCATGAAGGTACTGGGTGCATTGCTTAGTCTGAATGGCATGACCAGTGACTCATACAGTCCCTCGTTAGTCTTGAAGGTTGTCTTCCACTCATCCCCCTCTCGAATTCGAATCGGATGATACCCACTTTTTAAATCGATCTTAGAAAAATATGTTGCCCCGCTTAGGCAATCCATCATGTCATCCATCCCTGGTAGTGGAAATTTGTACTGGATGGTGATCTTGTTGATGGCCTTTGAGTTTGTGCACATTTGCCATTCTCCTCCTTTCTTGGGAGCGAGAACTGTTGGAACTGCCCAAGGGCTCAAACTCTCCCGTATCAACCCTTTGTCTAGCAGTTCCTACACCTGCTTTCTAATCTCCTCATTTTTTTTGGGGCTCATTTGATATGCTAACTTATTTGGAAAACTTGCGCTGGGTATAAAATCAATATGACGACTTATGCTTCTTTTGGGGGGCAGTTTATCTGGCAAGTCATCCACCACTATATTGGTAAACTCCTGCAACATTTGTTGAATTTCTGTGGGAAAATTTGACACCTCTGTGTGTAGCAGCACCATCTTCGCTCTTCTAACAATAGCATAGCTCACCTTGCTGTCCTCAACTTGTTTCAGAAACTGTTTCCCACTCATTAACAATACTCTTGTCTCACTTGTCCCTGTTGTTTCTTCCTCCTTGATGGGCACAAGCGTGTGCTTGATCCCATCTTTGACAAACTTATAACAGTTTGTCTTCCCATCATGTACCACCTTCCTGTCATACTGTCATGGCCTGCCTAGCAGTATGTGACATACATCCATCGGCATTATGTCACAAATGACCTTATCCTTATATCTGCCGATATGAAACTCCACTTCGCATTGCTCATCTACCAACAACTAATGGCCTTTTTTCAGCAATGAAACTTTGTAAGGGGTGGGTTGTTTCAACCACTTCAACCCCAACTTTTCCACCATCTCTGTGGCCACCAAGTTATCTATACTTCCACTATCAATAATCAGCTTACAACACTTACCATGTGACTTACAAACTGTCCGAAACAAAGCTTTCCACTGAGTTTGTTCAACTGTTTCTTTGGCTGGTTTTAGCAACACCTTGTTCAAAACTAGGGCTTCCCCTGTTTCTGGAGCATTTTCTGCTTCTTGGGAAGGTGCCTCTGCTTCTTTTGGTTGTGCAACATACACACCCCTCTATCCAGCTTGTTCTGCCTTAGGGCATTCAAATGATCGATGTCCCCACTTGTGACACCTGTAACATTGAAAACCAGCTCCTCTGCCCTGACCATTTCCCCTGCGTCACTGATATGGCCTACCGCCTCTTATTCTTTCACCTTTTTCTGTTGTTTCGGAAGCTTTAGAACTGCTGCCTTCTTCATTACTGCTAGTAGTTCACCCTCTGCCATAAGACTATCCTCTTCCTCTGTCGGTTCCCCATCCTCTCTTGGCATTTTGTTTTCTAGCAATTTTCTTTTCTCCTTTCACAGCACTCTGATATGCTTCTTCAATGTTTTTCAGAGAAAGAATACTAATTTCATCTAAGATTTCTAACCTTAAACCATTTACATACCTAGCTGTTTTCTCCGGGGTATCCTCTGTATAACTAACCCTTAAGTTCACTCGGTAAAACTCTTCAGTGTACTCCCTTACTGTCATCCCTTTCTGCTTCAGATTCTGCACTTGCCTGTGTAGTGCAATCTGGTAATCCTTAGGTAGAAATCTGCCTTTCAATTTGGCCACCATCCTTGACCATTTCTTGATCAACAACTTGTTCAATCTCCTTCTCTCTGTTTGGACACTGTCCCACCACAGGGCTGTGTGTCCCTTCAACTTTGTCGCAGTGAACTTAACTCTACGGTCTTCACTGACCTCTTCACACTTGAAATACTTATCTAGCTCACTGATCCAGTCCAACAGAACCTCTGTGGACAAACTGCCATCATAATTTGGGAGTTCTGGTTTGGGTTTGCTGCTTGCTAATAAGACTGACCTCAACAGTCTCATTTTCGGTCCTTCTTCATCCAATCCATTTGTTGTCACTATAGCTTCCTCTTCGCTATCATCTCCTATCTCTGGATCCCTTCTTCTCCCTACTTCAACTACCTCCAAACGGGCAGTAAGGATCCTGATCTCCTCTCTCAATCCTTCCTCTGCTATCCTTCGAACACCTCTTCCATGACCTCGTCTTCCTACCTCCATTTCTCAAGCCAATTCCAAATCCTACTCTGATACCACTATGATGGGACCAACCCTCTATATGATGTACAACCTTTAATTAATTGACTGTTTGGGGTGATTACCAATATATGCTTAGCCTACGGATCATCACTAATCACATATATAATCTAGCAACTGTTGGTTACAATGATATATGCATAATGAAATGGTTAATCAGTGTTTAGCACAGATATTTAGGTTGGAACTTAATTGTTTTTTTAAATGTTTTTGTATGCCAAGAGGACAAGTGTCCATACCTTGGGCTTTTGTCCCGCGTTTGGCTAAACCATTGGGTATTGGGTTCTCCCAGTCATTTGCACTTTGTGTGGTTTGTTTGTGAGCTCTACGACTCTGAGAGGGTTTGTTGTTGTTCTACTATTATGGTTGCTATTATGGTTGTGTCACACGGAATGAGTCGATCTTGCAGACAAGATAGACCTTCCTAGAATCTAACGATATCTAGTGACAAGCAAGCCAATCAAAAACTATCTTTCTCTAAATATGCATTTATAAACAAAGGCAAACAAGTGTTTAGGCCTACCTTGGGTCCAATGCAAGTTTGTGGAAGCCTCGCTCCCTTGATCCAAATGAGCTCCCTTGTTGCGAATCTGCAAACACAAACAAGCAAACAAATTAAATAGCACCTGAAAAGCCAATATCATAAAACATACTTAACATGAAGATCAAGGAATTCATGAAACAAATGACATAGGACAATTTGTTGAGAAAAATGAATCTGATTGTATTAGTTCAAATGAAAGAAGAACTTTACAAGCTATGCCTTGATGCTGTACAAGCTCCTCCTAGGGTCCAACAAGAAGTCTCCTCTACTTTGACAAGTTTCACTCTCTTCCCAATGAAGCCAAAAAGGTATGTGATCTCTCCTCTCAAGCTTAACTAGGAAGTCTCAATTCCACCAGCATTTACCCTCAAAAATGTTCAGCTTCTAACCTCTCTAGCAACCAGCCTAATGCCTTAATTTATAGTGTAATGGAGGGAAGTTACTAGGTCCTCCTTCAAATGGATAAAGCCCTCCTTCAAAGGGATAGCTCCTCTCATCAAGGGATTAGCTCCTTCTCTTTTGGGATGCATGAACCACCTAAGAGCGACCAATCCACGTCAAAATTCCTTCTAGAATCATCTAGAATTAACCCAAAGTGAGTTTTTTAGAATAAACTTGCACCTTTTTTACTTTCACAGGGGTCTGCACCTAGTCCTTTAGGGACAGAGTGGGCACGTCCGCAGTTTTTGTGAACGGGGGTGCGAGACCGCAGGCAACAATGAGAGAAAGTGCAAAACCAGAGCTTTGTTGATTTTCAATGTCTTTCTCTCATTTTCAAAGCTTGACTTAAAGAGCTGAGGTCTGAGACTTGCTTAGGAGGACAGTACAAGTGATGATAGACCCATACTGACTGCAAATAATCATGGTGATGATATTTTTGTGTAACAGGTTGCCTATGCCGAATGTGGCTTCTATTGGTAAGTTACAATCATGCAATAATGTTGTTTCTCATTGGTCTATGCCTTACGGGCTTGGTTCTGTTTGTCTTTAGTTGAATTGTATGCTGTTTCCCTGTGTCTTTGCCGCTTTTTGTTCACTATTTCTTCCTAGGTACTTGTTTGACCCTTTAACTTCTTTTACAATTCCTTTGCTAATGGAATGACTGCATAATTTGTTATTGAATTTGTATGTGCTTGTGCTCAGGACGCGGCGTCAACGGGACCCTTCCATCCATGACCGTTTTCTTTTGGAAAGGTAAGACGTCGCTTCTTGCTGAAGGTTATGTTCTCAACTTGTATTAACCCTAACAACCTCAGCTCCTTGTGAGCAGGTTTCTTATTTAGTGATGGTTGCATTCAATGGTAACTTTTCTTGTTTAGTGATGCTGTCGAAAGGGTGAGTTCTTCTGCAAGCCCGTTTTCCTTTTATTAATTTTCACATTTGATGTTCGGTTCTCAAACCCTTGTGCTAACACCTGGTCATGTTTCTCTTACAGGTTCTTGGTCTCCAGTGAGCATAACCCTTGGCCCCTTCTTCGAATAGACCTGGTAGGATCTTTCCTTGTTGACTCTGTCTGTCAAAGGGTTTCTAGCTGTGTTATTATTTTTCTCATCCTGTTCATTTGTAATGTGTTCGATTTGGGAACAAATCAAGTTTCTTGGGCCGTTGATTGTAAAGTGTGTCTTCGGCCATGGGCTGTATAAAACTATGTTAAGGGTTTGAAACCCTAACCCTCGTTCTACTACTCTGTTTATGAAGGAGGGTTTCCATGCCCTCGTAACAATTGACTGTAGACTTGTATTTCCAGATTTGATGCCACGATGTGGACTGTAATAATATTTGTGAAATATTAATGAAAGAAATTTGGTATATTCATGCACAAAGTTACCTCTTGTTTATGCTCGATGCTGGAACTATATTGTTAGTAATGCTTTACTGTATGTTCGCGCCTCTGCAGCCTCTTTAGCGTGCACAGGTCTATGTGCTTGTCTTCATTTCGTATGCATGTGTCTCGGCTTTACTTTGCTTCTGCTGGACATTGCATTTGGGAACGTGCTTCTATTCAGAAAGGAATTCGACAGTTTCTCTGTCTGTTCTAATATTGCATGTAAAAGAAAATAGATTATAGGAGATACAGTAGTCAATTCAGATGGATTCGGGAAAATAGAATGTGAAGAAAAATGTCTTTGTTTTTGTATTATTATTCTCTATTTCGGAAAGAACGAACCCCGTCCATGATATGTACAATTGTTTTATAATTCCTTGCAATACAGTTAGCAAACTGTTGGTAGTTGTTTGTTTGATTATGCAGTTATTAACTATATTGCTATTTGATCTTTTCGTTCTGTAACATACAATGACAATATTTTCTTTCCTGTTATTTTTTTATTTTTTATCTAAAGTAAACAACTAGAAAATTAAATTTCACAAAAGACCAGACAACCAAGTGTCTGCAACTGTTTCTACCTAACTGTACTGTCCCTAACTACTCTTTAACAGACAAAAAAAACATAAAACAGACTCCTAAGAATGTCTTTAATTAACAAACACAAATGAAATTCAAATTGTTGATGAACTCTCCTCCTCAGCTGAGACCAATCACCTGGTCATGGCACCCCTAGCTGGATGCTCCTGCATCATTTCTTATTAGCTAAATCAGAACTAGTACATTTGTATACAAGCATATATATATATATATATATATATATATATATATATATATATATATATATATATATATATATGTATATATATATATATGTATATATATATATAGATATATATATATATGTATATATATATATAGATATCTATGCATATACAGGTGGAAATCATAGAACAATCATACATAAAGATATAGAGACACAGTAATGGCGAACCAACAAAAGCACTTTGATTCAGCTAATAAGAAATAATATATCAAAGTGCTTTTGTTGGTTCCCCATTACTGTGTCTCTATATCTTTATGCATGCTTGTTCTATGACTTCCACATGTTTGTACTACTGGTAACAATGCACACCTTTCCCTAGATTACAACAACTAGTAATCAAAATTCAACTCCTCAATAAAAAATTTATCAATCAATGAGATATGCATCGAGAAATGGTAGAGAGAATGAAAAGGGTACCAAAGCAGTTATAAATTTTTATCAAGCCACACCTTCAACTAACTTAACCAAGGATACTATTGAACGTCATGTGATGGAATACAACATTGTTGATGATGAAGAATACCAGAGCAAATGTAACTCTCTATAATCTATGTCAACTTCTTTAACAAAGGGAGTTGTAACTCAAAACATTTAAGTCATCTACTACATTGAGTAACTTTTGGTTCTACATCCACCAATTCTAGTAATTCTAGATCAATTATTTAGAAAAAGGCCATGAAACCTGATAAGTTTCTGATCAATTAATTAAGTATCAGAGCTTATTCGAGATCATAAATGCTAGATTTCTTAGTTACATTTTGGATCTTTAATCACGATGTTCATATTTATTTAGTATAATTTTGTGCTGCAACGAATGGTATGCCATTTTTTGTTTTTAAGGAAATCAATGCAACTCTAGAGAAAACGTAATCCAAAATCAATTACAACTGGGTAAGATTGAAGTGAAATTGTTTATGAACTCAATGATGTGCTTATTCTATTATAATTGGATCCAAGAGTCCACAATGTCATAAAAATAGTGGTGGTTGAAATACCTAAAGCTTATGGTCTTCTTTTCAGTAGAGATTGATCCAAAAAACTTCAGGTATATTTTTCTACCAATGGGTTGCTCATGTGGTTCCCCTACAAAGGAAAGAATAATAAGATAATGCTGGACAATGAGCGAGATATCAAGTACCATGATTGAATTGGAAGGACCCAACTAAACATCAATTTTGATAAGGAAATGGTGGGAAATTTATTTTATGAATCATAAATTGGTTGTTGCATGAGACAACCATTGAAGATACCATTAGATAAATAGGAAAATATCATCCCTTGCAATCCAATTGACGCAAATAAAAATTGTATCATAGATGTAAATTGAATTAGTATAAATAATGGTAATTCTGTAAATAATAATATTGCGACTTTGTATAATGATGGATCTAAATCTCAAGATAGAGTTGGTGTAGGTTACATCCTTCTAGATCCAACGAAGAATAAAACTCTCATTTCATGTCGCCTAGAATTTGAGTGCACAAATAATACAAACTAGTACTAAGCACAAATATTTGGATTAAAGAAAGCCATCAATCTATATGAAGAATGCATTAAGGTCACTAGTGATTCATAAATAATCACCAAATAGGTACACAACACCCTTCATTATTTATCTTCACATTCAAAAAAAATACCAACAAGAGGTATGCTGAATGATATCATCATTTAAAGATTTCAGTATTGTTTCAATGAATAGATTTAGGATGTTGTAGCTGAGACCTTTCCAAATGAAACAACTCATTTCACACCTATCAAGGAGGGATTTTCAATTCAAATAATTTATAAACCCATAATACTTGTGTTGAGGTCTCAACAATTTCCCTTAATTTTCTCAAAAAAATTATGAGGTGCTCCATATAAATTTAGCTAATGCTTCTTTTGATTGTTTTAAGTCACTTATTTAAAATAATTTTTGTTTTCTTTGTTTTTCATATTTTATGGTTCCATTGATTTCATCTCCCTCACAAATTTTTGATAACAAAAACTTCATTTGATTCCTCTCATGGTTTGAAGACCTATGAATAAATATCTTTCCATTAAATTTACCACATTTCATTGCCCATAAAACTTATTATAAATCACACCCAAAATAAATATATAAATATATATATATATATATATGATATTAAATATTATTAAAACAACTAGGCATTTAAATAACCCCTTGTTGATCCATCACCCTCATCCATCATAGCTAAGCATTCAAGACCTCTTGCAAGTCGAGACACTGATAGACATATCCTGATATGGATTTATTTACACAACATATAACACAAACTTTCCCATCTATGCCCACCCAAACACACGGCTCTTTTTTAAATTGCAAAAAAAATGTCTTAGCTAAGGACTTGAAAATATTCACAAAAATAGATGCCAAACTAATTTACCGTCATAGACCACCATCCACTGGACTATCTTTTAAATATTTAATATGGTTTGGGCTAAAATCGTCGATATACCAAAATAATGTATGCGGGAAAAGGTTTTAATGTATTATTTTAAAATATATGGGGTGCACCCCTTCCTCCATTAACTCATTCGCCATGGGTACTCATGTGAATAGTTTGACCTCCACCCACATATGTAGAATTTATTTAATTAAATTTTATTTTTTTATTATTAAATCAAAAACATACCCAAAATATTTACCAAACATATGTCTATATTTTAACAACTACAAAGCTTTGACTTTGAGAGATCATATACCTGATTTATGGCACCAAATGAGGCCTACGAAGTCTCGGTCGATATATAATTTAGAGAATACAATTTTGGAAATAGTTAATTAATATAATATAGACATATAATGCTCCTAAAAATTAGGAGAAAAGAGGGTTGTGAACACGCAAAAACCCAAATTTCTACGAGACATTTCTTGGGAAAATTGGATTTCCAAGATATTTTTTTGTTATGAAATCATCTATAGATTACTCATTTACTTGAGACACAATAGCATGAATCAATCGGGAACATTCATTATTTATTTATTAATTAATTAAATTGGATTTTAATACGAATATTTGTTTCAAAAATTTTGGAATTTGGGTTTTATTTGCAAATTTAAAATGTTTTTAATCATATTTTTGTGATGATTTTGTAGAGTTTGTTGGAAGCAATCACAACTGGAAATATAATATCTACAGGTTTGGATCAACAAAGAAACAAGGGGATTTGTCTAGATCAAGAAATCAGAGATCAAAATTTTCATTGAACTATTTTGAAACAAACTCTCATTTTTGAAATGGAATTGTATTATTATAAATAAGAGATATGCAAGTGAAAAGAGATTCAAATATTGTAGGAAGAAGGGGACTTTTCACTATTGTAAATGTTACGTCACTATAATACTAGTGTAGCCCTTTATTGTTATTGTTATTGTTGTGACCATGTAGCCCCCTTATTGTTATTGTTATGGCCAATAGAAGCCCACTATTATTATTGTTGTGTCCTTACATTATTATTGTTATGTAGCCTCTAATTATGTTGTGACCCCTTAGACTCCTATATATAGAAAGGAGTTATAGTAATTTGAATAATTCAATATTTTTTCATTTATGTTATGTAGAGGAGGTCCCCCCTTGAAGAGGATAATTTTTAAGTTGTTGATATATCTTTGTTGTGATCTAGTTACATAACATTCAGTATTAGAGCTTTGGATTCTATCATTTAGCTATAACGTTTTTTCTGAAAAATTTCAGAGACTAAAATTTCCATCATGTGCAACTGAAATCTTGGTGAAATTCATGTAGGAATTTTAGATCTTGGTTCGCTATATTTGCTGAGATATGGGCCGAGGAAGTTAGGGTGTCTATATGCTCTAAAATTCAGTGTTAAATAAGTGACCTAGGGAAAATAATCATAACTTTCTCTTAAATAATTGATTTTTTATTTCGTAAAAGTGATAGAAAATGCACGTACTTTAGTTTCTCTTGTATAATTTCAAGGCCAAAAGATAAAATAGTGATGTGATATTTCGTACAAGTTCGCTCTATTGGACTAGTCCATAACTAGGTCATTGTGGGAGATTTGGCATAACTTTACCTTGAAGAATAAAATTTTAGTCTTACTTGTGGCATTAGGAAAAATACTTAAAGAGCTACCATAAGACAAGATTTCATACTGTGAAGAGCCAAAATTACAATGATACAATAATTTCAATATTGAGCTCCTAAAAAGAAAGAAAAATATGTTTATTTTTTAAAAAATTATATAACATTTGTTTGAAAAATCAGTTTGAAGTGATTGAAAGGGCATAATGAATCATATATTTCATTTTTTTCTTCCAAAATGTCTAAAATAAAAATGGACACACCTGGTAAGCAACCAGAAATCTCTACTATGGAACATGAAGAAGAGGAAGAAATACAACATGATATATGAAAATTACGAGACCAAGCGCAACAAATTTTTCTCTCGCAAAGAGTAACCAAAATTGAAATGGAAGATAATATGGATGGCTTGAAGAATGGTTTAAAAGAAGACAAAGGATATTTGAAGGATGGCATAAATGCCATGATGCAAGGTTTGAAGGATGGATTAAAAGAAGAAATGAAAAGGGACATGAAAGATTTGAAGGTTTGGCAAAGTTTCCACACGAAATGCTTCCTAGTGGTGACAAGGTGCTCCATGAAAATCATGATGAGGATAAAAGGAACAAAAATTTTGGTTTTAGAGACTCCAATAGTGGGTTGAAGACTAGCCACATTCCAAATATTGATATGAGGAAGTTTGATGGAAAGGATCTGGTAACATGGATACTATATATGGAACAATTCTTTGATTTACATAATGTGTCAAACACACAAAAGGTATGCATTGTGTAATTATATTTAGAACAAAATAATTTTTTATTGTATCGATATATTTGTTCTCGTAAATCCATTTCCACTTGGACAAATTTTGCGAAAGAATCCGTAGCACGTTATGAGTATACAGAGGAAAATACCTTCTTTAGCCAACTGATAAATCTAAAAAAAAGGGTTCAATGGCAAAGCACATTAAGGAATTCCAAATATTGAATATCAAGATAAATGATATTCCATAGGAGTATAGGATTGATATATTCATAGGAACTTTGAACTATAACATCCAACATGAGATTCGTCTTTTGGAACTTGATTCATTAGAGAAGACATTCATGAAAGAAAAATTATGGCAACAAGGAACTCTACCACTCACAACTAGAAAGAGGCAAGTGTTGCTTCTTCTAGCCTTCCACAAACTACAAGGTTTACACCAAAAACATTGGAGGAAAAGAGAGAAAAAGGGATTTTTTATAGTTGCGATAGAAAATACACGAAAGGTCATAAGTGTGCTGAGAAGAAATTATTTTACATAGATTGCAAAGAGGAGGAACAAAAGGAACAAAAACATCAAAAGAAAGAGGATATACACTAGGAACCAACCCTAGAGAAAGAATAAATGAATCCAAACATATCTTGTAATGCATTGGCAGGAATTAGCACTCCTCAAACTCTCAATATATATATATATATATATATATATATATATATATATATATATATATATATCAAGAAGAAAAAGGTGATAGTGGTGATTGATTCCGGTAGTACCCATAATTTTATTCATTATAAGATAACCAAAGAATTACATTTCTTTCTATATGCAAAATTACAGTGTCAAGCAATGGTTGCAAATGGAGGAACTGTAAATTTCTCCAGAACGTTTCATAATATCAAGCTAACCATGGGGGAATATGCATTGAATACTTGAATTCTTTCCATTCCAATGGGTGGTGTTTATGTTGTACTAGGAGTACAATGGTTACAATCTTTGGGCAACATAGCTTTTACTTTTCATGAATTGTTTTTTGGAAGGAAAGGAAATTGAATTAAGGGGTAATGCGAGGAAACCAAGGAAGATAATTATCTCTAATGGCATGAAAAATATTTTGAAGCAACAAGGCATAATTGCACAATTATGCTCACTATAAGTTCGAACATCAAAATCATCTATTTCTCCATATTTCTAAAATGTCTTGGACAATCATTCCAAGGTGTTTGACACTTCCAAAGGCCTCCCACCTATTTATGATTATGATCATGTTATTTATTTGATTCTAGTAAGTGTTCTTCCTCAGCAGGCCTTACAAATATCCCTATTCGCAAAAGATTGAAATTGAACGTATGGTTGCATAAATGCTAGAGGTCAATATAATTCAACCTAGTCAAAGTCCTTTCTCTACTCAAGTAACATTGGTGGACAAGAAGGATGGATCATGGCATATGTTTCAGGATTATAGGGAGCTGATCAAGATCACTATTAAAGATAGATTTCCCATTCCTATCATTGATGAGTTATTGGATGAATTACATGGAGAGATGTACTTCACCAAGATGGATCTTCATTCCAGATATCATCAAATTAGAATGAAGACTCAAGACATTTGAAAATAAACATTCAGAACTCATGAAGGTCATTATGAGCTTTTGGTCATGCCTTTTGACCATAATAATCCACCTTCCACATTTCAAGGTTTGATGAAATTCATTTTCAAACCCACCCTTAGAAATTTTGTGTTATTATTTTTTAATGATATACTATTGTACAATTAGTCTTGGAAGGATCATGTTCAACATGTTGATAGGGTGCTCAAACTATTGTAGGAAAAAAAAATTAGATGTAAAAAACTCCAAATACTTCTTTGGATTATAGGAGGTGGAATATTTGGGTCATATTATATCTCATGAGAGTGTTAAGGTAGACTCTAAAAAAATTAAATCCATTAAGGAATGAAAAATCCTCACAACCCTAAAGCATCTTGGATGATTTTTTAGGTTGACAAGGTATTATCACAAGTTTGTTAAGAGTTATGGGAGAATAATAGAACCTCTAACAACATTATTGAAGAAAGAAGCATTTTTTTGGACTTGAGAAGCAACAAAGGCCTTTGAACATCTTAAACATGAAATGTGCAAAGCACCAGTCTTAGCTACACCAGATTTCCCAAAAACCTTTATTGTGGAATATGATGCCTTGAGAAATGGAATTGGTGTTATTTTGATGCAAGAAGGAAGAACCATTTCTTCTGAAGGACATCCAATCAAAGGGAAGTATTTACACAAGACTATTTATGAGAAAGAAATAATAAATGCACTAAATAAATGGATACCTTACCTAATGGGAAGACACTTCAAGGTAAAAAATATCATGATAGTATTAAATACTTTTTGGAACAAAAATTATCTTCATAAGATCAACAAAAATGGGTGACCAAGATGTTGTGTTACGACTTTGAAATAATCTACAAAAAGGGAAGAAAAATGTTGTTGCAGATGCACTCTCAAGGAAGGATGAGGATGTGGAATCATTTCTTTGTGCCATTTCTATTATCCAACCTGATTGGATAACTGAAGCAAGGGATGAATGGAAGAATGAAGAAGAGGTGTGGAGACTCATTCTAAATTTGCAGCAAGATCTCCATACATCTGATAAATTTATCAAGAAAAATTCATTATTCTACAAAAGATCACTTATATCTCTGTAAGAATTCCCAACCTAAACAAAATATTCTTTAATAATTGTGCACCTCCCCTTAGGAGGGCACTCATGCTTTTTAAAAACTTACGATAGGGTCAAGAAGGAATTTTTTTTGGATAACCATAAATCTAATATTTAGAAGTTTGTGGCGGGATGTTTGGTTTTTCAATCAAATAATGTTGAGACAATTAACACCCTCGGTCTGTTACAACATTTAGTCATTCCAATTCAAGATTGGGAGGAGGTCTTAATGGATTTTATCATGAGTTTACCCAATTCTAAAGGAAATATTATCATCATGGTGGTAGTTGATAGACTTACGAAGTATACATACTTTTGTGCATTATCTCATCTATTTGAAGCAAATACCATTGCTAATTCATTTATGGAAATAATTCAAAAGCTATATGGAAACACAAATATTATTGTAAGAGACAAAGATCCCATTTTCATTCGAAATTTTTGGACGGAATCATTTTCTTGTATGGGAAGTCAATTAGCTCATGTCTCATCATATCATCCTAATTTGATGGGAAAATTGAGAGAGCGAACAAATGTTTGGAAGGATATCTTCGTTTCATTTTATTTGATAAACAAATGCAATGGATCAAGTGGTTACCTCTGGCTAAATGGTGGTATAACACTTCCTTCCATACTGCAACAAAAATAACCCGAGTTATGGCACTTTATGGATATCATCCACCATCCATCATATCATATTTAAGGGAAAATTTTAAGGTTCAAGCAGTGGAAGATCACATTGACCATCAACAACAAGTTCTCCAACTCTTAAAGGATAATCTCACTCTCGTGCAAAATCGAATGAAACAATAGGACGATCAACATCACAATAAAAGATGTTTTGACATAGGAAACTGGGTAATTTTATGGCTACAACCAGACAACCAAATGTACCTTAAGCAAGCTAAAAAGGATAATAAAATATCACTCAAATACTATGTTCCGTACAAGGTATTGCAAAAGATTTGTAATAGGGCATACAAATTGGAGTTTCCTACATTTTCATGAGTACACCGAATTTTCCATGTTTCATGCTTAAAGAAGATTATTGGTTACAAGCTCCTAGTTCAAGAAATATTGCAATAACTTGATGAAGAATAAAAAATCATATTGGAGCTTGAAGCAGTCATGAAAACAAGAACCCGAAAACTATGAAAATGGTCAATTTCAGAGTATCTCATTAAGTGTAAGAACTTACCTGCTAAATATTCCACATGGGAGGATGATAATTTTATACAGAAGCATCTAGAATTACTCAAGCATTGAGGACAAAAATTTCTTGAAGAAGAGGGGCATGTTAGGTCCCTACAATACTAGTGTAGCCCCTTTATTGTTATTGTTAGTGTAGCCCACTATTGTTATTTTTGTTCTCGTATAGCCCCCATATTGTTATTGTTATCCCTAGAGAACCCCACTATTGTTATTTCTATGTCCTTACTTTATTATTCTTATGTAGGCTCTAATTATATTGTGACCCCTTAGAGTCCTACATATAGCAAGGAGGTCTAGTCATTTGAATCACTCAAGAATTGTTCATTTATGTGATGTAAAGGAGGTTTACCCCTCGAAGAGGCTAATCTTGAAGTTTTTGATCTATCTTTTATGTGTTCTGGTTACACAACAGTAAAAACCTATTATTTTGGGATATAGGATATTTTGTGGATAAGTCAAGAGAGAACTCTTTATTTTTGTAGAAATTATTGAGAAATGTTTCCAATTTTGGATACACAATGAAGAGATCATTCAATTATGTTCACTTTCTATTTTTATGGACATGATTATCATTTCTAAAGCATTGTTAGATTAGAATAACTCATGTTTATACAAAACCACTGATAAACTGCCTTGCATGGTTGATCAAAGGTAGACTTAGGGTTCAATGTTGTGTTTGAGTAGGAATTTATGCACTAGTTGCTAGCCATCTATCAACTGAGTGACATATTTCTTTTGTAATAACCATTGTCATTAAATGGAACTCTTTCTATATTTTAACATGATTTATTGGCTTAAATGCAAATCTAACCTGGATCTAAATATATGCACATAAGGATATTATAATTATTTATCACATAGTTATCTATGCATATATTCTTGAACAAGAACAGGTATTAGAGCTATTTCTCTAGCATATTAGCATCATTTTATTTTAGGTTCAAGTTGGTCCATGTTGTATCATCATTATCTTGATTAGGAGGAGGGATATTCCTTTTATTAATTGAGATATAATATATTACCTTTATTGTCTACATATTAGATTTGGATGCATGTGTAGTTAGGAAATCATAGTAGAAGTCTCCTTTCATTGGACAAACCCCCTTGGAGGCCTGGTTTAGCCTATATATCAACTTAAGGACTTCCTTCTACAAGGCATGCTACAGGAGGGTAAGTTTGATGGCTCTTCCTACTTATCGTAACTAGGAATATCATAAATCAGCAGGGAGAGTGAAGGAGTAGTTGGAACCCATTCATCCAATCAAAATCACCACATAGATAGATATATGTCTAATTCATACCTTAACTAGGTGATCTCCCCAATGTTCAGCATGGTTAATTATGGACATCAACATTTTGGTGCTAGAAGATGGGATACAAATAGATTATCTATGTATTCTCTTATTTCTAAAAATTCAAATTAATCATGGCTCGTCTCTGTATTTCTACTTTGGTTCAGGCTTTTAGTTCATGCAGGCCTACCAAAAATAGACCCAAAAAGCAACTTGAATCCTCCTCTAATATGAAATTTCATAGTTAGAGTAAAATTTATGCTTTAGATCATGTTTATTAATTCGTGGATATTTTCATATCACTAATGATAATGAAATTTGAAATTTGTTTACTCTCACATTCCAAAGACATATTCAAAAATGGTATTCAGTACAATCAACTATGTCTATAAATTCATAGAACCATTTTATTGAGATTTTTCTATTAGCCCATAAAAACTACAATTTTGAAGAATTATGTTTGTAAAATTAAGATATTTGTATGCATACAAATGGATCTCTAGATGAATTTTATACAAGATCCCTGACACTTTGTTCTATATTCCATCTCAAGGACTTACCTTCGACAGAGGTTTTATCACCTAGATTGACCCTCAAGCTGAAGGAAGGCAATAGGATAACCACAAACCACGCTTAGCCAAGTAGCTAGCCCTACTAGGCCAAGAGAGGGCTCTCTCCATGAGGATCTCAGCCAAAATGACTACATTAGGAAAATGATATTAGGCGAGGTATAGTAGCACAAGGTTTGATTTGATTTGAATCAGTTCTGCTGGATTAGGAGGAGTTGGACAGTTTAGGCAAGGAAACTAGGTCAAAATTGCAGGGTGTTCGATGCGGCAAGGTAGGTATGAAACTTACCACTCTAGAGTTTTATGGGTGAGGTGATTAAAGACCGGTGAGAAACTAAGAAGAGCAAGTGATCATCATGGATCCATCCTAAACTGTAGAAAACATAAACTATGAATATTTTCCCAAAGCAGAGCATTAATGTTATGGATTTTGCCTATCAACTTGAAAACATCCACTTAGAAGCAATAAAATGATTAATGAAGTACACAAAATATTGAAACATATTATCACAAGAGAGGAAATTGGACTAAACACCATACCACATGGATCCCAAAGAAATAGCTACAATTTCTTATTAATCTCCCGCTAAACTGATACAAAGTGATGTTCTTTCAAACCCTAAGCATCCAGCTGAGTCCAACCCTTTAAAATGAGAAAGAAGAAGAATATATAGACATGAATTCAACTTCCTCCCATCCTCAAGGGTTGAATCCCTAAGATGGGGAGCTAATCTAACGAACACTGAACAAGAAACTGGAATCTTGGCATCCCAACAACTTGCCTCTAAAAGTGAGGAAACTAATTCATTTGTGCTCAAAATGACTTTTAATATAATGAATCTACCCTATACTACTATTTATACATCATATTTGCAAGACAATACATCATTTACATTAGTAAAATATCCTCCATGAGATAAAATCCATGATCACAGTCAAAACACAGTGAAATGGCAATCCTGTCCAAAAATTTGTCCTATCCACAGTGCCTCTTTCAGGTCTCTTTTAGAGGCCTTCCTGGCATCCAAATTGAGATCATGATAGATAATTGGAAATATATTCAAGCATACTTCCCAAAACATCTAGAACTACTTCATTTGAAGCTCATTTGACCCCTCAAAAGTTGATTCTCCCAAGACTGTTTCTGTGTCCAAAAAGTGGCAGAAAGGTCATTTTTGGGGTGTTTTTTGACCTTTTGGTAGACCAGTTCTACTCCAAAAGCTTAGAAAATGCATAGGGAACACGTACTCATCACCCTGAATCCAAAAATACAAGCCATTTGTCCATTGGGTGTGCCTAGGAAAAGCGCAGTGTCAGCCAAGTTTCCTGTGTTAAAATTTCCAAAATTTGCCAAAGGAAAAAAATCCTTTGAATTTGATCAAAATTGGTGAGAAGCACCATCTTAGAGCATATTGATAAGCTAAAGAAGCTTCAGCAAGAAACTTAAGCCTATCCTCCTCTTTTTTTCCTTTCAGTGCCCGTCTCAGCCTTGCTTTCATTTGTTTGACCCTTATATTGCAATTTTGTTTCCTAGTCCTATAGTGGTAGGCCATGTGCCTGATGATCTAGTTGTCCCTATTGGCCCTTTGCAGCAGCTCTTCTAAGTGCAAGTTGACTCTTTCAAGACAAATTTCTCTATCACTCTTAATTTCCTTCTCAATTGAAGTGAAAGTGACCAGTGCTTCTTCCTCTTGCATTGCTGATTTACCCTTGTCACTTTGTCTTTTTGTCTTGAGAAGTTCCAGCTCCATGAGGACCTACTTATCACTCAAATGCTTGTTCTCTTGTTCCAAATATGTGACGACATACTTGGCTCTCACCAAATTTTCCATCAATGCTTGGATTTGAGCCTATTTCTCGTGTATGATTATGTTTTCTTTTGTTGCTTCATCCTGAGCCTCCAAGTCAATTGTCTCTATGCCATGATGAATATGATGTTGTTATGGCTCATCATGCTCCATCAAATCAAAATCTCTCTCCTCCTCATAATCTTTGTCTTCTTTGTCCATGTTTTCCGTGCTTTGACGCTGTGTACTCCTAAAAAATGGATAAAGGGGGTAAGTAAGGGTGATTATGAATGAGGGAAGGGGAAGTAATCTTGTGGGGTATTTATTGGACTAGGTAAACATGAAAATGAGTGGGATGGTATGAACCATGAAAAAGAGGGAGAGGAGCTAGGATTTTAGGGTATTCCTTTGGGGATGAAGGAAAAAGGGATTTGGAGTGATATGGACTAGGAGTTTAGGGTTTTAGTGATAAGTGATGGGAGGAATAGTATGGGTTAGGCTTTTAAGGCTTAAATAGAGGAGATTCTAGGGTTTCACATTTAGCATAGTAAATTATCCTCAATTGCATTAATTGACAACCAATAATGAAGTTCAGGAGCAAAACTTACTTGTTTAAGGAGTAAAGAAGACAAATTTGGTTTTTTTTGGTGGTAAGAGGTCACTCTAGCCCTTGTTGGCCCTACACACAACGCCTTTCTCTGTGTCCAACGCCGTTGATTTTTGCACTGGGAAAACTGGCCTATGCGCAGCGCTCCATCCTCTACGCACAAAGCCACTTCAAGCCGACTTTTGGCTGCCTTCCTGATGTCCAAATTGAGGCCTTGAGAGCTTGTTGGAAATCCCTTCCTGTTTACTTTCCAAAAAATCTTGAATTTTTAAATTTGGAGCTTATTTTCCCTGTCAAAAGCTCCATCTCCCAAGATTGGTCAAAATGTGCAGAATGAGGCTAGCAAAATGCATAGTGTTGTTGTAGTAGACATTTGGAAGTCTTCCTAAACTCCAAATAGAGCTCATGATAGCTCACTGGAAATATCACCATGTCTAGTTATCATTTAACTCATCAAGCAAGTCTTTTGGACATTCCACGTAGGCGAAAATTTGATTTTCCAAAGGTCATTTCAGAAGTGCATCAAATCTCCTTAGGCAAATGTTGTTTTGGATATTTCCATGAGACCTGTGAAAAAACTGAAGGAGGTTTTTCTTCCTATGTCTGTGATGGAAAAAAACCTCTCTCACTTTTGTCAAATTTATCTTTTCTCACTCAGAAACATCATTTGAATAAAAACTATCCCGATTTCTGGAACAGGGGATTTGTAGAAATGAATGGAAATGAAGGGGATGAGGGGCTTATAAATTCTGGAGAAAATTTTGGGAAGTAGGGAGGGATGTTAGGAAGCACGAGAAAGTGGAATTTCAAGGATTGAGTGAGGGTAGGGGGTCCAAAATGGGAAAGCATAGGCCTAACCTAAAAAAGTGTCAAATTGTAGCAATAGGGTAGGGTTTGTGGGAAAATGATGAATTTGAGGGATATCAGTGATGGCAAGTGTTTAAGAAGGTATATTAAGGATAGGGGAAGGTGTATAAGCATGAGGATACAAGTTTTGTTGATGATTTGAACATCCAAGAAAAATTACCTTCAAAACCCTGGGAGAGGGAAATGAGCCTTACCTAAGCACAACTGAAGCACAAACAAGGTGCAAAATGACCTATTGGAACCTGAAATAGTGATGAAAACTCTTTGAATGATGGTACACTCAGTTGAATGGTGACATGGACCAAAACCTGGAAAACGTTTGGAGTGAAAACAATCCTAGACCTAATACCTAGTGACCAAATTTTACTTGAAGACTCACTGAAATGACAAAAAATTGACTTTGACACCTCGAGACCACTTTATAAGAGCATATTTGATCACTAGTGGAAGGCTGCAAATATTGACACTAACATTGGCCTTATTGGGGATGGAATCTCCTTGGAAATGTTAAGAACATTGTAGACCAAGTGCCTAACCATGTGGGCTGATACGGTCAAAAATTCAAACTGAAATCCATGACTGAAAACTAATGAATTGACGACAAAAAATGACTCTGAAACTGACTGAACCATGCTCACCTTTGCGACCTTATTAACCACACCCTACTCTAAGTAATCCGTTCCTCACCTAATCAAGTGAAATGGAACAACCAATGCAACCATGTAAGCATTCTAGTTGTTGTTTGAATTCTCCGCAAGTGCTTGCTTATGAGCAACAAGAGAGAACTACTGAAATGCGATTCCCATGGAAACTTGTAAATAGATCCAAATTTTCCTAGATTGAATAATATGGATTCTCTATCTGACTCCAAAAATACTGCATAAGGATCTTGAAATTCATGTGCACTGGGACTTAGCTCATCCAATGGATTACTTTGCTTCTCCTCATACCATGAATGCAAACTTTCATCTAAGCTTTGTGATGAGACTCCTACTGAAAATGACAAAGAAACCAGCTACCGGATCAAGTTTGTATCAATACTTTTTTCAAGCTCACTGTTAGCTAATGGAGAAGGACTTTGACTGCAGATATCATCCAACGCATCAACTATTGGATCATGAAAAACTTGAAAATATTGTTGCAACCCATTTTCTATTGGTTCCAATGAGATTGCATGATTTTCTACAAGCTGCTCATTGTTTATTAAAGATACACTATGCAAATTTCCCTTAAAAAATTGAAATGATTCAAAACATAATGGTATAGAATCATCTTGCATCATTTGATCATATGTTATAGCTTTTGAGTCTTCATCTGCAGCCTGATATTCAATGGCAATTGGGGGTTGCAAATCTAAATATGAGAAGTCTTGAACAAGGATTTCATTGCCTTCTATATGGTCAAGATCAAAACTTATTGACGGTTGAATTCTGATTGCATGAAAGTTGTCTTTGATGAACTGAAACAAAGTAAAACAAAAAGGCAAAGATCCTTCACTTCAATTTTTTTTGCACTTTCCTCCTCACTTTCATAGCTGATATGAATCGGTTGATCACTATATTCGAGTTGCTGAAAGTGAACTTCCTCCTTCCACAAACAAGTTGTTGATTTGTCTACAAGATTAGCTTCTGTTTGGAGAACATAATCATCATCATAATAATCAATATTAGGCAAATCTTCAGTATAAAACACATCATCAAGCATATATTTTAGATCAATAGATCTCTCTTCTCCAAGATGATCTATAAAATAATCATTATCAGATCTATGACAACTGGGATAAGAAAGAGAATGTTTTGGATCAGCCACTTGTTTTTCTTCAATCAGCAAGCCATGGTCTTGAACATCATACTCATTCCTTGTGGTGTTCTTTTGCATCATCTCTTCCATTGCACTTACCAAAATGTCTAGCTTTACATGTAAAGATGTCAATTCCTCTAGATCTATGTTCTTCGTCTTTTCTTCCTTCAACTTTGCCCTCCTCATCAGCAGATCAGTAGATTATCCTCTACATCTACTGCACTGTTTTGCATCTCTTGAGGTGTTGTAAGGTTTCTTTCCCTCAGCCGAAACTCCATTTCCAGATCAAAGGCTTCCGTGTAGTGTAAGAGAGTGGATCCAGGAGGAGGCCTTATATTAGTAGGCATCGAAAAATAGATTTAGTTAAACCTAGCAGAAAATTTTTGTACTCTCTCCCCTGGTTGTCTTTTCAGTTGGTTATACTCTTCTAGAATCAAGAAAGGGTTCTATCTGACCACCCACTTGTCGAGGAAAACTTTGACAAACTGCTAGAAATCTGAGATGCTCGCATCAAGCAGGGTTTTGAACCAACTTTTGACTTTTCCTTGCAAAGAAAGAGGAAAAAGTTTAATACTGACATCCTCTTCATCAACTTCAAAAAGGTCAAGAAAAGACTCAAAATTAAGTACATGTCTCTTAGCAGTGATTTTATCACATTCGCCATCAAATCTTGGTAGATATAGGCAATGATTTTTAGGGAAAGCATGGGATATAGGAGGTAAAATCAGAGGCTTGTATCTATCTAGAATTTTACAAGGTATAGGAGTATATGCAAAAGTTGTAGAATTATTCTTGATCTCTTGAGGCTCATCAGTTTGAAGACGGTCATCATAATATTCAGAAGAAGGGTCTTGACCAAGATCAAAGGCATGCAAATATTTTGTATTCGCAATCTTCAAAGGGAAGGAATCACATGCAGGTCTAGGATATTTTCTCAAATAAAATATACTTTGTAAAACCTTCTTGACATTCTCTAGAAAAGGGAAGAAATAATTCATAATGAAGAACGTAATGTCTAGGATGAAATTCCAACTTGAATACCTGATTCTTCCATATTGTCCTTTCATGTTTTTGTTGGTCGGGTTCATCCTTTAGTGGAGTCCTTGTATCTGATCTTAAAACAGATTTAGAGTCACCAGGTGAATGATTTCAGCCTTTGTGTGTTTGATCGTTTTCCACCATCAACAATTAGATCTCAACAATCAGATCTAGATATGAACTTTGATCTCATTCCCTAGTATGGTCGCCACTATGTTATCACCTGGATTGAACCTCAGGCTGAAGGAAGGCAATGCCAGGGTAACCACAAACCATGCTTAGCCAAGTAGCTAGCCCTACTAGGCCAGGAGAAGGCTCTCTCTGTGACGATCTCAGCCAAAATGACTGGATCAGGAAAATGATATTACGCTAGGTACAATAGCAGAAGGTTTGATTTGATTTGAAGGGGTTTTGCTGGATCAGGAGGAGCTGGACAGTTTGGGCAAGGTAACTAGGTCAAAATGGCAGGGTGTTTGATGGGGCAAGGTAGGTATGAAGCTTAACACTCTAGAGTTTGATGGGTGAGGTTATTTAAGACTGTTGAGAAGCTAGGAAGAGCATGTGATCATCATGGGTCCTTCCTAAACTGTAGAAAACATAAATTGTGAATATTTTCCCAAGGCAGAGCATTAATGTTATGGATTTTGCCTATCAACTTGAAAACATCCACTTAGAAGCAATGAAATGATTAATGAAGTACACAAAACATTTAAACATATGATCACAAGAGAGGAAACTGAACTAAACACCATACCACATGGATCTCAAAGAAATAACTACAATTTCTGATTAATCTCTCGCTAAATTGATACAAAATAATGTTCTTTCAAAACATGAGCATCCAACTAAATCCAAACCTTTACAATGAGAAATAAGAAGATGATATAGACATGAATTCAACCTCCTCCCATCCTCAAGGTTCGAATCCCTAAGCTGAGGAGCTAATATAACCAACACTAAACAAGAAACTGGAATCTAGGCATCCTAACAACTTGCCTCTAAAAGTGAGGAAACTGATTCATTTCTACTCAAAATGACTTTTAGTATAATGAATCTACCCTCTACTACTAATTATCCATCATATTTATAAGAAAATTCATCATTTACATTAGTAAAACATCCTCCATGAGAGAAAATCCATGGTCACAGTCAAAACACAGTGAAATGGAAATCATGTGCAAAATTTGTCCTACGCACAATGCCACTTTCAGGTCTCCTTTGGAGGCCTTCCCGGCATCCAAATTGAGCTTATAATAGCTCATTGGAAAGCTCTTCAAGTCTACTTTCCAAAATGTCTAGAATTTATTCAATGGAAGCTCATTTGATACCTCAAATGTTGATTTTCCCAGGACTGCTTCTGTGTGTCCAAAAAGTGGCAGAAAGGTCATTTTTTGGGTCTTTTTGACCTTTCGGTGGACCATTTCTACTATAAAGCTTAGAAAATGCATAGGGTGCATGTACTAATTGCTCTGAATCCAAAAATTCAAGCCATTTGTCCATTGGGTGTCCCTAGGAAAAGCGCAATGCTGGTGGCGCTACGCATAGAGCCAAGTTTCCTGTGTTAAAATTTCCAAAATTTGCCAAATGCAAAAATTCCTCCTAATTTGATCAAAATTGGTGACCAACACCATCATCAAGCATCTTGGTGAGCTAAAGAAGCTTCAACAAGCAACTTAAGCCTATCCTCCTCTTTTTTGCCTTTGAGTGCCTGTCTCAGCCTTGCTTTCATTTGTTTAACCCTTATATTGCAAATTTTGTTCTAGGTCCTGTAGTGGTAGGCCATGTGCCTAACGATCTGATTGTCCCTATTGGCCCTTTGCAGCAACTTTTCTAAGTGCAAATTAACTCTTTCAAGATTAATTTCTCTATCACTCTCAATTTCCTTCTCAATTGAAGTCAAAGTGACTGGTGCTTCTTCCTCTTACATTGCTGATTTACCCTTGTCAATTTGTCTTTTTGTCTTGAGAAGTTCTAGCTCCATGAGGACCTGCTTATCAGTGAACTGCTTGTTCTCTTGTTCCAGATATGTGATGACATACTTAGCTCTCGCTAAGTTGTCCATTAATGCTTAGATTTGAGCCTCTTTCTCTTGTATGATGATGTTTTCTTTTGTTGCTTCATCCTAAGCCTCCAAGTCAATTATCTCTATGCCATGATGAATATGATGTTGTTATGGCTCATCATGCTCCATCAAATCAAAATCTCTCTCCTCTTGATAATCAATGTCTTCTCTATCCATGTTTGCCAAGCTTTGAGGCTGTGTACTCCTAGAAAAGGGATGGAGGGGGTGAGTAATGTTGATTAGGAATGAGGGAAGGGGAAGTAATCTTGTGGTGTATTTGGTGGACTAGGTAAACATGAAAATGAGTGGGAGGGTATGAACCATGAAAAAGAGGGAGATGGGCTAGGGTTTTAGGGTGTTTCTTTGGGGATGAAAGAAAAAGGGATATGGAGTGATATGGAGGAGGGGTTTAGGGTTTTACTGATAAGTGATGGGAGGAATAGTATGGGTTAGGGTTTTAAGGCATAAATAGAGGAGATTCTAGGGTTTCACATTTAGCATAGTAAATTATCCTCAAAAGCATTAATTGATAGCCAAGAATGAAGTTCAGGGGCAACACTTACTTGTTTGAGGAGTAAAGAAGACAAATTTGGTGTTTCTAGGTGGCAGGAGGTCATTTTGGCCCTTGCTAGCCCTACATGCAATGCCTCCTATAGGCGCACAATGCCTTTCTCTACGTGTAGCACCGTTGACTTTTGCACTGGGAAAATTGGCCTATGTGCAGCACTTTATCCCTACGCGCAACGCTCCAGCCTATATGTGAAGTGCCACTTCAAGGCGACTTTTGACTACCTTCCTGATGTCAAAATTGATCCCATGATACCTCGTTCGAAATCGATTCCTATCTACTATCCAAAACATCTTGAAATTTTTAATTTGGAGCTCATTTTCCCTATCAAAAGCTCAATCTCCCAAGACTGGTCAAAATGTGAAGAATGAGGCTGCCAAAATGTAGAGTGTTGTTGCAGTCAACTTTTTGAGGTCATCATCAATTCCAAATGGAGGTCATGATAGTGCATTGGAAAGATCACCTTGTATAGTTATCATTTGACTCATCAAGCAAGTCTTTTGAACATTCCATCTAGGAGAAAAATTGATTTTCCCAAGGTCATTTCATTAGTGCATCAACTATCCTTAGGAAAATGATGTTTCGGATATGTCTCCAAAACCATGAGGCCTGTGTAAAACCTAAAGGGGTTTTTCTTCTTAGGTCTATGATGGACAAAATCCTCTCTCACTTTTGTCAAATTCATCTTTTCTCGCTCAGAAACATCATTTGAATAAAAACTATCCCGATATGTGGAACATGGTATTTATAGAAATGAAGAGAAATGAAAGGGATGAGGGGCTTCTAAATTCTTGAGAAAATTTTGGGAAGTAGGGAGGGATGTTAGGAAGCAGTGGAAAGTGGAATTTGAAGGATTGAGTGAGGGGAAGGGGTCCAAAAGGGCAAAACACATGAATAACCTAGGAAGGTGTCAAATTGTAGCAATAAGCTAGGGTTTGTGGGAAAATGATGAATTTGAGGGATATCAGTGATGGGAAGTATTTAAGAAGGTATATTAAGGTTAGTGGAAGGTGTATGAGCATCATGATACAAGTTTTGTTGATGATTTGACCATCCAAGAAAAATTACCTTCAAAATCATAGGAGAGGGAAATGAGCCTTACCTAAGCACAACTAAAGCACAAACAAGGTGTAAAATGACCCATTGGAACCTGAAATAATGATGACAACTCTTTGAATGATGTTACACTAAGTCGAATGGTGACATGGACCAATACTTGGAAAACTTTGGAAGGAGTGAAAACAAACCTAGACATAATACCTAGTGACCAAATTTTACTTGAAGACTCACTGAAATGACAAAAATTTGACTTTGACACCGCAAGACCACTTTATATGAGCATATTTGATCACTGGTGGAAGGCTACAAAGACTGACACTAACAAGAATATCTGATGGAATATTTTATTATTCTTATTCTTTCTACCAATGAAGAGAGGAAATTAAATACGAATGAACATGATTTGTCACATTAATTACTTAACCTTAATTCCAAATCTTAAATTATTGAACTCATGGATGAAATAGAAACTGTATCACAACCATAGATTTTGGGAGTTTGTTTCACACACTTTTAGACTTGAGGAATTCATTGTACATATCTAAATCTGAAATCTAAAAACACATCAGATTAATATGAAGGTTAAAGAGAAATAAATCAAATTCAAGGTAGAACTAATGAACATGTGTATCTTTCTTCTTTAAAGGTAAATTCACAATCAGTTCCCATTTTTTCAATAGAAATATTATCATCCAACCAAAGTATTAATCTTATCGATGATGATGAAATTCATAAGAATGAATTTTTTTAGGAAGCATCTAATTTGATATAATTTAGCAATCATTAAGTTTTGTATCTCGTTTCATTTCCCAATATAAAATCATTTGGTAATGGTTCTACAAATATTTTTCTTGAAATATTTCCTTCAACTAGGTCAAATTTGTTTGAGAATCAAAATTTTATGGGTGAGGGTTTTTTTCTTATCAATGTTAATTTTGAATATTGCTTATTTCTTTAATGATGTTGCTGATTCAAATGTGTCATGTGGTTTGCAAGAAAGAGAAGTTGTATTTTATGAGTATTTTGATTTTGTTGGAATAAAATTGCATTCATTACAAAGTCATATATATATATATATTAAAAGGAAATATCAAGATTCGAAGACGTGGTCCTAATCCTTGGTCACATAACCCCTTTCTGCAAGTGTTGGTGCTAAATTAATTTGGCTTGCTGTTAATTTATATTGATTTGGGATTCTTATGAAATTTGGTCATATATATTGCTCCATTACGATATCAAACATCCCCCCTATAGAATATAGTTGGTTTAATAAAAAATTCAAACACGATTTGGGATTCTTATGAAATTTGGTCATAGATATTGCTCCATTACGATATCAAACATCCCCCCTATAGAATATAGTTGGTTTAATAAAAAATTCAAACACGATTTGGGATTCTTATGAAATTTGGTCATATATATTGCTCCATTACGATATCAAACATACCCCCTATAGAATATAGTTGGTTTAATAAAAAATTCAAACACGATTTGGGATTCTTATGAAATTTGGTCATATATATTGCTCCATTACGATATCAAACATCCCCCCTATAGAATATAGTTGGTTTAATAAAAAAATTCAAAGTCCACCGCAGATATATAAAAACACGACACATAGGTTTGGACTTTGACATTGTTTAATTGAGATTTAAATAATGGTTTGGGGTCTGATATATATAATCTAATAGATTTCACCTAGCACACACCACATGAGGAATATAACTCAAGTAAGAATGTGTGAAGAGGAAATCCAAAACTGTTAAGAAATGTACAATCTTGTAGGATTTTATTATTTGCATTTTAATAAAAGCATGGATCTAAAATTGCTAATGATTCTCAAAGTTCACTTCAAGTCTCTGATTATATTGATTTGCAATATTTGACCAAATGCATGTCATGAAAACGAAAGAATTTTTTTTGTTCAGCATGGCTTGATGCTTGCCTTAGTTTAGATTAAAATAAATTAGATGAACTTAAGCATATGTAAATTTTTAAGGGAAATCCAACTTCTTTCAGCTTATCTTTTTCAATATCTTCTGTGAGAAGAATTTATTTCTCTAAATAATTAGCATTCAATATTATCGGGATATTTGAGGTTAATTACAAGTAGATTTATCCAAGGTATGCATACATATGTTTATTTTCATCTTCTGATAGTTTTTAGTTGTAGTTTTCTTGTTATGCAACCAACTCAAAAAATAGAGGAAAAAGATAGATCAACGACTTAAAACATAGCCTCTTTGAGGGGTAAACCTCTTTTACATTACAGAAATTACCAATTCTTGGATGATACAAATGACAAGAACTCCTTTCTATATATAGAAGTCTAAGGGGTTGTTATAGACATTTTTGTACCTTACAACTATAAGCATGAAATGTCCATAAACCAAGGGATCCTAAGTCCCTAAAAGTGTTGTTCCAGCTCCTAAAGAAACAAGGTCAACAAATTACAGCTTCTCGCAGAAGTTCTCCACCAGAAACTGCTCAGAACTAGTCAAATCAGGATCATTTCAGATGCTCCACTAGCTAGGTGCGTTGCAAAGCACCCAAATACACTGGCTAGGTGCGTTGCAACGCACTTGAATGCACTACCAGGGTGTGTTGAGCGGGAAATGAAAAGTGGCAGAGTCATTCCACGGGGTGGAGAGACAATGGAAGCTTCCAGAATCTTCTCCAATGACACTTGCCTCACTGAATTCGACCAGTGATGAGTAAGAGGCTCTCAGTCTCCAAGTGGAAGCAAGAACTGACAGAGAGAAGCCATTAATCAATTCATGAGCTGACTCATCCTCTTTGCATACATCTATATATGGATCCCTCACCAAGAGATCCAGAGGCTGGAATTTTGTACATTGCAGAGAATTACTGTTGGTTTTGAGATAGATATCAGAGTATTGTGTGATTTATGCTTTGTTGGAGGTGAAGAAGGGATTCTATGCTGGGAGGTTGATGCTGGATCAGGAATCATCGGTTGTAACTCCTCCTGGATCTTCTTGTTTTATCAATAAAACTATTTGAGTTTCTCCTACATGCTTGTATATCACTGATGTTTGTTATATTTGTATGTTTAGCTTAAATCTGATCCTAAGCTTTTTATGAACATAAATCCATGTCTTTGTGTAGTTTCCTCCTTCTGTCATCCTGCAGGAACTTGGTGACGCTGGGCAAGTAAGGGAGCAGGTAGCTGGAAGCTGTCAAAGAGAAGAGAGATTGGATCAAAAGACTAGCGCAAGACACAGGTTGGTTCATCCTATTCATCTTCGTTTATAGTTCATAAAGGAGAATACAAGAGTAGTTTTCCTTGTTTGTTTCTGAGGTCTCTATCACAACCAAGTGGGATAGGGTCATTCTGAATAGACACTTTTCCCAATAACAAAATGGCGACTCCACTAGGGATCGTGTCTAGTTAGTTTTTTTGTGTTTCTCTAGTTGTTTGTTTCATAAACTTAGAAGTAGCGAATCGAACTGCATTTTCCATTTACAAATGCAATGTAAACGTCTGCTACTTCGATCCATTCACTGGATCTGTTTATGATCTGAACAGCTGATTCACAAATGATCTGATTACCCTTTGTGATAGCTCTTAAACCTCTTTTAAATCAACCCTCTGATTGTGCATTACTGATTGCTTTTACCCAGCCAAAAACCATAGATTAAACTGCAAACTGTGACCCAGAACCCGGAGAGAAATCTCGTTTCTGTCCCAGCGCAGGCTCTGTGAAGAGATTCTGCATTTCAACGCAGTTCCCGAGAGGGCTACCTGCGTTGCAATCCAGTTTCTCTGTGTAGCAGGTGCGTTGATCAGCTTAGCCCTGTGTAGCTGAGGTTCTTTGCTCATTTTTTCCAATTTTGCCTGTGATCAGTGTGTGTGTCTGTTTAAAAGCCCCTTTTCTTTGCCTTAATTCTGCCTTAGTTGTATAAAAGAAACTGTATTTGTTTTTGTGTGTTTGTTACGTCATTTACAGTTTCCCTTTGCAAAAGTAGACTAGTCATACTGTTGTCCTTGGATTTAGATCTGTCGTAAGTGTCGATTTTGATCTTAGGAGAAAGTTTGTTTGCTATTGATAGTCGATTATGCTTTTACTTTTGCCTTTGGCTTGAATTTGTGAATTTCTAGTGTCGAAACAAGTGTTTACTTCAAAATCATAAAGTGTCGTAATCGTCTCTACCTTTTGATTTCGAAAAGAAGCTTGTTTGTGTTTTTCACTTGAAAGCGAATTCAAATTTGTACAACAACTTTCTTTTTAGGCATCAATATTAAGAAAGTGAAAAACAAATACATGCAGATGTGCATTTGCATATTGACACTCTGTTTGGCTTGATTTAGGAAAAGTGCATCTACAGTGTGCTCTTTGCTCTTTGAGAAAAGATTGTGTCCTTCTTTTCCCCTTGTAGCTAGGATTTTCATTGCTGAAAAGAGATAAAAGCTTACTTATCATCTTTAGATTGCATTTTAGGAATTACATCTACTTCTCGTGGTGAACCCAAAAGGAAAACTTCATAAGAAAGATCAACCTAAAATAAATTCAATGAACTTAACAACGCTTTGTAACTTAACGCACAACATCTAGAGGTCTAGGCTAGAGACGTATTCCGGCGTCGTAAAGCCTGGTAACTATTGTCCTCACTGATGGTTGGGTGATTCCTCCACTTTGAGACGATAAGTGCCAGTACGGACTTGTGCTCCCACGTACCGTCGAGTATATATTGGGAGACCCCTATAGGCATAAAACCTTTATCCATAGGAAGCCGTGTCGGCCGCCCTACTGATCGCAATGCACCGAACACAACATTCGGGAAGATTGACTACCGTACCGTAAAAAGTATTCTGCAGTTTTGCGATTGGTTTGGTACTCCCTCTACCTAGACCTCTAGAGCAGTCCCTTTCGTTCCTTTTCAGACTCCTTAACGGAAAAGGTCCATCTGAGCACTTGTCACTTCAGGCTCATTAAAAATCGAAGGAGACTAGAGTCATCTTTTGTTTTTTCTCGACTCTTAAAAACTGAAAAAACAAGTTGTGTCAAAGCGTGTTAAAATTTATTTTAAACGGAATATTCATACCTTTTTCCTGCGTTGATCTTTAGGTTGAGAAAATGGAGCCTACCAACAAAGGAATTCCCCTTGGTGGAAATCCTAGTCCCTTCTCCTCTTGGGGAGATGTTGGTGCGCCCCATATGGCCACATTGTCGCTTCCAGGACTGACAATTGGCTTGCCGGTATGGCTCTTCTCAACCAATGTCGTTCAGAACACCACTATTCCTGAACAATTGAATCAGCAATTAGACGAGTCCAGAGTTACCCACCAACCTTCTACTTCCTCTAATTCTTCCTCTCCTCCTTCCTCTTCGCTTAACGGGACTGGTAAAGCTAAAAGCCAAGTTCCTAAGGAGAAGAAGGAAAAGAAGAAGAAAGAGAAAAAGAAGAAGGAGCCAAAGGCGAATGGAGGAAAACGAGCGTCGTCTAACAAAAATCCACACACAGCACCGACCAGGCCTAAATCGCCATGTGTCATTTGCAGAGGAGACCACTTTCATAGAGATTGTCCTTGCATCCCCCGGATACTAAGGGACCGGTCTCCTCGTTTGCACAATCCGGTGTCATCAACCTCTGGAGATCATGTTGAAAGCACACCGTCAACTAGTGGAAGTGAAGCCCCAGGACAAAAAGGGAAAGCTAGATTTCCCTGTAAGCTGTGTGAAGGCGACCATGCCCTCCACCGTTGTCCCTTCTTAGATGAAGCTAAAAGATTTTTGGATGATCGTCCGGTTTCACCGTTACGACTTCCTCCTGGATATAAAAAACTCTTGCCGAGTCCGTCACTAGTTGAGAACCCAGTTGGCCCGCTCAGGTGGTTGGCTGAAATGTCTATCATTGAAGATAAAACAACTGAATCCATACCAGACGAAAGTCAAAAGGTCGAGGCGGCAGTTGACCCGGTCTTGCCTTCAGAGGTTTTATCTTCGGATGATACAGTCACTGAAGAGAACAAGGATGACACCGTCCAAATTCTCTTCATCAACACAGACTCTGACGAACATGGGGGCAATCCACCCGTTCCTTTACCACAGGAAGGAAGTTCGTCTGAGCCATACCTGGTCATCTACTCGGTCCCACCTCCAAGCAACCTAGTTGTATCCTTCGACTGGAATCAACTAGGCAGACCCCGTTTGCCAGCAAGCATACCATTCCGAATTATCGTTCAAATATATAGAATGGTCATGGCTGGTACCATCATTGATGAGGGGGCTTCTGTGAGTATCCTTTCCTCTATTGCTTGGAAAGCGCTTGGTTCGCCATCTCTGTTGCCTGAAATGAGAAATCTGACGGGCTTTGATAAAGGAACCAGTCGACCTTTAGGGATCCTTCTCGATGTGCCCATAACATTGAGAGGGAAGACAGTGCACATGAATGTCATGGTCGTTCAAGGACCCTTGGATTATAACCTACTCCTTGGACGAGACTATATTTATTGCATGGGAGTCATCGTCTCCTCACTCTTTAGAGTAATGTGTTTTCCGCACGAAGGAAGAGTGGTCAAGCTCGTGGACCAGCTTTCATTTCCAGGATCACGCATAGCAAATAGTCATATACCATCCCTAAATGGTCTCTTCACATAAGAAATGTCTCAATTCCCAGTCCATCCTCCCGATGAGCGCGAGTAATTCAGAGGGATATGACTGAAACCCAGGGGGCATGCATCCTGGTCTGCTTCGGCAGGAAAACTTTGGGTATAGAGTAGGTTTCCGCGGGAGAATATGACTAGTCTGTACCCCATCCGTGATTGGAAGAGGGGTTATTCTAGAATAAGATTCTCTTTTCAAAGTTATGTGAGTTGATAGAACGGAGTCACTCACCTTTGTTTATCTCGGTAGACATCGCCGAAGAAGTGTTTTGTTTGCACCGTGAATAGAGAAATCTTTGGGTAACCTGTAAGAGGTAGACCTCTCTTGATAGAACAAATGTTTTGTCTGCAAATTGAGGGGTAACTTTGAAACTCTGTTTTATACCTGGCGGCATACAAACCTTTTGGCATGCAAGCGAGGGGCGGCTATTTATTTTTTAAATTTTTAGGACCCCTAACCCTTTAAACTTGTAGGACTAGTCGTCACCGAACTTGCATAAAGAAAGGATGTGGGGCAAAAATCTAAAAGTTTCCGTTTTTATATGAGACATTCTTATCATATGACTGGATTAATCGAGCAGTTTTAGCACATAGTTCAAGCTCGTTAAAAAATAAACATAAGACCAAACAAATGTTTCCACCCGCGTTTAAGCTCATTAAAAAATGAACTATCCCCCCAGTAAATAACCACCGTGAATGAAGCATTTTCAGCCATTAAAGCCTTGGTCATGTTTGCACCGTCACCTCCACTTTTCCATTGGCCGATCATTCACCTCCATTTGATTGTTTACCCATTTTGAGGAACAGTTGCGAAGAGTGATTTCACTAGCCATCCTTGTGACACTGCTGTGATTGGAAAATTCCAAACCTTACCTGGAATCAGCTGCTACCCATTTTTATCACTCGTTCCTCAAAAGACGAGTCTTCTTTAAGCTCTTTTCATCTGACTTGTAAAATATGAAAAGATTGCCGAGTTTTGCCCTTCCAGCTCGTTAAAGCAACAGGAAGTGCTATCCCTCCTCTAGATTTTAATCTTTTTGGACCTGAGGGATTATTGCACAGAAAGATCGAGCGCTTGTTTTGTTCGGCTCGTTAAAACTATTGAAAATTCATCCCTTCTGTATTGTTTTTATAATTTTTCGGACTTAAGGGATTAGATGACGAAAAAGGAATTCTGGAGTTACCTTTACGTACCTTTTCAGACTCTCTAAAAATGAAAAGGACCGAGTTATCTTTGTCTTTAGACTTGTTAAAAAGATTAATAGCGACAAACTTGTCTTTAGGCGAGAACGAGTTTCACTATCGCTAGGCTCGTTAAAACATAGCGATGGGTTTGCCCGAAGGGCAAATTATAGAACAAGCATATGTTATCCTCCTCAAGCTTGACAAAAATAAAGAGGTACTGGTCAGCAATGACTGGGGAAAAATTGGGAAGAAAACTCAAAGAAACTTTGATGGTAGCAAGTCGCTCTTGAACATGACACTTCCACTTCGTGCCAGAGTCAGGTTGGGTTGTTTCATTCACCGGTCACATCACCATGGTCACGCCATACCATCTATATCTGGGGTAAATGCTACCAATTCATCACATAAGTGTCGCCGACATGTTCAAGAGAAGTCATCCAGAGAAGTCACCCGTGTCCCATCCACTACCATACATTATACTTCATTCTTTCATGACCGCCACCCTGAACCATATATCACCAAATCGTTTTCACCTCCATCAAAATCATTTTCTCCGTTCCGTGTCATTGATGTGGGATTCATTAAGGCCCTCCTTTGACGGATTGCTTCTTTTCGACATCAGCTCATTATCCAAGAAGTTGATCTAGGAACAACCCCTTCAGTACTTTGAAGCTTGCATGCCTCAATGGCAAGTTTCTCACTTCTGGCGACAGGTATACATCAATGACCTTCGACTGAAAGATTTTGCATGGTGTTCGACGCCAAGTCCTTTATTCACACCACGTGAATTGCACTGCAGTACCTTGAGGGTCATTATCATTATCGGTGATTCCTCTCGCTCTTGTTAACAATTTACATCATTGACTGGTAATCAAGTGATGTCTTTCCATGTTCGACTTCAAAACATTTCTCACATGGATCGACTTGTACTTCGAGTGAAGATCGGACGAGATTGAAGACCCCGGATCTAGTTTCATCCATCCGGGCTACGATATATATTCATGAAAAATAAAGACATTGAAATGTACAGCATTGCAGCACAGATAATCATCCTACCAAAAGGATGATGACTTCATCAGAATCATCAGTCTACCATCAGACGATTGTCTGTCCTATGTACATGAACATGAATTTATAAAGCTGAGCATGGGAATGCCCGCCTCAGCGAGATCATGAAAACAGTATGAAGATAATGTATTATATTGTATCTTATTACAGGTCTCCTCCCCAGCATTGGAAGAACTTCGAATCCTCCTAATAAAGCATTTCACCCGATAAACGACCTCATACTTTAGGGGGCAACTGTTATAGACATTTTTGTGCCTTACAGCTATAAGCATGAAATGTCCATAAACCAAGGGATCCTAAGTCCATAAAAGTTTTGTTCCAGCTCCTAAAGAAACAAGGTCAACAAATTATAGCTTCTCCCAGAAGTTCTCCACCAGAAACTGCTCAGAACTAGTCAAATCAAGATCATTTCAGATGCTCCACTAGCTAGCTGCGTTGCAAAGCACCCAAATACATTGGCTAGGTGTGTTGCAACGCACTTGAATGCACTACCAGGGTGCGTTGAGCGGGAAATGACAAGTGGCAGAGTCATTCCACGGGGTGGAGAGACAATGGAAGCTTCCAAAATCTTCTCCAATGACACTTGCCTCACTGAATTCGACCAGTGATGAGTAAGGGGCTCTCAGTCTCCAAGTGGAAGCAAGAACTGACAAAGAGAAGCCACTAATCAATTCATGAGCTGACTCATCCTCTTTGCATACATCTATATATGGATCCCTCACCAAGAGATCCAGAGGCTGGAATTTTGTACATTGCAGAGAATTGTTGTTGGTTTTGAGATAGATATCAGAGTATTGGGTGATTTATGCTTTGTTGGAGGTGAAGAAGGGATTCTATGCTGGGAGGTTGATGCTGGATCAGGAATCATCGGTTGTAACTCCTCCTGGATCTTCTTGTTTTATCAATAAAACTATTTGAGTTTCTCCTACATGCTTGTATATCACTGATGTTTGTTATATTTGTATGTTTAGCTTAAATCTGATCCTAAGCTTTTTATGAACATAAATCCATGTCTTTGTGTAGTTTCCTCCTTCTGTGATCTTGCAGGAACTTGGTGACGCTGGGCAAGTAAGGGAGCAGGTAGCTGGAAGCTGTCAAAGAGAAGAGAGATTGGATCAAAGGACTAGCGCAAGACACAGGTTGGTTCATCCTATTCATCTTCGTTTATAGTTCATAAAGGAGAATACAAGAGTAGTTTTCCCTGTTTGTTTCTGAGGTCTCTGTCACAACCCAGTGGGATAGGGTCGTTCTGAATAGACACTTTTCCCAATAACAGGGGTCCCAATACAATAGAGCCTACATAACAATAATATTGTAGGGACACAACAATAACAATAGTGGGCTTCTATAGGGCATTAGAATAACAACATGGGGACTATATGGGCACAATAATACAATAAGGGGGTTGCACTAATAATAATAAAGGGTTACACTAGTACTATAGGGACCTAACATTTCTTGTTTTAGTTACTTTTTTCTTCTAATTTTTGTTGTTTATCTTTTTGTAGGACTTCAATGGCCTCATTGGAGATTCCTCTCTTTCTAATTTTAATATTTCAATTAGATTTAGATCAAATTAGATTTTATTTTATTTGATTAATTTTATTTGAATAAGACAATTGTGAAGATTTTGGGCAAAGATTGAATTACCACCAAGGTAATCATTTCGCATTTTCTTTTATACGTTTCTTATCACAGTCCTTATCTTTATTTTCATTAATTTTAAATCTTTCTCTTTAAATAACCTATAATTAAAGCATATTCATGGTTATAATGTGAGAGATGATGAATAAGTAATATCTTGGTTAACTTCTCATATTCAAACTTATATTCATAATTATGCCTTAGTTAGAATGTTGCAATAAAAGCCTAATTGATTTCAACCTTGTGAGACATAAGTAATTACAATCTCAATTTAAATGAGAACATACATATTAACTTTACACTTCCTCTTTATGTTGAGATATATTTTTTGTTTTTTGCTTTTTTGTTTATTCATGCCTTATTTTCCCTTCCTTTTAGATTTGTAACTTCCTTTCTTAGATAGTTGAAAAAGTTTATTATGCTAGTTTTCCTTTTCGTACATCGATTAGTCCTTCTACATGTAGTTTGAACTTGTCTTTTGCAAGATTGTGTCGTTTTACATTTGCATTATTTGTAGTGGTTTGATATCAATTTTTTATTTGGATTTAATTTTGTGATGTTATCAAAATATATGGTGGGGGGTGGGGGGTATTTTCTTAGAAACAACAAATGACGACTATGGGTAATATATACTTTCTTATTAGAGTGGGTTTTAGTCTATCCAAAATATATCTTTACTAAGTTTCATTCCCCTTACATTGGCCTAAAGTATTTGGAGGAACACTTAAATTTGTTCCAAGTAGTATGGTTCATTTTTTTAAGGAAAGAATTGATTCTAGTCCTTTCTTTCAACCCTTCCCTTTTCCCTCCACATTAAAATAAATCCTCTAGATTGGTAGATTCATGGAAGGCTCATGGGGTAAAAATTGACATGTATAACATCTCTTTTCTCATAATAGAAACACCTCTTGTACCACCTCACTCTGTTCATCCAATTTATAAATGAAATTATCCAACTAACCAAATCAAGGGGGTGGCATATAAGAGGGTTTAAAGCAACAAAAGGTGTGGGAAGGAAAGGAAAACCCATTGGGGCTATGGACACTCACTAGTAGCAGGGCCATGCTTGTATGATGTCGAGACATCTTCGAAAAGTTTATGGATGCTCGTGGTTGGTGGAGCAATGCGAGGTAAAAGAGGAAATTTTAGATTGAGTTGATTTCAACTATTTATATTTTAGAACTCATACTACTTGATGTATTTTTATGTGGGACCCATTGGTAATGGTGTCATGTATGGAGGTTGTGTGAAACTTATCATTTGATTTTCGATAAGTTTAACCCCATTATTTATATCCCATAGATAACTAGTTTTCCCCCGTATGTCACCAATTGTTGAATCCTTAACAACTCCCCTTAATTTTCTCAAAAAATTAAGTTTCCCTCAACATCCTTTTTCTAATGTCACCTTTGGATTGTTTTAGCTCAGTCTATTCTCAGTGATTTTGGTTTTCTTTGGTTTTCATGTTTTTATGGCTTCATTGCTCTCGTCACCCTAACAACTTTTTAACAACATAAATTTTACTTCATCCACTTGATGGTTTGAAAGTGAATATCAGTCAAATGTTGGGTCGTTTCCATCACCTAGGTATAATAACATGTATATATGTATTTTAATAATTTATTTTTTGAAAAAATAAAATATTTTAATTAATCTATCAAAACTTTATTTTAAGAATTTATGTTCTAAATATAATATGTAATCAAAAGATATAAACATTTTGTAAATATATATTGAAAAATATAAAAATTATGTACGATAAAACCATATTATCCGCCACCTACACATTATAAACTACATAAAACATATTAAAATATATTATCAAAACCTACGAATAAATATTTTTCCATCAAAGTTACCATATGTCATGACCCAGAAAACTTATTAAAAATGACACCCATATACTATATAACACCTTTGATGTTATTAAAAAATGTAGGCATTTAAATGACCCCTAGTTGACCGGTTAATCGGACGTTCGACTCTCATCCCATTCGAGACCTCCGGCAAGTAGAGATAGACATTTGTTTACATAAAATTTCCCATAAAATTTCGAATCTCTTTCTAAATTACAAAATTTTGCTTTGGTCGATGATCTGGTATCCGACAAAAGCTTGTTGGAAGAAATTAAAGCTAGAAATATCATATCCACGAGATACGAGAAATGGAGGAGCAAGGGGATTTCTCGAGATCCCAAAATCAAAGATGAAATTCCTCATTCAGCTATTTTAAAATAAACTCCCACTTTTGAAATGTAATGGTATTATTTAAATAGATATATGTAGATGAAAAAGCAGTCTAAACCCCGGAGGAATAAGGGGACTTTGACCTATCTTTAAACTCTATTATTTTTGGATATTGGTTATAATCTAGACAAGTAAAGAGAACACCATCTACCTTCGTAACCATCATCAAGCATTGTTTTGGATGTTTCATGAAGATATCATTTAATTCTATTCAATATATATTTTTTATGGGAATGATTATCCTTTCTAGACTATTGTTAGATTAGAATAGCTCATGCTTATTTAAAAGCATTAACATGTTGCTTTACAGGGTTATATAGAGGTATATTTAGGGCTGAATGTTGTGTTTGAGTAGGTATTTATGCACTAGTTATCTATTAACCTAGTGTCATATTTGTTTTGTATTAACTATTGTTATTCTATGAAAGTATTTATGTACTTTGACATGCTTTGTTGGCTTAAATGCAAATATCACATAGATATAAATATATGCATAAATATATGCATAGATGGATCTCATAATTATTTTTCAGATAATTGTCTGTGCATATTTGTTTAAACAATAATAGGTCTTATAACTATTTCTCTAGCCTATTAGCTTCATTTTATTTTAGGTTCACTTTGATGCATGTTATATCATCTTGATCTTGATTAGGAGGAGTTCTATGGCTTTTCCTGATTGAGATAAATCAGATTTCCTTTGTTGTTTGCATATTATATTAGGTTGCATTTAGAAAATCATAGTAGAAGTCTCCTTTCATAGGAGAAACCCACTTGGAGGCATTCCCGAGATCATATATCATATTAAGGACTTGCTTCTTACAATCATGTTGTAGGAGGGTAATTTTGATGCCTCTTCTTGTTGATCATAACTAGTAATATCATAAATCAACAAGGAGAGTGATGGCATAATTAGAACACATTCAACCAATCAAAATCACCACATAGATGGATATAGGCCTAATTGGGACCTTGACCAGGTGATCTCCCTAATGTTGAGCATGGTCAATTTTAGCCATCAACATCTAGATAACGTGACAAATCTATTTTTTTCAACGACGATTAATAGAGTTTGGAATTCATGAACAATTTGGATGTATTTAAAGATGAAGCTATCGATGAAGATGAAAATGAAAAATATAGGGAGGATGAAGAAAAGCTACGAAATGGAAAATTGATGCCCAAAGGTGTTATTACATTAGAAAGGATATATGATTTATAAAACCACTTCAAGGGCCCACCAAATACCAAAATGAAGGTTCAAAGTCAAGGCACAAGCAAGTAAACCCAGGTATATAAAAGGATCCAAAGTATGCGAATATTGGTACATGTTGCACTAGAGATGAGCAACAAGAAATTATTCAGCTATTCAAGTAGTATTGAGAATTTTTCTTTTATGGAATTACAATGATCTAAAGAGCTACAATACCTAAATAATTGAACATGCCATCTCGATTAAAAAAGGTATGAAACCTTTCCAGCAAAAAATGCATAGGATACATCCAAATCCTTAACCACCTATACAAAAATAACTAAAAAAGTTGTTGGATGCAAAGATCGTCTTTAAGATTTGACATTTTGCTTGGGATTCTAAATTGGTACACATTAGAAATAAATTAGGAGAGATTTGAATGTGCTTGGACTTCTGAAATCTTAATCGAGCCTCTAATGAAGATAATTATCATGTTCCATATATTGAACAGATTCTTTAGACAGTATTAGGTTGTAAAGTGTTCTCTCTTCTAGATGGATTTTTTTTTTTTTACAGTAAAGTTCTAGTATTTGAATTAGATATATTAAAAATGGATTTTAGAACCAATTAGCGCACATTTACCTACAAATGCATGCCTTTCAGGCTAGTGAACACTAGGTGACCTTTCAGTGGGAAATGGGAATCTTCTTTAGAGGGGTCATTGGACTAACTGTGGTTATATATCTTGACGGCATAATGATGTTTTCCAAAATATTTCCAAACCATGTACATCACATTAAAGAATTTTTTGAGTGTTTCCTAAAGATTCAGAATCTCACTAGACCCCAACAAAAGAATCTTTGCCATATCTAAGTGAAATGTCTTAGGGAACATCTTTTCTAAGAGAAAAATCATTGTCATTCCAGAAAGAGTAAAATCAATCACTCAAATTCCAACATCCCTTGTTATTTACAATGCTACTTAATTTTCATCATTGAAATTATATGAATTTTCTTTAGACAAAGGTATGTTTTTGAAAAGGAATCAAAATATTATCTCCAATAAAATAATGAGTCAAGTAATAAAGATCTAATCCATATCATTAAGAAAATTGTGGTCATACAACAATATAACTAGCACAATGCTTTATCTAAAACTCTATTGGTTGATCAGGTGACATGCAAATCCTCCCTTGGAACCGCATCCTACTTCCTAGTATATGTGAAGAAATCCATTCTACTTCTGAAACTTTATCTTCGCACTTTGCAACTTTCCCAAGATTCTTGTGGTGGGTTTTTCCCTACCATTCAAAGGTGAATTTAGACTCTTTTGAAACTTCAAGAATAAAGGAAAAAAGATAATTGCAAACTCACATCCCATCAGAAAATAATTAAAATATCATTTAGTAAAAAAATATACAAGTGATAAAGAGTTTCATGTAGGTGACCTTGTATTGAAATGGGACAAACCCCATGAGGACAAGGGAAAGCAAACCAAGTTCCAATCTGTATGGCTTGGTCCATTCCTTGTTCATAAGAAGCTTTGCCTTAATACTTTAGATTATAAACCTTGCGTGGGAAGATAAATTCACTCATTGTTAATGGGAAAGATCTCAAACCTTATTTCCAATAACAACTCTTCAAGTTGTTATCCTTTGTAAATATTCCAATTTGTGTTTTTCTCTTCTGTTGGTTTTTGTCATTTTTCTGAATTTTCATTCTTATGCATTCTAAATGTTAGACCCTTGTAAATAAATAACTCGGTTTTATACATAAATAACTCACCCATCCCTTGAATAAATTATTTTCTATCAATGTCGTGAATTGGTATGCGATAACTATTCATTAGTTGGCTAGAATTTTGCCTCCATCAATTGGTTAAGCCCTAAATACCTTTCTGAACTCACATCATTCATATAGAAAATAAGAATTAGCTCTTATGGGGAACTCAAGTAAGATGATAAAAAGTAAATATTTAATATGATCTTCGTGACTTGATTGGTCTCGAATCATTCGAATATATGTGTGAATATGTTGACCCATTGTTTAAAGAAGTGATGGGGAGAAAATTGAATTGTGAGCAAACCCATTTCAGAAAATATTATGAGTATTTGAAACACAAGGAACAACCTATATAACCATAAAATCATTTGTCAATTTGGGATCCCTCATCTTCCCTAGTCGAATGACCAAAATAATAATGAAAAATTGCATGCAAAGAGAATAAATAAAATGTTAAAGGCATGAGAAGCTTCCTACAGAGAGAGATGACGCAAGAAACATTGCGAGGGCTATGGACAATCGCTGGGAATGAAGCACTTCTTGTGATTTCTTGAGAGACTCTGTCTCGGCTCTAAACACTTGGTGGGAGCAGAGAAAAACTAGAGGCTGAAATTTAGTTATGAACGTATTAAACTAACTTACATAATATTCCCATATCCAATCAAATATTTTGGTGTTTGTCTCTTATTTAAATTTTTGTGATACGAAATGAGACCTAGATAGGTTAATAAAGAGATTAAACTTTTAACTGGGGCTGAACAACTGAATGAGTGGAACCCATGGATTTAGTTCAATACTTCCATAGTGGTAAGATCCATCATAAATAAAGGTTGAACTAGAGATTATAAGGTTCTACAAATTATTTCCAATTCTTGTAGCAACTACAACAACTTAATTTTTTCAACATGAGCTAAATTTTGGAGTCTCATTTTGTTTTTCAAGATACACATCTCTATGATAAAAATTATCAAACACCTCTTCATACCTTGAACTATAAATGTAAGGATAAATTCATTAGTGTATATTTTGAAAATTGCATGCAGAACACAATCTCATAGGAAGACCCAATGCAACCCTTTAGAATAGTGTAGTGCAGCTCCCCCAAGCATCACAACACAACACTCTCAAAGTGTAGCATAACACAACATGACAGTCTAGCACAACGTGTCTCCTAAAATTTTTAGCACTTCCTTAGTCCTTGTTGATGAACCCTATTATTGCAACAACAATGTTGAAACTCACAAGGAAATTAACTTTAATTATCAATATGGGGTCATACAAACTTAAGAGGTGGTAGTGTTGTATGCAAAGTAGCCTGAGATCTACTTAAGATACTTCGAGGAAATGGACCAAAGCAAGGTATACAAATACCACTCTGTCAACATAACATATATTTGAAAGAAAAAAATATTCCATTAAAAGGAAAGTTCTAATCTACTAGTAGGAATGGAAATTTTATTCAATTTGGAGAAACAAAAATGCTACTCTACTTTGTAGAAATGTAAAGGATAACCTACTTGCATAAATGCAAATGATACTCTACTTGTAAAAATGTAAAGGATAATCTATGTGTAGAATGTAGACATTAATCTACTTGTGGAATGTAAATGTTGCATCAAAGGAAAAACCTAGTCTATGTGTAATAAATAACAATGCTTGAAATGGAAACCCTAGCTTAGAAAGCATAAAATAGAGAAGGCAAACCTCGACTAACTTTTATAAAGTAAAGAGAATAAAATCAACCTTTAATCACCACATTCAAAATTTATTATGTCCTAGCAATATATTCCATTAGATTCTTCATCAAGAAATAATCTAAATCATCATTACTCCATTCAATTCATGAACTTGTTTACTAACCCTAATTGCAGAGATGAATATTAGCGGTGAATTTCGAGCCGTAAATAGGGTCTTTTTCACCTCTAATTACCTCACATTAACTTGTCAATCCAGGAACGATTTGCTATCTCAAAGAATGTACTCAGTTTGAGGTGGTCATTTGTCAGAGTAATGCTAGTAGTATAGTGCTCAAGAAATTACAAGAGTAAATGGATGCTTAAAAGAAAATCTACTTACAACAAAGCACTTTAAAGCCTAAATCATGCATTCAGAAGACTAAGTAAATTATCAGTCAAGGGTACAGTAACAATAACTCATCCCTTTGTAAACTAATGTAACTGAAGACAATCAAGGAACATATCCTCAATCTAGGAACTAGACAATGAATGTCAATGCTCGCTACAGTTTCAGATCGTTCAATGCAGTGGCAATGCAAATAACAGGAAATGGAACAGCAACTATAATTGAAATAGCAACTATGCTTGATAAGAAATGAAACCTTATTCTAAGAAAATGAAGGCAACAATCGTATCCTACAGGAATCAAAGAGAAATCCTTACTCTAAGAATAAATCGGACAACGAATAGAAATGGAACGACAACCAATTAGCAATGAAATATAAAACAACACTTAGAGCCAATTGTGAATATAGAGTACCGAAATAAATAACACACACAACACATAGATATTAAGAGAAACAAAAATTTGACTCTGATACCACAAATATTGATCTCAGTTGTAAAAGATAATGATCGCAATTCATAATGGAACAACAATGTCAATTGAACTACAATCGTAATGAAGTATAAACCATAGACAAATACAGTAATACCAACTTAAGAATACCACAACCCAGTTACTTTGTAATTGAACAGTGATAGCATTCTGTAAAGAACAGTAAGGTTACATTAATGACTAAAAGGAACAACAATACGTTATAAAGTCAGAATGAACAATATGACCTTCCTGTTACAGAGAACGATATTGTAAATATAACAGAGCTGTGATATAAAATAACAAAACACACCAGATTACCAATCGAAGCTGATAATGAAAACCACACATGAACTAAAGATAATGGTACAGGAGCAAGTGTTCAACCAGGGTCGGGCCCTTAGCCTCCAGGGACAAACCGCTTGAAATTATTCCAGGATCAAAGATGGAACAGTAATCATGTTTATATTAAAGCATTAAAATAGAATTACAATGGATCACTTCTCAACGAGAGTCGATGATCAAAGTTTTGAATACAACGAGAAATTACATAAAAGTAACAACAACCCATCCCCTGGGCTAGTAGTGCTGCCCCTTTTTATAACAACCGGGCAGAGATATCAATGATGCAAAAATAGTTAAGATTGTGATCCCTCAGGATCAGAGGATCCTGAGGGATTCGCCAAACTGTTAATTCCAGTTATCCCTTTATTTTCTTGCACCGATTCGATATCTCCTTTTCCTTTCCTTGGCTGATACGCTTTAGTTTGGATTCCCATGTCTGCACATGGTTTCTTGCCACATGGACAGTAGTTAACTCTGCTCTGTCTTTTTCCTTGGGACGACAATCTTTCGTTTTTCCCCTTTTCTTCATAAGAAAATGGCGATTATTAGTTATCTTGTGTTACATACAATTCCCGTAGATTTTGCCATATTTTCTTATTAATTACCTAGTTCATGATGCAAAGGGATTACAAGTCTTTAAAGAAAAGATGACAAAATAATCAATATAACATACCTTCTTCACTACTCCACACACCCCCCTGCTTACTCTTTTTCGTGCCCTCATGATAACATTGTAGTTGACATGTAAGGCAGTGAGAGAGTAAGCTGGAGATGGAATCTCATGTGGTGGTCTACAACCATGATGCCTAACTAGGTGTTCAAAAAGACGGCCTGTCTGGTCCTCAGGCATCTCATACAGGGCTTGGTATCCAGGTGCATGGTGCCAAATAATCACACTCTGAAACCTATATCCTAACCAAGATGGCCCTGCCCTCAAGATAAGTTCACCGTAGAGGCTCAAACGATCAGCAACTAACTTAAAGTTCTCATAATTAAATGGTTCCCTGAGTCAGATGTTCAAATTAGAGGTCTGATATCAAAATTTAGCAGTTGCAATGGCAAGGTCCTTAAAGATAAAGAAGTATTCTATCCCTTGGTAATTGATTGCTGTATGAATGGGTCCTAACGCATCAATCAAGCACAGAGTCCTCATGAGGCTCATGTGTTTATTCCATAACTGTAATGGATCTCTAGGCTCATCTCTTACCCATAAGTCTAATCCGTTTTCTTGTCTTTGGAAGGAATTATAGGCTTTAATCCATTTGATTTGATTAACTCCAAATCAAACAAATTCCTACAGTTGGATATCCCCAATGAAAGGGCCAGGGTTCTTCTCTATCTCCTGACCTAATACGAGGTTATGTAGATAGAATTCACACAGTAGTCTTTGAACCTTTACTCCATAGTGCTTGCAACAATTTATAAAGTCATCAATGGTATTAATTTGTATAGGGGCTCCTGCTTTGACATCCTTAATTTTCAATTGCAAATATCGTTCCATTAAGAACAAGGCATAATTCTTGGCAGGGGCTCTACATGTCAGAACGTCAGTGTACAAAGAGCATAAGATATCCATCTGTCTGATCACTACATCTAATCTATGAGTTACCTTTGTGACTTTTTCTTCTTCCTTTCGCCATCCTTCAAAGGCCTGGCTTTCAGATAAATTGACATTCCTTAGCTGTTGTTGTAATTCTTCATACTTTTCTCGAGAAACCATTTGTTCTGTGGGTTTTTCTACTGCTTGCTGAGCTTGCATCAAACCCTCTCGTGGGGTTACTATCCTTGAATTGCTATCCCACATAGTAGTGTCCAGTGGAAGATTTACTTGAATCTTCTTATTTCATCGCTTCGTGTTTATAGTCTGCATCCCTTCAGAGGAGTATGCCTATGTCTGAACTTCTTTGTCACAAGCTGATATATTATCTGTTTGCACTTCAACATGGGAAACCGTGGAATGTTGTTCCTTTTGCTTTTGAATGGCAGTCTGCACTTCAACAGGGGTTTGAACAACAAACTGTTCTTCAACAACGATTTGAACAGCAGACTGTTCTTCAACAGGGTTTTTAATAGTAGGCTAAACATGGGCCCTCCGAACCTTTTTCTTGGGGGGTCTCACCGGAGTGGTTGCATGTCTTACCCCTGAAATCCTTTTTCCTCTCTTTATCATTTTCAAAACCCTGATTTGTTGTCGAAGTCGAGCTATCACATTCGGTAATCTTTGCTGTTATTTTCATAATCATTTAATTTCTTCTGTTTCCTTAGTAGGAATAGTTGTCTGTTTACTCGGGCCTAGACTGTTATCTTGGCCAATTCCCTGGTTTTCTTCTTGGGGTGCTCCTTTGTTGTTTTGTTCAGGTTGCTCAGGAGTAGAAACCCTAGCTAGCTCTGTTATTTCCTGGGTAACTTCTTTGTCCACCCCTTCTTCTTCATCCAATTCTTCCAGTGTAGTCTAGCTGGGAGCGGATTATTCCCCTTCTATATCTTTATCTTTTTCTTCTCCTGTCATGCTTACATCATGAACAGAATGATTCTCTTCATTTTCTTCCTCATCGCTCAATTCTTCGGGTGCATTTTTGTCCTGAGAAGAATGCTCTTTTGGTTCTTCCTCAATCTGGAGGCCTAGCAAGCTGAGAGGTTGGGCATATTCACCCATATTGGCTAGAATTTTGGCTAGTTCATCTTCTTGCAATTTATTTTGCAATGGACTCTCTTCACGTTGCTCTGTCTCCACCTCCACTTGCTCAAGCTGCTCGATCTCTTCCTCTGTTTCTCCCTCCTCATTTCCTCCCAATTCTTTCTCATTCTCTTCTCCTTCTAATTGCAGGGGTTGCTTGTCCCCTGAGTCGTCTATCTCGACAGGTTGGCTGGTATTCCCTTGGGGATTTTCCAACCTCCCTCTAATCTGCGCCAATCTAACTAATTTTCTCTGTTTTGATGGTCTATTCGGTGTACCGATAGTTTGTTTGCGTTTTGGGGTTGGCGGAGTCAGTGCCCCATCTATCGTAGCAATTAGCTCTTCCCAGCTACTTTGTTGCTGAGCAAGATTGTGGCTAACTATCAACCATATCAGTCCATGGTGACTTACTACCGATTCTACATGTTGTGACTTTTTCATGCTTCGGGCAACACCATGAAGTAATGAATTTAAAAATGCAGGTAGGTTCATAGAGCATTTATCTTTTAATACAGCTAAGAGTGTAAGGTTTCGTGGTCTTACCATGTCTTTCCTACCTTCACAGGTGATGTAGCTCTGGACGATCTTCGCCAATTCTACCCACGGCTCTCCTAATGCTGCTGGTAGGACTCCCTTTCCTCTGACTACCAGGTTCTGGCCTTCATCCTGGAAGACCTTCATGATCTTTTGTAGTCTCTCCTTCTTTAGATTCCACACAGGTCCAGTGGCTGGCAGTCCCAAGACCTCTGCAATTACGTCATCGGTGACTGCTATGTGTTTTTCCCTTACTGTGGAGTGATATTCTTGCAATTTCTGCAAGAATTCTATTGCCACGGTCTTGTTGGATTCCTGTAAACGATTAAGATAGACTAACCATCATGCCCTTACCAGGATTTCCTATGCAGCATCATAAACTATCAATACCTGTGGTTCTATTCGAATTGACATTTCTCCCATGCTTTAGCTCATTGTAAAAATGCAGAGACGACAATGGAACAATAGGCTATTCAAACTAGTAGAAACATAGAGAAAATAATGAAACAGCAAGGCTCGTTCAAATCTTACTAATTGCTGTGGAGTATAATGCAGAAATAGCTTAGGAACAACAAGGCATGCAAATTGAAAAATGAGATACCATTAAGCCTCGCTATTCCCAAGTAAAAATTTGCTGAATAATAGTCTGACACGTATGCCAGAAAATTATGAGGTCAGCCTCCCCCCTGCAATGTGATAGGCCGTCCTTGGTCGTCAAATGAGGGAGCAGCGTGTCGAACTTGCATGGTACAGAGTCATAAAGGAACAACATATGTGGAAATGCCATGTTTACAAAAGGAGCAGGTTGCCAAAATCGAGGCGTATAATAGGATCGCTTAACAAATAAGAGAATGTTGTGATATGATGCGAGGCTGGGAGGATAGGACAACTGATGTGCACAACCAGTCTAATGTGGTCATTATCGACTTTTCCATCATGATTGGTTATGATAGATTTTTCATGCATTTAATGGTTCGGGGAAGCGATATACATAATCTTATTTGATGGATTACAATGGTATAATATAGAGAAGGGTGTTAATGATTAATATTGGTGTATAAAAATGTGACTTCAATACCATTAACAGAGCTTTGTTGCCGACAGGTGTCCATAACCTTGGAAGAGATGTTTATTTCACCCATGGAACCATGATCCTTTGTGTATGCTTAGGAAGTGTTGTACAATGTCAAAATGGAGGCCATTATGTTGGCTTGGTAACCAGTTAAATCGTAATGCCATTCACCAAGAAGGAGTGAAAGGTGGGCATGCCGGCTCATGATGAGACCTCTTGTTCCAAGGACTCTTTCATTTTTTCTGATATGCCTCTTGGATCATATCCCTGGTGTGGTGGCCATAGTGGGAATGCCACTTCACTTTCTTCCTTATGATCATGGTAGGTTTGCTCTTGATAAGATCCCCTATCCTGCATTTGACAATTTTTTTTTATTTTTTATATATATATATAAAATGCTTTCCCATCTATACACAAAAGGTGGTTCAACGCTCCTTAAGAGTAGGAATGGTGGAAGAAGTCTTAACATCTCAATAGAAAAATATAAACCCTTTGTTCTTATTCCTTAATAATGATCAAAGAAGATTATGGGAATTTAAAAAGGACTAGCCTGATAAAGATGACCAATCATGTCAGTATTAGTAGGATAATGACAACAAAGTGATGAATAATTGTGTCCTTTCTTCTTTCCTCTTTATCAATTCACAAAAGTTTCTTGTAAAAGGAGTGATTTTATATAATTTTATGATTTCAGTATGTTGTATCTTTGTATCCATTGCATGAGTGTATAGCTGTGCTCCAAAAGACCTAAAACAAGAGGAACAACAGGTATCTTTAAGCATAAGTAAAAGGAATACGAGAATGTTGTCATTTGAAAAAGGAAGGGCAAAATAATACAAGTGTTTTTCCTTTGAAAAAGGAACAGCAAAAACCGAAAGTGCCATTCCTTTGGAAAAAGGAACAACAAAAACTGAACATGTCGTTCTTTTGGAAAAGGAACAACAGAAAATAAAAAGTGTCGTTCCTTTGGAAAAGGAACAGCAGAAACGCAAGTGCTAAAAGTGTCGTTCCTTTGGAAAAGGAACAGCAAAAACACAAATGTCGTTCCTTTGAAAAAGGAACAACAAAAAAACTCGAATGTTGTTCCTTTGGAAAATGAACAGAAAAAATCAAAAGTGTTGTTCCTTTGGAAAAGGGACAGCAGAAAACTCAAATGTCGTTCCTTTGGAAAAGGAACAGAAAAAGTCAAAAGTGTTGTTCATTTGGAAAAGGAACAACAGAAAACTCGAATGTCATTCCTTTGGAAAAGGAACAGAAAAATGAAAATGAAAAAGGAACGGCTAAAACAAAAGGTGTTGTTCTTTTGAAAAAGGAACAAAAAACAAAAATATTGTCCCTTTGGAAAACGAATAGCAACAATGAGAAAAGTGCACAAAAATGTTGTTGCTTCAGAAAAGGAACAACAAAAACGATAGTGTTGTTTCTTATAAAAAAGGAATAACAAAAAAAAAATGCAAATACAAAAATATATACAGAAACTGATTTGAGAAAACAAAGAAATTATGTACAAAGTGTAAAAACAAGTGAATCACTTAATGAATCATAGGTGAGGAAGATTTATCTTCCTGCTGTAAAATTTACATATCGTAGTCTTCACGTAGTTTCTGGTAGAAGGATTCCCAAGTGGTTTGTGGTATAATCAAACTCGGTGGCCATTTACTTTAAAGGTATGTCGAGATCTATCAATAGTGACTAGAGTAAGGGTGCCATTATCATATACCTTCTGGATTTCATATGGCCCGAGCCAGTGGAAGTTTCCCGGGAAAATCCTGAAACCTGGAATCGTATAAGAGTGCCCAATCTCCTTTGCGGAAGACTTTCTTTTTAATGAGAGTGTCATGCTATTTAGCTCGCTTCTGTTGGATTAATGTAGTGTGTTGAAGGGCAGAGAGCCTGATTTCATCTAGCTCATTGATCTGCTATAATCTATTAATCTGTGGCTCGTTTAGATCTAGGCTAACTTCTTGTGCTGTTCGTAGTGTTTGGATTTTGAATTCTATGGGGAAAATGGGTTGCTTTCCAAACAACAATTGGTATGGTGAATAGCCGGTAGTGCTTCTGCATGTTGTTCTGTAGGCCCACAAGCCTTTTGGTAGTCTTGTGGCCCAATTGCGTCTATGTGACGTAATGGTTTTTGTCAAGAGTGCTTCTATTATTTTGTTGCTGCTTTCTACTTGATTGTTTTCCTATGGGTGGTATGGAGTAGTAATTTTATGTTGGATATGATAGTTTTTAAGTGTTGCAGCAATCTCGTTACCAGGAAACTGTGGTCCACCATCTGTAATTATGTCTCTTGGAAGCCCGTATCGCACAAATATATGAAATAGGAACTATATGACAAAATCCTCTATAGCTCTCAGTAATGCTTCTACTTCAACCCGTTTGGTGACATATTCTGTTGCCACCAGAATATATGTTTTTTGGTTCAAGGATGGGTTAATTGGACCAAAAAAATCAAGTGCCCACTGCTCGAATGGTTCAATAACCAGTTGTGGGTTCAGGGGCATTTCGTCGGACTGACTAGGGTGTCCTGCTCTTTGACAACTGTCACAAGTTTGAACGAACTTCTTTGCATCTTTGAAGATCGTAGGCCCATAATACCCTATTTGTAGTACCTTATGTCCAGTTCTTCGATCGGCAAAGTGTTCGCCACATGGTCCGCCGTGACAAGCTTTCAAAATATCAAAAATTTCATCCTCCCGAAAACATCTCTGGATGTGCGTATCTGCTGCTGTATGGAACAGGTAGCCCCCAATCCAAGAAAATTGAGCACTTCGCTGGACAATCTATTTTCGTTCATTGGGGGTTAGATTTTTTGGTAATTTACCTACTACTAAGTAATTTGCAACATCAGCATACCAGGGTGTTTTAACAGTGACAGCAAACAAATGCTCATCTGGAAATTGATCTTCAACTACTACTGTGTCCACTGGTTTTGACATTCGCGAGAGAAAGTCAGCTATAGGATTTTCTTTTCTAGGTCTGTCCTTGATTGTACTATCAAATTCCTGCAATAAAATCAGCCATCTAGTTATTCTACCATTTGTGATTGGTTTATTTGTTAAATATTTTATGGCAGAGTGATCTATATACAAGATAATAGGATATCCAGTAATGTAATTCCTGAACTTATTGACAACATGTATTATAGCTAGAAATTCCTTTTCAGTAACAGTATAATTCAATTTAGCAGGGGATAAGTTCTTGCTAATATAATAAATTGCATACGGTTTTTTATCTTTTTCCTGCCCAAGGACTGCTCCAATAGCTGTATCTGAGGCGTCTGATGAAATTTAGAATGGTAGGTCCCAATTTGGTCCTCGAAGGACTGGAGCTGTGGACACAAGCTTCTTCAGATCCTGAAAAGCACGGTCACAGTTTTCTATCCAAAGAAAGTCAAGATTACCTATCAGTGCATATAGAGGTGCAGCAATATGTGAAAAATGTTCTATAAACCTTCTATAATAACTAGAGAATCCAAGAAAATAGCGTACCTCTGTTTGAGTGGTAGGAGTGGAAATTAGAAAAATTATTTGAATTTTGGCTGGGTATACTTGTATGCCAGCTGCTGAGATATAATGACCTAGAATAAGTCCTTCAGTCATCATCATATAACATTTTTCATGGCTTAAGCAAAGCCTGGTGGCAATGCAACACTGTAGGACTTTTTCCAGTGTGTCCAATGCTGGGTCAAAATCATCTTCATATGGTGTAAAATCATCCATGTAGACTTCGAGCCCCTCATTTATTAAATTTGAAAAAATGCTGAGGATAGCTCTTTGAAATGTGGCAGGAGCATTGGATAAGCCAAAAGGTAGAACTCTGTAGGCAAATGTTCCCCAAGGACAAGTAAAACTGGTTTTGTCTTGGTCTTCAGGGGCAATCTAAATCTGATTATATCCACTGAAGCCATCTAATAAAGAAAAGAATTTCTTTCCTACTAGAGTGTCTAATACTTGATTGATGAATGGAAGGGGAAAGTGGTCTTTTTGTGTTGCTTTGTTTAACTCTCTATAATCTACAAAAATCCTCCATTTTCCATTCTTCTTTGCTACCACAACAAGTGGAGAGACCCATTTACCATCAGAGATAGGGTAGATGAAGTTAACATCTAAAAGTTTTTGAAATTAAGCTTTTACAACGTCTTTTAGATGAGGATTAAGTCTCCTTTGTGGTTGGCAAATAGGTCTCGCATCCTTTTCTATGTAAATGTGGTGTGTACATAACTGGGGATCAATTCCTTTCATATCAGGGTCGTCCCATGCAAATGCTTCTTTATATTTCCTCAATAGTTGGATGAGCTTCTTTTCTTGTTCGGAATTCAGGTTGGAATTAATGTTTAAAGTCTTTCATGGCTTAATTTCTACAATTTTGCTATGTGGAACAGAAGTAGTAGGTATTGTTTGATCGTGTGTATCTTTAAGAGGATCCTCTTCTAATTCATTTTCAAATGCTGCTTCTATCATGTGACATTGTATGTGGGATCTAGGTTCATCTTGGCTAATAAAATTATTAATGGCATCATCTTATGTTCGGTCTAAAATCAAGAGCCTCTTGTATCATTAATGGAGATCTAATATTTTCAGTGAGGTATGATACAGGATGCTTGTTAGTTTTTATTATTATGACACTTAGCTACGCTACGGGGTATAAATCTAGATTCTTAATATTTCCCCCCTAGTAATGGTCATATCGCCTTGTCGGCAGCCAATATAAGCATTGGCAGTTGCGAGCCAAGGTCTGCCTAAGATCAGTGGATGTCCATCAAGTTTGTTTTTGGGGTTTATTATCAAAAAATCGACCGGATACTCCCAGGAGTCAACAGATACCATAACATCATGTAGTGTACCCTCTGGCCTAACTACAGATTGGTTAGCCAGTTATAATAAAGTGGAGGTCGGTTCTACTAATATAATGCCTAGTTTTTGGCAAGTAGTGGTTATTAAGATGTTAATTGCAGCTCCTATATCAACTAAGGCATTTGAGAAGGTTTGACTATAGATTTGTACGATTACTATTGGATTTCCTGGGTCTTCCTATTCAATGGGTGTTTCTTTTCCTGATAATAAGTCAGATAAAGTGCCAACTACTTGGACTTTTGGGTTATTTATTATTGTCCTCCTTGGTTTCTTTATACATAGTTCTTTGATAGTATTTGAATATATCAGGATGTCTTGAATGACTTGGAGGAGTGGAATTTTTATGTACAGGTTTCGTAGTTCTCCCAGAATGTTAAAATTAGGATATTGTATAGGTCGAGGTATAATTAAGAGTTCTAGGAATGGAGGAGAGGATGTGGTTGCTGGATCATGAATTTGTTGTCTGCTCACGTCCTGTTCTTGTAATGGTTGTTCTACAAGTAACTGATTTTCAACCTGAATTTTTTTATCTCTCTCTATTTCAATGATACACCTAGATCTTAATTGAAGGTCATTACACATCCTTAGATTGGTCCCTATCTCTGGTGTTTCGATTATTTGAATGGACTGGACTGGTCTGTTATTTGGATTGGGGTTGGGTTGGGCTGGGAGTTGCGGCCTTAAGTTAGACTGGGGGTTTTGTTGTAGGGATGACAGTGTAGGTTGAGGGAGCGGGATGGTTCCTATTAGCTGATTCATCGGCCTTTGTTAGTTTGTCTGCCAAGTTTGACTCTGTGAAGTAGGAGGGGTCCATTGTGGTGGATAAACATTGTTTTGCCAATATGGTGGGGTATAGGGAAAATTTGGCCAATTGGGTTGGCTTGCTTGATTCAGCCATGCAGATGATGAAGGATATGATTACTTTGACCAATTCAGGAAGGGGGGTTTATTTTGCCACATTGTATTATATTGTTGAGCATGATATTGCGGGGGCTTGAAAGAAAAAGCTGAGTCTGAAAACATACTTGTTTGTCATGGTTGCCATTGACGGCGCTAATTAAGTAGATACACCGATTCTGGCTCTTCTTCTAGTTCCTTGTATATTGCTTTCAATCTAGGAAGTGAGGGGCAGCTCTCTGTGGAGTGGTCTTTTGTAAAAATGGCGCAAATTTGGACTGCATCTAATGGACACTCCTTATGGCTGTGTTTCTTTCTGAATCTGGGACAAAATATTGCCAAATTCTATTCTGCTTCTGCTTGCTTTTGTTTGGCCTTCATAATATCAAGTTGTGTTGTCAGCATCCCCAATATGTCAATTTTAAAATTTTCCAATAAATTTCCAATTTCTGCACAAGTTACTCCTTCTACCGAAATTCTATTATCTCTTACAAACCAATCATGTTCTGTTTGTTTTAGTTTTGTGTTGCCTCTCAAGCTCCTAATACATAAATCAATAATGTCAGCAAAATTTTCTTGATAAATATCTCCTTTCCCCATAATGTTTAATGTCTCAATCCATTGTTCCTTCATTCCCCTAATTAATGTTGTTTTTAATACATTATCAGGTAAGGGTAATGATGCATAAGGAGATCCTTGAAGATTATACTGGAAACGTTCAACATACTCTTCCAATGTTTCATTTGCTTTAGCTACCATCTGAAATATTTCATCTTTTAATTTTCGAGACCTGTAATAGTCCTTATATTTCTTTAGAAAAGAATCTTTCATTTGATCCTAATTATTTATAACACCACCACCTAATCACATAAACCATCTTAAAGCAGCCCCTTTTAGTGTAGAGGGAAATAATTTTAGTTTCTAGGGATCGGTGGTATAGTCATATCCTCTACATAGCACATCGAACTCAAACAGGAATGCATCTGGATCTTTTGATGTAAGGCCATGGAATGTAGGGATATGCTGAAGAGGAATTACTTTCATAGGTGCGTTAGCTATAGTATCCACAATGGGGTATTGCAGTGTAGAGGTTTGGGTGTTTGGCTGGTTCTGGGCCATTTGGTCAAATATATGCCAATAGCTTTCTGGGATATCTAGGAGGGTATTCCTAGGTTGTCGAGGGGGAATGGCTCTAAGGGGAATGGCCTTGATAGAACTTTATTTATCTAGGATGATGAGAGTGCCTAATGACTGGGGGGAATTCAGGTTCTTGAATTTCTTCAACTTTGTTATAAATGATTTTTGCAGCACTTCCCTAATCTGGGCTACTTAATGGCTGAATTACCCTAAGAGGAGATTCTGGTTCTTCAGCTTCTCCTGTTTCTCCTCTTCCTTCATAGAGATTGCTAAGGTTCCCTTCCCGCAATGATTTTAGGCTAGAATTTTCAATTTCTTGAAAATATTACTCTTTGGTTTGACTATGCACCTCAGCAAAGGCTACAGATGGTGATCCTGTGGCCTGAAGGGAACTAGTAGGCTGTCTAGAAGTAACTTTTCTAGGTCCTACTGAAGGCTAAGATTCTGCTTTCTTAAGGATTTTGTCTAGAAAGGTCGATCGGCCAAGGGTCACTGGCCCCTTAGGTTTATCAGGCTTGGGTAGAGGTTTGGGATTCTTTTCTGTCTTTTTCTGCTTAGTCATGCACACAAATCAACTGCTAGGTTCTACCCAAACAAAACAACAACAAATCTACAGGAAAGCGGGCAGGGGTGTAGGGCTGTTACATACTCCACACGCAGGTTCTTACCTTCCATTTTTAAAACCTAGTTCTTTCCTAACAGGTTCTTACACTACTCTAGAAAAAAAACAAATGGCTACACTCTTCCCCGGCAATGGCGCCAAAATGTCGAGCCGTAAAAAGGGTCTTTTTCACCTCTAATTACCTCACATTAACTTGTCAATCCAGGAATAATTTTCTATCTCAATGAGTGTACTCAGTTTGAGGCGGTCATTTGTCAGAGCAATGTTAGTAGTATAGTGCTCAAGAAATTACAAGAGTAAACGTATGCTTAAAAGAAAATCTACTTACAACAAAGCACTTTAAATCCTAAATCATGCATTCAGAAGACTAAGTAAATTATCAGTCAAGGGTACAGTAACAATAACTCATCCCTCTATAAACTGATGTAACTAAAGACAGTCAAGGAATAGATCCTCAATCTAGGAACTAGACAATGAATTTCAATGCTCGCTACAGTTTCAGATCATTCAATGCAGTGGCAATGCAAATAACAGGAAATGGAATAGCAACTATAATTTGAACAGAAACTATGCTTGATAAGCAACAAAGTCTTATTCTAAGAAAATGAAGACAACAATCGTATCCTACAGGAATCAAAGAGCAATCCTTACTCTAAGAATAAATCGGACAGCAAATAGAAATGGAATGGAAACCAATTAGCAATGAAATATAAAACAACGCTTAGAGCCAATTGTGAATATACAGTACCGAAGCAAATAACACACATAGCACACATAGATATTAAGAGAAACAATAATCTGACTCTGATACCACAAATATTGATCTCAGTTATAAAAGATAACGATCGAAATTCATAATGGAACAACAATGTCAATTGAACAACAATCGTAATGAAGTATAAACCATAGATGAATACAGTAATACCAACTTAAGAATACTACAGCCCGGTTACTCTGTAATTAAACAATGATAACATTCTGTAAAGAGCAATAAGGTTACATTAATGACTTAAAGGAACAACAATATGTTATAAAGTCAGAATGAACAATACGACCTTCCTGTTACAGAGAATGATATTGTAAATATAATAGAGCTATGATATAAAACGACAAAACACACCAGATTACCGATCAAAGCTGATAATGAAAACCACACAGGAACTAAGGATAATGGCACAGGAGCAAGTGTTCCACTAGGGTTGGGCCCTTAGCCTCCAGGGACACACCGTTTGAAATTATTCCAGGATCAAAGATGGAACGGCAACCAAGTTTATATTAAAGCATTAAAATAGAGTTACAGTGGATCACTTCTCAATGAGAGTCAATGATCAAAGTTTTGAATACAATGAGAAATTACAAAAAAGTAACAACAACTTGTCCCCTGGGCTAGCAGTGCTTCCCCTTTTTATAATAGTCAGGCGAAGATATCAATGATGTAAAAATAGTTAAGATTGCGATCCCTCAGGATCATAGGATCTTGAGGGATTCACCAAAATGTTAATTCCAATTATCCCTTTGTTTTCTTGCTCCGATTCGATATCTCCTTTTCCTTTCCTTGGCTGATAGGCTTTAGTTTGGATTGTCGTGTATGCATATGGTTTCCCGCCATAGGGACAACAGTTAACTCTGCTCTGTCTTTTTCCTTGGGACGTTAATCTTTTGTTTTTTCCTTTTTCTGCATAAGAAAATGGCGATTATTAGTTATCTTGCGTTACATACAATTCCCATAGATTTTGCCATATTTTCTTATTAATTACGTAGTTCATGATGCAAAGGGATTACAAGTCTTTAAAGAAAAGATGACAAAACAATCAATAAAACATACCTTCTTCAGTACTCCACAATGAAGAGACAAGTCCTAAGTGGTATCTAATCTTCATAAATCATAGCTTAAAAGATTACAGGGCATTATTAAGGTCTAGGAGGAAAAACTCAAGCTTTAAGAACAATTCTAGTCATGTTTGGAGAGTTTCTACTCTATGTTATAGGATGCTACAAGATTGTCCCTTTTTTCTACAAAATTGAATCCATGAGAATTTTGCAAGATAAAAAATGATATGAAGGCAAGGAAGAGTAGTGGAAGGTGGAAGAAGTTTATATGAGGTCCCCTCCAGGATTAGTACCCGTCGGAGGCGCATCTTACACAAGGCGAAATGAACATGGTGGCATTCGACAAACCAGAAATGAACTCTCTGTGACCAATGATTTTGAATAAGTTGTATACGAGGGAAGGAAGGAGTTGATGATATGGTGAGAAGTGGAAATGACAGTGCTATACCCTAAAATCCAATAGTAGTACCTGTACACCATAAATATTACTCAATCTTGCCAAATATCTAGACCATGCTAACAATGTAAATTAAAGAAAATTAAACTAAGAGGAAAGGATGAGTTGAATTTTATTCAAGACATTCCTACTTCATGCAAAATGAAACCTATATTTTTATGCTTTCCAAAACAAAACTCACAACCACATTTACCAAGAAGTATGATTAGTAACTCTACACAGGAAACATTTTCATATAAAGAAAACTTGCATAAATGAAATATTGCTAATCCTAACTAAATAAAAGAAATATGAAAAATAAATTGTACACATGGGAGAGACTAGAGTGCCTTGGTTGATCCCTAACCCAAGGGAACTAAGCCCTCTAAATCACACTCAGATCTAAAGAAACCATAGACTTCTCTTTGATATTAAATAGTGCTCAACAACATGGAATGAATATGACAAATAAAACCTCTTAGACCTAGCAATCACTATTACTATCCAAAAGTTTAAATCCTATTGAGCCCTTAGGATTCCTTATTTATACAAAGATGGCTAAGGGGAAGTGCCCTTGGAAGGAGGATTTCTTCCCTCCAAAATCCCTAAAAGGGTGGATCTATTTCCTTGAGATTCTCATAATCTTTGAGAGCATCAGCTATTAGTAGATCCTCAAACTATGGGTGAGTAAATATAGGGAGTAAGTTTAGTTGTAGGTGAGTAAACGTAGTGGAGAATCCTCCTACATATTATCTAGTTTCCTTTGGCATACTTATGCATAGTAAATGCACCCTTTTCATGTACATGAATCATGTTAGGCCACAAGATATGATAAACCTCCTTTAATCCTCCAAATACATTATAGTCAAAAACGTGTTATCAAATGTGAGGAGAGAGGTAAATATATGTTAAATGATGGCCAGATGGGCCTTGTTATATACCTATTAATGAGGACCATCATCACCCCCTAATGAATGTGTTGTTCACCCTTTGAGCAACTCAACCACTTAATTCCATTTCATGCGTAACCTTGGTGGCTTTTCTACCATCCCAAGGTATCTCTGAAGGAGCGCCCTATTGAGGGTAGAACCCTAGATTGTTCTCTATCTATGCCCACTCTTTCTACTCTTTTGTCTACTTTTTTATTTCTTGTAGCCCTAGAAACAAACGAGGGTTGAAATTAAGCCCAAACTAGTTGGAATTTAGTCTTTGAACTATCCTCTTATATAAGGGTGACTTCTCCAAGGCATTCCTTAATCTCTCTGGAGAGTGGTACTCTGTGATTTGTAAGAAATGTGGTAATGAGCACCATCTCCTCTGACAAGCATACAAGCCCTAAATCCCTACCACCCTGAAAATGTCTTCAAAGTGTAGGATGCCTTTCTCATGTTTATATATGTAGAGTGGTGTGAATTTGGGTCCACGAAAATGAGCCTATGGTTGTTGATGACAAGCTGAGGAGCCCACAATTATACTCTAATCCATAAGGGTTCATTAGTTTCCTATGGCCCTTTTTTCCTCTTCAACCCTTTCTTTCTCATGAGTTAGTTAAGAGACCAATGCCATCAATTGTACATATCCCATCATAGAATTTGGATCCTAGAATTCCATATTAGTCAATATGAGGTTGTGCATGCAGAATTTTTGCATCCTAGCTCTATCCTCCACACTATCTCTATGACAAAATTTAATGAACTATTTGTAGTCTTGGAAAGATAGTGAGCCATATTATGCTAGAATTTTGATTTGAAACTGAAGCCACTATTCTTTGAAGAACATATCATATGTTTTTTAGGGATATCTACATTGGGTGACCTCCATGGCCAAGCTTTCCATGGTGGCAAGTTGCCCTTCTTTCTTATGTAGTTTCTCTTTCAATATATCATTTCCATTTGCAATTGTTCCCTCATGTTTACTTATCTCAACCTAAAATAAATCATCTCTTCACCCATCTTCTTCATTTTCTCCTCCGTCATTCCTACATCCTCAACCCCCCTTAGACTTTATAATATGAATCCACTGGTGGGTTTGGCCTCCTTGTCCTTCTAGCTCGAGGATGATTGCGACTACAAACTTGGTAGTTATTTGATGAGGCCTGATATTGCACCAAGGATATTTCAACTCCCAAGGGATTCTCAACTTAAATTATCAAGCTTGAGTTCAGACAAACTTAGAGGTAACAATACTATATGCATAGAAGTTTAGGTTCTATTCATGTCACCCTCATTCATGAAATCAGATCAAGGTGTTCAAAGACCACTCCTCCAACTAATGATAGTGAAAAAATGCTATGAAAGAATAAATGAACATGATTCTAACTACAAATGTGAAAATGCCATTCATTACATGTTAATGCTAATTGAAATTTCGTGAAAGGAAAAGGCAGATCTATTTGTAGAAATAAATCATGCTACTTTACTTTCACACTTGATCAAATCAGTAACATACCTGCATGCATCATTTAGCTACTCACACTTGCTTGAAAATGAGGGATCCAATCTTTAACATGCCTATGAATAAAAATACTAATTCTAACTATGTTTTTCTATATGATGGTTGCAGTGAGGAAAGGATGAACTTAGAGTGGTCCTAGAGTCTTCCCTAATCATCAAATCATAGTGTAGGGGGAATTATTCAACTTAACTATGCTAGGGTCAAAGTATGGGAAAAAATTGGTTGGAGAAAATAATGTTACAGGTTTTCTATCGGAGGTGCTACAAGAGGTCTTGTATTGCTATAGAAGGCCATGTTTTTCTATAGGAGGAGGGCTCGAGAGATTTTGAGGATATAAATAGTGTTTTGAGGGAAGAAAAAGATGGAAAAAGGTAGAAGGAGGTGAATGAAGGGTGTGGGAGCCACTTATCCAAGCCTAGTACCCCTTGGAGGTCTATCTTGCACCAAAGTTGATGACCGTGGTGTCCTTCATGTACCTTACCATAGTAAATTCAGATATGGTGTTTGGAAGCAAGGTAAGGTGCCTATGGGGAAGATGGAAAGGTCCATGTGGATGTGGAAAGGTGTTCCCACCCCTTCAAATTAGCACAGTTCCTGTAGCTAGCCAAATCCATGCATCAAATGATCATTACTACAACAAAGTAAATTATCTTTGAAAATATGAGTTGAATTCTACTGAAGTCTACTATAACCTACAACACAAATCCAATTTCCAAACTAGTGTTTCTAAATCCTAAGTTGGAGAGATTAAACATGCAAAAAAATCATAAACAAATATTTTTGAGTTGTTATTGTGGATATTTCCAATCACTATTCCCATAAGAGAGGTGATAGGAAAGGCTGCAATTACAAGTTTTTATGACATAAAATATACTAAAACAAGAAAATAATTGCAATGCTTTGAAACAAGAATAAAAAGGAAATACAATAGAGGGACTAAAGCCTATGGGTTTGGCCCAAACCCAGGGGTTTTAACTCTCCAAAACTAACTCAGATCTAGACTAATGTTAAACTTTTCATTAACAGAAAATGATATTCACATCATATGCAAAATAAGCATAACAATGTCAAGCACTAGGCTCTTAGTAGCTACTCTTAGGTGCAACAAAAATTTGAATCCTAATGAGCCTCTTGGCTAGTTTATTTATACAAAAAGGTAGTTGATGGCAGCTCCCTTGAAAAGAGGAGTGATTCCCTCCAATATCTCAAGATTTTTGGATCTGGTCCTCCTTGATTTTCACATGTACTTGGAGTCCCTTGGTTGCTAGCAAGTTCAATATATGAATTAGGATTCTGTGATATCAAGTTGAGTTACAGAGTTAATGGTGGACAAGCCCCCTATATTCTCTCTTGGTTATATCCATCAAGCCCCTTCATAGTAAATGCCTCAAAAAATGCTTATTTTCCCGCAAATTAATCACATTGGGCCATACAATATGACAAACACCCTTTAGTCTTCCTACTAGGCATATTATGGCTAAAAATGCAAATTGATGTGAGAAAAGGAGAGTTTTAAGGGGATGGAGGATAGCACAATGAACTTCAAAATATACCTATCAATGGGACCTATAAATATTATCTTCTCTTGCTCATAAAATTTACATTAAGACCCAATATTTGGTTTGGGATAAGGCTCTTGTAGCTCTTGTGGTCCTTCTCCTCCTTTCTGAGTTTGTGCAACACTTTACTTTCTTGTAGCATCTCTTTATCATATTGTAGCATTGCATTTCTTCCCTATAGCATGCCATAATTCTTGCAGTTGTCTCATTTTAGCCCCCCTATTTTTTAGCTTTCTTTGTGAGGTTTAGGGATACTTTCCTTTAGATTTAAGGGAGGTCTCCTCTTCAATTTTCTTTTTATCCTTCTCTAATTGCCATATTGGTGACTATTTGATCCCTCAATGGTGATGGGTTGGTGGAGTAAGGCTATGACATCCATTTTTTTATCCTACTACTTCTTCTCCTTCTGAAATACAAGGGGCCTTGTTTTGGCTCCCCCCTTTGACCTTGCCTGGTGTACTTAGGGTTTCCAAGGTGGGATCCACTTCTTATTCATGGTTTCCCTCTGAGAGGCTTACTTGTATTTTTGTCTCTAGTTTTTCCTCTTCCTTCTCTTCTTAAATTTATTCTCCTTTTTCTTCTTCCTTCTCCTCTCCCGCCTATTCTATTGTAGATCTATGTTTTGTGGTCTCTTCATGCTCTAGTAAATCTTATGCTTGAGTCTCATCCAATGCCTCCATATCCATGTCTAAAAATTCTATCTATGACACAGGGTTCTTGATATGCTCCAGAGGATCCATTACAATGGGCCTTATGAGCCCATGATGATCAATGTACATATGTTTCCCTTCTCTCACCCTTTGGCTCATTTCTACTATGTACTAAAGAAGGAAGTGGGGAACAATGAGTCTTCCTGGGATAGACAATTATTTCTAGAATCTTAGCTCGTAAAGTAGCTTAAATAATATGAATAAGAAACATGAAATCTCCCCTTAGAGGATATTTATTTCAATATTTGATAGGATACTTCATAACATGTGTATGGTAGACTCTCCCTCCTAACCTTATTTTTATCTTCAATCGATTTCTCTGTAGGGAGGAAGAAGTTATTTTTCATTTTGATGGCTTCCTCTCCATCCTCCTTGCCACACCTAACTCCTAGGGTCAATTTCGTTACCTTGCTAATTGTTTATGCATTTAAATAGATGACAAGCCCCCTCACAATGGTGGTGTGACTATCTTTCCTTTGAGCCTGGAGGGCTACTGCAAATTCATGGGTAATTTCATCATCATGCCCCTTAATTTTATCAAAGAACTCCATCCACTGGTGGTTTGTGAATATGTTCCTAACAAGAATGTTTTTGTGGATTTTTGTTCAGTATGTGGGCTCTCTTCTATTAAATCCTTCTCCCATGATCCCTACTGTGACCTTTTCAATTTTTTTACAATGGATTTACTGTTAGTTATTAGTTTTTAAGCAACCTAGGGTTTCAGAGTAGAGGTTAGAGGAGTGGTTCTCTTTTATTGATTAGCGGAGGAAAAATTATATTCCATATTTAAAACAAAGTAATCCTCCTACTATCATGCTTATCTTATAACAAAAATAAGATTCTGAATTTCTTTCCACATTCATGATTTTGCAATAAGATGTTTCTATAGAAAAACTATGACCAATTCCATAGGTTTTTTGTGCATGGCAGGTGAGGAAAATTTGCTACATACCCCTCCCCTTGAGGTTCCATTATGGATATGGGGTTTTGGAGGAAGAATTGTAAAAATTCAAGCCATTTTCAACCTCTCAAGTCAATCTTGAAGTAGCCAGTGAGGATCCTATAGAACCTGTTCTAAATCTTGTAGCACTCATGTTGAATCCTATATCAGCTAGTATCCATCCTTACAGATTCTCTATGGTATCCTATGGGACCCCTAGTGTAGCTAGCTGTCCTCCTCACAATGGAAATGGGTCTTCTTACCATTTTTGGAATGATACTTTTTTTACAAATGAGGATCAAGCCCGCTCTTTATTTCTTTTATGGTTTGGTGGTGGGCTCAGTGCATTGTGTTAGCTAGCCCCTCCCTACCACATTCACAACTTCTCCATATACATGTTAGTCAAAACTTGTAATTATCACCTTTTCATTTTTCTCATTTCCTCCACATGAAATGAGAGAGAAGGATAACCTCACTTCATTGTTTGAGGGTGGCGAAGACTACTGGCCACCTTCATCCTATAAAATGAGTTCCTCATGAACTCAAAACATTTTAAAACTATTATGTGCCTAAAGGAAGAAATGAGGAGTCTTTCATACCTATGTCTGATTGGTAGTATTTGTTTGTGTGTTGAACACTTGTTGTATGCATGTTTCTTTTGAACAAAGGTAATGGTTGATTTTCTTACCTATTGAGGTCTCATCTTCTCATGTTTATGGCTACATGCATTGACTTTTCTTTGGAATTTTTCTTTTTCCTTGAAATCTGCTTGATTGATAGGAACTTGACAATGCAAGTTCTTCAAGAGGTGGATCAAATGATGTTATTGAATGTGAAAAATGATTTGTATCATCTTGCACAGGGTCCTATAGCTACTCAAAATCAAATAAATGACTCTATAATGCATTCATGATGGTTGGTTGTTCATTATAGTGCTCTTAGTGGTGTTCCTCTAGGGTTGGTGCATACTGCTACGGGACTGTGTGTCTTCTTGTGCTAGTCACAGATACCCCTCTATGATCACAATTTCCTTCAAATAATGCTTCTAAAAACACATAAAATTCATGTTCATTCTATTGATAAGGATCAAAGGCATTTTTTTATGCTGGAAGGGATGGAAGAAGGGGTGAAAATGAGTACTTTTTATGCACAAAAGTGGAAATTTGGGTGGAGGAGAGGCTAAATGGTGTGGATAATGGATGATGAGGGTGTGGTGGACCCCTCCTCTTGTGCCTCTATGAAAAACACAAGATATGAACCCTTTTTTGATACTAATCACAACCTTGTATCAAATATGGGACAATCTTGTAGCAATACAGGACAATCATGTAACACTTTAGGACTTAGGTAGAATTGAGTGAGAAAGGTCACCAATTGATGGAGGAATTTAGGGAAATCAGCTAAATGATGGAGGACATGTAGAGGTCTAGCTTGGAGGATGGAAAAGTAGAACTTATAATTTGTGTCCTTATCTTTTTTCTCTTAAGATTGTAACTAGAACTTAAAAAAAATATGTTAGAAAAGATGATATAAGGGCTCCCTTCCTCTTCCTTTCTTTCCTTATATCTTTTTTTTTTAGATTTGTAGGCAACCTCAAAGGAGGTTTTCAAATTATAGGATTTCCCTAGGTGCCCCAAAGGAGATTTTCACCTAGATGTATTTTATTTTCCCTTTTTTTCATTTTTTCAAACTTTTAGTCTCCCTCGTGGAGGTTTATAATCCCAAAACTTGCCTTGGGTACCTCATGGAGGTTTTCACCCAGGCTTTTTTTTCTTTTTTTCTTTTTATGAGAAGCAGAATGGATTGGGAGTTTGGAGACTCCTAATAACATTCAACTATTTACTTACTGAATTGGTAAAATCCTCCTTTTGGTAGATGTCTCGTGTAGAGTTTCAACTAGTAACCATTGACTAAAAGTGGAATTCCCTCTCCATTAATTGTTCTAATCTAGATAGATCCATTTTGATAACACTTTTCTACTAGATAAGGAATTAACTATATTTTCATCATATTTCCTTTGAATTCCTTGAACATAGAGTCATATAGAAAGGCCCAACCACCCTTCTGGAAGGTCCTTTCAGTTATGCTTTTTCATTCCAAATATTCCTCTTCAATTAGACCACCTCAATGTGCATGAGGGCCTACAATCTAAGTTCGTCAAGAGAATTAGGTTGTTGCACCCTATCTTGTTTAGCATTAGTGATGTCTAGTTCCAATTGTGTGTGCATTCTTAGGGTGTTGTACTCAACCTAAATGGACAACAATGTCTTCTTGCTATAAACAAACTCAAAGGGAGTGTATCCAGTGGTGGTTTTCCAAGTGGTAGTAGAGGCCCAAGTGGCCTCGACAAGGCTAGTTGCCCAATCCTTTTTGTTTTTGCTGAAAAATTTAGTGAAGACTCTATCCAAAGCTCTGTTGATTAAATTTATTTTCCCATTTGCTTGAGGATGATAGGAAGTGGATTTTTTGTGCCTTATATGGTGTTGGTCCATGATTCCCTCAATCATATTTGAGGTGAATCGATCCCTTTGTTCATTGGCCATCTCCCTTGGGAATCCAAACTTAAAAATATGTTTTCCCTTTAAAAATATGCCACCTTTTTCTCTATTGATATCAAATAATCAATGCACACAATGATATATCTCTTTTTTCTAAATAGGGTATCAATTGGTCCAAAGAAATCCATGCCCAACTTCTCAAATGGCTAAGGAGTCGCTTGAGGTTGTAGGGTGAATTTCATTCTTTTGTGTAGGTTTTCCCAGCCTTTAGCACTCATCACATCTAGTAATGTATCTCCTAGCATCTTGGTGTAGGGTAGGCCCATAGTAGTTAGCTTGAATAATTTTGGAGGATGTCCACTTCGCAACACAATTCCCCCCACAGGGTCCATCATGGCATGCTAAGAGGATGTTAAAGACCTCGCTCTCCCTTAAATGTCTCCTCAAGATCTAATATGGTCCTAATTTGAATATATTTCTCGAAATCCAAGTGAAAGGGGCAAGTTTTCTAACAATTTTTCTCTTCTTCTTGGGGGAGAGTGTTGGCGGTGCTAGAAATTTTTGAACCAAAGGGATATCCCTTGTATGAAGTCCCAATTATACCTCACACTCTTTAGATTAGAAGTCTCATCTAGAGTACTTCCCTGACCACCATAACTCAAAGTTTTTCCTTAGCTGCAATGAATAGCATAAGAGAGTATGCACTTAATCTTTGAAATTAGTAAGTAAGTTGACATCGTGAAACACCAATTGCAATGTGTAAAAGGAGACTTTCATAAGAGGGTAGTAAGAGTGGGTCTCTAGAAGGAAAATAAAAATATTGTCCTAACAGAGACACATGAGAGCAAGGAAATATTTGTTCGTTATCTAGAAAAGTATTTCACATAGACATTGTTATCACTTTGATATTTCTTTTGAAGTATAAAGAAAGAAAAACCAAACGTAACCACAAACCACTTTTGGAGATTAGGACCTAGCCAACCTGATTCTCAGAGAGGGCTCTCTCTTTATAATTTAACTTTGTTTTAGTTAAGATGATTTTAGGCTAGTTATTGCTTGCACTTGGGTTTTGATTTGAAAATTTGGTGGTGGGATCACTTTACTTAGATGGAAAGTGGTTTGGCTTCTACCATTGGGCTATGGAGTTGGATGTCTGACAAACAAGATTGGATTTAGTTCTAATAATAGTGTCTAGAGGGCAAGGTAGATGAGTTACTGCAAATCTCAAAGAATAAATGGTGAATGGCTTCAAATCAAATCCAGGGAGCAATTAAGGGTTCCCTAGGCCGGACTTTAGAAGGAATGAAGGAAGTCAACTGGGATGGGAGAGAAATTAAGGGTTCTCAAATCTGGGTATCAGAAGAAAACATGTAAATAAATAATTGTGCAAAACAGAGTGTGATTAAAAAAATTATGAGTGATATTTCTAGTTAATTCATTTAGATTTTAGGACACATTTAAGATTATGAAAATAGATAAGAAAGGTAACACAATCACAAAAAGAAAGTACTTCACTGCAAATAGCTCATCTCATGAATCCTATAGTGAAATGCTTTGATTACTTGCTCCAGTCTGTTGACTTGAAAATGATACGATCACCCTTAGGTTTAGGATCAAAATAACTCTACAAATGTAAAATAATCCACCATAATACTTCGAATTTTGAAGTATTTATACAAAAGGAATTACAAAATATTTGAAACTGTATTCCGAACTAATCTAGGAAAAAAGAAATATCTTCTTGCAAGAAGATAGAGACAACTATTGAACTGTTTCATACTGTCTGTTTTATTTTGGTTCTTCTGGCTCTAGACTTTGATTTTTAGTGCTTTATGCTGATAGGTTGTTTGGATTTCATGCTAGATGCTCTGTTTTACTTTAACCTTTCACATGATACTTTTTCATCTGATACACTTTAACGCTGCTGACGTGTCAATATCCTTTTACCGTGCTATTTAACTTTTTACTGTACTTTTATAATTTACTATGTTTTTACTATGTAAATCATTCCGTTTTTCCCATCTTTCTCCATCTGGTAATTGGATATTGATAATTTTTCTGTATATTTCATCTGCCTCTATATATTTGGAAAAAGTGGGCTTATTAATAAATAGGTGTTTTACCTCATTTTGGAGGCAAAACAAGTTTTCAAATGTTCAGTACAAGACTTTGCCTATTGGCATGCCCTTCATAGATGAAGTGATAAACTGTTTTTTGGCCACTTCCCTCATCTTCTTGTTGCAATCTCCCTGTGTCATTAACTTGTCATTTATAACTAGGGGATTAGGTAATCCATTTTCTTTCAACAACTCAAACTTAGCCATGAACCTGTCAACGACTAGCTGCATGTTCTGACACTTATCTTCTAAATTTGTCATCAAGTTTCTCTTGCTAAGGACTCTCCTGACTTCCAAAATTGTACCTTTCCTATCAGGTATCTCAAGCTCTTGTAGTTCATATTTATTCTTGGAGTTGAGGAAGCGGATGGATCTTGCAGCTTCCTCTGGCATATCTCCAAGTTCTATTTTAACCCTTTCAATGGCTCCTGTTTCCTACTTAATCAAATCAATATGCTCAAATATGAACTGGATGGATGGCCAGATATCATTGACTGAGTCAATGATATTGGCCCACAGTTTCTCTTTAGCCTTTCCTATTGGCTCAGTCAAGCTCAGTTTTTTTTTCCGGGCCTTTTATCCTTTCATTCATCCTTGCAGCCTTTTGTTGCTCTTCTTTATGCATAATCTAGGCAAGTTTGTAATCTGTCTCAAGGCTATTGACTTTCTCCTTCAGTTTGTTCATCTAATTGGTCTGAATGGACATTTCTTCCATTGCTTTGACTAGTTTGTTTGCTTCATCACCTGTGGTACCTATTGTTGTTGATGTTATTGCTAATGTAGTCGAAGTTGATGTAGGGAATGTAGTGGCCATTGGACCAGTGAGATCTAATGTTGCTCCCAGAGTGGAAGGTATAGCTCTGGTCACTGTTGGAATGATAGTTGGAGGAGCCCTATCAATACTAGCTTGCATGAGTTGAATCTAGCTATCTAGTTCCTTTTCCATCTCCTTCAATTGGTCATTGAGCTACAACACCATGTCCATCATCTCTTCATGGTTTGTTTGGCATTCCAGGACTTCCTTTGTTTGTGGGTGCTATAACTGAGGCAACTTGAGCTATTTCTTGAGGGTTGCAATATCCTCATTATTCTTCTTGATTAACTATTCAATAGCCTTGATGTCCTTTGGGTCATGGACCATTTCAATAACCAAGTCCTCCAAGGATTTTATCTTGGTGTCTTTGGCACTAGAGGAGGCCTTTTGCAGTTTGTGCTGGGATGTCACATTGTCCAATGAATCTTTCAATTTGAATGCTGTAATGGCCTTTGCTATGAGGGTAGAGTAGATCATTTCTCCATCCTGCTTGTGAAATTTGATCTGATCAATGGGGTGAACATCCCTGGCCAAGACCTCAAAATTGGTCTTCTTGTAGTTTGCTGAGGTTTGGGCTACTGTACAGTGGGCTGTAGGAATGACACTTGCATTTTTCCTTCTTTGATGTCAAAGGCTGACATCAATCTGTTTTGGTTTGGTGGTGTCATGGTCAGGTACTTGGCATATCTGTTTGCCTTCATATTTTCATTCCTCATTTTTATTTCCTTAAATATTTCTTTGATATATGTTTCCTTGTCAACTGGCTTGACAAAGGAAGACACCTCCACACTCTTTTGTCTCTTTATAATCTGTGTGTTGGAAGTAGATGGTTGTTGTGTCTCTACTGATGCAGCTGTCTCTATTGTTTTTTTACTGCTCTGCCCCATTTCCTCAGTGTCAATCCTTTCTTTTGAAGCAATTTTTTCCTCCAACTCAGACATAGGATTCAATTTAGGCCTTTTGTTTAGCTTGAACTACTCATCAGTGGTATCCATGTCATAAATTGATTCTTCATCCCTATTTCTTGTGGGATTCTTCTCCTGATTGAGAGGGGTTTGAGTGACACGAGGGATGTTCATTGGCTCTCCCAACTCTAGAACCTCCAGGAAAGAGCTCTCGTCAAATTGTTTCTCTAAATCAATCATGGTGTTCTCCACATCCACAATTGTGATGTCCATGTCAATCAATGTATTCTCTACCGATTCTGACTGATTAGTATATTGTTCAATGCAAGGTCTTGGCTAGTGGCTGTAAGGTCCTAGCTAGACCTTTGGTTTGAGCTTGTCTATAACCCCATGAGGATCATAATGCTAGATGAAACTATTCTTCAATTTCAATTCCCGGAGCATCTTATCAGCCTCAAGTCCAACCTCTCTGGTGTTGCAGATGAAAGGGACCATTTGTTTTTTCATCTTAAACTATGTCTTCATCCTAGCAGCTAGGAAGTTGACCTCATCTGCACTTATGATTTGCCTAAAGTGTTAAAGGGAAAATATCCTCATTGGGAGGTATTTAGGAATTTTTTAGGGGGGAAGCTAATAGCCATAGATACTAATTTCAGTGTGATTTTGGTAGAGGTACCAGTCTCCCACCTTGCTATTCTTTGCCAGTTGCAGTACTCTTTTAATTTATGGGCTGATTCTAGGCTAAACCTTGGAAGTCAACATGTTCATGACTGGGTATACAAAAGAGTCTATGAAGTCTTTGTATGAGGTGGAAAACTTGTGGACCAATGGTGTCCAGAAGATAACTGATCTTTCCTTTCCCTTGGTGTCCAATTTTTGGATCTTCAAAGGGAATTTATCTGTCTGGTAATAGAGGAACATATGAAACAACACTGAAGAGTATTTGAAAACTCTTTCAGTGGGCAGTCTAGTGAGCTATTCATGCACTCTATCTACAATGAACTGGGTATAATCATACAAAATGGCAAGATTCTTTCCTAGAGTGAAAATGGACAAAAAGGCCATAATGACCTCATCGACAAACTCATCTGATGTGCATCGTAGGATGCATGAAATCATGGTGATTATTCTCCTGCCAGACTCTAAAAAAATAGTGGCAACAAAGGGTGGTATGTCTTTAGGAGTATGACACTCCTCAATGATGAAATTCTGAAATATTTATTTGATCCTGTCTTGGCCCAGTGTCATGTATAGGTCCAATAGGTGTCCAATGGACAAATGAGTCAGATTAGGAGTAGGTTGGAGTTGCAGCATCTGGTTGATGGAATCAACTGTAATGGTGAACAATATCTCATGGTTTGGTGTTTCAATAGCCATATGCTTGCAACATAACAGGCTTGGCAAAAATGTACTATGTCTAGGAATGGGTGGACTTTTGGGGATGTGTACTTGGTAAAATTGGATTATGAAAGGTTTATATCATCAGCATGGTTTAGGAACCTATCTTTGGCCTAGCAGCGAATTCTCAGAAGGTGGTGTGGTGTGGTTGTATATTTGATTTGGAAATCTCTGTCTGCCAAGGCTAGGCGGTCAATGTCTAAATGATAGGTTGTCATTTGTCTGACATCTAGAGAATTCTGGGTATCCATTACCATAGTAAACTGTGGAAATTTGGGTTATATGGCTATTGGAAGTGAATTTTTGATGATTCTGTAATAGGAGTAGGGTATTAGCAGTTTGTAGGTACAGGTTTTGGTATTTTTAGGAGGGGGAATACTGTCAAATTAAAGGGAATTCAATTAAATTCATACAATTATTTCATGAATTTATTGTACGTTTTGAAATGAGAGGGTTGTTTTGATTTTTTGCTTAAATACTTGGAATTTATGGTCGGGGCTGCGAACTGGTTTTAAATGGAGGTTTGCAGAGGCTTCTGCAGCTTTCAGGTGTGCTATGGTAGCGTTTCGGAAGGTACTCAATGGTTGGTAACTGGTCGCAGGAGCTCTGAGGGCATAGGTGTGCTTTGGAGGTTTCGCAGTGCAAACAAGCAAAAAAGGGTAAAAATGGGGTGTGAGGGCTTTTGACCGGGCGCATTTAGAATTGGCGGGGAAATTAAATGAACAGTGGTAGTTTTTCTTTATTGCGGGGAGGTGCTATTCAATGGTATCACACTGCTTATGAGGGTCAGGTGGAATTTTGCTGAGGGAACGTGATCTATGCCAGAGGCTGACACATAGAAAAATGGGCCCGAGCAAAACTGCCCATATCGCGTGCTCTCAGGCCGGTAAAGGTCGGGCATTGAGCGGGCATGATATGGGTGAGGGCCATTAGATGTGGGGGTGGATGATCCATTGACTGTTGCATGGAAAAGTTTCATGGTTTGAGTGATGGGGTGGAGGTCAGCGGGACCCATGGGATTAATTACGATTGTGTAATTAACCGATGATTAACTACAAGTTTATGAAGTAGTGTAGGTTTATAAAATATAATAGGTGAAAATGAATTTTCAAGGTTAATAAAGTAATTCAGGGGGAAAATAAAAGTTAGGATAAGAGGTTTCGTGGGTTTTTCGTGGTTTTTAGGGAATTTAACAAATGGAAATTGATTTTTCTAAGGGGAAAAAGGGTTTCGCACTAGGGGAAATGGATTTTTTGGGAAGGGGGATGAATGTAGAAGGTAAACTGGATAGGGAATGTGTGAAACCAAGGGGCAGGAGTCAAAATGAATGGAAATGGTGTCTTCACAAGCCATGAAGGGGTAAAAGGGAAATCAGTAAATATATAGTGGGGGGTGAAATGCGATGAAGGGGAAGTTAGGAAAGTCAACTTATGAACATGATTTTCACTTTGATATCTGCTCCTAGACATTGAAACACAGTCAAGCATGAAAGTAGTGTTTATGCTTCAAATGACTTGTATTTCTGCAACCTTTCTTCTACCTACCCTTTTACCTACCCTAACATTTTTTCTTCACTTTGTTTGGTGCACTTAAGCCAGAAAACCCATTTCTCTCCTTTTTCTTTTATGTAATAAACTATCTACTTCTAACCTTATATCTTCCAAGGGCTCAGATTAAACTGATGAGCTCCTTTTATTTCTCTACCTATCTACTAATCTACCAATATTAAATAGTTTGGTCAGATTTTTATTCTCTAACTATAAAATTGAAATTAAAAGCATCAAGTAGTCAAGACTAAGAAGTTTGACTATCATGGGTTTTAGCATGTATGAAAAGCTACACACAACCATTATTTAAGACAGTAAAGTAAAGAGTAGTGGCACTTGGACTCGCACACTTTCATGATCTGTTTTTTCTTTGGGGTTCATCTTTTTTCATTTTTTGATCTTTTCTTATTTTTCTTGTCCTTTGATATTTCTTTTAGGACATACCCTCTTTACATTTTTTAATTTTAAGATGGAAAACATTTGCATAAAGCAAAGGTATATACAATATTACAAGACTTAACCTCAACAAATTCAAAAATTATGAATCCTATCAATATAGGACTCTAACAGTGGCTACACATGGGGATCACATTTTATGGTGAAATGTCGAGAACTCTAAAGACTAGTAGCCTTTTAATTATGACTGTAGTTACCTTGTAAACTATGCTTTTTTGACTATGCTTTATTGATACTTATGACAGTGAATCCTCCAAATCTCGGGGCCTTCTCTCTGAGCTTCAACTTCAAAGGATTACCATCCAATCCAATCTACAATCTACAATGTTATGTACAATGATGCAAATTAAAGTGAACTATTGTGAGTCAGTGAAAAAATAATGCTTCAACATCCTACCATGAATAGGTCCTCTTGGTAGATCTGATCCATCTATGTTTCTTAAGAAAAAGGCATTGTTGCCTCTGTAGCCATAAAGGACATAAGGCCCTTACCACAAAAAATCAAATTTTCCATGCTTGCCTTTGTCTTCTCTCCTTGAATCCCACTTAAGGACTTTATCTCCTATGTAAAAATCATCTGCTTTAGTCTTTTTATCAAAGAATTTCTTGATATTTTCCTCGATTACCTGTGATTTTAGATATACTTCTTCTCTGGTCTGCTACAGGTGTATGATATGATTTATTCCTCTCTGAATATCATTTGGTTCCACCTGTAATTCTTGGATGACCTTCATCATTGGCACTCCCAAGGATGATGGGAAAACTGCATCCATCCCATAAACCAACTGATAGGGTGATGTTCCAATGGAATTCTTAGTAGTCAATCTATTTGCCCATAAGGCATTGACTAACTTCTTATTCCATGTCTTTTTGTTATCTTCCAACAATTTTTTAATGATATTGACCAGGATTTTGTTGGATGACTCTGCTAGTCAATTACCTTGAGGGTAATAGGTTGTTGAACGGCCAAGGGTGATGTCGTACTTGTTACAGAAATCTATCATTCTCTTGGATTTAAAGGCAGCTGCATTATCATTAATGAGCTTCTGCGGACATCCAAATCTTGACAGGATATTACTCTCTAGGAAGGATATTATGACAGTGTCTGTGGCTTTCCTAGAAGGTATGGCCTCTAGCCATTTGGTAAAATAGTCATTGGTTGTTGGAATCCACTTGTGCTGAGCTAAGGAGGCTGGCTTTATTTCTCCAATGAAGTCCAACCCCCATTGTTGAAATGGAATTTCAGTGGAAATTGGTTTAAGAGGAAAGGGTAAAATTTTTCTCTTTCCCTCAAATATTTGGCATTGATGACAGGAGGTCACATGTTTCTTAACATCTGCAAACAAAGTGGGTCAGTACAAACCAGCCCTCAGGATTTTTTCAGCAGTAGTGTTCCAGTACAAGTGTCCTCCACAATCCACTGCATGAAACTCTTTCATGATTTTATCGGCTTCATTTTCAATAAACAATTCAAAAGAATACCACTAATCTCTTTCCAAAACACTGCATTATCTATGATAAAATACTTTAATGACTTCATCTTTAAAAATCTAGCGTTAGTTCTTGTCAAACCAGGAGAAGCTTGTAAATTTTTTAATACAAATATAACATCTGCATACCAGGGTCAATCAGTAAAAGGTTCACTGATTGGTGGAGTCTCCATCTCTTCTTGATCATCAAGAGCACTAATGAATTTTATATCATGGGCCTAACAGTTCGATTCAGCCATGAGTTTGGCTAAACCTTGGCCTTTGATAAGCTTAGTTGGCTTTATCTCTATGTCATATTCCAATATTCTGGCAATCCACTTGCCTCTTTTCCCTTCAATCCCATTTTGTGTCAAAATGTCCTTAACTACATAATTTGGAGCATAAGCAATAATGTGAGAATACAGAATGTATACTCTGATGTCTTTGATAGCCTTTACTAAAGCTAATGCTTGTTTTTCCATGATATTGTATTTAAGTGTGGCATCTCTTAAGGATTTACTAAAAAAATGCTATTGGTTGTTCTTTTGCAGTAAGACTGCTGCATTGGTGTGTTTTGAAGCAAAAGAAAAAATTATAAAATCCTTGTTAAAATTGGGACTTATTAGGAATGGAGTCTTGGTTAAGGCTTCCTTGATGGCTTCAAAGGATTGTTTGGCCTCCATTGTCTATTTAGGTACTGAGTCCTTTCTTAGCATGCTATTTAACTCTCTAATCAGTTATGCTAGATTTGAAATGAATCTCCTAAGAAAGTTTATCTTGCCTAGAAATGATTGTAACTCTCTAATGTTTCTAGGATGGGTAATGGTCAAAATGACCTCTATTCTAGCAGGATCTATTCTAATCTCATATTTAGATATGATATGCCCCAATAATTTTCCCTCTTCCAAACCAAAGAGTGTTTTCTTGGGATTTAAAGAAATCCAAAATTTTCTACATTTGATAAATACCCTTCTTAGGTGGTCTAAGTGTTCATTGTCAGATTTAGAGAAGAGTGTGATGTCATCTTGGTATACTACTAAGAAATCATGGATCTCCTTGGCAAAATCTATATCCATAGCTCTTTGACATGTGGCACCTACATTCATTAATCCAAAGGGCATCTTCAAATACATGAAGGTACCCTATGGAGTGGTAAATGTAGTGTTGGCTTGGTCCTTAGTTTGGACTAAGATCTGGATATACCCAGAGAATCCATCTAACAGTGAAATCCTAGATGAGCCTACTAGCCTCTGAAGGATATGGTCCATTTTTGGTAGAGGATAGTTATCTTTTAATGAGACTTTGTTTAAATTTCTAAAATCTACACAAAGTCTAATCTCACCTGTCTTTTTCCTAGTTGTGACTAAGTTTGAAATCCAATCTGAGTATCTAATGGGGGCTATTATTTGGGCATCAAACATTATTTTAACCTCTTTCTCTATGGATGGCATAAGAACTGGGTTCATCCTCCTAATTTTTTGTTTGAAAGGTTTATGATGTTCTTTTAGAGGTATTTTGTGTTGGATTATGCTACTGTCATAAGATCTTAAGTCTTCATAACTCCATGTGAACACATCCTAGAACTCTTTAAACATATTGATATATTTAACATTTTCCTCTGGAGGTAAGGCTTTTGATATTTTGAAGAGCTTTGGTTTATCCTCAGTCGCTATAACCTCTTCTATGTCAGCTCTCAGAGGTTCCATCTTGGGTTTCCTAACTGCATCATTAGACTCAAACAAATCTTCCAAAGGTACTAATGCTTTAGGAAAAAAATTATTTTTCAAATTAAGGATCTCAGGATCATCATTCATTATTTGTTCAATCTCTACATTCTCTAAACTATCTATTTCTACTCTAGTAAATTTAGTTGGTTTAGCTACATCTAAAATATTTACATCTAGGTTACTTTCTTTATTATTATCTAGTATAGTCAGTATCTATCTTGCAATTCTAAAACTCTCCTTCATTGTTCATGAAATCGTAGAACTGAGAATCCCGGAGAAAATATGCCAATACTTCAGGTTGTCTAGTATAATAGGCCTATGTCTAACTTCTGCAGTGTAGTGATGGTTGGGTTGAAATGGCAATTTACAAGTACTAGCAAAGATGGCTAGACTATGAGCTTGCATGTTTTGTTTTCTAGGAATGGCAGCAAAGTTTGATTCTAGAAGGTCTTTGATAAAGTCTAAAACAATATCCCTATATCAACCAAGTCTATGATTGTTGACAAATTATTCACCACTAATATGTTTAATAATCAGCTCTGAGTCTCCCATGATGGAAACTGTTTTGGCTCCCAATTTCCTAACCAATTGTAACCCTAGAATTAGGGCTTCATATTCAGCCATGCTATTGGTACATTTGAAGTTCAATCTGAAAACATGTCCCTCAACATGATTATTCTCCATATTATGTATCTGCACTCCTGCACCAGCTGCTAACCTATTGACAAACCCATCAAAATCTAAATGTCAAAGTGGTTCATGAAATATGTTCTCACTGTCAGCTATTCTGTATTTAAGGTATTTAGATATGGTTTCATTATTATCATTTTCCGCATTATATAAGATGAAAGAGTCCATATCTGAATGCATGGAGTATATGGGAATTTTTTTTGGTTTTTCCTCACTGCTGACCACGTACTTCATCAATGTTTCCTTGTATAATTTTCTTGGTTGGCCAAAAATAGATATGGTGGCATAAGACATATCCAACTGCAAGGATCCCTGCAGTTTTGTTCCGCATGAGCGAGATAACAGCATTCCATATTTTGGTGGGATGTCTGCAACTACAACATCCATTAAAATTCTATTTGTAGGGCACTGGAAAAGAGTCACACATAAGTCCTTGATCAGAACAAGGCATTTAACCTGGCTGGAGTCAAAAGAAAACAAATCCTTATAAGGCTTGGTAATGTCTAGGTTTAGTCTTTACATTATTGCCTTTGGCATCAAATTGTGGGATGCCCCTGAGTCCAACATAGTGTTATGCAACATTTTATCATGAATGTTTAGGCTGATGTAAAAAGGAGGAACTCCCCCTTGTTGATGAATACCATTGGCCTCAGGGCCAAACAACAATTCAGGCTGATCATCATTCAAATTAATAGAATCCTCTCCCTCTCCTATGTTTAAAGTTTTAGTTATTTGTGACCTATAAGATTCATTATTTACTAGTTCAGTTAAAGGAATTGATACATTTAAATTTTCTATTTCATTTTTGATGTTGAAAGGGAGCTGATGTTTTTTTATTTATTTAGTTCTTCCTTAATATGTGCAATTTGTGTGCCCTTATTCTGTTTCTCAGTACTAGGCATTTTAGTATGTATTTCTATTGTTTTGCCTTGATTTCTCTTTTTTTGACTGTTTTTATTAATTGTTTCTGTTTGGGTTTTAGTGGAGGTTATATCTACAATCTTAGGGGTTGAAGTCTCCAGTGTTCCCATAGGGAGGATTTGTAACACTTTGTTAATTGGAGCTTCTTTTATTATTTTAGTCTGGGTTTGGATGGATCTTTTAATGGGAGTCTCGTTATTCTTTTTACTTCTCAAGCTATATTGTTTATGTACCTCATATATAGCTGACTCATATCCTTGTTTAAAATCAAAAGATTCACCAGATTCTAACTATAACTGCTGCAACATATATAACTCCTGTTCTTCTTGAGTAAGAAAAACAGTGTCTTCCTCTTTGGTTTCTAGTAAGTTAATCTGGGTATCATCCTCTGCTTCTTGGTTCTGTGAATCCTCAACATAGTTCTCTTGGAAGGGGGGCCTAATCTATTGGTCCGGTGTAGCATTCTTTCCAGCATTAAGGTTATTCCTAAAATTTGGGCTTCTTATTTGGGCTTGCTGTTGTTGATTATCCCATTGATTTTTCCTCTCCATGTTTTCTAACCTATCCATGTTTCTCTCTAAACTCTTAGCTAAAATATCTACTTTTCCATCTGAAGTGGAAGCTTCCTCTTTAAATACAACTTTCTTTTCATTTCTCATTCGTGCTTTCTTAGATAATAAGTTGCCCTCTACACTAACAGCGTTGCTTTGCATTTGCTCAAGTGTTTCAGGGTTTCTTTCCCCTAGCTAGTATGACATGTTAGCGTCAAAACCATCAGGGAACTTAATTAATGCTAGGTTAGGTGGAGGCTTAACGTTGGCTGGAATTGCATTGTAGATACTATTAAACCTAGTGCAATAGTCATGAACTGACTCATTAGGAGCTCTTCTAATGTTTTCATATTCAGAAAGTATTTGCAGTGGGTTTTTCTTTCTCTCCCATCTATCAATGAATAACCTATTAAAATTGGTTAAGTCAGCAATATGGTTTGCAGGAAAGGCTTTGAAACATTTCTTGGCATCACTAGTTAAAGTTTGGGAAACCAACCTCATTAGGACATCTGCTTCATCTATCTCATGCAACAAAAAAAGTTAGACATCTTGTTTACATGTTGTTGGGCATTGTAATGACCAGTAGCATCAAATAGGAAAATCTGCAGGCATGGCATGGAGTTTTGTAGGTAAAACAAGAGGTGCATGTCGGTTTTCCATTGTTGTAATCCTGGCTTAATTAGGGGGTAGAGGTGTAGTACTTGAGGAAGGACTTGAAACTGATGGAGGTGAACTAGATGATGATGAAGATGGTTGATTAATAACTGGTTTAGGTGATTAGATTGTGGTAGATAAAATTGGTGAAGTTGTGGTAAAGGAAGGTGTATTTACAGTGAGTGAAGACTGTGCAGAAATTTCAGAGGCAGCAGCAGTAAGGGAAGCTAGCTCAACATATTGTTGAAGGTAAGCACTATCTATATTGCTGATCAATGTAGAGGTCAAAGCTTCTAACTTGTCAAAAGTGTCAAAGAAAAAATTATCTAAATCTGGATGGATAACCCTTTTTGATTCAATGAGTTGAGTAAACTCAGGGTCTAAGACTATTTCATGGATGGAATTCTCAGATTTAGTTCTAAATAATGAGAGGTCAAATGACAAATCAAAAGGGATTTCCTCTAAAGTTGACAACTCCTTAGGGAGTGAGTTTGCTTTGACTAGCTAGCTACTACTTGCCTGAGTTTCTTCATTTTTTAGTTTTCTTAGAATTATGTCTGGGTCATCAACTATAGTTGAAGGGTTTGGATCTGGGTTTGACCTGGTATAGTGAATCTTCTTAGGAGACAAATTTTTAAGTTTTTTAAACTGTTTTTATGAATTTTTTGAAAATTAATTTTAGATAATGACCTTAAGGGGCTAAAGATTAAATTTAAGGTTTCTTTAAAGTTTTATGAGACTAAGGATCAAAGTCCCCAGTATGGTTGCCAGAAATGTTATCACTCTGATATTTCTTTTGAAGTATGAAGAAAGAAAAACCAAAGGTAACCACAAACCACTTTTGGAGATCAGGACCTAGCCTTCCTGATGCTTAGAGAGGTCTCTCTCTTTATAATTTAACTTTGTTTTAGTTAAGATGATTTTACGCTAGTTATTGCTTGCACTTGGGTTTTGTTTTGAAAATTTGGTGGTGGTTTCACTTTACTTAGATGGAAAGAGGTTTGGCTTCTACCATTGGGCTATGGAGTTAAATGTCTGACAAAGAAGACTGGATTCAGTTCTAAAAATAGTGTCTCGAGGGCAAGATAGATGAGTTACTGCAGATCTTAGAGGCTAAATGGTGAATGGCTTCAAATTGGATCCAAGGAGCCATTAAGGGTTCCCTAGGCCAAACTTTGGAAGGAATGAAAGAAGTCAACTGGGATGGGAGAGAAATTAAGGGTTCTCAAATCCGGGTATCAGAAGAAAACATGTAAATAAATAACTGTGCAAAACAGAGTGTAATTAAACAAATTCTGAGTGATATTTCCAATTAATTCATTTAGATTTTAGAACACATTTAAGATTATGAAAACACATAAAAAAGGTAACAAAATCACACAAAGAAAGTAATTCACTACAAATGGCTCATCTCATGAATCTTGTAGCAAAATTCTTTTATTACTTGCTGTAGTCTGTTGACTTGAAAATGATACAATCACCCTTAGGTTTAGGATCAAAATAACTCTACAAATGTAAAATAATCCAACATAATACTTCGAATTTTGAAGTATTTATACAAAAGGAATTACAAAATATCTGAAACTGTGTTAAGAAATAATCTAGGAAAAGAGAAATATCTTCTTGCAAAAATATAGACACAACTATTGAATTGTTCCATGTTGTCCCTTTTATTTTGGTTCTACTAGCTCTAGACTTTGATTTTTAGCCCTTTATGCTGATAGGTTGTTTGAATTTCACGCTGGATGCTTTGTTTTACTTTAACCTTTCACTTGATACTTTTTAATCTGATACACCTTAACCCTGCTAACCTGTTAATATCCTTTTACCCTGATGTTTCACTTTTTATTGTACATTTATAATTTACTGTGTTTTTACTACAGTAAATCATTCAGTTTTTCCCATATTTCTTCATTTGGCAATTGGATATTGATCATTTTTCTGTATATTTCATCCGCCTCTCTATATTTGGCAAAAGTGGGCTTATAAATAAATAGTTGTTTTACCTCATGCTAGAGGTAAAACAAGTTTCCAAATGTTTGGTACAAGACTTTCATTGTTCGCATGCCCTTCATAGATGAAGTGATCACTTGTTCTTTGGTCACTTCCTTGATCTTCTTGTTGTAATCTTCATGTGTCATTAAATTGTCATTTATAACTAGGGGATGAGGTAATCCTTGTTCTTTCAACTACTCAAACTTAGCCATGAACCTGTCAGTGGCTAGCTGCATGTTCTGACACTTATCTTCTAAATTCATCATCAAGTTCCTCTTGGTGAGGACTCTTCTAACTTCCAAAATTGTACCTGTCCTATCAAGTATCTCAAGCTCTTGCAATCCATATTTATTCTTGGAGTTGAGAAAGTGGATGATTCTTGCAGCTTCCTCTGGCATATATCCAAGATATGTTTTAACAGTTTCAATGGCTTCTGTTGCTTGCTTAATCTAATCAATCTTCTCAAATATGACCTGGATGGATGGCAAAATATCATTAACTGAGTCAATGATATTAGCCAACAGTTTCTCTTTAGCCTTTCCTATTGGCTCACTCAAGGTCAGTTCTTTTTCCAGGCCTTTTATCCTTTCATTAATCTTGCAACCTTTTGCTACTCTTCTTTATGTATAATCTATGCAAGTTTGTAATCTAGCTCAAGGTTGCCGACTTTCTCCTTCAGTTTGTTCATCTCATTGGTCTGAATGGACATTTCTTCCATTTCTTTGATCAATTTGTTTGCTTCATCACCTGTGGTACCTGTTGTTGTTGATGATATTTCTGATGTAGTTGAAGTTGATGTAGGAAATGCAGTGGCCATTAGACCAATGGGAGCTAATGTTTCTGCTAGAGTGGAAGGTAAAACTATGGTCACTAGAAATGATAGTTGGAGGAGCACTATCAATACTAGCTTGTTTGAGCTGAATCAAGCTATCTAGTTCCCTTTCCATCTCCTTCAATTGGTCATTGAGCTGCAACACCAAGTCCATAATCTCCTCATGATTTGTCAGGATTTCCAGGACTTCCTTTGTTTGTGGGTGTTGTAACTGAGGCAGCTTGAGCTCTTTCTTGAGGGCTGCAATATCCTCATTCTTCTTCTTGATTAACCATTCAACAACCTTGATGTCCTTTGGGTCATGGCCCATTTAAATAATGAGGTCCTCATAGGACTTTATCCTGGTGTATTTGGCACTAGAGAAGGCCTTTTCCAATTTGTGATGGGTTGTCACATTGTCTAATTAATATTTAAATTTGAATGCTACCATGGCCTTTGCTGTGAGGGTGGAGTAGATCATTTCTCCAGTCTACTTGTGAAATTCAATCTGATCAATGGGATGAACATCCTTGGCCAAGAACTCAAAATTGGTCTTCTTGTAGTCTGCTGAGGTTTTGGGCTGCTGTATAGTGGGCTGTATGAATGACACCTGCATTTTTCCTTCTTTGACTTCAAAGGGTAACATTAATCTATTTTGGTTTGGTGGTGTCATCTTCAGGTACCTGGGATATGTGTCTGCCTTTAGCTTTTCATTCCTCATTTTCATTTCCTTGAATCTTTCTTTGGTATTTGTTTGCTTGTCAACTGGCCTGACAAAGGAAGACACCTCCACACTCTTCTATCTCTGTATAATTTGTGTGTTGGAAGTAGATGGTCATTGTGTCTCTACTGATGCATTTGTCTCTATTGTCTATTTACTACTCTACCCCATTTCCTCAGGGTCAATCCTTTCTTTTGAAGCAATGTTTTCCTCCTGCTTAGACATAAGATTCAATTTGGGCCTTTTGTTTAGCTTGAACTGCTCATTAGTGATCTCCATGGAAAAAATTGATGCTTCCTCCCTGTTTCTTTTAGGATTCTTCTCCTCATTGAGAGGGGTTTGAATGGTAGGAGAGATGTTCATTGCCTCTCCCAACTCTGGAACCTGCAGGAAAGAGCTCTGGTAAAATTATTTCTCTAAATCAATCATGGTGTTCTCCACATCCACAACTGTGCTATCCATGTCAATCAATGTATTATCTACCCATTCTGACTAATTAGCATATTGTTCAATGTCAGGTCTTAGGTAGTGGATGTAAGGTCCCAGCTTGACCTTTTGTTTGAGCTTGTTTATAACCCCATGAGGGTCATAATTCCAGATGAAACTATCCTTGAATTTCAATTCCTGGAGCATATTATTAGCCTCAAGTCCAACCTCTCTGGTGTTGTAGATGAAAGGGCCAATTTGGTTTTTCATCTTAAGTTATGTCCTCTTCCTAGCAGCTAGGAAGTTGATCTCATCTGCACTTATGATTTTCCTAAAGTATTCAAGGAAAAATATCCTCATTGGGAGGTATTTAGGCAATTTGTAGGGGGCTAGCTCACAACCATAGATCGTGATTTCAATTTGATTCTAGTAGAGGTACCGATCTCCCACCTTGCTATTCTTGGCCAGTTGCAGTACTCTTTTAATTTTTGGGTTGATTCCAGGCTGAACCTTGGAAGTCAACATGTTCATGACTAGGTATACAAAAGAGTCTATGAAGTCTTTGTATGAGGTGGAAAACTTGTGGACCAATGGTGTCCAGAAGATGACTGACTTTACTTTCCCTTGGTGTCCAATTCCTGGATCTTCAAAGGGAATTTATCTGTCTGGTAATAGAGGAACATATGAAACAACACTGAAGAGTATTTGAAAACTCTTTCAATGGTTAGTCTAGTGAGTTGTTCATGCATTCTATCTGCAATGAACTGGGCATAATCATACAAAATGGCAGGACGCTTGCCTAGAGTGAAAATGGACATGAAGGCCATGATGACCTCATCGACAAACTCGTCTGATGTGAATCCAAGGATGCATGAAATCATGGGTATTATTCTCTTCATAGTCTTTGAAAAAACAATGGCAACATAGGGTGGAATGTCTTTAGGAGTATGGCACTCCTCAATGATGAAATTATGAAATATTTGTTTGATCCTGTCTGGGCACAGTGTGATGTATAGGTCCAACAAGTGTCCAATGGGCAAAGGAGTCATATTAGGAGTAGGTTGGATTTGCAGCATCTGGTTCATGGATTTAGCCATAATGGTGAACAATATCTCATGGTTTGGTGCGTCAATAACCCTGTGTCTTGCGACATAATAGGATTGGAAAAAATGTACTATGTTTGGGAATCGGTGGACTTCTGGGAATGCATACTTGGGCAAATTGGATTTTCAAAGGTTTATATAATTAGCATGGTTTAGGAACCTATCTTTGGCCCAACAATGGATTCTCAAAAGGTGGCGTGGGGTGGCTGTATCTTTTATTTGGAAGTCTCTGTCTACCAGGGCCAGGTGGTAAATGCCTAAATGAGGGGTTGTCACTGGTCTGACATCTAGAGAAGTTTGGGCCGCCATTTCTGTAGTAAACTATGGAAATTTGGGTTATATGGCTATTGGAATTGAAGTTTTTACAATTCTGTAATAGGAGTAGCGTATTAGCAGTTTGTTGGTAGGGGTTTTGGTATTTTTGGGAGGGGGAACACAATCAATTTAAAGGGAATTCAATTAAATTCATTCAATTATTTCATGAATTTAGTGTACATTTTTAAAAGAGAGGGTCGTTCAGGTTTTCTGCTTAAATACTTGGAATTTATTGTCGGGGCTACAAACTGGTTTTAAATGGAGGTTTGTAGAGGTTTCTGTGCTTTCAGGTGTGCTATGGTAGCATTTCGGAAGGTATCCAGCTGTTGGTAACTAGTCACAGGAGCTCTGAGAGCACAGGTGTTCTTTGGAGGCTTCGTAGTGCAAACAAGCGAAAAAGGGCAAAAATGGGGTGTGAGGGCTTTTAACCAGGAGCGGTTAGAATCGGCGTGGCAGTTAAATGAACAGTGGAGGTTTTGCTTTATCTCAGGGAGGTGGTATTGGAGGGCATCACACCACTTACGAAGGTTGGGTGGTATTTTGCTGAGGGAACGTGATCTATGCTAGAGGCTGAGACGTAGCAAAATGGGCCCAAGCAAAACCGCCCATATCGCGTGCTCTCAGGCTGGTAAAGGTCGAGCATTGAGTGAGTGCAATATGGGTGAGGGCCATTATATGTGGGGTTGAATGATCTGATGAACATTTTGTGGCAAAGTTTCATGGTTTGAGTGATGGGGCAGAGGTTAGTGGGACCAATGGGATTAATTATGGTTAAGTGTAATTAACCCATGATTAACTACAGGTTTATGACGTAACGTAGGTTTACAAATATAACAGGTGAAAATGGATTTTCAAGGTTAATAAAGTAATGTGGGGGGGGGGGAATTAAAATTTAGGATAAGAGGTTTAGTGGGTTTTTCGGGGTTTTTAGGGAAATTAACAAATGGAAAGTGATTTTTCCAAGGGGAAAAAGGTTTCACGCTAGGGGAAAGGGATTTTTTGGGGAGGGGGATGAATGTAGAAGGTATATTGGCTAGGGAATTTGTGAAACCAATGGGTAGGAGTCAAAATGAATAGAAGTGGTGTCTTCACAAGCCATGAAGGGGTAAAAGGGAATTCAGTAAGGATAGAGTGGGCGGTGAAATGCAATGAAGGGGAAGTTAGGTAAATCAGCTTATGAACATGATTTTCACTTTGATAACTTCTCCTGCACATTGAAACACATAGTCAAACATGATAGTAGTGGTTATGCTTCAAATGACTTTTATTTCTGCAACCTTTCTTCTACCTACCCTAACATTTTTTCCTCACTTTGTTGGGTGCACTTAAGCTAGCAATCCCATTTCTCTCCTTTTTCTTTTATGTAATAAACTATCTACTTCTAACCTTAAATCTTCCAAGGGCTCAGATTAGACTGATGAGCTCCTTTTATTTCTCTATCTATCTACTAATCTGCCAAGATTAAATTGTTTGGTCAGATTTTTATTCCTCCAACTATAAACTTGAAATTTGAAGCATGAAGTAATCAAGATTAAGCAGTTTGACTATCATGGGTTGTGGAATGTATGAGAAGCTGCACACAACCATTATTTGAGACAATAAAGTAAAGAGTAGTGGCAATGGACTTGCACACTTTCAACATCTGTTTTTTGTTTGGGGTTCATTTTTCTTCATTTTTGATCTTTTCTTATTTTTCTTGTCCTTTGATATTTCTTTTAGGACATATGCTCTTTACATTTTTAATTTTAATATGGAAAAAATTTTCAGAAAGCAAAGGTATGTACAATATTACAAGACTTAACCTCAACCAATTCAAAATTATGAATTCTATCACTATAGGACTCTAACAGACACAACAATCATTAAAGAAAATACAAGACACATTGAAAAAGATAAGCACAAAGCCAATGAAGTAGTTCAATTTCCTTAGTACATATGAACATAAGATATACTGGAAACATATAAAGAGTAGTCTTACAATATTCATGATACGTGCATGAAAATGTGTTGGCTCAACGAGCTTTGATTATTAAGTGAAATATCAAAGTACGTAGTTACAATGGTGAGCCACTAGCTCCAATTGTGAAACATTAAGTTACTTATTATTTATCCAAAGAATGATCTTCTCTCTTATGCTAAGCTACAGAATCCAAGGCTAGCTCTCCAAAGACTAAGCCTCCAAAAGTGCGCTTTTCTTGAGTTATGAGAGTGTATTTATAACAAGGGAATTACCTTTCATATCCTCATGAATCTTGAGCTTCCCTCATTACTCTTTGAATTTTATTAGTGACTCTTTCATATACATGTGAATTTTAATATTTCACATGTGACTCTTCAACTTCCACACCTTTACATTTTGTCATTTTGGAAATACACAATTATGCTCCACATCATGTGGCAAGATCCATTAACATACATGACATTGTGATGACACTTGTACAAGCCTTAACCTGGAAAAAGATGACTTGGATCTTCATGATAATGTACCAATGCCAAGATTCTCTTCTTTCTGCTTCCCTGATGTGTTTATGACTGATCTTGCATGTGCTTCACCTTCATCCTCCAAGACGCTGATTCAAATAGAATCTTTATGTGATCTTGATCTTTAATCTTCTCGCATGATCATATGTCCCTTCATCTTCTTTCTTGATAATATCTTCATGGTTCCTGTTTCACAGGTTTATTTCTACATGATCTCCTAAGCATCCTCCTTAAGCATAATCCTATCATATTAAGATTCAGTACTTGTGGATGGAGTTCACACCTAAAAAGATTACATCAACCTAGAAATGTATTTGTCTATTTGATTCTCCATGCAATGCACAAACTAATATCAAAAAAGGTATTTTGATAAGGGGGAGGCTCAGGATTATGCAATGCGTAGTTCTTGAGGGCAAGAGTGAAGCTCTAGCAACTGTGACTGGGCAATGCATAGTATCTGGGGGTCAAACAAGGAATATTGTGTAGTTGAGGGAGTTAAGGGGACAGTAGTGATGTCTTTCTCATTGAAACTGTATAGTGCATAGTTTTGGGAGAAAGAGAGGCATAAGATTTCACAATTGGGAAAGTTGGTGAGATAGTGATGAAGGCTTGCTCATTGTGATTACAAAATACGTAGTTTTGGTAGTCCATTCAGTGATGATTACGCATTTGAGAAAGTCAATGAGGAAGGAAGGAAGGGCTTGCACATTATGATTGAGTTGTGCACAATCTTGTAGGGACAATGAGTTCACATTTTGGAAACTCAACAAGATAGAGAGGATAAATTGTTGACAAAAATTGTGTAATGCGCAGAGAGAAACTGACTGGAGAAGAAAGTTGCATAGTTTCCAAAGGCAGGAGGCTGACTAAGAATTGTCACTAAACAATGTGTAGTCCTTGGAGGTTATTATTGCACATTAAATAGTTTCAATTGGTATGATAGGATTCCTAAGGCCTAGGACTATGAAATTTGTAGTTTATGGAGGTAGACTGGAGTGAGGTTGATCAGGGAAGGATCATCTTCAAAAAATAACTAAGTGTGGGACATAGGAATCGAAAGATGGGACCTAAACATGACTTGAAATTCATCACACACTTATAGATAATCAAAGAGTTGAAGATGAATAATTTAACACCCAATATCAGCATGTTGTCATTGAAATGAGAGCAAAACAACACTTACCTCCAATTGTGACACTTAAGATAGACTTTGCAACATAAGTGACGACACTAATGAAATAGGTCTCAAGACTTGGGGAATGCGTTTAATGTCATTAAAATATGCAACTGAATTCAACCTCGCTTTGAACAACTCACTTGATGGAGATAATTATTGCATTAAATTTATCTTTTCGAGAGGACCAAAATCAACCTAAAGATCACTCAAAATGGATAAGGGTGAAGAAAATCCCACATGTACACATTAGACAAAGCCTACCCTAAAGAAAAGTGGATACCCTTGGAAGGATATAAATGCAAGTGACCTATACCATATTTGGAAACCATCATGAGACACCTTTTTATCTTTGTTTTTGGCTCACACAGGTCTAAGTCTCGTCCACAGAGGAACACTCTAGGGTAACATTATCAGGTCTAAAGCTCGCATCTCAGTGTTAGTATTTTGGACCATAGTCGCATGCACAACACAGGAATAAGTCAACCACAAGCGCTTGCACAAAATCTCATTCATGCGACTAGATCCTTCCAATCCCACAGACAACTCTCCATCCATGTGACTAAGCATTAGGGCTTCAAAATCTCAATTGCAAACCGTAATCGCTCGCATGCCAGGCTAAAGGGAGCAATTGGGAAGCTATAGCCACTCACATCAATCCTCCTCCATGTAACTGGGAACTAAATGATGGAATCTTAGTTATGGAAATATTTCACTAAGTGACCACATGGTTTGATAGTTGACTATAGACAATGACAGTTAATCAGAAACTTCAGAATCATGTTTTTCAGTATAAGCTTTGTTTGGGTTCATTTATTGATGTTGTAGTTGTTTTTACTCGTTAGTTACATAGATGAAGATATGGACCATTTTACTCTCTTTTTCTGAATCATTTGATGAAAATCTAAGAAGAAGAAGAATTTGAAAGGGTTTTCCCCATAATGAGTTTTTCCCTGGTCTCTGGCTAATCCTGGTGTCTCTATGTGTGAATTTTTTCTTCAATTGTTCCTTTATTTTTCGTTGCATTGATGATGATGATATTGTTTTTTCTACATAGTTGCATATGATGCTAAATAATGTTGTAAATATGAATAATGTTATGATGTTATGGGGTGAACTAATGTGTTAATTAAGAAATGCAATTATCAAAGAAAACAAAAATATATCCCTATGAAAAATTAACATGGTATTAGAGCTTAGATGAAGAAAAGTTATAGAGATCACCCATATGATGACACAATTCATGAATTAAAGAGAGTATGGAGGAGACCTAAAAGAATTGTATGGTTTGAAGGAAACCCTAGGCGATTTCGTTATAAGGGTTTGATGCATATTATGAGGTTAGGTTTTGCGAGAATCCTTGGTTTATGGTAAATATTTGAGATATGAAATCTAGAAACCCTAACATGCTCAATGTGAAGATGTTCAAGAAATTGTGACATATTTGATGAAGCCCTAGATGGGATAGTCTCTATCAGGCCTAGTAGTTGATATAATTGTTTGAAACAGTGAAGGAAACATTCTCATATAGATGATGAAAAGTGATGGCTCTTAAAGGCTAGTTCAAGAGGGATATGACCATCTCTAATTGAAAATAAGTTCTTTCTAATTTATGATTATTATTTATGTCTTTACTTTTGTTCATACCTATTGATCTCATTATTTTTTTATCATTACTTATACTTCCTACATCTATGTTTGAGTATTTGCATGTTTCTAACCTCCTTGATGAGATCTAATAAGTAAATTTGTCTTCATGATCATGGCTAGTGTAGGAAGAGGCATCTGATAAAAAGGTGATGAATCACTACAAGCTTCCCATGTACAATAAGAAGGTGCATAGGTATTTGAATACTACAAGGTATGCATGGCATATTGTTTCAATGTTATGTTTCAGCGATAATATTGGATGGAAAGGTAAGCCCTAAGGTATGATGAGAATGTATCCTTACCAAATGGTTCATGCATGCATATGAAAGTGATTTGGATTCATGGTTCTTATGATGAAATGGTGCAATTTATATTTAACAAGTATCTTACATAATGAATTTCTTGATTCTATGAAGCTACTTGGAAATATTGATTTATGATATACTGGTATACTTTATGTTTGTCTAACATCTATCATCCTGATCCCATGAAGAAGGCTAGCTCTTTGATTCTAATAGAAGTGTAACAACACAATTGATATTCAGGATATTTTGGTGCCCATGGTTATGTTTTGATGTGCTTAGTGATTATGGCATATGGTAAAATTGAATTCCCTGACTTGATGGATTGAGTTACGTGGAAAAGAAGTAATGTTGTGATCATGATTCTTGAAGTATGTTCCTATTAACTATTTGACACTAACCCTTGATGAAATATTGATGTCATGATGTCATGGTGAAGTAGTTGGCACTAACATATATGACGATGATGAATATGTGGATATAATATGACTTTATGATCTAGCATATCTTCTAATGCATGAAAATATTATAGTTAGGTTGATGAGTTGAATGAAGATGACTAAAGTGGCTTCCCATTCAAAGGGAGAATATCTCCATAAGATCCTTACTCCTATTACCATTTTCATTATATGTATATTATTTATTGTTTAAGTATGATTTATAGGCATGAATAGAAAAATATCTGACATTGTTGATTTGCAACAAAGTTTTGATGAGAGAAGAGAGAGTTTTACCTTACTCTAAGCCTCAGTCACATGAAAGCAAGGATATTGGTGTGATTACAACCTTTCATCCACACAAAAGTAAGGTCAAGGGTGTGACTATAGCCTCCCAACTTCTTGCAGTGAAGGCCTATGGGCGCAACTATTCCTGTTGGACACAAAAATGAAGTTTTGTGTATAAAATTAGTACACCTAAAAGATGGCAGGCCTACAGATGTGGAGCAGACAACAGAAAGATTTTTGATCAAGAAAGTTTGAATGTTTACTATAATATGAATATATAGACTGAACTTCTATTTGTAGGTGACCGGGACATGCATATGCATATGTCATTATTTTTTATATTTGTGCTACAAGAGTTTGACATGATTTGGTTGTTTAATAGAGATAAACAGTGTTTGAATTTTTGATATGATGCTTGATAATGACTTAGACATTTGACTTGATGTTGATATATGTTTTGGATTATAGATTTCACTATGATAGCGAATTTTAGATTTGAGTTGATGAATAAAGATTTGATTTGATGACTGATAATTTTCTTCGATGACAATGCTATGTGGGCATAGTGACTTTTAGTGACTAATACTGGTGTTTGATAATGGATTTGTATTGGATTCCTCATTCTTAGCACATTTGTTGAAGTATGGACAGTTGTGACACACACACACACACACACACACACATATCTATATCTATACCTATATCTATATATATATATATATACAGATACACATGTTGGCCCTAAGTTTTGGTCTATTTTTGCTTAAGGAAACTTACTTAATCCTTATATTTTCCATCCATTTTCCATCACATCCATCTCATTTTGATGTATTTTATGCATATTCAGGTGTTTAATTTTAATTTTTCAATTTCTAGAAGTGTTTATGAAAATTGAGTTTCAAGTCCAATTTTGGACTGAATAAGAAATTCCCGTAATAGCTATGTGGATGACATATTTGTAGGAAACTTGGGCTTGAGATGGATGCATGAATGGAAAGATTGAGAACTAAGACTAAGCTAACTCCACTTGGTTCGGTCAAAACAAGCTTTATTAGGCCCGGTCAAAGTTGGTCAACCATGACTAGTCACCCAGAAAATCCCTAGGAAATAGGGCAGTTTTGAGATTTTATGGAATTGACCATATTTCATGGGATGGATTGGATGAGTTTGAATTAGATAGATGGATATGAGTAGATATGAGTGTTAGAGATAATATAGATTAGTTTGTTTCATAAAACCTCTATTTAAAGCCAAGACTTTGATGGCTTATGTATGTAACTTTTGTATAATTTTATGCTGAGACACTTTGGAGTTGGAAGCTAATTTGAAGAACCTGTTTCATTTCAATTTGTTGTTCATGCTTGGTTGATTTACTGAAGTTTTTGTAGCTGAGATTTCTTCAAGTATGCAAGACAAGGGTGGAGGGCCCCCACACGAAGCTAAGTTCACTTCTTGGTTCAATTTTCATAGTTTTCATAGATTAGTTCTTGTTTCAAATGTATTTAGATGTGTGATGATTTTTGAATGAATATTGGTTTAATTATAATCTACATATGAAGGGACACACAAGAATTTAAGTTAAATTCCCCTTCTATTTGGTCTTGAACTAAAACTGAATTTCATTCTCCATTTCTTATTTGAAGTTATTTCTGCATTTTTGGTTTGAAGCAATGGTGATTGTGATATAGTAGGATTGTGAAGAAGGACAATCTGAACCTCCTTAGTTAGGAGCCTTTTCTTTTACATCTTTTGCATCATAAACCATTGTTAATTAGTGCTCTTAGATTTATCTTCATGAAAGTAGTATTGCAGGGAAGGACAACTTGGTTCTCCTAAGTTAGGAGCCTCTTCCCTCATATATTACATAAATGAATTAGAAATTGTTAAAATAGGTTTATATTTGTAATATGTACTTCTTTAAATCTTCAAATTTTATCTTCTAAACTTGATTATATCTGATGTCCATATATTGTGGATTTGCCTCCAAGTTTTACAAACCCGGATTGATAATTAAATATTTTTGTTAATTTATGTTAAAAAATTAGCCCAACATTTTGGCACCATTGCCGGGGAGGCAACTATCAACATAGTCAAATAGAAGATAAACAAAAACACTAAAAAAATTTAGTTAGTATACATTTCTCTTAGTTATGTCTCTTTATGCCTAGAAATAGAGATCCTAAAAGTAGATTCCCAAAACAAACCCCCCAATAAAAACATAAAATAAAAAAATAACTACAAAATCCATTGGCAAGACAAGTTCTAAAAAATAATGTTAAAGAAATCATCAAGAGAAGGAGGGTATGCCAGCACAAAACTATTCTCAAGTCCTTGTCCTCAATTTAGAATGCTCACTAGGGTTGAATCTTTATGTCAAAGGATAGAAGAGCAACAAAACATCCATGAAGATGATCCACAGGAAGAGAATCTAGAACTTTCTTCTAGCTATCTTTGTGAGGGGGTGAATGAGTCATGGATCAAAAGCCATGAAGATCAAACATTAGAGCCAGAAATTGAAGAATTTCTAGCAAGTATATCACACGATCCATTGTGCAAACAAGATTTTGAACAAGTACCACAAGAAGAGTTTTGTGCTATGACAATTAATGAGGACCAAGCAAACAAAGATCATCTTAAAACTTGGTTTCAACTAGTCATTAGGTCACAACTTGTTTTCTCATCAAATATTTATGATCAGATAAATTTTCATGTCCAAACATTCAATAATGTATATTTTTGAAATTTGGATATGAGTTTACTTATGATCTTGTTACGAAAATGGATGCACTGGAAATTCTCTTATACTTGAGAGAATGAATTATTTTTCTAAAATAGAATAGGATAGAATAGAATAAATAAACAAGTCAAATGAATTCACAATAAGACTTCCATAATAAATTTGTTTCAAACTATTTCTTCAAATCATTGTTCAATATTCATTTGAAAGGACTACATGGCAAAATGCAGTAAGAACAAGCCTATTTTGGGTAACCATAAATGATCATTCTAAAATCATACATATCTCTTGAAATCTAGTTTTGGAATCCATTTTGAAGTTTTCAATTTATATCACAAATAAAAATGAGATCAAAATCAAAACTAGGTCTCAAGTAAAATGTTGAGGACAAAGTTAGTACAGCCTATATTTGAGGTGTCTAATGGAAAAAAAATTTATTTGAACTTCATTGGGAAGATAGCCCTTGGAATCTAGTTTCCAAATCAATTTCTAATTGCTTGTCGAAAAATCAGCATGGTGACAATTCTAGGTCTTGACTGATCATTGGCATATTTGACATACCAAATAATCTTCTTTCCAAAACCTGTTAAATGGGAGATATATATTCAAGTCTAGTTTAAGACACAATTTGAATCATCCCATTTTGAGATGAAATGAAGAAGTTATGCCACATTTAGTGACTACATGTCTTCAAACAAGCATAGTAAACTCTGCCTCCTAGGTCTGTTCATCGCCAATTTTGTGATATCAAACCTAAGAATTTGTAAAACCTATTTCTACTGGAAGTAAAAAAATGAATCTACTTTAATCTCCAATTGGAATCACATTGATCTGATCTTTATCGAAGAAGTTACACTTCAAATAGTGACTATTGGTCTAGTTAAAAATTAACAAGCAGCTCTATCAAACATGGCACTCATAATTTTTACCATATCATTTTAAAACATTTTGAAAACCTATTTATACTGGAGGTAGCCAATTGAATTCACTTCAAATTGGCTTTGGAATCACTCTAACAGGATATCAAACAAATATTTTGTAAACAAAATACCGCTAGGAGGTCTAGGCTGGTTACCATTCCTCAAGGGGTAAATAAATGCATTACGTTTGTCTATCATATTTGGACTTGTTTTCTAAGCAATGCTTGTAATGATTTACATATATATTGGAAGAAGAGAGACTATACACCTCTCTTCCTCCATCATCTAATATTGTATTCTAGGCAAGTGCTATGTTTTTGTAGGTCATAGGAAGAATGAAGGAGTGAACTCCATGGATGAAGTAATTTTCAAAGTCAAATTCATATCCCAGAATATGAATATAAATTTCCAGTCAAAGAAAAGTGAAAATTCAGCTGATGTTGAGTTCATTCAATGAAACTCAAACTCTTGAAGCTTGCTCTTAGATGTTGACCAACAGCATCAACAAACCCTACAACATGATCGAGATCAAGGCAAAAAGGCATGAAGCTAATCATCAGAAGAAGCAGTCAAGTTCTATACCATGTCAAGTCACATCAATATCCAAAGAAGCCTTTCATAAGCCATATTGTTCATGATTTCATCCATCATCCATATTTTGTTAAGCTCTATCCATTTACTACTAAATCATGACTTCAATATAACCTATTTTCATAAGCTTTTCATACTTCCCTACTCCATTACACCCCACTTCCATCTAAAAAAGGGAAAAAAAAATAGAAAAATATCAAAAATAATAAAGGAGTTTGGTTGTGAAAATCCACAAAAGTGGCACAATACAAACTCGAATTCATATCACTTGAACAATATGAATTCTCTATTTTGTTTTACCATTTCTTTAGTTTGAGTTTGCAGGAATCATCCTCCAAAATAAACAAGACTTGAGGACAAGTCTTCCCATTAGCAAGGGGAAGGTCGCAAAAAAAACTTAGTTGTGCAGCTAAATTGACGACGGAACTTGTATTGTTGGCAGTTGGGACCTGAAATATATTTGAAATCAATGGCAGTTGGGACTTGAAATGTTAGCAAAAACATGTATATATTGCATAAAAATGTACATGACATAAGGGACCTAAGTTATCATGAATCAATTGCAAAGGGACCTGAACGACATCAACAATCAATGGACCAGAATCAATGAAGAACGTAGAACAGGAAGCATAAATAAGCTCTATGTTTCTATCTATCTACAAGACAACTTCATCCAATATTGTTAAGGAATAGTAGCATTCATTCAATACTATCAGGGAAGTACAAGTATAGTAAGTGCACAATTTTTCTCTTGAAAATTCAATTTTTTGTAGAAATTTTTAGACTTTGTTAAAATTGAGTTAATACATGAATGCATATTTTATATTCATTACATTTTCCTCATCCTATATCTTAGACCTAATCATATATTTATATTCTATTCATTCCATAACCCTAACATTCCATAACCTTAAAATCATTCTACATTTACCTATGTACATCCTATATTCATGTCATATTCATTTAATTTCATAACCCTAACCCTAAGTACACAACTTTAAGTACTTTTCCTTCAAGCAAAAAGAGATTAGAAGATGCATTGAAACCTGCACAAACAAACCAAGCAATTAGCATCATGGAAATAATTTTAAACATGACCTGAATGGTCATTTTAAAATTAAAACGATATTAAAGCAATGTAGGAGATATAAGAGATGCACATATTGCAAAGAATATAAATCAACACAATTAAACCTTATCATGACACATAAAGATATGGCATAAGGTTTGTTTAGATGCAATAAGTTGAAGTCATAATAGCAAATGAGAAACGATATAATGGCAATACAATGCAATCTTAAGTGATAATGTTTGAAGGGACAACTACATTAGTATTATGGATAAGCCATGATAGTATTGCGGGTTGCTTACAGGAAACCTACAATGGATTGGAGGAAACAGCCATGAATCATAAGGTATATCGGCAGCAACATAATGAATCATCCTGAGTTATAATGCAATGAAAGTTTGATGCTATTTAATACAGAAAAGTCAAAGGTTTTGTGCACGGTATCCAGTCAAAGGACAACAACCAAACAGTAAAATGGTAAAAACGTTTTGAAAAAACCCTGTGCATTTAACAGAAAAAAGGTCTGCCATTATTGAATCCAGACACCTCAAAACCATAAATTTGTTCCCATCACAGCCGTTGAGAGGCTCTTAAAGATGGTAGATGCCATTGGCCAGCAGTTGAGGGAAGTAAAACATTTTAACAGAGCTACAACTACATAGAACCATAACACACTCTCTCAGCTATTGAAGCTGTAAAAGGGCCTGTACACCATGGATCTAGAGAATGTGGCCACAGGAAGGACGCAACCATGGTAGCTACAGGTATGCAGGACTGAAGATGACTTGGAAAGGTAAAAAAGTCGAACTAACTTTGTAATGTTATTTTCCATACTTGAGCTTTTCACTGTGTGAAAAGAAGCTGGAGCCATTAAAAAACACAAAATATA